>CM072082.1:17264351-19764351 GCA_036785405.1 Coenonympha arcania
TCGCTTTTGTTTGTTTTATTCGATTAGTATGGAGTTCGACAGAGTGGGGCGCGCCGTCGTGGATTGAAATATCTATAACCGTAGATAGGTATTGCAGTAGCAGGGTGGAGTAGAGTAGTGCTACCACAGAAATCTATATTATTCCTATTTCTGTGAGTGCTACGTTAGAAAATTCGTAGACCTCATTCGTAGCAATCTCAGTAGGTACAATGTTTTTAGGGTTCCGTACCCAAAGGGTAAAAAAGGGATCCTATTATAAAGACTTACACATACTCTTACAAAGACTATAATTTCTAGATTGGCTCAGGTCTGGTCTGGTGGGAGGCTTTAGTCGTGGCTAGTTACCACCCTACCAGCAAAGACGCACCGCCAAGCGATTTTAGGGTTCTGGTGCGATGCTTGTAGAAACTACCCTTCCAAGTTAGTACGAAAACATCTTAGGCTGCATCATCACTTACCATCAGGTGAGATCGCAGTCAAGTACCAACTTGTATAGAGTAAAAAAAGACTTGATTATTAGTAGTGACACTAACCTACGTTGTTTGACTCATGAATTTCGCAGTAATAATGATTCGTAAAAACAGTAGCGGCTTAATATAAACAAAGGTACAATTAAGTTACAGTTGTTTAGGAATGTAATTATTAAATATAGCAAAATTAATGACTTCTTAGCACAACGGAAGAACATTATCAATTCGTCATAATCAGGATTCGTAGAAACATGATTGAGGATCGTCTAGCTGTAAGCTTTCATACAAAAAGGGATCACGTTTGCCTACCCGTAAATGTAGTCCGATTTTAGAAATTTTGCAGAATACAATGAAATACTATGCTCGTACGTGCCTATGAAATATTGCTTAGGTATGTCAAGTCAATGTTGAGTCTAAATATCCATATTTTTGACCTAAAAACTTGTTGGAATATTTTAAATTTCTTTAATTTAAATAAACTGTACTACTAACAAATAAAACTTACGCGCCTTTATTTAGGTGAATCTAAGGAGACGAAAACTGACCAATTTTGTAAACTCTTTTGGATACGAAAACCAGAGGCTACTGAAAAACCCATGAACCTGATTAAGATTTAAGACGTTTGTTGAAACGAATTTCATCGTTCCAATTATAAATTCAGTAACATAAATATGAAAAGTACAGACAAATTACATATTATGCAGCTAGCTTTTATTTGCCTTTTTTTAAAAACCGTAACTTAATTGGTTTCTAAAGTCTATTCAAATTGAGTTGGGTTAAAAGGTAAACAAACAAACCTTTTGGCGTACACTTCATTTCGAAAACACTTTTCAAGATGTTAAAGTAATTATATGACATACAAACCGCTTACTGTCCACATAACAACATCTGAATTAACCGTACGTACCTACTTATACATAGGTGATTTTTTTATGAACCATAGGCACCAGGAATTTGTGTTTCATATCCGGAATTTAATTTTGCATACAAAACGTTACTTTCTTTCCGATGCACATTTCACGTCATACTGATTTTACTAAGAAGTACAATTTGTTTGTTTGCTTATAACTTTAGAATCCGGATGATAATTAAAAAAATATTAATTGTAGCAGTTAATGTGGAGACCGTAGTCTATAAAAAATAAAGTTTAGATTTGATTCAGCTTGATACGGGATTCCATATATCCATGGTCATTATCTTTTGCTTGTTTTAATATTTACTTATCTCATATTATGTTTGATCAAATACTTGAATCGCAATAAAAATAATCTGATGTCATTAGTTCAGTGGGTAGTCTGACTAATAAGTAGATCATAGTCTTACTGTGACGTAATATTCTGAATCCTGCAGATTGAACCGATTTCTTTTGTTCTATTCGTCATTCCCGAAGTGGCCTTAATTATTGTATGTTCTGATAATTCACAAGTATTACTGTTTCATTATTTTTTATTTGTTTTGTAATAGTTTGTTCAATGTCATGGCATGTAATAAATACCTCTCATGTCATTACCTACTTCTACATAGGTAATTAGTCTAACCAGAGATGGGTTTTGCATTCAGATTGAACGAATTTCCTTTGTTAACATTAGGTATAGTTAAAAACTGTACTGTAAAGTTTATGTTTTAGTGTGGAAAGTCTCTGTATAACCATTTATTTAACATTTCCTTTCGTCTGACAGGTACCCACCTATAGTTTAAACATGAAGGTTCTTAATTCATTCTGAACCAAGGTCTCCTCCACATTCTTCGATGTTTTTCTACCTGTATAACTTTCCCAGTCCATACTACTTACTTCTTTTTTAATTTCAGTTGCCCCAGTTTTAAGCGTTAAAACTTCCCGATGCAGACTTGACCGTTTAGTTCCAAATTTAGCAGAACGTTAAAGTACATCCAATAAGACTGACCTAGTCTTTGTGGGCATTTTATATTTGTCTTTCTGGTAGGTACCTACTAAAATTTCACGTTACCGATTCTCCAGCTTTATTTTCTTTATTAAAATCAAGTTAGGTACTATTAAGTACCTATCTTCCTATGATTTAATCATTCTCGGTGACTTCACAGATTAAGTACATGTGTAAATGCCATACACACATAATTACGCATTTTATTTATCTATTATGAGAATGAAGTGCGTTGCAAGTGTTTGTAGTAGTACTAAGTAGGTAGGTACCTAGGCACCGAAATAATGTTCCGCAAGGCAAGAGGTCGATTTCGGCAATATGCTAACCAGCGCCTCTTGGCCCATGGTTCAGCAGTACCACAGAGCCATCTTTAGGCATTCTGATGCAATACCAAAGCACGGAGTTACATCGCGAGGTCTTTATAAGATGGTTGCGGTTTGGGCTACGAGTTACGACGGACTACGGTTTTCGGAGTTGCGCTAGCGCCTGCGCAGTGACGGTGCTCTAGTTATTTCGGGTGCTGTCCTAAATCGGAACGAGGTCGCCCGAAGCGAGGTTTTCATCATCATTTTATTCGATGGGGCCGCGTCGGGTGACCTCGTATCTACGTTCGAGTTAGATATGTAGCTGACGCTCACTCGATAACATGAGTCGTGACTCGCTTCCGAATGATTCGCCGCTCTTCATTGTTCTCTAACGGTATTATTCCGATGAGTTGACCTAACTAAACGTCAACTGCACACGTGTTGTGGACTGTGACGGTGGCAGCCGGTAGGGACCTTTGTGTAGATAGTGTCACTAATCTACTGTATAAAAATAAGTCGGGTTTTCCTTCCTGACGCTTCCAGAACGCACGAACCGATTTCCACGGTTTTGCATTCGTTGGAAAGGTCTCGGGCTCCGTGAGGTTTATAGCAAAGAAAATTCAGGAAAAATTTCAACAGAAAAGCGGGAAAATCTTTTTCACATACAGCGCCATCTCTGCTGGTGGCGAAACGGAGTTCGCCGGGTTTGCTAGTCCAATTATAAATATATAAGTAAGTTTCATTTGAATTATTGCGCAATTTTTTACTCAATGGATATTAAAAATTTGGGGACATTATAAACCCTATGACTTTTCAAGCCACATTGTGTCTAGAAATTGCAGAAAAATTGCAACTAGAGTCACTAATAAATAAAAGATTAAATAGTAACAAACGTCGAACAAATGAACAGTGCGAAGCTGGCAGCGAAGGGGAGGTACCATTTGGTCCAAAGTAAGCCAAGGCCGGCTTGGAGGGGATAACGTTTACACGTGTGACCTACATAGGAGCCGAGCGCCGACGAAGACTCACGATTCCGCCCGAACGGTTTAACTATTTGCTTGCTATTCTTTGATCAATACGGAATGTTAGAAATAATATTATCACAGCTCACAGCACACTGCTCTAGCGTGCCGCGTAGACTTATTTCTAGCTCCATTTGCACAGAATAACGCCGATGTATAGTCAATTTGGTAAAATCTCTGGTTTTAAGTACACGTGGATTGAGGCGCGCACGTGCGTTAAAGAGGGGTCACTGACCCAATTGAAGAGTCATAATTTAAAGCGATTGTTTAAAAAAATCCACATTGAACACCTTGCGTCGCGTGAAGTAACAGAAACGTCACCAGCGAACGTCGATGATATTAGAAATAAAACTGATAAAACTCGTAAATAAGGTCGTCGTTTGCGGTGAGGACCGCGGCAGTTGCGTCGTTCGGAGTGGAGTGCATCGATCGCGATTACATCACCACTTGCGTCCTTTCTCTGCGCGCGCAGCACGCCCCGCACCCTCCCCTTCGCTCCCCCTGCCTCTCCCCTCTTGCGGCTATCGTCACTACGGCATCGCACTCCGTTACGAGCTGCCATTCTCTGTTTAACCGCCGAGAGTTCAAGACGTTTCCTCGTGCTCTTTGTTGCTTAGTGGAAGTTTGAATTAAACTAGTTTATTTTAACCGACATCACGTCTGATGACTTAGGAATTTCTAGTGATCATTTATTAGGGATGTGTTGTTCCGCTTTTACGTTAATCGTTTAAATTTGTGTTCTTGTATTTCAGTAACTTCCTAAAATATTTTAAATTATATTTTTAGAAAAGTAACCATAAATGAATAAAAAATGCACTTAGTTAATTTCTTTAGTTTAATAGAAACAAAAATTAAAATTCTAGTCGTCTTGTTTTATCATGTGACTCGTAACTTTAAATTGGCGGGAAAGCGTGCTTTTAATTTGTTTTATTCCAGAGATACAAATGAATTTAAGTAATCTGAACAACTGAAGAATGAAAACGAAATAAATGTCGGTCGTGTCGGTGGGAGGAATTGGCTTGGCTGTTTTTATCAAGTCAGTCTTTTTCTCTCTCCTATATGATCGGCGTACAATCATCATCGCGGAAACTGTCTTCGCCGTGTCATCAGTTCCAACTGGTACTGGATAATATGTCCGCAGTGACGTCTGAGATTACGCAGACTGTTAATTCAACTCGGTTGCGGAATCTCTGAATTTTCTGCTAGTGACATAATAAGAAGAACGTCTCCTTTCTGGATCTATTCGTCTGAAAATACCGGAGTCGGTAATTGTTCGGTTTATAACCCGATCGCAGAAGCTTTGGCGATGACTTCCGCTCCCACTTAATACTATCGCCGCCCGCATTCGTCTAATAACGGACGAATTGTGGTAGTGGTAGTATGAACTGGGACTGAGAAGTCACCGGCAAAGCTTCTGCAAACGGGTTGTTGTAATTTCGCTTTGTGACGAAATGATCGGCTGTCCTCGGTTTGCAGCGGGAATTGGGCAATCCGCGAGCGGATGTGTGCGCGCTCCCCGCGCCGCCGCTCGCAGCACCGTTCGCCCAAATTCAACTCTTGCGCCGGTTAAACGCGATTTCAACCGAACAATTACGACAGCGGCCTCTTCAATTTTCCTTTTTATTATTCCAGCCCTTGTGTCTGCGAGTCTTCATGGCCGCCACGTTTCAATAGCTGCTTCATTGTGATTGCGTGTTGCGATTGATTGTATTTTGATGATTTCATTGCGATTGATATTTCTGCTATGCGATTTATTAAAGTCTACTAAAGAATATTACCATTTTTATTTCCTATTAAAGTTAGTTTTATTTAGATGATATATTCCTCTTAAACATAAGCTGTTAATTTGAATTTTGAAACCTAATTGGCACTGAGTATTTAAAAATTTTCGATTTCCGACATAAGGTATCAAAAAAGATTCCGACGAATTGAGAACCTTTTTTTGAAGTTGGTTGGTTGGACTCTACTAAGGCTCGGTTGCTTGACTTGACTTTAACCGAACTGTTATAGTTAAATATGGCGGCTTGACTCTTATGTCTTTCGAAGTTAAGGATTAGACCGCCATATTTAACTACAACGTTTCGTTTAAAGTCAAGTCCAGCAACCGAGCCTGAATTTTGTTGAAATATTTTACCTAGCTAAAAGAAACTTAAATACGTCTTACCAGATCGGAGCTGAGGAGTAAGACATTAAAGACAGACAAACCGAAGGCAGGAATTTGCTCACTCATTTCAACAAAGTACCTACCTAATATGTTTTACTGTTCACTAGCAGTTGTTAACACAAATTGACACTAGCCAGTGTTTCTAGAAATGCCCACGTTGCTGCCTAATAAAATCAGGTTTACTTTTCGCTAGAAGACTTTCTCTTTCTGCCGTAGTCCGTAGAAAGCAAAAAATATAATTTTAAATATGATATCTTCATTTCTTCCTTTACCATACATACGTGTCAGGAAACCTTTCAATTTGCCAAATTTCTAGAATCTAGGCCAAGTCAAGTAGGTACCTATAACTACTTATACTCTTTTGTTTTAAGTAGTTTTCATTTTTTCAAGCGGCAAATTAAGAAACACTAAAAGGACCGTAATTTTATTATTGCAATAAATTATACTTAGGCCTTTATTTTATCTAGATCTACATTTTCAAAGGCTCACTAAACAATGCCTGACATATTTTATATGAACTTAAAAAAAACTTCTTTCCGAAGTGAAATTGGCGGGCAGAGGCGTCGAGTTTGCCTAAACTATTCGATCTTCAAAAAATAAATTGTTACCCTAAAATTCATAAAAGTCGTTAGTTTCAAATCACGTGGTTACCACCCCCGACCGCCTCCTTCGCTCTGTTTCGCCCAATCAGGGCCCCACACTAGCCCTTTATGACCTTCAAAACTTCCACTAAAATTCGACCCGTCAAAAAAACTTGCGGTCTCGCCGAGTAGTGCTAGGCGCTAGCGCTCTGTCTGTATAATTATTAAACATTGTTTACTGTAGCCGTAATTCTATTCATTTTGTGTGCGAAAAAAAAATGCTTTCCATAACTATTTTTACTTGCGCTTGATAAAGTTGTAGGTCGGCTCTTTTATAATTATTATGATAAAATCGTACCTATACTTATTTTAAATTTCTCCTCGTACTTATCTTCAACTAGCGGCCCGTCCCGGCTTCGCACGGGTAAACATAAATAGGTACAGATATTTAAGTTATAAGTGTGGTTATAAGCATGCTAATTAAAACGACCATAAATTAGAAAAAAAATTGTATGCTTATTTTAAAGCCTCCCTGTACACAACGATGGCTGTGGTATTTGTAGCTGGCAACAAAACGTATTGATTTTCAGGAGATTCTACTCTAGAAAGTGCCACATACAATTGCCCGTGGGAAAAGCACTCTTTCCTTAAGTCGATACCAACTACGAAAAAAGTTTGTCCCTGGGATTTATTTATTGTTAGGGCAAAGGATATTTTTAAATGGAACTGTAACCTTTTAAAAGATATGGGCAAATCAGTTGGTATCATCGGGATCCGCGGAACATGTGCGAGCTGACCGGCCGCGGGACCCCTATTTTTATTTTTATTTCATGATATCTTTTGAATGGAATGTCCGATTTCAACAATTCAAAAAGTAATCATCAGGTATTGAGACAGTCTTGAATATTACATTATTTATTTGGATAAAAATTTATAAATGGTATGGATAACACGGTCTGATTTTGATCGGCATTTCTATCAATTTGTTAAATGTAAAAAAGTAGTTATAGTGACGTAACTACAATAGTTAGACACATGGTCTCGCGAAGTTTTTTGTAGATATTGATATATTATATAATATTGTAGAACATTTTTTTGTCCTATCATTAATACTCTTCGCAGCGTATGCGATGAAAGACATTTTATGGCTAATTTTTTTACACCTTCGGTTGGTTTTAATAGGAATTTCTAAAGATTTCTATAGTAATCTAGTACTAAATATAGCCTATGTTACTCAGGGATAATGTACTCAGGCTTTCTAATAAAAAAAGAATTTTTAAAATCGGCCCAGTACTTTTTGAGTTTATTCGTTACATACAAAAATACAAATCTTTCCTCTTTATAATACATATTATAAGTGTAGATATCACACTATCACACTTCACACTAATATTATAAAGGCGAAAGTTTGTGTGTAAGTGTGTGTGTGTGTGTATGTTTGTTACTCTTTCACGCCGCAACCACTGAACCGATTTGCCTGGAATTTGGAACATAGATAGCTTATAAACTCGTTTATTTATTTTATTTAACATTACCAATCTATTCTATGAAATATAAAATCAAACATAAAAAGTATAAAAAGAAAATTGTGCTAATATGCATCAAAGAATTCCTCCGCACCGTCGTCATCGGGCAAAGTGCCCAGAAGGCTGGCAGCATTGCCACGCTGGATGGCAATGCTTAACCTCTGACCAAGGAATAGGCCAGCCCTCTGGTCACGTGTAGCGTCGACTAGCTTTTTAGAAATTTCTCTGAATAGAATATGTGCATTCGGACCCCATGGCCCCAGCGTTTCAACCCCAAACGGCACAAACTCATAGTTACCTATAAGGTTGGTATATTTGCGCCGCTTGAGGGTCTCCGCTGCTGCAGCAGCTGCGCCGGCACAGCCTGCCGTGGCTGGAAGGTGGGATGGCGCAAGGGTATCGACGCAGGTTGCATCCCATACCAAAGGCCTACCCAACTTCCAGGGCAGCAACGACATACCGTCCGGTCTCCTCCCATCGTCACGCACCAGACCATTGGGCTCCAATACGGCTGGTACGCCGGCAGTAGAAAGAGCACGGCGGATGATGTCGTTGATAGTGGCGTGCCTGGCTATGCGGCCCGCGCTTTTACAGCACGATAGGCCATGGTGTCCGAAACTGTCGACAGCCACTCCGCAATGACAACGGTGCGAAGCAACCGGATATAGCTTTATAGCAAAAGCTTATAAACCGGATTAAAACATAGGCTACTTTTTATCCCGGGAAAATCCATAGTTCCCATGGGATATTTAAAAAACTCTAATTTTCAAAGTAAATTCAATTTTTTCTCCGGATTAGTAAAAAATCGAATTTAACGCGGGCGGAGCCGCGGGCAAAAGCTAGTTGAAAATATAGTAAAAAAACAAAAAAAAAGGCTACTTATCATGCTTTTGTGGGGTGCATAATAATTATTGTGTAAATATTAGCGCGGTGAATACGCAAGTGAATCCCGTACTCCTGCCAACGAGGTCCGTCGTGGCAAGGGACAGGTTTTAGTGGGTGCAAGCCCCACATAACCCCTCCGTTTCCCCTGACGGAGGGGTATGCGTTAGGCATTTCCTGTCGTTAAAAAAAAAAAAAAAGACAAGATAACGCTTAAAAGAAGGTTTTAGGCACTCTCCTTTATGCCTAGGTACTATCATTATTACCAAATCCTACTAGACACGAATGAACCCTCTATTATACCTTTCTATTGCTTTTTAAATTTTAATGAACATTCCTTATAATGTAAAATAAATCCTTAACGGCATAGACGTTGTTTAGTGATCTATCAAGAAAATTAAACGTCATGTACGAATATTTTAAGAAGCGATGTTTAGTGACCTTTTTTAGTTTAATAACTATAAAGACAATTAAACGTCAATTAATTATGAACGAGTATTTTAGATATTTAATCTAAAATCGCTGTGAAGCAGAAACACGATTGGATAAAATTTTCTCGATAGAAAGTTCTCCCAAAAGTTGTTCTAAATTCTCCATTTTTTTCTAATTTTGTTCGGAAACTACAATGGATGTAACTGTAACTTTTGTTTTAATGTGTCGATAATAATAATATCAAAAAACGCCCAAAACGGATTTTTGATGACTGGCTTAGTTTTTTTAACAATCAGGTCGTTTTTCTGTGATATTCTTCCGCAACGCTGCATTTCGTACACAGCAACGTATCCGTAAGAGTGAGAAAGACAAAATTAATTCAGTGAATCCTCATAAAATATTTCGTGTTCGTATAAAATACGAGGTCGACCGGCCGGAATTCGGAGCGCGGCCGGTATACGGACTAACGGTAAAGTTCTTAGTTTCTCGACCACTTCGTCTGGCCGAATTACTATTTCAACGATAAGGCTGCTTTTTTTGCACATGTAACTTTATTATAACATGCTCAAAAATGCGTGTACTATAAAAGGGTACCTAGTACAAATTTTTCAGTGATTTATATCTGTGCCAAGGCATAAAATTATTTTCTTCACCGTCTAAAGCAAGCAAAATGGGAAAGTTATAAGAACGCCCAACCATGTTTGGAAAACAAATATTTTTAGTTCAAAACCCCTAAAAAAAGGGTTGTTTCAAATTCCAAAGTAAGATTTGATATTATACTAAACTAGCTTTTGCGCGCGGCTTTGCCCGCGTTAATTTCGATTTTTCACAAACCCAGAGATTCAGATTTTTCAAAAACCTGAATTTCCTTATCAAACTTAACCTGTATACCTACTTTCAAGGAAGTAGCTGACGGTATCCCTCGCGTGAACTTCGTTTTTACATAAATTTTGCGGTAAACACGAAATATCCAGAATAAAAGATAAACTGTATGATAGATAATCCAGGATATCGTTTATCTTAACTCCAAATTTCAACTAAATCATTTGTGTAGTTTCAGCATAAAGGTAGTTCTACCGCGAAAATTACGGGTTTTCACATATTTCTCGGAATCCATGGATATTTCCGGGATAAAAAGTAGCCTATGTACTAATACACGATGTAATCTATCGCGATTCCAAATTTCAGCCAAGTCGGTTCAGTAATCGCAGCGTAAAGGATTTTTCTCCTGCGTGGAAATCGATTTTTTGAAAATCCCGTAAAACTATGGATTTTTCCGGGATGAAAAGTAACCTTAGTTATAAATCATTACTTAATTTACCTCTCATCCAAATTTTTGTCAAATCGTTTCAGTAGTTACGGCGTAAAAGGGTTTTCCTCCCGCGTGAATTTTGGTTTTTCACATATACCGCGGAAACCATGGATTTTTTCAGAATAAAAAGTAGCCTATGTATTAAACCGGGATATAATCTACCTCTATTCCAAATTTCAGTCAAGTCGGTTCTGTGATTGCGGCGTAAACGATTTTACTCCGGCGTGGAATTCGACTTTTCAAATATCCTGCAAAAACCGCGTAATTTTCCGAGATAAAAAGTAACCTGTGCTAGATCATTATCTAATCTGCCTCTAATCCAAATTTCATCCTGATCGTTTCAGTAGTTGCGGCGTAAAGAAATTTTTCTTCTTCAGGAATTTTGGTTTTTCACACATCCCGCAGAAACCATGGATTTTTTCGGGATAAAAATTAGCCTATGTATTAAACCGGGATATAATCTACCTCTATTCTAAATTTTACACAAATCGATTCAAAAATTGCGACGTGAAGGAGCATTTCCCCCGCGCGTATTTCTATTTTTTACAAATTTCGCGGGAACCATAGATTTTTGTGGGATAAAAAGTAGTATATTTATTAAACCAGAATATGATTTAACTCTTTTTCAAATTTCAGCCAATTCCGAGCAGTAACTGCGGCGTGAAGGAGCATTTCTTCGTAATATCTTTGGACCCCCGTTTCACCCCCTAAGAGGTAGTCTCATAAGTAGGGGTGGAATTAAAAAATCGAGGAACTTTGTTATTTTTATCCAAAAGCCTACTAACCGATTTTAATGAACACAACTTGAAAATTGACGGATTTCTATATTTGTAAAATAAAATTCCTTATTTAACACCCTTAGCGGTAGAATTTCAAAAGTTCCTTTCTTAGTACACATCTAGGGTGTTAAAAGAATATTTCCTGAAAATTTCATGTTTCTACGTTCAACCGTTTGTGCAGTAGCTTGTCCAAAAGCCAGCCAGCCTAAGCGTTTTCTAGTTTCAACCTCCTTTTTAGAGAGTTAGGGGTGAAATTTCCAAAATCCCTCGGACACCCATTCTCTTATATTTTTATTTATTATTATATTTTATATTTATTATATTTTTATTTTCTCTTTATTCGAAAGTCTATATACCAATTTTCATGAATCTAACTTGAAAAATGAGGAACTTTCATACAAACCTAAATCCCTTATTTAAACCCCTTAGGGGTAGAATTTCGAAAAACCCTTTCTTAGCGAGCGGTTTGGGTTTACAAAGTATCTTCCCTGAAAATTTCAAGTTCTTACGTTCAGCCGTTTGGGCTGTAGCTTGTCTGTCAGTCGACTGACTGACAGACAAGACTGAAGGACAAAGCCTTTTATAGTTATAGATGGGATTTCATAATATTATGAGGCTCTTTTTAGATGTACCGACATTCATAAACGTCTTTTTAAATTTTTTAGTGTTCTGTCATTCTGTGTCTAAAAGTTTAAAAATCTAAAATTCTTTCCAAAAAACAAACTTCAAATGCCACTATAAAGAGTGAAATAATTTTTATGTACACCAATTCAAAGTCGGGCAATGTTTCGTTTAATCATTAATAGTCCTGATGATTGATGACCTTAAGACAACCTGGAAAAAATACTCTTTCAAACAATACCCAAATCACTTCAAGTGCATGTGCTTATAAAATTTGAAGAGTTTTTCGATTTCTTCAAGATTCCATCATCAGATCCTGACTTGATGACTATGGGACCATCTGTGAACTATATTATAATATACCCTTTCAAACAAAAAAAGAATTTTCTAAATTGGTCCACGCATCTTCGAGTAAATTACATAAAATAAAAGATTCCGGCTAATTGAGAGCCTCCTCCTTTTTTGAAGTCGGTTAAAAATACTGAAAAAATGAAATCAACTTCGTAAATAGAGTTTTTTTTTTAATATTAGGTAAGTGGTATCTAACAATAAACATAGACAAAGTTATTTAACCGTTTTATTGCCTCTATCGTATCGTCCTGGATTCGCGGGTCTGACGCGCACTTGGCCGGTTTTTTGAACTAATTAATGGAAGTTTTATTTCGAATGACTTTATCAATTATCGTGTATAAATAGCAGGTGTAATTCGTAAACCACAAGGTGTTCAAAAACTGACAACAGAGTGCTTAAATCATTAGTAAAAAGTAGTTAAATAGGAACCCTACCTATATCCACCTAATGCTAAGTTAACGGCGTAAACGGACGTTTTAAGCGATTTTTTGGTGAATTAAAATTACTTTTAGCGAATCGCGTATCAGAAGTGTTGGAAAAATTCTCATCCACCCCGGCAAACGATCTCAAAGATGTTACCGTGGTAAATGGGAATTCTTTCCCATGCACCCCGTTGCATACCCGGAAAAAGATTTATTCGAAGTCCGATTTCAAAAATTGTATTCGCAACGGTTTCGAACGAAATTCGAAAAATCAATGAAAATCACTAAAATTGATCAAATGAGTCCGCTAGCCGCTCAGACAACTATATACCTACTATCATTCACATATCTACATTTTTAATGCCGTTCGAAAGTTGCGCTGAAATCATAGATTTATAATAAGTCGTCGCTCGCGCTCCAACTAGATAGAGCCCTACCCAACATATAACAACGACAGCTCCGTGAGTGCGGCAACTTTTTCTTGTAGTGTGAGTGTGTGAATTTGAAATTTGTATGGTGTGCGGATGCTAGTTGCTAGTGTGCGTGAAAAATTGTATAGAGCAACGGCTCGGGTTTTCCAATTTGGGCAAAGTATATTTTGCCGCACTTTTGAAGGCGAGGGCTCCCTCTTGGACCTCTATGGCTGAGATAGTAAAAAAACATCACCAAACGACGAGAATGTTCAGTGCTAATCCTCATACTGACATTGACTTCAACTAGGTAGGTAACAGGACCTACCTAGTTGAAGCTGAAGTCAATTGAGTACTAATAAGGTAACGTGTGTCGTGCTGCGTGCGCACAAAGCGGTGTTGCATGTCATGTTAGTACCTAAATGCAACTGGTTGATTGGATAATAACAGAATCTCAAGTGTGCGCTTCCTCCTAGGGAACGAGCTGCGAAAATCATATCATCCACTGCTCAAGGTAGGTACCTAAATGCAGCTTCATTTACGATGGAGCTTAAATATCTGATCTAGATATAGATGACCTGATGAACAAGATGGTAGACTATTCTACGACGACATTGTTTCTAATCTTTTTTGTCAAACTTAGTTAAATAAATCTAATTAGGATAAATTAGTAATTTCGGTAGTATCAATTAACGGGCTTAAATGGTTAGGTATTTAAGCGATTTTTAGTGAACTGCCGGATGCCTGCGGGTTAAAAACTATGAAGACAATTAATTTCAATCGTCATTTATTTTGCGTCTCTAAATTCGCTTCCAGGTAAAAATACGATAAGAAAAAATCTCTCTATGGAAAGTATTTCCAATTTTTTTCATTTAAATCGGAAACTACAATGAATGGAATTTATGTATTTTTTTGTTTTTTGTGACGGCTATAATAAATTTCCGAAAACGCTCAGATATCAAATTTTGGTAACTAGCTTAGTATTTTAGTAATTTAGGGTAAAACTTTTTTTTTTTTAATAATATATTCTTGGGCAACGTGCAGATGTCGCACCCACCAAACGTATTTGTAACCTAGTTATTATGTGCTCTGTGTTTGTAAGAGTGAAGAAGGACACAAATAAAACCAGTGTATGCTCTTAAGGCCGTATAGTATACGGATTTAGTAGATTTTGGAGAAACTTTTGGTAGGAGTTTCTATCGCGAAAATTTGATCGCGAATTTAGAAATTTAATTTTATTTAATTTAATTTCGTTTAAATTTAAATGTACGTTTAAATGTGCGTTTAAATTTGAAAGTAATTGGGTATTTTACTCCAATTTTTTTATTACTAAATTAAAACTAGGATTAAAATAATGATGTACACTGATTTTTCCATCGCTAGATAAACGTTAACTGAGGAATAAATATGACGTTTTGACAGTTTTTGTATGGCATATGTTTCAAATTTATTACTCAGATAGTTTTTGTGGCGATTGAAAAATCGGCCCTAAATTTTCTATGTTAATTAGGATTTAGGTATCATCTGGCAAGGTCCATGAAAGTAATGATTTAGTAGGATGATTGGGTACCACGTAGGTATACATTGTGGGGTTTTTTGCTTCAGTATTTATTTCGTAAAACCGGTTGTGATTTTTTTCAACATATCGATGCGTATGGGATAGAATTACACGCCTTCTCATGATAGCATGAATTACACGAGATATCTTAAAAATGTGCAATAATTTTTTATACTTTATAAGAAAACTTGTATTATAATTATGACATTTTTTAAAAAGAATAAGTGCCGAGTTTCATACCATTTCTTCTCGGTGCAAAACTGCTTTCCGAACCTGGCGGTAGTTTTGATTTTTTATGAGTTTATTTGTTTGAACCAGGTTTATTTGGTTACGCTGATGACAGCACTGTTTCGGAGAGATACATGTCTAGTCCTAAAGCCAGCGGTGCTGAGATACTGGAGCTAAGAGAGGCATTGGTAGATCGCGTTAACTTGACTCTAAAGAAGTGTCTGAGTGGGGTGACGCTAATCTAGTCAAGTTTAACGCTACCAAAACGCAAGCGTGCTTATTCACCGCAAAAAAGAGCCCCTTCACCTTGGCTCCCACTTTTCAAAATGTATCCGTTCCGATTAGCGATCATATCGACCTACTGGGTATTAACATCTCACCCAATCTCAATTTTGGGAAATGCATCGAGGAAAAGGCAAAAACAGCCGCCAAAAAACTTGGCATCCTAAACAAGGTTAAGCGGTACTTCAAGCCCGAACAGCTTTTGACGCTGTATGAAGCTCAAGTTCGTTCCGGCATGGAGTACTGCAGTCACCTATGGGATGGATCTGCCAAATACCAGCTCGATGCATTAGACTCGGTTGATCGCCGCGCACGCAGAATAATCGGCAAGGAATCGCTAACACGGGCGAAGCTGCTCAGTTTAGAACACCGACGCAGTGTTGCCTGTTTAGCGGTTTTTTACAGGATATATTTTGGAGAGTGTGCTCAAGAACTCCACAACCTTGTGCCTCCTTCACCTTTGTACCATAGAACCGCGAGACGTCGAGAGAAGTGGCATCCTTATGTGGTTGATGTCCAGCGTACTCGTAAGAAACGATTTTCTTCTACGTTTCTGATACGAACCGCTAAGGTGTGGAACACCCTTCCTTCCAGCTACCGTGTTCCCAGCCAAATACAATCTGGGTGCCTTCAAAAGAAGAGTGAATAGGCATTTTCTAGGCAAGCGCGCTCCATCCTAGACCTCATCATTTCTGTTCATCAGACTTGATTGTAGTCAAGCGTAAGCCTATCAATTATAAAAAAAAAGAGTCTATTACATAGGCCTAGATGAAAAATAAAGATTGTCATTTTCATTTACACTAGGTATTATTACATCATTCAAACATGATTATTTTGAATTTTACTCGAAATGCAATTTAGTTCGTAGATACATACCTACCAACTTAATGTACCTACCTAAATAAATATCTTCAATAAATAATTAATTGTAAGAATAAAATCATAATAAAATCAATAATGAGTAAAAAACTAGGCAAGTCTCGATGGAGCTGCTTGTTCATCACTAAAAAGTAATGCAATCTAGACAAAGTCGTGTCAGGTCTAAGGTTCCTTACTGCGATTTCTTTATATAGTTAATGTTGTGCGACTTGGCCGTTGAAGGGTATTACATAGGGTACAAAACCAGGTGCTCCATGGCACCATTGCACCAATCTGTCGCCAGAACCGCTACCCATTGACGATGGAAAATTGCCACTTGGAAAACGTTGATTGAATAACCAGTCAATTGTAGGATTGATAAAGCTGCGTATTTCAACAATACTTATGTATAGGCGAGCCTGAAACAAACAGAATTAAAAAAAACCAGTACAAATTCATACCAGGACTTCTAATCATTGGTAGAAGTCCATCTGTACGTCTATTTTGTGTTAGATTGGTGGTCGCTTTGACGCTCCAAAAAGAAGAGAGCAGAAGTCAGCAATTGTCAATGCTTGCACACTCAACAACACTAGAAAAACAACAGTAGGTAGTACTAAGTAACGTTTTCCAAGTGGACCGTAGAGTAAGAGATTACATTGATACATTATAAATCTGTGTAATAATATGTAGGTATTCAGTATTTCAGGCCGATAAATAATATTAAAGAACTCTGGTCCTCTAGTATTACTGAATCTTATCTATTACGGAAGTGGTAATTGGGTATTACACTACTTTTGAATTTGATAAAAAATATTTATTTATTACAAACTGGTGGTTGCGAAGGTGCTTGACAGTTTGCTCAATGTCCATCTTGATAAATATGTATCTTTACATGACAATCAGTTTGGTTTCAGGCCAGGGTTGTCAACAGAGTCGGCCATACTATGTTTGAAGCAAACTGTGAAGTATTATTCGGTCCGGCAAACGCCTATCTACGCCTGTTTTCTCGACCTTAGTAAAGCTTTTGACCTGGTAAGTTACGATATCCTTTGGCAGAAATTAAAAAATACTGGATTGCCTGAAGAATTTACCAGAATTTTCAAATATTGGTATCGTAACCAGATTAATGTTGTGCGATGGTCGGAAACGTATTCGCTGCCATATAGGTTGGAGTGTGGGGTCAGACAGGGGGGTTTAACCTCCCCAAAGCTCTTCAACCTCTATGTCAATGCACTCATAGAGGCTCTCAGTGCCACTCATGTCGGTTGTCATATTGACGGAGTGTGTGTTAATAACATCAGTTACGCTGACGACATGGTGTTGCTGAGTGCCTCTGTTTGTGGCCTAGCGAAACTGTTGAGCATATGTGAAAACTATGCTCACAGACACGGCTTGACTTACAATGTAAATAAGAGCGAATGTATGGTCTTTCAGGCCAAGGGAAAGCCAATGCCATCAATTGTGCCACCCATTAAATTATACGGTACTCCGTTGAAGAGGGTGTCGCAATTCAAATATCTTGGGCATGTGGTATCCTTTGACCTGAAAGACGATGCTGATATCGAGAGAGAGCGCAGGGCATTGTCTGTTAGGGCGAACATGATCGCACGCAGGTTTGTTCGTTGTTCCACTCCTGTTAAAGTAACGCTCTTTAGAGCTTACTGCACATCTTTTTACACGAGCAACTTGTGGATCGATTACACGCAAAAACAGTACAATGCCCTGCGTGTGCAATATAATAATGCTTTCAGGATGCTAATGGGGCTACCTCGATGCTGCAGTGCGTCGGGTATGTTCGCCGATGCGCATGTGGATTGTTTTTACACTATCATGCGCAAACGGTGCTCATCCCTGGTGCGCAGGGTTAGGGATAGTTCCAATGGCATCCTGAGGGCTTTTGCTGACAGGCTTGATTGTCAGTACCTGGACCATTGCCATATGGTGCACGTGCTGACAAATCAGGGCTGTCTTAGATATAAGTTTTAGGATAAAGTAGTTTCTAAGTTTACTAACACTAGTTTTAGGCTTCTTTGTTACTAACAATAATATGATCGCATTATGGTCGAAATAAATGATTTTTATTTTTTTTTATTTTATTTATTTTTATTTTAAACTAGGATAAAAAAAATCTACGATTTCGCATTGTTAAGTCAACATCTCCTGAGAATGTCCCGGTGTCAGGACGAAACGTGCACCGAAGAAAGTGTTGGAAAATTGCGTGTGGTGTTTCATGTGAGCAGTGTTCCTGCATATTGTACCATACAAAATCTTTTCAAGTAGCGGGTTATAGCAAAATAAATTAATCTGTCCTGCTAATCGTATTTTTATTAAAATACATTTTCTATGGCAATTTTTAGTGTCTAATGTACCTTAAGAGGGGGCTGAAAGCTAGCAAAACTTGTCATGCGCAAAACATCGTTCTGGTACAAAAGAACATGGCGTATTACGCAAACTATAAATGATGTAACTATAAATGGCGTATTTATAGTTTACTGTAATAACTTTTAAAATACATAACTTAGAAAGAAAACGATAATATGTACGTACTTCGTAACATTTATTGGAATTATAATCCTAAACCTTGGCTCTCTAGTACGTATAACATTGATAATAAATTGAAAATTGTAAAAAATTGGACGCAACTTCGGGATTTTTTTTATCGACAAAAAATTATCCTTTTATGTTTTCACTAATACAGTTTCTCGAAAATATGATGTAATATTAGTGTGTTTTATTTCAGGAAGTTGAGACTTGATTTACTACTGTAAAAATCACATCTTGAACTGAAATCTTCAGTTACTACCCGCTCTTAACCTTTTTTAATTAACTATGTCCAGCTTTCGACAAAAGAATCCAACTTTTATTGACTGAAAAATTCCCAAAATCCTGACTTGGCAAAATAACAATCTGGCAACGTTTTCTCACCTAGACCTTCTTAAAAAAAATTAAACGCGGTAACAGCTCTCGACAACCGGCACATTAGAGTTGACGATAGAGCTTAGTTAAGCGATTCGCCAAAAAACTGCCAGTTTCCGCTATTTTTAGAAACCTGTCCGACGAGTCCAGCCCTGTCTGGAATAGCCGACGACCAAATAGCATTTGGAGGTGAAACGTGTCAGAGGGAGACGAAGTGATGGCCCCCTCGAGGGCGAAGGAGGAGAGGCGATTGGCTAAATTCTTGCATGTCAATACGTTGTGGTCGCGCGGCGTTCAGCCGGCTGGCGAAATGCAGACAGTTATAAAAATTAACCAAGTACATAATTACTTTGGTAGGTAGAATAGGTGGCCCTCTAGACTTATAAGCGGAACTTTCGTTCGTTGGTGTGATGTAAGTAACTTCTACATTGATTAAGAGTATCGTCTAGTAACGCCAGTGTTAAGAGTAAAGTGCGAGTTGCAAGTCCAGAGCTAGGCCTGCATTTGGTCTTGAAATTTTGCTTAATGGTGATAACGGTATTTATTTTTGGTGATAACGGTTTTACCCCTCCAAACGTTTTAAGAATTGGACAATTTAAGTTTCATTACATTCAGTAGGTACACCATCTATAGCCTCGTACGTTTTATTTTATAAGTCAAAAATGTGGATTTACAGACGCTAACTACTTTTAAGATGAACACTACATATTTCTTAAAAATTAAAACGTTCGAGCATAGTTTTTCATTGTATAATTGCAACAAATTTTTGAATTTCAAAAAATTTTGAAAATCGGAGTACATTTACGGGTAGGAAAACGTTATCGCTTTTTATATAAAACATACAGCTAGACGTTCCTCTTAATAATTGACCTCCTTGACCTCGTTCCTGACACACACTGGTAAGGTCTGGAATACACTCCCAGGCAGTTTCTTTCCCAATTCCTATAACTCGGGCGCCTTCAAATCAAGGGTGAATAGGCATTTTTTAGGCAAGCGCGTTTCACCTTAGACTGTATCATCACTTTCCATCAGGTGTGATCACAGTCAAGCCCAAGCCAAGCCTATATTGCTAAAAAAACCTTAGTAGTACCTATCCTAGGTTCCTTCTTTTGGAAGGAGATATTTGTCGTAACTGGTTCCGATGAAAATATCGGAACTACCTTCGTAGTATGTAGTTAACTAGGTATATCCATCAGTTTGGCAGACAATGAATTATTACGTATAGGACACAAACGTACGTACATAAAACGTACGTATACCTACATGTACGTCCTGCTGTGTTTGACGACCTCTCCGGCGCAGTGGCGGCGCGCTCGGATTCGAGTGGGAGGTCGCGGGTTCGATGCCCGCCACGGGCCACTGCAAGAATTTTATAATTTCTAAATTGGCTCAGGTCTGGTCTGGTGGGAGGCTTCGGCCGTGGCTAGTTACCACCCTAGCAAAGACGCACCGCCAAGCGATTTAGCATTCCGGCGCGATGCTTGTAGAAACAGTTGGGGTAAATTAACATACCCTTAAGTTTAGTAGTAGTTAAGTACGATAACATCTTAGGCTGCATAATCACTTACCATCAGGTGAGATCGCAGTCAAGTACTAACTTGAATAGAGAAAAAAAAATTTGGATTACGTAAGTACTCTTACGTAGGTAGCTACTTAAGTATAACATACAAGATAAATACCGTTACAAGCTTTCAGTAATAATCGCAACAGTAGGTAATTTGAGAGTCTATTAGGTATATCCTTTGTATAGAGGCGCCGCCAAATACCACGTAGGTAGGCAAATAGTTACATACAGTTCCTATATAGCCAGTAGATATTTCGTTTCTCAGGTTACTCATTTGTACATGATTGTATTATACAACATTGCAATGTTACCGTTGGTACATGAGTACCTAATAAGCAGAGTAAGCATAGGATAAATTCTTTGGAAATATACCTACGTACCTAATCATACTTATAGATAGTACGGATAAAATGTGTATAGGTAAGTACTAAGTAAGGTATACTTTGTGGGTATATTATAATATTTCTTGAGTGAGGAAGAAGTCGATAGCTAGTCGCTTCCTTGTTGGCGATATCGATAGGACAAACAAAAAATCGGCCAAGGGCTCCGTACTATTATGTCGGTATATAAAGTAGCGAGATAATGATGCAGAAGCCAGAAAAGCCAATTACTACTAGTGGTAGTAGGTAATTGGCTTTTCTGGACATCGACCAAAATCAAGCACAAAATCACGTTTGTTGTGATAATTTCAAGTTTCTAACTATAATGGTTCAAGTTATACAGCCTGGTGACAGACGGACGGACGGACTGACAAAGTCTTAGTAATAGGGTCCCGTTTTTACCCTTTGGGTACGGAGCCCAAAAAAAAAGTACCTGCACAGCACAGCGCAAGAAAATATGGGGAAGGCGAATTCTAGTATTCATAGGGCCCCTTTTTACCCTTTGGGGCCTTAAAGAGCCCTAAAAAAACCTGTCAAGTGCGAGTCGGACTCGCGCACTGAGGGTTCCGTACTACAACCGGAGGAATAAAACCATAAAAGCCACTTTTCTTTTCTTATCGAACCGCAAAACTAACTTTGTTTTTAGAGGTTTATTGTAAATATCAAAAAAAACTACTTATTAGATCTCGTTCAAACCAATTTTCGGTGGAAGTTTGCATAGTAATGTACATCATATATTTTTTTTAGTTTTATCATACTCTTATTTTAGAAGTTACAGGGGGGGGGACACACATTTTACCACTTTGGAAGTGTCTCTCGCGCAAGCTATTCATTTTAGAAAAAAATGATATTAGAAATCTTAGTATCATTTTTGAAGACCTATCCATGGATACCCCACACATATGGGTTTGATGAAAAAAAAATTTTTGAGTTTCAGTTCTAAGTATGGGGCACCCCCAAAATTTATTACTTTTTTTAAAATTTTGTGTGAAAAACTTAATGCGGTTCACAGAATACATCTACTTACCAAGTTTCAACAGTATAGCTCTTATAGTTTCGGAAAAAAGTGGCTGTGACATACGGACGGACAGACGGACAGACGGACAGACGGACAGACAGACATGACGAATTTATAAGGGTTCCGTTTTTTGCCATTCGGCTACGGAACCCTAAAAAGTGCCTAAAGTTGCTACAGCACAAGAAAATAATTCTGCCTCTATGGGCTAACCATTACACGCTAGTTTCTCGGCCAAACAAAAACACCTGTCGCCAATTTGCGCCACCGCCGCACACCGGCCCGTCGTTCGGTAATGCCAAAAAATGTACGCTCACCGACGCCGGCAAGCCAACTTTCACGCCCATGAAAAAATGTAACCTTTCTAACGGCTAACAAGTCAGCCTGCACAACTATTGTGTCGCAAGCGCAACTCAACAACAGCCGAGCCGATTTCTAATGACATGGACCTACGCTACTACCACTATATACCTAGTGTAGTGTGTAACTGCTGTACCTACCTACTTACTTTGTTTTAGCGTTGTACATTTTAGAATTTGGTATATGAATATGGCGGCGTGTTTGGCGGTCATTTCAGGAGACCTATGTCCAGCAGTGGACGTCCATCGGCTGAAACGACGACAACGATATGACAATTTTTTTTTTATTACTTAATTACGCAAAGAAAAATTGATATGATCATAATTCATAGCTTGCAAAGTACTTTATAAAGTACACAGTCTGTCTGCCTGAAATACCATAGAGAACTCTGGCACAGTATTACAATATTCCATATATTATTGTAATACTGTGACTCTGGTCCCTTAATTATTATTGTACAACTCAGTTTCCATATTTTACCGCTTATCTATTACGGAAGTGGTAATTGGGTATTACCTACACTACTTTTGAATTTGATAAAAATTATTTCTTTATTACAAACCAGGATAAAAATATTGTATTTACGATTACGAATTGTGAAGTCAACATCTCCTGAGGATGTCACGGTGTCGGGACGAAACGTGCGCCGAAGAAAGTGTTGGAAAATTGTGTGTGGTGTTTCATGTGGGCAGTGTTCCTGCAAATTGTACCACACAGAATCTTTTCAAGTAGCGAATTAGGTAAAGCAAAACAATTTAATCTGCTGCTAATTATGGATTTCCGCAAAATTACGCCTGCTTCCATTCAATACAATAGACGTAAAGTTAATTTCTCAGTGTTAATTTTTTTCTTTTAAGAGGGTTTATGCAGCGCGGCATACCTAGCGTTTCGGTCCATACAAAACAGGAATTCGTCCCCACAGACGCAATTTTGCGCGGAAAATGGTATTACAAAAAAATTTATAGTAAAATAAATATACAACTTATTAAAATAGTAAATAACCAGTGACATTGAATATTAATTGAATTAAATTACTATAATTCAGAAATAACAAAATATCTTGGATTTAATCCTAAAATAATACGTTTAATTTATCGAAAAATGCTAAAAATGGCACTTTTCGGTTTATGGTTTTTGAATGAAAATCTAGGAAAATCGTGTTTTTTTTTGAGACACTTTTTAGTAAATGTTATTAATTTTCTATATATGTCATTGTTATAAGTTTTTGTTAAGAAACATGGCAAATATCTTGCATCTGCGTAGAGCGTCGACCGCTATTTTAGCAAACAGCCTATACAAAAACTGTTCTAGTGAGAAAGTTATACACATATTTTCAAATATTTTTGAGACAAAAACTAGATTATGAAATGCCAAATAATATGAATTCAATTATCTAATCTATAATTGAACACATAACTATTTTATGTTCCTTCGGAAATCGTAAATTTTGTCTCAAGCATAATACTAACGCATGAAGCGCCTTAAGTGTGTGAAAACGTTAGGTGCATAGTCCGGAGCTTCTCATTCAGACGTGCTTGGAGCCAGATGATTCCGGATTCGGGAGTTGCAACTGCTATTAGGTATGGGCTTTTGGATGGCCCTGTGTCAATGCATGTTGTACCCCACAAGTTAGGTTTACTTGCCCAGGGATCCTTTTTCTTTAGACGCCTCCATTATAATATAATAAAACTTGTAACGAAAAGTCAAAATAACATTGAAGGGTACATAGGTGTACTTGATAACGAATCGGCCTGTAAAAATATTAAAAAGAACTAAGCATATTTATTTTTCTATAATGTATGGAAAATGGATATGCTCATTTTATTTTTCCACACATTACGGAAAAATTAATATGCCTATTTTCATGAAATTCACGTTGTAATAAGGTTGTCCAGGGCTCCTAGTGAAAGACTGGATGCAAATTACGTGTAATTGTGATGATTTATAGCAATAGAAAGTTTACTGGTGTCAAAAATGTTTGTTTTGACACCGACGGCATCAGTAGGTAACCGACCGCAGTATTGTCTATGGACCGCCGTCCACGCTACAGGTCACTTTTTGTTCTATTATTCCGCACATGGGTTTCCACAGGGACAGTTTCCGCCATATTGTGGTTAAAGCGGGAATTTTGACAGATGGCACTTACCTAATGCAGTTTGAAGAAGGTTAGCGTTGTTCAGATGAGCTCATCTTGAGGTTCGTATCGGTGTTTAATTATTGGTTTTTGTTGCCCGAGTGAGGGAAGCTTCAGGCATCGTTTTAGTACGTAAGGCGTATGTATTGTTATGTTACGTGTGGCATTTTCAGAATAAAGTTTCTTTTCTTTCTTTCTTTCTTTCTTTTCAGATAGTTTGAACCTACCTTCCTACAATGACGTAAAATAAGTCCTACCTGCGAAACGTTGATGATTTACCAGCATCCATATAGAAATCAATCATCCTCTGCAGCATGCTCACGTAGAGATATGTCTCTACTTTTGTCTCTCTCTTTTCTGTGTCTATCAATATGGGTCAGAAAGAGTAAAGATGGCGACAAAAGTCGAGAGATATACACGCTAAAGATATTCTAAAGATAAGTTACGTTCATACTAAGCGAGGTTTAGTTCTGTTGCGCGCTGACACACGCCAGACACGCGTATAACCTCATTCTCCGTTGCTCGCGGACTGAACGAAAATTACACTGATTAGGGTAATTTGTTGGCAACAAATACCGCGCGTATGTGCGATATCTACTTCTTTTTTAACCGACTTCAAAAAAGGAGGAGGTTCTCAATTCGTCGGAATCTTTTTTTTTTTTTTTTATATAGAATATTTTTGATACACGCGCACATCCTATCCCAGCTGGAATGCGGTTATTATATTAATTAAGACTTTCTTTGTATCCGAAATGCGAAGTATCTGAATAGCCTTATATTAGGTTCCTGTTGCGACGATCAAAATGGAAGTAATGAATTCACCTTAATAATTCGCTTTACTACGCGTTCCCGCTGTGTTCACGTTCATGAAGATACAGGATTAATTCTGAATCAATAACATAACAAGTTAGCGAAGCAAATAAGGAAAATTACAGGGAAAATTACGCAGTGACTAGAAGTAGGTATCTACTGAAGCACACAAGGAAAACGATTTATAGGATCAATAGAAATTATGTTGCCCTTGGCGACTAACAAACTCTCACGAAACCGAGCTCTTTGTGCACATTGACTCTTTTATATGTTTCTTACTTTCTAGGGACTTTCTGTGTGGATTTTGGTTTAGCCAAATCAAACAGAAACTATGTACCTAGTACCTACCTATTTCCCAAGATATAAAGTGTTTCTTCATTCAGGTTAATAATCTTTGTCTTCCAAGTCTTTAAACAAACTTCCACGTTATGTTATTGCTATAGTATTTCTACCATAGATTTATATAGGGCGCGTTATGATTTCATTATGTAATGTAGGTACATTTAGTATAGTCCCTTATGTAGGAGGTATTAGCTATAATTTGATCGCAATAAGATAATACAAAATAGTATGACAATGAAGATATTATTAAGAGCCGAATATTTTTAATTGAAAGATAGAAGAGTTGATTAAAACATTTTTTTTATAATAAGCAGGCACCCACCTAAAGCATTTTATTTATTAGACTTTCTTATGACTAACCTAATACTTTTTAATGAAACAAAGAATACTTGGTTCTTACAAATTATACTATTAACAAATGTTCTTGCTTAAGTACAATAGGTACTTAAGTACTTACCTAAGTATACAATTTATGTCTTGTGACTGACCTATTGCTTAATCATAGTGCGCAAATATGTATGCCCCGTCACTTCAATATAAGGCCCACCGAACAGAACAAGAGAGCCGCATACGTAGAAGTAAGTAGGTCACTCAACAATCTTCCACCGAAGCTAAAAATGACCAATATGTCTGATCAATGTCTTGGCAAAGGCACAGATAATATAATACTATGCAAAGGTATATGAGGAACTTTTGAATACTAGACTGTTCTTCTCAGTGCAGGGCGCGGTTGAACCCTCGTAAACTTAGGTTTAAGTCGACTTGTAGTCTTGTAGTTATCCATACATAGTGAACTTAGTTTTAAGGCGACTTGTAGTCTTGTAGTTATCACCATACATATGCATAAAATGTCATATAGACGTTTTACAAGAGCCTGTACGTTAGGCCTATGTGAAATAAAGATATTTTGACTTTTGATACCTATTGAAAATGAAAATCTTTATTTTTCACACAGGTCCAAATCCAGGCTCTTATGAAAAATCAAAACTCTACCGCCAGGTTCGGAAAGCGGTTTGCAGGATTGACTTTGACTGATGCAAGAGATTGAACGTAGCGGTAGACTTCACGAAAACCAATACGGTTTCAAACGTAAATCGACGGAAGATGCAATAAAGTAGGTATCAACATTGCAACGCAAGCAAAAAAGCAAAATTAATAGAGTGAACTGATCACAGATATCGATATCTGTGGAACTGATCCTAGTGCACGTCCGGTAATACCTGGCGAAATATAATTACAATGTTAGCAAACAGTAAGTAGCATTTAAAAATTCTAGAAATAGTTGTGAGTGCATACCTCGGTTACTAGTATAGTATTATATTATCTGTGCCTCGGTAGACGAAACCTCATAGAATGGATATGAATAAAATTAACATTTAACTGCAATAATGTATCTAATTTCCTACTTACCTACATAAAATATATTACCTACGCTAAAAGATATTACAGAAAGCCTGAAAGTTTTTATGTACTTACGCTTCTAACTATTCTAATAGATGCATATTTAAAAAAAAAACAATAAAAATTATAATTATCTAGTTTGCAGTAGGTATAACCTATTACCCATAAAATCCTATAAGTAATGCGGACCTGCCTATAAACTAGGTAAAGTAACTAAAGAATAAAGAAGATTGCAGTCGCCAGATAAAGTAACTAAAGAAGAATGACCATTACCAAAGGTGGTATCAAGTTCTCTCATGAACAAAAACCAGAATAGTCTGGGAAAATAAAATAGTGTATTTTATTTTCCATTGGCAGGAATTGTTTTTTTATATCCGGGATTTAATTTTGCATACTAAAATTTACATTCTTTTCAATGCACATTTCGTGTCATACAGATGTTATTAAGAAGCTATAACTTCGGAATCCGGATTTAAAAAAAAAATTGTAATCGTAGAATATAAAACATATTTGATTCAGCCTGATAACGGATTCCATACATCAACAGTCATTGTCCTTTGAAACATATGCCATACAAAATCAGCCAAAACGTCGTATTTATTCCTAGGAAACGGTTATGTGGCGATTGAAAAATCCGCGCTTAGATTATCTGAATCTCATTTCAAAGCCGCCGGTCATAGATTTAAATAGGCCGTTGTTCGCGGGACCTCTATGCCGCAGATATTCGCTAGTTGTTTTTTTTTTATTGTTTCGCAAGAATTAAATTTATTTAACATGAGGAATCTTTGAATCGCCGTATTACTTCCGCTATTTGATACGTCAGTAATACGGCGAAAGACTAGAAAAGACTTTACAATTTTCTTTTCACAGTATTAATTATCATATTTGTTATACTCTTTTAGAGTTTTAAAAATACGTTTTGTGAACTCCATTAGAGACTCAAGGCAGCTGCGGTTCTTAACTAAGTCCGAGCGCCGTAGAAATTCACAATGGGATTCGTGCTTGTAGCGTCCGTTCGTAAATTTTGGTCACTCTTTCAGTTTCTGATATTCGCTTGTTATGTCACAGCACTATTTTGTACGAAATCAAAAGAACAGTTGGAAGTTTTTGTATTCGATCAACGGCTGGGGCAGGCCGCGAAATATGAATCACGAACGTTTTTCCTTCGCCGCGAGCTCGTTTGCTATTAAAATGACCGAAGCGCCACTGTTGCTATGCCAACATTTAGGGCGCTTGTCCACTAGAGACATACTCCGTCGCTGCGCGTTGTTATGCTACAGTTACTTAAGAGGATCGTCTAGCTGTGTGATATGCGCTGTTATGCTTCGTTTATTATTAAGACTAGAGGGTAGTCTAGCTGTAAGTTTTCATACAAAAAGCGTTATCGTTTTCCTACTCGTAAATGTAGTCCGATTTTTATAATTTTTAGTAAAAGTTCTTCAAGTATTTCATGACGAATGATACTAAACAAGGTTATTATAGGTAATTCGGTTAACGTTTGGGGGGGGGGGAGGGAAAGAACAAAATGTAGGTCTATAGGTCTGGACTCTGGACCCACAACTCTCTCTATAATAATGAGTATAGAAATCATTTTTGAAAATATCGTGTTTCTAGTTTCTACTCTTCCCGAACGTGGCGGTAAAATGATATTTGAAAATGAAAGACAAGCGAATTCTATTGGTGCGTTTGGCACAATAGCAACGTAGCTTCTTGCTGGTGGGCAAATAACTTTAATTCTGTTTTTAAGTTAGGTATTCATTTCGTGGTTTAACAACTTTATTCTATCCAAAGTAAGTATGTGTCCTAATGCACGTCAGTATAAATATTACAGCATACCTATAAGTATAGTTGAATTTTGGTTATACGCAAACGCAAAGGCAGGCAACAAAGGCTAATTTGTGAAGACCGAACTAGAATATACAATTTCTGGTGTACCTAATAAGAATCAGGGGTCTGATTGCGTAAGAAAAACGTATTCATCGCTATCGTAATCGTTTGCAGAGTCTGTCCCCCGATTGGCTGACGCGTAAATCAGGGAACCAATCAGCGGGCAGAATTCGCAAACGATTACGATAGATGAATACGTTTTTCTTACACAATTCAGGGGCAGGTATGTTGGGCATCTGGTGTTTGAGGAGTTTGGTGACTGGTCTCTGGGGAACAAAGGAAATAAATCACCCATCTGATTCTATTTTGTTGGCCACAGAACCTTACGTCTAATTTCATAACTCACCAATAGGGAAACAAAGAATCTTCTTACAAACAGCTCGTCTTTTTATCAGTTAAGTAGGTATAAAGAACAACAATTTTAGAAGCGAGTAGGTACCTACCTACCTAATCTAAAAAGAAACTGTGCGTTTAATTTGGCACCAAAAATATTTATCCAAGCTTGTGATCTGCGATAAGTTTTGACCTTCTACTGGTTTTTCCTGAAAGTACAGTAAAAACGTAATACCTAAATAACAATGACTTCATTCAAATTATTATTTCACCCACCGATAATTAACTTTATATAGTCTGAGGTCTCTACTCTTTAATATGGCCATTCGAACGAAGTAGCTAGGGTACGTTAACCTTTTTCGTACAAGAAAACAGTATTAAACCTGCCAAAATTCTGTGGTGGCTGCAGAGCGAACTACATCGTGGCCTAACTGTTGGTGGCAAAACAAGCATTTTTGGCACCGATAAACCGGCGACATATTTTCGCGCCGTCCTCCCTGTCCAGGGTACATGTAGATTATTTCAACCCAGTTATTGATATCAATGAATGATGGATTTTGTAGGTACACACACGTTATACACGTTATGCACGTAGGTATACACGTTTGCATCCCCTCCTTAAACTCTTATTTGTCATTCCCAAAAGCTCAAAGTCATAGGCCACAAACCTAGGAAACTTAAAAATGTCATAGTTTGTGGACATAGACCTCATAGTTTAAAAATCCGTCAAATCATTGGAGTACTAGGTCTGTGGTACTCCATAAACATATAAACCTCCTCAGAAGCGTTCCATTTACGAACAAAGAATGGCATAATTGTAAAAACGTTAGAGGTTAGATATCGCAAGAACTGGTAGGGAAACCTGTCTGTCGATATTTAACAGTTCACACTAAAGACCATTTCTATTACAACTTTTTGTTAGAGTTGATTATTTCATGAAATACAAAGCTGTATTAATGTAAAACAGTGAAAGACAGTGTTTTTAATGAAAATAATTTTTTCGGCGGGCCTTCTGTAATAGAAATCAGTTATATCATGAAACTATCAATTTTTAGAGCGGTCTATGACAACGTAGGTACAATCATTAAATCATGAAATTATCGACCACATCATGAAATGGTTAATTCTTAGATCTAACCACGACTTCTATACTAGCTGACACGCGTTATTCGCCCTTCCTTATTTCGTTTTGGATGGTTTCATTTGGTGGTCCCCACGACCATCACAAATGTTGTTTCCCGAATTAGGTATATTAAATCTAAGTTTGGGATCAACGTTTACGTAGATCGGGCTTGGGCTTTAATTTTACTTACTTAGTTGAAGCAATGACGAAATACGCTACGCTAAGAGGACGCTACGCTAAAGTATGTGACGATTGTTGATGCCAAAAATTTCTCAAAATGGCGTCACGCGTCGTTACCGCCCGCCACATTTCGGTACCGCTGACAGCACATATAGACACACGCTGCCGGTCGCTTAAATTAGCGCCATTTTACAGTTTTGACAAATTAAAACGGATGCTTTAGGGCGGAGCCTAAAAATACATGCGTGGGGTCACTAAGTGTTGATCCTTTCCTTTATATGTTTAATTTATCAGTTGGTTTCCCGAAGGACAAAATTCGAATGGCGATTGTAGTGTTGCTGACGGGCCGAACATTTTGTCGAGCGACATGCCGCTGGCTGGATATCAAGTTTAGGTTCTTTATCGCCGTGCGAGCCGGTCGCTTGCGTCGTGCCGAAAATCGTCGGTGTCATCGTACTTGAGTGGCCTAGATACTGCGATATTTCGGTTTAACTGGCCAAGTGGCCACGGCCGGCCCCGCTCCCTCGCCATCTCGCGCTATTTTGCCACCTTTGTAGTTTGTTCCTTTGGAGACGATACAAAGAGGTATAGATATACGACAATCAAACTCAATGACGAAATACGCTACGCTATTATTTAATCAATGGTCAAACTTCTATGAATCGAATGAAACATAAGCGATTTTGACAGAGAGGGGCGCGTCTCGAACTATGTTCGTCAGTGCATCTATACCTACCTACTCTGTCCACCATATACATATATCGTCGGACTTGTAGGTACCTAGGTATATCTATTATGTAGTCTATAACTAGGTACCTACCATACCTATCTATATAAGAAATAATCGGGCAAAGCTTACACCACACACCTGTCGTTAACGATTGGCGAAGTAGGTACCTACCTACATAATGTACAATGTTAAATTAAATGTAAACTTACATACGTTAGTAATATTATATGTAGGTATCTTCGGTGATAATAATATGCTTGTTTAAATAGGTTTAAGTACCTAGATAGGTACCTACTTCTACTTGAATTTAGGACGTTGATAATGACTGCGCCTTCCCACTACCCCATCTGTCTAGGTAGGTACTTTACATACTACCTACTTACATATAAATTAACTTTAGATACGTAAGTTCTATGTATTTAGGTTCGATTATGATATTATTAATTATCCTGTTCATACAAATCCCGAGGCCGTGGAGCATAATGAAAAAAAATTACATTCGAAATATCCGGTGAAGGTGAAAGAAGGAATTGCTCAATTTCAACCGATTTTGAAAAGGAGGTTTTCAATTCGATTGTATTTTTTTTATTTTGTTAAATTAGAACTGCCTTAGAATTTTTGACTGGAGTGAACCGATTTAGATGATTCTTTTTCATTTGACAGTTGGTGCTTTCAATTTGGTCCAATTCTGACATCCATAAGAAAATTTTATAAGTCTTTTACGGCTGATTTTTCAATCGCCAGATAATAGCTAACTAAGAAATAAATATGAAATTTTGACATATTTTGTATGGCATATGTTCTTTATTCCTCAAATAGTTTATCTGGCGATTGCAAAACGACGAATAACTTAAGCAAACCGATTTATACGATTTTTTCTAATCTAACTTTCTAGGTAGGTACCTCCTTCAACAGTAGGTAGTGTTATAGGAGTTAAAGTAGTTTTTTTTCTTTAAATGAATTAACGTTTATTATAGGTACGTAGATACATAGGATATTAGCAAAATCCATTAGATTCGCCACTCCTGTATTAGAAAACACAAAATAAACCGAGGTCCTAACCTAAACTGGGCCGGCCGAAAATAGGCCGGCCATGTCGCCCGACTAACTGATGACCAGTGGACCGTAAGATTGACCAAATGGCCAGGACCAAGACGCACACGGGCTAGGGGAAGACCCTATAGTTGGTGGGAGGACGACGTAAAAAAAATGGTCAAGTGCGAGTCGGGCTCGCGCACTGAAGGTTCCGTACTAGGCAAGACCCATTCTCAATATTATTATAGTAAACTAAACACCCCTGCCCACCAAATTTATAAACGAGCAACGGCGGAGCGACTGAACAGCGGCGAGCGGACTACCTAAGTAGGTAAGGTACTTAATCTATTTATTTAAAATGCTACCAACAGATGGTACGACGAACTAGAACTACGGACGTGGCTCCATTTATTGGAGGAGTATAATTGAAAAAAACTGAGCACCTTACCAAGAGCAATAGCTAGGTTTTAATCAAAGTCAAAATATCTTTATAGGCCTAACGTAAAACGTAAAATATTTGTCGCATATATGTGCATGGTCATAACTACAAGTCGACTTAAAGCTAAGTTTACGAGGATTCGAATTTCGAACGCGCCCTGCACTGAGAAGAAGCATACAACATCTTAGCCGAGTTTTGATTTCTGTTAGGTATCACTGCTATTAACTCTTGTCTGCACTCAAATTGGTCCAGTTTATTCGTATTTGTTTGAACGCTATACAAACGCTATAGTTACTATAGTATAATATTTAAATGCTTTATAATTTCGTCTATTGTTTTTCGTAGAACGACATGACCACATGAGATTAGTATTTCGTGAGCCACAGACGCGTAGAAGTTTCACTTTATAAAATACGCCCAAATGAAAAGCGACTCTCGTTTAACAATTTAGGATTCAAATTGGATGCGTGATACCTACTTAGTGTTTAATATTTAAAATTACCTATGACGATTTAACCTCTCTCTCGCTCGCCCGGTAATTACATCGTGCCATCGCCAACCAGCCGCGATTAGGTACCATATATGATTTGCCCTTTTTAATGGAGTGTAACCAATTACTTCTATAGTGCAACAGGCTTGGCTATTTGTAGCGATGGACAGGCGAAACGGAGTTTAGCACAATCTTGTTACTTGTTAGATAGCCAGTTTTCGCAGGAATGGGGACAATTTCATTACGGTACTTATATCTTTAAATACCCACGTAGTTGATAGAGAGACAGGTGCCTGTTTGAAGAGTAAACACATTGACTACGGTTTGGTCACGCGTTTTCCCTCACTTTTTAGTAGGAAAGTGACATTGTTGCCACAAACCCGCGTAGAACCAAAATTGGTCAAGTGCGAGTCGTTCTCGCGCACTGAGGGTTCCGTACTATCAAGACCAATTCTCAATAGAATTAAAGTAAACTAAACACCCCTGCCCACCAAATTCAAAAACGAGCGAAATGTTACGGGGGCGATAAATCGATTTAGCTAGGATTAATTTTTGGAAAATATCGCACCTATTTATCAAAAATAAAATATGACTCTTTCCTGACATCTAATTGCAAAAAGTTATACTATTTAAAAGGCTCATAGTGGGTCTGCCCGCGAAATTAAAATTTTATTGGGTTTTTCGTGGTTTGTAAAATTGTGGGAATAGCAGTATCATCTTCACACGTTTTATAAAAATCTCAAAAAATGATGGTACGGACACGTAATGCGTAGGCCCGACAATTATGTTGTGAAAAAGTGCCTTCCCATGGCTACGAGAAAGAGGGGTAGGGGAAGGACCTCAAACAACCTGAATGACAAATGTCCAAAAGGACATGAAATGCATTTCAAGGTCTACATGGCGCCGCATGATAAGCCGACCCCGCGTAAGTCGTAACGGGATAAGGCGAGGACAAAGAAGAAGAAGAAGACTTTCAAATTTTAACGTCATGTATTTTGGGTCTTTAATCTAAAATCGCTTAGAAGCAGAAACACGATTGGATAAAATTTTCTCGCTAGAAAGTTCTCCCAAAAGTTGCTACAAAATCTCAGTTTTCCTGTTTTTTTATCGGAAACTAGGTACAATGGATGTAATTGTAATTTTTGTTTTAATGTGTCCAGTGTCGGTAATAACAATAACCGATTTTTGATAACTGGCTTAGTTTTTGAGTAATTAGGTAAAAGGTCGTTTTTCTGTTATATTCTTCCGCGACGCTGCATGTCGCACCTACCAACGTATGCGTGAGAGTGAGAAAGACAAAAATAAATTCTATAAATCCACTTACTAATAAAACTAACCACGTTTCTCGATATACCTACCGATACTGCATTTGAACTATTGAGTATTCAATGTCGTCAGTAGTAGATAAATGACGTCAGTCTGGTAAAAGTAGATCGTTCGACGTCAAACGTTTGAACTGTACATAATTATGTTTTCCTTTTCACGAGACTGATTAAATCATACAATCTACATATAACTTGTGTGTGGGTATTGAGTTGGTGTTGGTGATGCTCAAAGAGGAAAAGTGCATCTTTGCAATAGGTATTCTTATTTCTTACATTGGTAGGTACATGGTTCATGGTTGAATTGAAATTCCTCGACATCAAAAATTAATTAACGATCGTAACTCATTCATAAAAGAAGAAAGGAAAAAATTAAATAAACAGCGTAATTTCCTTGCCAAAACTTCTCCCAAAAGTTGTTCCAAAATTTCCGTTTTTTTTTCTAATTGTTATCGGAAACTACAACGGATGTAATTGTAATTTTTGTTTTATTGTGTCGGTAATAATAATATCTACAAACCCTTAGGAACAGAATTTTGACAACGACTTTAATCACGACCTCCCTGGCGCAGTGGCGGCGCGCTCGTATTCGAGTGGGAGGTCGGTTCGATCCTCGCCACAGGCCACTTTGGAATTTTATAATTTCTAAAATTGGCTCAGATCTGGTCTGGTGGGAAGCTTCGGCCGTGGCTGTGTTACCACCCTACCAGCAAAGACGCACCGCCAAGCGATTTAGCGTTCAGGTGCGATGCTTGTATAGAAACCGTTGGGGTGTAAAACTTACCCTTGCAAGTTAGTACGATAACATCTTAGGCTGCATCATCACTTGCCATCAGGTGAGATCGCAGTAATAAAACTTGTATAGAGTAAAAAAATCAACTAAATCGTTCTAGAATATAGCTCAAATAGACGAATAGAATAAGACGATAGGTGGGTAATAATAAAATTCCTAATTATAATTTTCACGGGAACACGCGAGTGACCCCCGCCCTCCCCTCCATCCCCTCCCGCGCCATTCTGGCGATCCTCCAGTTTTATATTTAAACTGAACAGTTACTTACTACCGACATTTTATGAAAGTGTTTCAAAAGCTAAACCAATCCATTCAGCGTTGTGATTGAAACAAGTATAATAATTTAATAAATACATAATCTCAGCACCACACCAACTATCTAGCACTTAAGTACCTACTCGTCAAGACGAATCAAACTATGCAACACTGAGTTTCTATGGTCATCTTCCAGCTCCATCATCAGACCCTGGTAACCATCTAGCATCAAATTATTCGTCAAACAAACGAGCCCAAGGCTTTAATTTCCAAAATTCGTGCCATTTACTTTAATTTGGCCAATAAAGGAGATTGACCGAAAATGGGCTATATTGCGTCACTCTGCGTCTGAAGCACGTATGCATGAAAAATCTTCTTTCAAATTATAATATTGCATGTATTTTTTTTAATGATGTGCGAACCGGGGTTTAAAAGTATTATAAAAATAAAAGTAATTAAACGTTTCGACACAAGCGGAACCGCCATAATAGAGTCTGGAAACGTCACAGCCACTACCACTCGGCGAATGATACCAGTTTTTTATAAACCCACTTTTTAAGGGAAAACTAGGATACAATAATACAGGAAATAGATCGAATAATAAAAACCGAAACAAGGCAAGCTTTTTGCACACAAATATCAATTTAGTACCGTACACGTTCGGGGGTGGCGCTTCAAATCGGTACAAAAAAGGAACTGTCAGATGTATAGAATAATTAATCCAGATATAGAGCTCAGTGACTGATCTCTATTCCATGGATCGATGATTGTCAAAGTAAAAATGATTTTTGCCATTCTGGCGCTGATGGTTACGTACCTAACCTGGCGCGACCGTCCATGGAACTAAAATAAAATGACATTCGAAACGACGGTCACTACCGACAAATGTCAATTTAGTACCACGGACGTTCGAGGGTGGCGCTTCAAATCGGTACAAATAGGAACTGTCAGATAAATAGAACTGTATAGAATGATTAATCATTAGAATAGAGATCAGATCAGTGATCTATACAGATTAGAACTGCAGCACCTGTTCAAATAATTATTTTCATAGCTGTATATTGAAAAGTAAGGAATGCTTCACCAAACATTTTAATTGCGACAAACAATAGCACTTGCAACACCACAGAGTACATCACATTTATTGTGTTGTTTGATATTTTCATGTGCAGCTAATCGTGACAAAATCCTACATGGCTTAAACCCTATTCATTAGTTTATTTAAAATTATTAATTATAATACTGTTTTAGTGTACAATAAAGCATATTTTACTTTTACTTTTTACTTTAATACTGTAACCTATTTCCATTACACCTTTGACTCGTAATTATTGAAACGATTCTAATGTTATCTGCCACGGCGGCGCCACCGTCGAAACTAAGGTAAAACCAAACTCGTAAGTAGAAACACTGGTTTAAATGTCATCAAGACATCAACTCGTGTCTCGATTGTCTATGTCGCCAAAGAAACTACAAGATTAAAAAAAATCATTCAGATGAATCATACATATTTATGATTAATTATTATTGTTTTAAACGATTGAACAGGCTATGCCTATATAATACATAACACAGAAAATACACACGAATGAATAGGCTGTATGGTCTCCGACCTTTGCCTGTCCCGAAAGGGACGAATGGATTAACAGAACAGAACTGTCTATGTCGATAATCGTCACTTCGTAGTTCGTATCTAATCGCAAAACCATTGGAAAAGTAATTTACATGGAAAACTTGGAAAACCCAGTGTTTTATTAACTTATTTTCTGGACGGTGATTAATGTGATCAGTGTTGTCGCTTACTTAGTTTCACTCCGACTAAAGCGATCCTCTGTGAAAACTAACAAGTGTTTGTGCGTGTTGACTGTAGAGAAATGGACTCCTATTCTACGCAATAATCTAAATGAGATATGGACTCTATTACGCAATGACAATGTCGTCAGCGTCGTCTCGAGGAGTTAGGCCTGGCAGTGTATCACGCCGGTGCATTAACTGAACCAGCCAGTACATTCTCTGGATGAATTATCACATTCAGCACTTAATGTATTGAACTCCTGGATCGCACCGCGTTCAGTAAGTATTGTGTACTATTATATAGGTACCTAACACAGGCATATTTAATTCCTTCTGCTAACTTAACTCATTGTAGTGTCAGGCCCCTGACACTCAGTACAACAGGCCTAAACACCTACACTACTACTAAAACGCTGGCCCTACTCGCATACGCTTTCCATTTCTATGTGTGAGTAATGTCATTGTAGCCCGTAGGGCTGACAAAACTCGACCTGTATGTGACAATGCGACTGATGCACGATGCCTTGGTTACAACTGGCAGCCTGCTGTAAAACATTTCATTTAAACTAACAAGAATAATTGGTAGTTAAGTTATGGCTGCTAAATGGACAAAATATAATAAAACATTACATTTTGATACATTAAGCTTTTATGCTCTTGGTGAACGGGCCGTTTCTCACATAACAAAAAGTCATTGTGTATTATATATACACAATGATTTATGAGAACTCATGTTTTGCAGCCATAGAAGAAGGTGGACCAGATGTAACATTTCATGAGACTACATCTCAGCTCGAGCTTTAATTTAGAATTGCATAAGGTCTTCTAGGAAGTGTATTCCAACTGGATGCTTATTTAAATTCAAACATTTTGTTGCAGATAACAGATGGAGGCATCTTATGTCATGCATGCTTTACATTGATTCCTCGTACAACTTCTGAAGACCAGACCACACCTATACCAGACTTTGGACATCACAAGTTTGCTTTGGTTGATAGACAATTATGTACATACCCATACAATAAACAATTTAAATCACCTAACCGCTTTTTTTATCAAGTACGTACCTACCTAAGTATTCCTTTATAACAGAAAATTCCTCCTTCTCGAGACTTAGCCAATGATAGCTTGGACCTTGGAATCTGTTCTTGATGCTGCCAGCAGATAGGCCATTTATTTAGGTAGGTACCTACCTATCTACCTCCCTATAACCATAGTATATTGCAGAACACAATTATATTTTTCTTTATATAAATTGTATGTCAAACTATATTTGTTTGTTTATCAAGCAGTTAAGTACCTAAATAAGTAGCTAAGCAAGGAGTTGGAATATTAACTATTTTCTCTCTTAAGGTTCTGCCAACGTTGGCTTGGAGCCTGGGAACCTCTTTTTGATGTTAGCAGGCCACAGGTTTATACCTATATTTTAAAACACTACCTACTGTTTGAAAATAAATAGGTAAACCGTATTTTTATCAAGTACCTCGATACTACTGAGGTAGGCACCTATCTTGTTTTATAGTACTAACGTAATATATGTATAGGTAGGCCCTAGGAATAATTAAGTATATCTATATGCATCATCCAGGGTTCCACGGTAATAACGAGGTCGCTTTAAATAAAATAATCACTATGAGCAACTTATAGTGCGCGAGAACTACTGACCTAACCTCAAAATACCTAAAAAAAAGAAAATTAGATTACTACGAATTCCCGGTTTATATCTCACTGATTTTTTTTTTACATATTATTGGGAATATTTCTAATGTTTTACCGATGATTTCATTAAGACGCAAGTATAGCCCATTTTTCATACAAGAAAAGGCATTGTCCTTTTTCTCTATGCTTGCCGGCAATAGTCACATGATATTAATTTTAAAAAAATTCGATCGTCACAAAACAGTTCAATGTGGTGGCAAATTTTTTGGGTTCCGAACCCAAAGGGTAAAACGGAACCCTATTACTAAGACTCCGCCGTCCGTTCCTTCTTGCTACCATGGTCAGATATTGATTTTCAAAGCGTTCGGCAAAGTAACAAAAAAATTGAAAATTGTGACCACTTTTTTTAAATGTGAACCACAAGTTCCTTTTCTATGCTTGCTGCCATACTCAGATATCGATTTTCAAAGCAATCGGCCCAGTAAAAAAAGTTCAAAATGGCGGCCACTTTTTTTAAATTTTGACCACACATTCCTTCTCCATGTTTGCTGCGCACAGTAACAAAAAAATTCAAAATGGCGGCCAAAAAGTTGTCAGTTCGAATTCATGACCTAATATCAACATAGGTACCAAATTTCTGATCTCTACGACGTTTCATTTCGCCTCTCTGGAAGAACGCCAAAACTTCACTTTTGTATGAGAAAATCCCTTAAATGTACGATTTTTACCCCTTAAAATTTGAATTTCTATAGTCCCTGTCTTATCCTAATTTCAGATCTCTACGACTTGTATTTTGTCGGGAATTCCTGGCACAACGAACAAAAATTACACTTTTGTATGGGAAAATCTCTTAAATGTACGATTTTTACCCCTTAAAGTTTGAATTTCTGGAAGCCCCGTCTTACTACGAATTCATGACCCAATATCCACCTAGGTACCAAATTTCAGATCTCTACGACTTGTAGTTTTTCGGGAATTCCTGGAACAACGAAAAGAATTACACTTTTATATGAGAAAATCTCCGATTTTTACCCCTTAAACATGGAATTTATGGAATCCCCGTCTGAGTACGAATTCATGACCTAATTTCTACCTAGGTACCAAATTTCAGATCGCTACAACCTATAGCTTTGGCGGAATCCGTGGAACAACCAAAATACCTCACTCTTTTTATATAACTATATATGTATTTAGAAGAAGAAGATAGTATATAGTTTAGAATAGTAGTTAAGCAAAATATTTGAATACTATTGAAAAACATTAAACATTTGGAATGAAACAAAAAAGGGCATCAATACGAAAACAGCAAATCTACTGATAAAAGAGTTGGTAAAACTGCTCAAGGATATTGATAGGGAAATCTCGAGTCTCCATCTCAACGAGGATTCCTGGTTTTTGCTTTTCTATTTAAAGTAGTTATTATACGAACTACTTTTACAAAAATTGTAAAAAGCGACTAAGGGATACAGGTTTATCATTTATATTCACTGATGCCGCAATATACGTACCGCGCCAGTCAGTCAAAAAGAAGCGCGAGCTTAGTTGTCACTGGCGCCATCCAGATTTGCATCGTGACAACTTTACACAAGAAAGTGTGTAAGCTGCATAAAACTGCATTTGGGCTCTAGATAAAGTCATTCCTTGCTCTGTGGGCTCTAGTGTATCATAGTATACACATAGTTATAAAATATAAACTACAACCTTCAGAGGTTCTAATAATCCAATTAGGGTCCAGTACCCAAAGGATAAAACGGGACTCTATATTTCAGTAGCTAAAATAACAGCAATTACAAAAACACAATAAAATAAAATAAATCCCAATCAAAACAAAATTATAATTCAATTTCTTTTAAATTAAAAAGCCTTAAAAAACAAACGCAAATTCTATATGTACTAAAATTTTGGTTTGACACCGACTTCAAAAACTAAGTAGGTACATTAATCATGTTTAAGTAAAGATGCGTAATGCGTAAGTAATTTTGGTAATGATTATAGCTTATGACACTCTACAATAACGTAGCTTTCTATTGGTGAAAGAATTTTAAAAATCGGCTCACTAGATCCAGAGATTAGGTACTAGGTAAGTACCTCTTACAACGTCACAAACTCACAAACCCACAAACATTACCTCCATATAGTATTAGTAAGTATAGATTTATGTATATCAATGTATATGTATATTTATCAATTATCTATTACCCATAACACAAGCTATCGCTTACTTTGACGCTGGAATACGATGTGTGTGCGTAAGTAAATGTCCTGAATCCTGATATTTAACTATATTTATTTGAGCGATCGACTTTTTTACTGCGATGGTCGAGGATTAAGACCATGGATGTATGGAGTCCCGTACCAAGCTGTGTTTCAAATACAAACATTATTTTTATGGTTCCGTAGCCAATGGCATAAAACGGAACCCTTATAGATTCGTCATGTCTGTTTGTCCGCCCGTATGTCACAGCCATTTTTTCCAAAACTATAAGAACTGTTGAAACTTGATAATTAGATGTACCTATTCCGTGAACCGCAACAAAAATACCGCAAAAAAAACAATAAATTTTGGGGTTCCCCATACTTAGAACTGAAAATCAAAACAATATTTTAATCAAACCCGTAGGGTGGGGTTCTGTACCGTAAGGATAAAAAATGCTACCCTCTTTAATATATTTTATATGTAGGTATCTACTTCGCCATCCGTCCGTCCGTCCGTCCGACTGACTGTCACCAAAGCGCCTAGCATGCGCGCGTAGAGATATGTTTTTCTACTTTTGTCATTCTCTTTTCTCTTTCTGATCCATATTGATAGACACAGAAAAGAGAGTGACAACAGTAGAGAGACATGTCTCACGGGCGCATGCTGCATATTCAAAATTCAAAATATCTTTATTTCACATAGGCCTAACGTACAGGCTCTTGTAAAACGTCAATATGATATTTGTGGCATATGTATGGTGATAACTACAATCCCAACAAAAACATTTTCATGTAAAATGTTGCCAGACGAGCATATGGCTCACACTGTCAAAAAGTTATCAGATCTCATGTAGGGCAAGACTTCTGACTTTATACACCCTTAAATACAAGCTCTAACTTCACAAACTCTACACTTTAGTTACAATAATGTCTTGGCCGTTTGGCTACCGTCACATGACGTGAAGTGAAAAATTTATCCCACCAAAATCATTTTCCTGATTTCAAATTTTGATTTAACAGAACTTACAGAGTACTGAAAAGTGAATAAATTTTTGATTTTACGCCCATGTGACGGTAGCCAAACGGTCAAGACATTATTGTAACTAAAGTGTAGAGTTTGTGAAGTTAGAGCTTGTATTTAAGGGTGTATAAAGTCAGAAGTCTTGCCCTACATGAGATCTGATAACTTTTTGACAGTGTGAGCCATATGCTCGTCTGGCAACATTTTACATGAAAATGTTTTTGTTGGGATTTCATTTCTTTTTGTAAGTTTTTAAAACAATGTTTTTAATTAACTTATTTTTTTTGTGTATTTCTTGCACTTCAGGTGCGCCTCTTTTCACAGCCCACTCTCTAATATGTTTGTATTACAAGTAGATACGTACTTTGCTGATATTCTGAAAATTTAAAAAAATTATAGTGGATTTAAAGTTAGTAGTTTTGGCCTACCGAAAGTGAAACTAATTTTACATTTATCAAGATAAAATGATAATCAAACGTAATGTATAGATCCAAATTTCAATTTCTAACTTCAAATTTTACCTTTTAAAACACAACAGATACATATGAAAGTATGGATGTTTGTTACTCAATTACAACACAACCACTGAACTGATTTGGCTGAAATTTAAAATGTAGACTGATTTTATCCTGGACTAACACAGACTACTTGTTATTCATTAATAATCTACGGAAGGTATCGGTGAGATTTGTGTGTTTATTAGTTTTTTAACTATTGTTTTATTTACAGTCTTTATTTTCGTTGGGCGCTGAGGCGCTCTTGAAATTCAAATTTGACGCTTGACACGCTTGACAACTCATTTTGGTCACAGAGCACTGGACTCTGGGCAATGAACACGCGGAGCTCGGTACGGGAATTCGGGCTTGCCGCGTGCACTATGGTACTGGGCACACTGACGTTGGGGCGCTGTTAAAATCCATATAATTTACGCTTGGCATGCCTGACGGCTAACTGTGGGTACTGGGTACTGGGCCTTGGGCACTAATCTCACCCTGGGCACTGGGAACTGAGAGCTGGGCTCGTTGGACGGGCCCTGTATGTAACTTGGGCTTGACGCGTCCGTTTGGGCACTGAGCAGGTATTTATGCGCTATAACGCTCTTCAAATTCAGAGAGATTTAACGCTTGGCACGTTCAACAACTCAAGCTGGGCACTGGGCACTCGGCTCAATATGGGTTCTTGTCATTGAGCGCTGGATCCTAGTCACTCGACATGCAGTGAAACTCGGCTTGTTAAACATGACATGCATGAAACTTGGGCTTGAAACGTGCGATATTACTGGGCACGGGGCACTGGGCACTTGGGCGCTTGGCCACTTGGGCACTGGAATCGCGCTTATAATTACCAAAAAAAATTACGTGTTTTTCCAGATGTATACTAGCAGATATCTAACGTGAAATTAAGTTTGTACCTATATACGTATGGGTAACCCCATACGAACTTCCAACCCCCTAATTTGATGGATGTGGCGTGATTTTCTAAAAATCCTGAAACACGTATTTAATTGTTTATTACAAAGAGTCCCTATATCAATTTTGAGACCTCTAGCATCAATATTTGCCGTAGTTTCATACAAACTTCCATCCCCCCATACGAACTTCCAACCCCCTAATTTGATGGATGTGGGGTGATTTACTAAAAATCCTGAAACACGTATTTAATTGTTTATTACGAAGAGTCCCTATATCAATTTTGAGACCTCTAGCATCAATATTTGCCGTAGTTTCATACAAATTTCCATCCCCTATTTTCAGGGGTTGGGGGGTTAAATTTCCAACTTTTGGATTTTTTTTGTTGGTTGTGTACTAATTCTAGCTTACATACCAAATTTCAGCTTTCTAGGACTTCAGGAAGTACCTAGGAATTTTGATGATCATCAGTGAGTCAGTGACGAAATCTGGGTTTTTCAGATGTCAATAAAATCTAAAGTATAAGAACTGTGATATTGAAACTTTATACGTTTAATAAGTTCACCGGCTACATCATTTCCCGAGAATTTTGATTATCTGAAATAATTCTGGCCTAAGTTATAAGGGTTTAAAAATACGGCGAAACACTTCGAGAAAATATAGGTAGTGCCCTCGCGCTTCGCTTGACTCGTCTGGCGGGGACACTACCGTGTCCCCAGATTCGATTTAAAGCTAAGTTTACGAAGGTTCAAACGCGCCCTGCACTGAGAAGAAGCCCACAACAAACTCAGCCGGGTTTTGTTTTCTGTTATCACCACTTCACAAAGGCTCTCAAAAATTAATTGAGCTAGTATAATTACAGCAGTTAATTCATTATATAGGTACTATAGTAGGCTTTATTAATGAGCTTTCTTTTACAGCTACCTACTTTGAACTTATTGACCATATCACAGATTATGTACCTATTTCTGTTGCTGCTTTATTATGTTTTTTGCTCAATTTTGAATTTGGTGGGGTATTTAGTTTACTTACTACGTGCGTCGTCGTCACGAACGTAAACGTGCGTTGAAGAAAGTGTTGGAAAATTGTGTGTGGTGTTTCATGTGGACAGTGTTCCTGCATATTGTACATTTAAGGAGCGGATTATAGCAAAACAAATCAATCTGTACTGCTAGTTTACTTCCTATTGAGAATGGGTACGAATTTCTCAGTGCGCTAGCCCGACTCGCACTTGACCAATTATATAGATATGGATTTTTACGACCGAAGTAGAAATTGCACAACTGAACCGAAGTAGAAAATAATCAAACCGAAATTTCACAAAGGAATAATGAAGTAACGCTCAGTAGCAAAATATACCATTCAAATGCCTCTACATAAAACCTTGACCAAGTTTTTACTACTCAAGTTAACCTGCCTTGGACAACTTCTAACTACTTATCTACTAATCAACTGTAGTATATGCGTAAATCAGTCTTGTCTATGTTGTTATACAGTTCAAATTCGTTTGCTCGTTTCTTTATAGAAACGTTTAGTATTGACCTTCTACGTAAGTGATCAATGATCGCAGTGTGAAAACGGAATTGTTTAACGCATTCAATTCTGTAGTGCTAGTAACTATAAAAATTATTACCTAAATACTAGAGGAAAATTTAAAAAAAATTAAAACTTAAAAAAACTACAAAATTACTAAAACTAAAAAATTTAAAACACCCACGACTTTTGTAAACTTGTACCTGAAAAAGCATTAAATATTTTTTTAAACTCCCCGACTAAAGGAAAGTCCATTATCTACGGACCGTTGCCAATAACTCACTAATATTTTATACAAAACTGTATCCAAATCAGTTCAGTAGTTTTTGTAATAATTGGGAACATTCGTTTGCACTATAAATGTATTTATGGCGCCCCCTGGTGATCGATTTTCGTAACAACCATCTGCGAACCATCGCCAATGAATACCAAACATTATACAGAAAACTGCATCTAAATCAGTCAAGTCATTTTTGAAATAAAAGGGAACATTGATGTGCACAAACAAACGAACAAACAAACAAAAATATTTTTACATTATTGGTTTGTGTGCACAATTTAACATACAAACAAACATAAAATCTCATCAACAAACTAATATACAAACGATCTCTCAGCCTAAACGCATATACCCGCACTCCGTTCCGTCGTGGGTAAAAACCGGCAAGAGCGAGTCACACTCACGCACCGAGGGTTCCATACCTATTTAACGTTGCTCGTGAGAGGAGGCGAGGAAGAACGAACCATATTATCAGCACAGTTAAAAGTCTATATTGAAAGTTAATAAAAGTTACCAGTAGAGTCGTGAGTTGTGGCCCGTCACATGCTTCACAATTCATATGCTACAAATAAAATCTTACCTTGTTTTTATAGGAACGAGTAATTAAACGTCAGATTTTAATTTGTCTCAGGTCTGGTCTGCTTCGGCCGTATCTATAGTTACCACCCTACCGGCAAAGACGCACCGCCAAGCGATATAGCGTTCCGGTGCGATGCTAGTAGAAACAGTTGGGGTAAATTTACTTACACTTCCAAGTTAGTACGATAACATCTTAGGCTGCATCATCACTTACCATCAGGTGAGATCGCAATCAAGCAACTTGTATAGAGTAAAAAAAAGCTTTTATACGTTTTATCCGCGCTTTTTCACAAAACCAAACCCTGCGGGAACCATCTAGCACCAAGACTTATCAAACGAGTCCAAACTCGATGGGGTATAGTTCCAATAGCCACCTTCCGGTCCCATCATCAGATCAGCTCCTTGTCATAATCATTTTGCATTGTCATACGCGGTGCATGCAAAATTTCAGCTCAATCAGTAACCGGGAAGTGAGTAAATACCTGAAAGATTTGATTAGAGACAAACAAAGAAACAAACCAACAAACATCGAGACAGCTGAAAAAAATAAAGGCTGGTAAAAAGTATACTACATACATAGTTGTACAGTCGATTTTATATTCCTATAAAATATACTTACGTTAATACCTACCTATTGATAGAAATATTTCAGATTTTTCGATCGGTAATCAGTTGAGAATAATTTCGCGAACGGTGTAACATTTTGTATGGCCAGTTAGTAGTTGGCGTACTTTATCAATTAAATTATGTAGAAGCATGCAAAATAGCCCAATTAATATAATTGCCATTAAACATCAAACCTTGCTGGCTGGCTGGATGCTTTTAAAGTTCATTGCATTAATTGCAACAAAATGGAATTTTAAAAGCACTAACATAATATAATTTAATATTGCATAATTAAGCATAACAATAAAATTGGTCGGGCTTGCACACTGAGAGTTTTTGATGTTATTGCGGCAACAGAAATACATCATCGGTTCAAGAGATACAGCCTGATGACAGACGGACGGACGGCGAAGTCTTAGTAATAGGTTCCCGTTTTGACCCTTCGGGTACGGAACCCTAATTATCCATTTTTAGGGTTCCGTAGCCGAATGGCAAAAAACGGAACCCTTATGAATTCGCCATGTCTGTCTGTCCGTCGGTCCGTCCGTATGTCACAGCCACTTTTTTCCGAAACTATAAGAGCTATACTGTTGAAACTTGGTAAGTAGATGTATTCTGTAAACCGCATTAAGGTTTTCACACAAAATTTTAAAAAAAGTAATAAATTTTGGGGGTGCCCCATACTTAGAACTGAAACTCAAAAAATTTTTTTTCATCAAACCCATATGTGTGGGGTATCTATGGATAGGTCTTCAAAAATGATACAAAGGTTTCTTATATAATTTTTTTCTAAAATGAATAGCTCGCGCGAGAGACACTTCCAAAGTGGTAAAATGTGTGTCCCCCCCCCTGTAACTTCTAAAATAAGAGTATGATAAAACTAAAAAAAATATATGATGTACATTACCATGCAAACTTCCACCGAAAATTGGTTTGAACGAGATCTAGTGAGTAGTTTTTTTTAATACGTGTTGAATTGATATTCGGCTGCGTGGTCTTCTCCATGGAGAGCAAGTCCCCACGGGGGTACGGGCCTCGAGGCATGCCTCCTTACCCGGGCGATGTGTCGCGGGGGAGACGCGCTCCCTCGGTGTTGTTCTTTTAGCCCCGGTAAGGGGCTAAGGCCTCGCCTTCATGGCTTGAGGCCTGCTGGTGTAGAGGGTCTGGTCGCCCCGCGCGTTCAGCGATCATGTCGCTGCCCTGCGCGGGGATGCTGAGGTCCGGTAGCATAAACCCCGCGTCGTCGTCTTCGTCTCCGTCACTGTCCACGCGCGCGCGAACTGGGGAGGGAGACCGCAAGAGCTCGCGAGGTAGCGGACGCCCCGTTGGTGGTCGATCTTGTTGTGGTGCGATCCCGTGGAGGTGTTCGTATGGCCCGTTGTCCGCGCGAGCGAACAGGTTCCTCGCAAGACCACGGACGAACTCCTCCACGGTGGGCGTCCTGGTGTCCCGATGTATGACGTCATTTCTGACGTACCTCGGAGCTCCCACGATCAGGCGGAGGCACTTGTTCTGCACAACCTGCAGCCGGCGCCTCTGGGTGGCTGAACATAGTGCGTACCAGGCAGGTGCCGCATACGTCAGACGAGAGCGGACGTACGCCCCGAAGATACGGAGCTTGGTCCTCGGTGTGAGACTGGAGGTCAGGACTTGATGCAGCATCGACACGGCGGCCTTCGCCTGGTTCACGGCGTGTTCCACCGTGAGTTCCATGGTCAGGCTCCGATCGATGCGACACCCTAAATAGCGCACCGAAGTCTGCCATTGTAGGTCCTGTCCTCGGAGGCGTAGTTGACGTAGCGGTTTCCACCTGCCGAAAATGATGGCGGCCGTCTTACCCACGTTGACGGCCATCCTCCATTTGTCCAGCCACTCCGGCAGCAGGTCCAGCACACGCTGCATGCGGTTGACGGAGACGATTTGGTGATGTGACGACGCGAAATACGCGCTGTCGTCGGCGTACAGCGACAAAAGCACGTCCATTTCACCCTCGTGCAGGTGGTCGGCGAGGGTGGGGATGTCGTTGGTGTAGACGGCGTACAGGCATGGTGATAGGCAGCTGCCTTGGGGCACTCCGGCACTGATCGGCCGTGGCTGGGAGTCAGCGCCCTCCACGGAGATATAAAAAGACCGGCCTTGCAGGAAGGAAGCCACCAACCGCACCATCGCGGGTGGTAAGGTGGTAGACAGGAGCTTCGCCAGGAGACCTTCGTGCCACACACGGTCAAAGGCCTTCTCGATATCGAGGAAGACCCCCACCGTGCAGTAGCCCTTGTTCTTCTCGCTGGCGATGTGGTGAAGACCCCTTGCCAGCTGGAGCGTCGTGGAGTGGCCGCTGCGAAAACCGAACTGCTCTCCGCGCAGTTGAATGTGGGCGGCGAGTCTTCGCAGCAGCAGACGCTCAAACAGCTTGGCGAGGTGCGGCAAAAGGGTGATGGGGCGGTGGTTTCCTGGCAGGCGGCGGTCTTTGCCTGGTTTGGGGAGGGTGATGATCTTCCCCTATTTCCAGGCTTCCGGAAAATGGCCCGTGCGGAGTATCCCGTTGAAGAGTCTCGTGAGTGCTACGAGGACTCTCCTTGGCAGCTGCTGAATTGCGGCGATCGTTATCCCGTCGGGTCCCGGCGCCTTTCGTTTTGGGAGACGTAAGACGACCTTCCATAACTCGGAAGGGGAGATGAAGTCCTCTCCCCGGAGCGGAGGAGTCTGGGCCGACAGGAAATCCTCCACTTGTCGGAGGATCGCTGCGTGATGTCTGTACGTCGTCTCGTCTTCGGCCGGTGGGTTTGGGGTAAACTGGTCTCCCATATACTCCGCCAGTATCTCTGCTCGATCTCTGGCGGAGTATCTTCGCCTTCCTTCGCTATCTAGCAGTGGGTAGACGGGTGGTGTCGTAGCAGTGAGTGTCTTGCACAGGTGGTACAGTGATGTTTCGTTCTCGGACGCCTCCTCGATGATACGTTCCCAGTCAAGATCATCGCGGGCGCCGAGAGCTTGCGACACTTCCTGCGCAAGACGGTTGAGGTCACGCTTGACCCTCGGACAGCGAGTGCGCGCCCAAAGTTTGCGTAGGGTGCGTTTCTTCTCTAACATGTCCCGGAGCGAGTACGAGAGCAGGTCCCGTCGGCCGGCGTGCGGTTGTGTGGTCGTTGCCTTGGCTTTTGCCTGTTGAATTGCCGCCGTGAATTGATATTCAACAAGTCTAATATTTTGTTTAAATTTGATGACGACAGATGGCGTTGCACGTATTTAACTCGCGGTGAAGTTGTTTAATGTTGAATAAGTTGGTTATGCGGTTCAAGAAAAGTGGTTTTTATGGTTTTATTCCTCCGGTAGTAGTAGGTACGGAACCCTCAGTGCGCGAGTCCGACTCGCAACTGTCCGGTTATTCTTTTGCTCGCGTACCTATATCGCAATTATTGATAGTAGAGTATAATATCATTGTGACAAGCGGACATTACGGGAGGTAGTTTATTTCAGAACAAACATAGTATAGGGTTTCATGATATTATTATAGAACTAGCTGCTACGCGCGACTTCGCACGCAAAGATTAACATGTCCCGTTATAATGTAGATAACCAGTAACCTAATAAAATATAATCGTGTTGTGTCGCGGACTTTTTATTAGGAGAACAATTCCGTATTAGGTAGGTACGTGATTTTGGTACAACTTTAACCGTTAGAGTACCGCACGCAATGGAAGGCTCTCTCAAAAAGGAACAATTTTCCCAGTTTATTGTTACTCCGCTCCTATTGGTAACAACTCGATGTTATAATATAGCCTGTAATAACCTTCCTTGATAAATGGACTACCCAAAGCAACAATAATTTTTCAATTCGGACCAGCAGTTCCTGAGATTAGCGCGTTCAAACAAACACACAAACTCTTCAGCTTTATAATATTAGGTCCTTACATAAGAAATTGGCGTTTTGTCGTACTGGCCACTTTGATCTCAAATATCTCTTCTTTGGTAAGAAATTCCAATTTCAAATTTATACAGCTATTTACTCATGCTTTTGTGTTTTGAAAATCGTAATTCATTTGTTTTTTTTCTCTTTTGGTTTTTTTTTGCGCCACTCTGTTTACAAAATGGAAAACTTGAAATATCGCGTTATTTACGGGTACGAGTTCCATCGTGGCACCAGCTGTGCTGCAGAAACGGCTCGAAGGATTAATGATGTGTACGGCGAGGGTGTCGCAAAAGAAAACACAGTGCGTTTTTGGTTCCAACGTTTTCGTTCTGGAAATTTCGACCTGCAGAACAAGCCCCGTGGACGGCCGGAGACCAAAGTTGACAATGAAGAATTGAAGGTTATTGTCATTGTGGAAGCGGATCCATCGCAAACCACGTCCAAGCTAGCTGCAGGCTGCGGTGTTAGTGATAAAACTGTTTTAGTTCACTTGAAGCACATTGGGAAGGTGAAAAAGCTTGAAAGGTGGGTACCTCATGAATTGAGTGCAGCAAACCGACAAACGCGCTTAGACTGCTGTGTTACATTACTCAACCGGCACAGTAATGAAGGGATTTTAAATCGAATCATTACCTGTGATGAAAAATGGATCCTGTATGATAATCGGAAACGCTCATCGCAATGGTTGAACCCTGGCGAACCAGCCAAATCCTGCCCCAAACGAAAATTGACTCAAAAAAAATTACTTGTGAGCGTTTGGTGGCCTAGCGCCGGCGTCCTTCACTACAGCTTTCTTAAATCTGGCCAGACGATTACGGCGGATATCTATTGTCAGCAACTGCAATCCATGATGGAAAAGCTAGCTGCTAAACAACCGAGGCTGGTCAATCGTTCTAGGCCACTGCTGCTTCAGGACAACGCTAGACCACACACTGCACAACAGACGCCTACCAAATTAGAGGAGCTTCAATTGGAATGCCTAAGACATCCACCTTACTCCCCGGACCTTGCTCCAACAGATTACCATTTTTTTCGAAATTTGGGTAACTTCTTACAAGGGAAAAAATTTAACTCCGATGAGGCAGTCCAAAGCGCTTTCAAAGATTTTATTGATTCCCGTCCGAATGGCTTTTTTAGTAAAGAGATCAATGAACTACCTATAAGGTGGCAAAAGTGCATAGATAGCAATGGTACATACTTTGATTAAATATATATATTATATTTAAAAAAAATCGACTTTATGTTCCTCCCACACAAAACGCCAATTTCATATGTAAGGACCTAATATTAGCACAGTTTAAAGATATTCTGTATTTTAGTATAGAAGTAGGTTTAGTGAAATTATACTAATTGCTGACCCGGCAAAAGTTGTTGTGACACTTGATTAGATACATGCGCCTATGGTTTCAGACTGGTGAAAATTGTGAAGGGGGTACTAGTATGTACATTTCAATATAGGTGCGGAAATTTCATTTAGGTCATTTCATTACGAGACCCGGTTTGTTGACCCAAGCCGAAGGCGAGGGTCAACTATAAGGACGAGTAAAAATGACAATTCCGCACGTGCATTGAACGACGTTTTTAATACATTTGCGAAAAAAAAATTGGTTTTAGGTACGTGTTTGCCTGCTCCGTGTTTGCATGCCGTGTTCGTGTTCATGCGCTCCTGGTGCGCCCGCTCCGGTGCCGCGTAGGAGGAAAACACAAAAGCACTAGTGCGGAAAAGAATAACTTTGCTCACGCTAAACACACATGGAAATGTCAACTTTTTTAGTAAATGTATTAAAAATAGTTTACCCTTTCTAGTCTTACTCATCGTAGCTAGTTCCTCCGGGAGTACGCAGATATGAAACTCGAACCGAGCCTCTAATTATCTAATTAATTTTCCCTGAACTCCGGATGCCCGAAACTGAGTGAAACCGAATCTGAAGTAAACAGAATTACCTAAGGTTTATTTTAAAATTTTAACCGACTTCAAAAAAGGAGGAGGTTCACAATTCGTCGGATCTTCTTTTTTTCTATGTATGTTCCCCGATTACTCGAAGACGCCTGAACCGATTACAAAAAGTCTTTTTTTGTTTGAAAGGGTATACTTCCTAGATGGTTGAGGGAAATCTTCGGTTGTAATAAGCAGACTTCCAGCAATTTGTGTATTTTTTAACGTGACTTGTGCATTTGCTTCGAGAAAGCACAATTTTAATCGATTTTAAACAGGAGGTGGTTCTAAATTGTTCGGAATATAATTTATAAGTTCTAGTCTCTTGGAAATACATAAATTCAAGTCTCTACTCAATCCAAGCTATAGAAGTTCTTTTCAACTAAAAAGTAAAAAATAAAATTGAAAATTCTTTTCAGAAAACCGTCTTCAAATGCCACTACAAAGAGTGAAATAATTTTTAATGTACACCAATTCGAAGTCGGGCAATGTTTCGTACAAGCATTGTTCTTCGTAATACCTACTCGATGTGCGAAAAATCTTCGAAAATATTATAGACAATCGCCCGACTTCGAATTGGTGTAGTCAGTTTTTTGAATTTCCTATAGTCCCGGAGCGAATGCTCTACATAATTACTCATTGTGTATGGGAAACAAAGCGTATTTATTCAAGCTAAGAAGCTAGACAGACGCTTGAAATATTCACAGAATATTTGGTTATGTATTAACTTTATAAACAAGTAATAAAATTAAAATAAAACATATTTGAGGGGGGCTTCCATACAAATAACGTGATAATTTGCTCGTTTTTAGGGTTCCGTAGCCGAATGGCAAAAAACGGAACCCTTATAAATTCGTCATGTCTGTCTGTCCGTCTGTCCGTCTGTCCGTCTGTCCGTCTGTCCGTCTGTCCGTCCGTATGTCACAGCCACTTTTTTCCGAAACTATAAGAGCTATACTGTTGGAACTTGGTAAGTAGATGTATTATGTGAACCGCATTAAGGTTTTTATACAAAATTTAAAAAAAAGTAATAAATTTTGGGGGTGCCCCATACTTAGAACTGAAACTCAAAAATTTTTTTTTCATCTAACCCATATGTGTGGGGTATCTATGGATAGGTCTTCAAAAATGATACTAAGGTTTCTAATATCATTTTTTTTCTAAAATGAATAGCTTGCGCGAGAGACACTTCCAAAGTGGTAAAATGTGTGTCCCCCCCCCCTGTAACTTCTAAAATAAGAGTATGATAAAACTAAAAAAAATATATGATGTACATTACCATGCAAACTTCCACCGAAAATTGGTTTGAACGAGATCTAATAAGTAGTTTTTTTGATATTTACATTAAACCTCTAAAAACAAAGTTAGTTTTGCGGTTCGATAAGAAAAGTGGTTTTTATGGTTTTATTCCTCCGGTTGTAGTACGGAACCCTCAGTGCGCGAGTCCGACTCGCACTTGACAGGTTATTTAATTTGGTGGGCAGAGTGAAAGGTGTTTTGGTTGGAATTGGTCTTGACTCTTGACGGTACGGAACCCTCAATGCGCGAGCCGACTTGCATTTGAGCTATTTATTTTATACATAGATCGTCAATCGTCCTTCTTAACGATGTAGAAGCCGTATTTAAGCGATTTTGAATGAAGTTTTATTCAAAAACTATTAAGACAACTAGCTGATGCCCGCGACTTCGTCCACGTGGGATAAAAACTATTCTATCTTTTAAGTTGGACCAAATGACAGACATTCACGAAGTTTGAACTAAATCGGTTCAGTAGTTTAAGAGTCCATCGCGGACAAACAACGTGACACGTGATTTATATATATATAAATAATATACTAGCTGACCCGGCCACGCGTTGCTGTGGCTAAAGTTTTTGTTATATTAATAAATTAAAATTGCGACTATAATTTGAGATTTAAACTATCCTATCTCTCAAGTTGGATCGAACTGCACATGGTGTGCGAATTTTATTATAATCGGTTCAGTAGTTAAGGAGTCCATCGCGGACAAACATCGTGACACGAGATTTATATATATTATATTATTAAAGATATTAAGAATTACTTTCAAATTTACACGTCATGTATTTTGTGTCAATCGCTAAGAAGCAGAAACACGATTGGATAAAATTTTCTCGATAGAAAGTTCGCCCAAAAGTTGCTCCAAAATCTCAGTTTTTCGAGTTTTTATCGGACATTAGATTGGATGAAATTGTAATTTTTGTTTTAAAGTGTCGGTAATAATAATAGGTATCCAAAAACGCTAAGAAACAGATTTTTGATAAGTAGCTTAGTTTTTGAGTAATTAGGTAAAAGGTCGTTTTTCTGTTATATTCTTCCGCGACGCTGCATGTACCTAACACCTACCAAATCTCCGTGAGAGTGAGAAAGACAAAAATAAATTCAATAAATCCCCTTGTATGTCTACCGATGTCGCGGCCTGATCTTCTCTCTCTGCGTCGTGTTCCTCATTACTGAGGGTCGTGACCCCTTCCACCGACGACTTTCTTGGATACGATGTCGCGCCATGTTGCCCTGTTCGCTGCGACGTGTAGAACATCGTGGAAGTTCGTGTCGAGTGCGGTGCGGATTTGATCCGACCAACGCATCGGGCTCCGTCCTCGAGGTCTCTTTCCTTCCACTTTGCCGGTGACAACCAACTCCTCAAGTTTGCCACCTTCCCTTTAGGCAATGTGACCAAAGTACTCCAGAATCCTCTGTAGGCAGGTGACAGGTGGCAGTCGGTTGGTGGTGGCCAAATCTTAGAATCGATCATTTCATGATGTGGCTAACCGTTTCGTATTTTAAAACAGCTGATTTAAAAAATTGATCACTTTACTAAATGGTTTTAATTCCTAAATTTTGTATTAACCAAACTGAACCTAATTTTAGTTTTGTAGGCAATTTTCGGATAAATTCTGATAATATATGGACGTAATATCAAATAATACACCCATTTTAAAAAGTGCAAATCAATTGTAAGATCTGACCACGTCATAGATGAGAAAATATGTTGAACTATCTTCAATTCATTGGTTATGGTTGTGGTATTTTGAGAAGCCTTTGATGTTTAGTAGAAGCCATGTTGGTATGGCTGAGGATTAATTTAGTATCGTAATTAAGTTATTGTAACGTGCCCTAATTAAAAATTTATGCACGTTGTTATTATTCACTGTTATCATTAAAATAATAGCCTACAAACCCAAACTAATGTTAGTCATAAGTTTTCCTAAGTGTGGAAAACACTAATCAAAAAGATAATTAGTTAGAGTCATACATTATTGTATGTATCAAAAATCAAATCTATGTATGCTCGGCGTAAAAAATCATTTAAAGCGATTTTAGTGACCTGCAGTTTAAAAACTAAAAAGGCTTAGGTACGTTCAAATTTAAACGTCATGTACTTTGGGTCTTCATCCAAATTCGATGAGAAGCAGAAACACGATTACTTATATAAAAATTTCTCAATTGAAAGTTGCTCCAAAATCTCCATTTTTCTTCGTTCATTCGAAACGACAATTGATGTAAGTAATTGTTATTTTGTTTGTCTAATAATAATATCCAAAAACGCTCAACAAACGGATTTTTGGTAACTGGCTTAGTTTTTGACATGTTTTTTTAGGGTTCCGTAGCCGAATGGCATAAAACGGAACCCTTATAAATACGTCATGTCTGTCTGTCCGTCTGTCCGTCCGTATGTCACAGCCACTTTTTTCCGAAACTATAAGAGCTATACTGTTGAAACTTGGTAAGTAGATGTATTCTGTGAACAGCATTAAGGTTTTCACACAAAATTTAAAAAAAAGTAATAAATTTTGGGGGTGCCCCATACTTAGAACTGAAACTCAAAAATTTTTTTTTCATCAAACCCATAATATGTGTGGGGTATCTATGGATAGGTCTTCAAAAATGATACTAAGGTTTCTAATATCATTTTTTTCTAAAATGAATAGCTTGCGCGAGAGACACTTCCAAAGTGGTAAAATGTGTGTCCCCCCCCTGTAACTTCTAAAATAAGACTATGATAAAACTAAAAAAAATATATGATGTACATTACCATGCAAACTGCCACCGAAAATTGGTTTGAACGAGATCTAATAAGTAGTTTTTTTTATATTTACAATAAAACCTCTAAAAACAAAGTTAGTTTTGCGGTTCGATAAGTGGTTTTTATGGTTTTATTCCTCCGGTTGTAGTACGGAACCCTCAGTGCGCGAGTCCGACTCGCACTTGACAGGTTATTTAGTAATTAGGTAAACGTCGCTTTTTGGTGTATTCTTCCGCAACCTCTACATGTCGCACCCACCAACGTACCTATTCATAAAACTGTGAAGGACAGAACTAAAATCAGTGGTTCTAAAGATATTTGTTACTCTGTCACACCACAATTACTCAACCTATGTTTATGCAATTTCTCATGCTTTTGAATTAATTCAAGAGAAGAGTGAATAGACATTTTCTAGGCAAGCGCGCAACCTAGACCTTTCCATCAGGCATGATTGTCGTCAAGCGCTAAGCCTATCTTCATTAAAACAAAACATATAAATCTAGTTACTATATCTAATCGATATAAAAAGGCAAGTGTGACAGAGAGCGCAATAAGCTTAGATACCCATTTTATTGCATCGCGGCTAGCGAGATATTGCGTTGACTATTGGGTGATTGCATGGGCTCTACTAGCCTATCTAGGCCAAGGGTAACTGACAGGCGATAAAGTATTAACCGAATGGGTAGGTAGGTACATTTTATCAGGGCGTAACGAGGCGACCTTCATTAAATTGAATGACTATAAAAATATTTTAGGGAAGTAGGTACATTATACAAAGGAACCGATATAGGTTGTAGGTACTATAATAGTAGATTGTGCTACAAGAGCTTAAAACGATCCATATTACCCGCGATCATATTTAAGTCGAGGATGTGTACGTATCTATCAAGGACCGAGTGTCGGAAGTTAGTTATTATCCCATCAAAACATAAAATATGTGAAAGGAGAGCCAAGTACACAATATAGAATATTATGATAATATCTGCCTTGGTTGTTGACTTCAACGACAAAAGAAGTGATATCTTAATGGGTGCCAAGTTCAATGGTCAATCCTGAAATTTATTTATAACAACATAAAATATCATAATATCTTCTTATAAATTAGGCTAATATATTGAAGCCTCAGGTCTGACTTGGCTAGTTCTCATATACGAATTATTATGTTCGATGGCTAGTTTCTACCAGCAGGCCAAATTTTCGGAATAATAAAATAAAAACCGACAAGTAACAAGTTTAAAACTCGCGAAGGCTATAATATAATTCGTATATGAAAACTAGCCAAGTCAGACCTGAGGCTTCAATATATTAGCCTAATTTATAAGAAGATATTATGATATTTTATGTTGTTATAAATAAATTTCAGGATTGACCATTGAACTTGGCACCCATTAAGATATCACTTCTTTTGTCGTTGAAGTCAACAACCAAGGCAGATATTATCATAATATTCTATATTGTGTACTTGGCTCTCCTTTCACATATTTTATGTTTTGATGGGATATCATTACTTTTTGTAAATAAATTATTAGTAGGTACTTAATAGTTAATACCTACTTATATCAGTATTATAATTAAACTAAAATTCTTCTCAATGTTTGTTTCAACTATTGCCTATACCATACGTACTTAGGTACTAAAAGAATTATATCTAGTAATAATATAACCACAAATATATAAGTATTATTTAAGAAAATCTATTGATTGAATGAAATAAAAACCTATGAATTTCGTGTCATAAATCGCAACCATATCGGTCAGATATTGAGAGACAACCGGGCAGCAAGACGCCGCGCGCGCTTATGAGCGCGGCTGCCGAGTGCCGCCTGCCTCTCGCTCGAACAACTCGCACCGCGCACCGCGCGCCGCGCGCCGTGTAGGTACCGAAATCTTCGCCCGCTTTAGGGATAGAATCAATTTATTGAAAAAAGTATTATAAAAATGATAAAAATTTACCAGTTTCTGATTCCTTTAAATTCACGTAATTACCTACCTGCATGCCAAATTTGAACTTTCTAGGTCATCTGGAACTGGCAGGCACTAAGTATAAGTTAAGTGTTCCTAGCAGAATCAATTAAGTGAAAAAGTATTATAAAATGATAAAAATTTACCAGTTTCTGATTTATTCCTTTGTATTCACGCAATTACCTACCTGCATGCCAAATTTGAACTTTCTAGGTCATCTGGAACTAGGTTATAGTTTTGATCTATAGGTCAGTGATAAAATTGACGATTTTCGGACGTTAATATCTCAATAACCGCTTGAGATTTGTTTATGAAATTTGGAGCATATATGTATCTTGCAAGTTTCAATATATGAGCTAAATTTGATACGTTTATGTCAAATAGTTTTTGAGATATGAGGGTGTCAAAAGTGGCTCCAAATGGTTCGTGTAAAATTACACACGGTGCGCTTGCCAGTACTGTATACCTGTACTTGGCTTGACACGCTAACCGCGTGTCTAGATAACTATATACTTTTATGCGCACGTGCATAAAACTACATTTTAAGCAGCGTAAGACTATTAGAAGTGAAAAATTATTTCTTTAATCACGTCCCACACCAATGTAACTAAATCGGAAAGAAATCATGTTTGTTGTATGGAAGCCCCTCTAATATATTTACAGTTTTATTGCATTTTTTTATAGCAGCAACAGAAATACTCGTATAGGTACTTAACTTGTTCGTCCGTCCGTCCATCTGTCTGTCACCAGGTTTTATCTCTTGAACCGTGATAATTAAACACTTGAAATTTTCACAGATGATGTATTTCCGTTGCCGCTATAACAAAAAAATATTATTACAACAAACGTGATCTTTTTGCCCGGTCGATGATCCAGTAGACCCAATATTACTCTGCTTGTACTATAGTAGTAGTAGTAATTGGTGAAATGGCCCTTCTGTCTTAGCTGCATCATAATCTCGCTACGTTATAATTATTATATTATGTATTATAATACTACGGAACCCTTCGTGAACGAGACCGACTTGCACCTGTTTAACTAGTTATTAATATCTGGTTGACCGATTAACCGTTTTTTTTTTATAGTAAATACGACATTTTATAGAAATTAATCCTAGCTAGATTGATTTATTGCATCGATTAAACTCCCTGTCTACTAAATTTTATGAAAATCCGTCCGAGCCTTTTCTGAGATTCAGATTATATGTATATACAAGATTTGAGATAAAATACTTATATCAAGTTCTGAAAGGCACGACCCATACAGCGTTTGCTAGATGGTCCGTGATTCCTTATGTTCTTTCTAGATCAAAATCGGCATGAGATTATAGTCTTTTGACCAAATTTATAATATTATTTTAAAAGCTACAACTGAAGAGTAAAACTTACATTATAAATTGCGGTCGTCAAAGCTACCTACTCTAATGAAGTTATTCCCACCTAGTACTTAGACGAGAGGCGAGGATTATTGAGTTATTAATAATTATGTTAAGCTGTTGAGTGAAACAGTATTACGAAGAATATCACTGCCAAGTGCCAGATTCCATTTCAAGCTCGGGAAAGCTATTTAGCCTCGTATTTTCCACTATTACCTATTGAAGTTGCTGCTAAATATCGCTACGAAATACTACGATCACTACCACACACTACGATCCAATATGTATTATTATGTAGGTACAAGCGCTGAAAAAATTAATTAGGAAAATGTTTCAAACGGCTTGACTGATTTTTATGATTTTTTCAACCGACGAAAGGAAACCGACAACAAGACGAAAACGACAAAAGAGGAGGTTCCCATTCGACTGTATGGGGCTTTGTTTAATGATTGTTACCTCATAACTTTTGACCAGGTCGAATCGATGATGATTCTTTTTGACTTGATAACGTCCAGCAACGCACATGAAAAATAGTAACGTTCCGCGTAACGTTCCACCTGAGCCTGTGCGTGCAAGCGAGAGCGCGCAAAAAGCGATAGAGAGGCACGATAAAACAAAAGATAGAGCGGCCGATTATGACATTATCACGTAAATCTATCGTCCGTAAATCGACTTTACAGACAACCAATTTTTTTTGTTAATTAATTAACGTATATTATTATGTGTACCTAGCTTACATTGGGTATATGTTTGACTGAAAATAGGACAAGTACAACAAGTAGTTAGAGCAACAACAAGAAATTAGGTATATAAGTCATTTACAAAAATATAAAAAAACAACAAACTTTATTGTCACATTAACATAACCGCGGTAAGTGTAATACGCACATATATACGGATATACCTCCAGTAAAAAAATCGAACCCGCGTCCTCCCACTCGAAACCAAAGCGCGCCGCCACTGCGCCAGGGAGGTCGCCAAAAGCTACGTTTCTACCATATTTGCCAGTGTTTTTAACCCTAGAACCGTACCCATTGGTACCCATATAATACTTTCATTAACCGCACCATGGGGTACTTGTGTACCCCAATAGTCAGTAGGTCTATCGTGTTTAATTAATTACAAGCAGCATCGAAGGTCAACTGAAAACTCCATGTGTCGCCCTACATGCATATTTTAAAGCCCTAAAATATCCGTTACAAAGTAAAAAAGTAATATACAGTTCTTTATTTTTTCCATACTTACGTAGGTACCTCAGGGTACGGTTCTAGGGTTTAATTAAAAGTTAAAACGAAGCAATTTAAAGTTAAATTATTATTTGTTTGTCGGCACTCGGAATGTAACGTACCTACTATTTAGATAGGTACTAGGTATTGAGTAGGTACCTTCAATACTCATGTTCAGATAGCAAGTTACTCATGTTTAAACTAGCTTTGTCCGGATAAAGCCCCAGACATACTTTGAAAGAAAGAAAGAAAGAAAAAACTTTATTTCGCAGAAAATTATACTTTATAGTTAGGCTTTTTAATTGCGGGTCCGGTGACCGGTCAAAAGGGTAAAAACGAAACCCTATCACTAAGACTTCGCCGTCTGTCCGTCTGTCACCAGACTATACTCTTGATCAGTTTTAGCTATACAGACTTGAAATTTTCACAGTTGATTTATTTCTGTTGCCGCTATAATAAGTGCCAAAAAATATAAAAAGCGGTCAAATGCTAGTTGGGTGTCCTATGCAATAAACGCGATTTTTGCTCGTTTTTGAACTTGGTGGGCAGGGGTGTTTAGTTTATACTTTAATACTATTGAGAATTGGACTTGATAGTACGGAACGCACAAAGGGTGCGCGAGCCCGACTCCAACCAAATGTTTTTAAAACCCAACTTACTTTTTGCATTTTTAATTGGAGGGGGAACATTGTTCCAACATTTACTGAGACACAAAATCCTCTATAGTGTCGGGCCTGGACTGCCTTAACACCATCTCCTAAGCAGTATTATTGTAATATGCTTTTGACATTTTCCCACAAAGTCAGTATGAAAATTTTAAAACAATAATACTACTATAAGAGATGGTCGTACGGTCCCTGAACGGACTTGGCAACCCTAGGTTAAACACTAGATTGGTTGTGATTGAAGTGCTCCAGATTTCAGCACGTAGATACTAGTAGATACTAGTAGATAATAGATTGCCTGTCTATCAGGGCATCAATTTAATGTATCTGCGCAACACATGGATACCTACTTTGAATTAGATTGTTATGTCGTAGTGCTTTGATGTAATATCACGATCCTTAGTTACCTATGAGCCCTGTGAACAAAATATCAGCATGAAGCGTGAACCGCGACAGGGGCACACCGTATCCCCGAAACTCTTCAATGATGCTTTAGAGGCTAATAATATCGCTAAAGAGCCTGATGAACTGCAAACAATGCTTGACCAACTACAAAACGCTGCCGTATATTATTTATCTACCAAGTAATTAAACAAATTTTATATGAGAGGCTAATTTAATTAATGTTATAGACTGAATAAGATGTTGTTTCATTATCTGCAACAAGTGGACACAATATATATTAGGTATATGGTGTTAAGTTGTGCAAAAAGAATACATAATATAATATACATAGGATGATTTCCTCCGTTTTCTTAGTTAATACCGCAGTTGGGGTTATTAATGAACTGAACGTAAGAGAATCAGCCCACAGAAGTCATTTATTTTAGAGACTTTCTACTGCTGAGTGACCGCCTTTCTTTGTAAAATTATCTTTTCCTTGTAACAATTATTACAACCTATAGATAGACCGTAGATAAACTTTATCAATTCGATGAAAGATCTCTATTATAAATGGGCTGAGAATATTCCCACTGAATCGGAATAATTATGTAAATGACGTTAACTCATTTCGCTGCCCTCAGCAAATTGGAGTGACAAGCTAAACAAGTATCGGGAAAATTATTCGTTTAATATTCCCGACACAATTTAACAATATTTATATAATCCCGACGGAATGGTGACTTTTCCATTCCCCTTACCCAGATCCTTAACCTTAATTCCTAGTTTCAATGAAGATAGCAGTTTTCCTATAGCTGAGTGTATACCTAAATTACTAATGCTGGGTTTTTGAAAACTAGTGGAAACTGGTTCAAGTGGAATCAAATGTCTATTCCTACTATTAATCCAGGATATAAGCTTGTGTTCCAAATTTCAGCCAAATCGGTTCAGCTTTGACATTCTCGTAACGTTTTCAGACTCTCAGTGATGTGAATCAAGAAAAAGAAAAAAATATTAACACTGATAAATGAACTTTACACCTATTGGCTTAAAGTGTAAAATTGAATGTATTTCATCATAGGAAATACAATGCTCGACTTTGATGCGCTTAAGTAATTTTAATCTCAGAACTGTCGACCGACATGGCGTGTTGAACTACATTCAATTTTACGCTCTGTGTCAATTGTGTTAAAATTAAATTTTCAGTGTTGGCAAAAAATGTTTTAAATTCATTATCGTCTGCTTATGTAAATGCCATCACTTTTTTAAACATTTCACATCGCGAAATATAGCCGACACGTAACGTGAATAGCCCCCATGTAATTGTAACGTTATTGTGCGTGCAATATACATCCAAATCGACTAACTCATAAACACATTTATAATGTTAAAAGATAAATGGTAACATCCGGGTGTGATAATCTAAATTTTATTAATTTTTTTTGCGAATCTGCGAATCACACAATAAAATATCTGAATCTGTTGGGAAGACTGTTGCCTTAACGGCGTATACGGCCATATTTAAGCTTTTTTAGTGACAGCAGTTTAAAACCTATAGAGATTTTCCTCCTACAGGAAAAAAAAGTTTAAAAACCTATAAGGATAATAATACTTTCTTTAAAGATTTATATTTTGGGTCTTTAATCTTTATTCGCTGTGAAGCAGAAACACGATTGGATAAAATTTTCTCGATATAGAGTTCCCCCAAAAGTGGCTCCAAGATTTCCATTTTTCTAATTTTTATCGGAGACTACAATGGATATAATTGTTATTTTTTAATGTGTCCGTAATAATGAATGAATAATATCCAAAAGAACTCAGAAGCAGATTTTTATAACTGGCGTAGTTTTTTAGTAATTATGTAAAACACATAAAAGTCATTCCTTGCTCTGTGAGGTAAAACGTCGTTTTCTGATGCGCCGTTCACCTGCCGTCTACGTCGGAGGTCGTGGGTTCGATTCCCACTGCTGGTAAATGTTGTGTGATGAGGTAAATTTTTATTACTAGCTGACCCGGCAAATGTTATTTTGCCATTAGGGATATAAAAAAAAATAGATAGCAGCCGATTCTCTGACCTACTAAATACGCATATAAAATTTGGTAAAAATCGGTAAAGCCGTTTCGGAGGAGTACTGTAACTAACATTGTGACATGTAGGCCGATTCTGTTTCGTTCAATTTGTTAGTTAGCAACCCTCACTGGGTTGTTAACTAAAAAACGGAGGCAAAAACCATATTTTTGCATAATTTTTGCACAAGTTACCAACCTATGTTGGTTTGGTATATCATGTCAACATAACATGCTAGCTGTTGCTAACTTGCGCAAAAAGTATGCAAAAATAGGATTTTTGCCTCCGTTTTCTTAGTTAATAACCCAGTGAGGGTTACTAACTAACAAACTGAACGAATCAGAATCAGCCCCATGGAAATTTTATATATTACCTATAGAGATTTATTAAAAAGTACGTTACATAGCTTAGGTACCTACCTAGAGCCTTTGTGTTCACAGTATTGGAATGTTACAGAACATATTGTGGCTTGGTTCTGTAGGCAGCCGCCTGACGTAATGCTGATGTCATTTGCCAAGCCTTGTCTTGCGCATTCTAGCGAGATATCGAACCGAGCTCCAGTGACAGCCGCTGAATATTCATCTCACACTATAGTTGTACAAAAAAAATAGAAAAAAAATCCCAATCAAAACACATGATATTTCAATTTCTTTTTTTTAATAAAAAGGGAACCGCCTTCAAAAAACAAACCCACTGAAAAGCGTAAAATAATTTTCTAATAAATCTGGGGATAACTTTTTAGTTTTTGAAGTCGGTGCCATACCAACATTTTAGTTTAGTTTGAATTTGTAAACAGCGTGCTCAAAATGATTTGCGACTGCGAATTTGGCACAAAAAAGAATCGTTGAAATCGGTTTTGCCGAACTCGAGATATTCCTGGACAAACTTAAATACAAACAAATCGATCAAACGGAGAACCTCTTACTTTTTTAAGTCAGTTAATATACTAAAACCTTCTCCAGAATGTAACAAATACTTTACTGAAAACCGCATCAAAATCGGTTCAGCCAAACGCGAAATAATCGCGGACAAACATACATACATACATACATACATACATACGGGTCGAATACAGAACCTCCTTCTTTTTTTGAAGTCGGTTAAAAAATGTAATAGGTATGTCAGTTTTGGCGTTAGAGACAGACCATAGAATGTCACTTGGAATGAAACTGAAAGAAACAGTAACATACAAATTTATGACATAACGTGTTTTTAAAACCAGTTACGTTGTCAGTCATTTTTTTTAATGATCCAATTCCATACCGATCGGCGATCGAGCGATATTTTTTTGAAGTGATAACGTTTAATAAATTGATGAACACCCGCAGCGCTCATGAAAAATAGTAACGTTCCGCGTAACGTTCCACCTGAGCCTGTGCGTGCAAGCGAGAGCGCGCAACAAGCGATAGAGAGGCACGATAAAACAAACGATAGAGAGGCCAATTAAGTATGACGTTGTCACGTGAATCTATCGTCCGTAAACCGACTTTACAGACAACCAATTTTTTATTTTGATTCCTGTTTTAACTTTTATACTAACAAGACTTAACTATTTAACAATAGGCTAAATTTGATTTCAAATATTAAATTTTTATAAAAATACATTTTCCTTGACTATTTTTGTTATCTAAGTACTGTCACGTACCTATAAACGTAATTTGAATTTAAATAAAAAGATGCGTAATTAACGGTGTAGAAGCCGTATTTAAGCGATTTTGAATGAAGTTTTATGCAAAAACTATAAATACAATTACTTTCAAATTTACACGTACATGTATTTTGGGTCTTTAATCTAAAATCGCTAAGAAGCAGAAACACGATTGGATAAAATTTTCTCGATAGAAAGTTCTCCGAAAAGTTGCTCCAAAATCTCAGTTTTTCTAGTTTTTATCGGACACTACATTGGATGTAATTGTAATTTTTGTTTTAAAGTGTTGGTAATAATAATATCCAAAAACGCTAAGAAACAGATTTTTGATAACCAGCTTAGTTTTTGAGTAATTAGGTAAAGAACGTTTTTCTGTTATATTCTTCCGCGACGCTGCATGTCGCACCTACCAAATCTCCGTGGGAGTGAGAAAGACAAAAATAAATTCAATCTGATTACATCATGTTTTCTTACTATGTCCCGCTTTCAACGAAAGAATCCCGCTTTTTTCACTCAAAAAATTCCAAAATCCCGACTCGAAAAAAAAAATCTGACAACGTTGACCTATACCTACTTATTTCCGTAATTAATCACATCTCATGCTCATTACGGATTTTTTATTATTAAAATGCATATTTCTAATAAACGCCATCTAGTTAAGTTCTATAGAACTATTAGGTACGTAATTAGGGTTCCGTAGCCGAATGGCAAAAAACGGAACCCTTATAAATTCGTCATGTCTGTCTGTCCGTCTGTCCGTCTGTCCGTCTGTCCGTCTGTCCGTCTGTCCGTCTGTCCGTCCGTATGTCACAGCCACTTTTTTCCGAAACTATAAGAGCTATACTGTTGAAACTTGGTAAGTAGATGTATTCTGTGAACCGCATTAAGGTTTTCACACAAAATTTAAAAAAAAGTAATAAATTTTGGGGGTGCCCCATACTTAGAACTGAAACTCAAAATTTTTTTTTTCATCAAACCCATATGTGTGGGGTATCTATGGATAGGTCTTCAAAAATGATACTAAGGTTTCTAATATCATTTTTTTCTAAAATGAATAGCTTGCGCGAGAGACACTTCCAAAGTGGTAAAATGTGTGTCCCCCCCCTGTAACTTCTAAAATAAGAGTATGATAAAACTAAAAAAAATATATGATGTACGTTACCATGCAAACTTCCACCGAAAATTGGTTTGAACGAGATCTAATAAGTAGTTTTTTGATATTTACAATAAAACCTCTAAAAACAAAGTTCGTTTTGCGGTTCGATAAGAAAAGTGGTTTTTATGGTTTTATTCCTCCTTCCTATACCTACTTATTTCCGTAATTAATCACATCTCATGCTCATTACCTACGGATTTTTTATTATTAAAATGCATATTTCTAATAAACGCCATCTAGTTAAGTTCTATAGAACTATTAGGTACGTAATTTTTAGGGTTCCGTAACCAAATGGCAAAAAACGGAACCCTGATAGAATCGTCATGTCCTGTTCTGTCTGTCTGTCCGTCCGCATGTCACAGCCACTTTTTTCCAAAACTATGTTGAAACTCGGTAAGAAGATGTATTCCGTGAATCGCATTTAAATTTTCACACAAAAATAGAAAAAAAAACAATAATTTTGGGCCTTCCCATATACTTAGAACTAAAACTCAAAAATTTTCAATAAAGAGACACTTCCAAAGTGGTGAAATGTGTGTCATTCTTCTACAACATCTTTGTAGTGGCATTTGTAAATTGTAATGGCGGTATTTCGCAAAGAATTTTTTATTTTTACCTACTGCATCACATTAAAAGTTGTAGTACCTACTTGGCTACTTCTCCTGGGAGAAGCGAATGTATTTTAATCATATTACTTCTCTAACAAGTTTCTTCTAATTTCTTAGTAGATTTTCACTGAATGTTTAAAAAAGGTCTACCACGTTAATTTCAACAAGTGACCTTCATCGCATCCTAATATTGTCCCGCTGCACATTTCACGCTTCTTTCTATCGCGTTTTCACTGATGTGGAATTAAGCCTGCAATGGATGCCGTCAGAGGAAAACCTACTTTCTAAGTTCGTCACGTAATAGGCGAAAAAATCGATGACCCTATTATGTGAGGGCCAACTTCAGAAAGCGGAATTTTTAAGTTTCTGTGCCGGTGTGAAGTCATCGTGTATATAGTCTTTAATTTTTTAGGTCCTTAGTCTTTATGAAATTGAAGTTTTGTAAGGGAGTAATCCTTAAATAAATAAATATATACGGGACATTTTACACATCGCAAGCTAGCCCCAAAGTAAGCGATAGCTTGTGTTATGGGTACTAGATGACTGATAAATATACATAAATACTAATATACATAAATATAATATATTAAACATTCATGCTTATCACACGAACATTTACCAGTAGTGGGAATCGAACCCACGACCCACGGCGCAGACAGCAGGTTCGCTACCACTACGCCATTCGGTCGTCACCCTTGGTAAAGTAAAGTCGATTTTTTTAAAGTATAATATATTATTTATTTAATTAAAGTATGTACCATTGCTATTTATGCACTGTTGGCACTTCATAATATGTAGTTCATTCCCTTTACTAAAAAAAAAACATTCGGACGGGAATCAATAAAATCTTTGAGGCACTTTGGACTGCCCCATCGGAGTTGAATTTTTTCCCTTGCATTTTTTTTTTAATTTATTTAAATTAAAGAAATACATGAAGCATGAAGTTATCTATGGTGATCTGTTGGAGCAAGGTCCGGGGAGTACGGTGGATGTCTTAGACATTCCAATTGAAGCTCTTCTAGTTTGGTAACTGTCTGTTGTACAGTGTGTGGTCTAGCGTTGTCCTGAAGCAGCAGTGGCTTACGGCGATTGACCAGCCTCCGTTGTTTACCAGCTAGCTTTTCTATTATGGTTTGCAATTGCTGACTGGCTGACTGATTTTCATTTTAGGTTTGAGCTAAAATGAAAATGAAATAAAATCCATTATCCTGCGCTCCTATCGTATCCTTTTTATGGTTCCGTAGCCAAATGGCAAAAAACTGAACGTTTCGTCGAAATAGTTTTTTTTCATGAAACCCCTATCTATGGATATTGAGGTTTTTAATGTCATTTGTTCCGAAATGATTAGTTAGTTTGCGCGAGAGACACTTTCAAAGTGGTAAAATGAGTGTCCCCCCCGTAACTTCTAAAATAAAAAAAGATTCCGACGAATTGAGAACCTCCTCCTATTTTTTGAAATCGGTTAAAAAGAGTGATATAATTAAAAAAAATATATATATGATGTAGGTACATTACCATGCAAACTTCCACCGAAAATGGGTTTGAACGAAATCTACTGTTTTTTTTGGTACCTATTTACAAAAAACCTCAAAAATCAAAGTTAAATTGCGGTTCGGTAAGAAAAGTGATTCTTATGGATTACTTTTTCTATAGTAATACGGAACCCTCGGTGCGCGAGTCCGACTCGCACTTGGCCGGTTTTTTCATTAGTGCTTAAACTTACCCTCAAGGCGTATCCTATTTATTCACGGTGTTTTTCATTATGTTCAAGTGAAAGAAAATTGTTTACTCCTAACAACAAACAATAAACTTCATTAAATCCTATACCATCAAGAGAATGGAAATATTTCATCATTAGTATAGATTGCGCAGATGAGTCTCTTCAACATTCTCCAAACTCAAATTACGCCTACTAAGTGAAGTATGTTATAAAGGCCGAGCCACGTAAAAAGAGCAAGTATTTATTTCATAATTTAATTTACTTTTATTTATTTTTAAGAAATATTGCTTCTATATATTATATTAAAAGTTATTTGAGTCTAAATATCACATTTTTTGACCTGAAAACTTGCTCGAGTATTTTTTTTTGATGATTTAAATACGAGCGTAGATTAAGGTGTACTTAATCTAATGACACCAAAATTGTCTAATTTGGTAAACGTTTGGGGGGGGGGGGGGGGGCGTTATCACCCAAAGTCATATTTCAAGAATAAAATGTAGGCCTAGCTCTGGAGTCTGGACTTGCAACTCTCTCTGTACGGGTATAGATAACATTTTTGAAAACACCTATTCGCGTTCCGCTAAGTCAGTCTTAAGCCCATTTTCCACCGCAAGCGGAGCGGACTCATTAAGGACTCCGTTCAACTCGCAATAGTTAACTGCATACTTGTGTTTCTACCAATAAATAGTCGAGCGGAAAGGATTGAGCGAGCCGAAAGAGTTGAAATGAACTCGCACAGTTCTAGGCAGCGGAGCGGAGTCATTACGGTGTCATTAAGGAATCCGATTGACTCGCAATGACAGATTACATAGCAGCGTTTCCACAGAAAAAGAGGTGAGAGGGGCGGATCGGGCGAGTAAAAAGAGTCCGCTACGTCAAGGTCTCGGCAACTAGTTTGAAACTAACTCGTTTGCAGTTTCCTCACTCCGTTCAGTTCTTGAAACTGTTCTCTGCTAACCCTGTAATAGTTATAAAATTTTTCATCGTTTAAATCATAGAATAGCCTACAATGTTCTTTCAATGTTCTTTCTCGAATGTGCTGGCTCAACCAAAATCTTCGTTTTGCGCGTTTTTTTCTGTGCTTAAGATATAATAGTACCTATGTACTTTTTTTTCTGTAAACATAATCACTGTCTTCACTTGATTCCGTGTCACTCGAGGACATCGCGAATTCGGAACAAAACACGTCCGCAAGCAACCAGTTTAACGCTCTTTGTGGAAATTGACTAGTTTTTCATTTCCGTTCAGCTCGCTCCGCTCATTTCTCTCCTTTTGCAGTGGAAAACAAAAGACAAAACTCTTTGTTAGTGGAAACGCAAATCTATTTATATAAACGGAATCCGTCCCACCTAACCTAACCATTTCCCGCTCATTACCCTTTCGCGGTGGGAAACCGGCTTAAGTTCTGGCTTCTCTTTTTCCGTGACAGATACAATAGGCATGACGCGGGAAAAGGCTGGCACAATGGGAGGTCATGTACATTCGACGTCGTCGGTAAGTCGGTCACGAAGGCGTTATCACCATGGCAACCACCGGCTGGATAGAGCCGTATCGATCCCGTCTCGAATCGCGGAGATACCTGCTACTGCTACTAGGGCATGCAGAACCGGTTCCGGTTCTTAGTTTTAAATTCCCGGTTCTGCACCGAACTCAGAACTTTTCAGGAATTCCCGGTTCTTGATAAAAAGTTTTATTACTTTGATTAAAAGCATTTTTTTTAATATTCCTACGAAAGACATGCTATTACATCCTATTACATTATTTGTAGTAAACATAAAGTAGAAAATTCTTTCCAAAAAAGCGAATTAAAATGCCACTACAAAGAGTGAAATAACTTTTAATGTACCTATACCAATTTGACGTGGGGTGATTGTTTATAATTTTATCGCCTTTTCTTCGCACATGGAGTAGGTATTAATTAGGAAGGACTATGATTGTACGAAATATTCAAGTGTTCACTGTTCCGTTTACAATTATTTTGTTTTACGGGACGATAAAATACGTATAAATTGGATTTTTTTAAAGAACCGGGAGAACCGGGTAGTCATATTCAGAACCGGTTCTTTTAAGATCTTAAAAATCCCGGGATTTTAAGAACCAGGAAATCCCGGGTGCATGCCCTAACTGCTACCACCGGATTGTGCTACCTGTGGTGGGCGCTACTGTGCTACTGCTACTAGTTACTACTGCTACTTGCTCGTGCTACCTACCTACCTACCTTGCCTCGCCTAATTTACTTTGCAAAACTTCAAGGCGATAGACGCGGATCCTTCGCCAGATGATCGCTGTCCTCTCCTTAGATATTCACAGCGTAAAGGTAAACGATCGTTTTAACGGCGTATATGGCGTATTTAAGCATTTTAAGTAGCCGTAAGTCGTCGGTATTTCAAAATGAGATAAAAATATTTCAAAATGCGATGATGTGAAATATGATGCCCCACTCAATATTTTTAATATTGATTTGAAAAATCAATAATAGTATCTAAAAATCACAGACAGTAAATATGTCCATTATTGCACAGATTAAATATGCAAAGATTAAATATGTCCATATAACAGCATTTATGCAGCTTCACATTTTCAAAATACAATAAAAAACGAAACGAACTTTGAAATAAATTTAAATTTATGTATTTACCCAATGACTTATATGTATCCTACTATTTACCTATTGAACTTACTCTGTACCTAAAAACAATAATTTTGTAGCGAAAACTTTTTACTTGAAAACCTCTTTCATGGATTTAGAGCATGGGAAAAACAAAAAGCTCTAGTGCGGGAAAAAATAATTTTGCGCACACACATGGAAATGTCAACTTTTTGAGCGAATTAATAAATAATGTCTTCTCTATTATATAAAATTCTCTCGCTTTTCTTTGAACGGCTCGACCGATCGTTATGAAACTTTCAGTGTGATCAATGGGTCTGGGAGCAGGTTGTTATCTATTTTTATGTCCCTAAGTGAAAAAAAAATTATATGGCAAAACAACGTTTTCCAGGTCAGCTACAAGTCAGGCTGACATCGATGGAGTGGTCTACTGTAGCGTTTAAAATACTCTTAGCACCCTCTGTACGAGACTTAGAACTATTACAAAAGTTTCCTCAAACTTTGTTAGAGTTGTTGCGGTTGTCATAAAATTGTGCTTTTTCTTCACAACATTACACTAAGTAGTTCGGTTCTATATCAATAGATGTCTCTATATTCTTTGATATGTCAGTGCTCTTAGGTACGTACGTATAAGTGTATCTTGCCTGATTGGCCTGAGGTGTATCCTAATTTTGTACTAGAGGGCGCCTACTGCTTCACTCGCGTGCTTAGATTGGGATACTTTATCTAAGCTCGCGTGTCTTTTTAGGGTTTGGATTAAAAAAATCCTTTCTCCTGAGTAGTCTGTTCCTTTTTTTAACAAAAAAAGGTTGTCTATTTCAAAATAAAGGTTCCATTTTCAAAATTCCTATCACGTTACCTACTGCACGAAAAATTAACTGCAGTGTGTAGTGGTTGCTTGATCGCACTAAAACTGAAATACATAATATTATGTATATTCAATATATTATAATATACTCTATGCTGAAATATTAAGTTTGGTTTCTGCAATATATAGCTCAAAGTCTACATCGCGCTATTGAAGTTTTTTCGCCCGTGAGGTATATATACCAGCTGTCGCTATATGTAGTCGGGGTGGCCGTCTATACGTAGGAAGCCGGCTGGCGGACGAGCCGGTTAAAATCGTCCGTTCATTCAGATGACTGTGGTTTACCGCAGTATACATGTGACGTTGATGGATTTACGAAGTTATTACGAAGCACGCAAATCACATAAAAGAGTCCTGTACTCGAACCCACTACGTACAGAATTCGCCATCCTTTTATTATTTTTTCCGAAGTTTCCACTTTCCACGCCCTCTACATTCCCTAATTCAATAATTCTCCTAATACAAGGACAAATTCTCCTAATTTCACCGCCTAATTTGCATTTTCCTGTTTCCTGGTTGTAATGAATGCTTAGAAAGGTACTTTTTTATAATATAACAAGAAAATTGTTAATAATTATCCAATACACGAGAAAAAAAAGCTGACATCGATGGAATAGTCTAGCGTTTAAGCACAGATAATATAATACTATGGTTTAAGAGACTACTAGCACCATCTGTGCGACACTGTTGAAACTATTACAAAAGGTTCCTCAAACTTCTTTGTTAGAGTTGTCGCGGTTGAAACCATGAGTGATTTGTCTTAGCTTTAGCTAAGGTACGAATAGTATATCCTAATTTTGTACTAGAGGGCGCCCACTGCTTCAATTGCGTGTCTTTTTAGGGGCTAGATTTTAAAAAATCCTTCTCCCGAGTCGTCTATTACTATTATATTCTAACTATCTGACCCGGCAAACGTTGTTTTGCCATATATATATTTTTTTCTCACTTAGGACACAGCCGTTTCGGAGGAGTTTGGTAACAAAGAAAAGCGAGAGAATTTTATGTACCTACCTACTTATTAGAAGATTTTTCAAAGGGAATAGTAGAAAAATAACTTCATTTAGTACATACCTAATTTGAGTGTATGATATAGTAACATACACGAAAATAAATAACGACATGTGGGCCCGCGCCCCTTTATTTTCTATCTATACAATTTCTTTCTTCTACTTGCTACTATTACCTACCTACGTAGTAGGTATTACAAGTTACTAATTACTATTACGCTTCTAAGTTCATGGCCATCATGTCTCAATGAACATTGAACGATCGACGGGTCTGCTTGATGCTGCTCCGGCCTCCGATGGAGACCGAAGTATTGAATTTCAGACTGAATACGCGACTCAGCTACCAGAAGAACATAAGCAAGCAAGCAGTTGATTCGAGACCTAGGTACTTCATCATCAGCATCACAGCCGCCGATTTACGTATCGTAATTACCTATACCTACCTACGGGAAGCTACATCAGGCGTAATCGCAGCGTAAAATAACACGGTGTAGAAGCCGTATTTTGAATGAAGTTTTATTCAAAAACTATAAAGACAATTACCTAAGTACTTTCAAATTTACATGTCATGTATTTTAGGTCTTTAATCTAAAATCGCTAAGAAGCAGAAACACGATTGGATAAAATTTTCTCGATAGAAAGTTTTCCCAAAAGTGGCTCCAAAATCTCAGTTTTTCTAGTTTTTATCGGACACTACATTGGATGTAATTGTAATTTTTGTTTTAAAGTGTCGTTAATAATAATATTCAAAAACGCTAAGAAACAGATTTTTGATAACCAGCTTAGTTTTTGAGTAATTAGGTAAAAGGTCGTTTTTCTGTTATATTCTTCCGCGACGCTGCATGTCGCACCTACCAAATCTCCGTGAGAGTGAGAAAGACAAAAATAAATTCAATGAATCCTCTTAAGAAGTAGTAGGTATATGAAATCACTAAGCAAGGAAATGTGGTAAGTATATGAAGTCACTAAGCATGTACAACTTTTTTCGGTTTGTAATGTAGGTAGTGAATGATAAAAAACATATTAAGCTGGAGGTAGTTCACACCAACAACATCAGCAGTAGCAGCAGGTGGAGCAGCACCATTTCTTGACGCAACAGTTTATTAGTTGTGACAGTAAAAGTTTTAAAACGTAAATTAATATTCAAGTACCATTACATGCCAGCATTCCAGCACCTTGGGTCCCTATTGCTGATTGCCATTTGGTTTGCTGGAATGGCGGCCACGCACCGGGAAGCGCAGTTTCGGTCGACCCCCCACCAGGTGGACGGACGACATTAAGAGGGTCGCGGGGAGTCGCTGGCTGTAGGCGGCGCAAGATCGTGGTGTTTGGCGGTCATTTCAGGAGGCCTATGTCCAGCAGTGGACGTCCATCGGCTGAAACGACGACGACCATTACAATGTATTTTAGAGATGTCACTATAAAGGGGACCGTCCACTTTATATGGGCGTTTTGGCTTGGAGTGGACAGTAACTGTCATCTTTTTGTCAAATTAGAAGAATTTATGTCACGAATTAGCGATGCAATTCAGTTTAGGTCTATTGTTGAGTCGCAATTAGAGTTGATGGTAGGCCCTCAGGTATTTCTAATGTATTTTTTATTTTGGCTATTTTTGTTTTATTATTCAGTCATAATATGAATGTACCTAGGTACTACAACGCAATTGACATGACAGACCCGGCCCGGTTGTAATGCGACATTTGACATGCTTGGGACGATACAATAAAAGTTTCACTTTAATAAAATACGTCCCCCTGCAAATGGTAGCCTTTTATTTTAGAACGAAGTTCCTTACCGCGCGTTGTGAAAGGGGGCTAGACGGAAAAAATTCATACGAAAAGTTGTAACGACACTTTTTGCTATAGTAAGCTATTGTAAGCCGTGCGGCGTGCGCATGTTTCTCTGTCTGTCTCTCTCTCTCTCTCTCTCTCTCTCTTATAGAAAGCAAGCCTGATATGGCGTACGCATGTTTCTCTGTCTATCTCTTTCTCTCTTATAGAAAGCAAGCCAGATATACTTCGTTCCATCCGGGTGTCCCTTGACACCTCTCAAGTTTTTTTTATTTAAAACTGAGAGGTGTTTTAATATTTGAGGAGCCTGTGAATTTTCTTACAGGAATTTGAGATGGAAGGGGTCAGTCAAGGCTGGGTGGTTATTTATTAAACAGAAACCTAAACACTATACAACCTACCGTACAAGTTACAACCTTAGTTATTAATTTATTTAGCATAATGGCTGCGACTCCGCATGGGGAAATGCGCACAGATTCCCCATCAGGTAGACGAACGACGTCAAGTGAATCGCAGGAAGTCTCTTGCTTCAAGCGGCGATGACTTTTTTTACTAGAGATAGGCTTGCTCTTGACTACAGTCATGTCTGATGGACAGATATGATGAGGCCTAGGTTGGAGCGCGCTTGCCAAGAAAATGCCTATTCACTCTTCTCTTGAAGGCACCTAGGTTGTACCTACTTGGCTGGGAAAACAGAAGCTTGAAGGGTGTTCCACTTCCACACCTTAGCGGTACGTATCAGAAACAAATTTATTTTTTACTTAGTGGATTTATTTGTTCGAACTTAGAAGACGCGAAAGCGGCCGTTCAATCTTACCTACAGAAAATAGACAAACCTCTCTCTCTACCTATTGATTTGCACTCGTTTCAATACTACTAGGAACGCATAAATTGTAAGATATTTCAGATGGACAGTTATGTACCACCAATACCTATAGGAATATGACCAAGTGTATAGCGATAGCCGATAACTGATACGCAGGCTCAATTTTACAGGTATTGATTGCTGATGCAGGTCTACATACTACGAATAAATAGTACCTACAGTCAATGTCCAAAAATAAAGTCAGGTCACCAACAATGCATGTACGCGAAGAGATATGCATATAAAGAAGACACGGAGAGATTTGGTAGTTAGGTCCCTACTATTTTTCTCTAATAAACTAGGTATATACCTATAATTTCTCATTGCGCAGTGCGAGTATAATTGCGCAGTGGCGGCGCGCTCGGATTCGAGTGGGGGGTCGCGGGTTCGATTCCCGCCAAGGGCCACTTTGGAATTTTATCATTTCTAAATTGGCTCAGGTCTGGTCTGGTGGGAGGCTTTGGCCGTGGCTAGTTACCACCCTACCAGCAAAGAGGCACCGCCAAGTGATTTAGCGTTCCGGTGCGCTGCTTGTAGAAACCGTTGGGGTAAATTTACTTACCCTTCCAAGTTAGTACGATAACATCTTAGGCTGCATCATCACTTACCATCAGGTGAGATCGCAGTCAAGTACTAACTTGTAAACAATAAAAAAAAATACCGGAAAAATCCATTCCTGTTGGATATTTTAAAAAATCCTGAAATTTCTACAGTTAGCCAAAAGAAGTTATTTATTTGGTAGATTTCTTAGGCAAACTTCCTTGAAAGTATTAAAACGAATGAAGTCAATTTCACGCAGGAGGAGCTGCGGGCAAAGAATAGGTAAGTAGGTACCTATAGTAATTTAGTTTCAAAATTACCTATAAGCTGACTGAGTAAAGTCACAAGAAAGAAAAACTTCTTTTATTTGCAAAAGTTTAAGCACACGACACTTTCTAAAGTAATATTATTGTAATATTGTTTTGACATCTTCATTTTCATACAATGTCAGTATGAAAATTTTAAAACAATATAACAATAATATAATATTACTTTATGCGTTGGTGGTAGCCCCAGGGACACTGAAACTTACACCTATGGTTTAATCAAAAAGTTTACGTAAGCAATTCTTTACTTGAATTTTTTTTTTATAATAATATGTATTTAATTTATATTAATCGATCGAATCGTAGAAATAGAAAATATATAGGTATATACAACATGGTTACGCTTACGCGGCTGCAGCTCAGAGAATATTTTGTGGTAGGTACCTACTTATGCAGGAAATGAAAACAAACACAAAAAAAGTAAATTTTATTGAAAAAGAAACAGCTTAGAATAGTATGCAGTAATACGTTTATTTGCTAAATCTGGCTACGTATTGATCTTAAAAAGTTTAACCTGGGTACTTAAAAAGCTTTACCTACAGTTTACAATTATAATAATATTACCTAATAATAACTAATTGTACTCTTATCTATTGGTAAAGGTGTTTTCCATGGCCTCAAGACGAGGTAATCAATAAGAGATAATACTGATAATAATAATTAATCCGTTTAGTGGGAGAGCCAAGAACTTGGATGTATAATTATATTATTGTATGGTATCCTGTATCAAGGTGAATAAAACCCAAACTTTATTTTTTATATACTACGGTCTCCACATTAACTCCTACAATTATTACTTTTTTAATTAACATCCGGTTTCTAAAGTTGTAGGCGAACATACAAGTTGTACTTCTTAGTAAAATCAGTATGACACGAAATGTGCACCGAAAAAAAGTAGGCTGTTTTGTATGCAAAATTAAATTGCGGAAAAGAAAGATTCCTAGTGCCTGTGGTTCTTAAAAAACACGATTTTATTTTCCTATTGACTATTTTGGTTATGGTTCATGAGAAAACTTGATACCTTACCACCTTCGATCATTCTTCTTTTCTATAAAGGCTCTTGTCGACCAGAAATGTGCAGTGTGCTAAGTTTTGGGTCTCAAACTGTAGGTACCAATACTAAACGTAGGTATATGCAGGACCTGGCGGACCGCGCGAAGAAATCTCGCCATTTTACTGGTGTCAATTTTTTTTACACCAACGCCACAGATCACTATATGACTATATACTTGTTATAAATCAGCACGCGAGTTTCCGCAGGAACGATTTCTGCCATGTAATTTCTAAATAAATAAATAAATATACACGGGACATTTTACACATCGCAATCTAGCCCCAAAGTAAGCGATAGCTTGTTTTATGGGTACTAGATAACTGATAAATATACAAATATACATCTCTGGAAAACGTTCATGCTTATCACACAACTCGAACATTTACCAGTAGTGGGAACCGAACCCACGATCTCCGACGCAGTCGGCAGGTTCGCTACCGCTACGCCATTCGGTCGTGAATGGCGTTACTTTTTTCTTGTGTGAAGAAGGTTGACGTTAAAATGTTCCGAATTCCGATGGCCTCATATCGGTGGTACCATAGACTTCGTTTGATTTTCATGTTATGATTACATAGCTTATGAATATATTAGCAATTCTTTTGTTGCGTTTCACACAAAACGTTAGCCACTTAGATCACGGTTTAAGATATGTACCACTTGGGTATTACACTACTTTTGAAATTGATAAAAATTCTTACTAACTTCATTATAAACTAGGATAAACATAATGACTTACACTGAAAAAATATTAAACTCCAACAAAGATTTACAAAGTTACAGTTAATTTTGAAGTGGGAGGGTCTTCTATCCCTTTTTCGCAAAACGAAAATTTGTTTGAAGCCACCCGAAGCTACTATGGCAATTAGTAAAGTGTGACGTCACAATTCTATGACGCTATCTCTGTCTAATAAGACATATTTACATGTTTAAAACTTTTTTGTTATTTGATCGATTTATTTCGTTTTTTCAGTTTTCGTCATTATGTTTATCCTAGTCACACTAATATTATATATCACACTAATCACACTTATATTATAAAGGCGGAAGTTTGTGTGTAAGTGTGTGTGTGTGTATGTTTGTTATTCCTTCACGCCGCAACTACTGAACCGATTTGGCTGAAATTTGGAACATAGATAGCTTATAACCCGGATTAAAACATAGGCTACTTTTTATCCCGGGAAAATCCATAGTTCCCATGGGATATTTACAAAACCCTAATTTTCAACAGTAATCTATAGCTACAGCTATAGGTAGATTACTTTGACAATTTTGCCTGAAGGTAGGTAGATGTAAAGGGCATCGAAAAGGAAATTCAATTTTTTCTCGGGATTAGTAACGGAAAAAAGCTAGTTTATAATAAAGTAATAAAAAATGGTTGAGTCAAATACCCATTTCTGGTAGACAGGCTACGCTTGTCTAGTGTCTTGGTTTCAATGGACAGACACCATTACCGGTGGTGACGTAATACGTATCCAATCAGTGATCTTTGGAATTCATTTCGACTGCTACAGGCTACTTACTGAAAATATAAAAAAAACTCTAATAGTTATAAAGTGTGTTGACTTTATTCTTACCTGTTTTTAATAATACCTACAGCTTATAGAATAAAATTGTATTGTATTGTGGCATGGTATGAGTAAAATCTAGAATTTATAAAAAATATTATTCTTACTAATATTAATAATAAAATATTAACACTAAGTTTGCTAATAATCATTAAATTACTTACTCGTATTAAGCATCTAATTTATGACTAACACTGTTACCCTTATTTAAAAATGCAAATTTTTAATTTTAATAAACTGTAAGTATGATAATTTTGGTATAAATTGTATTTTTAATACTAATTATCTTATTACAAATCTAAACCTAAATTACACTATGGTTGCAATTTAATTTACAAAGACCTCTAATTGGGTATTACACTACTTATGAATTTGATAAAAAATATTACTTTATAATAAACTAGGATAAAAACAATAACGTACCTACACTGAAAAAAAGTATTTAAATCCAACATAGATTTTCAAAGTTGCAGGCATTTTAAGTTTGGAGTGGGAGTGTCTTCTATCCTTCTCTCGCAAAACGAAAATTTATATGAAGCCTCACGATGCTACTGGCATTCGTGAGGTGTGACGTCACAATTTAATATCGCTATCTCTGTCTAATCAGAAATATTAAAATGCTTATATAACTTTTTTGTTATGTGATTGTTTTAATTAGTTTTTTCGGTTTTCGTCATTGTTTTCATCCTAGTTTATAATAAAGTGATAAAAAAATTGGAGTCAAATACCCAATTCCCAAAATTTACCTATTTTATCTATTTAAGATATTAGATTTATAACCTAGGTACGCTGCACGCATAAATTACAAAATATTAAGTATCGATTATTGTCTTTATAAATATTGAACCGGTAAATGTTAACAATTATCGATTACAAATAAGAACAATTTTTCTTAAAGTCAATTTAAGTAGATAATTTACGTTTACAGAGTGATTTGGTTATGGTCATTTGGTCAATGAATTGGTCATTTCATGAACTAGCCGAACCAATGATGGTATTATTTCAGGTTCAAAAATAATCTAGGAATCTTTGCGGCCGTAAAATTTAAATGTTATTAATTATAAAATATCTTATCTTAACTATTTTAACTTATGTAGAAAATTTTCAAATTAAATTGCTCTTTTATAATCTTTTATAATAAAGTTTGACAAGCTGTTACACGCGGCTTCGCCCGCATGAATTTCGGTTTCTACATATCCCATTATAATGAAGCAACCTTATAAGACAGGTATGTGGTGTCAAGGACTTTTTTATTTTATTTATTTTTATTTTATTTATTTGGGTTAACCAGCAGGTTTACAATTATTCTTAAAATAATTACATTCAACATTTGCAATGCAATACAAAATTTTAGAACCTTTAAAGAAGAAAATTTCGGTCGTACTCGTAACTTTAATCGTTTACGCAGGATACACACGGAAGCTCTTCGAAAGGAACAAATTTTCCCGTTTTTACAACATTTTTCATTGATTCTTTGTATAGGTTTATTATTATTCATTAAAAAAAATTTATTGGTTTTGAAAAGAGCAAGTGCCGAGTTTCTTGCCAGTTCCTCTCGATGTAAACCTGCTTTCCGAAACTGGCGGTATTTTAGATTTTTCATAAGAGCCTATTATTTAGGCTTATGTGAAAAAGATTTTCATTTGATTTTTCATTTTTATGTTCATAGCGTGATGTTATAAATAGCCTAAAGCTTTCCTGGACAAATGGACTATCCAACGCAAAAATAATTTTTCAATTCTGACCAATAGTTCTTGAGATTAGCGCGTCCAAACAAACAAAAAAACAAACAAACAAACCCTTATTTATAATATTAGTCTAAATACTGCAAATGACCATGCCATTAAATACGACAGTTTCAAATTTAGGCTACTTATCGTGAAATAACCAATTCTAAGATCTATCCATCTGCCATCACTACACAGCTGCAACTTCAAACAAGAAAATTTAAGTAATATTGTTAAAGAGCAACAACAAAAGTAAGAAATCACAATATTTATACTTTCTAGTATCTCTAACTACTTACATTATTTTAAAACTAAATGGCATGAAATGATAATATTTAATTAATCCTAAATATTCTTATATTTTGGATTTTCTGTTAAAAGTTGACCATTTTAACAAAATACTTACTACTAATTCAAAAAAATCTGGATACTAGCAAAACGTCAACGTCATTTTACAGAAGTTCATACTTTTGTAATTTGTTGGTTTGCATACATACCCCGAAAAATTTCCCCCCTATAATATAATATTTCACGATACTAATTTTCTTTGGCATCGTAGAAAGGAATTGAATCCATTTTCATGTTTGAATACGAAGTTTGAATCTGTAAAAAAAATTAAAATATAATTATGCTGCTGTTAAAAAACCATTTTTAGTTAGAACGCGTTTTCCCTAGTTTAAACTAGTTTTTACTAAACGCCTTCGTTAAAACTAGAATTAAGTAATGCTCTTATTCCAATATCATTTTAAACTAGTTCTTACTAGACAAAACACTTTTTTAATCTATGTTGGGTTAGTTTAAGTTAGTTAACATGCTAAATGTTATGTTAGGTTATGTTATATTATAATAATGGAAAAAGGTAGACGCTTCAAATGTTTATAGATATTTATTTATATATTATTTGCTTTAAAAATAAATAGTTAAATTAAAATAAGAAAAATATTTGAGGCTCCCATACAACCAACGTGATTATTTGGCTTGTTTTTGAATTTGCTGGGCTGTGGTGTTTAGTTTACTTGAATACTATTGATAATATATATCATAAAGGCCAATTTAGACAACACAGTTTTATTTTATTTTATTTTTATTTTTTATTCCTTACAAATACTCAGTCATCTGTAAGGACTACGATTTTGCGGCGCTTGCGTTTGAAACGCTGGGCCCATGGTCATCGGATACTAAAAAAATCATCTATATAGTATACGAAAAATTGGTCCAAGCGTCTGGTGACCCGAGAGCTGGCGCTTATTTAGCTCAACGGCTAAGTTTAGCCATACAAAGAGGAAACAGCGCCAGCGTCTTGGGCACTATGCCCATAAATGATCAGTTGGATTGTGTATATATTTTGTAAATATATATATTTTGTAAATATTAGAATTTATTATTTTTTAATCATGAATTAGAACAATTGTTATTGAGAATTGGTGTTGGTGGTACGAAACCCTCAGTGCGCGAGCCCGACTCGCACTTGATTTTATTTTATTTTCTTGGAAACATTGGGTGAAATATTATTGAATTGTAATGAAAATAAATGAGATAATGACGTTGAAACAAACCAATGATCTTTTCAAATCCAAGGCGCCGAGGTGGTGGTTGTCACAGGCGGCGGCGGCAAGGCTGACAGCGGCGTGGGCGGCTTGCGGTCGGAGGTCGGTGCTGGCAGCGGCGAGGACAGGTGGTGCCCGAAGCCACCGAGCCCACTTATAGAGCCCCCAGTTATGGAGCCACCGGACAGCATCTGCCCGTGTACTCCACGCATCCCTGCAAACATCGGCGCTGCACCTAGAAGGAGAAATGTTATATTATAATATTATCTTTACCAGACACTAGACAGACTCTGTGTTTTAGTTCAGGTTAAAGCACTAGTCAAGTGCGAGTTGCACTCACACAGGAACACGAATGAAAGCTATCTGAAATAACTTATATACATATATAATAACTTATATATGTATATAAGTTATTTCAAGGTAGGTATAGGTACTCGTAATACGACTCCGATTGTCAATAAAATAACTTACGAAGTAAGATTGAGTATCTACATTAAAATAACTTACGAAGGTAGGTATATCTAAGTACTCTATTCATATAGATACAATTAATGTTATTATTTATACTAAATAAACTAAAATGTTAAAAAATAAATTAAGACTAAAAATATTTACAAAATGTACACATGTTAACAGAATAACAATTTTAAGCACTCGCATAGCGTAGCGATTTCAATAGCAAATACATAGTATTTACTGTGATTTAACACTTAAGGTTTAATTCCGAGATGGGTTGCAGGTTGCAAACTGCAATCGCAAACCGCAGCGACACCACCGGTTTCTATGAAACTGTACGAAATTGATTCCGAGTGCGGCAACAATGCGGCCTGCAGCCGCGGCGCGCAGCGGTCGCAAACTGCAGAACCGCAGCAGTGTCGCAAGCCCTAAAAATGGCCGCTTTTCTTGGCATATACAGGGTTACATAAAAATACCAAATCGCTCTCGGGCTGTATTTGTTTACATTAAAACTAACAACTTTCGTTGTACGACTTCTTTCTAGTCGATATTTTGAGAAATATCAAATATTCAATATTTTACTCTACTCTGATATTCTACTTGTACTACTGATACTCTTCTTGTTCCTACTCTGTAATGTATCATCAGCAAGTGGCCATGGCGCCGGCCGGCGACTCGCGGCGCGAAACCGCAACAGTGTAATGTCACTTTACAGGAATAACACTTTTTTGAATGAAATAAATTAATAATGAATTATAACAAGTCGTAGAACAAAAGTTGTAAGTTTTAATGTAAACAAATACAGGCTGAGATCGATTTGGTGTTTTTTATACAACCCTGTACATAAATAGTAACAACAAGTCGTCCTCATCTTCCTTTTCTTTGCACTGTCCAGCCGCGACAATGACGCTGCGACTTGCAAGAGGAATAGAAGCAGCGCCTAACCGCAGTATCGTATGCGGTTGCAGCCTGCAGCTCATCACGGAATTATACCTTAACGGTGATTTTAACAGATGAAAGCACAACGCTTTTCCATTACTATAACAGTGGAATCCCGTCACAAAGAACTACAATATGTCGTTGCAACTACTTAGTACATTACCTAGGATTGTACACCTGTATGTGCTTTCATACAAAAAGCGTTTTCCTACCCGTGAATGTAGTCCAATTTTCATATTTCAGATGCCATGAAGTACTTTGCTCGTACCTACGTTTTACTCTTTAAGAAATTTTGCTTTTATTAAAAGTTATTTGAGTCTAAATATCCACATTATTGACCTAAAAACTTGCTAGAGTATTTTAATTTAAATTAACTAAAATAATTTAAATTAACTAAAACGTACGAACCTAGTTTAAGGCGTACTGAATCTAATGACACCAAAACTGTCCAATTTGGTAAACGTTTGGGGTGGGGGGTTAAAACCTTAACACCCAAAGCTATATTTCAAGAATAAAATATAGGCCTCTTACTCTCTCTATTACGGGAATAGATATTATTTTTGAAAACACCTATTCGCGATACGCTAAGTCAGTAAACGGCCTTAACGGCGTAGAAGCCGCATTTATGCGATTTTGAATAAAGTTTTATTTAAAAACTATGAAGACAATTACTTTTAAATTTATACGTCATGTATTTTGGGTCCTTAATCTAAAATCGCTTAGAAGCAGAAACACAATTGGATAAAATGTTCTCGATAGAAAGTTCTCCCAAAAGTTGCTCCAAAATCTCAGTTTTTCTAATTTTTATCGGAAACTACATTGGATGTATTGTAATTTTTGTTTTAATGTGACGGTAATAATAATATCCAAAAACGCTTAGAAACTGATTTTTGATAATAATTGGCTTAATTTTTGAGTAATTAGGTAAAAGCTCGCCTTTCTGTTATATTCCTCCGCGACGATGCATGTCGCACCCACCCACGCATTCGTGAGAGTGAGAAAGACAAAAATAAATTCAATAAATCACTTTAAGAGGACTGAATACCTGTAAGCTTTCATACAAAAGGCGATAACGTTTTCCTACCCGTAAATGTAATGTGGTCCGATTTTCATAATTGAATGATATGTTGCATAAGCTATGAATTACTACGCTCGTACGTTTTTACCTTTTAAGAAATATTGCTTATATTAAAAGTTATTTGAGTCTAAATATCCACATTTTTAAAAAGAAAGTATTTTTTTTGACCTTAAACAAAAATACTAAAAAAATAAAACGTACAAACCTATTTCAAGGTGTACTGAATCTAATGACACCGAAATTGTCCAATTTGGTAAACGTTTGGGGGGGGGGGGGAGTAAAAACGTTCAAGAATTAAAATTTAGGCCCTAGCAGTCCTAGCACGCGTTACGCTAAGTCAGTAAACAACAGCCTTAAAGCACATACACTCATCTATTATGTTTCCGAGAAAACAGCAGATACATCATTCCATTATACATAGACATGATACAAGTAATCGCAGATGGGCGTCGGCGCTGGCTGGTAACTGACAACGCGTTGATTCATGTGCACCAGCGGATGTTAACTTGTGATATATCGAGGATTAAATTCGTCGGTGTGAAGCTATAATTGCACGCTCGCTGCGGGTAAGTTCCCACCAGCGCACCGCCAAACGATCGCTGGCTCTCGTCTGTTGGCGCCCACGTGGCACGCCTCGGTACCTAATCGCCTTAACCTAAACAAACCGCGCAATTGGATGATTTTGGAAATAAATTCTCACTGGCAGCTTCTATTTTCTATGAATCGATCTTCGTACACGTGTTCCGAACTCATTTGAACTCTATGCAGAATGTGGCCACATTTTCCTTTTTTTTAGGGTTCCGTACCCAAAGGGGACCCTATTACTGAGACTTCGCTGTCTGTCCGTTTTTCACCAGGCTGTATCTCTGAAACACAGTTTCTGACTTAAAATTTTCACAGATACATTTGATAACAACAAACACTAAAAAAATAGAATAAACGTGATTTTTCAGCTTAATATTGGTCGATGGTCTAGAAAAGAAAATTACCAAAAATTACCTACTACTAGTAGTAGTAAGTTCTTAGCTTTTCTGGCTTCTGCATATTCATCTCGCTACTTTATACCCAAGAATTAGATAATGGCATGGAACCCTTTGTGCTGGAGTCCACTTGGCCGATTTTTTTAATTATTAATTCGAACGACATGACCAGTATTTGGAATTTATATTATTTTTGTCCTCCTCACTCTTAGGAATACGTTGAAGGGTGCAACATGCAGCGTTGCGGAAGAATATAACAGAAAAACGACGTTTTACCTAATAACTAAAAAACTAATCCAGGTATAAAAATTCGTTCTAAGCGTCTTTAGATATCATTATTTTTACCAACACAATAGAACAAAGATTACGATTACATCCAGTAGTTTCCGATAAAAATAAGAAAAATAGAGATTTGGAGCCAATTTGGGAGAACTTTCGAGAATTTTTTATCCAATCGTGTTTAAATTTGAAAGTAATTTATTTAAAGTTTTTAAAGAAAATGTCACTAAAAATCGTTTTAAACTACCGTTTACTCCACATATTAAGTACTCTGTGGTTTACTCCGTTAAATAAAAAACTAAGCATAAAGGATTATATTATCGGTAGCTTATTATTGTGAATGAAAAACTTTAGTGTAACTACAGAAATAGTAATAATACCGCAAGTGTAACATTTAGTTTGTAGTCCAATAAGGTAGTATTCCTTCATGCCATTGGTTGCCTGGAAGAAATCGCTATGTAGCGATAAACCCGCCAAGTTGTACTCCTAAGTTTGTGTTTTCATTATTTCATCTTTTTTTTGTATTTTTATTCTGTGGTGTGCAATAAAGTGTTTATCTATCTATCTAGTATTCAACTTTTACAGTACGCACAGTAAACTGTTTACGGTTTAGTGCAATCAGGTAGTATTCAGATTTTACAGTAGTTACATTAAAAATGCATTGGTACAGTAGGGCAGTGTAGAGTACCTAATGGAGTTCACATCAGTTTACGTTCTCTTGGTGTTTGTCATCACTTTTCAGCTCGTAGATATTAACAAGAGCTTTGCCGTTGGGTTAAATTGCTCTCGAGTTTGAAGTCGACGACGGACGATCGCCGCGTGCCTTTATATGGCTCACCAATATCTATTTAAATTGGAATTTAAGTGGTTTGGCTTTAGTAACACAAGGACCTTATTAAGGGGTTTAACCAAATAGCCCGCGAAATTCAAATTTTATTTAATTTTTTCGCAAATATTAGGCTTATGGCGTCTACATTTTTTCCATCAAAAAAAATATTTTTTGCAGTTTCCCAGATTTTGAGCTATCAGGAACCAATATGAAGTAAATGCGTATCTTTGAGCAGAGTTTTTTTTATTAAAAACATGTAGATGCAGGATACATAGAAGTCATTGGTAGATGCATAAATGTTATGCTCGCAAAACTTATTGCCATAAGCCTACGATGTTAAATTTGCTTACTATCAACAAAAAATTAAATAACTAACTAAATAATTTTCCCGTCCGGATGGTACCCTTAAAGGGTTTCGGCCAAACTAGCCCGAGAAATTCAAATTTAATTTAGTTTTATTCTTATGGCAATGAGTTTTGCGAGCATAACATTTATGCATGTATTTTTTTTATATACCTATACTATATAGGCTAGCGCTTGACTGTGATCACACCTGATGGAAAGTGATGATACAGTCTAAGGTGGCTTGCCTAGAAGATGCCTATTCACTCTTGATTTGCACCCGGCACCCGGGTTGTAAGTGCAGGCCTTTGCAGTGCGTATCAGAAACGAAATCAGAAACATTGGTACGTCAATTATGTCAAATTTATTTAATAAAAACTCTGCACGAAAACAAAGTCTGGGAAATTGCAAAAATAATCTTTCGGGAACCAATATGAAGCATCTACGTGTTTTAGTCTCGTTTTAGTAAACGATGTATGTTATTTATTATAAAACTCGAATTTTCTTGCCCGGATATTATCTTCTGTTAAAACCTAAAAAAAATATCAAAAGAATTCGCATAAGTCGCATAGCAAAATTTACAATATGTTACACATTATAAAAGTTTTTTTTTTAGTATTGTTGCAAAGAAACTTTCGCCAGCGATTTATGTGAATCCTGAATGCCGGACATTTCCGGGACACATAGTACCTGCTCTTTTTTAATAATTTAGTATCATTGCGGCAGTTAATGTGATGTTTTATTTTGTGCAGACATAATTTTCTCCTAATAAATTCGTTAACGATGCCAATGAATGTGAAAGAACATAAAACACAACTCTAAACTAAAAATAGGTTACAAAACTTATAATCTGATGTTAATGTATTTTGGCATTAAGGATTCACGAGGACGCAATATTCGATTTCACAAGCTTTTACTTGCAAAATATATTTTACTTGCAATAATTATATAGGACCACTCATATGAATCTGCCCCCAGATTGTCTAAGAAAAGCGTATTCATGGTTATCGTAATCGTTTACAAATTCTGCCCGCTGATTGGGTTCCTGATTTGCGTCAGCCAATCGCAGCGCAGGATTCGCTAAAGATTACGATAACAATGAATACGTGTTTCTTACGCAATCAGACCCCTGTTCTAAAAGGGGTTATTACACCTACCTAGATTTAGATGACTAAATGATTTTGTTACATTACGTTACAGAATATGGGCCCTGAAGTTAGGGCCAATATTCTGTAAAATTGACACTTGCAGTGATAATTAATTGGAAAACCCTCAATGGGTACAAAATCTATGTCAGAAGAGCTCGTTGAAGATTATTGAGTGATCCTCACTGACACAGAATAAGGGACCGCAGTGTAATGTGTAATGTGTATGTTATTGGTGTAACACTGCTCTGAAGTTATTAACAAAGTCATTTAGTGGTCTTTTGGGAAGGTGTAATTACCCCTTAAGGTGGTTCGGCCAAACTAGCCCGCGAAATTCAAATATTATTTACTTTTTCTCAAATATTAGACTAAATACACATCGTAGATTTATGACAAAGAGTTTTACGAGCATAACATTTACACCACACATTTATACATCTACATTCTCTTTATAAAAATATTGCTCGAAAATTGCCCATCATGGAGATATCGGGAACAATATAATAATAAATTATGAAGTAAACTAGCTTATACCCGCGGCTTCGCCCGCGTCATTTATGGAAAAGATAAATATTGAAAAAATAAACTGCGCTGGATTAAAAACGACAGACGTAAGAATTGTTTAAGACCCTGGCAATTTATAAGTACCATATTATATTATGGCAAGCAACCTGTTAACGCAAAATTAAAAGGAGTGGTCTTTTACAGATACAGAATACTTGCTAATAATCTGTCACAAAATATGAGAATTTTATGACCCCTTTACAGTATATTCTGTCCAAATTGTCTAAAAACATTCATTCAGGCGCAAACAGTGTAAGTATTGGAACTTATTTTTATGACCTATTTACACTTTTCAGTGTCGATTTACACTTTTCAGTGTCGATTACACTTTTCAGTGTCGTTAGAGTCTCGAGTATTTATGAACTATTTACAGTTTACAGATTACAGTTTACAGATTTACAGATAACAAATTACAGATTACGGATTGACGGTTTGAGAGCTATGATGGTTTTGAGAGCTATGTATGGAGTTTTGAGTATTTACAACCTATTTCGATTTTGAGTGTCGGTATTGACCTTCAATTGAGCCTTAAGTATTTATGACCTATTTACGGTTTTGAGAGCTACATATGGAGTTTTGAATATTTATAACCTATTTACCGTTTCGAGTTTATGGAGTCTAGGGTTCAACATATATTGTGAGCTTTACGGTTTTGAGAGGTACATATGGAGTTTTGAATATTTATAACCTATTTACCGTTTCGAGTCTATGGAGTCTGGGGTTCAACATATTTTGTGAGTATTACGGTTTTGAGAGCTACATATGGAGTTTTGAATATTTATAACCTATTTACCGTTTCGAGTCTATGGAGTCTAGGGTTCAACATATATTTTGAGTATAGTTACGTATACGTATGTTGTGAAACACTGAAAAATTTCACTTTTAATGCAATCCCACAGGAATAGGCTTGTTTTTCTGGGATAAAAAGTAGCCTATGTCACTCTCCGGGTCTTGTACTATATCTTTGCAAAAAAATCAGATCGATCCGTTGCGTGGCTGCGACGTGATTGAGGGACAAACAAACCAACAAACCAACAAACCAACAAACTCACATTCACATTTATATATTAGTAGGGATTTACCGTTTCGAGTCTATGGAGTCTAGGGTTCAACATATATTGTGAGTATAGTTACGTATACGTATGTTGTGAAACACTGAAAAATTTCACTTTTAATGCAATCCCACAGGAATAGGCTTGTTTTTCTGGGATAAAAAGTAGCCTATGTCACTCTCCGGGTCTTGTACTATATCTTTGCAAAAAAATCAGATCGATCCGTTGCGTGGCTGCGACGTGATTGAGGGACAAACAAACCAACAAACCAACAAACCAACAAACTCACATTCACATTTATATATTAGTAGGGATTACCGTTTCGAGTCTATGGAGTCTAGGGTTCAACATATATTTTGAGTATAGTTACGTATACGTATGTTGTGAAACACTGAAAAATTTCACTTTTAATGCAATCCCACAGGAATAGGCTTGTTTTTCTGGGATAAAAAGTAGCCTATGTCACTCTCCGGGTCTTGTACTATATCTTTGCAAAAAAATCAGATCGATCCGTTGCGTGGCTGCGACGTGATTGAGGGACAAACAAACCAACAAACCAACAAACCAACAAACTCACATTCACATTTATATATTAGTAGGGATTTACCGTTTCGAGTCTATGGAGTCTAGGGTTCAACATATATTGTGAGTATAGTTACGTATACGTATGTTGTGAAACACTGAAAAATTTCACTTTTAATGCAATCCCACAGGAATAGGCTTGTTTTTCTGGGATAAAAAGTAGCCTATGTCACTCTCCGGGTCTTGTACTATATCTTTGCAAAAAAATCAGATCGATCCGTTGCGTGGCTGCGATGTGATTGAGGGACAAACAAACCAACAAACCAACAAACCAACAAACTCACATTCACATTTATATATTAGTAGGGATTTACCGTTTCGAGTCTATGGAGTCTAGGGTTCAACATATATTGTGAGTATAGTTACGTATACGTATGTTGTGAAACACTGAAAAATTTCACTTTTAATGCAATCCCACAGGAATAGGCTTGTTTTTCTGGGATAAAAAGTAGCCTATGTCACTCTCCGGGTCTTGTACTATATCTTTGCAAAAAAATCAGATCGATCCGTTGCGTGGCTGCGACGTGATTGAGGGACAAACAAACCAACAAACCAACAAACTCACATTCACATTTATATATTAGTAGGGATTAGTATTTTTGAGCAGTTTTATTAAATACATTTAGATAAATAAATGTTATGCCCGCGAAACTCATTGCCATAAGCCTACGAAGCATCCTTAGCGTATTATTTGCGAAAAACTAAATAAAACCTGAATTTTCCCGGATGACGACAGAGTCACGTATTGCAATTCGCGTAGCCCAGAATTTCAACTGAATATTACAAGTACCTGTTATATGATTGGTATCAGTGACCGCTTTTAAGTTTATGAACTGAAGAAATTGAGGTCACCGTCGTGGTACATATATTTTCGAGAAGAATGTGCGTCTTCGATCCACCCTATATAAAGCAAAAAATAGATTTTTAACATACAATATGTTATGGGGTCTTACGACTTACCTAATCGGAGATCTCAGAATACAGAATAAACTCCGTATTCTGAGTCGGAGATTAATAAATTCATAAGTAACACTCAAATTATTATGTCACAAAGCAAACTATTACAAAAAATATATACAGGCCTGGAGGAATTCAATTTTTTGAATTCAGGGAAAAAAATAAGTTAAAGTAATTCTTGCGTTGCCGATAACCCTTTTTAGCCCGCACACGTCGATTGCATGGATCGCGGTGTCAATCAATGGTTCTATTTTTAAAAGATTCTTTGGTTTCCTTTTAAAAAACGACTTCCATTACTTTTCCCCTTTATGAAACGGTTTCTTTTTAACGGTTATTTCAGTGGTGTATAATCGGTTATTACAGTGAAGAAGAAACGGTTATTTCAGTGTCATGTATAATCAATTGTAATATATATGTATAATGATATATGTTATATATGTAATCCATCATATTATAACCTTATATTTTAAGATTTTAATATATTTACAATCCAGTAGGTTCCCATGATGCTCGAGTAATTACAAAAATTCCCCTTGTGCTCATGGGGGAAAATTTTACACGAAAAACATTCACTTATAGTTATATTATAGGGGCTACATTATGTGAATGTTTTTCGTGGAATTTTTTTCGGTAGAATGCGATATCAAGACGATGCAGGTAATATTAATATGTTAAAACAAATATCTACTTTTAGGGTTCCATACCAAAATGTTAAAATGGAACCCTTATTTTATTTGACTTAAGAGTACTTTATTAGAGTAACGACATAGCCCTACAGCAATTTTTTTATAGCTAATTAGTAACATAATTTTCACTTAAATTAATATAGACATTAGACACGGTTGTCTACTTCTTTCACGTCTTAAACCGCTGTTACTAGCTATGAGCACATTAGTAGGTTAATTCATTTGGTGTTTTTTATTTTTATTTAATTTAACGTTCTAAATATGCCAAAAACACAAACATCCACAAATACCTTGCCATCCTCGAGTAAGTTTGATATTCGAGCCCCCTTTAATATTTTAATTCTATTTTTTACTATTTGTTGTTATAGCGGCAACAGAAATACATCATCTGAGAAAATTTCAACCGTCTAATCTAACTATATGAGATACAGCCTGGTGACAGTCGGACGGATAGACGGACACACGAACGGCGGATTATTAGTAATTAATAGGGTGCCGTTTTACCATTCCCAAAATGCCTATTTGGGAGGAAATGCAAAGCTTGCATCGAGTCTGGAATAAAAAAAATCAAATAAATGTAAGTTTAATCAGAAATGCTCATAAACGGAGCGGAGCAACGTAAACAGTGTATCAAGGTTGTCGTTCTTAAAAATCTCCGTATTTTTTTTATAAAGCATACGGCTTTCAGGCGGGTTATTCTGGAAATACCTATAGCGTTTATAAAGATCAAACGAGTGGAGCGAGCGGGCTCATGTAAACAGACCGTCTGTAAGATGGGTAGTTCGGGAGGTACAGAGAGTGAGCTCTACGCGTTCGTATAGGGTTGCAGCTTGCTTTTAAACAGTAATTTATTGTTAATTGCCCTTCAAACTAATAGGTATCCAGTCCACCAATCAGAAGACGAGATGGTCTCTCTTCGAATTTCCGGATAAATTACAATAAATTTCACCCGGTCATTAAATTATTTATTCGTACATTAATCATTAATCATTCGTACATTTCTGTTTTTATTTTATTTTTTTGTATATATGTATTTTAGTTATTTATTATTTATATAGATATATATATTTTTGTATTTTAAGTATATATATATATATATATTATGTTTTGTATATATATATTATATATACTTTTATAATATTTATGCATAATATTTAGTTCTTTTTGTATCTTTCTCGTGTTCTGTACCTACTTCGCATATCTTGTATAATTGTTTCCACACCCGGGGCATCTGGAAGAGATCCTCATTTGTAGTGATAAGATGTCCTTGTGCATGTCTTCTCTATGTTTGTGTTTTTTTTTTGTATCTATGTTATGTACAGAATAAATAAATAAATAAATAAATAAATATTGAATGGAAGCAGGCGTTATTTTGCGGAAATCCATAATTAGCAGGACAGATTAATTTGTTTTGCTATACTACTTGAAAAGATTCTGTATGGTACAATATGCAGGAACACTGCCCACATGAAAGACCACACACAATTTTCCAACACTTTACGATTTCGAATTGTGAAGTCAACATCTCCTGACGATGTCCCGGTGTCGGAACGAAACGTGCGTCGGAGAAAGTGTTGGAAAATTGTGTGTGGTGTTTCATGTGGGCAGTGTTCCTGCATATTGTACCATACAGAATCTTTTCAAGTAGCGAATTATAGCAAAACAAATTAATCTGTCCTGCTAACCCGGTCATTAGTTGTTATGATGCAACATTTTTCTTAAACATGCTTGGAAATTTGAGCATTATTTTAATGAAGGTTATTAAAATAATGCTCAAATTTCCAAGCATGTTGAGATAAATTGAAATTGCTGTACCGGCCAATCAGCGGCTGGCAGTTGTATGAAAATTCATACCTGTCGTGGTTTAGCGGTCGAAATTCCATTCTAAACTCATATCTGACGTGTAATTTAAACATGTCACGATCTTCCACTCTGACACATGGAAACCAAGACGGTAACTTATTAAAAGTTTTGCTGTGTGATCTTCTATTTTCAGGTAAGGCTTTGTTAGGCTTATGCCAAATCAGAGGCGTCTTAACCTATGGTGCAGGGTGTGCGGCGCACACGGGCGCCGGGTCTAAGGGGGCGCCGAGCGCCCTCTAATGCGACACCTCCAGAGACGCGTCGATGCCTGCGCTCTCAAAGACCCTGCGCTCGTGTTATGGCCGACGCCGGGCGCGCAGTAGCAAAGCAAGGCTACTCCTTTTCCTACTCTATTTAAAATTACACAATAACTTTTGTTTCAACTTGAAATCGGCACCTGTTTGTTTTGATTAGTTTGACAACACGCCGACAATCATTGATAACTCGACTGTATTAGAATCCTATAAAGTTCAAATTGAAATTCCCAGGGACGTGCGACCACGTGTGTACGCGTGCCGCAATTTTTGTTTTACCGCTACACCGTAGTTTTGCGAAATAAGCTTTAATACAATTGGATTAAGTATCATCTTTGAATAAACATGTAAATATGAAGTAAATCGGCTTTTGTTTTGATAAAAAATATATTATAAAAGGTAAGATTTGGTTATTTGCTTGCACAATTATTGCGTCATGCCTCGAGGTCGGAGTTCATCAAAAATAGCTTGCAAAATTCATAAAAAATTGAGAAAACATCGCGTGATACGAGATATCGAAGTTAAACACTCGTAACTATACGACCTGTACGACATTTGTATGTACGAGCGTCCTGTTTGTTAGTAATTATAATAGTTTTTAAATGAAATATTTTTGAAAGAACTACAAAGTTGTGATTTTTTTATTCTTATAACCCCTTCCTTCCTAAAAAAACTTTTTGTTTCCCGACATCATTTAAAGTTGCACCATTTGCATCCGAATTTCCGTTTGAAAATATAATTGTTAGTATTCCATTTTGACCCTGCTCCTACTAGACTAGAGGGCGCCAGAGTACTGGTTGCACACGGGCGCCACAACGGCTAGAGACGCCTCTGTGCCAAATAATGGCACATTCTACATAAAATAGTTTATCAATAAACACTTTTTCTACGTGGAAATGGTTAAATACTTTTATTCATAACTTAAAATCTTTTTCTATGTGGTTTTTTCAAAAATAGAAAAATTCTTTTGCTAAAGTATGCGCAGATAAGAAGGGCGGTGGCAGCCCTAGTCTTACGCCATTATCCATGCGTAAACTGAAATACATTATCACTCTCATCGCCATAGTAATATTTTAAAATTTGGTTTGTTCCTTGTTTTCTAGAAATTAAGATTAGTTATATCTCGCGACTTCATCCTTGTGTTTGAGGCAATTGTTTTCCCGTGATTATAAATATAGCCTAACTTAGCTACATCTAATACCTATATATAATAAAATTCTCGTGTCACAGTGTTTGTAAGTTGAAATTTGGGAACTAAAGTCCTAAGAAAGGGCTTGATCGATTTTTTATGTTTTTTTCTTGTATTTTTGCTGTCTAAGTAAACTATTTTTCACTCTCCTTGCCGGGTCAGACATAGTAATCTATAAATTACCTACAATGCTTTTCTGTTATTGCAGTTTGAAGAATTGGTTCAATGATCACTAGTTGCAAAACAATTTTCCTATAAGAATACCTACTTCATTATTACAACAAAATCATAATAAATATCTTTTTTAATAAAGATTTTTTTATTGAAATGTTACAATAAAACTTATCACTTGCTTATTCTAATAAACTAGACAAGTCTTGCCCGCGTGGAATGGCGCCAAGAATACTGGCTGCATTTCCGCGTTGAACAGCTAGGCTGATACGTTGCGCAAAAAATGAGCCAACCCTTCTGTCACCAGTGGAGGCTATTAACCGCGGAGAAAGCTCTCGAAGGAATTTTTTGGACTTTGACTCCATGGCCCTAGGGTCTCCACGGCAAACGGGACACATATGTGCCTATCTTAAAATATAAATTAAGTAAATATGGAGTATTTTACCGAGTACGTTGTACCTGATATGGGTATTCTATTCTGGAATACACAGAATACGGATATTTTAATTACTTTACACGGTAAGAAAATACTATTCGTGTACCTACGATCAAGATATCTAAATTTAGTGTTCGCACTGAGATGCAGGATCGCGAATCTGCCAATCAAACTTCCGTTTCGGTAGCGATAAATTCAGTTTCACTGCTTCGGTTTTATTGGGGCCCCTAAACGCAACTTTAACGAAGTAGTAAATAGTATAATATATAGTACAAGTTACAACGTGATTCACAGTTAGGGACGATTTTTCAATCGCCAGATAAACTATCTGAGGAATAAATTTGAAACATATGCCATACAAAATCTGTCAAAACGTCATATTTATTCCGTAGTTAACGATTATCCGGCGATTGAAAAATCGGCCCTTAATCGGATAGATGTAAAGGAACAAAACTGCCTGTACAGTCGGTTACTAATGAAGATTTTACAGAAAATTTTACCAGGAAAGTCCTTACAATAGCAATTAGTTATTATTACGAAATTTCATGTGTTTTATACTAAGAAATCCAACCATTTTAACACAAAGTAATGCTAGTAAAGGTTTACTCTAGAGCTATAACTTTTACTTAAGTCATGGACATGGAGGGAAAACTCAGCAAGAACAACTAGCTGCTACCGATAATAATCAGCGACCGAATGGTGTAGCGGTAGCGAGCCTGCCGTCTGCATCGGAGGTCGTGGGTTCGATTTCCACTACTGGTAAATGTTTGTGTGATAAGCATGGATATTTTCCAGTGTCTGGGTGTTTTCCTGTATTATATTTAATGTAAATTCAATATTAGGTATAAAATATATCAGTTAATCTAGTACCCATAACACAATCTGCCGCGTGTTTCGCTTTTGTTGTTCTTTGTTGAGTTGTGCATTACTGCAGAACAACAAAAGCGAAATACTCGAATGATTTATGACCGAGTCTGCAGCGAGATAATAACACTACCATAGATTCCGACGTGTGTAATGTTCCAATGTGTTTACCAATGTAAAGTATAATTTGTTTTGCTATAATCCGCTACTTGAAAAGATTCTGTATGGTACAATACAATAATACGCAGGAACACCGAAACAGTTTTGTGAAGCCACCATCTCCTCATGATGGCCCGGTGTCGTGACGAAACGCGCGTCGAAAAAAGTTTTGGAAGAATTGTGTGTGGTGTTTCATGTTGGCGGTGTTCCTGCATATTGTATCATACAGAATCTTTTCAAGTATCTAGCGGATTACAGCAAAACAAATTAATCTATCCTGCTAATCGTCAATTTCCGCAAAATAACGCCTGCAATATTCAGAGTATAACTTGTTGATCGTGTTTCTCATGGCCTGGATGGGCCGAGTTGGTAGTGCGCACTGATGGCTCTGCCAATGCACAAATGCACATGTTACCACAGATTTTATGGACGTCGTAAGGGAGCCTTCTGAGAAACGGGCTGCGCACATGGTAGGTAATAAACGGACGATCCGACAACCGGCCCTGATCTATAAGTATTTATTGGCCGTGAATGAAGTTTTCCGTACCTACGTCTTTTGCTACACAAAGTGGTACCTGTGTATGCACCTTGCACAATATTCATAAGTATACAAATGAGGAAAATGAAGTTTTCCGTACCTACGTCTTTTGCTACACAAAGTGGTACCTGTGTATGCACCTTGCACAATATTCATAAGTATACAAATTAGGAAAATGAAGTTTTCCGTACCTACGTCTTTTGCTACACAAAGTGGTACCTGTGTATGCACTATGCACCTTGCACAATATTCATAAGTATACAAATTAGGAAAATGAAGTTTTGCGTACCTACGTCTTTTGCTACACAAAGTGGTACCTGTGTATGCACAATACTCAAAATTATACAAATTAGGTAATGCAAGTACCTACTTGAAAAAAGCGTAGAAACTCGTAGATACCTACTACCTGACGTAGACACACCCTGTCGTGTGATTTGTCGGAAATTTTCATTGTACTAGGTACAAAAACTTATATATTTTGTGTTTTATTAAAAGCGTTTAATTTAATAAACTATAATTCGAGTACTGGTGACCTCCAAAACCCGCGCTTCGGGAAGCGTTTGACTGCACTATACGAAAATGCAGCATTGTTCGTAGAATTGAGCAGTTTATAAAAAATCTGCTGCTAAGTTTTAAGAACCTATATATATATAGTCTTAAGATCATACTCCCTAGTGACTTGACGTAGCGTCCTATGATTTATTCTTAGTAAACATCAAAGAAACATAAATAATAATAAAAAAGTAAAGGAAATGTTTTCCAAGATCCAAAGAAGACTGCGTGAGAAGTGAGAACAATACATTACCAAATTGTCGGAGCAAAACTGAATTAATGTTTGCTTTGGTTAGGCGAATAAAAACCACCGGGAATGGTATTTTGAGAAATACTAAATTCTTAAAAAACTTAACAATTATGACTATGTGTTTAACTGTTTACCTACATCTCAAAACATATTATAATACGAGATAGTGAGCTTACGTCATGATACTGTGAAATTCAGTCCCAGAGAGCTGCAGTAAAGGGAGCGTATTTTACGTAAAGGGAGCTGCATTCTCTAGGTCTAGACCTGTATAGTAATTATGAATATAAATACAGACAGACTGTATTGGATATTGATTTAATAATGAGCCGTTACCTTATTGACATGATAAGACTATTGACATATTTCTATGGAGCCTTCTCCCCATGGATATATGCATTTCAGCTGCATTTCAGAGATTTCTATAGAGCGAAGTACTAAGGCAACATAAGGTGATAGGGATGAGAATTGCACCACATGCTCCTCCCCTTAGGTCGTACTGATGCACTAGGTAGTTTCCAGTGCACCAATAACAAACCTGTGCTTGGATCAATACTACGACTCTGCGCATATTGAAAGCGAAAGCTCAAATCTACGTCATTCGGAGCATATTCAACGATTATGCTTTGAACTATATGTATAGTTCCGTAGCCAAAAGGTGCCAACGGGACCCTATTACTTAGTCTTTACCACAGAGCAAGGAATGACTTTATATTGCCTAATCTTTACTCTCTACTCTCCGTGTCATAGGCGGTTGAATCACATGAACCTATCTATCGTGCTCGTACTTACAAACCATTGGAGCTTGGGTTTGGAGGAACCTCTGGTTTTGCTAACTCGTAGAAAAATTATTTTTAACCGACTTCAAAAAAAAGGAGGAGGTTCTCAATTCGTCGGAATCTTTTTTTTTTTTTTATGTATGTTCCCCGATTACTCGAAGATGCGTGGACCAATTTCGAAAATTTTTTTTTTGTTTGATAGGGTATACACAGGTATATGGTTCACAGATGGTCCCATAGTCATCAAGTCAGGATCTGATGATGGGATCCTGGAGAAATCGAGGGAACTCTTCAAATTTTATAAGCACACATGAAGTGATTTGGGTATTGTTTGAAAGAGTAGCTTTTTACAGTTAGTCTTATGGTCATCAGGTCGGGATCTGATAATGGGATCTTGGTAAAATCGAGGGAACTCTTCAAATTTTGCTAGTATACTTGAAGCGATTTAGGTATTTTTTATAGTTACTATTGCATTTCCTTGCAGTCATCAAGTAATGACTGTATTCATCAAGGCAGGATCTGATGATGGGATCTTGGAGAAATTGAGGGAACTCTTCAGATTTTAGAAGCATACTTCAAGTGATGTGGGCATTTTTTCCACTGCCTTGCGCATTAGTTGTTTTCCACTAAAAAGTATAAAATAAAATGGAAAATTCTTTCCAAAAAACCAACTTCAAATGCCACTACAAAGAATGAAATAATTTTTAATGTACACCAATTCGAAGTCGGGCAATGTTTTGTTCATTCAATAATAGTCCTTCGTATATTGTCGATAATTTTGTCGTTTCTTACACATCAAGTTTTATAATAAGATGGACTATTAATGATTGAACAAAACATTGCCCGACTTCGAATTGGTGTACATTAAAAATATTTCATTCTTTGTGGTGGCATTTGAAGTTGGTTTTTTGGAAAGAATTTTCCATTTTTATAATTAATAGAAACCTACCCTGTCACTGTCTAATACACGGTTATTTCGAAAAACAAACGGTGAAAATTGTATGAAGATAAAAAGAGATAGGGTATTCGAGAAAAACCGATGTAGCGCTATAGAGACTTGAATTTATACCTATTCGTGTATGGGAACATAGAGTTCAGTATTTTATACCTATCAATTTCAACTTGGAAAGGTTTCTGGTTTTTGAGAAAATGAGCCAATGACAAACGGAAAATAAAATGGCTTATACCACGGGTTCCATTTTTCTCATTTGGGTATACTTAGATCCCTAAAAATGACCTACCGTAATAGGTACTGAATTAACGTAATGGAACGTAATACTATTTCAAACTCTCCTCTCTTTCTGTTGCCCCAGTGAATATTCAAAGTATCAGCTAACTTTACTTTAGTGGCCTCTTAACGGCGCGACGCGCCATTAAGAAAACTTTTTTTAAAGTTGTATTGATATTATAATATGATTTAATAATTTTGTTATTATTTTAACGTTTAACTTTTTGGTTAATCAATAATCAATTTATTTGTAAATTTCTTTACACATCATTAGTTATTAAATCAGAGTTACTGGAAAAATTGATTTTCACAATAAGTGTGCGAAATATTTATGGAAAGACCGCTACGGTACTTCGCTACGTCAATTTATAACACCCTCTACGAGCCCTCTACGAAAAAAGGGCAATATATTATACGGGTGTCTACGGTTTGAATAGAAATGTCCACTCCAAGCGCGGCTGAACTCTAATTTGAAAAAATTTAAAAAGATTCTTGCTTCGCTTAAATTTTTGGGCCTAAATTGGCAACGTGTGTAATTTCCTGATATAAATTTTAAGATTTAACATTTTATACAATTATTTTTGTCTTTATTATTATATTATTTTATGCCTTGTATTGTACAATTGTATTGTTACCTGAAATTATTATGAAATTATTATTATTATTATTATGTAACTTAGAGGTCAGTGAACTTCCTGCCCAGTGACTCCGCCCTTTGCACGAAGCAATTCCGCCCCAACAGATGATAATTATCATAATTTAAATTATAATTTAATCCTGAATGTTGCTATACCTACTGTCTCTTTTTTACGCTAGCAATAGCAACGCGATTTGAATGCGATAGCAATTGTAAGAGGTGGTGGCTTTAAAATATTATGTTTCTGGCGGTTTCCAGTTTGCATTTATTTTACAAGATTATGTAAAAGTCGTCCCACAAGGATCTCTTGGCACTTGAATGACATTGTCAGAAGGGCGCAGGTAATTGTAGAACAAATGTCTAGTAAAATTTTCTCAATTTTAGTTAATAATAAACCAAAACAACACAAAATACTTGCGGAAAAACAAATATGCTGGCGGAGCGAACTATCGAAGAGTGACACAAGATAGCGGGCGGCGTTAGTTCCCATTTTGACCACGCGCCAAGATAGCCTTATCGCACTGTACTTGTAACTACCAATTCTAAGCGAATAGACTTTACAAAACTTTTGCATAGAAACTTCGTCGTCATACTAGCCATCGGCATCATATTATATTTAAATAAAAAAGTAGGTACAGTATCCCAGTTCTAGAACTACGATACAATTTGACTAGAGGTGCATAATCGTGAAGAGATGAAGATACCCACTTGCATATTGCACTTTCATCCGAGTGGGTCACCAGGACGCGAGTGGGAGCGGGATCAATAATAAAGATATACACTGACTACTGCACCTTATACGATACGACAGACGCGCAATGAACCTCTAGCTTTGCAACAACTTCATGAGCTATTGGAAGAGTTGTATGCCCAAGTAAATGCCAAAGTTTATAATCCACAAATTTTTCTAACATCTCTCTAATAAACACTCTCCCATCGAGATTTATGAAATAAAATACATAAATTGTATTTGGAGATCAATACATCACACAAACTCAAATGGTGCTCAACTTTCTTTTGTCACTTTAATAAATTACTTCAATTTTAGTCTTTAAAAGGTTTATAACTGTGTTTTCCTTTTTTTTTGGAATTTTTCGATTCACAGTGGTAAGTACCACGAGCATTTTTTTTTGCCCATGGTATCACTAAAACTCCAGTGGTACTTACCACGGCGAATAAATTACCCGTGGTAGCCATGGGCGGACCACTCTACCATACCACGGGCAACAAACGGTTGGAAATGCACTATCATGCAATAGTGGGTACCTTGATATAAGTTTTTCAGAGAAAGTCTGATTTTTTTCATACATAGCTAAAGACTGTTCAAGTCAAATCGTAGAATAAGACTGACCAAGAATTCATTGCATTTACATTCGCTTTATCGCCATAATGTATTCATTCCATAATGAAATAATTGCCGATATCCATTCATGTTAAGGTAATGAATGCCCTATGTGCATTTTCCTCAAGAGATATCTGGGAAAATATTAAGAAAACCTGGTGGCCGCTAAAAATGTCGCCGCAAACTAAGACTGTATAAGTTCTAAGAGATTGACAATATGAAGTCATAGGTACAAAAAATTGATTGTCTGTAGTCGGTTTACGGACGATAGATTTACGTGATAACGTCATAATCATAATCAATATGATAATCATAATCATAATCGTAATCATAATCATAATCATAATCACAGGCTCAGGTGGAACGTTACGCGGAACGGTACGCGGAACGGTACACGGAACGGTACTATTTTTCATGAGTGCTGCTGGTGTTCATCAATTTATTAAACGTTATCACGTCAATAACTCATTAAAATGTTAAAAATTAGTATGTATGGCGCCAAAATTCTGCAAATGCGGCGCAGAACCATACACAATAGACATTGTTGTTGTTGTATATGGTCAATCATGGCCCATCCATACTCTCGGCAATGACTACCAAGTATATGTTGTCTGTGGTTTCACTTAAAAAAATATTACCCCTGATAAAAATACAGGAACCCAGAGCCGTGTATCGTAATGGAAATTAAACAACTTTTCTTGAAATATTTCCATAGTAGATCGATGTTAGAATGAATAACTTTTTTGCTTTTATTAACTCATTGCGAAATTAAAATGTGTCACATATTGACCTACTTTATTCACAGGCTTCAAAATTATTAAAAGGTATTCATTATAACATCGATTTAATATGGAAATATTTCAAAATAGTTGCATAGTTTCCATTATGATACTGTGGACTCTGGGTTCCTGTAAATTAATATGGGGTAAAATTTTTTATGTTCTGTGGTAGTGCTATAATTTTATGGTCTTGATATTCTGTGGTAATGTTTACTTCCATTTTTGAGAGGACCAGAACTGAGTGTGATTGGTCAATGAGCTTCGCGCGCTTTTGCGAGACCAATCATAACATTTCCCGCTAAACCTATCCTAATTGACCATGGACAAATAGAATATCACCTGATGTTGCACGCACATGCGCACTTACCTCGAATTTGGTACCATACGCGCTAATATTATATTTAACTTTAATTATCTTTAATTAACTCTTTTGTTTCAAATAGGTGTCAAAAAGCAAAGCATTCTATTGTCTATAAGACAATCGAATTTATGTAAGTGTGAGTTTTGACAAAATATGTTACCAAGATTTTAAGATAATTTGAGCGTAGATAAATTAGTAGTGTATCAAACTCTACATAATTAGGTATTATGCAACCGTTCCATAAGCTACTATTACTTGCATGCAGCATAGTGATTTCTTAAAAACACATTTCCTGTTTTTTATTCACAAGGAAACGATATAGGCATGCTCTTTATCAATTATTTACAAGAAATCCAGCGTTGAAGGCCTTGGCGTAGGAGAATGGGCACTTTTAAGTTAAGGTTTCGTTATGAACATATTGTAAAGATGATACTGCCAATACCGCGATTTTAATGCCATAAGCAAGCTCACAAATTGCGAAAAACCACTATAAATTTAAATTTCGCGGGCAGACGCGTTGATTTCATTTTAATGGGAACAGAATGGGATGCATGATGCCAAGAAAACTGCTTCTAGTTTATGAGCTTCTAGTATTTCATTCCCGTGCTTTCTTTATAAATCATTAATTGTAAACATGCGCATGTATTTGTCTTCATTGATCTGATCCCCAGAGCACCGAGCGTGACACAACCAGTGATATAATGTCGTCGCGATTGCGACTTTTCCATTTCATTATTGTATACCCTAGGTGCACTTAGCTCGTACGGTTAGCGTACCGCAAGGCTACATTAACGGTGTAGAAGCCGTATTTAAGCGATTTTGAATGAAGTTTTATTCAAAAACTATAAAGACAAATTACTTTCTTTAAATGTATTTTGGGTCTTTAATCTAAAATCGCTAAAAAGCAGAAACACGATTGGATAAAATTTTCTCGATAGAAAGTCCTCCCAAAAGTTGCTCCAAAATCTCAGTTTTTCTAGTTTTTATCGGACACTACATTTGATGTAATTGTAATTTTTATTTTAAAGTAATCGGTAATCATAATATCCAAAAACGCTAAGAAACAGATTTTTGATAACTAGCTTAGTTTTTGAGTAATTAGGTAAAAGGTCGTTTTTCTGTTATATTCTTCCGCGACGCTGCATGTCGCACCTACCAACGTACCCGTGAGAGTGAGGAAGACAAAAATAAATTCAATAAATCCCCTTGAAAAGCCGCCGCGAAACGCAGAAGAAACATCAACCCTCGTCGATTTTTTATTTTTTATCTGTACGCGAATGGAATTAATTATTCCAGTAATTAATTTTGTTAATGGAACGAAGTTCCTTATCGCGCGTTGCGAAAGGGGGCTAGACGGAAAAAATTCATACGAAAAGTTGTATAGACACTTTTTGTTACCTATAGTTAGCAAAAAGTATCGTTACAAGTAAAAAAAAGTAAAGTAGTATTGTAGTAGTATTGTAAGTCGTGCGGCGTGCGCATGTTTCTCTGTCTGTCTCTCTCTCTCTCTTATAGAAAGCAAGCCATATATACTTCGTTTCATCCGGGTGTCTCTTGTCACCTCTCAAGTTTTTTTTTTATAAATTTTATAAACTGGATTAGTTGGGATATTAGTAGGGATAGGGATACCTAATTCTAGTTTCAAAAGTAAATGAAAAACTACAATATTTTTATAACTTTTAACTATCCACTTGTTATGCGTCTGTTTAAAACTGCCTGTAAACCTGTAAAACCTTTTAGAAGTTATAGAGTCATTTGGTATATTATAATATTAAATGCTTTCATATTAAGTTGCCATTTTTTCCCTGTAGGATGGTATAATTCAAGTGGCCCATACAAAGATGGGCACCTCGTCAATGTTATTAGGTACGTATTAATTTTACTATAATTATCAGTGCTAATTTTCAATAAATTAATCAAACTATAAAAAAATAATTTGTACGTAAAGTCAAAGTGAATGGTAACCTCATGGTAACTGAAGGCCAAATGACAGTTTACAGGGGGGCGGAGCAGCCGCGTAGAGCCGCGTTCACACTGATTTAGTTAAATTTCGGGGAAATTATTTTACACGATTGTTAGAAGGCCTAAAAATAAAACTCTCAATCAAAGTTATTTTCATTTCTATGTTCTTTTATGTGTGCAATTCATTAAAAGCTAGCGCCGTTTTGCAGACAATTTTGGAAGTATGAAAAAATTAAATGCTTTTTGGGATTTTTTTTTCTGTAAGAGGGTTTGAGAAAATTCATTTTCTTGACAATAACGATTGTTCATTAAACCCTTATTTTCCGTTACATATTTTTTCTGTAAGGATTCGATGGTCAGTTAATTGAACAATTTGACTAACGTCATAAAAAAGAGCCAGTTTGCCATCTCTTCAAGCCTTAACATAATTATGACAACCTGCACAGACCAGGGAATAACTTTTGCAACCCTACAACCACAGAGCAAGGAATGACTTTATATTGCCTACAACCACAGAGCAAGGAATGACTTTATTACAACGATACCTACGCACACATGCAAATGGTGTGCGGATAGCAGTGTGACCGTTTGTGGCAGATATTTCTGCCATTTAGGCAGATTTGGATCATAAATTTTAACTCTGGCAGAATAAGATGACGATTTAAGAAAGTGGCAGTATGGATCAGATTTCAAGGAAATCCTTATAATCTTTGAAATAAAATAAAAAACTCATGATTTTACGTCTATTTACTTATTTTTGTATGACTTAATTAGTCGGAAATGTTACTTACTAAGAAGACACTTTTGTCTTGTGTCGATATAACGGAGATTTTTCGACGTAAAAACCTATCTATCACTTATTGTCCCTGTACAGTGTACAGTGCTTATACAGTTCAGGAATCGAGTTTGGCAGATTTTGGCAGATTTGTTTTCCAGTGTTTGGCGGATTCGCCAATTTTATAATGGTCACTCTGGCGGATACGGCTAATGCCCCTTCTCAGTGCGCCTGAAGTGGTGTCGGTAGTTATACTCTTTCCCTCGTTTATTTTCTCTTTGACACATGAAATCACATGAAACAGATATAATGCTATCAATAGCGATTAACGACGGACCAGAGAGATAAACGTAAAGTGGTCTCTTTCTGGTTCCTCCTCGCTATTGCTATATTATCTGTTTCATGTGTCAATGAGAAAATAAACGAATGGAAATCTTGTCATGTTATTTATAAGTAGGTGCAGTGGCGTAGCATGGAGGGGCGGTGGCGCCAATGGCCCCGGGCGGCCGAATACGAAAGGGCGGCATACGAAAAAAAAACGGCCAAGTGCGAGTCAAACTAGTGTACGGAGGGTTTCATACTACTGAAGTGAAACTTTAAAAGAATCGCTGGTTCATTGAAACATAATGTATTTAAAGTACTGTTGATAACGAACTGCAAACCCTTTGTTTTTAGTCTCTGAAGACCGTAGTCTAAAACAAATTAAGTTTGAATTTGAATAAAATATGGAAAGGGATTCCATACAACCATGGTCATTATCCTTTTGAGATGCCGCTAATAATTACTGTTTTTTTTAAAAATCAAGTTTTCAAAGTAAACAAATATAAACTTGAAAAAAACTTGAGAGGTGTGAAGGGGCATCCGAATGGAACGAAGTATATCTGGCTTGCTTTCTATAAAAGCATAGTTTATTGGAACGAAGTTCCTTATCTTGAATAAGGAACTTCGTTCCAATAAACTATTCTTAAATACAAAATTTCATCAAAATCGTTAGAGCTGCTTCCGAGATCCGCGATAAAATATTTAGGCTTTAAATGACTAGCAATGTTTATCTATGAAATATATTGGACACTGGACATATTAATATACATTTTACCATTCTAGTAAATAAATCGGCCAAGCACGAGGCGGACTCACACACGAAGGGTTTTGTACCCTATTTTAAAAACCGCTAAAAACCCGTTTGTTGTATGGGATCCGCCATCCTTATTAAATATTTGGTTTATTTTAATTTTATTATTTATTTTTAAAGTGAATAGATCTGGGGACACGGGAGTGTCCCCGCCAGACGAGTCAAGCGAAGCGCGAGGGCACTACCTATCTTTTCTCGAAGTGTTTCGCCGTATTTTTAAACCCTTATAACTTAGGCCAGAATTATTCCAGATAATCAAAATTGTCGGGAAATGATGTCGCCGGTGAACTTATTAAACGTATAAAGTTTCAACATCACAGGGCTTATACTTTAGATTTTATTGACATCTGAAAAACCCAGATTTCGTCACTGACTGACTGACTGACTGACTGACTGACTGACTGACTCACTGATGATCATCAAAATTCCTAGGTACTTCCTGAAGTCCTAGAAAGCTGAAATTTGGTATGTAAGCTAGAATTAGTACACAACCAACAAAAAAATTCCAAAAGTTGGAAATTTAACCCCCCAACCCCTTAAAATAGGGGATGGAATTTTGTATGAAACTACGGCAAATATTGATGCTAGAGGTCTCAAAATTGATATAGGGACTCTTCGTAATAAACAATTAAATACGTGTTTAAGGATTTTTAGTAAATCACTCCACATCCATCAAATTAGGGGGTTGGAAGTTCGTATGGGGGGATGGAAGTTTGTATGAAACTACGGCAAATATTCATGCTAGAGGTCTCAAAATTGATAAAGGGACTCTTTGTAATAAACAATTAAATACGTGTTTCAGGATTTTTAGTAAATCACCCCACATCCATCAAATTAGGGGGTTGGATGTTCGTATGGGGGATGGAAGTTTGTATGAAACTACGGCAAATATTGATGCTAGAGGTCTCAAAATTGATATAGGGACTCTTTGTAATAAACAATTAAATACGTGTTTCAGGATTTTTAGTAAATCACCCCACATCCATCAAATTAGGGGGTTAGAAGTTCGTATGGGGTTTCCCATACGTATATAGATACAAACTTAATTTCATGTTAGATATCTGCTAGTATACATCTGGAAAAACACGTAATTTTTTTTTGGTAATTATAAGCGCGATTCCAGTGCTCAAGTGGCCAATCGGCCCAGTGCCCCGTGCCCAGTAATATCGCACGTTTCAAGCCCAAGTTCCATGCATGTCATGTTTAACAAGCCCACTTTCACTGCATGTCGAGTGACCAGGATCCAGCGCTCAATGACAGGAACCCACATTGAGCCGAGTGCCCAGTGCCCAGCTTGAGCTGTCGAACGTGCTAAGCGCCAAATTCCTCTGATTTTGAAGAGCGTTATAGCGCATAAATACCTGCTCAGTGCCCAAACGGACGCGTCAAGCCCAAGTTACATACAGGCCCCGTCCAACGAGCCCAGCTCTCAGTTGTCAGTGCCCAGGGTGAGATGAGTGCCCAAGGCCCAGTGCCCAGTACCCACAGTTAGCCGTCGGGCATGCCAAGCGTAAATTATATGGATTTGAACTGCGCCCCAACGTCAGTTTGCCCAGTACCATAGTGCACGCGGCAAGCCCGAATTCCCGTACCGAGCTCCGCGTGTTCATTGCCCAGAGTCCAGTGCTCTGTGACCAAAATGAGTTGTCAAGCGTGTCAAGCGTCAAATTTGAATTTCAAGAGCGCCTCAGCACCCAACGAAAATAAAGACTATAAATAAAACAATAGTTAAAAAACACACAAATCTCACCAATACCTTCCGTAGATTTTTAATGGTAACAATTAGTCTGTATTAGTCCAGGATATAATCAGTCTACATTTTATATTTCAGCCAAATCAGTTCAGTGGTTGTGATGAGTAACAAACATCCAAACTTTCATGATTTTAAACTCACTTCGTGGTTTGAGATCATAATTATATATTTACCGGGTACACATCATGTTTTAATCGTGGTATGTACCCGGTAAATATATAATTATGATCCAAACTTTCATTTGTATCTGACTTTGTGTTTTAATAGGTTAAATTTGAAGCTAGAAAGTGAAATTTGGATCTATACATTACGTTTGATTATCATTTTATCTTGACAAATGTAAAATTAGTTTCAATTTCGGTAGGCCAAAACTACTAACTTTAAATCCACTATAAGTTTTTTAAATTTTCAGAATATACTTCTAAGCAAAGTACGTATCTACTCGTAATACAAACATATTAGAGAGTGGGCTGTGAAAAGAGGCGCACCTGAAGTGCAAGAAATACACAAAAAAAAATTAAGTTAATAAAAACATTGTTTTAAAAAACTAACAAAAAGAAATGAAATCCCAACAAAAACATTTTCATGTAAAGGTTGCCAGACGAGCATATGGCTCACACTGTCAAAAAGTTATCAGATCACATGTAGGGCAAGACTTCTGACTGTATACATCCTTAAATACAAGCTCTAACTTCACAAACTCTACACTTTAGTTACAATAATGTCTTGACCGTTTGGCTACCGTTACATTGGGCGTAAAATCAAAAATTTATTCACTTTTCAGTACTCTGTAAGTTCTGTTAAATCAAAATTTGAAATCAAGAAAATGATTTTGGTGGGATTTCACTTTACGCCCATGTGACGGTAGCCAAACGGCCAAGACATTATTGTAACTAAAGTGTAGAGTTTGTGAAGTTAGAGCTTGTATTTAAGGATGTATACAGTCAGAAGTCTTGCCCTACATGTGATCTGATAACTTTTTGACAGTGTGAGCCATATGCTCGTCTGGCAACCTTTACATGAAAATGTTTTTGTTGGGATAACTTATATTCCGTCAATATTTCAAGCATCTACCAGTTGCTAACAATATCAGGAGCCCAGTTTAATATCTATTTTTTTATTCTGTTTTTTAGAACTTCGGAAAATTTCACCTGTCTAATTACGGTTCAAGAAATACAGCATGGTGATAGACGGACAGACGGACAGACGGACAGTGAAGTCTTCGTAATAGGGTCCCGTTAATAACAAGGGGGCGGCATATTTAGGTTTGGCCCCGAGCGGCGAAATCACGCCCTGCGCCACTGAGTAGATGATCGATTCTTGTGCAGAATCTCTAAACTAATTAAAAATAGTGTCATCCTTTTCTATCGGGAGCAGTTTAAAAAGGATAGCACTAGTATATTAAATTAGTTTAGTTTAGAGATTTTGCACAACAGAATCGACCACGTTATAGGTACTTCCTGAAATTTATGCGCTTCTAGTATTTCATTCCCGTATTTTCTTTATAAATCAATAGTTACAAACATGCGCTTTGCATACATAGTATAGGTATTTAAGTAGATCTAATACCACGTGAAGTTTATGAGCTCCTAGTATTTCATTCCCGTATTTTCTTTATAAATCAATAGTTATAAACATGCGCTTTGCGTATAGGTAGGTATATTTAAGGAGATGTTATATCGCGTGTAGTTTATGAGCTTCTAGTATTTCATTCGCGTACTTTCTTTATAAATCAATAGGTCATGAGCTTTTGAGTTTGTATAGCACAGAACTTAGATATGGTATAGGAGCTAGCAACGTTTTCGAGAAAGAATTTTAGGTGAGCTGGTTTTGTGATATGTTGTCTTTCTTGCACTTTCGGTTAGAGTCTGGGCTGTCTGGCTGGCAGAAGCCGTTGCGTTTATTACTGCGCATCCTATTTGCAGCTTACGCGTCCACAATGTTTATACCAATGTTGTCAGGGCTACTAATTGCCCTTAAAATAACTACAGGCGCACTATCATTTATGATGACATTTCATTTTTGTATTAGTCAATTGTCAACCACATACGAGTTAACATATGAAACGTCATCATAAATGGTAGTGCGCCTGTAATAATTTTAAGGGCAATTAGTAACCCCAACAACATTGGTATAAACATTATGGAGGCGTAAGCTGCAACACCTGGACAGACCAAGGATGCGCATTAATGAACGCAACGGCTTTCAGCTTCCAGATGGCCCCGACTCTAACCGAAAGTATATTATATTGTTTACGTATTGGCTACCGCGTACTGATATTTATTTTTTTTATAATTTATTTATTTACTTTAAGTTACAAGTTACAAAGTATTTAGACAGTTAACTTATAATTATATTTAAACTTACTTATATGTATACGGTTAGAGCACTGACCACTGAACTAGTGAAAACTGTGTTTCAGCGGTCAGAGCCTTCCAGATTGCACAGATGAAAAAATACAAAAGAGCACCGATGACAGTTAATATGATCAAAAACTATTCTCCACGCGGCGAATAGTTTTTGATCAAGAAGTGCAAGAAGGACGACATATCACAAAATCAGCTCTTCTAAAATTCTTACTTTTCAAACGTTGCTAGCTCCCGTACCAAAATAAGTTGTGCCGCGTTTAGTTTATGCGCTTCTAGTATTTCATTCGCGTACTTTCATTATAAATCAATAGTTACATGAGCTTTGCATAGTATAGGTATGTATAAGTAGATGTTGTACCGCGTGAAGTTTATGCGCTCCTAGTATTTCATTCCCGTGGTTTAAATCAATAATTATTTATAAACATGCGCTTTGGGTTAACATTAACTTAGCTTAGTTAAAATAGCTTGGGGTTTGGGTAAACATGTTATTTTATGTAAAATATTGCATAAATAAAAAGGGGTTCCTTGGCTAACTTATAAGTTTTCAAAAAGTTATCATATTAAATACCTATTGTGAGGAGCCAATCTCTCAGCCTTCTACACGAACTCATCTTGGTCAAAAAGTAGGTACGGCTTTTCAGCAAAGCTGTAAAGTACTGTGTTATCAAATATTAAGTAGCATAGTTGTCATGATCCGGCGTCCCATCCCAAGTTATCTAACTTCCGTCTTGATCGGTCATCCCTTAACAATGTTAAAGTCGAGTGTCGGCATGAAGGCGCGGTGAACAGTGGATTCGCGGTCACTGTCAATACGAGAGACAAGGATGTCGCACCGCAGTTTTTGTTCGAAAAAACAAGAAAATGTGAAATTAATGACAATGCAGACGTAATATAAAAAATCTAAAATGGCCATTATATCTGTCACAATAAAACACACAACCTAATTTAATTTCACAAAAATTCATGTAACCATTTCTGAGAAAAATGTAGATTTATGTATTTGCCGAGGCAACTTTGGCATTTTTTTCTATCGAGTGAAGTTTGCGAAATCGTGTTTCGGCATCAGCCACCATGTCAGAAATACTTTCAATTGTATCCACATATTTTTTTAACAGTAATAAGATCTGTAGATTTTACATAAAACGATGCTATACGAACGAAATTTGCCAAAGTTGACTGATCACAGCGCCTCACCTTCGGGGGTGCTTTGCATCTCTTAACGTCTCTGGAAGCCTTGTACCCAATACCTACGCCTGGTTGCAAGTTTTGCTGCCTTGCTTACCTACCACGTGTTAGAATAATACTAAAAAAGAAGATTTCAAATAAATATAATATGCTTCTAAGCGATTTTTTATTATTTATTATTTATTTATTTATTATTAAAATTAAAATACTAATTCATTCTAATTATAAATATTACAGTAAAAGATTAAAAATTAATAAAATTGATATAAAAATTTAAGCTAAAGCCTCATCGAAGCCAAGGCAGCGAGGCATTGAACCCAAAATGCTGGCAGCATTGCCCCTTTGGATAGCCAAACTTATTTTTTGGCCAAGGTAGCTGCCAGCTCTTGGATCCCCGGTAGACTCAATCACCCTTTTTGAAATGTCATCAAAAAGGGAACGAGCACCGGGGCTCCACGGCCCCAGGGTCTCAACTCCAAGAGGCACAAATATGAAGCTTCCATCGAGAGCTTCATATTTGCCCCTCTTGGCCCGATCAGCGCTGGCCGCCGCTGCACCTGCCTTGGAGCAGGTCGCCTGAATATGGGATGCAGCCAATGTATCTATAATAATATCTATCATATAATATTATATGCAATATACACAGAGCAAGGAATAACTTTATTGCATATACAAGCATGTTTTTACGTAGTAAACATGGAGTCCATAAAGCTTTGCCGTGTCTGTCCGTCCATCCGCGATTTAACTCAGATACCTACTTTTAGTAGATTCTACAATTACTATTACTAGAATAGTAATAGTAATTGTAGAATAAGCTAGCGATAAGTTTTTTTTTGTAACAATTAAAAAAAAGTGACATCTAAAAAAATGTGTATCTACTAGATAATTGCCAATAAATTTAAGATTTACATTTTTTGGCTACATATAAAGTGGAATCAATTTTTTTCTCGTCTATCCCGTACAGTGGGGTGTGTCGTTGAATAAGGTATTTTAAAAATTAAATGGGTAAATACAATAAGGTATTTCTTTAACTATAATGATATAGGTGAAAAAAGATTTAGTTTATCCAATGGATTTAGTTTTACATTTCTGTTGCTTAGCTCTCAAACGGTTATGGATATTTAAAGACCGTAGCAAAAGCTTTTAAAGTTCAAATGATTTACGGCGCAGTGTGAGATGCCATACGTCATCTCGTCTTATCTCGAACGCATCTCACGTCAGCTACTGTGGCATTCTCGAAGGTAAATGGTAATCGCCACTCAACACTTCGGTTGAGCACTCCACATGAATCAGCTAGCTCAAGTGCCGAAATTTTTAACATATCGAATTCGAAACGTCAGCTCTTATACTATCAGCGCCGATAAGAAACTTCAGGATGTGGGCATCGGAACGATCAACGTAAACCTTTTTTGTACAAGCAAACAGTAGCGCCATCTGTCATAATTCTATACGTGGCTGCTGAGCGAACTACAGCGTGGCTTTACTGTTGAAGGCAAAACAAGTATTTTTGGCATTGGTAAACTGGCGACTCTCTTGAAGCGAATTTATATTAAAGACCCAAAATAAATGACGGTTTTTGTCTTTACAGTTAAAAATAGCTCAAATGACCATTTACACATTTACATAGGTGTAAGTCAAAGTTACTGAGGTATACTCTTTCCAAGTTAGTATGATAATCTCTCCGACTTCTACGTTACTGTACATTAGGTGAAATTGCAGTAACATAATATGTAGAGTCTACTAACATGTCAGTAGGTACCTATTAGTGCATGTGTAAAACAAAATGTTTTTCTCAAACACGCTTGGAAATTATAGCATTATTTTGACAAATACAGATAGATAAATCGAACTTGCTGTATCGGCCAATCAGCGACTGTCAAAAGTTGTATGAAAATCCATATCTGTCGTGATTTTAGTGGTCGTAGTTGCCGTGTTATTTAAAAATGGAACGATATTTTACTCCAAAATTTGAAGGTTTTTGACGTGACAACGTCTTATAAATCGATAGAGCCGGTTGCACGCACGAAAAAACATGACTCATCCGGCGTTACCGGCGTTACCTTGCTCATGCGGCGTTACCGGCGTTACCTCGCGAGCGCGGAACGACCGACAAAGTCTTAAGACGTTGTCACGTTCAACTATCGTCAGTAAACCGACTTTACAGGCAACAAATTTTTGACGTGACAACGTCTTATAATTCGATAGAGCTGGTTGCACGCACGAAAAAACATGACTCATCCGGCGTTACCTCGCTCATGCGGCGTTACCGGCGTTACCTCGCGAGCGCGGAACGAGCGACAAAGAAGACGTTGTCACGTTCAACTATCGTCAGTAAACCGACTTTACAGACAACCAACGTCTAATAATCGATAGAGCCGGTTGCACGCACGAAAAAATTGGTTGCCTGTAAAGTCGGTTTACTGACGATAGTTGAACGTGACAACGTTTTCTTTGTCGCTCGTTCCGCGCTCGCGAGGTAACGCCGGTAACGCCGCATGAGCGAGGTAACGCCGGATGAGTCATGTTTTTTCGTGCGTGCAACCGGCTCTATCGATTTATAAGACGTTGTCACGTCAAAAACATGACTCATCCGGCGTTACCGGCGTTACCTCGCTCATGCGCTCTGCCTAGATACTAGGTACTTAGTTTAAATTTCCGCGCATTGTTTGAGAAAAGTCCTATACAAGCCTTGGCCACAAGTAGGCAGTGATGGACTCACGTATATCCTCGGCGCTGCCTCGGCCTACATTTACACGTTCGTCCATCAAAGCCTCTTTTTTTCTGGCCGCTGCAGTAATGTAGGTGCTATACTTTTAACTAATATGGTCTCTATGTAGATTGTAGAGACTATAATTACAACAAATCTGATATACAAATACAATATGATTAAAAACTAATAGTATATGATTTAATAGCACTGGGCCCATGCGCTAGACTGACTGGCATTTCATTTTTGGCTTTTAATTTTTAGACCAGGGTCGATAATTTTTGAAACTTCACTGTAATTTATTATTTTAACATAATATCAAAAAAGCACCCTAATTTTCAATCGAAAATTCTGACGTCAAAATATCAGCTTTTTTCAAAAAGTTGGTATATTTTCATATTTTTTTTTTCACCATCGGAAAGTAGAGATTTCAACGAATAGTTGAAATCTCTACTTTCCGATGGTGAAAAAAAAAATATGTTACTATAAAAAAAATATGTTGCTTTCCTAACCCATTAGAAAAGCTAATGGGTTTCATCCTACTGTAATTTTTTTTCATTTTTTATTATTTTTAAAGGCTGGTCTATTTTGCCTGTTTGTCTACTCTATAGGTACTCTATCTGTCTGCAAGTTACTACGCGTATCACGCTCACGATACTGGAAAGTAGGTAGGTATGCAAATTAAGTTATTTTTGATAGTTCTTTCAACGCGTAAGCTTTAAAAAAGCGTTTTCTAACATTCCACTAGGGTTAGATATAAATAAAATCAGCATTAAGGTAGTTTATTTAAATTATAATAGATTGAAATGACCAAGCCCTTTCTAGGCTCTTCTTGGATATCACTCCATTCCAAACAATAAACGTAAAAGGGGTCAGATGAACATCAAACGATCAATAAAGGTAGGTAAGTAGGTATTCTATGAACGTTTTTCTTAGAAATAAGTCAAAATCATCAAAACTATTGTTGTGATCTATTATTTGTTCAAGTGAATTTTTATAAATAAACTTAGAGTTTAGACCACAGAAGTCAATATAAAGATATTCTTTGCTCTGTGGTATTATAACGTTTTAAAAAAAAAAACAGGTTAGGTTGTGCTGTTCTGTGGTGGGTGATGTAATACGAGATTCGTAAAATGAATGTTTAGATGTTTGTAATACATAAATAATTGTTCGGCAAGTTTGAATTAAAAATAATACGTTTTATACGTGATAGTTTGTTTGATTTTGATAAATCAGAAGTGCCAACGACTCACGAGCCATGTCTGAAAGAAATTATAAGTACCTACGTCGGAGTTTGGTTTATTATACCAGTACAGTAATGACATCAGGAAGGATCTATGTTTGCATTGAGAAGTTTAGAGCAGCATATTTAACAAACAGGGAGAGCGAGGATCCTGGGACACAGTTTATACTATCATGGATACAGACTGAGAGAAAGTGGTTATTGTTGCAGCTGGGTTTAAGTGGTAAGTAAGACTTCATATTATGTACCGAAAAACTGAGCACTGATACGAAGGTGGTGTCATTCACATCACACTACAAATAGTTTAAATAGGTACCTTGGCAATATTTGTTAATATTGGATCTACTCAAGTTATCAGTTCTCTATTGACCTAAATCTCCAAGTAAGGAAGTAACACAAGTAGGTAAATATAATTATTGTTGTCGGAATTTCTGGTTATATGAAGAAGATCTAATACCAAGCAAAAGGAATATGCATATTACAATATAGCAAGAGTGCTCGGTGATAGCTTTGCCAGACAAATAGTTAAAATAGTCTGTGAGTGGTGACAGAGACTCACTTAAAATTTTAAATACAATTATAAAGAAGTAAGAAATAATATTATTTAGTGAAAATGTATTGATGCATCTCTGGATACTTGAATATTTGTAATTAAATTAGAAATGTTCATATTATGTACTGTGATTATAAACACAATACTACCTACCATAAAAATTCTTACTTGGCTACTCTAGATTACATCTTGAAATTATTTTAGTTTTGCTTCCATTCATTGATGTGCCACAATTTTCACCAGAGAAAGTATAAGGAAATTATACCTAGCATCTGTGAGAATCCATATACTTATATAGAGAATAATGCAAAGGACCAAGTTACACATTTTGAAAAATTATCAATAAGATTATTGATGGTACAAGGATAAAATTACATAATATGTTGTTTGTGCGTTACTAAACTTTAAATCCAATCAGTATTAAAAATAATCAAACTGTACTTTAATGTAAGACGTTATTCAAATTAAATAGGATTATTATAAATCAAACTAAACATTTGCAATTAGTCAATTAGTACCTACATCTCACCCTTGCATACATACTCATGTAACAAGCTGTAATAGCACAGTGCTCCAGACCTCTACCTCTATGGTTACTATACCATTGAGGAAATTTTTAACGGCAAAGATTCTTGAAATTATAGAGGTATGCTTCCGTCTCCTCACGAGATATCTTAAAAATATGTTGTAATTTTTCATACTATATATAAGAAATCTTGTATTATAACACTAATATTTTTGAGGGGAGCGGGTGCCGAGTTTCTTGCCAGTTCTTCTCAGCGCAAGCCTGCTTTCCGAACCTGGCGGTGGAGTTTTGAATTTTCATAAGAGCCTGTTATTTGGGCCTATGTGAGAATAAATATTTTCATTTACATTTTCATTTTTCTCATCAAGAGGTCGCAGGGTCGATTCTCGGGTACAATTAGATCCGTTATCATGGTATGTTCCTAGCCCTTGACTATCTCTTCCATTTCAATAACATGCCCGGATTCTAAGAGTTTTCGAAGGATGATCATATTATGGTTACGTTGACCATCATTTGTGATCAGTTGTAAATCTTTTTGTTATTATTATAAAAAAATAAAAAAAATCACAAATAACATGAAAAATTGAAAAAAAAACCAATAACAAACATTGACTGCAACACGATGTTAGAGCTCATTTGGTTTTCTCTTTTAACCACACCAGCGGCGCTTGTGTTGATTTGTGCTGTCACTTTTGGGACACTTTAAATATTTATATGCACAGATCTGGGAATGAATATTTTTTTTATATGCATTGAAAATTTAAAGAAAATAATAATAATTGATATTTCATTAATTGTTTCAATTGTTGAACATTAGTACTATCTTTTATCATAACTGTTAATGCAAATTAATACATTCATCATTTCATCCACCTTAAGTAAATTTCTGATAATGTATTTGTAAAGTTATTCAAAGTCAAGACAGTTTTAAAAAAAAAAAAAAGTTTTAATACTTTGGTGACTATTGAAGTACTTAGTTGATGCATTAGAAAAAAAAAGGATATGTATTGTATGAATCAACTATGCAATTGAATAAACTTGAATTTATACTTTTTGTTTAGTTTCAATTTGCTATTTTGTATAGTTTCAATACATCAGCTGGAATAGCATCCTTACATTTGTTTCATGAGTTATTGGACACCACCAAATTATGATGTATGGTGCTTAGTTTTAGGATAAATATTTAACAGGTGATTGCAATAATAGACCCAGGTATGTTGTAACTGCAATATGGTAAATTACCGTGAAGTTGATTGAGACTCAGTCGTGTATGTGACTGCAGTTTGGTAAATTACCGTGAAGTTGATTGAGACTCAGTCGTGTATGTGACTGCAGTTTGGTAAATTACCGTGAAGTTGATTGAGACCCAGTCGTGTATGTGACTGTAGTTTGGTAAATTACCGTGAAGTTGATTGAGACTCAGTCGTGTATGTGACTGCAGTTTGGTAAATTACCGTGAAGTTGATTGAGACCCAGTCGTGTATGTGACTGTAGAGTGGTAAATTACCGTGAAGTTGATTGAGACCCAGTCGTGTATGTGACTGGAGTTTGGTAAATTACCGTGAAGTTGATTGAGACTCAGTCGTGTATGTGACTGCAGTTTGGTAAATTACCGTGAAGTTGATTGAGACCCAGTCGTGTATGTGACTGTAGAGTGGTAAATTACCGTGAAGTTGATCGGGATCCAGTCATGTAGGTGACTGGACAGGCAGTCTTGTAGGAGACTGCAACATTGAACTTAGTTATGCAGATGACAGACAGCTAGTCATAATCAAGTGATTCACTGAGACACAGTCTGCATTATTGAACTGAAGTCATGTATTTTGAGACACAGTCACGTAGGTGACTGCAAAGTTGGATCTAGTCATGTTGTTCAATGAGATACAGTCATGCAGTTCACTGAGACACATTCATATAGATGTCTGAAACAAGGAATCAAATCATGAAGTTAATTGAGGTGAAAGTGAAGTTGAATGTGGTTAAAGAGGTGACTGCAATGTAGAACCTAGCTATATAGTTGATTGACATAGAAGTGATTGTAACTTGGGACTTAGCCATTTAAGTTACATGGATTCTAGACCTGTTATGATTGACAGAGACATAGTTATGTACTCAATGGAAAACACAATTATACAGATGGTGTTAATGAAACCATTGACAAAACACAACAAAAAAAAAAAGTGTCTAAATAGAATACTGCATACGTCTGAGGAAATTTAGAATTGTGACATATAGTGATGCTGTCACGTAGCGAGTGGCTGAGCATGGATGAATATTGAAAGCTATTTTGCAGAATTCGGCATAGAGTTATGTGATGTATTACCTAAATTTGACCCTAACAAAAGATCCCAAGATGTTGAGCTGAAGTTGAAGTAAATAAATGTATGTGTGAAGTAAATATTATATGAATGGAAAAAGAAAAATAATTGGTATGCTGTTTAATAATTGAATGGATTGATGAAGAAATTTTATGAGCTGCTCCCAACACTTAATTTTACGTAGCAAGAGTGGCATTTTAAAGTGAAAAGAGCATTTCCAATTGATGAGAACTATGTTATAAAGAAAAAATGTTACAGGAAAATGTTAAGACCCGCACAGACGAAAGGCTAAGAGATTACTTGTACGCTAAGCTTTCATTATTAAGTAAGTGAGCGATAACTGGGTAAGTAGTTCGACTGTTTGGTATATGCTGTTTCGTATTGTGCCATTGAGAATGGAGTTTAGGCAGTTAAATTTAATTAACTAGAAGATTTTATTTTTGAGTGAAAAACGAAATCCAACCACAACAAAAAAGAGGGTTCTCTAGATAAATTATAAAGAGAAATTAAATTAATTAGATTTAAAATTGAACGAAAAGTTTTGAGTGTAGTTTAGAATCTTTGATTTTATATCTATAACTATCTATCAGTCAGTCACAGGAAATAATAATAATGGTGTTTTTTTAATTAACAAATGCTAGTGCATTCGATATAAAAGAAAGTTATGATCAAATTCCTATCATGAAGAGATTTGTTACGTTTTAGACGATGGTTATTAAAATATTTAAATAATATATTACACAGAGGCGACAATCACTATGTTACCAGTTAAAAACTAATGCAATAAACAGAGAGTGTATAGCAAATCTATGTACAAATGTATACTTTATGTATGTATAACGTATACTAACCATAGTGTATTACAGTGATGATCACTTAGTGATATTCAAGGACCTTCTGCGACATTTAGTTTTTAACCATTGAAGGTTTACCACTTAACATTATTTTCGTACTGATTAAAGCAGTAATTTATAACGATTAACGAACCATACACAGCAGTGTTCATCACTGCAAGATTAGAGCGTGAAATGGAATGGTATTAAAATTAAAAAAAAAAGTATGTACTTTAGAATTTAAAGCAGGAATTGAATAGGACAAGCAAGTCCTATAATAACAGGAACAAAACCTTTGTTTCAATTCTGGAATAACCAGGAATGGTAAATGCCTATTGATAAATGTTGAAAACGGAGTAGATGAGGACACAATGAAAAGGTAGAACAATAGAAGCTGTTAAGAACAAACTATAGACAATGTTTTGCACAAAAGCTTAGTGAGCTGAAATTTGTTAAAGTGCGGAATAATTGAAAAGGTATCCTATGTCATGCCTTGGAAAGTAATCTCAGATCATGTCAAGTTTAATTTAGATCCATCCAATGGATCTGCTCTGATTTAGCTGATTTAACATTATTTCTTTAGCTAAAAGTCGATTACATTTTATAATTATATTACGTGATGTAAACATTTAGTTAGTAAATGTTTGTCCAAAATATAAGAATAAGAAAAAATCATAAGTTAATGTGAATCAACTGTAATGTTCGTACCATAGGGATCAATTTTAAAAGTTTAAGAGGTGTAACAGAATAATAACTCAATTTTCATGTTTTTGGACTTACAAATTATAATCAAAGTTATTGATGGTAAGAAATTCCGGTTACGATATTTACATACCAACATTAAGCAGTGAGACCTTTTGTTGATTCTAAGGATTTCTTTGTTTGTTAAAAAGCAATATTGAGTGAGAACTTTGACAGCAACTGAGTGTATACGAGGGGCAACTATAGTACATTTTGCATGGTAGTGGCGACACGGGTAACGCCAACATGCTACTTCAATTGTTTTCTCTTATATGTAGTGGTTTCAAATTAGTAAATTCAATTTTAACATCCAATACCATCCTGGCATTCGTGTGAGCCATTGTGATGCACACTGAGTAGGAACTCAGTATTATCTACCCATGAAATCCATCGACTGTGTAATTCAAATACAGAATTGAAACGTATAATTGAAATAATAAAGCCTGATCATGGAGAAGAGAGTAAGGAGATGAAAAACTGAGTATTTTTATTACATCTAAATTTGAATAATTATTTAATATAGTGGCGGGAAATTATTTAATATGTATGTGGCGTAATTCTCAAATTACGGTTAGTTCAAAACTGAATCAAAACATGACACTTATACATTTGACAATGGCACGAAAAGTTTAGTTTTAAGTACCTGCTTACATAATGTTACATTGATTGATTTTGATTTTTAAAGGTCTTTATTTTGCAAAAATAATTTACAATATGTTAAGCAACAGTTAATAAACACGTATTGCTAACAAATATAATTAACTTATGTTACCCAGGCTTATACGCCTTTATAAACATATACATTGATTTTCAAAAAAAGTTAACATCATAATGTACAAAGAACATCTTATTATATGAACAACAAAACTATGCGACGGTTGCAACCATTCGCATTTATATAAATAACAATACTGTATAATGTTACATTATTTTCCCTTGTATAAATATTTATGTTATCTAAATACATATATGAAAATTAAGATTTGAAATGTATAAGAGTGCTCAATCGGGCACTTTGTTTATAACGAAGAACAATGATTTCTACATTATTTGATATGGTAAGATCTAAATTAAGTATTATATTGATTTTATCGTGTGTAAGTTATCGTGTCCTTTCACTGGAAACTTTGTTATTGGTGTGTAGTACCCAATTATTATGATTCAAAATTATGCACTACGTAGAAGTTTGGCACGAAGATCCAAAACTGGTGATACCTAAAAGTTTTTAAGCGTACCAGTGTAGATATTAGTCAGTTTGAAGTGATAACGACTACTGAAAGAATTATGAGTTATGAAATTAAATTCTATATCTTGATCTTTTTGGGCCTTTTGTTAGAAGAATATTTAAATTTACGAAGAGTTTTGTCGTAATGGTGTGAAGCATATACTTAATTGAACTAGCCTTTAATTTAAACAGTAGTTTGCCCTAAAGCTAACGGTCAAGCAGAAAAGTTTTGCATAACTAAGTACAGTGTAAGAGATACAGAACAAACTGGGACCAGTATCTCTACATAGAATCCTAAATGAGATATAAGTAATGCTATCACACGTAATGAAAAGTGCCTTTTTGAACGAAATTATGCGATACTATAGACTACTTGTTTACATAACCCTGCACTGCAGAAACTCTTCTACAGGAACTTGATGATAGTGGTCAATCCTGAACTTCAAAGCTTTGATATCAAGCTTTGATAAGATTAGACAGGAGGCATATGTAAATAAATATTCGAAATAGTTAAAAAAAAAAGAAAGATCGTTTGCTGTCTCTTATGTTGTTTCTTTATGATTTAGTTAAAATTACACTATGTAAATTAGCTGTATGAAATTATTTCAGCAGCAATGATTGTGATAACAATTTATATTTAAAATAAAAATCATTGATAGAAAAATTCAATCTCTTTCCAGATACTGTTTATTTTTGTTTGTTGTTATGTATCTATACCTATGAGTAAAATTTGTGTGAACCATAATAAATAATTATATTAGTTGGTTTTACAAATATTCTTAAGTATTTAGTTAAGTATTAATTTTTAGTTTGTGTTATGAATGAATAAATTTGATATTAGTAATAAAAACCATTGATTATTACATAGTTGATACAAAAGTTGTATGTTTAAGGCGGTCATCATTTTATTTACTTCTTGGTTTATTTTATAAATGTTAATTATCAGAAAAATTGTATGAAATACATACCGAATAGAGATAAGAGTGCGACCGAATGTTGTGATTTTCGCGTGCTCCGGAGATAGCACGCCGTTGGATGGCCGAATGTTGTGATCTATTATTTGTTCAAGTGAATTTTTATAAATAAACTTAGAGTTTAGACCACAGAAGTCAATATAAAGATATTCTTTGCTCTGTGGTATTATAACGTTTTAAAAAAAAAAACAGGTTAGGTTGTGCTGTTCTGTGGTGGGTGATGTAATACGAGATTCGTAAAATGAATGTTTAGATGTTTGTAATACATAAATAATTGTTCGGCAAGTTTGAATTAAAAATAATACGTTTTATACGTGATAGTTTGTTTGATTTTGATACTATGTTTAAAACTCTAGGTAGGTAGGTACCTACCTACCAAATCTAATAGAGGTAGACTTTTACCTGCAGCTGTAAGACGTATTTATCCGCTTCTTAATTCTATCAGAATTAGATATGACATAAATTGTTATAATTCTACCGAATTCTGCAATTGAAAAGATTTGTATGTAGGATTCATAATATTCATAGTCAATGAAGCTTACAGACAGTACCTCTGTGGAAACAAGTTTTTGTGCTAAAATCATATTATGTAATGAAACTTACCATGGTCGTTGGTGACAGCGTACTGATAGGAAGGAATGATGTCCTGTATCTGTCGCGGCGGCGAGGCTGCAGGCGGCGGGCGGTAGGCTGCCTCCGGGCCGTAGGCGAGCGGCCACTCCCGGTCGCCCATGCCGCCGTACGCGCAGTACTCGCCGCCGTACGCCAGCTGCTGGCTGTGGCTGGACGTGTAGGCGCAGGTGCCGTACTCGATGGTGGGCGCGCCGCCCGCGCCCACGCCGCTGCCGCTCGCCAGCTCGTACTGCGGCTGCGGCGCGGGCAGCGAGCCCACTCCGCCGCCGCACAGGTACGCGCCACTCCCGAACTGGCTCTTCAGGGCTTGGCACTTGCGCCGGAAGCCGCGCGGTCGCCGCCGAAACGACCCTTCCTCGAACATGAACTCCGAATTAGGGTCGATCGTCCAGTAGTGTCCCTTCCCGGGCCTGCCGAGCCCCTTCGGAAGCTTAACGAAACACTCGTTCAAGCTGAGGTTGTGTCTCACCGAATTTTTCCAGCCCTGATAGGGGCTACGGAAAAACGCAAATTGCTGTTGTAAAAACGCGTATATTTCGCTGAGAGTCAGACGCTTGTTGGGCGAGTGTCGAATGGCCATCACGATGAGGGCTATGTAAGAGAAGGGTGGCTTTTCCTGGCGCCGCGTGGCGGGCGCGCGGCGCGCCGCCTCCTCGGTGGCTTGCTCCTTGGTCTTCATGCGTGCGCGTCGGAGCGCTAGCCGGCGAACAGTGCGCCGCGCCGCGCACCGCCCACTGCGCAGCGCTGCGCCCGCGCCGCCCTCCAGCCGGCCGCGCCCAGCGCACACCCACCCGAATACGAATACGTGCTGCTACGCTCACTCCAAAAAATCATAGGTGCTTCAGTTAAAAGTCGACATGTTGCTGCCGTGTACGTTACCATATACATATACCCCCATAAGTACAGTAGTGGAGTACTTAAGTATAAGAATACGATTTCAAGCAGGTAACCTAACCTTGCAATCACATAGCTGAAGTAATGAAACTGAGCACTACCTACTTGCGAATTCAGTAGGATAGCATTAGTTATACTAGACTAGGAAGACGGAAGGTAGAGGGCAGCCGAGCCGCGTCGCAGTCCGCGGTCTTTGCGCCGCCGGCTAGCAGCTCCCGCAGCCTGGATCACTCACAAACTTGTACAAACACTAATTGAAGGAAACCCCGCTTAGACAATAATATTTACCCATCGCAAGGACGCCTGTCGAACGCCCGCTCTTGACCTAGCACAATTAAACCAAACATTTTACTAGATCTATAAAACAGTTATACGAAGACGTTCACCAAATATTTACCATAAAGCGTAAACCAAAAGTTTTGCATTAAACTTGCTCGATTTATTTACACGCGCTAGTGTAAACGAGAGGCGGCGAGCGAGTTTCAGTCTTATTTCCACGACACAGAGATACATTTTGCGTAGAAAAAAGAATCGGAACTAGTGGCTCATTGTACGAAACTAAAGTCATCGAGGAAGTCATCGTATAACAAACAAAAGTATCTAGATAAGTAAGACTTTTGAACTTTTTATCTAATCTTTTACCTTTAAACGAGCAATTCTCGTAAATACATTTCTATATAATCTGCGTCTCGGAAAGGGCTAGAACGATTTTCATGAAATTTAGTATACAGGGAATTTGGGGGGTGATAAATCGATCTAGCTAGGATTCATTTTTAGAAAATGTCGTATTAAACAAAAAATATGACTCCTGACTTTATTGGGTGTTACACAAGCTTACAAGCCTTGCCAGTTGCCACCACATATAAAGTTATTCCTTGCTCTGTGCTTGCCACAATAAAACTTATACGTACATTCTCACATGTTTATGTATAAAAATCTTTGCCTGAAATGGTTTGGTAAAGTCAGTACGAGTTTGCCGAGTATCAAAAACCAGCACTTCATTATAGCATTTAATCAGCGGCCATACCAATATGGCTTCTACTAAACATCAAGGGTTCTCAAAATACCACAACATACCAATGAATTGGAGATATTTCATTTTATTTTTTCATATACCTAAGTAAACGTTGTCCGGCCCTAGAATTGATCTGCACTTAATAAAATGGGTGAAATATAATGGTGACCTATGTATAAAATGAAGTAGGGGCCATATAAACTTTTTACCGTACCATAGAATACCATAATAGTACCTATATACCTATACCTATATGTACATACCTACCTGATGGTAAGTAGTAGTAAGGTACCTATAAGATTATGTCCCAAGGCTTTTTATTTAAATTGTCTCTGTGCCCGCACAAAAAAGTCGGCAAGAAAATGCGCAGTTACATTCAAAACTTTTCTTTGTCACAACAAACCCGAAAACGAAGCCATACATAACTACCAAAATTCCTGTGTTTCCCTCATAGGACTTTGAGGTGTTTTGGCTTAATTAGCTTGTATATAAATACGCTTTGTTTCATCTACAGAATGAGTAACTATATAGAGCATTCGGTCCGTGAAAATGGTTTACTTCAGATTCGGTGTCACTTAGTTTCGGGCAGCCGGATATCAGGGGACATTAATTAATATTAATATAACCTGTGCTCCGGACGCCTAAATTCTTCGTATTCGCATTAATAGACGTTTAAATTACGGGATGTTGTAGCGCGTTCTAAAAACATTTAGCGCCACCTAGCCGGATAAGGAAAGGCACGGTTCGAGGTTCATAATATCTGCGTACTCCCGGAGGAACTAGCTACGACGAATAACACTTTACGGTTGGATTGGGAAAGGGTAAAATGTTTTTGATCTCACCCGCTCGGAAAAGAGATCTTTATGGCCAAAATGCGGGCGGGAAATGCTCTTATATTCCCTAGGCCCCAAAAGAATTTTCATTTCTCCCTAGGGCGAGAAAGCAGTATGAAAATCTTTTCTCGACCTACGGCTGCAAAGTATTTCTGAATTCGAACATGACGTAATCTCGTATTGCGTCTATAATGTCTAAAGCTGAAGACTTCTGTTTTTTTGATAACTCATACTTTTTTGTTTGTTTTGAGTATCAATTAAAATAATAACTCCTATTTAGTTTTATTTATAACATTAAATCCATGATATTTGTATAAATAAGTATTTATTGTTTATCTAATTATTGTAATTTTTTTTTAATTTTCTATTATCGTTGGTTCTTAGAATTTGATATTTCTGAACGCATTTAAAATAGAAGTAGAAAAAAAAGTTTCTCAATTTTTTTTCTAATCCTGTTAAATGATAATAATATCTTGTTTTTATTCATTACTGTTTTGTAATAATATGAGTGATGATTTAAGGTACCTACTATAAAGACAACATATTCTAACACCCTCGCAATGCCTTCTATATAGTAATTTTCCTCGCTGTGGTTAGATGAAAAATTTTGTGTTACGCACGGACGCAAATTTTTTTGGGTCTCGTGCATCGATATACCATTATATCGATGGTCTCGTGTCTTTGAAGGCCTCGCTCAGCTCAGGATTCTATTTTGACACTCGGCCCAAAAATCAATTTTGCGGCCTTGCATAACAAGTAACTATATCCTCCTTTACAGTTTTCACCAGTCTGAAACCATGGGCGCATGTAATCAAGTGTCACAGCAACGTTTGCCGGGTCAGCAATTAGTATAATTTTTCTAAACATACTTCTATACTAAAGACAGAATATCTTTAAACTGTGCTAAAACTTAAGTCCTGACAACAGAATTTCCAGAAAATACTTTTTGACGTGACAACGTCTTATAATTCGATAGAGCCGGCTGCACGCACAAAAAACATGACTCATGTGGCGTTACCTCGCTCGCGGCGTGGCGTTACCTCGCTCTGAGGCGTTCCATGAGGCTTGAAGTGCAAGCGAGAGTTGTCACGTTCAACTATCGTCAGTAAACCGACTTTACAGACAACCAATTTTATTTCAGAAGGAAGAAAATACTACAGAAGATCTGATGAGAGAAGTAAGGGGAAAACTGATCGTTGCCGGCACGTTCAAAACGTTTGTAAGCCGATTACGAGCCTATCTAAAAATACGTGTCTGGCTTTTGTCGATAGATCCAGCAAAGCAAGGCGTCGGGCATCGGACGTCGGGCGTCGGTCGGGTTGCTGATCTCTGCTGTAAACATTAACAGCGCCGCGCCATAGTAAACAATACCTCTACAAGTCTACACCTATAACACTTTGAAGATAATATTACGATTACATTATCGGAAGCACTTTACGACTTTCATCTAGCGATATACTTTTGACATTCAAGATTGGATATCTATTTTCATCCTGCATTTAAATACACTACGGTATAATGTCGAGATTTTAGTGTTTATTTATTTATGTACCAGAAACTTTACTTAAAATTATACAAAGAAAAGACGTGCACAAAGGACAGCTCATCTCCACTGGAGAAATTTCTTCCAGGAGCTCTTGAATGTGGGAAAAATAAAGTTTGGAAGTGTTCCATGTCTCAAAGACTTTTAACGAAGCCGTATGGAAGTGGAAACTTCGCTACGTCCAACTCGCACTTAGCCTGCTTTTAATTTGCCATTTTTAACCGACTTCAACCAATTTAGACCAATTTAGAAAATTCTTTTTTTGTTTGAAAGGGTTGGTATAGTTCACAGATGGTCCCATAGTCATCAAGTCAGGATCTGATGATGGGATCCCGGAGAAATCGAGGGTAAATCAAATTTAATAAGCACACTTGAGGTGATTCGGGTATTTATAGAAAGAGTAATTTTTTCCAGGACTGAACGAAACATTGCCCGACTTCGAATTGCTGTATAGGTACCTACATTAAAAATTATTTCACTCTTTGTAGTGGCATTTGAAGTTGGTTTTTTGGAAATAATTTTCTATTTTATTATGCTGCATTTCAATACACTACGGTATACCTAATGTCGAGATTTTAGGGTTCCATGTCTCAAAGACTTTTAACGAAGTCGTTTTTTTTTATAGACAGAAAATGCCTAACGCTTACCTCTCCGTTGGGGGAAACGGATGGGTTATGTGGGGCTTGCACCCACTAAAAACTGTCTGTTTCCACGGCGGACCTGCTGGCGGGAGTACGGGATTCACTGTCGTATTCACCGCGCTCCCGCCAGGTAATTTTAACGAAGCCGTTTGGAAGTGGAACCCCCGCTGTGTGAGAGCCCGACTCGCACTTGACCTGCTATTAATTTACCATTTTGTAAAGTCAATATTTTTAGGCTTTAACGGTGTATAGAAGCCGTATTTAAGCGATTTTGAATGAAGTTTTATGCAAAAACTATAAAGACAATTAAGTACTTTCAAATTTACACGTCATGTATTTTGGGACTATCTAAAATCGCTAAGAAGCAGAAACACGATTGGATAAAATTTTCTAGATAGAAAGTTCTCCCAAAAGTTGCTCCAAAATCTCAGTTTTTCTAGTTTTTATCGGACACTACATTGGATGTAATTGTAATTTTTGTTTTAAAGTGTCGGTAATAATAATATCAAAAAACGCTAAGAAACGCATTTTTGATAACCAGCTTAGTTTTTGAGTAATTACGTAAAAGGTCGTTTTTCTGTTATATTCTTCCGCGACGCTGCATGTCGCACCTACCAAACCTCCGTGAGAGTGAGAAAGACAAAAATAAATTCAATAAATCCCCTTAATAAATCTGTCTGTTTAACCTAAAAGTCTTAAATTCTTAAAGGGTACCTAACGTTAAAACTAAAAGCTTTCGTAAAAGTGTTTAATGACAGCTTTATTTATGCTCTTATGCTCGCCTACAATCAGAACAATAATTTAATTGGATGTAGATTCCTAAATACGCTCCAAAGTTTTACCTACCTATCATACCATTTACGAGTTGTTACCTATTTTGTATTTTAAGTTATCTATTACGATCTATGGCACGCGCAAAGAAAAGTTCAAGTTAATTTATGACGATTCATTTTCGGCGTGGGGTGTATTGTGTTTGTGAGAAGCGAAATTAGTCGAAAAATTTTCACGCAGAAACAATAAATTAAAGTGGATCCACTTTCTCACTCTAACTCGAGTTTAGGTACTGTAGCGAGAAGAGAGAAAAACGATTACACCAGACTCCGCCTACAAGATGGCGCAGTAGAGCAGAGTAGCGCGCGCGCAGCTTTCTGCCTGATCATTGATCTTGAACCCTCCATTCATCACCATTTACGAGCCAGCTATGTTTGCTTTGAGGTTTTTACGGTTTCGCTTTAAAATTGGTATGCAATTAGACGTTTATAGTTTCTTGTATTATTGGTCGTGTATTGGTCTATTGGAAAAGGTGCACGTACAAACATGACAAACGCCAATAGGTTAGAAGTGATACCTATAGGTTTTTTTTATACTATACTAGCTGATGCCCGCGACTTCGTCCACGTGGGATAAAAACTATTCTATCTTTTAAGTTGGACCAAATGACAGATATTCACGAAGTTTGAACTAAATCGGTTCAGTAGTTTAGGAGTCCATCGCGGACAAACAACGTGACACGTAATTTATATATATTATAAGAAGATAGGCTAGCGCTTGACTGTGATCACACCTGATGGAAAGGGATGATACAGTCTAAGGTGGAACGCGCTTGCCTAGAAGATACCTAATCACTCTTGATTTGAAGGCACCCGGGTTGTAAGTGGAAGACACTGCCTGGGAGTGTATTCCAGGCAGTTGCAGTGCGTATCAGGAACAAGGAATCAAACCGCTTCGTACGCGTCTTTGGTACGTCGACTATGTATGGGTGGAAGCCTTTACGATGCCTTGCCGTTCTAAAAGGTAGGTAAAAATAAATACGAGAATCAATAGGTACCAAACGACTAGGATGTTATTTAACCTATAGTTCCAGCTCTTCTGTATAATTATCAGTTATCTTGTGTGTAATGTAATGTCTTGAAAAAAAAATCACGAGGCACTGAACGCGTTCCAAATGGCGACTCAAATGGTGGGTGCATAACGTTACTGCGAGTGAAGCGTGACCATAAATAATTATGTTTTATGACGACGTAGCCATGTGCATTGCGTCCGTCGACGACAAAGCTTGTCTGGACCCAAAGCACCCAAAGTGCAACATACGAGATGTGTAGGTACCTACGTCTTACTTTTAAGTTTGTCACAAAACGATTTTTTTTTTACTTTATACAAGAATCTTAGTACTTGACTGCGATCTCAGCTGATGGTAAGTGGTACTGCAGTCTTAGATATTGTTATCGTACGAACTTGGAAGGCTAAGTTGTTTTTAACGGTTTCTACAAGCATCGCACCGGAAAGCTAAATCGCTTGGCGGTGCGTCTTTGCTGGTAGCGTGGTAATTAGCCACGGCCGAAGCCTCTCACGAGACCAAATATAAAAGATAATGAAGCAAAAGAGAAATGTAAATAGGTACTTACCTTTTTTACCTCTCTACGTTTTTCGAGAGTTTTTGCAAATAATCGGCAACAACATAATATCTAATCATATCAACATATTATAATTATACCAAGTAGGTACAAAGATACATTATACCTAATAACCTTAGGTGCTAGATAGTAGATAGAAAATACCTAATTCAACATAAAGGTACTAAAGCTAAGTAGTTATAATATATGTACCTATAGATATTTCAATCCACGAAGACGCGCCCCACTCTGTCAAAATCGCTCATGTTTCATTCGATTCGTATGGAGTTTGACAGAGTGGGGCGCCTCATCTTGGATTGAAATATCTATACAACCTGCATAGTCAAAGTCGAAATTCTTGGAATATTTTTGACGTGACAACGTCTTATAATTCGATAGAGCCGGCTGCACGCACAAAAAAACATGACTCATCCGGCGTTACCTCGCTCTGAGGCGTTCCATGTAAGGCTTGAAGTGCAAGCGAGAGTTGTCACTTTCAGCTATCGTGAGTAAACCGACTTTTCAGACAACCAATTTTTTTGGTACCTTGCCTATTGCCTATAATATTAACTAGGTACTATAAAAATTGATTAATTGAAACTTGAACCAATCGGCATAAAAGAAGTTAGTTTATTCTTGACTAAATCGTTATTCGTAGTTCCTTGTTCTACGTTTGCCTATGAGTAATGAAGATTTTATCCAGCGCGAGCGGTATTCAACTGCATATAAAACAGTAACGCTAGCTTGACGCTAACTCAACAATACCCGTGTACATTTTTTTTACAATCTTTTCACCGTTTTGTTTACTTAAATCGGAATAGCTCCTTTTCTAGGAGAATTTTAAAAAATTGCTGTTCAATAAAATAAAAAAACTATTTTACCAAGAACCGGAAAAAACCGGGTACCTACCCGGTTCTAACTCGGTTCAGAACCGGCATCCCCTAAACAGAAATATACGCTTATCATCTGAAAATTACGTCTATCACGGTTCAAGAGATCATACAGCCTGGTGATAGACGGACAGACGGACAGACTGGCGCGGAGGAACCTTAGTAGCTAATAGGGCCCGTTTTTTAAACTTTTGGCTAGTTACGGCATCCTAAAAATATTGATCCATGCATTGATTATTATTACCGGTTAGGTTAGGTTAAGTTAAATAAGAAAGTATGACGTATGTACAGTCGCGGAATTAAAAGGTTCGTCAATTTTCAAATTGATTCCTTTGCACTAGTCAATTGTTTTAGTATGTTGACATTATGGACTCTTGCAGTGATAGTGCAAGGAAAAATCGGCACTAAGGTGGCGAACCTTTTCATTCCGCGACTGTACACGTCATACTTTCTTGTTATTGTACTAGTTTATCAAAGTAGCAAAATAAGCGCTAATTTAATTGCTTAAAGGAATCAAGAAGACTGCTTGCGTAAGTATAATAACGCCTACATTCATACAATCAGAGATCCTATTACAAGGTGGGCTGATAATAAACACTCGGCTTCTACCAGCGATAAAGATTAGCAGTTAAATAAAATTTGAAACAAACCCTTTGTGCATGCCGCAAATACGAGTAAGTAAAACCTACCTAGCTATCTACCTAGCTTTTTGTCTGGTGGGAGGCTTTGGCCGTGGCTAGTTACCACCCTACAAGCAAAGACGCACCGCCAAGCGATTTAGCGTTCCGGTGCGATGCTGGTAGAAACCGTTGGGTTTCCAAGTTAGTAGTTAGATATCTGTGTACGCTAACATCTTAGGCTGCATTATCACTTACGATCAGGTGAGATGCGATATCGCAGTCAAGTACTAACTTGTACTTATAGAGTAAAAAAAATCTTCATTGACCGTTGACTTAAATTTCATTGTCGGGAGAATAAAAATTATAATGTCAAATCATAAGCAGGACATTCACGAGATATAAAGTAGAAGCATTAGGTAAATGGGTAGGTTAGAAAGGCAGTCAGATACTTAAAGAATAGGAAATGTACAAGTCTGTGGGAGGCAGCAAAGACGCACCGCCAACTGCCAAGCGATTTAGCGTTCCGGTGCGATGCTTGTAGACACCGTTGGGGTATTTACTAACCCTTCCAAGATAATACGATAACATCTTAGGCTGTATCATCACTTACCATCAGGTGAGATCGCTGTCAAGTATTAACTTGTATAAGTAGAGTAAAAAAAAGTCTGATTCACGCACCGAGGGTTCCTTACTACAAAAGAAGGAATCACTATTTAACGAACCGCCAAACTATTTTTATTTGTATAAAAAAGTATAGTAACTAATAACCGCTAAAAGGTACCTACCTACAAAGATTTTGAATATTAGCATATTATTACCATACCTCCAAATGAATACTTATAGGTATACCGAATACCTAGCTAAGAAAAAAAATAACTTAGAAATAGAAATTGCTGCAATCCATAGCTGCAATCTCTTGTTGTCGTCACAGTGTACTAGTACGTATATAACCCGTTCGCAGAAGCTTTACGGATGACTTCTTCTACCACTTCATGCTACCCGTAACCCGCGCTCGTCTTTGATCAGACCAGCGCGGGTCGCGGTAGTATGAAGTGGGAGGGGAAGTCACCGGCGAAGCTTTTTTTTTACTCTATACAAGTGAGTACTTGACTGCGATCTCACCTGATGGTAAGTGATGATGCAGTCTAAGATGTTATCGTACTAACTTGGAAGGGTAAGTAAATTTACCCAACGATTTCTACAAGCATCGCACCGGAACGCTAAATCGCTTGGCGGTGCATCTTTGCTGGTAGGGTGGTAACTAGCCACGGCCGAAGCCTCCCACCAGACCAGACCTGAGCCAATTTAGAAATTATAAAATTCCAAAGTGGCCCGTGCAGGCGGGAATCGAACCCGCGACCTCCCACTCGAATCCGAGCGCGCCGCCACTGCGCCAGGGAGATCGTCAAAAGCTTCTGCCAATGGGTAGTAATATAATAATTAACTATACTAAGTATACTCCTTCTGGATTGCACTTGGAGATTATGATTTGGTAATGTTTATTTTTAATGTTCAAGTTTTTTTTCATATAGGTACCTACGCGTAGCTTTCATGCGATTCGCGTCTAATATGATTTCCCTCGATGAAAGTTTAACATTAGCGTATTTATAATTATTATTTTTATTTCAGTGCGAGGGATGTTTTATGTTGCAGTGCCGAGATCAAAGAAACAAACGCAAAAATGTTCCAGAATTAGAGTCGGATTCATTGGTAATCGTACTTACATCAAACGTTTTCGCTTGGCAGTGCCTCGATCTTCTTATATTTATTACATATCTATACAATCACATACAATAATCAATACTGCCTCGTTGGTCTAGTGGAGCATGTTCGCCTGCAGACCACGAGGCCTTGGATTCAATATCCGTGTCGGGCGAATAGTATGTATATATACTTAGTACCTATTTAATTAGATTTTCCATCAGGAAATTCTTAGTACTAGTACGGAATACATAATAGTAATAATAGTACCTAACGTTACAGAAGGTTCACTGTGCAAGATGATTTAAAGAAAACTGCAATTCAGTTCGCAATAGTGCCTGGCTGCGCCTCCGATATGCATCTAAATCTTTCGACGTAGTAAGGTTACCTCGTAAATGACTACTGAATAAAGTGTATAAAATCTAAACGAGAACGGAACCTATCATTTAAAAAGAATAAAAATAAACGATCGTTTTAAATTACAAAAATCTTTTTTGTGAGGCATTTTAGGATCCCAACCCTTCCATGGCGAAGGTAAGTTAACCCTCGGACGGCGGGTGTAAACAAATGTAAATCACGCCTGGCGCATTCGGCCACATGTGCGTTGGACGAGGTTAAAAAACCTAGCGTATTGGGTATGATGCGCTGTAAAAAAAGCTTGACAACATGTTTGGCGAGATAAAATATCTCCAAGAGTGGTCGGGTGCGAAAGCACAGAATATAATCTCAAGTCTCTTTAACCGCTTGTAAATATCAAGCGATAACGCTGGTAGCTTTATGGCGGTTCCCAATATTCAATCTATCCATGATTTGCCTTAATACCTAGAGATATAAATTTGACACAACTTGTATGGAGCTTATGTCACATTGATATCTTTAGTAGGGCAAATGGAAGATTGATAGAATATTGGAAAACCAGCATTAAAAAGATCTTTCAGGCTATCGTCTAGTGACTAAGCGCGAGGCGAAAAGGTGTTTTCAAAAATGATAGGTATCTGTGCACGTTGCAAGTCCAGAGCTAGGCCTACATTTTGTTCTTGAAATATTGCTTCGGGTGACAACGTGTTTACCCCTCAATGTTTATCAAAGTTTGGTCTCATTAGATTCAGTACTAACTTTGTAGTAGGTACCTACGTATTTTAGTTTGTAATCAATCCTATACCTTTAAACGAGCAATTCTTGTATATATATATATATATAATATATGTATATATATTTCTATATAATCTGAATCTCGGAAACGGCTCGAACGATTTTCATGAAATTTAGTATACATATGGGTTTTGGGGGCGATAAATTGATCTAGCTAGGATTCATTTTTAGAAAATGTCGTATTTACAAAAAAATATATATATATATATAAATCTATACCTGACATCTATTGGCGGTAAAGTAAAACTATTACAGTAAACTCCTGCTGCCATCTATTGGTAAGTAGCTGTAATACTACCGAGCAAAGCTCGGTCACTCTACTAGTTATAATAAAAATACTCGAGGATGTTTTTACGGTTAAGAAAACGTTAAGTATAGTTTTTGTATGAAAGCTTGCAGCTAGACGATTCTTTAACCATTTTCAACATTGCTTTTCTGTTTTAGTATTTCATACCAAAATGGTAAAAATTGAACCCTCATTGTGAGACTTTCTCCGTCCGTCTATCACTCTCAATTGTTTCTTTATATATAAAAACTATCGACATGAAAGGGATAGTGCTGTATAATAAATAGACATGTATAACTATGTACCAGAAAAATTGTCGCCAGTTTATCGGTGCCAAAAATGCTTGTTTTGCCACCAAAAGTGAGGCCACGCTGTTCGCTCAGCAGTCACCTAAGTATAGAATATTGACAGAGTGCGCTACTGTGTGATTGTACGAAAAAGGTTTACGTAAGTCGTTCGGATGCCCATATCCTGAGTTTTCTTATCAGTGGTCAAGTCTCAACTAAACCACTTGTAAATAGCTGGTGGCTGAAACGGATCTTTAACCACATTCAACATTAATTTTCTACTTCCAACAATACTTTCCTACTTCCAAAATCAGTGTCTGAGGTTGTCTGGAAGAGATCGCTAGTTAGCCATAAGTCCGCCTCATTGTTACCTGTATCTTCTTTTTATTTTTGTTAATTGTTTCTTGGGTGCACAATAAAAGTATATACATACCTACATTGTTATTTGTTTAAGAGCGTTCATGCTGCGAAACGGCGGGCCTCGCGTTTCGTACCATACTATTTTGGTATTCGTTGGCGCTGACGCAATTTTGCGCCGATAATGGTATTACAAAAAAATTTATAGTAAAATAAATATACAACTTATTAAAATAGTTAATATGTAACCAGTGACATTGAATATTAATTGAATTAAATTACTATAATTCAGAAATAACAAAATATCTTGGATTTTATCCTTAAATAATACGTTTAATTTATCGAAAAATGCTAAAAATGACACTTTTCGGTTTATGGTTTTTGAATGAAAATCTAGGAAAATCGTGGTTTTTTTTGAGACACTTTTTAGTAAATGTTATTAATTTTCTAAATATGTCATTGTTATAAGTTTGTGTTATGAAACATGGCAAATATCTTGCATCAAAATAGAGCTTCCACCGCTAAGTGAGTAATTAGCACTTTCTAATGGGAAGTTATACACACAGAGCAAGGAATGAGTGTCTTTTGTTTTCTGTGGTTATAATATAAAGTCATTCCTTGCTCTGTGGGTTATACACATATTTTCAAATATTTTTGAGACAAAAACTAGATTATGAAATGCCAAATAATATCATGGCAATTATCTAATCAATAATTGAACACATGCCACTCTTATGTTACGTCGAAAATTGACAATTTTGACTCAAGCATAATTAAATTCAAACCTTAAAATACGTCGTACATCCTGCATCTATGGTAGACTAGGAGATCAAATAATATCTTCTATAAGACAAAGACAAAGACAAAGGGTGCGTGCATCTTTCAGGATACAGCCATCAAGGCATCAACATTCCCTTTGTTTTTACGCTTCGCTGTGCGCGGCTTTAACAAAATATACAAACCTCGAAATGTAACCGCGCCCTGGCCACACGCCTGCTTCGTATTTTGACTGCTCATTAGTCAACTTTTATAAACATTTGGCTAATTTTAGTATTGCATTATAATTTTATGTTCGCACATAATATATAGATGGAAAAATATATGTGCGCGGAGCGTCAGATAACGCGCGCGGTGACGGAGGCGCAGATCTGCCTTACTTAGCGGTGTAATCTGCTCCCCCGCGCGGTGATGCAGATTACGACGGCCCCGCGCTAAGGCGCTCCACGTCCCGCCGCGGTGCGCGGAGCGACCGATAACGCGGCACGCGCGCGGTGACGGAGGCGCAGATATGCCTTACTTAGCGGTGTAATCTGCTCCCCCGCGCGGTGATGCAGATTACGACGGCCTCGCGCTAAATAAACTCGTATGTTCACTGAGTTGTTGATCGTCATGGAAAATGGACGAACTTATTCAATTTCAAGATGTTGCAGTTATATTGTCATTTTGGTTTTTGTATACAAGAATTAAAAGACACTGCGTCCTAGCTCAACTAAAAGCAAAACGGTCTTAAATTAACAAAGGCTTTTACGTCTTACGAACTGATATTAAAATATACTGATACTGATATAAAAGGTCAAAAATAAATTTCTTTATTCACCTGGATAATTTATTTTAATGTGGCCAAACGACAGTGGTAATAGTGCACTGTAGCTTGACTTCAGTATTCAACACAAGAAACTCTCTTCCTACTTACAAACCATAAACTTAAAGTAAAATTTTATAATGACACTCAAAGCGCCAATCGTTCCTTTTCAGCTTCATAATATCTGATCGCGATATTACCCATCCCCCTTTAAATTTTATTTATTTTATCGCCAATTGACGTAGGTACGTCGAAGATTTATAATGGCAATGAGTTTTGCAAGCATAACAAAAACAACAATTTTTAATTAAAACTTTGCTCAAATCACTCATATTTACTTCATATCCCAATAGCTCAAAATCTGGGAAACTGCAGAAAACAATGTTTCGGGAACCAATGTGAGTTGAATGGGAGTTTTTGAGCAATATTTTGATGAAAAAAAATTAAATACTCATAGCCAACAATGTTGTAATTAGTGTAATATTTGCGAAAAACTAAATAAAATTTGAATGTCGCGGGCGATCGATATCGGGCGGGAGATCGGGCGGGTGGTCGATACACCTTAAAGGGTATTGTTTAAAGGTGATTTACTCATCCTTGGAGAAAATAGGGGGTTGAAGCTGGCTCGAGTCCCTGGGTCAGCTGTGCCTCATAATAAAGAGTATCGCCGTCTTGCACTGGCTGCACGTTGGCGAGGCTGAGGAAGTCCATACCCCGAGCGTGCTGCTGTACGGCCTGGTTGTATTGCTGCACCAGCAGGGCACTCGCCTCGTCCACGTGCGACCGCATGTGGAAATTCAAGTGGCTGCTCTGCTTAAATCTCTTCTTGCAAACCGGACATCCGAACGGCTGGATGTTCGTGTGAGTCCGCATATGTTGGCGAAGGTGGACGGACTGCGAAAAGCACTTGGAGCAAATGATGCATTTGAAAGGCTTGATTTTTGTATGGGTGCGCAGGTGCTGATCCAAGCCCGCCTTCTGGGTGAACGCTTTGCAGCAGAACCTGCAGACGAACGGTCTGATGCCGCTGTGCATGCGCATATGCTGATGGAGGCCACCGACTTGCGTGAAACGTTTGGAACAAATCGAACACTGGTGCGGTTTCATTTTTGCGTGCACGATGCGTTTGTGTTCATCGTATTGGGAACTGTCGCAGAAACTCAGCCCGCAAGCGAGGCAGGGGAATGTAACTTTATGAGCTTCGAGGTGTTGAGTTGCCCCGTTCGCTGGGTACGGATACTTGTTCAGACTTTTCTCGCAAACTTGGCACCGCAATGCAGCCTTCCGTCTTTTCGTGTGCTCCTCTCGATAGTGATGGGAATATTCACAGCAGTTAAAAAATACTTGACGGCACTGCAAGCCTATATTCACGTTCGAAGGGAGGGTGCAAGTGAAGGGACCCCTGAAAAAATCGTTGGAATTAAATCAACTAAGTTAGAGAACCAAAGGAAATCCAATATTTTTTTTTAAACTGTCTATAGATATTTCAATCCACTAAGACGCGACCACTCTGTCAAAATCGCTTATGTTTCATTCGATTCATATGGAGTTTGACAGAGTGGGGCGCGTCATCGTGGATTAAAATTTCTATTTATTAGTGTAGTTATTGATAATAGCTTATAAAAGTCTTTGCTCATCTTGACCATTTCTAAATAGAATCTCAACATCTACCTACTTACTAATGGCGAGGAAATCATTAGCTTAATAAACACATATGACATCCCATGTGATGCTAGCATGTCTAACTTACTTATGTTCATTTTGGGAAACTAAATCATATGATTTGCTTAGCGGTGAAGGAAAATAAGGAAACCTGCATGCCTGACAGTTTGTACCATTAATGTTTCAAAGGTGTTCGAAGCTCGCATGGCCTATGGCCAAAGCCTCTGATTCTGACAGAAGATTTGTACTCAGTCGTGACATAAAAGGGGTTTGAGTAGGTACTACAGTAATTTTCGTTCGTTCGTTTCAGACGACGGACGTCCACCGCTGGGCAAAGGCCCCCTGCAAATATTCCAGCCCGCACAGTCCAGCGCCGTCCAGCGCCTTCCAGCGACTCTTTTAATATCGTCAGTCCATCTGGTAGAAGGTCTGCCAACACTGCGCTTTCCCGTGCGGGGTCACCATTCCAGCATTTTGGGTCCCTAACGTCAGTCGGTTCTTCAAGCTAAGTGCCCAGCCCATTGTCTATTTAGCTTCGCGATATGTTGAGCTACATTGGTGACTCTGGTTCGTGTACGGATCTGGTCATTTCTGATTTGATCACGTATAGAGATTAGAGAAACTCCGAGCACAGCTCTATCCATCGCGCAAAATAATACCTTAAATCCACCGGCTTTTTCTCCGTCTTCGTTTGCATTTTCTTCATCATGCTATCTGGTCGCAGCTTTTTAGCGCGACAGTTGCCGCTGCTCCCATATTTGACAATCAAATAACTGGTGGCCTCAGTGAAGGTGCGTTTCGTAACACCGTCTTCCTCTACCTTAATGTCCTCTCCAGATCTTGTTAGAGGAATAAATTTAAAATCGCAAGGGGAATGTAATATCTAAAAAAGTTAAAGATAGAATATAATATACTAGCAGTGGCCGCGGACTCCGTTCCGCGTTAGAAATATCTTTGTCCAGGTCTCTTCGTGCCGCGTAATCGGGATAAATAAAAAAACTATAATTTCGTTCGTCAAAGTCCGTTGCGTAGGGAGCCGACCTGCCTATATCGCCACGCAACGGCCAGGGCGACGCGGACGCGACCCCACGTTTCTATTTTGCTAATACCTTTGAAGTTGTTTAAACTGTATAGAGTAAAGGGCACAAATATTCTATATTAAATTTCCGTTCTAATAAACTTATTTAGAACGATATAAATTAATACCATATGGGCCAAACAAGCTTCACAAAAATGAATATTTTTTAATCCACAATTTTAACAGTAAAAGCAATTATTGTGAGTTATCAGTAGGAGATAGGCATATGATATCGCGGACTTTGTTACAGATTTTGATACGTTCTTTAATATTGTAGTACATTGTTTTGTTCTATCCTCAATAGTTTCCGCAGCGCACGCGATGAAAGCAATTTTTTTTACAACTTGGATTACATTATTCAAGTTTACAGATGCGTAATTTTTTGCTCGCATGCGCAGTTTGAAAATTATTATAGCCTATGACGCTCCACAATAACGTAGCTATGTATTGGTTTTTTTTTTATGCTATATATGCTAGCGCTTGACTGTGATCACACCTGATGGAAAGTGATGATACAGTCTAAGGTGGAACGCGCTTGCCTAGAAGATGCCTATTCACTCTTAATTTGAAGGCACCCGGGTTGTAAGTGGCAGGAAAGACACTGCCTGGGAGTGAATTGGTGAATTAATTTTGAAAATCGGTTCATTAGATCCAGAGATTACCCCTTACACAAACTCACAGACGTTACCTTTTCTAATACTGTTTTGCCCCTCCTTTTAAAATTAGTACCAAAAAAAGCTTCCGGGGAAACTTCGCCGGGGTAAAAATTGTGTCTCAAAAAATATTGAGACTAAAAAAAATCGTACCGGATACTGCAAACGATTTTACATGAGAGCCACCGTCATTTTTACCTGTTCACTTTTAAATAAAATCTTATCTTCCAGGCCAGCGTTATTTGAACTATGCTGCAACTTTTTATGGTTCTGTAAAGCATTGGCATTGTAAAAAGTTTTCTTGCACACATAGCATACATAGTGAGCTATTTCCTCCTCTTTCTTTATCACGGATTTCTAAAATGATAGTAACTTATTGTAATCTTTTTTTGTGATATTTATACCTATCGGTGGTAGGAGTAGATATTCTTGCGGAGTCACCTAGGTATCTACCACTGTGAAGCAGTAAATTCATAAGTATTTTACTATACATTAAAGAAGTGAGTTTTACGAGCATAACATTTTAAATGCGTTTTTAATTAAAATTTTTGCTCAACCCAACTGACCTTACTCACTTATTATTAACATCAAGTATTTATTTTGTAAATATTGTGCCTAAAATACTAGCCACAATTAATTTGATTTACTTAGCATTATATTATCTATTTAAATACTTTGATTAATAGGTATTTTTTTACCTTCAACTCAAACAAAAAATGATTTGATGCCGCTTGATCGGAATTTGACATGTCTTTGTTTTCCGCTGGCTCCATTGCACATAAAAATCATGTAGGATATTGTACAGTATTAAACAATACACCAAATTTCTTGTTTTTAATCAAAATATAGCAAATTATTTATTAATTTTTACACGTAGAGAAACAATTTTAAAGACGAACGGTCATTCCAAACCCTTGCCACAAAATCTGCCACATACGGACCTCTATGCTTTATATCTATATCTATCTCCGAGCAATTGGCTTGTTAATTGCTCCGAGATATCTATCTATCGCTATATCTGTATCTGCCATCTTTTTTAGTTTATTATTATTTATTACAGTATCTTTAATCTGTGGTTATTATTTCATTTTTTAATAATTATACCACAGATGAGTATGTATTCATAGCTACCCACTGATCTCTAATAGGTACAATAAGAATATAATTATTATTTAAAAAATACATTAATTTTAAGTTTAGTTTTGTAGTGTATTGTTGTTTATTTTTGTATTAACCACATTTGTAAATATTTAATTATGAATAAATGTTCTTGTCATAGTGTTTGTCCTGTGTTCTGTTTTAACGTGGTCACCTTAAATTACATAGGGACGCAATACCAACGGAGTCATCTCGCGCTGACCGGTTTTTTTCGCCATAGTGGTCAGTCTTAATGTTATATATATGGTCCGTGCATAGAGGTTGTACTTATAGCTCTATGGGTCCGTGGTTCTTACCACAGAAAAGAGAAAAGTAGTTCTCACTAACACAGTTCATGATAGTTTGAATTTTTTAATGTCTGAATTGAACAAAATTAAACTAAAAGACTTCGCTTTATACTATTTAAATACATACAAAATATAAGGGAGATATACAACAACATACAAATAGGCGTGAGCTATAAAAATTATTCTGCAATAGAAAAGTTCACGATTATCGGACTATTATTGTACTTACTTCCAAAATAGGTAGAATCTAAATTACAATTATAACTATAATTCATAATCGGGCTATAGTATAGGTATCGAGGGGAGGTCACATTAAGAATAAATAAGTAGATATATAGATTATTATTAAACATCTCTAATTTGTGATCCGTATCTACTTAACTACTAGTAGGTATGTACGTGAGTACACGATTATTTATACATAAATTATTAATTATATAATATGTAGATAAAATATAGTTAGTGTTAGTAGTCTATGGTCGGCTCCATTCATAGACTACTAACACTATAGGCTCCATTTTTGGGACCAAATAGGTATAGACTGTGGAAGCGATGACGTCACAAAATGGAGGTTTTTGACATTTGGGTAAAAACAAAGATTGTTGACGAAGGAATTTTACAATTTGAATTGAATAACGAGTTTGTTTTATTATAAATATTGATTAAAATGCCGTATTGTTTTGCTCCCGGGTGCAACCATGTCTCGAGAAGAGAAACATGTAGGTTTTTTAGATTTCCAGCAAATGAAAAAGTCTTTAGAAAATGGAAATCACTCTGCCGGTAAGTTACTGGTTTTTTTTGATTGCCAGTGTTCATACAAATTTGTGTTTGAATGATAACCTAATAGATTGTTTTTAATTTTAGTCGTAAGGACAGAGACCCTACTCGCGAAGACCGTATCTGTAGTTGCCATTTCGCTAATGAAAAGGATGTAATTCCGATAATTTTTGCACACAATAATAACAAGAGGTTCGAGTTGTCGTATCCTGAAAAACGAAAAAGGTATACAAATAAACTTAAATATAAACTCTAAGTTGTGTAGTATAATTAGTGCATCCACCAATAATACTTTATGAATTCAATTTGTCAATTTTGTATCTTTTATAGTCAGGTTATCTTGGATAAATCACAACATGAACTTTAACTCGAGTTTGGTATGATGCTGATGACAGGATTGCATTAAATGGAGGGCAGATGATGGATGTAGGAAGTATTTTTGCTAAATTGACTCATGCAAGTCATTTGAACATCTAGTATTCTTAAAGTTTTGTAGTAATTTCTTTTTGATAGGCATTGATCCAATGTTTTTATTCTAGTTCTAGAACCAAGAAACAGTTGACTGAAGATGTTCCAGTAATTGTCCCAGAAACTTTAGTCTCTGATGATGTATCAGTTGAACAGCCAAAAATATCCCAAATAAGTGGAAGTAGTGATGTTTTGACAACTGCAGAAAATTATTACTTGCAACAAGAAAACCAGAAATTGAAAGAGGTATTAGCCAAAGGTGAAAACAGACTGTCCTTTGAGAATATTAAGACGGTGGACTTGCTTGTATTTCAGTACACAGGTTTGCCAACAGCTGCTCATTTCCAAGTTTTAGTGGATCTTATAAAGAGATTTGACATTAATTATTTCATGGGTTGGAAGGTGGAAATAATTGATATTGATGATCAGTTACTATGCACATTAATGAAGCTTAGACTCAATTTACAATATTTTGATTTGGGATATAGATTTAAAATCAGTTCCACTACCGTTCAAAACATATTCATTACATTTCTGAATGTTTTGCACAGTATATTATTCAAAGGCATGATGGAAACAATTCCAAGCAGGGACAAGAATGCTTATTTCTTACCTACATGTTTTGCACCATTCCCAAATATCAAAATTGTCCTCGACTGTACAGAAATAGAGGTAGCAATTCCGGCTTCAATGAGAGAACAAAAAGCTGTATTCTCTCATTATAAACAAAGACATACATTTAAAGTATTGATAGGAATAGCTCCCAATGCAACCATAACATATGTAAGTGATCTGTTTCCTGGATCTTCCTCAGACAAGGCTATCACCAAAAATAGTGGAATTTTGACACACATGATGGCAGGTGATCTTATCTTATGTGACAAAGGATTCCTCATATCAGACCTTTGTACACCACTTGGTGTGAATGTAAATATTCCACCATTTCTGACAACCGCTCAGTTCTCAAAAGAACAAGTACTTGAAACTCGCCAAATTGCACGGGCTAGGATTCATGTGGAGAGGGCAATATCAAGGCTCAAATCATTTAGAATCCTAGATTTCTTGACACCCAATATGAGGGTTTATGCATGTAAAATTATTCAAACATGTGCAGCTCTGGTGAACATGCAATATTCTTTACTAAAAGAAAATGAACAGTGTTTCACCAATGAAGAGAATGTAAAGTAGAGCATGTATCTTATAATATAAAGACAACTAGACTTTTGTATCAAGAATATATATATAGCCCATCATTTATTACAGATGATGAAGTGTCTTGATTTTCTATAAAATTTTTGTCACACCCAGTATGTAATTAATTTTGGATGGTGTTGCATTGTTCACTAAACTGTACTGTACTTGGTTAGATATAAAGAAAAATGGACCAAAGAGGAAAATATCATCTACATGTACATGTAATGTAATGAATGTAATATCATGTAATGTAGGAATTACTAATACTGTTATATTATACTAAGTAGTATTTCAGTTATAAGTTAATAAAGTATTTTATTACAATGATTGTTATTGTATATTAATTATAAATAAGTATATTTAAATAAATACTGAAAATGGTATGTTATACATCTTTTATTACCCACACTACTCTTATGGTGCACAATAAAAGTCAACTGATAGGTATTTTTTTTATTTTGCAAAGATACAAAACTTAGGACATCATTCTATCAATATAATGGTCTTCGTAAAATTTGAGTAAAATTTTTATATTATTTAACTCCCAATCTGGATCTCTTTCAACTGGCAATATGATCATTATCTTAGTTGTCCAAACTATAAAATAACAAACAGATCTTTGTAAAATTGATAGCTGACCCTGTATTTGGTGGTAATAAATATGATTTTTTTTTAAATTGCCTTCAGCATCAAAGCAGTATTTAACATCTTGTTTTATTTCCTCTTCAGTGCTCAATCTATGTTTAAATGGGCATTTCACCTCCAGTATGGCATCATCTCCAACAAGTCCATCAGGTGATGCTCCTAAAGCGCCCGAGGTATGAAACCAAATTCCAGTGGATGACACTTTATGCTGGGTTGCCTCTTCAAAGAGTTTCACTGCTGTCTCTTCATGATTTACACCCCATTGGATACTTTTCACACCAGCCAGATTTTTTTTTCCAAGTAGAGTTGAAAATAATGAATGGGGATACCTAAACAAAACAAATTAAAGCATTTGTAATTTTTTGTTATTTAGTTACAACACTCACGCCCAATTTCACCAATGATCCATAAGATTTTAAGGGACACTTAAGCCGTTAAGTGACAGTTGTTGTATGTGAAAACTGTCACATAACTGCTTAGGTGTGCCTTTAAATATTATGAGTCGTTGGTGAAATTGGGCATCAAAACAACAACAGTAAAGTTGACCAACGAGGTACCTGTTTCTCTGAACAGCAGCAATCACTATCCCAAAATTGCTTGCAGTGATGCGTCCTAGTCTCATTTCATGCCACAGAGGATTGTGTCTTTGCCCAGTAGTGGCTTGTGCAATGGCTAAAATATCATCTTTCGTAACCTTGATATTACGCATTATATCCTCTTTACAGCTATATGTTGTCAAAATTTGCTGCATAGTTTTCCATTTAACCTCTTTGTGAGTGCACTCTTCTTGAAGAAGCCAATAAAATCCAGAAAACCTAAAACAAAAATGTTAAAATGCTATTATTATATATAATACCAGTGCACAGATTCTGTAACTTTCCATGTGTTAGTTCACAACCAAGTGACAAACAAAACAGAAGCTAGTCGCATTTTTGAACACAAAAATTTGTTACTTGCTTGGTTGTTAAGTCATGAGTGGAATGTTACAGAATCAGGGGGCTGGTTTCCATTGACAAAACTTCATATAATATGTAGAATAGTAACTACATTATTCAGTGATCCAAGTAGTTTAGAGTAGTACCTAACCTGTTTAGTGTCTTCAGTCTGTTTACGAAAAAGGCCTTGTCTTCTTCATTAACTGGCCTGTTGAGTGCTTCGTACTCTTTAGCAGGATACATTTCACTTACAGGCTCTTGCACATCAACAGTAGTGGCTGGAGCCTTCCAAGAACATACTTTATCAGTTTTACTGATATTTTTGTTGGCGTGAATCAGCAAGGCAGCTACATGGTGACACTGGTACAACCCCCGCGGACAGTCGCAGCTCATTTGAGTTATATCATCGTTACTTCCAAAGTAAACCTAAAAAATTTAACAAAATATATTACAGAGCATAAGAGAACAAAATATAGATGAGTTTAGGATAAAAACACTTGGTAAATACATACCTCAACTGAGTATTTCTTATTTTTCATTGACGCAAATACCTCTCCTCTCAAAATTCCCATGGATCCATCGTACATTACTTTCGATACATGACCACTATCGTAACTCTTTTCGGCTTTCTTAAGTATGGAAACTTCGTCTTTAAATTGATCGACGATTGTACCCAAGCTAACAATCGAAGACATCTTAAATTTTTTTAAAACTATAAACCAATATCACTTTTTGTACAACGCAGATGATTGTTTTTACCCAAATGTCAAGTGCGGCCATTTTGTGACGTCACACTTCTACGGTCTATTGTGTTCTGTGTTTGGGACTCAGATTTCTCTCTGCTGTGGTTGTCTATGCTCAGATTCATAGAGTAAAATAATATTAACTCAGATTTCTGATTTGGGAAGTTGTTGTCTGTGGTTGTTGTTGACTTTCTTGTTGATTTGAATTTTGTATTTCTTTTTTATTTTACTAAACAATTTAGCCAAACGAATGTGGCGAACATAAATTATGTTATGTCGAATATAGATCTGAAATATTAAAACATTTTAATTAAAGTAGTAAGTAAAGCATAACAATTGGACGTGATTTAATTTATACCTCAATGTGATCTAGCCAATACAAAAATGAATTTTCGTATAGTAACGAAGCAGCGGCTAATATTGCTGTGTGTAATTCTCGTTCTTATTAGTGCAATATATCTGAAGTTACATTACATCCAAGATAATTATGAGGGTTCGAAATCGTCCAGCGAACAATGCTTTACAGAATTGACGTCTACTAAATATCAATTAAATGGTACGTAAATAATTCTATTGATGCTATATATTACCTACATCTTCGCTTGTGAGAATGTGGGTTCACAATTTATAAACTTATGGTTACCTGGGTCTGTGAAAGCCCAAGTTAGCAAGCTAATATCAGGTTAGCAAAACATTTTGAAAGTGAGGCTTTTAATTGAGTCGCCTTCATTCGAAGCCGAGCTTTTAAGAGAGTTAAAGCGAAAGAGTGAACGCTAAAGAGTCACCTCAAGCTATCACAAGGCTGAAGGCTTTGTACGCAGAAGTTAATACACAAATAACTTAGAATACAAGAGCGAGCGAAGGGAGTTTGGTACTTGAGGGCACCCCGACTCAGATAACAGATAGGTGATCCATCCTTCTGAGTGGTTATTTTCTTTTATGACCACCATTTTGAAATCCCAAATATTATGTACAATGATTTCTGTCGAGACCATTGGTACTTCTTTTTATAATTATGTAGGTACTAAAAGTCATACGTATATAAATATTGGTTTTATTACAACTCTGAACTTAAAAGGGTTGGTATCATCCTTTAGATTACTCCTAAAAACAATTTGCTTTTCACTTTCCAGTGGTAACGGAATACAAAGATCGCATAGACAAACTCTTGACTGAGATGGAAAAGAAACATAAACAGGAGAGGGAGCGTTTTAGAGATATAATGGAAAGTTGTGTTGCCATGAAACAACAATCTCTTATATGTCAGGCATGTATTTATTCTATTTATTTGTTACAAATTAATTGATTTGGCCTGATTGCTTATGAAAAACATATTCGTCGTTATCGTTCTGGCTTCCGATTGGCTGACGTAAATCAGGGACCCAATCAGCAGCCAGAATTATTAAACAACGACAATGATGAATTTGTTTTTCTTACTTAATCTAGGGGCTGGTCATGGCATGGCAAGGCATTTCAAGTTTTAACCAATGGACATTCATTTCATTTGAGTTACATTATTTATTTGAAAATATGCAAGAACTACATAAGACCATTGCTATGATACGCCTTTCAAGTGCGGAATCCATACTTTGTAAAATGCATAGACCGTTTGGGGAAAATACAATGTAGGGCCATAAAAATGTAAAGGGAGCTGAGAAACCAAACATTATGCAAAGGCTTTAAAATTCTCAAACTCTGTAAAGTATTTAAAACAAAATGTTTTCTATAAAAAATAATCCGTAACATAGTATTATATTATCTGTGCCAGTATTATATTATCTGTGCCGTAACTAAGAGGGTTCGGGATGAGGTTAGAGTTGCCAGTGACAACAAATGCCTAAGAGCACTTCATAATAAATAGAGTGATAAGTCACTGAAACAAATTGCCAGAGGGTAATATCATAACAGCTGACTAACTCAATAAAATCAAGAACTGACTTCACAAAAACCTGAGCAAGCAACAGTTAATGAGCACAGATGATATAGGTGCAGCAGCGAAAGCTGCTTAGGCTATTAAGTACCAAATAATGATATAGTTTTTTTATTTAAATTCAGAGCCAGTTTGAAGATTTGCAAAGTGAATGCAAGAAAGTTAAAGAAGAGCAAGAAAAACTTAAACAAGAAGCAGAGAAATCAAAACCAGTGAGATAGATGATATCTAGTTATAACCATAAACTAACTAAATGATACTGCGGTAGTACTTGCCGCACTCCTCAAAATGAGTTCTACACCACAAATCATAATACTTAACACCCTTTTCAATAAGCACAAATCCAGGAAGAAATAATTGCTTCCTCCTTCCACTCAAAGTGATAGTATCAAAATCATACGGATATGAAAGAGTTTGTAATCACTACGTTCTAAGAGGCGAAACTGCCATACTTAATTTAAAATTCGAAAATCTACGAAAGCGACAGAAAATTTTTTAAGCAACATTACTAACTCGAATTTAACCCGAACAGATAAAGGCGGAAATGTTGAACGCTGCCTGTTGTGACTTGTATACTATTATTACATTACCATCAGAGGCCTGCACTGGTTATGCCTAAACTATTAATAGGTTGTTGTTATTTTATTGTACTAACTTATGGTATGAAAATACATACGACAAATATATAATAATGTTTCAACCTTCACACGAAGTTTCATTTAATTGGACTACTACTGTCTATGTATAATAATATGGTTTGAGATATTTATTCTTTCATGATTGTTAACAAAACTTAAAACTAAAAAAACCGGCCAAGTTCGAGTCAGACTCGTGCACCGATGGTTATTATTAATAATAATATAATAATAGTGCTCATTTTCACATCAATAGTAGTAGCATCAGATCTGTAGTAGTATCATTAGCTTTTGCCCGCCGCCCCGCCCGTGTCAAATTCGCTTTTTTTGCAAATCCCGAGGGACACGTGCATTTCCCGTTCCGATTACCTATTGCAACCTTATACCTACTTTCAAGGAAGTTTCCATAAGCAATCTACCTATAGATTGCTGTAACACATCGCAATCAAGCCCCAAAGATGCCCCAAAGTAAGCGATAGCTTGTGTTATGGGTACTAGATAACTGATAAATATACATACATACCAAATACCAATATAGATAAATACAATATATTGAAAAACAGCCAGTCACGGGAAAATATTCATGCTCATCATACAAACATTAACCAGTAGTGGGAATCGAACCCACGACCTCCGGCGCAGACAGCAGGTTTGCTACCACTACGCCATTCGATCGTCAAAAAAAGTTAGCCTAGATGTGTTAAATGTTAATCTGGGTCATATCCTATCTATGTTCCAAATTTCAGCCAAATCGGTTCAGTAGTAGTGGCGGGAAAGAGTAACAAGCATCCAAACTCACAAACTTTCACATTAATTATAATATTTAGAAAATATTTATTATTATTAAGTATAAGTAGGTACAAGTCAGGCTGACATCAATGGATTAGTCTAGCGGAGGTCTAGCGTTTAAAAGACTTCTAACACCCTCTATACGACACTGTTGAAACTATTACAAAAGTTTCCTCAAACTTCTTTGTTAGAGTTGTTGCGGTGGAAACCATGAGTGCTTTGTCTTCACCACATTTACTAAGTAGTTCGGTTGAATGTCAATAGATGTCTCTATATTTTTTTGATATGTCCGGTGCTATTATGTACGAATAAACACCCGTATTCACAAACATTGCTTCCTTGGGTATAGCAGCTACACTATGCTAAGTACGATGTTTTGCACTGCGTCCGGTATGTCAAGCCGAGGCCCGAGGCTCAAAAGCATTTATGCTAATGTACCTATTCACACATTTAATAATTTGTAAAAGAAAATCTTTTAGGTCCCTATATTAATAAATCATTCGTCTTTACATCACAAATAGTTTCACAAATCACAATGATCTTCGGAAGTACAATCTCTCACGAATATAATTATCAAAATCTTCTTCATCATTGTAATTAGAGGTGGGCAAAACGGCTTAAAACAATAAGCAGACTTTTTCATTTTACTGTTTTTCAAAAGTCCCTTTTAATTATTGCTTATTTGCTTATTTTTAGTTTTTCGTTGATTGCTCAACTTAATAATTTAACAGTTTAGGCAATGTTTTCGCTAACGCGGAAAAAACGCAACTGTCAACGGAAAGAAATTAATAAGTTAAAAACGTAAACACATTTTCGTTATTTCGTTTAATAATCTTGCAAAATGAATCCAACCTTACTGCTCATCAAAAAAGATAAGATTCGTACTCACTCCTTTAGAAATTAAGCTGTTAATAATTAAAGTAAGTTAAATTTCGTTGTTTGGTTAAAAATCTTGCAAAATAAAACCAACCTTACTGCTCATTAAAAAAGATCAGATTCGTAGCAAATAAAAATCAATCAATTTAAAAAAGCAATCGAATAATAAGTGGACTTTTTCTAAGTAACGCGTTGTTGTGTTTATTTAAAAAAACGACTTAGGTCCACTTGCGCAAAACGGGGGTTAAATATTTACATTTTTAACCCTAGAGTCAACGTTTCTTATTGACAATTATGACAACTTACTCTGGGTTAACGTGTTAACACATTAATCCGGGTTGGCGCAAGTGGGCCTTATAATTTACGCTTTCGTTTAAATGCCCAACGCTAATTGTAATCCATTGTATCACTGGAAAGTTGCAATCGACAAGCTAACACAACCTAAAAAGTAAACATGCCATAGATTCTTCTTCTTAGTCGTTCACTCTTGACAGAGTGGTCGTGGTAATACTTTTACGATGTGCAATGATGAGCCACTGCTGCTTTGGCGATAGTTCTCCAACGGCTCCTGTTGGCGGCATTACGAGAGCACTCAATAATAGAGGAACCTGTAGCACTCCGGATCAGATCTGTCCACCTCGTTGGGGATCGACCACGTGGACGCGTGCCTTCCACTCGCCCTTGAACCACCAGATGTTCGATGGTAGCTACCCTTCTTGATATATGGCCAAAAAACTTGAGGATTCGCAATTGTACATGCGACGAAAGCCTCTGGTCAATTTTCAACTTGAGGATGGAGACGTTTGTGCGATGTGCTGTCCACTTTATGCATAATAGACGTCTCCAGCACCAAATTTCTAGGGCGTCTATTTTTCTTCTGTCAGACAGTCTTAAAGTCCACGTTTCAGCTGCATACAAAAAGATTGGAAAGACTAGACATCTCATGAGACGAACTTTTGTATTTTTCGTAATTCTCCTATCTTTCCAGATCTTTGACAGTTTTTCTACAGCTGATCTGGTCACGGCACAGCGCCTCCTAATTTCCTCCTCGCAACTTCCATTATTAGTTATAGTGGAACCTAGGTAGATGTAGCTTGGAACCACTTCACAATTGTTGATACGCGTTACTTCGGGACAGTTACCATTTTGCCTGTCAATAATCATAAATTTGGTTTTTTCCCTGTTAATTGCGAGTCCGAACCTAATGCTTATATCCTCCAGGCGTCTTAAATAACAAACTATAAACCAGCACTATGCCATAGATAACAAACTATAAACCAGCACTATGCGTCGCAAAAAGTACCTCGCGAGCTACTTTACCTGTGCGTTTGTTTTGGTGAACGCATAGTGTCGCTCGACCCTCAAGTGTTGTTTATGAATAGGTGTTCTGGTACGCTGTGCGTTCGAGCTCACTATGAGACCTCATAGTAACGTTTGTGGGTGAGGCTTTGAATCGAGTCGCAATTATTCGAAATTGAATTTCCGGACAATCTATTCACATTTTCACCAAAGTTTTATCACGTAACCTTTTATACTGTCTCTAACTTTCGTATTATCACTTAAATTAGACGAAAATTTTAAGAAAAAATTATTACTGAAAATTCGAGCGAAGCGAGCTCGGGACTTAGGGCACCCCGACTCGGATAACGGATAGGTGACGAAGAGGATGGCGGGGCCTGCGAGGCCCCGCCATCCTTCTGAGTGGTTATTTTCTTTTATAGTAGAAAATTACTACAAAAAAGGTGAAAAATTAAAAATGCAACGCAAGCCGCGAAAAAAATTTGCGATGTTTAAGGACCTACCCAAGTAACAATTTAGGTTATAGAAAGGTTATGAAAAGGTTCTAGAGTGCAGTGTGTGATAGTAGCACAAATTTGGTTTAAGCGTTTTCGATCTGGAAATTTTGATGTCAAAGATGCACGTCGCTCTGGTCGCCCTGTTACGGATAAAATGGATGCAATTTTTGAAAAAGTGGAGCAAAATCAGCATATCAGTAGTTGCGACGTAGCTGAAGAACTGGGAATTGACCACAAAATAGTTTTGGCGCATTTGAAAAAAACTGGGTACACAAAAAAGCTCGATATTTGGGTACCTACCTCACGAGCTCACTGAAAGAAACCTATAATGAACCGTGTACTCATTTGTGATTCTTTATTACGACGTAATGAAACCGTTCCATTTTTGAAGAAGCTGATAACTGGTGATGAAAAGTGGATCACGTACGACAAGAATGTGCGAAAAAGGTCGTGGTCAAAGGCCGGTCAGGCTTCACAGACTGTGGCGAAACCCGGGTTATCTCGCAACAAGGTGATGCTGTGTGTGTGGTGGGATTGGAAGGGCATTATTCATTATGAGCCAAGCAGGACCATCGATTCTGAACTCTACTGCGAACAACTGATGTGATTAAGCAAGATGTTGAGAGAAAGCGGCCGGAATTATAATCAACAGAAGGGGTGTGGTTTTTCATCATGATAACGCTAGACCTCACACCAAGGGCGGATCCAGGGGGAGGGTCATGGGGGTCATGACCCCCCCCCTGAGCTGGTTCCAGGACTTAGGTGGACCACTAATGGAACATGTCCTATGAATAAAGGCAGGTACAGAAAAGGTAAGTTAAGTTCTTTTATTTTAAAAACATACTAGCTGACCCGGCGAACTCCGTTTCGCCACCAGATGGCTTTCCCGCTAAAAAGATTTTCCCGCTTTTCTGTTGAAATTTTAACTGAATTTTCTTTGCTATAAACCTCACGGAGCCCGAGACCTTTCCAACTAATGCAAAACCGTGGAAATCGGTTCGTGCGTTCTGGAGTTATAGCGTCAGGGAGGAAAACTCGACTTATTTTTATATAGTAGATTGTATTGTAAGTTGTAACATATGCTAATTACTTGAATAACTGATTTAGAAAATCATATTGGAAACAGTAACATCTAAGAATGAGCAAAATAGACGTGATAAACGAAATACATAAATATGCAAGAGTACATTTTAAACGGGGGTCAGTAGAAATGAGAGATATAGATGACTTGTGGCAAGCTGATTTGATAGATATGCAGACATATTCCAAGGAAAACTTGGGTTGTAGATACATCTTGGTAGTTATTGATACTTTTTTCAAATTTGCTTGGGCTCTGCCACTAAAATCTAAAACAAAAGAAACGGTGTGTACAGCATTTAAAATAATATTAAAAAAAGGACGTAAACCTAAAAACTTGCAAACTGATTTTGGAACTGAATTTTATAACGATAACTTCAAAAATATGATGAAACTAATGTTAAGAGTTTTAAAACTCTTCTTAATCGCGTAGTTGGTACTTGGTAACCAAATTCTAACATTCGAAGAGTTTACTGTACTTGCTCAGATCGAGGCAGTAATCAACTCCCGCCCTTTGTGTCGCGCGCTATCTAATGATCCATATACCATACCCACAGGTTACTGTGGTATGGTAGTAGGTACTAGTTAAATATTACTCATAAGAAAGATATTTTAAATCAATTAATTAGTAACGGACCACACACGACTGTTTGTTTATATAAATACCATTCCAAATACAGAATCATAACAATGTTATTCGATACAGACATTCGATCGGTACAATGATCTACGACTCGTGTTAAAGGTTGATGAACTGCCCTAAATACCGAAGTACGTTACCTCGTTTGTTTGTCCCTCAATCACGTCGCAGCCACGCAACGGATTGATCTGATTTTTTTTGCAAAGATATAGTTCAAGACCCGGAGAGTGACATAGGCTACTTTTTATCCCCGAAAAACAAGCCTATTCCTGTGGGATTGCATTAAAAGTGAAATTTTTCACTGTTTCACATCATACCTATACGTAACTATACTCACAATATATGTTGAACCCTAGACTCCATACACTCGAAACGGTAAATCCCTACTAATATATAAATGTGAATGTGAGTTTGTTGGTTTGTTTGTCCCTCAATCACGTCGCAGCCACGCAACGGATTGATCTGATTTTTTTGCAAAGATATACTTATACTTAGTTCAAGACCCTGAGAGTGACATAGGCTACTTTTTATCCCCGAAAAACAAGCCTATTCCTGTGGGATTGCATTAAAAGTGAAATTTTTCACTGTTTCACATCATACCTATACGTAACTATACTCACAATATATGTTGAACCCTAGACTCCATACACTCGAAACGGTAAATCCCTACTCCGTACTTAATATATAAATGTGAATGTGAGTTTGTTGGTTTGTTTGTCCCTCAATCACGTCGCAGCCAGGCAACGGATTGATCTGATTTTTTTGCAAAGATATAAGTAGTTCAAGACCCGGAAAGTGACATAGGCTACTTTTTATCCCCGAAAAACAAGCCTATTTCTGTGGGATTGCATAAAAAGTGAAATTTTCACTGTTTCACATCATACCTATACGTAACTATACTCACAATATATGTTGAACCCTAAACTCCATACACTCGAAACGGTAAATAGGTTATAAATATTCAAAACTCCATATATAGCTCTCAAAACCGTAATCCCTACAAATATATAAATGTGAATGTGAGTTTGTTGGTTTGTTTGTCCCTCAATCGCGTCGCAGCCACGCAACGGATTGATCTGATTTTTTTGCAAAGATATAGTTCAAGACCCGGAGAGTGACATAGGTTACTTTTTATCCCCGAAAAACAAGCCTATTCCTGTGGGATTGCATAAAAAGTGAAATTTTCACTGTTTCACATCATACTTATACGTAACTATACTCACAATATATGTTGAACCCTAGACTCCATACACTGGAAACGGTAAATCCCTACTAATATATAAATGTGAATGTGAGTTTGTTGGTTTGTTTGTCCCTCAATCGCGTCGCAGCCTCGCAACGGATTGATCTGATTTTTTTGCAAAGATATAGTTCAAGACCCGGAGAGTGACATAGGCTACTTTTTATCCCCGAAAAACAAGCCTATTCCTGTGGGATTGCATAAAAAGTGAAATTTTCACTGTTTCACATCTTACCTATACGTAACTATACTCACAATATATGTTGAACCCTAGACATCATACACTCGAAACGGTAAATAGGTTATAAATATTCAAAACTCTATATATAGCCGTAACTCCATATAAAACCGTAAATAGGTCATAAATACTTAAGGCTCAATAGAAGGTCAATACCGACACTCAAAACTGAAATAGGTTGAAAATACTCAAAACTCCATACATAGCTCTCAAAACCGTCATAGCTCTCAAACCGCCAATCTGTAATCTGTAAATTTGTAATCTGTAATCTGTAGATCTGTGATCTGTAAATAGTTCATAAATACTCGAGACTTTGTCGACACTGAAAAGTGTAAATAGGTCATAAAAATAAGTTCCAATACTCACACTGTTTTCGCCTGAATGAATGTTTTTAGACAATTTTGACAGAATATACTCAGTTCTGTAATCTGTAAATTTGTAATCTGTAAATCTGTAATCTGTAAATCTGTAATCTGTAAATTTGTAATCTGTAAATCTGTAATCTGTAAATAGTTCATAAATACTCGAGACTTTATCGACACTGAAAAGTGTAATCGACACTGAAAAGTGTAAATAGGTCATAAAAATAAGTTCCAATACTCACACTGTTTTCGCCTGAATGAATGTTTTTAGACAATTTGGACAGAATATACCCAGTTCTGTAAAGGGGTCATAAAATGCTCATATTTTGTGACAGATTATTAGCAAGTATTCTGTATCTGTAAAAGACCACTCCTTTTAATTTTGCGTTCACAGGTTGCTTGCCATATAATATAGTACTTCTAAATTGCTAGGGTCTTAAACAATTCTTACGTCTGTCGTTTTTAATCCAGCGCAGTTTATTTTTTGTTCCATATTTATCAATATTTATCTGTTCCATAAATGACGCGGGCGAAGCCGCGGGTATAAGCTAGTCAATATATATAGGACCAACTCACAATAAACAAGATCAGAGCAGATGAAAAGGAGTTCAGATCAGTTGAGAAGGAGATCAGAAGCTGTCTAAGAGTGTTTTACTTCCTCCTACAACATCCCTCATTACATGGCGACCCTGCCAGTGTGGGTCTAAAAGGGTCCGCACTCTGCCAGTCGGCGCGCACCTCCAAAATAGCGTGCCGGCTGGACAGCGATAAAAAAAATTATTAAATAGTGGAAAAAAAACATAGTGTCTAAAGAGTGAAGAAACACTTAAAATTGAGAAAAAAAATTGTATAAGAAGATTATCATGAAGAAAATTATAATGAAGATTATTATGAAGATTTAAATTAAAAGAAAAGAAGAACCACTGGCAGCAATACACAGCAACAATATATTCACGGCAACAGTATGCGACAACAACAACAATGGTTCCAGAGGTGTTCAGGGTATTCCCGGCCCAGTTCCAGAGGAGTCCAGGGTAATCCCGGCCCAATTCCAGAAACATTAAGAATGAATACAGAGTACTAAGAAAATCAAGATCGACGGTCAACTATGAGTCAACCGATACAACCTTGAACCGTCGCGCGCATCGCATCGTGACCTCAGTCCTCAAGACAGCATCAACTATAATGACTAAGTATATGTAAGTGCAAAGTATCGTTAATTTACATTGCCCTAAAATCTTCATAATATTGCCAAATAATTATGTAATCTTCATTTCTGTATTAATGGATGTTATGTGAATGTTGTCTGTTTATTAATGAAATGGTTCTTTTTTACCGCAATAATTTTTTAGGGATGCTTCCAATACAAACAGCGTTTACAAAATAAATGAACTTTATTGATTTAAGTACGAATAGATATTTTAAAATAAATCTTACTTTTCAATTGACAATTTTAGGTACTTAAGTAGTAAATAATCAAAACAAAATATAAATTACTACTATCAAAATTACTATTATCAGAACAAATATAACTAATTATATAGATTTTCGCATCCGCTTAAATACTTAATAAATTACAAACATATAATATATCATTTACTACTTTTACTATTAAATAATAAGGTAAGACAACTTGTTTATTCAAACTAATTGTGCAGTTTGGTAAATGATTTTATGTATAAAAACCTCGATCATTCGATCCCTCGAGAAGTGATAGTGAGAGAACTAGCATTAAATCAGTATTCAAGTGTCAAACTTTATTTTTAAATTAATTAAACGCGAACAAACCTTATAAATTACGAAAAAAAATTATAAAAGTCTAAACGCGAAAAGTATAATTTACAATATGTATCTATCAAGGACATAAGATAACGGAGAGCCGCCCGACCGCCGAGCGCCGGCAAATGTTATTCTCTCTAATCTAATCTAATGGGAATCTAATTAACCAATTAGCCTACAAAATTAATATATTTTGAGATACTATTTGATATTCGACTTAAAAATCATTAGTTACATTACATTATACTTTACGATCAAATAATGCCGCTGCAGACGCATTATCATAGTAAAAAAACATAATAAAGACGCATTATCTCGCATAGTAAAAAAACATAATAAAGACGCATTATCTCGCATAGTAAAAAAACATAATAAAGACGCATTATCCCGCATAGTAAAAAAACATAATAAAGACGCATTATCTCGCATAGTAAAAAAACATAATAAAGACGCATTATCTCGCATAGTAAAAAAACATAATAAAGACGCATTATCTCGCATAGTAAAAAAACATAATAAAGACGCATTATCTCGCATAGTAAAAAAACATAATAAAGACGCATTATCTCGCATAGTAAAAAAACATAATAAAGACGCATTATCCCGCATAGTAAAAAAACATAATAAAGACGCATTATCTCGCATAGTAAAAAAACATAATAAAGACGCATTATCTCGCATAGTAAAAAAACATAATAAAGACGCATTATCCCGCATAGTAAAAAAACATAATAAAGACGCATTATCTCGCATAGTAAAAAAACATAATAAAGACGCATTATCTCGCATAGTAAAAAAACATAATAAAGACGCATTATCTCGCATAGTAAAAAAACATAATAAAGACGCATTATCTCGCATAGTAAAAAAACATAATAAAGACGCATTATCTCGCATAGTAAAAAAACATAATAAAGACGCATTATCTCGCATAGTAAAAAAACATAATAAAGACGCATTATCCCGCATAGTAAAAAAACATAATAAAGACGCATTATCTCGCATAGTAAAAAAACATAATAAAGACGCATTATCTCGCATAGTAAAAAAACATAATAAAGACGCATTATCTCGCATAGTAAAAAAACATAATAAAGACGCATTATCCCGCATAGTAAAAAAACATAATAAAGACGCATTATCTCGCATAGTAAAAAAACATAATAAAGACGCATTATCTCGCATAGTAAAAAAACATAATAAAGACGCATTATCCCGCATAGTAAAAAAACATAATAAAGACGCATTATCTCGCATAGTAAAAAAACATAATAAAGACGCATTATCTCGCATAGTAAGAAAACATAATAAAGACGCATTATCCCGCATAGTAAAAAAACATAATAAAGACGCATTATCTCGCATAGTAAAAAAACATAATAAAGACGCATTATCTCGCATAGTAAAAAAACATAATAAAGACGCATTATCCCGCATAGTAAAAAAACATAATAAAGACGCATTATCTCGCATAGTAAAAAAACATAATAAAGACGCATTATCTCGCATAGTAAAAAAACATAATAAAGACGCATTATCTCGCATAGTAAAAAAACATAATAAAGACGCATTATCCCGCATAGTACTAACATCAGAGGAATTGAAAGGTATGAGTGAACGTATCATGGTTATGACGAGAGCACAACGAAAATGGATGGAAAATATCCTGCAAATCAATTACCAAACAAACCTCCCCCCCCAAAACAAATACCAAACATCAATAGAAAGTCGAAAACACAATCATCCAGTGTGGATGATTGTGTTTTCGTCTTTCTTACATTTTGTTTTTTCTTCGTATACGTCGTTTCTTGGCAGTGAACGATTTTTTCTGAGTGATGCCTTCGCTGCCACAAGCACAGCCACGGCGTCTTCGTGCTGCATACAGGTCGCATAAGACGACCACGCAGCTTTTTACTTTGGCCTCATTTACTGTAACAAAACACTTGCATGAATATACAAATTATTTTTCAAGAAATTATAAATTATCAGAATTTAAAAACTATACGTCGTTTCTTGGCAGTGAACGATTTTTTCTGAGTGATGCCTTCGCTGCCACAAGCACAGCCACGGCGTCTTCGTGCTGCATACAGGTCGCATAAGACGACCACGCAGCTTTTTACTTTGGCCTCATTTACTGTAACAAAACACTTGCATGAATATAAAAATTATTTTTCAAGAAATTATAAATTATCAGAATTTAAAAACTACATGTTTTATAAACATAACGCTTTTCACCACTGTGGATCCTCACGTATTATACTAAACTACTACGTTTTATACTTAACTTTCTATTGCATGTTTAACAAGCATAAGGCTTTTCACCAGTGTGGACTGTGGATCTTCACGTGTTTTACATCCACACTAAATTACTACTTTGGCTAAACTTTCTATTGCATGTTTGCCCATGTTGGAGGCAATAGGGAAATTTCCTGAAGTTGTATTTATAGAACGCTCGTAGAATGCTTCGTCAGCGTGTGCTAGGGGACTGGTTACGCCATCTATCGTCAGCTATCGAAGACCGCTACAATCACTCCCCTCTGAGACTGTTGAGTCGTGTGTCGTCGTTGGGCATCCGGGTGCGCGTCAACAGCGTGCAGCATCGTGGAAGTGTGCATCAGCGATAATGTGTATTACCAAATTACTTTTCTGCGCATTTTAAAAACTACATAATTTATAAGCATAACGCTTTTCACCAGTTTGGATCCTCACGTATTGTACTAAATTACTACTGTGTCTTATTCTACTTGCTCATCATCTTGAGACATCAGTTGTTAGGTCTCATTGTGCCCTGTAATAACGTCGGCGAGGAGTCTAATTTGAGTGGAGTGTTTTGTCAGATGCAATCACCATATTCACTCACCCGCAGTCCGCATTGAGTGCTTATTCATCTGCTTCTCTAGGTCTTCCGCTGCTGGCCTCGACTGCATGCTGTCGTCAGCGGCGTCGCTGTCACCTGTAGGGGACCACAAACCATAATGAAAGGCAGAGGTCTCAATGAATGGACTATCACTATAGTACGGGATCCCAAGAGGGAGATTTTGGTACAGTTAGCGAACGAGTTGAATGCAGAGCTCAGGAATGCGCTAGTGCTGCGACCTAATCATGTCCATAATAAATAATAATAAATTTTCTTGAAGTTTTTTATTTTATTGTGGTGTGGCCATATTTCATTCATTCATTCATTCATAAATATGTCGATAAATTTCAACAATGTTTTAAGTTTATCATTTAACACTAGGTTAACATAACGAAAATAAACAAGATTATGATTTTTATACATTTTTAATAATTATTACACACATCGAAATCAAATAAAAAATAGTTTAAATTTAATCAGTTGTTCTGTCTTTCTTCAACACACATGTCGAGGACATATTTTTTCGCCATTTCTCTTGCTTGGCGATGAATAAAAACACGTTTTTTTGTCACAGAACTTGATGGACTCGGATCAGTCATTATTAAATAAAAATTATTTAAAACAAAAAGAATAACACGGGGCTAGAACTCAAGTATTAACGCGTGGCACGGTAAGCGTACGCGGTACGATGACGACAATCGACAGCGCAACACTAGACTGAGGAGCGATGAGGCGAGGCGTGCGGACGGCGGGGGGAGATGCCCCCGCTCTTTACCTGAGGCCCCGACTGCATTCAACTCGCACGCGAACTGTAGTTACTTGTCGTCGGAACCTATTGGTTTCCAAATTTTTAATGCTTAAAGAACAAGATATAAATATAATATACACACACACTATATGGCTCCACGGAGGACCAGCACTTTGCATGTGGGCCCTCCCACAGGCCAAATGCTTAGTAAACGCTGAGTGGATACCATTTTGGGACCACATGCACATTTTATTTAGATTCATTTTTTTACTACTTTTGTTGTTTTTTTAGCATGTTTTGTATTTTTTTGGATATTATGCTTTTTATGGTCCCAAATAAAATTGTTTTCTTTTGTTTCTTTCGTTCTTATAATGTATGCCATTTCAGTAGTGGGGGAAGAAAAAAAATGTTGTTATGTAACGCATGAAAAAATGTACTTATATGATCGATGGCTGGCTAGCATTCTCAGCTACAACGTCTACTGAATACTGTAGCGATAAGTAATTTAGTTAGAGCTGCCTGCGATATATAATTCCTCTCCCCTAAAACTAAACTAAAGTATGTAATTTATTTAGGGCTGCCTGCGATATGTAATTCCTCTTCCCGAAAACTAAACTAAAGTATGTTATTTAGTTAGTTGGGTCTGCCTGCGATATGTAATTCCTCTCCCCTGAAACTAAACTAAAGTATGTATTTTAATAAAGGCTGCCTGCGATATGTAATTCTTCTCTCCTAAAACTAAACACTAGTATGTAATTTAGTTAGAGCTGCCTGAAGTGTGCAAGTAAGTGTTCCATATGTGGGTACTTTAATAATTCATTAAACAGTTCTGTCACCGACATACCGGTCTTTCATTGTTGCTCCGCGTAATAAATCCTAAATAATTAGAATATTTAACTGGCGACGAGGAAAAACATTATAATTTCGCGTAATTGTATGTGCTTATCACGATGCCAATCGGGAAAATCGAAAGTTTTGATTTAAATAGTAAAAAATGGTTGGCGTACGTCAGACGCGTGGAACAGTTCATCGAACTCAATCAAATTGATGAACACTTGAAAGTAGCGACGTTAATCACAGTTGTGGGGCAAGTTACTTATGATTTAATGTGTGACTTGTGCGCTCCGGAACACCCGGAGACGAAAACTTTTGAAGACCTGGTAAGGTTAGTCGGTGAACACGTAGAACCGAAGCGGTCGGACATTGCGGAACGACACGTTTTTCGCTTGCGGCGACAGAGAGACGGCGAATCACTTAGTCAATACCTACAAGCGTTAAAGCACCTAGCGAGTACGTGTAATTTTGGTACGAATCTGGAGGAAAATTTAAGAGATCAATTCGTATCGGGATTGGCTAGTGACGACATGAGAACCCGTTTGTTTGCGGAGCCGGATTTGACGTATAGAAGAGCTATCGAGTTGGGGCTCGCTCTTGAAGCTGCGGACCGACACGCGCTAGTTAGCGTTTCGACCGGTGGTTCAGCCGGCGGCGGCGACAGCGCGGCGGCGCCTGCGACGGCGGCCGCGACGACGGAATCTTTGCATCGTGTAGCGGCGGAGGCGCGCGCGGGCCGTGCTTCGGGCGCGGCGGCGGCGCGCGCGGGCCGTGCTTCGGACGCAGCAGACGTGCGCGCGGGCCATGCTGCGGGCGTGGCGGGCGCGAGCAGCGGGCAGGCTTCGGTGACCTGCTGGCGCTGTGGCCTGAGAGGTCACGTGCGGTCTTCCTGCCGGGTGAGGCGGGCGAGCAGGCGCGGGGCGTGCGACGGTGAAGGTCGCGCTCGGAATAAAAACCAGAATTATCTGGACAGTGATAGTGATGGTGATAGTGAGATGTACAGCTTAAATGTGTGTGGTGCGAGTGGTCAGCCGTATCGTGTGCGCGCACAGGTGAACGGGTTGTCTTTAGATTTTGAGCTGGATACTGGCAGTAAGTTGTCTACTATTAACTACGACTGTTATGAGCGGCATTTTAAAAAGTGTAAAATTAATAAAAATAATGTTTGTTTACGCTCTTATACAGGAACTTTAATCGAGCCCGAGGGATATTTGTTAGTAGATGTGGTAATTGGAAAGTATAAGGCGGATCAGTTAAAGTTATTTGTAATTAAAAATGGCGGACCGCCACTTCTCGGTCGTTCTTGGCTGCGTCGTTTGAATATTGGCTCGGTACAGATTAATGATTTTTTGTGTAATTTACAAAATGTTAATGTAGTTGAACGCCTACGTCACGAGTTTCCTACCGTTTTTGCACCCGGGCTGGGAACGTGTACTGTAAAAATGTCATTAAAATTAAAAGATACGACGCCTGTATTTTTGAAAGCGCGACAATTGCCTCTGGCTCTGCGCGAGCCAGTCGAGCGCGAGCTGAATCGACTCGTGGCCGAGGGTACTATTTGTAAAGTGGATTATTCCGAATACGGCACGCCCATTGTGCCGGTAATAAAAAAAACGGGTGAAATTCGTATCTGTGGTGATTACAAAGTAACCATCAACCCGAAACTGTTGCGCGAGCCGTATCCTCTGCCACGGATCGATGAGTTATTCGCCGCGTTGAGCGGCGGTGAACAGTTTTCTAAGATCGACCTCACTAATGCGTATCAACAATTATTGCTCGAGGATGAGTCACAGGCGTGTACGGCGATCAGCACTCACTTGGGCACGTTTGTTTATAAGCGCACTCCTTTTGGATTGAGCTGCATTCCCGAGAAGTTTCAAAAGTTTATGGAGGACACTCTCCGGGGTCTGAGTGGTGTTGTGGTGTATCTCGACGACATCGCTGTGACCGGTCGGGACAGAAATGAACATTTAGCGAATTTAAAACGCGTTTTGGAACGTCTGCGTGACGTCGGTCTTAGAGTGAAATATGAAAAATGTTCGTTTTTGCAGGACAGCATAACTTATGTTGGGTTTGTTATCGATAAATACGGATTGCATCCAGATCCAAACAAAGTCAAAGCAATTGTAGACGCGGCCGCGCCAACTGATGTATCCCAGTTGCGCTCGTTTCTAGGACTCGTTAATTACTATTCAAAATTTATGCCCAATATTAGTACAACACTGGCACCTTTATACGAGTTATTAAAAAAAGGCGTTGTTTGGAACTGGGCAAGAAAATGTGAAAAAGCATTTGAAGCTATTAAAAAAATCATAGTAAGTAAAAGGGTATTAGCCCACTATGATCCTGGGCTCCCCTTAGTGCTTTCGGTCGATAGTAGTGCGTACGGAATTGGCAGCATTTTAGCACATCGATACCCTAATGGTGAGGAACGTCCGATTTGTTTTTCGTCGCGAACCTTGAATAAACAAGAACGTTCTAGAAGCGTTCTCGATAAGGAAGCGCTCGCGATAGTTAGCGGAGTCAGTAAATATCATCATTATTTGTACGGTCGTCATTTTATTATTAAGACGGACCACAAGCCTCTTTTATTTATTTTTGGCTCTAAAGCTGGGTTACCACAAACAGTTGCCAGTAGATTACAACGTTACGCTGTGAGACTTGCGGCTTATGACTTTGAGATTGAATATGTGAAATCTAAAGACAACTGTAGTGATGCCTTGTCTCGTCTGCCATTGCCGTGCGAGCGTAAAGAACCTGAACGGGATCCGATTGTGTATGTGAATTATGTCGAAGCTTCGTTCCCGATTTCTGTTAAAGAAGTCGCTCGTTGTACTGCCGGTGATTTAATTTTAAAAAATATATATCGCTATATAGTATCTGGTTGGCCTTCAAAGGTAGCGGAGACAGAGAAGCCTTATTTTTACCGTAAGGATAGTCTGACAATAGAAATGGGTTGCATTTTGTATAATCACAGAGTGGTGATACCGGCTGTTTTGCGAAGTCGTGTTCTGAACGAACTACACGTGGGTCACCTCGGGGTGGTCAAGATGAAGTCGATGGCCAGAGGGTACGTATACTGGCCTCAGTTAGATACAGAAATTGAAGATTTATCTCGCGAGTGCTCGGCGTGCTGCCAGCAGCGAGATGCTCCGCCTCGGGGTCAACTGCATCCGTGGGCGTTTCCTGCCAGTCCCTGGTGGCGTTTACATATTGATTTCGCGGAATTTCAAGGTAAACGTTATTTAATTACCGTCGATGCTCACAGTAAGTGGATTGAGGTTCAGAAAATGACCGAGGGCACCTCGGCTACTGCTACTATCAAGAAGTTAAGAGAAATCTTCGCACGCTTCGGTCTCCCTTCTGTCGTGGTGAGCGATGGGGGTCCTCCATTTAGCTCGTTTGAATTCGCTGAGTACATGCGTAAAAATTTGATCACACACATCATTACAAGCCCTTACAGATCACAGGGTAACGGCGCAGCCGAAAATGCGGTGAAGTCCGTGAAACGGGCTATGAAGAAGGCGATCCACGAAGGTAGGGACATAGATACGGCTGTGAGTCTGTTCTTATTTCAGTACCGGAACACGGAGCACGCGAGCACAGGCATCGCACCAGCCGTGGCTCTTCTGGGCCGACGCATGCGGGGACGGCTCGACGCGCTGAAACCTAGCGCGAAGGATCAGGTGGAAGCTTCGCAGGAAAGATCGGGAGAACTGAAACCGGGTTTCGACAGGAGTGTGGAGGTCGGTAGCCAAGTTTTAGCTCGTAACTATAATCCTAGTCAGGAAAAGTGGGTACCGGCGGCCGTTACGGCGAGGGAATCGCCGTGTTCATATCGAGTTCGTGCGGCTGATGGTCGTGAGCTACGACGCAATATAGATCAGCTGTTGGGTGTTAAGAAGCCGTCTCGATACTCGCTAGCTCCAAATATCGAACCACCGGTAAGAGAGTCGAACGTGTCCGAGGAAGGCCAACTCAGTCCAACCAAGTCACCCGCACCGGTGTCAGGTGTTAGTGAGGCGGAACAGTCCGAACCTGTTGAGCGTGCCTCACCAGGGGGTGATCAATCGGAGCCCGTGCCGTTATCGATGGATAACGAACAGATACCACGTGCACGCCCTTTGCGTTCATGTCGTGTTATTAAAGGTTCACGTCCGAAATGTTAATTTTAAGGATTGAATTATTAGGGTCTCCGTTAGATTTAGTAATAGTGTAGTTTCCTAATTTAATTTAGTGTACTTTCTGATTATTGTTTTACTCTTTGTGTGTTCATTATTTTAAAATAACTATTGTCTTAAAGGGGGGCGTGTTCCATATGTGGGTACTTTAATAATTCATTAAACAGTTCTGTCACCGACATACCGGTCTTTCATTGTTGCTCCGCGTAATAAATCCTAAATAATTAGAATATTTAACTGTAAGGAATACGAAAATACGATTTTTGCCTCCTTTTTCTTAGTTAATAACCAAGTGAAAGTTACTATCTAACAAACTGAACTGAACGATCAATCCACTGGACAAAAATTACCTTCATAAAGTAAGGGTTCCATCTCGTCTTCGGACGACGTACAGTCCACTACGTTAAGTACAACACAAGTGCTGTCCGGCGTCGTCGTCTGCGCGTCTGGAGCGCGCGATGACGTCACGAAATCTCTCTCTAACTCCAAGCTTTCCCGGCGCGCTTTTTTAAATAAAAAAAATTACCTTCAGTAATGGTTCCATATAATATTGTCTTCGGAAGACGTACAGTCCACTATGTTAACCACAGCACAAGTCAGTCCTGCATCGTTGCCTGCGCGTCTGGAGCGCGCGATGACGGCCCGAGATCCCTCTCTAACTCCAAGGTCTCCCAGCGCGCTTTTTTAAATAAAAAAAATTACCTTCATAGAGTAACGGTTCCATCTCATCTTCGGACGACGTACAGTCCGCTATGTTAACTACAACACAAGTGCTGTTCTGCGCTATTGCTTGCACGTCTGGAGCGCACGATGACGTCACGAGATCCCTCTCTAACTCCAAGCTCTCCCAGCGCGCTTTTTTAAATAAAAAAAATTACCTTCATATACTAATGGATCCATATCGTCTTCTGACGATGAATCCACGTCAAAAGACGATACGTCAAAATCTGCATATGCAGAGCTGTCCGACTCCAGCTTTCTTCGCGCCTCTTCTATGTGCCGGGTCGTCACCTAAAATAAAAGGTGATGGCATTTACGTACGTAAGCAGACGATATTGAATTCAAACATTTTTTGCGAAAACTGAAAAATTAATTTTAATACAATTGGCACAGAGCGTAAAATTGAATGTAGTTCAAAACGCCATATTGGTCGACAGTTCTGAGATTGAAATTACTTAAGCGCGTCAAAGTAGAACATTGTATTTATTACGATGAAATACATTCAATTTTACAATCTAAGCCAATAAGTGTAAAGTTCATTTTTCGGTGTTAATATTTTTTTCTTCTTCTTGATTCACATCACTGAGTGTATGAAAACGTTACGAGAATGTCATAGCTGTTATTTATTCCATGACATAGGGTATTGGTTCATTAGGCCGCTATATTGCGTCGTCGCAGCATCGTTTTCCATTTGATTTTAATAACATGCCACATTAAACCGTTGCGTAGTCACAAGTCAGAGCTGCTAACAGCGTTACGCTGTTCCTATCCATTGTAAAGACACGACATCTGTATAGTCTGTTAAGTAAGTCAGTTTACTTTGATAATTTTGAGGAAATTCAAAAATCGCAATCGGGCAACATTATGTTTCTTCTTTCTGTAGAATGTCGAACCTTGTTTGATACTTGATTATTACTTCATTTCTGTTTTTTTCAGTACTGTCATATTAATAATATTAACTTTATAATTATTATAAACAATGCAAATTGGGAGGTGTAAAATCCTCTCAAAGTCAATTACAGATTATAATAACTTAAACTAAAAATGTTTTATTGGTAGGTGAAAGAACCTTCTAACAGTCAATTTAAGCTAAAAAGTATGCCCACCCGTGTCCCATAAAATATTTATAAAAATCAAAGTCAGTTATTTCCAATAATTTAGCAGATTTTTGGAGGTGTAAAGAGCCCCCGAGTCAAAGATTAGACTTGGGAAGCGACTTGCGAAGTGTATAGGGCCCCTCAAGTCGTCCTCAAGCCGTCAACAGCTTTCCCACTGTCAATACGAGATTTTAATTTCGCGGCTCTCTCTACAGTAGCGCTCGGCACTACCTCAGTACCAAGATAATCGCAGTATTCTGCAACTTGCGCGCTCGCGACCGCAACGGCACGCCTCAGGACGCACCTACGAGTCCGTATAGCACAGAATTCGCGCTAAATTGGGGAAAATTTGTACAAAAAAATTCCCAATTTTTCACGAATTTTCCGAAAATTTAAATTTTTATTTGGCTTCCAGCACACCGTAGGCGATCGAGAGTGTCAAGCACAGCGCGACGGGACCGCGCAAGGCGAGAAGAACTTGGATCACGGCGCAAAAGAGCTCTTTAGCAGGATCAGCCTATACGTTAGGCCTATCTGAAATAATAATATTTTGACTTTTGACTATTTTGATAGGTTAGGTTAGGTCAGGTTAGGTTAGGTTAGGTCCGTAGCAGTACTCACAGATTCCTCTGCCAATACCCGCAACACGAGGCGCGCTCTCTTACACTGCCTCTGAAGGTTTTCAAAGTTCCTCACACACTGCACGCACAGGGCTTGCTGCACAAAGCCATCATCTTGAGGCTAAAACAAGCATCATCACTGTCATACAACCTAATTTAAATATGAACCTAAGGATGAGCCCATCTGAACATTTTACGTGAACCCTCATCATACAAGAAATTAATAATTGAAGAAAATATTTTGTTTTCCACTTTTGAAAACATTTATTTTTACATTACATACATATTTTTCAAAACCCGTTCAATATAATATTGTGTATTAAATGTTTGACTAGTAGAATACACCGCGGCAAATTTCTAATTCAAGATGGCTGCCATAACAAAATGGCGGATTGTGGTGGTTTAGGGTTTTTAAATTTTTAAAAAAGTTGGTGGCACATAAAACACAAGCTTTCGCTTACTTTCGGACTAGGTTGTGATGTGTGTAATGTCCTGATTTATTCATTTATATACTGACTTCAACCCTTCAAAATCTATTTAAAAGACAATCAAAATTTATTTAATCCAGATACACACATAGACAATCCAAACGTACAACAACCCATAATTCCGTACCCGCAGAGTAAAAATAGGACTCTATTACTAAGACTACACTGTCAATCCGTCCGTCATAGAATAAAATAAATATTTAATCTAAAATCGCTTAGAAGGAGGAACACGATTGGATAAAATTTTCTCGATAGAAATGTCTCCCAAAAGTTGCTCCAAAACCTCAGTTATTCTAGTTTTTATCGGACACTATCATTGGATGTAATTGTAATTTTTATTTTAAAGTGTCGGTAATAATAATTTCTAAAAACTCTTAGGAACAGATTTTTGATAACTAGCTTAGTTTTTGAGTAATTAGGTAAAAAGTCGTTTTTCTGTTATATTCTTCCGCGACGCTGCATGTTGCACCTACCAACAATCAACATATCCGTGAGAGTGAGAAAGACAAAAATAAATTCAATAAATCCCCTGCAGAATTCAAACGCACACAACGGCGCAGTAGTAACTCACACATCTATGATTGCTCAAATACATCACAGGGAGCCCGACTCGTTCTTGGCCAATTATTACATTGAAGGTTAAATCGTACAAGTTCTCGACTTACAGCATATCCGGTTATCAGCTCGTACGCCTTCGCCAATTTGTGACGTCTCAACGGGGACAGCTTGCCCTCAGTGGCGAGACATATCATACACACCTGCGAACAATGACCAAACGTGGTATCAAGCTCTCTCTCTCATGAACCAAAACCAAAATATTCTAGGAAAATAGTCATAAAAATAGTCAGCTCAACATTTTCAACTCAAATTCGACACGAAGTCATGGACTCTCTACGTAAGGGAGTCTGATAATTTTGAGTTTTTCCTGTTCTTTTTTTTATATCTAAATATATAAAAGAAGATAATGACTTATTCATTCATTCATTCACTGACATATCAACGCACAGCCCAAACCGCTGGGTCTAGAGACTTGAAATTTGGCACACAGGTTCCTTATGAGGACTTGGGGCGTATTTTACCAAGCTTCAATTCTCCTTCACGCCAAAACTACTGAACCGATTTGGCTCAAAAGACATGGCCGAAACTTGTATGGAGCTGTCCCCTAGAAAAAAATATTCATGGCCATCGATAAACAGTACGTCATATTAAAGCTTATAATTATGTCTTTACAATAGTTTAAGTTTCATGATCAGAAAACATGCGTTAGAACTAGCTTTGCTCCTCCAGTTGCCCAACCAGGCAGAGATCTGGTCAAGTCCTTGTTTAACAGACATTGTTTTATCAAACCATGGTTCACATTAGGCATTCTACGCTGTATGAAAAATAGAGATAGAATGCATATTCGTTTAAAAGCTACACCTGAGAATAAGATTTTAGAGATTACTTATAAAATGTATCGAATTTTTTGCAACAAATTGTTAAAAATCTTGAAATTAGATTTTTATAAATCTGAGCAAAAATCTTGGCAGACTTAGAAAGATCACGAACACTGATAAATCAAAATCCAATAACGAAAGTATATTACTCAATCTAAAGCAATCTCCCCGAGATTTCGTTAATCATATTAATAAGTATTTTGCTGGTGTGGGTCTCTGTCTTTAAAAAATCTTACATCATACCTGTTTATAAAGGAGGCCCCAAAAACTGTATTGAAAATTATAGACCAATCTCCATTCTTCCAATACTGTCTTAAATACTAGAGAAAATAATTAATCGAAGACTAACTTACTTAGAAAAATATGGTACTCTAGCAACAGCTCAATATGGTTTCCGTGAAGCTCGGTCTACTGAAAAGGCGGTATTAGATCTTAGAGATTGACGAACTTGATAGAAAGGCCTTGCCAAGGCCTTCGACACTGTTTCGATACCCACTCCTGTGACAAAGCTGGAAAAAGTTGGAATACGAGGCCAAACGTCTTCTTGAAGATTATTTAAAAGATCGAACCCAGACAACAAGAATAGGGAATACGTGTAGTGATGAAGAGTCTGTAACTTATGGCGTTCCTCAGGGCAGTGTTCTTGGACTTACCCTTTTCCTGGTTTATGTAAACGACCTTTGCAACCTAAAATTAAATGGTGGAAAAATATTTTCCTATGCTGATGATACGGCGCTTATATTTAGTGGTCGAGACTGGAACGAAGTTAGATCTTGTGCTGAGCGGGGTCTTTCCATTGTGACTGAATGGTTACGTCGTAATTTATTGAGTCTTAATGTAGGTAAAACAAAATATATTGCCTTCACTGGCTCACGTGGAAAAATACCGCAAATGCTCATTAGAGCCCACTCAAATTGTATTGCTGAATCAGACAATTGTAGCTGCCCTATATTACAGTCGGTTTTAAGCCTTAGATTATCTTGGAGTCATTATTGACAACAGATTAAATTGGAAGGCACACATAGAATCACTCTGTTCAAGAGTTAGAAAATTAATATTTGTATTTAAAAATCTACGTGATGTGACTAATTATGAAATAGTACTCAAAGTATATAATGCTCTTTGATCAATTTTGACGTACTGCATTACAAGTTGGGGTGGCGCAAGTATAACTCACATGCTAGCTTTGGAGCGTGCGCAATGTGCTGTCTTAAAAGTTGCCACGTTTAAGCCCTTCAGATACCCAACTGCTGATTTATATAGAGAATGTAAGGTACTAACTGTACGACAGCTATTTATTCTGAACTCAATCTTGGCTCAACACGCAAAAGTATCCCAATTAGTTGAATCTAACCTAAAAATAAAGCGAAGACAAGATAAATGTTTTGACATCCCTAGATAAATGTTTTGACATCCCTAGATTAGCTCAACATCAATCAAAGTATTTATGTCCGTTTATTTACAACAAAGTCAGTAAGTATGTCAAAAACCTAAAATCACTTACAAATAAATAGGGATTTCAAAATTGCTGTTACGGATTTCCTAAAATCATTGAACTATGACGAAACTGAAAAATACTTAAAAGTATTCACTAACTTACAAACATGCTCATACTCAGTCACACTCACACATACTCACAAACACACCCACTTACACACATACGCACACACACACACACACACATGACCACACACACACATGCACACACATACATTTATTCATACCAAACGTGTAAAATAGAAATTAATAAGTAATTTTTATATATAGTTTTTTTTTTCTTAATATTGGCTTCGCGAGATCCCCCGAAGGGTATGCAGACCTCTGCAATACAAGTTCAACAGTGGACTAATTATTAGTCCACTGTTTGCAAAAATTGACTCGAGATGTTGAAATAAAATCTGGAAAGAGTTACCTTCAGCATATGAATAGGATCTGGGACAGCCTGCTGGCTTGATCTGCTTCCAGTTTCATCCATTTCTTCAGTTGATAAAAACTTATAAAGCTATTTTATTTTTCTGCAAAGCCGAACGCGTGTTTTACTTTTTGACATCCCGTGGCAGTGTTGCCATGTCCAAAATCTGTTCGACGGTGATACCACTCAAAAAATACGGTAAATAGGTTCTAAGAAATTACGGCGACTAAGGGCCTTGGAGAAAAACGGTAGAAATAACAGGGTATTATTTTTAATAAAACATTAGTCACAAAATGGCTTTTATTTAAAACAAAAAAAACATTGATTCATATATAAATTATATAGGTCGCACAACGAAAGTTGAGGCGAACACGGCACCACAGAGCAAGGAATGACTTTATATTGGCTAATAGAGTTAGCATGATGACGATCTTCCTTGGGAACCAGTGTCGCTAAACTCACATATTTACAAGTCACGCACACCATAGTCCTCCACATTAGATTGGTCAAAAAAATGACGTGATTTTCAAAATATATTTCCATTATAGTCAACCTTATTAACACAGCTATACAATTTATATTGCAAAAAATTACTTCAAATATGTTTAGTTCCGCTATTGCCCGCATCGGCAGTAGTAGATTCGTTTTATAAAGATTTTTTTGAGAAACTCTGTTTATATGACGTTAAGATTAAAATTTGAATGGCAAAGAACAAACTTCAATATTTGATAACTGTCAAAGTGTAGTGATGCATCTTAACCGTGAATCGTAAAATTATCGACAAAGTTGAAATAAAAAGCAATGTTATATTAATATGTACAGAAAAAAATCCAATTTAATTAATTTCCGTCTAGTCATAATAAATCACAAAAAATAACACATTATGGTAAAAAAAAATAATATTTAATGAATAAATAATATTTAATATTATAATATTTAATGAATTCCGTCCTGTTAGCTTTCTGACTGTACATTAGATGTTTCATTTTTGGAGACTTCAACCTAAGTACAGGAAGTAATAGCTGTTGTAATAATGATTATCGATTTATTAAGCAAATATAAAGGAGTAATCGTATTTAGAAAGAATCTAGGTGACCATATCAAAGTGATTAACATAGCCCAATAGCTAGCTAAAATAGCAGTGGCCAAGCTATAATTATCATAGAACTGAGGGCCGTATACCCCACATGTACTTATGTTTACTTTGAAGTAAAAACCGCGTAGGGCACAACAAGAACCACATCGTACGACAGGCTACAGAACTTGCGATCTGAAGATAGTTGCTAGTGGCAAGAGATATCCCGTACGTGGAGGTCTAAGTTTAGAAAAGCCTTCACCTAGCTCAGCAGTAGACGTCTAAAGGCTTATCATGTCATGTCATACTTTCTATATATTTTTGCGAGTAAATTACTTAGTTATGACTGAATTTGTGACGTGTATAGATGTACCAGTGCACGATGAATTAAAAAAATTTTTTACGTCGTTCTGCTCCAGTTTTAATGTATTTATTACCACTTTTCTTAACAATAAAATCCTCTTCCAAAAAATGATCGGAGCAGATTGTACTTGCTTTTGAAGGGAACCAATTAAACCTTCCAGTAGCTTTGATCCATTTTTCTTTTACAAATGGCTCCCTAGGGAAACTGAAATAGTAATATTTTTAACTCTTAATTTTCTTCTTACAGCCTATTATCGTAGTGAAAAACCATTTTTTTCCTAATATGGATATTTGATAAGCGTGCGAACAGTAGTGGTGAATTTCTTAAATCTTGAGATTGCACTGAACAGATACGGCAATACGCGAAAGTTTTAATAAAAGTCGATAATATTTTATCGATATGTTGACAGTCGACATGATACAGTACTGGCTGAGTAGCGAAAGTTGAATGACAACGTTCTAGAAGAAAATTATTTGTAAATGTGAAAACAACCGTAAAGTTCTTAATTTAAGGATCATTTTAAAATGTCTTGAAGCCCTATAGAAATTTAACACAATTTTTCACGTAATTATACTTAAAACTAGTAAAATTTAAGTTACCGATGGTAAGTTATCCCTCCAAGTAAACGATTATAGGTCTTGCTACGATTTTTACACACTAATACAGCGCATTGAGCCATTTTAATATTTTTTTATAGCACTTTATTGTATGCATTTTTGACAGCGACTGAGTGTGCATGTCGAGCAAGTAAGGTAAATTACACTACTTGTGGCGACACGGGTAACACCCACATGCTACTTCTAGTGTCTTTTGTTTTCTGTGCACGGCACTCACACCATAGATTATACAGTCATGTCTGGTATAAATAAGCAACGTTCAGATTTAATTAGCAGTCTGTCCCCACCGCCTGAAGATGGCGTTGATATTGTCATTACCAAAGATATTATACACTAACAAGATTGAGTACTAACCATTGTTGCTAAGCTAATTTGACACTTATAGCTATCAATTTAGAGGAGCTATTATCTTACAAGCAGTAGCTAGCTAAAAGCGGTCCTGAGCAAGACGGATAGATTTGGTCGTCGTGTCCTTGTCTGACATCTTGCCATCTCAACTAAATATTAGGTTTGGTAGAAACGGTAGATTTTTTTTTTTTATAATATACCAAAACGAAACATCAATAAACTCTGAAACTTATTTCAATAAGTTTTTACAGTTATTATAATTATTTTAAATGATAATTATTTCGTTGTATTAAAAAAAAAATTTTATTGAGTAAAAGTAGTATTTATGTCCTTGGGACTGGTATTACTAAAAGTAAGATGGCGGTTTGTTCACTGCTATTCTGTAGGGTAACAATGAATTACGTAGATCAAAGATTGTTCTTGTAGTAGGACTTTAATAATTGCAGATGTATAATAATAGTCTATTATTATAATAAAAATAAATCTCCCATGTTTATGTGTAAGCACATACCTACCTTAACTTCCAATCGACTGCACCAAATTAGATATTTAATTTTTTTATTGTATATTATGATATTGTCAGGAGTTGGTTTCTGTAAAAAATATTATTATTAAATTCCCGGGCGAAGTGATAAATGAGTCAGCAGTCAATCAGTGGGTAAATCAGCACAAGCATCTAGATACATGTTATATTAATATATACACAATCGTTTTTAAAAATAATTTGTCCTGTGAATTTTTTTTCAACATGGTCACCTTAAATTAGAAAGGGACGCCCTACCTGAGGTGACCTCTCACGCGGACCGTTTTTTTCATCATAGTGCTCAGTCTTGTTATAGTATAATGTCTTTGGTCATACCAGAGAATGCCGATAGAGAGTATTGTTCTGTGATGCCGATAGATGGCGCTTTTTAGTCATTCAGACCTTCGTTCGCTTTTCAGTCATTCAGATATTCGTTGCGGCTGCGCTGTATTTGTCCAAATATGTGTTTAAGTGAGCAAACAACAAACATGCTATTCACACTGCGTGCTATGTGCCAAATATTTAGTTTTGTGGTCTGTGGTCCAAGTAATAATGTTCTACGCTGCGGTCACAAATAAAATGCCCGCGAAATTCAATTTTTTTGTGGTTTTTGCGATTTTTAGGCTAATAAGACATAATAAGCTTATGGCAGTCAAATTGCGGGAATCCCAATATCATTTTTCACGTGTTATATTAAAATCTCTTTTTAATTAGTCCGAGATTTGCCAGTTACTCACTTAAAACTCGATACTCGAACTAATTTCCTAGGATACACATTTTTATGCAAAGATTTTGATATAATCATGTAAAGGTGATACTATCATTCCCGCAAATTAACTGCCATAAACCTCTGATGTGTAATAAGCGTAAAATTTGCAATAAACATGAAAATTTTGAATTTCGCGGGCAGAGTAATCACGACCATCGTAAGCAAGCGAACGCGAGTGATTGAAAGGAACGAAGTCTGGGCAGTCGACAGTCGACACTCGACAGTCACATATTTCCCGTCCTCTTAACGCTAAGAGGACAGGAACTTCTTCTTACTTTTCTTTTCTTTCTTCTTAAACAAAACTATGGAGATGCCCTATTCATTCATTCCCTCCTCCCTAGACTTGCGTGCCATGATGAGCGCCAAGCACAGAGCAAGAAATGACTTTATATATGTGGCGCCAAGATTTGTTGTCAAATGTTCACCGAGTTACTATCTTGGGACGCCACTTCACAGATTAAAAATATTCACGCTAATTTTATAGTCGGAGTCAGTCCTTATTGTTTCATATGTCTGTGCTATGAACCAGTATGATCATAGATACTACCATAGACAACCACAGCAGAGTGATAGACGCACGATGTCCATAGAGACGTTTGTGCTTAAATACTACACACAAACTAACTAGTATGTACCTATATAGAATTATCCAATAGCAACATAATAATGAACTTCATTCATAAATTCATTATCTATTTCACCTCCACCTATGGGCTATGGCAATTCAAAGCAAGGTACAAATTTGTCTCTTTCCTACAGTATTAGATGTGAAAAGCACGAATGGGCAGTTTAGTAGCGTAGTAATTTTAGGGATGTGCTTAAAACCGTAACCTAATCGCACTTTAAAATATAGTGTTGTACTTTACTGTAAATTACCGATTCTTTCCGGTTTTCGATTATACCGATTTATTCGACGATATATAATAATTCCTATATAATTTACTGTTACAAAAATTAAACAAAAAGAAATGATGTAAATAATGCATTTATTGAAAATAATTTTAAAATTATGAGACTCATTACTAGGGCATAATGCGACTTACAGCAAAACATTAAGTTTTATCATAAAATTACTTTTCTCACCAAGTTTCTGAGATAAGTACCATAACAATTCAAAAAGTTGGAAGAGTTGTAATCGTCATAATATGCACACGTTTCCACACCACCCTTGAGGTAGTGTATTTAGCGCGTTTTTAAACTAATTTTTGGCAATCACCTTATGACGAGTAAAACTCTTACGTTTAAAATATTGCAAATTATAAAAATTACACAGCAAAACATCTTAAGCGTATTAAACATACAACATCATTATGATTAAGGACTAAATTAGTCCTTAATCATAATGATGTTGTATGATTAGTAGTAATAATTTGTGTAATTATATAAACCCCTCAACATTGAAATCCTGTACCAACAAAGTTAACATATTATTATAAATGTGAAGATTTTGTTTTGTTATTACATGATTTTGTTTTGTTTTAAAATAATAACTTAACATTGCAGTTGAACGCTGTAAATCACAAGTTTAATTGTTTTAATATTGTGAATGAAGTTACGTAAACAAATGGGCTTACTTTCCTTTGAGTCTGTAGCATCAAATTTCATCGATTCTAGCTTTTTCAATGCTTGATTCCAAAACTCCAAATGGTTGGAATTTAAGGACAATGCGTTTTTTAAATTGCTTTTAGTGTGTCCAGAACAGTTTAAACTATCAAATAAATCATTTATAAATAAAATGATCTCAGAAGTGAAAAAGCCATTATCGATATTCACAGGTATCGCACAATAGTCATGAACACTTAAAATGGCCTTATATGTTTTCATCTGCATTGTCACATTGTTAGCGACATCTCTGCTAAACACTTGTGCAGCATACTTGACCTGAAAAGTGAAATTATCCTGTATTCCCGATTGAACCTGTATTGACCCTTTTATACCTGCAAAAGGTAGCGCAACTAGCGGTTGTTTAAGGAGCAAAATTGTAAGTGTTTTCTTCTTCTTTTTTTGTGCTCTTCCAGTAAAAGAAAAATAATCAATTGAATTGTTTTTGTACACTCCATTTCATCACCTTTCAAATGATATGCAACATGACCCTCATTATTGATGTCAAATAAGGTCTAAAGTTGTTTGAAGTAGATTTTTTGAAAGGTGCGATTTTTTTGACGCCGAGTTTATATTGGTCCTCTAAATGGTAGGACAGCCGGCCCTACATGGACCTTAACGGAGCTGTATACAAACCTTCTTTTTATAAAACTCTATTAACAGATGAACACGCCTATAATAGCTGGCCTGGATAAATCCTGACCCGGCTATGTTAAATTAATGAATAAGAAAAGAATATGCCTACATACACTTGCTTACTAATTTCTTGACACCCACTAAGCCAACCGGATTTGGCAAGTGGATATAAAAATTGGTATGGTGTTAAATATTTACTTGCCTTCATTTTGTCATATGAATTGGGCTTTAAGTGCTTGTCTGTCAGTTGAGTATTCCTTGCAGCACCACATATCCCATCTACGGCATACAACTTCTCAAGGATCCCCCACTGAGCGCGGCGATTTCCGATGATTAGGTCCTTTTTCTGAAAGTTGTTGCGTTGCATTTGAGTAGATGTGGAACATCATGCATATGGTACATCTTTTTGCCATTATTATCATAATAATAGTCCAGTCATTTAAGCTTAAATTAGGTAAGAATCTCGGAATTCGAGATACCCAGCTGTATTTCTGTAAATACTTGTATATTGACTCCCTAAAGGTTGTCTCAAAACCTACATATTGTAGGGTGTGCGCAACTATTAAATTTCAAGGTCAAAAGGTCACAAAAGTCGGTTTATTGCGCTTTTTTTGGAAATATCTCATTTCCTATGGGTTTTTTGCTATTTATATTTATTATCAATATTGCAGAATACAAAATTCTCTACAAATTTTGTTTTTAAAACTTTTTTATACGGTGAACCGTTTTCGAGATAGAGGGCGGAGAGCGCGCGATCACAGCATCACTTCAGGTCAACCGGTGCCTCCGGTCGAAAACGCGCCCTATACCTATGTAGTTGATGAACTATCGATAAATCAATGATTATAAATATTTTTCAATTTTTATTAACTATTATATTATGTTTTATCATTTTCTTATTTTAATTTTGATTTACTTGTCATTTTAATTGGGCGTACACTGTCGTACGAACAAGAAATTTTCTTTTAAAAAGTTGGGAAAGGAAATGTAAAAACGGAGATATACTCGACTAAAAGTTTTGATAATTATCCTCATTCCAAAACACATATTTTATTTCTGCACGCATTAAGTGGCTTTGACACAACTTCTGCGCTTTTTAAAAAGGGAAAAAAAACATTTTTAAAAATTTTTGATAAACTGACAAATTTGGATGAACTAGCTACAGCATTTGAGGAAGAAAATTGTTCGGCCCAGAGATTATTAGAGAGTGGAACTCAAACCTTATTGGCAATCTATAATGCTCCGAAATCTGTGAAAAGTCTCGATCATCTTCGTTATATGCATTACGTCAAGTCTACGTAAGTATTAAGTCAAGTCTTAATAAACCTGTGCAGCTTTCAAATATTCCACCAACAAGTGCAGCTGCTCATCAACATTTCAACCGTGTATATTATCAAGTTCAAACTTGGTTAGGACATTTTAGAACCCCAGGTTCCCCAGGCTGGGCAATGCGAAACGATTTTCTGGAGCCTATCATGACAATTTTACCACCTGTTCCAGAAGATTTGCTAAATACAATTTTCTGCAACTGCAAGAGTGGTTGTGGTTCGGGATGCGGATGCAGGAAAGTGGGCTTGCAATGCTCTTTAGCTTGTGGCCAATGTAATGGGCAAGCTTGTCTCAATGCTCAACCACATCAGAGCGACATTAACGAAGATGGAACCTTTGACCCCGAAATCATGGAAGAACTTGAGACAAATGTCGTTGAAGACGATAATGAAGACCAGTTTGAAATTTACCAGCAGCCAGAAGACGACGATGAAGAGGAAGAAGATGATTAAAATAATATATTTGTGTTTTTTTTTTCATCATATTGTAAGAAGTTATTTATATTAAAATTTAAAAATTCCTATATTTTCATTAACAATTCTGCAATTACATCGGCAGGTAAGTGTTGTTAAATAAATTAATACTGAATAAAAAGTGGATAGGTTAGGAAAAAAAATGATAAAATATAATATAATAGTTAGTAAAAATTGACAAATATTTATAATCATTGATTTATCGATAGTTCATCAACTATATATGACGCGTTTTCGACCGGAGGCACCGGTTGACCTGAAGTGATGCTGTGATCGCGCGCTCTCCGCCCTCTATCTCGAAAACGGTTCACCGTATAAAAAAGTTTTATAAACAAAATTTGTAGAGAATTTTGTATTCTACAATATTGATAATAAATGTAAATAGCAAAAAACCCGTAGGAAATGAGATATTTCCAAAAAAAGCGCAATAAACCGACTTTTGTGACCTTTTGACCTTGAAATTTAATAGTTGCGCACACCCTACCATATGTAGGTTTTGAGACAACATTTAGGGAGTCAATATACAAGTATTAACAGAAATACAGCTGGGTATCTCGAATTCCGAGGTGAACTTCCTATAATGACTGGACTATAATTGACATTTGAAGCATCATTGCCACTGCGAAGGAGATCTTCCCTTGTATCTGATATTAACGAGTTTATAGCAGCAACATTAGCAGATCCTTGATCAGATACAGTTGATCTCAGAGAAAATTCTGTATTATTTACTGCTACAATGATTTCTATAAGAATATTTTTTAAAAAATAGGTTTTTATGCCATCTAGGTATCTTCCATGGTGAAAAGATTCCTCTCAACATAAACACCAAAACTTTGTCAGCAACATTATTGGTGCGAACACCACCTCTTAAATCCTCGAACCTCGAATGAATATTAGTTACAAATCATAATAGAGTAAAGATGTTAGAAAGAATAATGACCAAAAATGGACAAATACCTACTTATTTAAACCAAGTCCGCCATTGAGCAGATTTTCTTTATGGCACTGACTGTATAATAAGTCGATTTCTGCATCCAGGAACAGACCACCTCATCGCAGATATAAAATAATTAGCACTCAATTAACATGAAATATGAGTACGGCTAGAATTTATAATAAAAGTTTAAATAAATAAACGATTTTTTTAATATCTGGGGACACGGTAGTGTCCCCGCCAGACGAGTCAAGCGAAGCGCGAGGGCACTACCTATCTTTTCTCGAAGTGTTTCGCCGTATTTTTGAACCCTTATAACTTAGGCCAGAATTATTCCAGATAATCAAAATTCTCGGAAAACGATGTCGCCGGTGAACTTTTTAAACGTATAAAGTTTCAATATCACAGGTCTTATACTTTAGATTTTATTGACATCTGAAAACCCCAGATTTCGTCACTGACTCACTGATGATCATCAAAACCTCCTAGGTACTTCCGGAAGTCCTAGAAAGCTGAAATTTGGTATGTAAGCTAGAATTAGTACACAACCTACCAAAAAATTCCAAAAGTTGGAAATTTAACCCCCAAACCCCTTAAAATAGGGGATGGAAGTTTGTATGAAAATATGGCAAATATTGATGCTAGAGGTCTCAAAATTGATATAGGGGCTCTTTGTAATAAACAATTAAATACGTGTTTCAGGATTTTTAGTAAATCATCCCACATCCATCAAATTAGGGGGTTGGAAGTTCGTATGGTGGGATGGAAGTATGTATGAAACTACGGCAAATATTGATGCTAGAGGTCTCAAAATGGATATAGGGACTCTTTGCAATAAACAATTCAATACGTGTTTCAGGATTTTTAGTAAATCACCCCACATCTATCAAATTAGGAGGTTGGAAGTTCGTATGGGGGGATGGAAGTATGTATGAAACTACGGCAAATATTGATGCTAAAGGTCTCAAAATGGATATAGGGACTCTTTGTAATTAACAATTAAATACTTGTTTCAGGATTTTAAGTAAATCACCCCACATTCATCAAATTAGGGGGTTGGAAGTTCATATGGGGTTTCCTATACGTATATAGGTACAAACTTAATTTCATGTTAGATATCTGCTAGTAAACATCTGGAAAAACACGTATTTTTTTTTGGTAATTATAAGGGCGATTCCAGTGCCCAAGTGGCCATGCGCCCATGTCCCCAGTGCCCCGTGCCCAGTAATATCGCACGTTTTAAGCCCAAGTTCCATGCATGTCATGTCAAGTCACGTTTCATTGCATGTCGAGTGACCAGGATCCAGCGCTCAATGACAAAAAACCCAAATTGAGCCGAGTGCCCAGTGCCCAACGAGAGCTGTCGAACGTGCCAAGCGTCAAATCTCTCTGATTTTGAAGAGCGTTACAGCGCTTCAATACCTGCTCAGTGCCCAAACGGACGCGTCAAGCCCAAGTTACATACAGGCCCCGTCCAACGAGCCCAGCTCTCAGTTTCCAGTGCCCAGGGTGAGATGAGTGCCCAAGGCCCAGTGCCCAGTACCCACAGTTAGCCGTCGGGCATTCCAAGCGTCAATTATATGGATTTTAACAGCGCCTTAACGTCAATGTGCCCAGTACCATAGTGCACGCGGCAAGCCCGAATTCCCGTACCGAGCTCCGCGTGATCATTGCCCAGAGTCCAGTGCTCTGTGACCAAAATGAGTTGTCAAGCGTGTCAAGCGTCAAATTTGAATTTCAAGAGCGCCTCAGCGCCCAACGAAAATAAAGACTATAAATAAAACAATAGTTAAAAAACTAATAAACACACAAATCCTACCGATACCTTCCGTAGTTTTTTAATGGATAAAAAGTAGTCTGTGTTAGTCCAGGGGTGCTATTCTCGAAAAAACAAAATTGTACAGCGGCCAACCATCGACGGTAACCATAGCAACGCAGCCATCAGCTGCCAATTGTCGCCTTGGCTGCATAACTGACGGAAGCATTAACCAATCAGCGCATAGCTGTTAGCTCGTCGCTGCTATAAGTATTTTTGCAGAATAGCATAGCTGGATATAATCAGTCTACATTTTAAATTACAGCCAAATCAGTTCAGTGGTTGTGTTGTGATTGAGTAACAAACATCCAAACTTTTATTTGTATCTGACTTTGTGTTTTAATAGGTAAAATTTGAAGTTAGAAATTGAAATTTGGATCTATACGTTACGTTTAATTATCATTTTATCTTGATAAATGTAAAATTAGTTTCACTTTCGGTAGGCCAAAACTACTAACTTTAAATCCACTATAAGTTTTTAAAATTTTCAGAATATACTTCTAAGCAAAGTACGTATCTACTCTTAATACAAGCATATTAGAGAGTGGGCTGTGAAAAGAGGCGCACTTGAAGTGCAAGAAATACACAAAAAAAAAGAAAAATTAAGTAAATAAAGAACATTGTTTTAAACAACTTACAAAAAGAAATGAAATCCCAACAAAAACATTTTTCATGTAAAATGTTGCCAGACGAGCATATGGCTCCCACTGTCAAAAAGTTATCAGATCTCATGCAGGGCAAGACTTCTGACTTTATACACCCTAAAATACAAGCTCTAACTTCACAAACTCTACACTGTAGTTACAGTAATGTCTTGGTCGTTTGGCTACCGTTACATTGGGCGTAAAATCAAAAATTTATTTACTTTTCAGTACTCTGTAAGTTCTGTAAAATCAAAATTTGAAATCAGGAAAATGTTCTTGGTGGGATAAATTTTTCACTTTACGCCCATGTGACGGTAGCAAAACGGCCAAGACATTATTGTAACTACAGTGTAGAGTTTGTGAAGTTAGCGCTTGTATTTTAGGGTGTATAAAGTCAGAAGTCTTGCCCTGCATGAGATCTGATAACTTTTTGACAGTGGGAGCCATATGCTCGTCTGGCAACATTTTACATGAAAAATGTTTTTGTTGGGATATAGTTATTAGTTTAATAAACTAAACTATTAATTAATATATATATAGCTACTCGTGCTGATTGGCCACTGACTGACTGATTGATCACCTCTCCTGAACAATTTTGTATGAAAAATTTTTTTTTCAAGGATGATGTCGTATAGAGGGGAAAAATTCATGAGGAGGAAAAATACGGAGAGAGCTGATGAGTGAGGATTTCGAAGACGGATGAAGAGCACGGGGAGGGTATTAAAGATAGGTGGGGGGTGCTCGACCAAATGTCATTTGGAACGTCATGCAATTGGCAGTGAGCTGAAAAAAATTTCAAAATGGCGAAAAAAAGATGGCCGCCATACAAACTTCATCGGTGTCCATCTCGAAAAGTATAAAAGATGGAAGAACGGTTTCTTAACAAGAGTTGATCAGAACCCGAAGGTCTACTAGATGATTGAAAAAAAAATCAAAATGGCAGAATTTATTTTTTCATAGAAAATGTATGGCGAATGTTGATTGTTGAAAAGACTAAAAGTTGTAAGGCAAATAGGGGGGAAGACAGCCCGCGGGCCACATGTGGCCCGCGCCCTCACGCGCCCTACTAGTTAATATTAGGTCCTTACATATGAAATTGGCGTTTTGTATGGGAGGAACATAAAGTCAATTTTTTTTAAATATAATATATATATTTAATCAAAGTATGTACCATTGATATCTATGCACTTTTGCCACCTTATAGGTAGTTCATTGATCCCTTTACCAAAAAAGCCATTCGGACGGGAATCAATAAAATCTTTTAAAGCGCTTTGGACTGCCTCATCGGAGTTAAATTTTTTCCCTTGTAAGAAGTTATCCAAATTTCGAAAAAAATGGTAATCTGTTGGAGCAAGGTCCGGGGAGTAAGGTGGATGTCTTAGGCATTCCAATTGAAGCTCCTCTAATTTGGTAGCCGTCTGTTGTGCAGTGTGTGGTCTAGCGTTGTCCTGAAGCAGCAGTGGCCTAGAACGATTGACCAGCCTTGGTTGTTTAGCAGCTAGCTTTTCCATCATGGATTGCAGTTGCTGACAATAGATATCCGCCGTAATTGTCTGGCCAGATTTAAGAAAGCTGTAGTGAACGACGCCGGCGCTAGTCCACCAAACGCTCACAAGTAATTTTTTTTTGAGTCAATTTTCGTTTGGGGCAGGATTTGGCTGGTTCGCCAGGGTTCAACCATTGCGATGAGCGTTTCCGATTATCATACAGGATCCATTCTTCATCACAGGTAATGATTCGATTTAAAATCCCTTCATTACTGTGCAGGTTGAGTAATGTAACACAGCAGTCTACGCGCGTTTGTCGGTTTGCTGCACTCAATTCATGAGGTACCCACCTTTCAAGCTTTTTCACCTTCCCAATTTGCTTCAAATGAACTAAAACAGTTTTATCACTAACACCGCAGCCTGCAGCTAGCTCGGACGTGGTTTGCGATGGATCCGCTTCCACAATAACCTTCAATTCTTCATTGTCAACTTTGGTCTCCGGCCGTCCACGGGGCTTGTTCTGCAGGTCGAAATTTCCAGAACGAAAACGTTGGAACCAAAAACGCACTGTGTTTTCTTTTGCGACACCCGCGCCGTACACATCATTAATCCTTTGAGCCGTTTCTGCAGCACTGGTGCCACGATGGAATTCGTACTCGTAAATAACGCGATATTTCAAGTTTTCCATTTTGTAAACAAAGTGGCGCAAAAAAAAAACCAAAAGAGAAAAAAACAAATGAATTACGATTTTCAAAACACGAAAGCATGAGTTAATAGCTGTATAAATTTGAAATTGGAATTTCTAACCAAAGAAGAGATATTTGAGATCAAAGTGGCCAGTACGACAAAACGCCAATTTCATATGTAAGGACCTTAATATATATATAGCTACTCGTGCTGATTGGCCACTGACTGACTGATTGATCACCTCTCCTGAACAATTTTGTATGAAAAATTTTTTTTTCAAGGATGAGATCGTATAGAGGGAAAAAATTCATGAGGAGGAAAAATACGGAGAGAGCTGATGAGTGAGGATTTCGGAGACGGATGAAGAGCACGGGGAGGGTATTAAAGATAGGTGGGGGGTGCTCGACCAAATGTCATTTGGAACGTCATGCAATTGGCAGTGAGCTGAAAAAAAATTCAAAATGGCGGATTCAAAATGGCCGCCAAACGAATTTCGCCAATATCTCGAAGAGTATAAAAGATGGAAGAACGGTTTCTTGACAAGAAGTGATCAAGATTCGAAGGTCTACTCGATGGATAGAAAAAAAAATCAAAATGGCGAAATTTATTTTTTCCCATACAAAATGTAAGGGGAATTATAAAGTTTTTTTTTAAAGGCGGGAAGACAGCACGCGGGCCACATGTGGCCCGCGCCTCCACGCGCCCTACTAGTTACTATATATATAGCTACTCGTGCTGATTCACTGACTGACTGACTCACTCATTGATCACCTCTCCTGAACAATTTTGTATGAAAAAAATTTTTTTCAAGGATGTTGTCGTATAAAAGAAAAAAATTCATTCGGAGGAAAAATACGGAGAGAGCTTATGAGTGAGGATTTCGGAGACGGGTGAAGAGCACAGCCAAGCGTATTGGAGATAGGTGGGGGGTGCTCGACCAAATGTCATTCGAAACGTCATCCAATTGGCAGTGAGCTGAAAAAAATTTCCAAATGGCGGATTCAAAATGGCCGCCATTCGAATTTCGCCAATATCTCGAAGAGTATAAAAGATGGAAGAATGGTTTCTTGACAAGAAGTGATCAGCATCCGAAGTTCTATTTGATGGACTGAAAAAAAAATTCAAAATGGCGAAAATTTTTTTTTCATAGAAAATGTATGGGGAATTTCAAAGGGAATTTTTATAGGCGGGAAGACAGCACGCGGGCCACATGTGGCCCGCGCCCCCACGCGCCCTACTAGTATATATATATAGCTGCTTTTGCTGATTCACTCACTGATTGATCACCTCTCCTGAACAATTTACTATGAAATTTTTTTCATTTTTTTTTAACCATTTCGTATAGAAGGGCAAAATTCATGAGGAGGAAAAATACGGAGAGAGCTGATGATTGAGGATTTCGAAGACGAGTGAAGAGCATAGTTAAGGGTATTGCAAATAGCTGAAAAAAAATTCAAAATGGCCGGCATTTGAATTTTGCCGATATCTCGGAAAATATAAAAGATGGAAGCATGGTTTCAAGACAATAGGTGATCAGGACTCGAAGGTCTATTCGATGGATAGAAAAATTAGATGATGGAAATTAGATGGATTTTATTTTTCCATAGAAAATGTATGGCGAATGTTGAAGAGGCTAAAAGTTCGAAGGCAAATAGGGGGGAAGACAGCACGCGGGTCACATGTGGCCCGCGCCACCACGCACCCTACTATTATTTTAATATACCTATATATAGCTGCTCGTGCTAATTTACTGACTCATTGATCACCTCACCTGAATAATTTTGTATGAAAAATTTGTTTTTCATGGATGGGGTCTTATAAAAGAAAAAAAATCATTCGGAACAAAAATACGGAGAGAGCTGATTGATTGAGGATTTCGGAGACGGGTGAAGACTGAAGAGCATAGACAACCACAGCAGAGAGACTGAAGAGCACAGCCTAGCACAGTTGTCTATGGGCTACAAGGAACATACTACTCTCTACCGAGAGGCGAGATGGGCTATGGTGGCTCTGTGTGGTTCACAGAACACAATACTCATGTGGGTTGTCTATGACAATACTCTCTACCGAGAGGTTGCTGTGTTGTGTGGTCTGTTTAGTTTTGCTGTGTTTTGTAGTCTGTGAACGATAGCCGCTAGGGAATCATAGAACACATGAAAAAGCGCGGGAACGGTCGAAGAGAAAAGGCGCGTTTTTATAAACAAATTTTCAAGAAATTTATTAATATCGCTTATAGTGCACAAAAATTAGTAAAAATAGCATTCCGGTGCCCCCATAATGAGGGGCGCCAAGTTAAAACGTAAAAAAGAGTCGTCGCCGACTAATGAATCGGTGTCGTCTTCAAGTGACTTTGAAGATGATGATGAGAAGTACAAACCGTTCAGAATCCAGAACTATACTCGCAAATATTTAGACAACGGCCGTGCAGAGGAATACATAGTTTTCCTTTCATCTAATATTCCGGAAAAGGCTATTGGAGAACATGAAAAGCTCGCCATATCATCGGATTTAAGACAGTATAGTGTTAATGGTGTGAAGTACTTAAAAACCATCAACAAGTACAAAATTGGAATCGTATTTGATTTAGCAAATAATGCTAACGTATTTTTAAATAATGACAAATACCACAAAAATGTCAACATGAAACCTAGTATTCCAGCTGCTTCGACGGAGATCACGGGTGTTATAAGGGGGGTTCCTCTTGAACTTTCCAACAAAAAGATTTTTTCACTATTGTCTTCAACAAATGTAATTCAAGTCAGACGACTTATGTCAAGGGTAACTATAAATGATAGAACCGAATACAAACCCACAGCAACAGTGGCTGTGACTTTTGCAGCGACCCAGCTACCGGACTATATTCATTTGGATTCATGGAGACACGAGGTGAGTCCTTTTATTCCTCCAGTCAAGCAGTGTCTGCAGTGTTTGAAGTATGGACACATTGCTAAATTTTGTAAAAACTCCGTGAAGTGCTCCATTTGCTCAGAAAATCACAATTTTAAAAATTGTTCGGTTGACAAAATAAATGCAAAATGTATTAATTGCAATGGGAATCATATAGCAGTATCAGGTGAATGTCCCATTAAAAAGCAGAAAATTAATGAAAATAAAATGAAGTCAAGATCTGTAACATATGCAGAATTATTTAATGAAAAATCTTTTCCTAAATTAACAACAAATGACCCTTACAAACAACTACAAAATGTATTAAAATCAGATATTTTTTTGAATTTACTTGTAGAATCGATTGTCAAAATTGTATCATCTAAAACAGACAATAACCCTATTAGTTCTAATAATGTGAAAAATATTCTTCTCGAAACGTTCAGTAAAAAAACTACCCAATTTAAAAAATAATGGATTATGTAAATATAGTTCAATGGAATGCTCAGAGCTTACTAAGTAATCGACATATTTTATCCCAGTTTCTTTATGAAAATGACATACATATTGCAATAATTTGTGAAACTTGGTTAAAACCTGAACATAGATTCAATATAAGAGGTTATAAAATTGAAAGAAACGATATAGGTAGCCAACATAATGGTGTTGCGCTAATTATACATAACAGTATATCATATACAAAAATAGATACATATTGTGATAGTGATCATCAAAACATTTGTATTAGGATTAAACTTTATGATCAAGAAATTAGTATATTGAGTTTCTATAGTCCACCTCTTGCAAATTTTAATAAAAACACTTTAGACATGTTGATTAAAAATATTCCGAAGCCATTTATCCTTGGGGGTGATTTTAATGCCCATCATACTATTTGGGGTAGTAATAGTATAAACAGTAGAGGTAGAAATCTTCTAGATGTCATTGATGATAATAGCTTAGTTCTTCTTAATAATGGTAAGCCAACTACTGTTGGTTCTCTCACTTGGCGTCCCAATGTTTTAGATTTATCATTGGTTTCTCCATCTCTTGCATTGACTTGCGATTGGTCATTACACGACGATCCTTTAGGAAGTTATCATTTACCTGCAATAATAAAATTACTTGTTGGTTGCAATAGTCATGGAAATTCAGACAAAGGTAATAACTTGCCATTGTTTCCCAATTACAAAAGTGTTAATTGGGATATATTTGAAAAAGAACTTGATTCTTTGTTGTGTGTTACGGCCCCTTGCCTGTCCAGACGAGGGCTGAGTTCCCGGGCCCATAGAGGAACGAGCCCGGACAGGTCGAGGGGGGACCGACTAGTGAGACTACAGTGATCAGTACGGATGACGGTATCCAATCCGAGTCGGATAGTAATATCCGAGTCTCACTAGCCGATCAGTGGAAATAACAGGCGGCTTTTACTAGCACTACTACGGCAATCGTCAACTCGGGCAGCGACAGCCTTCGACATAGACAAGGAAAATAGAAGGCCACTAACCTGGTTGATGCATGCGACGATACTCGATGCGACGCCCCCTGTAGTGGATGTGGGACAGTATGTGACGTGAAAGTGTAAAGGGGTGTGTAGGTGTGTGTGTGAGGCTTGCAACCGTAGGTCCTCTGCACCAATCAGCTCCCAGACACGTCAAACACGAACACAGCTCCAATCGTTCGTTCGCCTCCTATGAGTGGAGTGCTCAATGCAGCAGCACAGTGGGTCGCAACCCGCAACAATGAACGCGACGGTCAAAATATGTCGAACGTTCAGGCTGGCTTCAACTCCCACAAACACTCAAGCGAATAAAATAAAGTACGTGGTTCACGACACACAAGGTCAGCGGTCAATGACAGCGCGGTCTACAATTACTTAACTACCGCGAACTTTATCGCCGCTAAACGCAGCTGGGCACGCGTGTTACTAGGTAGATCCGGCGAGCGTAGCGAACTCACAAAGGCCGGCACAACAACTAGTCAATGTCCCAAACACGCGTGCAATGCCCAAAAAACCCAGCGATATCACAGCGCAAGTCGAAGCGGTCCCCAAACAATCAGGTCCGGGGAAAACAAACCGCGGCGCGAAAAAACAACTCAGGCGCCTCAAAAAACAGACGTCCCGTTGCGCAAATATTCCATGACTACACACCCGCGCAAATATAAACGTGGCTACTCAAACGTAGTAATTTACGTCTCGCGACTACGCGTTTCAAAGACGACACGTGATCAAAATTACGTCAGCCACGCGCGGGGAACCGCTAAGTTTGTCGGTCGACAGCAGACTGGGTCCACAAGATGAGTTCACGAATACGCACAAAAGGTCGCGCCCCCACAAAAACTGTCTATAAGAATTGACGCGGTCCCAAAACGCACGTTTCTTGGGGTACAAACCGCCGGGGCAAAAGGGCGCCGCAAAAAACCCAGCCGCACGCACGGCTGTTGCTAGCTGACTCCGATTCGTACTGTGCGCGCCCCGCAATCGCCGCGTCATTGCAGGCACAAAAAAAAACTCTCGTAACCGAGGCGTGAGCGGGACACGCAGATAAGCGCCTCTGCGGGTTAGCGAGGGAGCGCACTATTCAATGCAAACAAAAGACTCGGCGCGCGCGCCAGCTACCCTGGCGTAAACAATCCCCCGCTCCGAATCTAAGAATGTAGATTCGCTAATCAATAGGCCGTTGGGACAACGTGGCCACGGCACGTTGCAATACTGAGTCCCCTACAAATACCTTGGCCACCCGCGGAACGCCATCCGATCCAAATAACAGTTTAACAATGCGTCCACGACGCAAATAGTGGGAGTAGATTAGATTCTTTAAGCATAACAAGATCTCCCATTCTAGACATGACGGTGCCTACACAGTGCTTGCTCTCAACAATGAGGTCGACGACCTCCTTCAAATAACGATTGGTTCCCTTATAATTAGTCCCGCAGTCGGTCCGAACCAAATCGGGTAGGCCGCGACGGCTCACGAGGCGGCCCAGAGTGGCCACGAACGCCTCCGTGCTGAGGGCACTGACAAGTCCCAAGCGGACTGCCTTGGTTGCAAGGCGAACAAGGACGCACAAGTAGGCCTCAAAAGACCGAGCATTCTTAAGGTTAGAGCTCTTCACTAAGAAAGGACCGGCAAATTGGTTCCAACACCGGCGAAAGGTCGAGCAGCCTTTTCGCGGTCCGCAGGCAGGTCACCCATCACAAGCTGTGCAATGGATGCCTCCAAACGATAGCAAGCAATACAGTTGAAGATCACGCTTCGAATGGTTCGTCGGCCTGCCAAAATCCAAACTCACGCTGCAAAATGGCTGAGAGGGTATTGCAACCCGCATGAGTATTTAAAAAAGCCAAGATTATGGACCGAAGTCCGAAGCCAACACAGGACAATCTCACTGTCCGACCACGCAAAAACGTCCACCATGTTTACCAGAGACTTCCAAGAAGCGTGGACGTGGTTGAGTAACCGGGTCAATAGTTCGGCTCCACAAGTTCAACTTAGGAATTGTTAGACGAGACCTGATAGATGCAACCTTGCACTTAGCTAGGACAAGGTGCAATGAGACTTGCCCCGAAGCGCTCACCCACCACAACGACGCAATCCAGCGCTGTGATCCGAGATCTAGCAGCGCGCGTACCATAGGCCACTCACCCTTCGGGTTGTACACCCTGACCAAAGCCGTTGGTAAAAGTACAGTCTGGCAGACCGGCTTATGGTCGTTCAAATTGTCAGGTGAGGTGGCGGTGGTGGGAGCCAAGGCAGCAGCAAGTCAACGGGAGTTGCCCCTTTCGGGCAACTCCTCTAGCCTTGGGCGCTCGTAAGGGCCTTCTTGGGGAACTTCGACCACACCAAGAGGTGGGGTTCCCCCAGGGTACACCCAAGCGTCTCTCCCGGTCTGAGGGGGTCTGGCCATGTACGACAGCCGCGGGGCGGCGTAGTGCGGAAGGGGGTGTCCAGGCCATCGAGGAAGGTGTCGCTGCAGCCTGGGGTATTCAGCCAGAGGAGGGGAGTACCTCCTTGGATCAGGCTGAGCGACGGCAAAACCTCCCTCAGGGTTGACAGAGGGCGGAACGCCCCCGCCCCTGGAGGGCTGCACCCCCGCCCGAGGGGGGGGTGAAGCCCTATCAAAACCAGGGGCCGCACTAACAGTGTCACCACGCCTTCTATCGGCTGGGCCTGTGACCGGTGAGGAGACTCCACTCCTGCCGGGTGTCCGCTCAACCACCTCCTGCCTACCGACGCCATTGCGGTCGAGGCAAAGAATAGGAAGGTGGTTGCCCTGACAATGGGGACAAGGCCGTTGGTGCTGGCAATTTCGTTGTAAGTGCCGACCTAAGCAAGAGTAGCACCAACGGCGCTCCCTAGCGATGGCCCTACGGGACTTGGGCGGTCTCTCCAAGAATTTAGGGCAGTCAGTCGTCGTGTGCGTGGAAGCACGGCAATAGTGACAGGGGGTCACCTCGGTCGCAGCAAGACCACTAAAGTTTAGAATTGGGCGGCGTCCAGTCTCCTGCGCTAATTCTGGCTGCTTGGAACCCCTGGTGGAAGTCGTGGGTTTAGAAGGTGGCGTCGGTCGCGCCGGCTCCTTTGCCGGTGTTCCCGAGGCCACGGCATTCTCCACCTGGCGGCTCTGTTCCTCAAGGAACTTTAAGAGGTCACTGAACGGGGGTATATAATTAGCCCCGTCCCCGCCGTACCTCTCTTCAAATCGGATCCGCAGATCGAGAGGCAGGCGGGACAGAACCAGGTGAAGAAGCCAGAAGGACCACTGATCCACCGGTAAGTCAAGTTGTCGAAGGGCGTTGCAAGCAACCACGACTGGGTCAATGATCACCTCCCGGAGACGTGCTAGGTCTTTCAAAACCGGGAGGGATATTAACTCCACCATGTGCGCGTCAGCAAGGCGGCGCACATTGGCGTAGCGCCTCTCGAGGAGTTCTCTGGCCGTGGAGTAGCTGGCGTCAGACAACTTCAAATGGCAAACTACCCCAAGTGCCTCCCCTTGAAGGGAGGTCCGCAAATAGGCCATTTTTTGGCCTGGGGATAGGTCGCGGCGGGTATGGACTAGACTGTCGAAGATGGAGATGAACCCCATCCAGTCTTGAAGCCGCCCACCAAAGTGTGGAAGGTCCAAAGTAGGCAGCCGACCCAATAGGGCGGGCTGCGGCTGCGGGCGAGGCGACTCGCACAGAATGCTCTGTCGAGCCTCACGATTCATTTTGGCCCCAGCCTCGAGCACATCGTCTGTGAACTCGAAGAACTGTTCGTAGTCCTTCTGGGCCGATTCTCGCGCCTCGTCGTCCTCCACTGTAGCAAGGAATTCCGAATAGGCCTCTTCAAAATGGGCTCGTCTGGCTGGGAGCTGCTCAAGGCGGTGGAGCAAGCTAGCCGTCCTGTCTGGACGAGTAATAAGCGCATGCGCGCTAGCTGCCCACCGCAGCTCATCCTGCATACGGCGCACCGGAGGCTTATGCGAAGGCATGGCGAGACTGCGCGAGAATAATTACAAGGAAGCACGAAACCAAAAAATAAAACAACAAGGAAGTAGAACAAGCACAGATGCAAACACCAACACGTGCAGAACGCTAATCAAGGTCGCGGTTAACAAACGCGCGGCACGCGGTAAATAAACGCGGCGTTGCTACAAAAACGCGTGGTGTAGCGGTACAATAATCTGTGGCCGTTAACGCGGCGTATCGGTCCGACACGTGGCGTACCGCGCCTACAAACGTGTGACCGACAGAGATACGCGACGAATTAAATACGCGCAACAAATATCGATATCGACGCGCCGAACGTGTAAAAGCCGCTTAACCAAAAGGCGCGAAACCACGCTCTGCTACCAAATGTTACGGCCCCTTGCCTGTCCAGACGAGGGCTGAGTTCCCGGGCCCATAGAGGAACGAGCCCGGACAGGTCGAGGGGGGACCGACTAGTGAGACTACAGTGATCAGTACGGATGACGGTATCCAATCCGAGTCGGATAGTAATATCCGAGTCTCACTAGCCGATCAGTGGAAATAACAGGCGGCTTTTACTAGCACTACTACGGCAATCGTCAACTCGGGCAGCGACAGCCTTCGACATAGACAAGGAAAATAGAAGGCCACTAACCTGGTTGATGCATGCGACGATACTCGATGCGACGCCCCCTGTAGTGGATGTGGGACAGTATGTGACGTGAAAGTGTAAAGGGGTGTGTAGGTGTGTGTGTGAGGCTTGCAACCGTAGGTCCTCTGCACCAATCAGCTCCCAGACACGTCAAACACGAACACAGCTCCAATCGTTCGTTCGCCTCCTATGAGTGGAGTGCTCAATGCAGCAGCACAGTGGGTCGCAACCCGCAACAATGAACGCGACGGTCAAAATATGTCGAACGTTCAGGCTGGCTTCAACTCCCACAAACACTCAAGCGAATAAAATAAAGTACGTGGTTCACGACACACAAGGTCAGCGGTCAATGACAGCGCGGTCTACAATTACTTAACTACCGCGAACTTTATCGCCGCTAAACGCAGCTGGGCACGCGTGTTACTAGGTAGATCCGGCGAGCGTAGCGAACTCACAAAGGCCGGCACAACAACTAGTCAATGTCCCAAACACGCGTGCAATGCCCAAAAAACCCAGCGATATCACAGCGCAAGTCGAAGCGGTCCCCAAACAATCAGGTCCGGGGAAAACAAACCGCGGCGCGAAAAAACAACTCAGGCGCCTCAAAAAACAGACGTCCCGTTGCGCAAATATTCCATGACTACACACCCGCGCAAATATAAACGTGGCTACTCAAACGTAGTAATTTACGTCTCGCGACTACGCGTTTCAAAGACGACACGTGATCAAAATTACGTCAGCCACGCGCGGGGAACCGCTAAGTTTGTCGGTCGACAGCAGACTGGGTCCACAAGATGAGTTCACGAATACGCACAAAAGGTCGCGCCCCCACAAAAACTGTCTATAAGAATTGACGCGGTCCCAAAACGCACGTTTCTTGGGGTACAAACCGCCGGGGCAAAAGGGCGCCGCAAAAAACCCAGCCGCACGCACGGCTGTTGCTAGCTGACTCCGATTCGTACTGTGCGCGCCCCGCAATCGCCGCGTCATTGCAGGCACAAAAAAAAACTCTCGTAACCGAGGCGTGAGTGGGACACGCAGATAAGCGCCTCTGCGGGTTAGCGAGGGAGCGCACTATTCAATGCAAACAAAAGACTCGGCGCGCGCGCCAGCTACCCTGGCGTAAACATTGTGTAACTTTGTTATAGATTCCAATTCACCTTTAACTACATATAATAATTTTGTTAATTTATTACATTTAGCTGTTCAAAAATCAATTCCCCATTGCAAATCTCAAAATAGTAATAAAGTCCATAAAGGTCTTAAAAAAAGTCATGTCTTCCTTGGTGGAATAACAAATGTACTATTGCAGTTCAGAATAGTAAACAGGCACATATAGTTTTTAAAAAGGACCCAAGTCTTGATAATTACTTAAACTTCAAAAAATTGCAAGCATTTAAGAAATTAACATTAAAAAGAGAAAGAGAGAATAGTTGGGCTGAATTGTGTCATTCTTTCAATCGGAACACTCCAATGTCTTTGATATGGACTTTAATGAAAAAATTTAATAAAACATATATATGTAAAAAAAATTTAATAATAATAATGATTGGATCATGAATTTCTTAAATAAGTACACTCCAGACTATGTCAAATTCGAAGAACTTCATTATGCTGAAAATATTAATTCTTTCAATCATTTTCTAGTAAATCCCTTTACTGTAAAAGAGTTAAAAATGGCAGTGCATGGCAGGAGAGACACAGCATTTGGGTTAGATGGCGTACCATATATTTTATTAAAAAAATTAAATGAAAATGGTGTTAGAATTTTGTGTGCAATCTTTAATAATTTATGGCAAGGAAATCACATTCCTGAAGATTGGAAAGTTGATTGCTTGATACCAGTTTTGAAACCCGATAAAAAGGAGTTTCATGAAGATTCATATCGACCTATAACCCTTACTTCTTGCGTGGGTAAAATTTTTGAACAGCTTTTAAAACAACGTCTTGAATTTTTCATTGAAAAAGATAATATCTTACCATATAATCAATTTGGTTTTCGGAAGGGAAAATCTGCTCAGGAAAGTATTGCTTTGTTGCAGCTGGATATTCAAAAGTCAATTGCTCAAAATAATCTTCTTGTCTCTGTTTTTCTAGACATTGAGGGTGCTTTTAATAATGTCAATCTTAAAATACTTTGTGAAGAACTCAACAAAGTTGGTGTACCTGGAAAATTAATTAAATGGATTTATAACTTTTTATATGAAAGAAAAGTTTTTGTAAAATATGGAAATCTTTATGGGCCCAGATACTCTTCCAAAGGCGTATGCCAGGGTGGAATATTGAGCCCTTTAATATTTTTATTGTATATATATCAGCTAAATTTGAATTTAGGACCATTCACGAGTAATTTGCAATATGCAGATGATTTAGTTATATATTTATCTGGAAATTGTATAAATCAAATAGCATTTAGACTTAATGAATCTTTAGATAGATTAAAGAGGTATTTAGGTTATTTAGATTTAAATATTAACTCTAAGAAATCTAAAGTCATAGTTTTTGGCAAACGAATTCATCCTCCAGTAAAAATTTACTATAATAAATCTGAATTAACAGAGGTATCAGAGGTAAAATTCCTGGGGGTTCTCTTTACCAGCAATATGTCATGGAATAAATATGTTGACTATGTAGCAGCCAGAGCTTTTAAAGCTCTGAACATCTTAAAATCATTAGCTAAAACATACTGGGGTGCTGATCCCAAAATTTTATTACTCCTTTACAAGTCATTAATCAGAAGTCATTTTGAATATGGAGCATTATGCTATGCTTCCAATAAAACTTTAGTTAAAAAGTTGGAGGTCATTCAAAATACTGGTTTACGCCTTATAACAGGGGCATTTAAGACAACACCTATAAATATTTTGCAAATTGAATGTAATATACCTCCACTTGGAGTGAGATTTCATTATTTAAAAAATAGATTTTTACTAAAAAATTTATTCAATAAAAACTAATAAATTATTAAGTAATCTTATTAGTTCTCAATCAGTAATATCAAACAAAATCCTTGTTCTTGCTTCATGAACTTTCTGATTATCTGCAGTTTTTTGGGTCCTTAAACATTCACAGAACAGAGATCACCTGGCCATGCTTTGAAGGAACATACCAAAGCAAGTACTATTACTGTAATATAGAAATAGATCCTTCCCTCAACTCGAAGGAGACATTTAATGAATCACTATTTAAATGGCAAAATTATAGGATATTATATACAGATGCAGCCAAGAACGAGCATTGTACTTCTGTCGCCTTCTATGATAGTAAATTGAAAGTGGGTTTTGGAGAAGGAATAGATTCTAATACAAGTATTTTCTCAGCTGAAGCTTTTGCTATCTTGTCAGCGTTGCAATACATTGAAAATTGTAAAGATGAGTCTCTAAAATGGGTGATTGCCAGTGATAGTATGAGTGTACTTACATCGATACACAATTGAAAGCTTCATGTTAAAACTAACTATTTAATTTACGAAATTATGAAGAAAACTTATCAACTTGAGCTGAACAGATCATATGAAATTGCTTTCATTTGGGTCCCGGCACACTGTGGAGTGATTGGAAATGAAAACGTCGACTTTTTGGCAAAAACGATAAATACATCACAGAACATCAGACAAATAAAGTCAAGTGTTGCCCTTCCTTACACTGATATCAATAAGAATTTGATAAATAAGATGGAAAGTCATTGGGATGAGATGAGGAACTCCCCTGAAAATGAGCGAAAAGGATTATGGTACAAATGCATAAATAATGATTTAAATAAAAACCCGTGGTTTTGTAATAAGAAAACTAATTATAGTAATAGAAAATATTATTCAGCCATATGTCGCCTAAGATTGGGTCATTGTCGCCTTAATGCACATTTACATAGAATGAAAATAGTGAACTCTCCGTCTTGTAATTATTGCAATAGTAATGAATCCCAAACACTGGATCACATACTTTTTTCGTGTTCATCTTTCGGCATTCAGCGCCTTGTGCTGATTGATGACTTGATTAATATTTTCAAGACCATTGAAGACGTGCCGCGCTCGCTAAAGGATTTACTGAAGAATTCGTTGACGTATAAATATTTATACAAATATATTTTGAACACTGTTCAAGAAATTTGAATTTAAGTACAGAAAGAAAGATAATTCAAAGAAAGAAGAGTCAGAAAGAAAAACTACAAGATTAAAATCATTCAGATAAATCATACATATTTATGATTATTTATATTTATTATTGTTATACGATTGAACAGGCTATGCCTTTAAAATACATAACACAGAAAATACACACGAATGAATAGGCTGTATGGTCTCCGACCTTTGCCTGTCCTGAAAGGGACGAATGGATTAACAGAACAGAACATAGAACACATCATATACCTATTATAAGATCTTATAATCTATGGAACACATATTAAAAGGTAAAAAGGTACCTACTCTCCATCAGGCCAGTCTCACTTATCACGTGACCGTCCCGGCTACAAGTAGGGTTTCGGACCTCAATATTTCAGATGGTTGCCGCTCGCAGGCCGAGTTGTACGCGCTAGTTCTCTACGGTCTATTTTACGCGCCGTCTGACTTCTGACTACGGCTGCAGCCCTAGTATGTCGTAAGAGATAAAGTTAAGCAATAGAAAGAGACCACAACATTGCGTTTGTTGCGTGTCGATTTTGAGAGCGGGGCCAGGCGCTATTGCGAACTGAATTGCACTTTTTATGTCAGAGCTAGAGTCGCTATTTCTTTAAATTATCGTGCGAAGTGGACCTTCTGTACAATTTAGTGTTCTGTGTCTCTATCGTAGGGCATAGAGTAAAGTAATATTATCCGGAACGGGCACTAGTGGCCCTAGGGCAAGTAGGCCACTAGGGTAATAAGTAATAAAATATTATAATTAACAAAGTTCTGTGAGAGGCCTACTATAAACTTTAACCTATCGATCCAATTCCGATGCTATTCAATATCGGTGCCTAAAATAAATCGCGTTGAATTCGTACCATGAAGTATCCTAAAAGTAATCGCATTTGAATCGGGTATGATGAATGAATGACCGAGAATCGTCTCTGGTCTGCGGTTGAGTCGAAAAGTGGTTGAAAGAGATAACGTTATGTCACAGACCTACTAAGGTCTGTGCGTTATGTAAACCTCCACAGACCTATGTAGTAGGTCTGTGTAAACCTCTGATAAGTCTGTCTCATTCTTACAAAAACTATAGGCTGCGTTCGTGGACGTTGTAAATTCTATTTCGGTAGATACCGGTTTTTTTATTTTATGTTAAATCAATTATAAAAGCATGTAACTGCATTATTAGACATCGTTATGTTATTTATTTGTAATAAAACTCAAGTGATTGCAGCTTTCTGTATTAAAAAAAATATTATTAAGTGGAGTTTGTCACACAAAATCGAACGCGCCTTAATATGTAACCCATGGAATTAATAAGTACTTCGTACAACTGGAAAGCTTACTTCAATGATTTTGACATATTCAAATGAACCTTAGTTCAATGTGTACAAAGTATTTTTTTAATTAACCAATATCTCCTTATAAAAGTGAGCCTGAGCGAGAAAACTTTTTCTTGGTGTGTCCCTTTCGCACAAGTAAGTTTGACATTAGTGCGAACTAGGGTGACTACACTTGAAACTACTTATCATGGAATTAATAAGTTTTTCCTACAACGTAATAATTATTTGTAGTAAGTACTACGTACTTGGTACGAAGTACATAATATTAATTGCATGCTACTTAAGTACTTTAAAATTTACTATTTAGAAAATACTATATTTACTTGGTATTTAGAAGTGATAATAGATTTATTATAAGTAAGTATACATATTGCTTATTAGAGGATGAGACGCAAGAGTGGTGTGTGCTAGTGTATAAATGTACCTTTGGTTTTATTTAGATAGTTTGGTTTTATCTAGCTTTAGTCTTACTCTATAAAAACAGAGTAAATATAATTACCTACCTACCTTTTTAAATAAAATAATGTGCTTTTCTGCTTCATTTTAATATTATTTAATTCCAATAATCGATATTAAACTGAGTCTCGCCTCCTGTGATAATATACAGGTAAGAAGATGGTTACACTAGTTGAAAGAGACGGACCAAGATTTATGACCTCTTTCTCGGCGCGTTTTTCGATACACAGTAAGCCTTCCAGTTGTACGAAGTACTTAATAATTCCATGATGTAACCTCGTCTCTGGTAATTGACACTGACACTTGACAAGTGACAACCTAACATGGTTTAGCATAGCACTCAGCATCGGGAAAGCGCGAATTTTAAAATTATTGTTTTATAAGTTCTTAGTAGGTACCTAGTTACAAAGTTTTTTACTTTATTTGAATTATATTAAAGGTACAGTGCTAGTGAGTGCATTTTTATTATGACGTAAGTATTATTATTGATTTTACGTGTACGAAATGTGCACATGAAGCATGACTATCATAACTACCACTTGAATAGTAAAGAATTTTAAGTGCATTTTTTTATAGAGAAACGTCGAACTCGAGACGCCGAGTTACATAAGGCCAGCTAGAGCAATTGTGGGAATTTTTAAATTGCAATAGAGCCATCGCTACGGGATTTAACAAAACTTCCCAGGCAAGGGAATTTTCCAAAAGGATGTGGGAAAATATAGCCGAAAATTTAAACTCTCACGGAGATGGCGCTATAAAAGATTGGAAGGGATGGTGTAAAGTAAGTAAATTCATACTTATATTTTAAACACTAAAGTATAATTATGTACTTGACGAATATTATCAAGTTTACTCAGTGACGCAAAAATTTATCAAAATCACATTTTAAGACTTGTTTAATTAATTAATTATCTTTTTGAATAGTGTTTTACACACTTCGGAAATAATTCCTATAAATTTAAATACGAATCAAAATTTTTCACTCGCAGCGGGATTTGAACCCGCGTCCCCCAGCTCTCGCGGCTGGGTGCTCTGACCACTGAGCTATACGAGTCATATCTCCCTGCGGTGAGATATACAATAGATGACGCTAGTCCTATAAGAATATAGCAGAAAAACGACGTTTTACCTAATTACTCAAAAACTAAGCCAGTTATCAAAAATCTGTTCTAAGCGTTTTAGGATATTCCGATACATTAAAACAAAAATTACAATTATATCCATTGTAGTTTCCGATAAAATATAGAAAAACTGAGATTTTGGAGCAACTTTTGGGAGAACTTTCTATCGAGAAAATTTTATCCAATCGTGTATCTGCATGACGTGCAAATTTGAAAGTAATTGTCTTCATAGTTTTTGCATAAAACTTCATTCAAAATCACCTAAATACGGCTCTCAATACGGCTTGTAGGCCGTTAATGATGGACTCTAATTGTAATTAGGTACCTATCTAATATTTTTTTTTTATTTTAGTATTGGAATGACTATAAGTCAAAACTAAAAAAGTTGGCTGCAGCTGCTCGCTCGTCGCACCACGGCACCAGCAGACTGGAGGAGGGGCGCCACCAATGTATTATCTATGGGCGCCACAGATCCGGGCACTGACTGAGATTGAAAAAAAAATTCTACATATTTTAGGAGAAGATTTTGCAAGATTTTGGGTCCGGCCTACCTGGTATAAGGGTAGAACCATTTGAAGAAGCAAGTGTAATTTTACTTTCCCATACTTATTTATTTCTTAACAGTTACACAGATTTAAATGAATTTATTGCTGTCAAAATAGAATTGATATGTGGAGAAGAACATAGTATAGTGCTTCAGAATAGTAGTTTATGTAACGGTTACATAATGGGGGGTATTAAAACACGAGTGTGAGTTTAAAAAACGAGCCGCAGGCGAGTTTTTTAATAGTATCACATGAGTGTTTTAATACCTAATTATGTAGAGTTTCATACACTACTTTATCTACGCTCATATTATTATCATAAATCCAAATCATAAAATCTTGCTAACGTTTGTCGTAAATCATTCATTTTGATTCATTTTGGTTGCAACTACTAAAATGTCAGGTGGAGTTAAACTTTCTTTAGTAGGTTTCACTGCTAGACAATTTTCAGTGCAAAATTTTGACTAAGTAACAAAAATAACACATTAAAATGTTAAAAATTTGTATATATGGCGCCAAAATTCTGCAAATGTGGCGCAGAACCATAGACAATAGACATTGTTGTTGTTGTCTATAGTCAATCATGGCCCATCCATACTCTCGGCAATGACTACCAACTATATGTTGTCTGTGGATTCACTTAAAAAAATATTATATAAAAAATATTACCCCAGATACAAATACAGGAATCCAGAGCCGTGTATCGTAATGGAAATTAAACAACTTTCTTTAAATATTTCCATAGTAGAGCAATGTTATAATGAATAACTTTTTAATAATTATAGAAGTCTGTGAATAAAGTAGGTAATTATTTGACACATTTCGATTTCATAATTCGAACTTTAAGCAATGAGCGTAGATAAAAACTATTATAGTATTGTTGAATAGATTGTGACAAAAGTTAATTTTAACTTTCAGACTTCACAACAAACTGTTGCAGTTGTAGCAAATTCAGAAACTTCAACAGCTTCTGTCAGTATACTGAATGCTCCAGTTCTGCTTGAAGAAATAGTTCTGCCCGGACCATCAAGATTAGTTACCCCACCTCCTCCTACAACTCCACCTCCTGCAACACCACCACCCACAAGTCCAACTCGTGCTGCTGGGCGAGCCGCGGCACCTGCAAGCACTCCTCGACGTTCACCACGTCGCGGCCGACACCGCCGTCGTGAAACACCACTGACGCAAGACGCAGCTCGACGTGCTCTTATTAGGATTTCAGAGAGGAGGGCGCAGATAGAAGAAGAGAATAAAGAAACCCTTAAAAAACTAGGAGACGAACTAAGGGAAATAAAAGAAATATTACGTTCGAGGTAAGAAATCAAAAAGATTTATTCTTTCACATAGGCCTAATGTACCAGGCTCTCATAAAATGTCAGAAAAAAAGCAAAAAAATCAGCACTTTCTCTTTAAAAAAAATAATTGTGTAAATTTTGTCCTAAATAATAAATCAGGTTATAATTTATTTATTATTTAGGTCATTTTGTGAGCAGACAAAATACATACACTTATTTCAAACTTTGTCATTTTAAAAAGCCCCTAGCCCCAAAGTAAATAAATAGCTTGTGTTATGGGTACTAGATAACGGGTATATATACATAAATATTTGATAATATTAGAATAATAATATTAGAGTTGAAGAGGTAGAGTTGAATTTACTCATTTAAATAAAATCACGAATGAATAGGCATTTTCTAGGCAAGCGCATTCCACCTTATACTGTATCATCACTTTCACATCAGGTGATCCATAATAATTATAAATATATTTGTTCTAGGCTTGTCGAGCATACCAGAGATGACGTATAAGGTTACGTCTGCAGTCCACACCAACCCGAAGACCTTGATCAGTATTGGCTTCACTGTCTGATATGGTTAATTGCATTAGTGCCTGTATTCGTGCCTCCTCAAGAATTTCTTGATCACTAAGTTGAGAAACCGGAATTTTGGCTTTATTACAAACATTCTGCAGGATGACACAGGTGTTCACTATGGAGGCAGCAACTTTTGGCTCATAATGTAACACTCTATGGTTTAGCAGACATCGAAAGCGCGCTTTTAACAGCCCAATGGTTCGTTCAATAATATTTCTTGTTCTAACATGGAGATCAGTATAGTAACTCTCTGGAGTGTTGGGGAGAGCATTGACGATGGGTGTCATCAAGTATTTCCTCAGCGGATATCCGGAGTCACCTGCAACATACAGAAGAGCAGGCAAATGATATTGTTATAATGACTGACACCATTGTAACAATTTCTGATACATAATTAAAAATAAGCATGATGTGCTATAAGTGGTTTTTATGGTATACTTAAAAAAATTGTAATTGCACTTAATTTGTACTATGCATGTTTATAATATATAATATTACTATAAAACGTGTGAAAAGAAAGTGAAGTAAACGAAGTGAAAAGAACACTATTATAAAGTAATATGTGCTTAATTGAATAGTTTTATTTCATGAAGTTATTCTCACCCAGTAACCATGTTGTTTCATCAAGGTTTTCTAAATATGTTTTTATAGGATGCACATTCCAAATAAATGAATCATGGGTGGCTCCACCGTAACTAGCATCAACAATAGTTATATTCATATCAGCATCACAGATCTGTAATATATTATTACATATTATGTACCTATGTAATTACATTTTTAGATTTATTTACATATTATGAATGTAATTACATTTTTTGTCTCATGTAAGCTACTTAACATAAAAATATTGTAGATTAGCTATTCAGATTACTTTTGTTTAATGAGGTCTTTAGATTGTGATAGATAACTTGTCTTACCAACTGAACATTTAATGAATGATAATGCTTCCTGCAATAATATCTTTCTTCATTTTGAGTAGGTCTAATAATAGCAATTTGCGTACAGTCAATGCAGCCAAGTACCCCAGGATAGTTGTATTTCTGAAAAAACCTAAAAATTGTGATTAAATTTTATTTTTATAAAAACATTATTTCTGTATATTAATGTTGATAGTGATGTAAATGTCTAAATAGCAGAGTGTTGTAGCAAGCATTGTAGTAGTACATACATTACATTATATAAAATCTGTAGTGGATACAAGGAGATTTGTTTTAGTGTCTATCTAATAAGTTACAGTATATCTATTTTACAATTAATCAGACTTGAAAAGATGATTTTAGTCCCTTATTATTTTAATGTTGGAAGAAAACCGAACTCATTCAAAATTCCTGCAGGTTTACACTATCAAAATAACTTATTTTAATAAATATAACAAGTAACCATACCTTGTTCTAACTTTGTTTCTTTCTTCTAAAGAATTATGAAAAGTAATGTATTTCCTTCTCATCTCAGGGGTATCTATGCATCGCGTTACTTCGGCTATGACAGTAGACACAGTCTGCTCACTGCTGTGCCATAGAATGGGCAGCAATGTCGCCTGTCGGCTTTTAATACGACCCGGTCGCATAAAAAGATAACGCAGTCAAAATCTGAAAAAGGGAAGATATTGTGACCACAGAACAAATATTAAGTAAGTGTTCTGTGATTGTTACAATACAATTCAGAATCTAAATAGCTACAAACAAGTTCATCAAATCTATTTTGTCTGACACAAAAATCACAACGTAGGTACTATGCGTTTCAAATAAGAATAGGACTGAGAATTCGCCATCTTGAAGCGCATTGGTTTATAAATTATAAATTAGACATTTCTTTATAAATTAGGCACCTAGCAACTGCACAATGCATTTAAGCACTCCACTTATATAGGTACTTACTTAGGGTAAATAAAAATAGGTAGGTACCTACCTTTGTTTCTATCGGCAAATCTGTTGATTTTGTCGGATTTTTAAACATTGGCTGCAATTCTGCACTTATGTCTAACACCAATTCTTTGGATAGTCGATATCTTTTTATAAAATCCATATCCTCCAAGCAAAATGGATCTGCTTGTTCCCGCATCATACGTCTTGATTGTTTACGTGCGGTGTTGATTTCACTGTCGTTTTTCAAAAATTCAAAAAGTACTAGTTCATCGGACATTATGGCAGGCTTTTGAAACACTTTTAATACTACCGATTACTAATTATTAATATTAAAGTTTGTGAAGCGATTCAGAAACAGCAAATAAAGAATTAACTTTTTTTGGTCGGCTCACTTTGACAGCTTAAAAGGCCTGATACACGGTTTCAAACGGCGGTTTGAAACTGAGGTTGCAAACCGTGTAGATAGTTGTTTTATGCCAAATTTCGTTTGACCTTTAAACGCCCTTGGTAGCGAGGCTTGCGTTTACGATTCAGTTTAGGCCAGTCTCGGGAAACTTACATACCTACAAGGGTTTCTTGTATGGAATTCCTAACCTTCTTTAGCCAACATTCAGAAATTATGCCGGAAATGTCATTTTACCAACATTTCACAAGCACAAGAACACCACAAAACTTAAATTAAAACAAATATGTCTGCCACCCACTGTGATTTTGTGATTCAACTTTGATTGAAATTGGTATTTTCTTGTATTTTCGCGTTGGTTTTAATGGTTCGACATTTCATTAGAATCAAATGTGGTTACTGAGCGCTGTTAATCTTCGAGTTGAGCCATTGCTCCTCCGATTCCTCAATATCGCATATTTTACGAGAGTTGACTCTTGGTTATTTAGTAAGTTAAAACGAGATATTGGACTCCATTAGTGTTAAATACCTATTAATCGTTAGAGAGTAGTATATTCCTTGATTGGACTCTATTAGTGTAAAATAACGAGATATTGGACTCCATTAGTGTTAAATAGTGCCATAGTGTGTGTAATGTTTATTAAAGACTATTAAAAACGTTTGTGGTTATGAAAAAAAATCCTTGAAAATTAACTAATTTTTTTTTATTAAAATAATTTAAAATATTAATAAAAGATCAATTGAGAACTCATGTTGTTTTATTTTCCTTTCATTCGTGTAATTCTAAAGATAATATTATGTAGACAACTAGGTACGCAATAATTTATCGATATCGATAGAATCCTAAATATCGATTAGTGAAACCATAGGTACGTGGTACATCCCTATTAGACAGCTCAGGCCAAAGACTACCTAGTTGGTCTGTAATCTATGCTACTCAGGGAAGTTCATCGGTTGGTAGCACTGTTATTTTTAGTAGGTTGGCTAAAGAAGGTTAGGAATTGGTGATAAAATTATAATGTTCTAAGTTCCGCCTCAAACGTAGTGATTATATACTCTTTGGTTTAGGCTCTATACAACTCTCATGGTAGGTACCTACCTACGAAAATGAATGAATGGATTTCGACGGCGGCGGATCAATTTAGGTTTTTGTTTCGCTCATGACGTCATGACGTCTATTGGTCGGATATAAGAGTATATGGTACGAAGAGGGTACGAAATAGCGATTCAGTTCAGTTTAGGTCTTTGAGTCGCGATTAAAGTTGATGGTTGACCACCAGCACTATAGCGAGTCTGTTATCGTAAGATCTTTAATCTCCCTATAGTCACGGGGCCACCATCTCATACATCGAAAATTGTAGTACTAGAGTATGTTCATAGAGGGCATTAGGGGTAGCCATTTGAATGAAATTATTAATTAGCGTCAGCTCACTAGCGACAAGCGATAATAATTTGAACTACATTGCAAGATGTGGTACGATACGGTCAGCTAGGCACATCAGCGCCAATAGATGGCGTTTATTTTGTAATTAGATAATTTTATTTTGTTTATGAATGAAAATGTGCATATTTTTTTATAATAATATGGTTCCCGGTTATAGCACTATATTTATAAAGTATCCAACTACAGTTCAGATGTATTTTAATTGTCAAAATACTTTCATTTGTACCGACAATTACGAGGTGGTAGCAGCAGAAATTTTCACACACACATTCAAGCTGTTTACTAATTTCGTTATTATTGACAAATACTCACTAGCCTATTGGTACAAACACTAGCTACAATGACTACGTATACTGGGTTCTATTCACTGACTTGAAATCCTTTTTTTATTTTTTTATTGTTTAAAATTATTATTATATATTAAATATAAAAATGAATTTTTGTCTTGTCTGTGTGTATGTCCTTTATAGAATCGTAAACTATGCATTGATCATGGTGATCTTCAGCAAGTGTTGTGCATCGGCCCACGAAGGTTTCAGAGTTAGTACGGGTTGGCGGGCTTCACACACCCCTATCATTCCAATATTTTAGTTAGTGGCGTAGAAACGCGCGCAGGGTAGGTACAGCTAGTATGTAATATAATATTTTTATACCTAAATAGCCTGTATTTGTCCAGCTGAGAGCTGAGAGCTGATGATTGAGGATCTTGGAGACGGGTGAAGAGCACGCTAACGGTATTGGAGATAGGTGGGGGGTGCTCGACCAAATGTCATTTGAAACCTCGTCCAATTACCAATGAGCTGAAAAAAAATTCAAAATGGCGGAAAAAACATGGCCGCCATACAAATTTTGTTGGTCTCTATCTCGGAGGGTATGACAGTTGGAAAAGTGGTTTCATAGCAAAAGATGATCGAAATGGGGATATCTATTTAGTGACAAGAAAAAAATTCAAAATGGCGGAATTTCTTTTTTCATTGTATGGCAATTGGGTACCTGCCCACTAATTTTTGCTAAATCCGAGTATGAGCGACCACGTAAATTGCTACAAGCAGTTACGCGGTCCGCTTTAGCGGGCCGCGCCCCCACGCGAAAAACTAGTTATTATTATATTTATACTATATATAGCTCGATTACCACTCACTCACTCACTCACTCACTGACTGACTCATTGACATAATTGTTCTCCCAGAAGGAGTCTGAAAACGATATAATGATGTATGGGGGATGTGTTCGGGTGCGGGATTCGAGTAGGGAAAAATTATGACATTTCAGAAAAACAAGATGGCGGCCGACGTGATTTCTGTAACTTTTTTGTTTTCCGACCGATTTCGTTTAAACTCGCAACGATTGTAGATATAAGTAAACGATTAATAGAGAAAATGGAAAATTTTGGAAAAACAAGATGGCGGCCTTTGGATTGGATTTGGAAAAACAAGATCAAAAACTACTACTATAGGCAAATAAAAGAAAGTATATTTATTTATCATAATCATCATCCTCGCAATAGCGGTGGAATAGGTATACCTACCACCTGTATAATAGGTAGTCCGTTTTGTCTTTGTTTGTCAACACTAATTTGACATTCGAAGGAAAAAGAACAAACAGAGTATAACTATTTCACAGCTATTTCACATTTATGAATAAGGGGGTTAGTATAATACTGCGATATAGTTCATGTTTTCAAAAGAATTTTTCCCTAATTTCTTCCGAAAATTCATACAGTTGGCAATACCTGACCAACGCAACGCAAACGTCGAAAACAAAGTTTTAATTTTGTATCAAATGCATACAACGAAGAGCGGCAACATCGCTTGCTGTCTTATTTTATCAGCGAACTGGCAACGCAGCATTTACTTACACGCAATCCAGCTGATTCGCCATCTATTAGCATTTTCATAACTGCAACTATTGCCAAAGCAACGTCATCTATCGGGGTTCGATCAAACTGTTCCGTAGCAGCAGCGCCACCTATTTTTAAACTTATTATCTGCTATGAAGCTACTCGCAGTAACAGCGCCATTATTTCCAGTTTTATCCGTCGGGTGGCCCACCCCAAGAAATTAAGCTTGTCGCATTTCTTTCTTCGTGATGGGGTATCTGTACTAGTATAGTATTATATTATCTGTGCTATAGTGTTATATGTCTATGCTTTAATCTCAGGCTTTAATCTATAACTGTGGGTCTGTAATCAACGTCAATCGTCAGCAACCCACCAAAGACATTCTACTATAACAAGACTGAGCACTATGATGAAAAAAACGGTCCGCGTGAGAGGGCACCTCAGGTAGGGCGTCCCTTTCAAATTTAAGGTGACCATGATGAAAAAAAAATTCACAGGACAAATTATTTTTAAAAACGATTGTGCATAGGTATATATTTATATATCATGCATCTAGATGCTTGTGCTGATTTACCCACTGATTGACTGCTGACTTATGCACTTCGCCCGGGAATTTCAAATAATATTTTTACACAAACCAACTACTGACAATATCATACACAATAAAAAAATGAAATATCCAATTTGGTGCAGTCGATCGGAAGTTAAGGTAGGTATGTGCTTACACATAAACATGGGAGATTTATTTTTATTATACTAGTAGACTATTATTATACATCTGCAATTAAAGTCCTACTACAAGAAAAATCTTTCATCTGCGTAATTCATGGTTACCCTACAGAATAGCAGTGAACAAACCGCCATCTTACTTTTAGTAATACCAGTCCCAAGGACATAAATACTACTTTTACTCAATAATAATATTTTTTTTTAATATAACGAAATAATTATCATTTAAAATAATTATAATAACTGTAGAAATTTATTAAAATAAGTTTCAGAGTTTATAGATGTTTCGTTTTGGTATATTATAAAAAAACAAAAATAAAAAAATCTACCGTTTCTACCAAACCTAATATTTAGTTGAGATGGCAAGATGTCAGACAAGGACACGACGACCAAATCTATCCGTCTCGCTCAGGACCGCTTTTAGCTAGCAACTGCTTGTAAGATAATAGCTCCTCTAAGGTGGTAGCAATAAGTGTCAATTTAGCGTAGCAAGAATGGTTAGTACTCAATCTTGTTAGTGTACAATATCTTTGCAACCCACAGCAACATTAAAAACTCAGACCTAAAATTCAAAGTTGTATAAGTTTCATTCTCATTCGTTTCCACTTCCCTCAGACTCGTTTCAGTTTGACGTTCCGTATGAAGTTTGACAGAGTAGAGTGGGGCGCGTCGTCGTGGATTGAAATTGAATAATCATAGAGATAACAGCTCAGAGATAACAGTCAATCAACAAGTCTGTGACACTTATGGTGTTAGTTGTCTATGGTCAACAAGGAATATAGGTAATTATTATTAGGCTCAGAAGGGCTGGAACCCAGAGCCGTAAAGCCAGTTATTAAAAAAAAAAGTAGGTAATTATTATTATACGTATAAGTACCTACTAAGGAAGGAAGGATATTATACTTACTAACAGAATTGAATAATTCCAAACATTATTGGCTATAATAAGACCCTTAATTATTTTAACTTAGACTAGCTATTCCCTTAATTAAGGATAAACGGCGTTAATTAAACATATAAAAGATCAACACTTAGTGAATAGTGACGTCACGCATGTATTTTTAAGCTCGGCCAGCATCATTTTTAATTTGTCAATTATATTTAGTAGGTATACAATTCTGAGTATAAGATCCGTGTCGTATCTGTGGTATGTGAGTTGTGTACGTATGTCTGTGGTGTACACTCTCTTCTCGTAGTGCTTGCCTGCGTCTGCAGAAAGCTTTCACTAATTCTAGCACAAGTTTATGAAATTGTCCGGATTTTACTGAAACCAGTTTAAAAATCTAGCAGAAGGTATGAAATTTAGTTATTTTTCTTGAAATCCCTACATTTTCATATGATTGTACCCCTCAAACTTTAGAATTTATCTTTTACATTTTGGATCTACGTATCCAATATCCTGCTGATGAGGCATTCTAGGGATTTTAGTGTAACTAGTATTATAATACCTTTTAATTTTAATAAGTACCTAGTAAAATTTATTTGAGAATATCTTTTCTTTCAAGTCAACGTGAAAAACTACTTTAAACTTTTTAAACTACCCCCAAGATTTTATTTTTTGTTAATATAGCCTTTATGTAAATTAATGAGTTCAATTCCAAAACGTAATTTCTCTATATTTTTTGTTATTGATTTGTTCTTTGTATAATATTATTAGAAAATATTAATTTTGTCCAATAAATTTGCCTTTCTGAGTGAAACATTTTCGTTTGTCGAATGCCGCCTGACAGCTGTCAGTGTCAAAAAACGGCGACTACCCGCTCTCTGATTTTGTGGTCTTTAATAGTGAAAATATTAGTGACAAGATTGAATTTAGAAGTTAAAAACGAACATTGTATGCTGCAAATTGGAAGTAAAATATGGAGAAAAGGATGAAGTACCTACTCAGGTAGCGGGGAGAAACCAGCTGTATATAATATACAAACATTGCACATAAAAATGTTTGCTGCCACAAGAAACCAAACCCTTAGTCCCTTCAGGCTAGTTTTAGAAATAGATCATGAAAAGACTACTTTACTAGGAGTAGGAGATAAGACTGAACACTTCTGTTGTGCATGCTAAGACTTTTATGACTGATTTTCAAATATAAATATGGAATTTAAATGGGTTTTCTTCATATTTCTGCAAACATGAATGTCCACACCCTGATAACAGAATTGCCAGAATGTCCAATAGTGACAAAACTATAACAAATTCTATTTGCTCATATCTCAAGCTTACACAGTCATGAAAGTCATTATGGGCAAAAATAAGTCATCATCATCATCTCAGCCTGCGGATGTCCACTGTTAGACATAGGCCTTCCCAAGTGAGCACCACCACACCCTGTCCTCAGCCTTCCTCATTCAGCCTCTTCCTGCCATCCACATGGCCTGGAGAGAACCAGCACACTTGTGGACCACTCCAGGGTTTTCCGTGACCTGCCTACTGCCACTTCTGCTGGCTAATGGCTTTGGCTGTGTGGGTAACTTTGGTGCTCCTTCAGAACTCATTTCTGCTTATATCCCCCAGGGAAACTCCTAACATAGCCATCTCCGCATTCTGAGCAACTTTGAATTTGTGGATCAGGTCTCCAGTGTCCATGTTTCAGCACCATAGGTGAGGACTGGTACGACTTACTGGTTAGGTATTTTCATTTTCTGGCATTGAGGAATTGGTGAAGAGAAGACCTGGTTGGGTACCTATAAACCTGGTTGGGTAAACTATAAACAAAACTTCTTTGTCCTCTTCTTATCCCGTTACGCGGGTCAGCTTTCCTTATCATGTAGTTTGTATGTAATAGACAAACCTGTACTTCTGAATAACATAATTTCTATGACAGGGAATGTGCATTGAAAATTTTAAGTGATATTAAATTTAATTCCGGATTGAAAAACAGATTCCTAGTGCCAATGACTCTCAAAAAATACAGTTTTTGTCAAAAAATACAATGAGAAAGCTTGATACCATCTTTGGTCATTCTTGCACATGGAAAACCTAGGACTGCTTGTATGTTTCGAAAAATCCTTTCTTAGTGCACCCCTAGATCTTATAAGGAACCTGCGTGCCAGATTTGAAAGGGTTACGTAAATCGTTTTTTTATCAGTGATTATCTCTAATATTATAAAATTCTCTCACTTTTCTGTGTTACCATACTCCTCCGAAAAGGCTGGACCGATTGTTATGAAATTTTCAGTGTATGATCTCTAGGTCTGGGAGCAGGTTATCTATTTTTTTTTAAATATCCCTGATGGCAAACCAACGTTTGCCGGGTCAGCTAGCCTAATATATAAAATTCTCTCGCTTTTCTTTCTTACCAAACTCCTCCGAAACGACTGGACCGATTGTTATGAAATTTTCAGTGTATATTCTCTGGGTCTGGGAGCGGATTGTTATCTATTTTTTTGTGCCTAAGTTACCAAACGCCTCCGAAACGGCTGGACCGATCGTTATGAAATTTTCAGGGTATGATCTCTGGGTCCGGGAGCGGGTTGTTATCTATATTTGGTGCCCCAAGTAAGAAAAAAATGTATAAGGCAAAACAAAGTTTGCCGGGTCAGCTATTCTAATATATAAAATTCTCTCGCTTTCCTTTGTTACCAAACTCCTCCGAAACGGCTGGACCGATTGTAATGAAATTTTCAGTGTATATTCTCTGGGTCTGGGAGCAGGTTATTTATTTTTTATGTCCCGAAGTGAGAAATAATTTATATGGAAAAACAACGTTTGCCGGGTCAGCTAGTGACTTATATGACATGGTATTTATGTATAACTAGCAGATACCCGCGGCTTCGCCCGCGTTAATTTTAGTTTTCCCTATTCTAACGGGAACCATAGATTTTTCAGGAATAAAAAGTAACCTTTGTGTTAATTTAGAGCGAAATCTATCTCCATTTTAACGTTCAGCCAAAAATTTTCATTAGTTGCAGCGTGAAGGAGTATTTCTCCCGTTGGAATAGTGAAAAACAAATATTCACGCGAGAGAAATAACCATTGATTTTCGTATAAAAGGCGAACTTCTTAAGAGCGTTCATGCGTTGGAATTATGCTTGAGTCAAAATTGTCAATTTTCGACGTAACATTTATTTATTTATTTACTTAGAACACAAACAATATACACGTTTTACATGTTTTACAACGTATTTTTTTAAGAACATACTCTTTCACTTACATATTGTATATCTATAGTGAGCAAAACATTGGCAATTAAAAAACATGCAAACACTCAAAATAAAGAAAAGGAGAAAAATTACATACTAATACTAGAATAAATATAATATATAAAGTAAGTAATAAGTCAATTAATTGAAAAAATCTTGAAGGAAGGCTCACCGATAGGTAATCGGTGTGCATTTTTTTAAAAACACGGTAAGTATTGTCACAGATAATATAATACTATAATTGTGAAATATGTCGATACCAGGTCTCTAGCTATTTCATTATATTAGGTCCTTACATATGAAATTGGCGTTTTGTCGTACTGGCCACTTTGATCTCAAATATCTCTTCTTTGGTTAGAAATTCCAATTTCAAATTTATACAGCTATTTACTCATGCTTTTGTGTTTTGAAAATCGTAATTCATTTGTTTTTTCCTCTTTTGGTTTTTTTTTTGCGCCACTCTGTTTACAAAATGGAAAACTTGAAATATCGCGTTATTTACGAGTACGAGTTCCATCGTGGCACTAGTGCTGCAGAAACGACTCGAAGGATTAATGATGTGTACGGCGAGGGTGTCGCAAAAGAAAACACAGTGCGTTTTTGGTTCCAACGTTTTCGTTCTGGAAATTTCGACCTGCAGAACAAGCCCCGTGGACGGCCGGAGATCAAAGTTGACAATGAAGAATTGAAGGTTATTGTGGAAGCGGATCCATCGCAAACCACGTCCGAGCTAGCTGCAGGCTGCGGTGTTAGTGATAAAACTGTTATAGTTCACTTGAAGCAAATTGGGAAGGTGAAAAAGCTTGAAAGGTGGGTACCTCATGAATTGAGTGCAGCAAACCGACAAACGCGCGTAGACTGCTGTGTTACATTACTCAACCGGCACAGTAATGAAGGGATTTTAAATCGAATCATTACCTGTGATGAAAAATGGATCCTGTATGATAATCGGAAACGATTATCGCAATGGTTGAACCCTTGCGAACCAGCCAAATCCTGCCCCAAACGAAAATTGACTCAAAAAAAATTACTTGTGAGCGTTTGGTGGACTAGCGCCGGCGTCGTTCACTACAGCTTTCTTAAATCTGGCCAGACGATTACGGTGGATATCTATTGTCAGCAACTGCAATCCATGATGGAAAAGCTAGCTGCTAAACAACCGAGGCTGGTCAATCGTTCTAGGCCACTGCTGCTTCAGGACAACGCTAGACCACACACTGCACAACAGACGGCTACCAAATTAGAGGAGCTTCAATTGGAATGCCTAAGACATCCACCTTACTCCCCGGACCTTGCTCCAACAGATTACCATTTTTTTCGAAATTTGGATAACTTCTTACAAGGGAAAAATTTTAACTCCGATGAGGCAGTCCAAAACGCTTTTCAAAGATTCTATTGATTCCCGTCCGAATGGCTTTTTTAGTAAAGGGATCAATGAACTACCTATAAGGTGGCAAAAGTGCATAGATAGCAATGGTACATACTTTGATTAAATATATATATTATATTTAAAAAAAATCGACTTTATGTTCCTCCCATACAAAACGCCAATTTCATATGTAAGGACCTAATATTCGGCACATATGCTGGCTATAGGGGCTTGATTGCTGAGTCATAAGAGTGTCATGTGTTCAATTATTGATTAGACAATTGCCATCATATTATTTGGCATTTCATAATATAGTTTTTGTCTCAAAAATATTTGAAAATATGTGTATAACTTTCTCATTAGAAAGTTTAAGGTAAAGGCTAATTACTCACTTAGCGGTGGAAGCTCTATTTTGATGCAAGATATTTGCCATGTTTCATAACACAAACTTATAACAATGACATATTTAGAAAATAAATAACATTTACAAAAAAGTATCTAAAAAATAACACGATTTTCCTAGATTTTCATTCAAAAACCATAAACCGAAAAGTGTCATTTTTAGCATTTTTCGATAAATTAAACGTATTATTTTAGGATAAAATCCAAGATATTTTGTTATTTCTGAATTAAAGTAATTTAATTCAATAAATATTCAATGTCACTGGTTATTTACTATTTTAATAAGTTGTATATTTATATTATGCTATATTATGAAATGCCAAATAATATGATGGCAATTGTCTAATCAATAATTGAACACATGACACTCTTATGACTCAGCAATCAAGCCCCTATAGCCAGCATATGTGCCGAATATTAGGTCCTTACATATGAAATTGGCGTTTTGTATGGGAGGAACATAAAGTCGATTTTTTTTAAATATAATATATATATTTAATCAAAGTATGTACCATTGCTATCTATGCACTTTTGCCACCTTATAGGTAGTTCATTGATCCCTTTACTAAAAAAGCCATTCGGACGGGAATCAATAGAATCTTTGAAAAGCGTTTTGGACTGCCTCATCGGAGTTAAAATTTTTCCCTTGTAAGAAGTTATCCAAATTTCGAAAAAAATGGTAATCTGTTGGAGCAAGGTCCGGGGAGTAAGGTGGATGTCTTAGGCATTCCAATTGAAGCTCCTCTAATTTGGTAGCCGTCTGTTGTGCAGTGTGTGGTCTAGCGTTGTCCTGAAGCAGCAGTGGCCTAGAACGATTGACCAGCCTCGGTTGTTTAGCAGCTAGCTTTTCCATCATGGATTGCAGTTGCTGACAATAGATATCCACCGTAATCGTCTGGCCAGATTTAAGAAAGCTGTAGTGAACGACGCCGGCGCTAGTCCACCAAACGCTCACAAGTAATTTTTTTTGAGTCAATTTTCGTTTGGGGCAGGATTTGGCTGGTTCGCAAGGGTTCAACCATTGCGATAATCGTTTCCGATTATCATACAGGATCCATTTTTCATCACAGGTAATGATTCGATTTAAAATCCCTTCATTACTGTGCCGGTTGAGTAATGTAACACAGCAGTCTACGCGCGTTTGTCGGTTTGCTGCACTCAATTCATGAGGTACCCACCTTTCAAGCTTTTTCACCTTCCCAATTTGCTTCAAGTGAACTATAACAGTTTTATCACTAACACCGCAGCCTGCAGCTAGCTCGGACGTGGTTTGCGATGGATCCGCTTCCACAATAACCTTCAATTCTTCATTGTCAACTTTGATCTCCGGCCGTCCACGGGGCTTGTTCTGCAGGTCGAAATTTCCAGAACGAAAACGTTGGAACCAAAAACGCACTGTGTTTTCTTTTGCGACACCCTCGCCGTACACATCATTAATCCTTCGAGTCGTTTCTGCAGCACTAGTGCCACGATGGAACTCGTACTCGTAAATAACGCGATATTTCAAGTTTTCCATTTTGTAAACAGAGTGGCGCAAAAAAAAAACCAAAAGAGGAAAAAACAAATGAATTACGATTTTCAAAACACAAAAGCATGAGTAAATAGCTGTATAAATTTGAAATTGGAATTTCTAACCAAAGAAGAGATATTTGAGATCAAAGTGGCCAGTACGACAAAACGCCAATTTCATATGTAAGGACCTAATATAATGAAATAGCTAGAGACCTGGTATCGACATATTTCACAATTATAGTATTATATTATCTGTGACAATACTTACCGTGTTTTTAAAAAAATGCACACCGATTACCTATCGGTGAGCCTTCCTTCAAGATTTTTTCAATTAATTGACTTATTACTTACTTTATATATTATATTTATTCTAGTATTAGTATGTAATTTTTCTCCTTTTCTTTATTTTGAGTGTTTGCATGTTTTTTAATTGCCAATGTTTTGCTCACTATAGATATACAATATGTAAGTGAAAGAGTATGTTCTTAAAAAAATACGTTGTAAAACATGTAAAACGTGTATATTGTTTGTGTTCTAAGTAAATAAATAAATAAATGTTACGTCGAAAATTGACAATTTTGACTCAAGCATAATTCCAACGCATGAACGCTCTTAAGAAGTTCGCCTTTTATACGAAAATCAATGGTTATTTCTCTCGCGTGAATATTTGTTTTTCACTATTCCAACGGGAGAAATACTCCTTCACGCTGCAACTAATGAAAATTTTTGGCTGAACGTTAAAATGGAGATAGATTTCGCTCTAAATTAACACAAAGGTTACTTTTTATTCCTGAAAAATCTATGGTTCCCGTTAGAATAGGGAAAACTAAAATTAACGCGGGCGAAGCCGCGGGTATCTGCTAGTTATACATAAATACCATGTCATATAAGTCACTAGCTGACCCGGCAAACGTTGTTTTTCCATATAAATTATTTCTCACTTCGGGACATAAAAAATAAATAACCTGCTCCCAGACCCAGAGAATATACACTGAAAATTTCATTACAATCGGTCCAGCCGTTTCGGAGGAGTTTGGTAACAAAGGAAAGCGAGAGAATTTTATATATTAGAATAGCTGACCCGGCAAACTTTGTTTTGCCTTATACATTTTTTTCTTACTTGGGGCACCAAATATAGATAACAACCCGCTCCCGGACCCAGAGATCATACCCTGAAAATTTCATAACGATCGGTCCAGCCGTTTCGGAGGCGTTTGGTAACTTAGGCACAAAAAAATAGATAACAATCCGCTCCCAGACCCAGAGAATATACACTGAAAATTTCATAACAATCGGTCCAGTCGTTTCGGAGGAGTTTGGTAAGAAAGAAAAGCGAGAGAATTTTATATATTAGGCTAGCTGACCCGGCAAACGTTGGTTTGCCATCAGGGATATTTAAAAAAAAATAGATAACCTGCTCCCAGACCTAGAGATCATACACTGAAAATTTCATAACAATCGGTCCAGCCTTTTCGGAGGAGTATGGTAACACAGAAAAGTGAGAGAATTTTATAATATTAGAGATAATCACTGATAAAAAAACGATTTACGTAACCCTTTTTCGTACAAGCAAACGGTAGAAAATCTGTGAAAATTCTATAGGTGGTTTTTTTTTATATTTAAATCCAAAAAATTCATGCACAAGTCAAAATTACAATATCTCGCCAAACTATGATTAGTTTATTGGCGAGGAGGCGCTCTTTACATTTAGTTCTAGTGCATCTAATTATACTAATTAAACTACAATACTTACTATGAATACAACTAATTAATACTCAAAATTCTACTTATACTTAATACAAATTTTAGCAAAAAATTTAATGTACAAAGAATTAACGCTTGTACTTTTATTAACCGACTTCAAAAAAAAGGAGGAGGTTCTCAATTCGTCGGAATCTTTTTTTTTTTATACTAGCTTTTGCGCGCGGCTTCGCCCGCGTTAATTTTGATTTTTCACAAACCCAGAGATTAAGATTTTTCAAAAACCTAAATTTCCTTATCAACCTTAACCTTTCACCACTTACCAGCCAAATCGGTTCAGTAGTTATGACGTGGAGGAGTAGTACTTCTCTCGCGTGAACTTCGTTTTTACACAAATTTTGCGGTAAACACGGATTTTCCAGAACAAAAGATAAGCTGTATGATAATCCAGGATATCGTCTATCTTCTCTCCATAATAATAATAATAAAAATTATAGGCCGATTACGTGCCTGCCAACATTGTATAAACTTCTTACATCCATTCTGAGAACAAAAATTAACGATCATATCAATACAAAATCCATCATGTCTATTTCTCAGAATGGATGTAGGAATGGCTCCCGTGGTACTAAGGAGCTTCTCCTCATTGATATGGCCATTTGTCAGCAGGTTCGGCGCTCCCGAAAGGATCTGTCGACATGTTGGATAGACTATAAGAAGGCCTACGACTCTGTGCCCCATACATGGCTCATGAAAGTGCTGGAACTGTACAAAATAAACACAGTACTACGCGCCTTCCTACAGACGTGTATGGGACAGTGGAGGACGGTCCTTCACTATCCAGGATGTCGCCAGACCCTGGGGAGCGCGGAGCCTATAAGGATTGAGCGAGGCATATTCCAGGGCGATAGTCTGAGTCCTTTGTGGTTTTGCCTGGCTCTGAATCCTCTGAGTACTCTCTTGGAGAATTCAGGGCTAGGTTACCGGTTGAGGAGAGGAGGTCAGGTTATATCACACCTCCTTTACATGGATGACCTAAAACTCATTGCCACCAGCAGATCACATCTACTAGAGTTACTAAAGGTAACTAAAGCCTTTAGTGATTCCATTAGGATGGAATTTGGTGTGGACAAATGTGCGGTCATGCATGTAAAGCGAGGGAGGATTGTGGAATCTGAGGGGGTTGAGCTCTCGGATTCCATATACCTTAGATCGCTCTCCTCAACTGAAACCTACAAATACCTGGGCATTGCGGAGGCGTTAGGTATCAGAGAGGCCGACATGAGGCAATCGGTGAGGGAGCGTTTCCTTGGCCGTCTGAAGAAAGTACTGAAAAGCCTTTTGTCGGGCGGTAATAAGGTGCGCGCCTTCAACGGTTGGGTCATGCCGGTCTTAATGTATTCCTTCGGCATAATCAGGTGGACTCAGACTGAGCTTGACGCCCTGGACAGACAAGTTCGTGCGCTGCTGACCGCATATCGGATGCATCACCCGCGCTCCTCGGTGATGAGGCTGTACATTCCGCGGAAGTGTGGGGGAAGAGGCCTTTTGAATGCCAAAACCCTCCACAACCGCGAGGTGTGCAGTCTCAGGGAGTACTTTCTCCACGCCGAGACGGAGATGCACCGCGATGTGATCGCAGTGGACAGGGGTCTGACACCGCTCTCCTTGGCTAATGAGAACTGGCGCATACCTGTGGTGCTCAGTACCAATGACCGCAGGGTTGTATGGCAAGGTAAGGAACTTCACGGACCCTTTTATCGGGCCCTCCACGGGCCTGATGTTGACTTTGAAGCGTCCGTGGCCTGGCTGCGCTTTGGTGACCGCTTTGGGGAAACCGAAGGGTTTGTATGTGCAATTATGGACGAGGTCATGATGACGAACAATTACAGAAAATACATTATTTATTTTATTTATTTATTCTGTACATATAATATAGATACAAAAAAAAAAACACAAACATAGAGAAGACATGCACAGGGACATCTTATCACTACAAATGAGGATCTCTTCCAGATGCCCCGGGTGTGGAAACAATTATACCAGATATGCGAAGTAGGTACAGAAAACGAGAAAGATACAAAAAGAACTAAATGTTATGCATAAATATTATAAAAGTATATAATATATATACAAAACATAATATATATATATACTTAAAATACAAAAATGTATATCTATATAAATAATAAATAACTAAAATACATATATACAAAAAAATAAAATAAAAACAGAAATGTACGAATGATAAAATATATAAATGAAGAATTAAGAAGAAAGATAGTGCTGTTTCAGCCGAGATCTAAAAACTCCCAGTGAAGGGTTGTCCCGAAGAATACTCTCCGGGAGAGAGTTCCAGAGCCGCGTAGCTTGAACAGCAAATGATTTTGCAGCGAAGATCGTGTTATAATGTGGTACATCGAGAGCCCTCTGTACCACACAGGAACGTAGGGGTCTGCCTCTGGGAGGAGCGATCTGAAAGCGTTCCCGTAAGTACAGTGGGGTAGAAGACTTAAAAATTTTAAAGAGAAGAGTGAGTAAGTGAACATTCCGGCGAAAGCGAATTGGGAGCCACTTCAGTTGACGTCGGAAAACGGAAATATGGTCGAATTTGCGCAATCCGAAAATAAAGCGGATGCACAAATTCTGAAGTCGTTCAAGTTTGTCGAGTAGCTCCTCTGTGGCATCTAAGTAGCAAACATCAGCATAGTCGATGAGAGGAAGGAGAAGAGACTGAGCGAGCATTATCTTAGTAGGCAGAGGCAAGAAGTTCTGGAGCCTTTTAAGGGAATGGAGCGAATAGTGTAATTTTCTACTGATGTCATTGATGTGAGCTGACCACGACATGTTACAGTCGATTATCAAGCCCAAATTTTTTGCCTTGTCGGTTAGTGGTATGGGAACACTATCATAGATTATAGGAGGCAAGAGATTGAAATTAACTTTGTTGCGCATCCTACTGCTGCCAATTATGATAGCCTTAGATTTTTTTGGATTGACGAGCAGACCAAAAAAATCTGCCCAGGACTTTATTTCATCTAGGTCAGTATTAATTACTTCTATAGCGGAGGCAAGGTCATTTAATGCTGCGTGCCTGTACAGCTGCAAGTCGTCTGCATAAAGATGGTAGCGAGAAGCAATTACTTTTGTGATTTCATTTATAAAAATAGAAAATAACAATGGGGAGAGTACGCCGCCTTGAGGAACACCAGCAGTAAGATCAGCCCAGTCTGAAGAAACTTCATCAGTGCAGATTCTCTGCTGGCGACCACGAAGATATGACATGAACCAATCTATCACGGGAGGAGAGACGTTAATCGAGCGGAGGATAGCGAGCATTACATCGAAGTCTACTGAGTTAAAAGCATTACTGAAATCAAGAAGTACGAGTACAGTAAGCTCCTTGTTATCCATAGCAAACCGGATATCATCAGTAACTTTGAGCAAAGCAGTTACGGTACTATGTGAAGGACGGAAACCAGACTGAAGAGGACTGAGAAGATTATTGTGAGATAAATAGAAGGACATTTGCTTAAAAACTATGTTTTCCAGCACTTTAGAAAGGATAGGTAAGATAGAGATCGGGCGGTATTGCGAAAAAGTAGACGGGTTACTGGTTTTTGGTAAAGGGATAACGTTGGCCATTTTCCACATGCTAGGAAATGTGTTGGAAGATAAGGAGAAATTAAGAATGTGGGCAATAATTGGCACTATATAGTCAATAATAAGTAAAAGCATGTCACGACTAATACCATCGACACCCACAGCTTTAGAAGATATGGATAGGATACCTTTCTTAACGTCACCCTCAGAGATAAGATCGAAGACAAAGGATTCGCTAGTAGGTGGGGCTACCTGGGACAATTTGAGAAGCAGAGAGTTTTTATTACCGTCAGCAATAGTGACCGGAGGCGTAGAGAAATGTTTGTTAAGAGAGTTCAAGTCAACCGACTGACTTAGAGATTGTGATGGTTTACCCACACCCAGCGATTTAAGAAAACCCCACACGTTCTGACGTCGTGAAGTGAAGTGCTCAATAGAGGAATGTATATATCGGCGTTTCGCATCCCTACACATCTTATTGCAGCGGTTCCGCAGACTTTTAAAAGCAGCAATATTAATTTCGCTAGGGTCCTTTTTACATATTCTTTTGGCTTTGTTACGTTTTGACATTACTGATTTTATCTCCGCTGTCAACCACGGTGCAGGTAAATGCTTGACCCTTACAGGACGAGCAGGAGCGTGTGAGTCAAATAATCGAGTAAGGGTCGCATTTAAAATTCCTACCTTGTCGTCAACTGAGGATGCTCCGTAAAGTGGGGACCAATCGATCAAAGATACGTCTGTGTGGAGAGCTTGCACATCAATGCCCTTTAGGTTACGTCGCAAAACGGTCTTGCCTCTGCGTCTAGGAACAGCGAAATTGTATTGTAAAAAGACAAGATCGTGATAAGAAAAAGGAGCATTTAGTTGACCATGGCTCATAACTTTCTCCGTTTTTGAAACCATAATAAGGTCCAAAAGGGAAGGCTCAGAGTTAGGAGCGAAGTGTGTAGCAGACAAAGGGAGAAGGGAGAGATTAAAAGAAGAAACTAAGGATTCTAATTTATTGGATCTTGAATTATTCTTGATGAGGCAGGTATTAAAATCCCCCATAACAACTACATGTTCATAGGTAGGGCATAGATCTTCAAGGAGAGATTCAAAGGTGTCAAAATAATTTATATTGAGAGAAGGGCTATACGCAACACCGAGAAGTAATTTACAATGGTGAAAAGTAATTTCAACAAAGAGGTATTCAAGGTCACCGGAATACATATTGGGAGACTGTCTAAGTATATTAAAAGTTAAGTTATCCCTTAGAAAAATGCACACACCACCGCCACCCTTACCTGTACGGTCGTTGCGTATTAGCGTGAATCCAGGAAGATCATAGAGAGACGAAGGAAGGGAGGGTTTTAGCCAGGATTCTGATACCAGGATGCCATCGACTAGGACGTTGCTAAAAGATGCAAGAAGATCGGAGTGGTGAGCCGGAATGCTCTGTGCGTTTATATGTACCAAATTAAGACAAAGAGAGTTCTTCACAAATACAGATCTAAGCTCAGCATCTAGGGATTTGTTGCTATCCAGAGAAACACTGCTACAAGCACTGTGAAAGTCATCGTCTGAAGAGCAGGAGAAATATTCTTCATTTATGTTATCATCGAACAATAAATCAAACATAAAAATAAATAAAATAAAATAATAAATAAATAAAAAATAACAATAATAAAAAAAAAAAATTAAAATAAATAACTAGGTACTCCTGTATAACTCGATCCCTCCCATATCACCTGGCCGAGATCCACATTAATCAAACACGCAACAAATCACGGCTAACATTAATTAACTACTAGAAAAGTAACAAAATATAGATAGACTAAACACATTATCAAAACAAAGAATGCAGGTTTTATCAAGCTTAGGCTTATATGTCCTCGGCCTTATAATTAATTATCTCTGAAGGCAACTTAGTCTATGGTCTGTGTAGTGTCAATAATCAGTGACGTTACCCTCAGCTGTGACAGCTGACAATTTAACACTTGACACTTGACAGTTAACAATCTGCGATTGACAGTTTAAGAATTATGACTTAAAATTGCAAACTAAATAATATAAATTATAATTACAAACTACCTGCAAAACTACGTGCAAACTTTTGTGTACTTTGCCTTGTAAAAGAATTTGCACTAAGGGTGCAAGCAAAAGTGACCCATGAGTGTTATTTACACAGAACACATACAACAACAGTATTATTTTGCCGAGGTTTTAATCGGACGACGTTTAGCTTGCTGCGGCTGCGGCGTCGGCTGGTCATGGCCCTGGATACTGCCTGCCTGAGGGAACTTCGTAATCAGAGAGTTTAGTTCAGGCCTGTTCGTTATCTTTCTCCGGCTCTTATCAGGCAGTGCGATGCAGATGAAACCGTCAGCGGTCCAGCAACTCTTCATGCCAAAGTATTTGCGCGCAGCGACAAACAGCTCCTGCCGAGGTTTTGTCAAAAACTCGGTGATCGTTATGCCGCTTCCTTTAAGCTGAGTTTTTGAGGCCCATACCTTGGTCTTCGCTTGTAGATACTTAAAGCGTACCAGGATGGGCCTAGGCTTGTCTTTTTTTGCGCCAATACGGTGACCCACGTCGATGTCAGAGATTTGGAAATCCGAGAGCTGCAGGCGATCACGCACCACACCATGAATCAAATGAATGATTTGCTCATCGCTTTTTTCTTGGACACCATGGAGCAGCAGCACCTTCCGCCGTGACCGCATCTCCTGCTCATCCAGGGCGCTTGTGAGCAGCTGAAGTTGCTCACGAAGCATTGCCAGCATCTTCCACATAATGTCTCTAAATGTGCTGAACTCGGAAGCAAGCGTGGCCAAATCTTTGCTGGTGCCAGCAGATGGTGACTTACTCGAAGATGATGATGTTGATGCATGGGCCAACAGGTCAGAGTTAAACCGCTGCATGCGAGTTTCAAATACAGCAGCCAGCTCCTCCATATTCTTCTGTAGTTGTATGTGCACATCCATGTTACAGTGAAAGTTGCTTGTTTGGTGAACAGTTAATTGAAATTTATGTGCGCCAGGTAATGTAGGAAAAGATTAAATTAATTAATTCAACATAAGCACTTTGAAACTTGATAAATAAATAAAAACGTAATAAAATATAAGAAGAGATAAACTTAGGTGTTATTCTTTCGCCTACCCGCGCATGAGTGTGTATACATTGTGAAAGATGGAACGGTAGACATATGTCGGGCATGTCGCCGCCCTGGAGAAACTATCCGTCACATTGTTTCTGATTGTTCTCATCTAGCTAACGGCGAATACTTACACAGACATAACCAAGTGGCCAGGATTATCCACCAACAACTTGCCTTGAAATACAATCTTGTGGAATCGGAGGTACCGTACTACAGGTATGTGCCCGACCCAGTTCTTGAAAATGGTCATATCACACTGTACTGGGATCGGTCTATCATTACAGACAGGACTATTGTAGCCAATAAGCCTGATATAGTGGTGATAGATCGATCAGAGCGCCGTGCAATGATTGTTGATGTTGCTGTTCCGCAGACGAGAACCTCGTGAAAGCTGAGAAAGAGAAACTCACCAAGTATCTCGACTTGGCGCACGAGGTTGTCGCTATGTGGAATGTAGACTCAGCAATCATTGTACCGATAGTAATTTCTGCTAATGGTCTTATAGCCAAGAGCCTCGACCAACATCTTTCGAGGCTCTCGTTGGGTAGCTGGGTCAAGGGCCAGATCCAGAAGGCTGTACTCCTGGACACGGCTCGCATCGTCAGGAGGTTCCTCTCTCTGGGGCCCTGACCGCCGGTTGCTTGGACCCTGTTCCCGAGGCCGGCGGACCGCTATTTTTTATATTTTTAAATGTTTTTTTTTTTTTTTTATAATGAAATATTTAAAAATGTAAAAAATATGAATACATAATAAATGTAAAGAATAATAATAAATATTATTATCTTCTCTCCATATTTAAACTAAATCGTTTCTGTAGTTACAGCATAAAGGTATTTCTACCGCGAAAATTACGGTTTTTCACATATTTCTCAGAATCTATGGATATTTCCGGGATAAAAGTAGCCTATGTATTAATGCACGATGTGCAATCTATCTCTATTCCAAATTTCAGCCAAGTCGGTTGAGTAATCGCAGCGTAAAGGATTTTTCTCCTGCGTGGAAATTGATTTTTCAAAAATCCCGTAAACATGGATTTTTCCGGGATGAAAAGTAACCTTAGTTCTAAGTCATTACACAATTTACCTCTGATCCAAATTTTTGTCAAATCGCTTCAGTAGTTACGGCGTAAAAGAGTTTTTCTCCCGCGTGAATTTTGGTTTTTCACACATCTCGCGGAAACCATTGATTTTTTCGGGACAAAAAGTAGCCTATTCATTAATGCAGGATATAATCTATATCCTTTCTAAATTTCAGTCAAGTCGGTTCAGTAATTGCGACGTGAACGATTTTAATCTGGCGTGGAATTCGATTTTTCAAATACCCCGCAAAACCGTGTAATTTTCCGAGATAAAAAGTAACCTAAGTGCTAGATCATTATATAATCTACCTTTAATTCAAATTTTAGCCTGATCGTTTCAGTAGTTGCGGTGTAAGGGAGTTTTTCTCCCGCAGGAAGTTTGGTTTTTCACACATCCCGGAGAAATAATGGATTTTTCGGGATCAAAAGTAGCCTATGTATTAAACCGGGATAAATAATCTACCTGTATCCCAAATTTCAGACAAATCGATTCAGAAATTGCGAGGAGCATTTCCCCCGCGCGTATTTCTATTTTTTACAAATTTCGTGGGAACCATAGATTTTTGTGGGATAAAAAGTAGTCTATTTATTAATCCAGACTATGATTTAACTCTTTTTCAAATTTCAGCCAATTCCGATCAGTATAAGAGCGGCGTGAAGAAGCATTTCTTCGTAATATCTTTGGACCCCCGTTTCACCTCCCTAGGAGGTAGTCTCATAAGTAGGGGTGGAATTAAAAAATCGAGGAACTTTGTTATTTTTATCCAAAAGCCTACTTACCGATTTTAATGAACACAACTTGAAAATTGACGGATTTCTATATATGTAAAATAAAATTCCTTATTTAACACCCTTAGCGGTAGAATTTCAAAAATTCCTTTCTTAGTACACATCTAGGGTGTTAAAAGAATATTCCCTGATAATTTCATGTTTCTACGTTCAACCGTTTGGGCAGTAGCTTGTCCAAAAGCCAGCCAGCCGGGACCAAGCGTTTTCTAGTTTCAACCCCCTTTTTAGAGAGTTAGGGGTGAAATTTCCAAAATCCCTCGGACACCCATTCTCTTATTTTTATTCGAAAGTCTATATACCAATTTTCATGAATCTAACTTGAAAAATGAGGGACTTTCATACAAACGTAAATCCCTTATTTAACCCCCTTAGGGGTAGAATTTCAAAAAACCCTTTCTTAGCAAGCGGTTTGGGTTCACAAAGAATCTTCCCTGAAAATTTCAAGTTCTTACGTTCAGCCGTTTGGGCTGTAGCTTGTCAGTCAGTCAGTCACTCAGGACAAAGCCTTTTATAGTTATAGATTATCTACATAGTATTAAATATATTTTATAAATAATTATATCATATCAGCTTGAGTTCTCAAGCAGATGCTCTTTCAGCTTCTTCTTGAGAACCCCTGGGCTGACCTTACTCTCTGTTCTGAGCCAATCTATCTTATTATGTATTTCGGGTACTTTGTAGCTGGTTAACCTTTTACCATAATAGTTACATACTTTTGGCACCATAAATCTTGTCTTTCTATTACTTCCGACGTTATCCCTTAGTTTAATAAATATTTTATAGTTATTTGATACATAATTCTCTTTAGCTATTTGGTAGACTCTTTTTCTTTCTTTTGGATACTAAGCGTGCCTTACTGTTGGTGTCAAAACAAGCATTTATGGCATCGATAAATTAACGCGCGGTCCGTATCGATAACTTTTCGCGCTGTCTGCCCTGTTCAGGATATATGTCTTGTGTCATAATAATTATACTCGGATATGTAATTTGATATCAAAAATGGGGTTCAAGTTATTCCGAATAAACCAATGTCTCTTTCTTTCCAATAATACTTTTCCGAGCTTGTTGACTGTTTGAGTACGTTTAATATGAATATTTTGTCGCTTGAAACGCAAAAGCCTTGACCAATAAAATGAAAGATTAAGACCACATAGATCAAGATCGAGAACTTCCAAGAGGTCCGCCATTGGAAGTAAGGTCACGAATTATAAATAAATTAATAACTCTTATACGTAATTAATAATAAAAATAATCAATTGTTTTACCAATAGGGATTTAAAAAATAGCTTACGACATACTCTCAGACTTACCAAACACACACACAAAATATTCAGTTCGGTAACAGACACTGGCAGGAGAATTTTATATATTAGAGAGATAATAAAGCTCTCTGGAACTACTTGGACCGAAATGGGAAATTATTTTTGTGTTGGATAGGTATCTCCACTTACTGCTATTTCATATCTGATTGCCCTGTGGTCCGATAGCGTGACAAATTCGGCATCCACATGCCAGCCATTGATCTTGTGTAATAGGCTTGAAGTGCAGACCGTGACATCCACAATGCTAGTGTAGGCTCATTCCTTATAGCGTAGAAAGTCGGGATGTTTCCTTCATTAACCACCTGGAGGTCCCACTGGGCCAGGAATCCGGCAATTTTAGCTCCCCTAGCATCCTCCGTATCGCACCCCCACCAGGGACTTTTGGCATTGAAGTCGCCCCCAATCAGTACTTTGTCAGCATTTAGTTCTGGAAGAATTTTTTCCATCCTCTGCAGGTCTTCTTCCACTTCTTTTTCTTTCTCTAGGTATACATTGAAAATGCCTAGTTGCATGTATCCCAGTTTAACCACAAAAGCCACAATATTTTCCGAAATATGTTCGGTGTTTTCAGTTATCCTTATGCGTTTATCTATATACTTATAATAAATCTGTAACAGGTCAAATTCTGTACATTAAAGATATTTTGAAAAATTTTTTTCGAGGGCACTCTAAAATCGGTTCTGAACCCAAAACTGTAATTTTTTTCATTTTTGTCTGTCTGTCTGTCTGTCTTTCTGTATCACGGCCGCGCATCACGCCGAAACTACTGAATGAATTCCAATGAAACTTGGTATGACTTGAGATCATGCTACGAGGAAGGACATAGGATACTTTTTATCCCGAAATTCAGCATGGTTCCCTTAGGAGAGGGGATAAAAGTTAAAATATATTTGTAGCCAAACTCCTCAGAGACGGCTGGACCGATCGTTATGAAATTTTCAGGGAATGATCTCTGGGTGCGGGACCGGGTTGTTATCTATATTTGATGTCCCAAAATGCTGAAAGAACCCTGGCCCTGGCCGATTTAATTTTCCCATACAAAAACCAAGGGCGGTACCGGTGTACGGTGGAATCGAACGAATCGCACATCAAATGAAAGAGCGTAAAAAAATAATCGATCCGAGTCGAGGACTTATATGTGGAGACTTAGGATTATCGAGTATTTTCGAAATAAAAATAAAATTAATAAATTGATTTAATGGCGTTGCTAAGTAAACATTTCATTGCTGTCACGTCAGCACCTCTGACAGGTTTGTTTCGAAATTTGTAGCCGGAGTTAAGTATGATGTCCGACCTCTTTGGTCTATGTATTTAATTTATTTGATATGCAAATAACGTTATAATACCGATTGTGGTTTCGGAGAATATCGAACATTACCTACGTCGATGCCAAGTATTTATTTGTTTAAGAAAGGGTTAACGCTGAAAAAGATTGACAAATTAGGACCTGCTCCAGTGTATATACAATCGTTAAAAAATCGTCAGAAGAATTGATGACCCACGAGCTGGACGGCCATCAGCTTCGAGTACTGAGAATAACGTCGGAAATATTTGGGATTTCATACTCGGGGCCGTTGATCGAAAATCAGAATCAGGGCTTCGAAGCTTTCTGCGAGATGGGTACCGAGGCTTCTTTCAGCTGAACATAAATGCAACCGACTAACGATTTAGCGCAATTGTTTGGAGTTGTTTAAAGCCGATTCACCAAACTTCTTACAGATATTTGTTAGTAGGTACTGATGAAACTTGTTAAATCAGGGTTGGATTTACTTTCCTTAACGCACTGTTTTCGAGCTTTTCAAAAAAACAATTATTCAATCTATGTGGCGGTCAGTATAAATCGGGAGGTCTTTTTTCGAAGTTAGGATGATTTTTAGGAGATACAGTAGGACGAGATGGAACACCACACATATATTTTGTCGTACCGACAAAAAAAATAGGCCACAGAACTTTTTAAATATGTTATTTGTAGTATTACAGATTCAATTTTTGACACAAACCACTTAGGATGTAGAGCGAGCGAAGCGAGCTCGGGACTTGGGTCACCCCGACTCGGATAACGGATAGGTGACGAAGAGGATCCTTCTGAGTGGTTATTTTCTTTTATGACTACCCAGAAATGGGAGCCCGTCCGTCGACCGAGCCTTAAAAAGGGTAAGAGAAAGACTGAAGATCTAGGATGTAGAGCGAGCGAAGCGAGCTCGGGACTTGGGGCACCTCGACTCGGATAACGGATACACTGAAAAAAAAAAATGTTCACTATAATAAAGATCTTGGTTAACGTAATCATACGTCTTGACTCCATATGAGCCTAACAAGATCTTATCTACTGAAACTAAAACTACTTTGTTAAATCTTTTTTTGTTACGTCAACTAAGTATTGTTTTGGCTTAGACACGACTAGATGGTTTACTTTAGCTTAGATCTTACCTAATTGAAGTATGAAACCTTATCACATTGACAAACATTATTAAGAGATTCAACAAGGTGCCTTAAATGTTTATATTGCATAAGCTAAGATCTTAGACAGTTAGAGCAAATAACGGAGTTAAATGAACTAACCTCATATTTGACATAGACATGAATTACTGTTATATTAACTAAGTAACTTGATTGCTATAAATATTGTTCATTGGTACATCAACGAAGTAATAATGCTAGTTACAACAAGTTGTATGATCGTAGTAATTATTGTTCTTTTATCCATCAACAATGTCACTTGTTTACACTAATCCTTTTTTTGTAAACAGCAACAAAGTTACTTGATTGCAATAATTATTTTTCGTTTGTGCAGCAACAAAGTTACTCTGTTGCCACAGTTATTATTATTCTATGCAGCAACAAAGTTACTTTGTTGCAAGAATTATTGTTCTTTTGTACAGCAACAAATTCACTTAGTTGCAACAATAATTGTAATTTTGTGCAGCGACAAAGTAAATTGTTTTCAATAATTATTCTTCTTGAGTATAGCCACAAAGTTACTTGATTGTAATAAATAATAATTATTGTTCTGTTGCACATAAGCCAAATTGCTTGATTGAACACAATTATTGATAAGACGGTATTTTTCACTTGAAAAAATGCGACTTACCCCAGGTGGGAATCGAACCGACAAGCTCTAGCTATCCGGGCGATTGTTCTTCCGTTGAACTATAGAGACACTGATTTAAAATTTTCAACCGCTTATTTCACTGTGAGCCAGCATAATCAGTGAGAAAAGTAATGTTTCTGTAGTTCGGAAGAGCTAAGGTAAGTTGACCTTTTTAACTAAAAAAAAATAATTGTGTTCAATTAAGCAACATGGACAGCAACAGAACAATATAATTATTACAATCAAGTAACTTTGTGGCTATACTACTTAAAGAACAATAATTATTGAATACAATTTACTTTGTTGACAAACAAAAGAACGATAATTGTAGGCACATAGTTTTGCCGATGTCGCTTGGGGCGATTATTCTCCATGATCTATTTGAGTAATGATAGGCATGTTGCAATTAACCAAAAGATTGAACAATTTTTTGGCTCATAATGCGCACTCGTCCTGAAAAAAATTGTGGATGTAGGTACGTATTAGAGAATGGTTTGAACAAACCGAAAGTGGTAAGGTACAGCAACAGCAAGAGGAGATGATCAAATCTATTCTAAGTCATCAATCATCATTGATTTCCTATTAGATTCGATTTAAGAGCTACTTTTGCTATTGTATGTACCTACTTAATAACAATGCAAGCAACTTTCACTATTAAAACAAATTAAAAAACGCGTTATAACAGATTTTACTTATTTTATTATGTATACAAATGAAGTATGTATATAATAATGTCTACTAAAATATAGCACATTTGTTTAATTTCGCGATTTTAAAGTTGGTTCCATAGTCAATTTGCTTGTATTATTAAGTATACTCTCCCAATTTTTGTTTGACTATTAGCCTTGTGTAAACTTTAAATAGGTTTAAGTAGGTTCTAAAAAGTATAGCAATTAAACAATTATTTCCAATTAAATTAACTTTATTCATTTATAAAGCACTTCGCACAGTTACATATTTTTTTCCATTACTAAGAATATTTATATTGCACGGGATAGGAAACAATAAACATTTGTGAAATTGGACTACAATTTTCTTTATTTCTGGTTCTATAACTTCGTAAGCAAACAAATGGTCATCAAATTCCAACGTTTGCATTAAATGTCCCATTAAAATGAGACTATTTGTGTCATACAATAAAATTTTATGCAATTTGAGAAAAATTGGCATTAAACCATCAGAGGAAGTATTATAAATTAAGATAGTCCCTTTTACATACCGTGTAGTACATACAGTGGCCCAAGTAACATGTACAAGAGTTTTTTCATTACATAATTGTAAACTAGACCGTATGAATTGATCATCAGTAGATTCCGCAGACATAGCACGAGAAACAGGCCCAGTCCTAAGAGTATCAGACAATTTACCTTTTAAAAACATTTCGTTTAATTGTAATTGATGTTTCATACTTAAAGATAGCGTAATGTTCCTTCTGTTGAAAGAAACATTTGAAGCCATTTTAAATATACGATGTTTAGCTTCGAATCGCATCGACCACAAAGAAACAATAGGACCATATTTTTTTAATGCTGAGTGATAATGAATTAAATTATGAAATTTTGGTTTCAGCGAATCTTTGGTGAGTGACAAATACAAAGTGTTAAGCTCCGATACAGCAGTCTGTAATAACTCTTCGGTTCCTTTCGCAAAAGCTGTGGATAAAACTATTTCCAAAACTATTCTTAATTTTTGATATAACTTCCAAGTTTCATCCCCTCTTGGTACGAACTCTCCCACTAATAAGCCAAAATATCGCAATAAAGTTAGCATCTCTGAGGATGTCATACGCACATTTCCATTAACTATATGCTCCATTCCTAAAGTAGTTGGCTGATTTCTATTGTCAGGACCATAATCAAAGGCATGAATTTTATTATTGAGTTCAATCAATGAAAAAAGTTTGAATTTTCTCAAGTACTGAATAAGTACAAATTGCATTACATACTTAGCAACACCTTCTAATATGTCGTGCATGCAGTCGACCCCTATTTGATTGAATAAATCAAAATGTTTAACACCAAACCAAACACATTTTTCTTTAATACCTGTCATCGAAGCATTACCAACACGAAGGTCAGATTCGTAATCAGATAAATCCCGTAATAATTCTATGTTTTCCCAACATTGAGTTCTCATAACTTGCTTCGGAACTTTACAAATTCTGCAACTAAAGTTTGCAGAAAAACTTTCAACTAAACCTAATATAGAATGCAAACCCAAATTATCCCCTAAGATCAAACCGAGCTCAAAGTGAACGATGCCTGTAAAATCTGGTAGGGCAAATTCAATTCCATGTTCACTGAGATAGTTTAACTCCTCAATCAAGCAGTTAAATATAACATTATTCCCAAATGAAACTCTATCTGATGAATGAAATAGAAGAAAGAGGAATATATTGCTAAGCGCTGATGAACGACTTGGCGGTAAACAAGGAATTGATACGTAAACCGCACCTAACTTGTGCTGTCCAGCTCGAGAACCTAATGGGTTTCCTATCTCGTAGTCATCGAAAAATAAAAATATAGGTATAACTATTTTACCTTGGCGTTGGTACATCCTATTACGCCAAAAGGACCCTTGAATAAAGTTTTCTATAGCTATATTATCATCTGCTCTATTAAGCTGACGCATGTAATCTAACGTTTCAGAAAGAACATTCGGAAGTGAAAAAAATGTCTTTAACACTTTGCGAAGTGGTATAAAATGTTGTTCACATGTTATTGGTTGAAGGCGACTGACATTTTTTCGTTTCACTCTTTCCAATCTTTCACCTATCACAATTGTTTCCGGTTCAATAAATGTGTTCTTGTTTTTAAAATATTGTAATCGTTTATGTTCAGTATCAAGTTTAGTTAACGGATCTATCAACAGAGGTTCAACTGCATTTACGACAGATCTGAGGTTGCTTTGTGGGATTATGTTATTTAAACACAACATTTCAAGTTTCTTCTTAATTGCTGAACCTAGAGGTATGGCCATATGTTGACTATATCCATTAATTACAGTTTGAACAATGTTCCTCGGCAATGATTGATTAGCATATAGACTTGCAATAAAAGATGCAAATGCGTTCTCAACCATCTCTTCACTTTCCATAGTTTGTAGAGAACCTATAAGGTGGCTACCTTCGTGGAAAGAGCATGGTTGCGTTTGTGTGTGGTCTTTAATAAGATCTCCAGAGGAATGTTCTGAGAAAAGCCCGTCGTGGGAAGAACATGGTTGCATTTGAGAATGGTCTCTAATAGGATCTTTAGAGGAATGGTCAGAATTTACCCCTACTGTACTTAATAAGACGTTATCCGTTTGATTCAGCAAATGATTCTGCAATATATGTCTTCTAAAAGAATTGAACAACTGAAATTGGCGATTACAGTCATTTTCTACACATACATATACTCTTAATTCGTCAGGACTATGTATCAACGTAAAGTGTGACTTGAGTTTCTTTATATTTACCAATTGTGTACGACATACAAAACAAGTTAACATGGTGAACAACAAAAATACAGCTACTTTCAAATAAAGTTCTTAAAAACTACACTTAATGCACTTAAAGTATTCTGATATATATTATTCTAACTTTTCTATTCTTTAGTAATAATATAATCAGTCTTAACTGCAATGCTAAAAATATCAAACATAAATTGTCAACAGAAAAACGCAACACAGAAACAGGTACCTAAATTAATAATTACAAAGTAGATAAAATATCTGTTAAAAGAGATTCGGCTGAGGTTGAGCCTCGATCAAACTTTGACGTCATTTTGTAAGCCGCTCTTTGTATAAAATACCATATCGCATATGAATCAACCCCATACTCTGCATTTAATGCCCAAATAGATTTGTAACAAGTGTCGACAGCTTGCAAAATATTGTCCCTCTGATAAATTACAGATTCATTAATGACTACTAAATACGTTTTGATGTTATTTAAAGACTCACCAACAATAACCACGTAAGGTTGTGATGTTACACCTTTGTTTTGTAGGCTTTTATGCCGATTTTCTCTATACTGACCGATTTCAGCATCAGATTTTAAATGTTTGATAAAGGCATCACGCATCTCTGCCTTGGATGGTTTCCAGCTGAAGCTAGGCTTCCCTTTTGTTTGTTTATTCTTTGATTTTACAGTTGTTGAATTTAATAGATAGGGAATAGATAAAAATGCTGCAATATTTGTATCTTCTTCTCTGGATGCTGAAACAAAGGAACATTATATATAGCCCATATTTAACATTATTTATTTTTTATTTATTTACATAAAACAAAAATATTACAAAGACTACAGTTTGGTGTAAACATAAACTCATTTGAGTTTTTCCGTACTCGTACACCATTGCCGTCGACATAGATACGCGGAAAATACTTAAATCCAAAAATTAAATCTATAATAATATATTGTAGGAACCTAATAACTATACATTACAATTTACAATAAAAATAAGCTACATCAAATACTTATAGCTACATAGTAGTAAATTTATTATATTTTAATGTAGTGTAATTTTAATGTGTAATTAGTTTTTATTTATTGTGAATAATCACGTGACTTAATACTTAAACAGAAATAAAACTTACAATCGGCGAGACGGTGCAACTCCAGGGCAAAGTTATCTTTAGTTTTCTTCTTCTTTAATAATTCCAGAATTCTTGTTTTCACTATAGGAAAGTATATAAATAAATTACTTTCGTCGTCTGCATAGGCTTCTTTAAAGTCGGCAGTTAACTGTTAAGCACAACACATAAAATGATTATCACATATAGAGAAACATAAAGAACAAACAAAATTAACATAAGGCTATATCAAATCAAGTGAGCTTAAAAAAGATTGTAATATGTATGTTTAAACACCAAAGAAGTTCTAGTTTCATGCTCTATCATCAGACCAACTGTACATTAAAATAATATTTTGTTATCAATACTTTGTATTTTGGCTCAATCAGGCGACCGAAAGTAGTACAGAAAGTAGTTGAAAAATAGTATACAAAATAAAGTAAAAAAAACCGGCCAAGTGCGAGTCGGACTCGCGCACCGAGGGTTCCGTACTACTATAGAAAAAGTAAAACCATAAGAATCACTTTTCTAACCGAACCTCAAACTTATCTTTGTTTTTTTAGATTAATGGTTGATACCAAAAACAGCCTTTCCTATCGAACCGCAAAGCTAGTTCATTTAATTGTTCCTGTAAAATATACCTTAACTCATAAAATACTCCTAATATGTAATCAAACCCTAAAAAGATCCTTACCAGAGTATAACCATACGGTTTCTTTAGCGCCGGGTACTCATTCATATACGACTCTAAAGTTTGATTGCTGTCGCTATTTTGAAGCTGGATACTTCTATGCTTAAAAGTTTTTCTCCATTTGGTTTCTACCAGGCTCCAAGGCTCTGATGAATTCCGAAGCCACTGCAAATCTTCAGCGACGTTTTCCAATGATTCGGATTTACCGATACTAGCAGGCAAAGGTCTGGGAGATGAAGATGTGAAGGCAGGGCTTTCTTCCCTTTTTCTCTTTCCTTTAGATGATAGAGCCCCCAATTGTTGTAAACGTCTCCTTTGATTTAGCACTTGATGTACAAGTTTACCTCGCGCTTGTAGAACTGCACCAGATGCAGTTGTGCAGGCAGGTATGTAATAGGTGGTGATCCTTTCACCCGGGAAGAGATCTTTAATAAAGTTTGCCCACTTAAAATAGATAGGACCCTGAATTGGCGAGTTGGTGTGTTCGTTTAATATTTCTTTAGCTATTATGGAAGCTAATAAATTTCTGGTAGCATCCCCATCAAGTGTTCCACCTTTGTATATTAGCAGGGAAGATGCTTCAAGGGACTTCACCAATATACTTTCAAGTGGCTAAAAACAAAATTAAATTAATATCTTTCATTTTAGACTAAACTTTAGACGTTTTTTTCGCTACGTACTGATTACAGTGTTAAAAATGCTCTAAGCAATAAGAAGTCTATGTTAAGGTGGTCAGTAGGCACGGAACGAGTATGTTCTACACCGACCTAGATTGATCTATTTTTTAAAACATTACCTACTCATTATAAAGAAATAAAATCAATCTTGATAAAATTAAGTAAGTAAACAACAAATTATTAAAAAAAAAGACCTAACAAGCTTAAATGTTTTTTTTTTGTAAATCCATATTAAATGTTGCTTAACTTATTAACTTACTCCTGTATGATTTTCTGGTTGTATGTTTATTATGGTAGGGTTATTTGGGGGCACATTTTCTGATTGCTCAGCAGGCACAATAATAAAATTATTAGGGTTAAGGTCACTTTCCCTTGTGACTTCCTCGCCAATTAAATTGATTAAATCCAGGTTCTGCAAACAAAAGAAATATGTATAGATTGTCATATATGTCAATAATAATTAAAAAATCCAACTGACTAAAAAGATGAAAACAAGACGCAGTCATTTACATGTATAAAATCAGCACCTAAGTAAGTATTTACAAAGTTAACAAATTATATTAATTGGCAGTTAGAGGCTACGAATATTTATATTAGTATTTACTTAGTAGAGCCCCCCAACTGACAATTAATCATATTTTAATTTAATTTGTAGGTAAATACTTACATAAGTACTGACTGCACATAATTGTGTAATGCGTGTGTGTTGAACAAAAAACTTACTGATAGAGATAAAGTGCTGCTTGAAAATTCAGTTTTCCATGTTCTCCAGCACCTCATGAAAAGCACTCTCGGCCCTGTCTGCGGTATGATGTCCTTGACATCATCTGGGGTCAGGGCTGATAACGCCTGGATGGTGATTGCATTCTCTAAAATTACAGTAGAATGTTAGTTATGTAGTGATTTTAATCTAATTAAATAATTGGTTAGAGTGTAAGAATTTTTATTTAATAAATGGCGTGGTGTGTCCTTGTTTCTTAATTAAGTATTATCGTGAAAATGGTTCAGAAGGGAATATGGATTTATTATTAAATTAGGTACACACTTAATTCAGTATTTCCAAAAATTGTTTAATAGTTTATAAAAACGCTATTTAACTGCCTACAGGACTTGAAGAGCATGATACACTATTTTTGGGTTTCGTCATGCATGTTCACCAAACATGTTGTAAACGTGTCACCGTTTGCTCGTACAGTAGGTAGGTAGGTACGGTCTACTTTTCTAACAGCTATGATTAAATGCTAGCATACAAGAAACCTCAATAAAATGCCTTGTCGTCACAAAATAAATAAATCTATGTAAATAAATATTCTTGTACTTACTTTCAAATACTGGGATTAGTTCTGAAAGCTCCCATGTTTTTAGTAGCTCGACAACTTCGTCCATGTGTTTCACTTTTTGCAATCGCAATATTAAAAAATCAATGCCAAATGACACCACGAGCGGATCATAAACTAAAATCACACCAAAATAAAGCACAATAGCAGGATTCGCTCTGTCGAAAGAACAAAAACCGTTGCCGTTGCAAAAATAAACTGAATTAGACTTGGAGCGCAAACGCAATGCATAGAGTAAAATGACGCAATGCCGGTGTACCCAGCGGTGAGCGGGGTGCGCGGGCGAGGGGGTATCGCCTTATCGCCCGCGTGCGCTGCGCGCAACAAATACACTTCGCTGAATTTACAAAGCGTTTGTAAATATGACCACTTTACTTGGTTGATTCAGACAAGTAGGTATCATAGATCAACCATGGTAGTTGTTAGAAACGATGAAAGTTATAGTGTTACCTACAACAAACTAATTGTTTAATTTAGCAAAATAAAATGATAGACATAGACAACAAAAAATAAAAATGTATGATGTAACGAAGACCGTTGATTTTAATAAACAAATGCATTTTGTTGATATGAACAAAATTGAGTTGTTCAATTAAGTATCGAATCTTGTTAAAAGGAAATAAAAACTTTAATATTCCAAACATTTTAATGCCAACTAAGAGAAAATGCATCTTAGTTGGACTGCATTTTTTTCAGTGTAGGTGACGAAGAGGATGGCGGGGCCTGCAAGGCCCCACCATCCTTCTGAGTGGTTATTTTCTTTTATAACCACCCAGAAATAGGAGCCCCGCGAAGCGGGGCTCCGTCGACCGAGCCTTAAAAAGGGTAAGGGAAAGACTGAAGGCTAAAAAAGAGTCTTAACCTCAAGATTTTAAAGCTCTGTCGACTGACCCTTAGGGGGGGTGAGGGGTAAATGGTGATGGATAAAGGGTTTTCCTAACTCCTTTACTTGTTCTTGAGGCTACAATTCCCATTCCAAAACATGTATTTCAGTAATTATAACAGCAAAATTGAATTCAAAACTTCATAATTAAAAAAAATATTTCTTAAAAACTACTACGTGTCGAAAGTTTTAGCTTGGGAGGGGGGAAAAAAATCCCATTTTTTTTCTTCCCACCCCTTTCCCTTTCGCTTCTCTCCGCGACGAAGCGACTCCATCATCGTCATTTTAATTATTTCATCTTTTTAAATTTGCCCAAGAATGGTGCAATACCTTTTCAAGTAGTGGTATCGGGGGTTAGAGGACACTTCCTCTCCCTCCCTTCCCCCTTCCCGTCCCGCTACTCCTGCCAAAGGATTCTAAATTTTTACCATGGAGTCTTCTTACATTCTCTCCTATCTGCTGTCAACGTGCAATACTCTTCCATACGATCCATCCATTTCTTTTTTGGTCTTCATCTAAGTACTTACTAAACAAACCTCTCTTATTCTGAGAGGAAACCCTAACCCAGCTATTGTGGGTTGAGATGAAATTCAATTATATTTGATCCAGCGAGAGGCTTCGGCCGCGTTCAATTAAATGTTGACAGAAGTGAAAACCTCAGGTGCCATCTCGAAACAAAGTGAGACAACGATAGATAGATACACCATGACATAACTAAAATTCGGTAATGCGAGAAAAAATTACTTTCAAGAAGGTACCACATTAATTTTAGAGATGGCGCTAAAAGAAATATCGTGGCATGACTTGGCTATACGGTTTGACTTACACTGACGGTTTGTAGGTCTGTAATTTCTGAACTACAAAACTGATAAACTTTAAATATTTCAGAGACAATCTATGAAGTACCTCCTTTCGAACAAAAAAGGATGAATGAAATCTGATCGCGAGTTAATGAATTATAACTTAATACATACACATTTTGACTTTGATGTCGTCTTCCAGGGAAACCATGCTGAATTTCGGAATAAAAAGTATCCTATGTCCTACTTCGGTATATAAACTCACATCATGCCAAGTCTAATTTTAATCCATCCAGCGGATTAGCCGTGATGCGTGGCCGTGAAATAGAGAGACAGACAGACAAACAGACAAAAATTAAACAAATTACAGTTTTGGATTCAGTATCGACTAAAGAGTGCTCTGCAACAAAAAATTTTGAAATATCTTCAATGTACGGAACGTGACCCGTTACAGTTGTACCTATTAATAAATAAATAAAATTATTATTATTGTATTATTAATATTATGAGAAAAAAATAACAGGCAAAACGAAGTTTGCTGGGTCAGCTAGTCGATAATAAATGCTGCCGCTTTTTGTATTACCCGAAGTGGGCTAGTGACGTGCGCATTTGCCCCCACATAGGGTTCCTGTACAAGCAATATAGAAGCTTTGCTTAAATGCGCTTCATGCAGACATTCTTTCTGGGCTGCGTACCCGCGACCTAAGTTTACCTGGACAACTTTAATTAAACCATGGTTGGGACATAAGGTCATTGGTAAGACTGTTTTGTTCCTCAAGCTGCCCTTATCAGCAATATGAGACCGAGTTTCGAGCGATTCGGTCCCATTTCTGCCATTCTGGTAGGCGCATATTGTCTGTATGACGTCGAGTGTATTTGATGCGTCGCAGCTGGCTGTTGCACTATAAGTTAATACGGTACGCTGCGCCTTCAGGCCTCGATGTTTGCAGATTGTCTCTTGGTCTCTAGTATGCGTAATACCACGGTTAAGGTGCTGATCTCTTGTCCTCACCGGGATAAGAATATAACACATATCTGGGGCGGTACAACCGTTAGGGGCGCTCTTGTAAGAGAGTGCCCCACCTTATCACATAGGTGTAACCTCCACCTTAATGAGGCTATTTATCACATAGGTGTAACCTCCACCTTAATGAGGCTATTTAGCTCATATCCTTACGGGGATGTGAACATAGGTGAAAACCGCCACCTTAATGCGGCCGGACTTACATCTCTTATGAGAGATGAGAGGGAGAGCTCACCCTTCGGGGCGCCTTTTGGTTCAGGCGGATGCGGGAGCTCACCATCCTGGGCGAGTGCGGGGCCTTGGATCATCTTCATCATAAAGATGCCACTATCGAACGCTTACCGAACGCAGTGCTTGGAGTATGGAGGCTTATAATAGTTGAAGTTAGTGTTGCCCAAATGCAAGAACAAGACGAGACTCAGCCAGTCTTGGTCTTGGTCTTGCGCCAGTACATCTGGTCTTGGTCTTGGTCTTGGTCTTGCACTCCCAGTCTTGGTCTTGGTCTTGGTCTTCCAACAAGAGTCTCGCAAGTCTCGCAATTACCTATTAGCCTATTGCTATTTATTAAACGGTAATTTAGATGTGAGAACAATGTAACATTTGGAGTAAGTACCTATATATTTTGAGTTTTAATTAACATAGCTTTTTTTTAATCACTACAAGTTAGTATTTGACTGCGATCTCACCTGATGGTAAGTGACGATGCAGCCGATGTTATCGTACTAACTTGGACGGGGTAAGCAAACCTTAACGGATTGTACACAGCATCGCGCCAGAACGCCAAATCGCTTGGCGGTACGTCTTTGCTGGTAGGGTGGTTACTGGTAACTAGCCACGGCCGAAGCCTCCCACCAGACCAGACCTGAGCCAAATTATAGGTACAATTCTAAAGTGGCTTGTGGCGGGAATCGAACCCGCGACCTCCCTCTCTAATCCGAGCGCGTGCCACTGCGCCAGGGAGGTCGTCTAAAACCTACCTATATTAAAGAGTCAAATTAATTAAATGCTGACAAATTAAAAAAATCGACTGACACCGGTGGGGTTTGAACCCACGACCTTTGTGATCCGTGCATATGCTCTAACCTACTGACTAGTAGGGTGCGATTTGACGTTAACTGCAAGACGCAAGAGTCTCGCAGGCTTAGTCTTGTTCTTGCTCAAATCTTGCACTGCCAGTCTTGTTCTTGGTCTTGCTAAATTTAGGCAGTCTTGGTCTTGGTCTTGGTCTTGCAAAAATGCAAACATGCAAGAACAAGGACTTGCAAAAATGCAAGAACAAGACCAAGACTGCAAGACCAAGACTGATTTTGGGCAATACTAGTTGAAGTACGCCGGGCTGCTAGTAGGGCCATACATAATAACCTTATTATGGAGCAAGAACCTGTAATGAGGATCAGACATTGCATCTGATCCTATTTTTATCACTTTACAAATAATGATGGCTTTGGGACTAGTGGACTCATGACTTCTGACGCTCTAAAAGGATTTGGGATACTACTATGAACACAAGGTATAAAAGGGTCTTACCATTGGATAATCACGCGCCAATCTGAGAAAGATCGATTTTGAGATGAATTAAGGAAGTAAAGGGTATTTTATAAGTAGGACCTAGTTGAAACAGTTACAATTATAATTCGTGCTTTACAACAAAATATTTTCGGGAATTTTCTAAGCAATAAGACTGTTATGAGTGTAATTAGCCGTCATTATCTAAGCATGTCAATTGAATAGATTTTTTTTTTAAACTCGATTTTGTTTATAGCACAGCAATGGACGTCGATGAACAAAATGCACGGAATAAAGAGAAAAGGTCCAGATGTAATTTAAGAAAGCGCCGCAGATCTGACCTCGAAGAGGCCGTCACAACAGTAGATAAGCAGAACAAACCTAATAATCCGACAGAGAGTCTTAAAGTTGTCGATCGTTTACAATTTGACGACGATACAAGCTTGGCTCGCGAGATTGCACCATTGAAGGAAATTGTATCCGGTCTCCCTACGATTACTACCGTGAGAAGTCTGTCCGAAACCACTCCTGTCGCGGCTAAAACTACTGAGGTAAAGGCGAGAGCTCGGAAATGGTTTCCTTCACGGAGAAAGGACGCAGAGGGTCGATCAGAGTTGAATGGGAAGAATTCCATGTATATTCCTATACAGCCGCCAACCACCGAGGCGCCGACTCAAACACTTACCCAACCTGTAACTATCAACGAAACTGCAAACGTGCAAACTATTAGACCCCATGCGCCAGTTAGCAGTAAGTTTACTTTCATGATTTTTTTATCGGCTATAAGTTACTTGACTACAATCAGACCTGATGGATGCTTCTTCGTACTAACTTGGAAGGGGTTTCTACTCAGCATCGCGCCGTAATGATAAGGGCTCCCGCATTGTTGTCATGGGATGGCTGATGGCAAGGATTTCAAGTTTTTACCAATCAATTTTCATTTTTTCAATGGTAAAAACGAAATCCATTGCCATACCGTGACCAGTGCGCGGTAGCCTTCAATCGATTGTCTGTGCGTCGCTGCTGGTAGGATGGTTGCTAACCACGGCCGAAGCCTACCACTAGATCAGACTTGCCCCCTGAGCCAAGCGACAAATAGCTTTACGTTGCGACGTATAGAAATGGAACAAAATTCAAAAAATGTATGCGATTTGACGTTCAATGACGTTCAGCTGAGCGACACTAAGACATTTTTTTAATTTCGTTCCATTTCTATAAGTCGCGACGTCACGCTATTTGTCACTTGGCTCAGGCAGCTGAGTCAATTTAAAATTATAAAATTCTAAAGAGGCCCCTGGCGGGAATCGAATTTATCGGACTTAAGATACGTTTATTTTTTATAATAAATTTGCAGCCGCGCCTCCGGCTTGCGTTAAAAAACAAGAACTCGTGAAGAAATGAGATTACTATCTTATTTCTTCACCGAACTTGTATTAAAATATACTAGTTGAGTGACCGAGCTTTGCTCGGTAGTATTACAGCTACTTACCAATAGATGCCAGCAGGAGTTTACTGTAATAGTTTTAGTTTTTTTTTTGGTAAATACGACATTTTCTAAAAATGAATCCTAGCTAGATCAATTTATCGCCCCCAAAACCCCATGTATTTCATGAAAATCGTTCGAGCCGTTTCCGAGATTCAAATTATATATATATATATATATATATATATATATATATATATATATATATATATATATATATATATATATATCGTAATCGTTTACAAATTCTGCCCCCCAAGAGAATTCGTAAACGATTACTATAACGATGAATACGTTTTACACAATCCAGGGGCAGGTCCGCGTGGGTGGCGGTCGTATATAGTAGGAGGGGAGGTCACAAGCAAAGCTTCTGCGAAGGGGTAGTATTAGATATATCAATTAAAAACTTTTTTTCCAGTGAACACGACGACAAATACCCTAAACACGCACACTGAAGCGATATGCGTGCCCGCCGTCGGAGAGATGCCCACCATCGGGCACGTGCCCACCGTTGGGCAAGTCCCCACTACGGTGCACCCGATGTCGCTACTCAGGCGCGTGAACGGGCAGTGGACGTTCAGCCCACAACAACCTCTGATGTCAGTTGGGGGTGATGTAAGTGAAATTCTCTTTTAACTGTAATATTATTTAACCTTCCTTCCTAAAATTCGAAGATAATGGTAAAATATTTTTTTTTCGTCAGTTTGCCCAATAAACCAAAAACTACGAGGCATAAACATAAATAACAAGTGGAAAATTAAAAAATTTTAAAACACCCACGACTTTTGCAGACTTGTAATTGAAAAAGGATTAAATAATTTTTTTGAAACTCCCCGACTAAAGGAAAGTAAGAACTAAGAACCTATCAGTATAATTACAAATCCAAGAAAATCCGCCGGAGCTGCTGTGTTTTGCCTATGACGGTGTTGATGGTGCTGTTTACCAGTTGATGACTAATTCAATTTCTTGATACTTCTCATATACCGGCAGTTTATCAATACTTACTAATTACATTAATTGATATTGAAAACGAAAATAGCAATGGCAGCTCCGACGGATTTTCTTGGATTTGTAATTATACTGATAGGTTCTTAGTTCTTACTTTCCTTTAGTCGGGGAGTTTCAAAAAAATTATTTAATCCTTTTTCAATTACAAGTCTGCAAAAGTCGTGGGTGTTTTAAAATTTTTTAATTTTCCACTTGTTTTATAGTTTTTCGATTAATATATTAATGTAATTTAAATTATATTATTATTAAACAATGAAAATTAATCTTCAAACTAGCCATTAGCTCCTCTAGCAGCGTTTGAAGGCATCATCCCTTCCAAGTCATGAAGAGACGTTTATTGTGGCGCCCCCTGCTGTTCAATCACAAGAACAATTATCTACGAACCATTGCCAATGACTCACTAATATTTTATACAAAACTGTATCCAAATCGGTTCAGTCGTTTTTGTAATAATTGAGAACATTCGTTTGCATTGTAAATGTTTTTTATGGCGCCCCCTGGTGATCGATGTTCGTAACAACCATCAAATTTTTTAAACACACTTGCGAAAATACATAATATAGTAATGTATCTACATCATACATGTTTGTCCGAAGAGAGTTAACCAGGTGCGTTCGATGTCTTCCACTGGACACTCTCACAACTGGCCCGTGCCAGAAATAGAAACCGGGACCGTTTAAATTAGAACGTGCACCAATGCAATTTTGTTATTTTAAAGAATTAATGCGTATTCAATTTTGTGTCTTTCGTTTAAAAAAAGGACAGTCCCGCGTAGATTAAATTATGCTATTAACCTTAGAAGTAAAAACAAACTAATAGTGAATAAAACAAGACTAGAGAAAATAAATAAATCATTATCTTCCAATGAGATGTTAAACTTATCCCTCAATAAGTTCAAAGTCGCTGTAAAACGAAAGCTCGTTAATAAAGCTTAATTATTTACATAAATCAAATCCTTGGGAGTGAATGAACTGCTGTATTATAATTACTAGCTCAACTAGTTTTTAAGAGCAAATGTGTGAAGTGGTGATAACCGAAAACAAAACCCGGCTGAGTTTGTTGTGGGCTTCTTCTCAGTGCAGGGTGCGTTGGAACCCTCGTAAACTTAGTTTTAAGTCGACTCTACTACTAACAAGTTTTAAGTCTGTAGTTATCACCGTACATAATATTATGTAACAAATATTGTTGACGTTTTACAAGTGCCTTGTAAGTTAGGCCTATGTGAAATAAATATATTTTGACTTGACTTGACTATTGAAATTTGAATCGGAATGAATCGCAATAATTTGTAGTAAATTAATAAAATAATTGTTTACTCGCACATTATTAAATAACGAGAAACGTCAAGTAAGCAAAAGTATTAAGTTGGGGCCAAAAATGAAAATATAATAATAGTAAAGTTTAAGGTATATAATTTACCATGAATACAGACACTCACGCACAAAAAAAGAAACAAAAAAGAGGACAAGAATTGTCTAAGGTCAACTGATGCACTCTGTGGTCAGAATCCGGAAGTTATGAAAGTATTAATATATTACAAAAAGTAACTCTGAAACCAATAACAATGAAACTTTGTTGAAAAATTATATTTTTACTTCAGATTCAACAATTTAAAAAGTTACGTCCTTTAATTCAAATATTAAAAGTGTTTACGCTATAAAATAGTCATTTAATACAAACATTTTGTGCTACAAACTTTTTGATTAAAACCTCCATGCAGAAGGAAAAAGTATTAGTGCGCACGCTAAACATATAACAACAACGAAAAAGTCCACTATTTGAGCCAATGTGTTTTTTTCCACCTGCAGTGCTAGCATGGACTGTGGACTATTTTACACTAGCACTATTTTATTTAATCAAGACTACTCACTATTTATTATAATTTTTCTTTTTTAATTTTTGCTTAGCCTAAAAAGTTTGAGGCCGTGGCGGAAAGAAAATTGTTTTCACATTGTGGCGTCATTTTAAAAATTGCGTGATTACAATATAATGGATTTAACTCGGGAAAATTTTCGTTGCATGATTTTTTACGATTTTAAGAGTAATTTGACAGCTCAGCAGAGCTTCGTTCGGCTTTAATCTGCTTTTGGCGAAGAAGCACCATGCAAGACGACCATTTATAGCTGGTTTGCAGAATTCAAACGTGGTCGTGTCAATCTCCATGATGAAATTCGTGAAGGTCGCCCGTGCACCGCTGTGAATAATAAGAACATCGATGCTGTGCGCCGTATGATTGAAACAGACAGCATGTGACCTACCATGAGATTCGGACATCATTGGACATAGGCATGAGTCAAATACAATCAATCCTACAGAAACATTTTGGGTGTGAGAAAGCTGTTTTCTCGATGGATCCCACACAATTTGACCGAAGATCAAAAAACGGACCGCATCACTTGGTGCCATGCTATGCTTGCCAGATACAACGAAGGGGCTTCAAATTTGGTGTGGGACATAGTAACAGGTGACAAAACATGGATTTATAGCTATGATCCCAAAACGAAGCAGCAATCGAGCGTATGGGTCTATAGAGATGAGCCGAAACCAACCAAAGTAGCGCGCGTGAAAAGTGCCTCGAAGCGGATGATTGCTTCTTTTTTTTAATAAAACTGGACACGTGGCTACTGTTGCTTTAGAAAATCGTCGTACCGTGAATAGTGACTGGTACACGACCATTTGTTTACCGGAAATTATTGGAAAACTCCGTGAAAATAATGGTAAACGCCGTATCATCTTGCACCAAGAAAATGCAAGTTCCCACACGGCCAGACAGACAAATGAGTTTTTGAAGGCGAAAAACGTACAATTTATGAGTTATCCAGTATACAGTCCTGACCTAGCACCGTGCGATTTTTTTCTGTTCCCAAAAATCAAGAACCAATTACGCGATCAACGGTTTTCATCACCAGAAGAGGCTGTCGAAGAGTATGAAAAACACGTATCTGACGTCACCACGGAGGAGTGGCACAAATGTTTTAAAAATTGGTTCAATCGTATGAAAAAGTGCATTGACGCAAAGGGAGAATATTTTGAGAAACAATAAATTGATTTTCGACCATTAATAGTATATTTTTATTATTGATTCTGAAGAACAAATAGAACTGAAGACCGTTACGGTACACCGGAACGTCCCCATTCACGCTATAGTACGATTCACGAAAGAAGACCACAAATGGCGGGTCTTTTCTTCATGTACACTCATGAAGAAAAGACTTAAGCCAAAATAATTACCATATATTAGTTAAATAAGACCATATATATTAGTTAAAATAAATAAGACCATAATATTAGTTAGATAAGTCCAAAGAGACCTAAAATAGGCCCGCCATTTGTGATCATCTTTCGTGAATCGTACTATACCTGACCGTAATGAGTATGGCCGCCCCTTTCGTTTGGCGTTAACGACAGTAGACAAAAACGTATGGACAAACGACGACCGAATAGAGCTTAGCTTATACTTTATGCTTAGCGTTGTTCACTGTCGGCTGTCAATTGTCAAGCGAAGTACGCTAAAGTTATCTACAAGGTCTGCGAGAACGCCAGGGAGCGTTCAAGTTGTCGTAGTCGATTATCAAACACAGCGTGTTTGGCTCTATTCGGTCGTGGTTTTTCTACAGTCACGTGGTTTGTCCATACATTTTTGTCTACTGTCGTTAACGCCAAATGACTGTTACTTTGTCTAGCCCCGCAGAACATGTTTTTGGAATGCGGTAATATTTTTAAACACGCGTGTATAATTTTTTGCATTGTGTGCCAGACAACGATATAATTAGAGTTCACCTTACGAGCAAGTGTGATAAAAATTTAGTTTTTTTTTTCTCCAATTTTATTTCTGTTCCTGTCGTTTCTGGTAATCTGTCGTTGGTGGTCAATACTTGTCTAGAGCAAGGTATTGTCGGAGTTTTCTATGGGCTGTAAAATCTCTGGGACAGATCGGATCTCTATTTCTTTTTAATCTACAGAACCGGACACTAGGCCTCCTCCCTCCAGGCTATTGATACATACGGGCAGGCTATATGTGATTTGTGGATTTAGTAGTGATTAAATGTGTTTTTTGTATATTTTAGATGCCGCGCTTGCAGCAGCGCTCTCCAATGGTGAATCCCTTGGATCCCAGCGCGGCCGCTGGCCCTGTGCCGGTGCCCTCAACTGCTGGCCCGCTCACCGCCAAACTCACTCTGTATACTGTGAAGGTAAAGAGAGTCTGCTGTTTGGCTTCACACCTTTTTTTTATGATCTAGAGCTTGTACAAAAATGTGCATATCTTTCTCTATCTCTCCCTCATGACTGAAGATCATGACTATATTATGATCTCCTTCTACTGCGTTTTGTCAGCAGCCATGTGGGGACGGCCTAAAAGAAAGTGAGGTAATTCAACTTTAAAAATAAAAATTGCATTCAAAACCTTGATAGTATATTTTATTTTCACTTGCAATATGAATAAATTGTCTCATCTTTGAATATTTTACAATTAAATTGTGATAAATGTTTTGCAGTTAGCGGATTTATGCAGAAATTTTTTAGAAGATACGTTGGAGAGGATCGATGAACCCGCGTCGCAGGTTACGGCGCTAAAGCTTCAGCTGGAGCAGGCGAAGTGGAGACACCAGCAGGAGCTCAACGAGCTGAAGCACACACACGGTGGGTTTCACTTACATCTTCTAGAAGATACATTAGACAGGATCGGTGACCCCACGTCGCAGGTTACGGCGCTAAAGCTTCAGCTGGAGCAGGCGAAGTGGAGACACCAGCAGGAGCCCAACGAGCTGAAGCACGCACACGGTGGGTTTCACTTACATCTTCTAGAAGATACATTAGACAGGATCGGTGACCCCACGTCGCAGGTTACGGCGCTAAAGCTTCAGCTGGAGCAGGCGAAGTGGAGACACCAGCAGGAGCTCAACGAGCTGAAGCACGCACACGGTGGGTTTCACTTACATCTTCTAGAAGATACATTAGACAGGATCGGTGACCCCACGTCGCAGGTTACGGCGCTAAAGCTTCAGCTGGAGCAGGCGAAGTGGAGACACCAGCAGGAGCTCAACGAGCTGAAGCACGCACACGGTGGGTTTCACTTACATCTTCTAGAAGATACATTAGACAGGATCGGTGACCCCACGTCGCAGGTTACGGCGCTAAAGCTTCAGCTGGAGCAGGCGAAGTGGAGACACCAGCAGGAGCTCAACGAGCTGAAGCACGCACACGGTGGGTTTCACTTACATCTTCTAGAAGATACATTAGACAGGATCGGTGACCCCACGTCGCAGGTTACGGCGCTGAAGCTTCAGCTGGAGCAGGCGAAGTGGAGACACCAGCAGGAGCTCAACGAGCTGAAGCACGCACACGGTGGGTTTCACTTACATCTTCTAGAAGATACATTAGACAGGATCGGTGACCCCACGTCGCAGGTTACGGCGCTAAAGCTTCAGCTGGAGCAGGCGAAGTGGAGACACCAGCAGGAGCTCAACGAGCTGAAGCACACACACGGTGGGTTTCACTTACATCTTCTAGAAGATACATTAGACAGGATCGGTGACCCCACGTCGCAGGTTACGGCGCTAAAGCTTCAGCTGGAGCAGGCGAAGTGGAGACACCAGCAGGAGCCCAACGAGCTGAAGCACGCACACGGTGGGTTTCACTTACATCTTCTAGAAGATACATTAGACAGGATCGGTGACCCCACGTCGCAGGTTACGGCGCTAAAGCTTCAGCTGGAGCAGGCGAAGTGGAGACACCAGCAGGAGCTCAACGAGCTGAAGCACGCACACGGTGGGTTTCACTTACATCTTCTAGAAGATACATTAGACAGGATCGGTGACCCCACGTCGCAGGTTACGGCGCTAAAGCTTCAGCTGGAGCAGGCGAAGTGGAGACACCAGCAGGAGCTCAACGAGCTGAAGCACGCACACGGTGGGTTTCACTTACATCTTCTAGAAGATACATTAGACAGGATCGGTGACCCCACGTCGCAGGTTACGGCGCTAAAGCTTCAGCTGGAGCAGGCGAAGTGGAGACACCAGCAGGAGCTCAACGAGCTGAAGCACGCACACGGTGGGTTTCACTTACATCTTCTAGAAGATACATTAGACAGGATCGGTGACCCCACGTCGCTGGTTACGGCGCTGAAGCTTCAGCTGGAGCAGGCGAAGTGGAGACACCAGCAGGAGCTCAACGAGCTGAAGCACGCACACGGTGGGTTTCACTTACATCTTCTAGAAGATACAGTAGACAGGATCGGTGACCCCACGTCGCAGGTTACGGCGCTAAAGCTTCAGCTGGAGCAGGCGAAGTGGAGACACCAGCAGGAGCTCAACGAGCTGAAGCACGCACACGGTGGGTTTCACTTACATCTTCTAGAAGATACATTAAACAGGATCGGTGACCCCACGTCGCAGGTTACGGCGCTAAAGCTTCAGCTGGAGCAGGCGAAGTGGAGGAGCATAAGAAAGTTGCAAGAATCTTTTCACAATCCTGGACCTGCAGACGAATTGCATAGGAATTTCTATCATTCGACTAAGACGGAGGAGAATTGCTCACACAACCTAGGAGGTAACTTATCAAAGGTGTTATTTAAATTTCGAACTTGATTGGAAATAGAAAGCTTCTATATTAAACTAGTAGGGTGCGTGGGAGCGCGGGCCACATGTGGCCTGCGTGCCTTCTTCCCCCCTGTTTGCCTTATAACATTCGCCATACATTTTTCTATGGAAAAAAAAATTCCGCCATTTTGAATTTTTTTTCTGTCCATCGAATAGACTTTAAAATTTTGATCACTTCTTGTTAAGAAACCATTCTTCTATCTTTTATACTTTCCGAGATATTGACGAAATTCGTATGGCGGCCATTTTGAATCCGCCATTTTGAAAATTTTTTCAGCTCATTGCCAATTGGATGACATTTCAAATGACATTTGGTCGAGCACCCCCCACTTATCTTCGATACCCTGACTGTGCTCTTCACCCGTCTTCGAAATCCTTAATCATCAGCTCTCTCCGTATTTTTCCTCCGAATGAATTTTTCTCTTGTATACGAAACGCAAAGTGAAAAAAAAAATTTTTCGTACAAAATTGTTCAGGAGAGGTGATCAATGAGTCAGTGAATGAATGAATCAGTACGAGCAGCTATATACTTATACTAGTAGGGCGCGTGGAGGCGCGTGCCACATGTGGCCCGCGTGCTGTCTTCCCGCCTATAAAAAATCCCTTTAAAAATCCCCTTTCATTTTGTATGAAAAAATAAATTCCGCCATTTTGAATTTTTTTTCTTTCCGTCGAATAGAACTTCGGGTCCTGATCACTTCTTGTCAAGAAACCGTTCTTCCATCTTTTATACTTTCCGAGATATCGACAAAATTCAAACGGCGGCCATTTTGAATCCGCCATTTTGAAATTTTTTCCAGCTCACTGCCAATTGGATGACATTTGGTCGAGCACCCCCCACCTATCTTTGATACCCTGCCTGTGCTCTTCACCGGTCTCCGAAATCCTCACTCATCAGCTCTCTCCTTTTTTTTCCTCCGAATGAATTTTTTTCTTTTATACGACACCATCCTTGAAAAAAAAATTTTTCATACAAAATTGTTCAGGAGAGGTGATCAATGAGTCAGTGGCCAATCAGCACGAGTAGCTATATATATTGTAACTAGTTTTTTGCGTGGGGGCGCGGCCCGCTAAAGCGGACCGCGTAACTGCTTGTAGCAATTTACGTGGTCGCTCATACTCGGATTTAGCAAAAATTAGTAGGTAGGTACCCAATCGCCATACATTTTTTATGAAAAAAAAATTCCGCCATTTTGAATTTTTTTTCTTGTCACTAAATAGATATCCCCATTTCGATCATCTTTTGCTATGAAACCACTTTTCCAACTGTCATACCCTCCGAGATAGAGACCAACAAAATTTGTATGGCGGCCATGTTTTTTCCGCCATTTTGAATTTTTTTTCAGCTCATTGGTAATTGGACGAGGTTTCAAATGACATTTGGTCGAGCACCCCCCACCTATCTCCAATACCTTTAGCGTGCTCTTCACCCGTCTCCGAAATCCTCAATCATCAGCTCTCTCCATACTGTCCCCGAAAGAAATAGTTCTCCTCTTTACGAAAGTGTTTGTGAAAAAAAATTTTTTCATACAAAATTTTACAGGAGAGAATTTTGCGAAAATATCAGCTGCCATTTTGTTTTTCCAAATTTTTCCATTTTTTCTATTAATCGTTTACCAAGTCCTACATTCCTTGCGAGTTTGAACGAAATTGATTGGAAAACAAAAAAGTTACAGAAATCACGTCGGCCGCCATCTTGTTTTTCGGAAATGTTATATTTTCCCCCTAATCGAATCCCGTACCCAAACACATCTCATAAACATCATATTATCGTTTTCCGTCTCCTTCTAGGTCTCTTCCAATGGACATTTTTTATGAAAAAAAAATTCCGCCATTTTGAATTTTTTTTCTTGTCACTAAATAGATATCCCCATTTGGATCATCTTTTGCTATGAAACCACTTTTCCAACTGTCATACCCTCCGAGATAGAGACCAACAAAATTTGTATGGCGGCCATGTTTTTTCCTGCCATTTTGAATTTTTTTTCAGCTCATTGGTAATTGGACGAGGTTTCAAATGACATTTGGTCGAGCACACCCCACCTATCTCCAATACCTTTAGCGAGCTCTTCACCCGTCTCCAAGATCCTCAATCATCAGCTCTCTCCATACTGTCCCCGAAAGAAATAGTTCTCCTCTTTGCGAAAGTGTTTGTGAAAAAAAATTTTTTCATACAAAATTTTACAGGAGAAAATTTTACGAAAATCTCGGCCGCCATCTTGTTTTTCCAAAATTTTCCATTTTTTCTATTAATCGTTTACTAATATCTACAATCGTTGCAAGTTTGAACGAAATCGGTCGGAAAACAAAAAAGTTACAGAAATCACGTCGGCCGCCATCTTGTTTTTCTGAAATGTCATAATTTTTCCCTACTCGACTCCCGCACCCAAACACATCCCCCCTACATCATTATATTGTTTTCAGTCTCCTTCTGGGAGAACAATTATGTCAATGAGTGAGTCAGTCAGTGGTAATCGAGCTATATTTTGAATTTTTTTTCTTGTCACTAAATAGATATCCCCATTTGGATCATCTTTTGCTATGAAACCACTTTTCCAACTGTCATACCCTCCGAGATAGAGACCAACAAAATTTGTATGGCGGCCATGTTTTTTCCGCCATTTTGAATTTTTTTTCAGCTCATTGGTAATTGGACAAGGTTTCAAATGACATTTGGTCGAGCACACCCCACCTATCTCCAATACCTTTAGCGAGCTCTTCACCCGTCTCCAAGATCCTCAATCATCAGCTCTCTCCATACTGTCCCCGAAAGAAATAGTTATCCTCTTTGCGAAAGTGTTTGTGAAAAAAAATTTTTTCATACAAAATTTTACAGGAGAAAATTTTACGAAAATCTCGGCCGCCATCTTGTTTTTCCAAAATTTTCCATTTTTTCTATTAATCGTTTACTAATATCTACAATCGTTGCAAGTTTGAACGAAATCGGTCGGAAAACAAAAAAGTTACAGAAATCACGTCGGCCGCCATCTTGTTTTTCTGAAATGTCATAATTTTTCCCTACTCGACTCCCGCACCCAAACACATCCCCCCTACATCATTATATTGTTTTCAGTCTCCTTCTGGGAGAACAATTATGTCAATGAGTGAGTCAGTCAGTGGTAATCGAGCTATATATATTATTACTAGTTTTTCGCGTGCGGGCGCGGCCCGCTAAAGCGGACCGCGTAACTGCTTGTAGCAATTTACGTCGTCGCTCATACTCGGATTTAGCAAAAAGTCCGTACTTTGGATTTTCTTATAGCTCGTAATTGCCATACAATTTAGTACGAAAAAAAATGTTGCGCCATTTTGAATTTTTTTTCCATCCAATAAATAAAACTCTTCGTCCTGATCATCTCTTGCTAAGAAACCACTTTTCTATCTTTCATACTTTTTGAGATAGACACCCACGAAATTTGTATGGCGGCCATCTTTTTTCCGCCATTTTGAAATTTTTTTCAGCGCATTGGCAATTGCACGAGATTTCGAATGACATTTGGTCGAGCACCCCCCACCTATCTTCAATACCCTGGCTGAGCCCTTCACCTGTCTCCGAAACCCTCAATCATCAGCTCTTTCCATATTTTTTACCGAGTCATTTCTTGACTTCTATACGAAGCCACAAGTGAAAAAAAAATTGTTCATACAAAATTTTACAGGAGGACATTTTGGGGAAAATCTCGAAAACTACCCCAAATGTGGCAACACTGCTTTTTTACTTCAATACTGTCCGTCGAGTTACACAATCGGTTCACACATGTCGACTTTCCGAAATGTTGCCAAGTGCCTCAAAAACACGATCAAAATATTCAAAAAAATTAATTGAATACAAAATGGCCGCCACCGCATTTCACAGAAATATTTTACATTGTTTAGTACTTTTCCCAGTAAGTACAGGATGTGCCGCTTCGTATAACATTTAACTTTTTTATCTCTCTCGCACCCAGGCGACATGATTGCCCCTGAAAAGTGACCATGTCGAAAATCACTTTTTCTTTGATAAATTCCAGTGTTGCCAATCCTCGGCGACAAAAATACTCAAATGTCATTTGTACAAGTAAGACACGTGATCCCTCATACTCGGATTTCGCAAAAAGTCCGTATTTCGATTTTTTACTTTTTGGGGAAAATCTCGAAATTTCCCTAGAAATGGGGTAATTTTTTTTTCCCCACTTAATACTTCGAGTCTGTACTCACGATCGCCCCATAGAAGTCGAAACGCTCCGATGTTGCCAAGTGTGTGAAATTTGAATTTTAAAATTGCGGTTTTTCGTACCTCAGACTGATTGGCTGCCAGAACAGCCGCCATCTTGGATTTTGATAAATTACTCCCGTTCTGTCAAAATTCAGGATAATTGAGGGCGAAACAAGAAAAAATCATCATCCTCGAGTACCCCGTTTAGGATCTGTGGCGCCGCGGTTTGGGGTCGAAAAATGAAAAATTTTAAAAAACCACAGCTCGGCCGCCATCTTGTTTTTCCAAAATTTTCCATTTTTTCCATTAATCGTTTAATAATATCTAGAATCGTTGCGAGTTTGAACGAAATCGGTCGGAAAACAAAAAAGTTAAAGAAATCACGTCGGCCGCCATCTTGTTTTTCGGAAATGTCAGATTTTTCCCATACTTGACTCCCGTACCCGAACACATCCCCCATACATCATTATATCGTTTTCAGTCTCCTTCTGGGAGAACAATTGTATATGTCAGTCAGTCAGTGGTAATCGAGCTATATATATTATAACTAGTTTTTCGCGTGGGGGCGCGGCCCGCTAAAGCGGACCGCGTAACTGCTTGTAGCAATTTACGTGAACGCTCATACTCGGATTTAGCAAAAATTAGTATGCATACAATTTAGTATGAAATAAAAATCGGCCATTTTGTTTTTTTTTTCTTGTCACTAAATAGATATCCCCATTTTGATCATATTTTGCTAAGAAACCACTTTTCTAACTTTCGTACTCTCCGAAATAGACCCCGTCGAAATTTGTATGGCGGCCATGTTTTTTCCGCCATTTTGAATTTTTTTTCAGCTCATTGGTAATTGGACGAGGTTTCAAATCACATTTGGTCGAGCACCCCCCACCTATCTCCAATACCTTTAGCGTGCTCTTCACCCGTCTCCAAGATCCTCAATCATCAGCTCTCTCCATACTGTCCCCGAAAGAAATAGGTCTCCTCTTTACGAAAGTGTTTGTGAAAAAAAAATTTTTCATACAAAATTTTACAGGAGAAAATTTTGCGAAAATCTCGGCCGCCATCTTGTTTTTCCAAAATTTTCCATTTTTTCTATTAATCGTTTACCAAGTCCTACATTTCTTGCGAGTTTGAACGAAATTGATTGGAAAACAAAAAAGTTACAGAAATCACGTCGGCCGCCATCTTGTTTTTCGGAAATGTTATATTTTCCCCCTACTCGAATCCCGTACCCAAACACATCCCACAAACATTATATTATCGTTTTCCGTCTCCTTCTAGGTCTCTTCCATACATTTTTTATGAAAAAAAAATTCCGCCATTTTGAATTTTTTTCTTGTCACTAAATAGATATCCCCATTTCGATCATCTTTTGCTATGAAACCACTTTTCCAACTGTCATACTCTCCGAGATAGAGACCAACAAAATTTGTATGGCGGCCATGTTTTTTCCGCCATTTTGAATTTTTTTTCAGCTCATTGGTAATTGGACGAGGTTTCAAATGACATTTGGTCGAGCACCCCCCACCTATCTCCAATACCTTTAGCGTGCTCTTCACCCGTCTCCAAGATCCTCAATCATCAGCTCTCTCCATACTGTCCCCAAAAGAAATAGTTCTCCTCTTTACGAAAGTGTTTGTAAAAAAAAAATTTTTCATACAAAATTTTACAGGAGAAAATTTTGCGAAAATCTCGGCCGCCATCTTGTTTTTCCAAAATTTTCTATTTTTTCCATTAATCGTGTACTAATATCTACAATCGTTGCGAGTTTGAACAAAATCGGTCGGAAAACAAAAAAGTTACAGAAATCACGTCGGCCGCCATCTTGTTTTTCTGAAATGTCATAATTTTTCCCTACTCGACTCCCGCACCCGAACACATCTCCCATACATCATTATATCGTTTTCAGACTCCTTCTGGGAGAACAATTATGTCAATGAGTGAGTCAGTCAGTCAGTGAGTGGTAATCGAGCTATATATAGTATAATAACTAGTTTTTCGCGTTACTGCTTGTAGCAATTTACGTGGTCGCTCATACTCGCATTTAGCAAAAATTAGTAGGTAGGTACCCAATCGCCATACAATTTAGTATGAAAAAAAAAAATCCGCCATTTTGAATTTTTTTCTTGTCACTAAATAGATATCCCCATTTCGATCATCTTTTGGTATGAAACCACTTTTCCAACTGTCATACCCTCCGAGATAGAGACCAACAAAATTTGTATGGCGGCCATGTTTTTTCCGCCATTTTGAATTTTTTTTCAGCTCATTGGTAATTGGACGAGGTTTCAAATGACATTTGGTCGAACACCCCCCACCTATCTCCAATACCTTTAGCGTGCTCTTCACCCGTCTCCAAGATCCTCAATCATCAGCTCTCTCCATACTGTCCCCGAAAGAAATAGTTCTCCTCTTTACGAAAGTGTTTGTGAAAAAAAAATTTTTCATTCAAAATTTTACAGGAGAAAATTTTGCGAAAATCTCGGCCGCCATCTTGTTTTTTCAAAATTTTCCATTTTTTCTATTAATCGTTTACTAATATCTACAATCGTTGCGAGTTTGAACGAAATCGGTCGGAAAACAAAAAAGTTACAGAAATCACGTCGGCCGCCATCTTGTTTTTCTGAAATGTCATAATTTTTCCCTACTCGACTCCCGCACCCGAACACATCCTTTATACATCATTATATCGTTTTCAGTCTCCTTCTGGGAGAACAATTATGTCAATGAGTGAGTCAGTGAGTGGTAATCGAGCTATATATAGTATAACTAGTTTTTCGCGTGGGGGCGCGGCCCGCTAAAGCGGACCGCGTAACTGCTTGTAGCAATTTACTTGGTCGCTCATACTCGAATTTAGCAAAAATTAGTAGGTAGGTACCCAATCGCCATACAATTTAGTATGAAAAAAAAATTCCGCCATTTTGATTTTTTTTTCTTGTCACTAAATAGATATCCCCATTTCGATCATCTTTTGCTATGAAACCACTTTTCCAACTGTCATGCCCTCCGAGATAGAGACCAACAAAATTTGTATGGCGGCCATGTTTTTTCCGCCATTTTGAATTTTTTTTCAGCTCATTGGTAATTGGACGAGGTTTCAAATGACATTTTGTCGAGCACCCCCCACCTATCTCCAATACCTTTAGCGTGCTCTTCAGCCGTCTCCGTGATCCTCAATCATCAGCTCTCTCCATACTGTCCCCGAAAGAAATAGTTTTCCTCTTTACGCAAGTGTTTGTGAAAAAAAATATTTTCATACAAAATTTTACAGGAGAAAATTTTGCAAAAATCTCGGCCGCCATCTTGTTTTTCCAAAATTTTCCATTTTTTCCATTAATCGTTTACTAATATCTACAATCGTTGCGAGTTTTAACGAAATCGGTCGGAAAACAAAAAATTTACAGAAATCACGTCGGCCGCCATCTTGTTTTTCGGAAATGTCAGATTTTTCCCATACTCGAATCCCCCACCCGAACACATCCCCTATACATCATTATATCGTTTTCAGTCTCCTTCTGGGAGAACAATTGTATATGTCAGTCAGTGAGTGAGTGAGTCAGTGGTAATCGAGCTATATATAGTATAACTAGTTTTTCGCGTGGCGGCGCGGCCCGCTAAAGCGGACCGCGTAACTGCTTGAAGCAATTTACGTGGTCAGTCATACTCGGATTTAGCAAAAATTAGCAGGTAGGTACCCAATCGCCATACAATTTAGTATGAAAAAAAAATTCCTCCATTTTGAATTTTTTTTCTTGTCACTAAATAGATATCCCCATTTCGATCATCTTTTGCTATGATACCACTTTTCCAACTGTGATACCCTCCGAGATAGAGACCAACAAAATTTGTATGGCGGCCATGTTTTTTCCGCCATTTTGATTTTTTTTTCAGCTCATTGGTAATTGGACGAGGTTTCAAATGACATTTGGTCGAGCACCCCCCACCTATCTCCAATACCTTTAGCGTGCTCTTCACCCGTCTCCAAGATCCTCAATCATCAGCTCTCTCCATACTGTCCCCGAAAGAAATAGTTCTCCTCTTTACGAAATTGTTTGTGAAAAAAAAATTTTTCATACAAAATTTTACAGGAGAAAATTTTGCGAAAATCTCGGCCGCCATCTTGTTTTTCCAAAATTTTCCATTTTCGCTATTAATCGTTTACTAATATCTACAATCTTTGCGAGTTTGAACCAAATCGGTTGGAATACAAAAAAGTTACAGAAATCACGTCGGCCGCCATCTTGTTTTTCGGAAATGTCAGATTTTTCCCATACTCGAATCCCCCACCCGAACACATCCCCCATACATCATTATATCGTTTTCAGTCTCCTTCTGGGAGAACAATTGTATCAATCAGTCAGTCAGTGAGTCAGTCAGTGGTAATCGAGCTATATATAGTATAATAGTGAAAAAAACAGACAAATGAACACTAACTTGGAAAAAAATATTAATGATGATTGTTCGTGGTTGATTTTGAAAATTTCTATCTACTTACTTTAAATTTCCGCACATTGTTTGAGAAAAGTCCTATACGTACAAGCCTGGGCAACAACGAGACATTGATAGACTCACGTATGTGTGCCTCGGCTCTGACTCGGCCCGCATTTTCGCGTTTGTCCATCAATGCCTCTTTCGCTGGCCGCTGCAGTAATGTACTATTAATCACGACAGATTTACTAACAACCGAAATGCGGGTCGTTTTTAGAGACGGAGAAGACGCGCGCCATCAGCGAGATGCGGCGCGTGGCGCAGGTCGAGCTGGAGGCGGCGGTCAAGGCGACGAAAACCAAGCAGTGGTGAGTCTTGTACTGTTTTACTGATCCCTTCTGTTAGGCCCGATTTTTCAATCGCCAGATAAATTATCTGAGGAATAAATTTGAAACGTATACCGCACAAAATCTGTCAAAACGTCATATTTATTCCCCAGTTAACGTTTATCTGACGATTGAAAAATCTGCCCTAAGTCTTGTTACTGCAGCTGTATCTGTAGCCGTATCGCTTAGCGTCGATCGGTGCAGACACGTTGACGATTTTATAGCTTGTGAAACAGTGGTCATAAATAAAATGCAAGACGGCGATATCACACGGATTATTTAATGCGAATTCAAATTACTAGTAACAGCGCTATATTAGTACACTACACTCCGCTTAACTTAACACTCGCTGCACGCTTGATTAAGACCTATAAAAAATCACATCCGGGTCGTCCACGCGGACCCTTGCGGGTCCCGGGGTAACTGATCGGGGCGATGGCCCCCTACAGTGGTATCGGCGCCGCCTGCAACTACAGGCGGGGCACTTGGTGGGACCATTGCTGGTCCGTGGTGTCTAGTCCGTGGACTCCGCCGCGCTGCGATTCGAGCCCGCGGAATCGCGAGCGATCAGCGAGCGCAGCGGAGTGAGAGTAAGTCCGGTGGTGCTTGCGACCCGCCGCTCAGTGAGGTCGTGCCCGCCAGTGATGTTCCGGAGGGCGCCCGTCAGCCAGCGGCGAGGAAGCGGTGTAGGTAGATCTATGCCGACGTCAGGTCACGTGGCAAACCCCTGATATCCGGCGGCCGCCGATGGTATGGCGCGATGTCCCGCAGGTGCTGGAACCGCGCTCCGTCGGCGCGCGCGAACATAGAGATGCTCAGGCGGCGAACGTGGTCATCGAGGCTCTCCATGCGCAGGTCCCTGGAGATGACCTGGTTCCGTACGAAGCGTGGCGCTCCGGAGATGGTGCGGAGCGCGAGCGACTGCTGCGCCCGCAGCGACTTGCGGCCCGGCTCGCTGACCAGCGCGAACCAGGCTGGGGCCGCGTAGGTGAGTCGCGTGCGGACGTATGCCTTGTACAGGCACAGCTTCGCACGGAGAGGCAGGTGGGATGCCAGCACGGGGCGTAGGAGGCCTCGCATGGCGCGCGACTGCGCTACCACGTTCTTCACGTGGGGTCGCATCGAGAGCTTCCTGTCGATGGTCACGCCGAGGTATTTAGCCGTCGGGGTCCATTCGACAGGTTCTCCCAAGAGCGACACCCGGGGCGGCAGGGTGACGGTCCGCCCGATGGAGATCGCCTGAGTCTTCGCCACGTTGACCTTCAGTCTCCAGTCCTTCAGCCATGTGGGAAGTGCGTCCAGTGCACGCTGCATCTTGATGGCTGCGTGTGGGGCGTTCAGCGAGGTGGTGATGAATGCAGCGTCGTCGGCGTACAGCGCTAGCATGGCGCCGCCGACCACTGGGATGTCGTCCGTGTATCTGCTGTAGCAGACGGGCGACAGGCAGCTTCCCTGAGGCACGCCGGCACGGATGGGTCGCTCCGTGGACAGCACGTTTTCAACCGCCACTTGAAAACGTCTGTCTTGCAGGAAGGTGGCCACAGTCTTAACTACTCGACGTGGAGTAGTAGACGTGGACAGCTTGTAGACCAGGCCGGCATGCCAGACGCGATCAAACGCCTTCTCCATGTCCAGGAATACCGCAACAGAATGCTCCCGCTTATTATAAGCGGCAGCGAGGTGGTGCAGTACTCTCGTGACTTGGAGCGTGGTGGAGTGTTCGGCACGGAAGCCGAACTGCTCGTCGCGTGGCTGAAGGTGGGGCGTGATGTGCAGCAGCAGCAACTTCTCGAAGACTTTCGATATCGTCGACAGCAGCGTGATGGGACGGTAGCTCCCAGGCAGCAGAATGTTCTTCCCCTGTTTCGGTATCATGATGACTCGGCCGAGCTTCCACGAACTCGGGAAGTGCCCGGTGCGGAGGATGCCGTTGAATAACCGCGCCATCGCCGCGATTGATCGCTGTGGTAGATGGCGCAGGGCTTCGTTGGTGATGCGGTCGGGACCGGGCGCTTTCCGTAGCTTAGTCCGCCGAGTCATCCGGTGGACCTGCCCAGGGGAAAACACGACTGGGTCTTCCGTCGGCGCTATCGGCGACTCGAAGTAAGCCTCCAAGTGTCGCTCGATGGTATCAACGTGCTGCACATCAGTGGTCGGGTTCGGTGTGAACTGCGTCTCCAGGAAGTCGGCGAAGATCTCCGCTCGGTCTTCGGCACGGTAACGTGGGGTTCCGTCACCGGCCAGAAGAGGCCTAATCGGAGTAGGCTTCCCGGAGAGGTGGCGGCAGAGGCGGTGGAGGCCGGACCAATCGTCGCCGGCTCGCTCGATGGTGCGATGCCAAGACTCTACGGAGACTGTTTCCAGCGCTTCCGAGATCTTGGCGGCCAGAGCGTTGAGCCGCGTCTTCATGATCGGGCACCGCCGGGCTTGCCATTGCCGTCGCAGCTTCCTCTTCTCTTCGATCATCGCCTGGATGAAGGCCGGGAGCTGGGGGGGCCTGCGAGTGGATGCCGCGTCGAGCCTGGACTCTCGAAGCGCGCTGGACATGGTCGCGCTGAGGTCCGTTGCGAGTCGGTCGACATCCGAGGGACTCTCCACTCGGAAGGACGGCGTGTGCTCCGCCATGTAGTCGGCGAAAGCTCGCCAGTCCTGGCGATGTCTCGGAGAAGGTAGCGTGGTCATCATCGGCACGCTCTTCAGCGTCAAGAGGACAGGTTGGTGGTCGGAGATGAGGTGGTCATCCAAGACGTCTATCGACGGCGTCGCGGCGAGGCCGCGTGTAACAGCAATGTCGATGACGTCTGGTGTGAGCGCTGCGCAGTACGGGTAGTGCGTCGGGACCTCTGGCCCTAGCACCTCGTAGCCGTGGCGGTCTGCATCGTCCAGGAGGCGTCTGCCATCCGGGGTCACAATATTGGAGTTCCACGCCGTGTGCTTCGCGTTGAAGTCCCCAGCGATAATCGTGAGCAGCGGCAAGTCCAGCAGGGTGCGGACATCGGCCACTGCGAGTCGATTCGTCGGGGGCTTGTAGAAGGCGAACACACGGGTGGGCTGGCGGTCAACGCAGACCTCCACGCCGAGGGCGTACGACGTCTGTAGTTGCGGTACAGGCAGCAGCTGGTGGATGACGTTCCGACGGACCAGAACTGCTAGTCCCCGGTAAGCAGTCCCGATCGGCGAGGTGTGGTCCTCCCGGTAGACATAGTATCCGGAAACCTTCAACTTGTCTACTGGTCTGAGGTGAGTCTCGTTGATCAGGCCGATGTCCACTCGACGCTGAGATAGCAGGTTCTTGAGAAGACGGGCTTTCTGCGAAGAAAGCCCGTCGGCGTTCCAAAAGGCGATCCGGAGCTCTTCACCCATTCAGGAGTTCCGTGATGCAAGCCACGAGCAACGGGATGGGATCTCGCTGCTCTTGGATCGCCATCAGAACCTGGTGCAAGGTGCCGATGATGCGGGTCATTCTGTGGTCCAAGGAGCCGCGCGCCGGCTGGGATGCCGGCAGCGGCTGTGCCACGCGCTTCGCCTTCGTCCCCCGGGGCTCGGGGGCAGCGACCACGGTGGTCTTGGACTGTGCGGGCGGCGCCGGAGGGGCCGTCGTCGGGCGTTTCAAGATAGGCCGCGGCGCTGGAGGCTGCGGCTTCGGGCGCGGCACCGCCGAGGGTGGCGCTAGTGTTGTCGTGGGTAGCACGGCTGAGGGCGGCGCGGTTGCGGGCGGCGCGCCCTGGCGCGAGCCCGCGCGCTTGCCACGCCGGCGTCGGCGGCGCTTGGAGCCTGGCTGCTGCTGTGGCTGGTTGGCGGCAGCCATGAGCGAGCCGGGCGCGTCAGCCTCTGAGGTGCGTGCCGTTGTGGAGGTACGCGCGACGGTGCCCGCCCGGCGGTTCCGCGACTCCTTGCGGTACACGGGGCAGGCCGCGTGGTTGGCCGTGTGCGCGCCTCCACAGTTGGCACACGTCGGCGGCTCTTCTCGGGGGCGCGGACAGTCCCGGGCAGGGTGACGCTCCCCACAGCAAACGCAGGCAACAACTGCCACCGTCCGGTGGACGGTGGCAGTTGTGCGAGGAGTGCCGGAACTGTTGGCACCGGTGGCACTGCGCGGGGCCTCTGCGGCCGCGCCACGCTTCGATGGTGATCCCGGGCATGCAGAGAAGCTCGCGCACCTCATAAATGCCCGGGACGACGTCCGGTGTCCGCTGCAGCTGCGCGAACATAAGACATCCCGGTCTGCCCGGGCGTGCGGGGATCGTGCGCACGTGCTCCGGGACGTACCCGAGCTCGCGCAGCTCTTGCTCGACGTCCGCCGGCACGGTGTTGGCCGGCAGGCCGCGGATCGCCACCTTAACGCTGCGCTCGGCGGGCAGCGAGTAGCAAAACCAGGAGAGTCCCGCGGCGCTTTCCAGCTGTGTTAGATAGCGCTGGATGGCGCGGAACTCCTGGTCCGACTTTGGAATGAAGCGGACACCCCTGCCATAGGGGCGCCCGTTCGGAGCGTGTCCGAGGATCTTTTTCAGCTCCCGGAAGTGCATCGGCCAGTCCGGTAAAACCTCGACAACAAGTGGAGGGTAGCGGGCGGCCGGTTTCTTCGCGGGAGCGGAGGCAGCGGCGTTGGCGGCGGCGGAGGTCGACGCGGCATGGGCGGTCGACACGGCGGCGGCGGGCGTCGTTGTGGTGATGGAGCCAGAAGCGGTGTTGGCCGGCGGAGTGCGCGGCCGGCATGGCCTCTTCGCCGCGCTTGCGGCTGTGGCCGCGTACGTCGGACTCGTCGACGTCTCCATCGGAGAATCCGGCGAAAGACGCGGCATACTCGGTGGAGTTGTTGTTGTCGGTGGCGGTGTCACCTGTGGGACTCCAACTCGACCCTTAGGCGGGGAGGGGAAGCGTCCCACAGGGATGGCAGGCAGCGGCGGGTACGGCGCGGGGTAGCGCGGCGAGCGCGGTCGGGGTACCGGCGCGGCGGGCAGCAGCGCAGCCGGTACCGGCGCAGCAAGCGGCGGCGCGATGGGTCTCGGTGCGGCCGACGCGGCAGGCGGCACGGAGGCCGCTGCCAGTGACGGCATCGAGGGCGCAGGCGACAGCGCCGGGGAGAGGACGAGGGGGCTCGCTTCAAAGCGCTTCTCCCCCGCTCCTTGTGATGGTCCTGGTGTTGGTGTTGCGGCCGCGTTGGCGCGGTCGGCCGCGAGCGACCGAACAGCGTCGAGCAGGCCGGGACTTGCGTTCGACCGCACGAAGACCTTTCGTCGCAGCGGGCGCGGACGAGTCGCGCGTCGCTGCGTCTCCGCAGAGGTCTGTGCGGGTCGTGGGCGTGGCATGGTGGCACGAGGCGCGCACGGGCGCGGTTCGCGTTACGCGCACGGGCGCGAGATCGCGTACACACGCTCGGAGCGCGGCTTCGTCTCACGCACGGCGCGTGGCTTCGAACGCGGACGGTAGCACGCGTGGCGGAGCTGCCTCAGGCGTGGCCCGAGCGGCGGTGTGGGCACGCCAACACCTCGCCGGGCCCGACCACCGGTGATGCCGCTGGTGGCAAGTCGGTAGCCGGACGTCGACGAAGGTGACGTGTTGTTCCCAACACCAACCGTGAAGGCAGTTGAGTTTCGGGTGAGGCAGTCGCCGAACCGAAACTACGGGCCCGAACGCCGGCGCAATACGTGTGCGCACGACGGCAGTCGAGCGCGTCTCTATAAAAAATGAACTCGCACTCATATTTATAAACACTTTCCACTAACTGAATAGTGGAACGGCGGCTAGTGGCTTCGGATTGGCTACGGTTTGACTTCGGTCACCTTCGGTGGCTGAGGTGGCTGGCAGTGACCGTGGTTGGCGGGCAGGCTATGGCACAATGTAGGCTTGCTGTGATTGGCAGGCAGGTGGCGAGGCGCACTGCTATTGGCCCGGGCGTAAAAGCGTTATTTTTTTTAATTTAGCGTTAGATCGTATACATTTTTTGAATTTTGCTCCATTTCTGTGCGTCGTGACGCAACGCCAGCCTTGTCACTATTTGTCACTTGGCTCAGCCTGCCGATATCATAATGTGTTGCGTACGTGGCGTACGTAAGCTCATGTGTCTATAGCTTTAATGACCCTCTGTCGATGATGAATTGTAGGTGCGCGAACTGCAGCCAGGAGGCGAAATTCCACTGCTGCTGGAACACGTGGTACTGCGACTACTCGTGCCAGCGCAGCCACTGTTCGCAGCACTACTCCGTGTGCACGCAGCCCAGGAACACCGTGAGTAGTGTAGATCATAAGCGGCAGGTGCGCGAACTGCAGCCAGGAGGCGCAATTCCACTGCTGCCGGAACACGTCGTACTGCGACTACTCGTGCCAGCGCAGCCACTGGTCGCAGCACTACTCCGTGTGCACGCAGCCCAGGAACACCGTGAGTAGTGTAGATCATAAGCGGCAGGTGCGCGAACTGCAGCCAGGAGGCGCAATTCCACTGCTGCCGGAACACGTCGTACTGCGACTACTCGTGCCAGCGCAGCCACTGGTCGCAGCACTACTCCGTGTGCACGCAGCCCAGGAACACCGTGAGTAGTGTAGATCATAAGCGGCAGGTGCGCGAACTGCAGCCAGGAGGCGCAATTCCACTGCTGCCGGAACACGTCGTACTGCGACTACTCGTGCCAGCGCAGCCACTGGTCGCAGCACTACTCCGTGTGCACGCAGCCCAGGAACACCGTGAGTAGTGTAGATCATAAGCGGCAGGTGCGCGAACTGCAGCCAGGAGGCGCAATTCCACTGCTGCCGGAACACGTCGTACTGCGACTACTCGTGCCAGCGCAGCCACTGGTCGCAGCACTACTCCGTGTGCACGCAGCCCAGGAACACCGTGAGTAGTGTAGATCATAAGCGGCAGGTGCGCGAACTGCAGCCAGGAGGCGCAATTCCACTGCTGCCGGAACACGTCGTACTGCGACTACTCGTGCCAGCGCAGCCACTGGTCGCAGCACTACTCCGTGTGCACGCAGCCCAGGAACACCGTGAGTAGTGTAGATCATAAGCGGCAGGTGCGCGAACTGCAGCCAGGAGGCGCAATTCCACTGCTGCCGGAACACGTCGTACTGCGACTACTCGTGCCAGCGCAGCCACTGGTCGCAGCACTACTCCGTGTGCACGCAGCCCAGGAACACCGTGAGTAGTGTAGATCATAAGCGGCAGGTGCGCGAACTGCAGCCAGGAGGCGCAATTCCACTGCTGCCGGAACACGTCGTACTGCGACTACTCGTGCCAGCGCAGCCACTGGTCGCAGCACTACTCCGTGTGCACGCAGCCCAGGAACACCGTGAGTAGTGTAGATCATAAGCGGCAGGTGCGCGAACTGCAGCCAGGAGGCGCAATTCCACTGCTGCCGGAACACGTCGTACTGCGACTACTCGTGCCAGCGCAGCCACTGGTCGCAGCACTACTCCGTGTGCACGCAGCCCAGGAACACCGTGAGTAGTGTAGATCATAAGCGGCAGGTGCGCGAACTGCAGCCAGGAGGCGCAATTCTACTGCTGCTGGAACACGTCGTACTGCGACTACTCGTGCCAGCGCAGCCACTGGTCGCAGCACTACTGCGTGTGCACGCAGCCCAGGAACACCGTGAGTAGTGTAGATCATAAGCGGCAGGTGCGCGAACTGCAGCCAGGAGGCGCAATTCTACTGCTGCTGGAACACGTCGTACTGCGACTACTCGTGCCAGCGCAGCCACTGGTCGCAGCACTACTCCGTGTGCACGCAGCCCAGGAACACCGTGAGTAGTGTAGATCATAAGCGGCAGGTGCGCGAACTGCAGCCAGGAGGCGCAATTCCACTGCTGCCGGAACACGTCGTACTGCGACTACTCGTGCCAGCGCAACCACTGGTCGCAGCACTACTCCGTGTGCACGCAGCCCAGGAACACCGTGAGTAGTGTAGATCATAAGCGGCAGGTGCGCGAACTGCAGCCAGGAGGCGCAATTCTACTGCTGCTGGAACACGTCGTACTGCGACTACTCGTGCCAGCGCAGCCACTGGTCGCAGCACTACTGCGTGTGCACGCAGCCCAGGAACACCGTGAGTAGTGTAGATCATAAGCGGCAGGTGCGCGAACTGCAGCCAAGAGGCGCAATTCTACTGCTGCTGGAACACGTCGTACTGCGACTACTCGTGCCAGCGCAGCCACTGGTCGCAGCACTACTCCGTGTGCACGCAGCCCAGGAACACCGTGAGTAGTGTAGATCATAAGCGGCAGGTGCGCGAACTGCAGCCAGGAGGCGCAATTCCACTGCTGCCGGAACACGTCGTACTGCGACTACTCGTGCCAGCGCAGCCACTGGTCGCAGCACTACTCCGTGTGCACGCAGCCCAGGAACACCGTGAGTAGTGTAGATCATAAGCGGCAGGTGCGCGAACTGCAGCCAGGAGGCGCAATTCCACTGCTGCCGGAACACGTCGTACTGCGACTACTCGTGCCAGCGCAACCACTGGTCGCAGCACTACTCCGTGTGCACGCAGCCCAGGAACACCGTGAGTAGTGTAGATCATAAGCGGCAGGTGCGCGAACTGCAGCCAGGAGGCGCAATTCTACTGCTGCTGGAACACGTCGTACTGCGACTACTCGTGCCAGCGCAGCCACTGGTCGCAGCACTACTGCGTGTGCACGCAGCCCAGGAACACCGTGAGTAGTGTAGATCATAAGCGGCAGGTGCGCGAACTGCAGCCAGGAGGCGCAATTCTACTGCTGCTGGAACACGTCGTACTGCGACTACTCGTGCCAGCGCAGCCACTGGTCGCAGCACTACTCCGTGTGCACGCAGCCCAGGAACACCGTGAGTAGTGTAGATCATAAGCGGCAGGTGCGCGAACTGCAGCCAGGAGGCGCAATTCCACTGCTGCCGGAACACGTCGTACTGCGACTACTCGTGCCAGCGCAACCACTGGTCGCAGCACTACTCCGTGTGCACGCAGCCCAGGAACACCGTGAGTAGTGTAGATCATAAGCGGCAGGTGCGCGAACTGCAGCCAGGAGGCGCAATTCTACTGCTGCTGGAACACGTCGTACTGCGACTACTCGTGCCAGCGCAGCCACTGGTCGCAGCACTACTGCGTGTGCACGCAGCCCAGGAACACCGTGAGTAGTGTAGATCATAAGCGGCAGGTGCGCGAACTGCAGCCAAGAGGCGCAATTCTACTGCTGCTGGAACACGTCGTACTGCGACTACTCGTGCCAGCGCAGCCACTGGTCGCAGCACTACTCCGTGTGCACGCAGCCCAGGAACACCGTGAGTAGTGTAGATCATAAGCGGCAGGTGCGCGAACTGCAGCCAGGAGGCGCAATTCCACTGCTGCCGGAACACGTCGTACTGCGACTACTCGTGCCAGCGCAGCCACTGGTCGCAGCACTACTGCGTGTGCACGCAGCCCAGGAACACCGTGAGTAGTGTAGATCATAAGCGGCAGGTGCGCGAACTGCAGCCAGGAGGCGCAATTCTACTGCTGCCGGAACACGTCGTACTGCGACTACTCGTGCCAGCGCAGCCACTGGTCGCAGCACTACTCCGTGTGCACGCAGCCCAGGAACACCGTGAGTAGTGTAGATCATAAGCGGCAGGTGCGCGAACTGCAGCCAGGAGACGCAATTCATATGTAATGGCGAGGGGTGGGGTGCGGGGTTGGGAGGTGCGGCCCGCCCGGCGCAGGCGACCGGCGATGACGTAACGCTCGCGCGGCTTTTGCTAGGCACTCGGCGCTAAGGTCTTGCGGGCTCTGCTCCGTCACAAATTATTATTAATTCATTTTGTGTTTATTGTGTGAAATTCTGAGACATTTAGATACACACACTCATACATATACCTACACACGCATGCACACACACACACACACACACACACACACACACACACACACACACATTTTTGCATGATATTGTAAGTTGTAACCTTAACGGAATTTTGTATCAGTTAAACGATTAGTTGTTATCGGTTATCTTTTATTGTCAAATGTAATACTTAGAAGTTAGATCATAGATAATAAGGGAAGACACTGACTCCTGTAACACAGTTATTACTACCACAGGAGGCAGGGTTTAAATCTATTGTTTGTAAACCTACTATCTGTTTGATGAATAAAGATTATTGATTAGCCGGTATTTATTAATGGATTGTGTTTTTATTGCAGTAAAGTAACAGTAACGAGAATGGGAACTCCTTGGGCTCCGGTCCCGAAAATCCACCAGTAAGTTTGTCTAATCATTCAGAAGCAACTAAAAATAATCTTTGAAATAGTTTATATAAATTGTATAAAAGTAAGGCAAGTATTTTTGAGCATTTGTGTTTCAGCATACATAATACTGCTAGTTATATTTAAATCTACTCTATTGTATGTCATTTTTTTTCTTATTTCTAACTTATTTTGACGCTCTGTACGCTCGCTCGCTCTGACGGAGGTCGTTGGTTCGATTCCCACTGGAAATTATTTGTGTGATGATCATGAATGTTTTCCAGTGTCTGGGTGTTTTTCTGTATATTGTATTTATGTACCTAGATATTTATGTGTATTTAATGTCGTGGTGCCTTACCACCATCTCTTAACTGCTTAAGTTGCAGTATTGTTTTGAAATTTTCATACTATTATTTGAATAAAAATATTATAACAATACTGCAGCATTAGTGCTTTAAGAGATGGTGGTACGGCCCCGATATATTTAATATGTTTAGATGTTTTTCCTTCCACGTTGAAACACGTGTCTTGCATATTTTAAACTTCGAATAAAATGAATTGGTAGACGATTATATTTTGATCAATATGATTGTAGAGCACCGGGAATTATAAAGAAATACTCAGTAGCGAAAAAAAAAATTGTCCAATAATAACAAATACCAAAATTTTATTGACAACTATGTACAGCCTAAAAATGACAAACAAAAACTAGATCGGAGTGTAAACCCTAATGAAAAAACAGAATAGCAACTACAGCAAGCACAACCGATCCACCGCATCACTACCCCCGTAAAACTACTCATTACCACAGATACAGACGATATAACTACCTCCTCACGATGGCTTGTCACCAAGAGGAGTAATGACTTCCACCCCCTAGACTCTACAAATTCAACAAGGTCTAAGAACCAAAATAAATTCTTTTTAGGAACTTTAAATGTAAGAACTCTACTAGCAAATGAACGCATCATAGAATTGGAAGAAGCTCTAAAATGTATAAAGTGGAACGTTATTAGCCTATGTGAAATAAGAAGAGAAGGATTTAAGATTGAAGAACGTAAGGATGTCATATTATGCTACAGAGGAAATAATAATAGCCAATATGGAGTTGGTTTCATTATTAGCAATAACCTGTCAAGTGCGAGTCGGACTCGCGCACTGAGGGTTCCGTACTACAACCGGAGGAATAAAACCATAAAAACCACTTTTCTTACCGAACCGCAAAACTAACTTTGTTTTTAGAGGTTTTATTGTAAATATAAAAAAACTACTTATTAGATCTCGTTCAAACCAATTTTCGGTGGAAGTTTGCATAGTAATGTACATCATATATTTTTTTTAGTTTTATCATACTCTTATTTTAGAAGTTACAGGGGGGGACACACATTTTACCCCTTTGGAAGTGTCTCTCGCGCAAGCTATTCATTTTAGAAAAAAAATGATATTAGAAACCTTAGTATCATTTTTGAAGACCTATCCATAGATACCCCCCACACATATGGGTTTGATGAAAAAAAAATTTTTGAGTTTCAGTTCTAAGTATGGGGCACCCCCAAAACTTATTACTTTTTTTAAAATTTTGTGTGAAAACCTTAATGCGGTTCACAGAATACATCTACTTACCAAGTTTCAACAGTATAGCTCTTATAGTTTCGGAAAAAAGTGGCTGTGACATACGGACGGACAGACGGACAGACGGACAGACGGACAGACGGACAGACAGACATGACGAATTTATAAGGGTTCCGTTTTTTTGCCATTCGGCTACGGAACCCTAAAAAGTGGAGAAATAACAGTAGAATTTGACGCTCCAAATAATAGATTAGCGATTTTAAGAATCCAAGTATCACAAAAGAAAACACTATGCTTAATTCAAGTTTATGCGCCAACGCAGAGCGCATCTATAGAGGATATAAACTCTTTTTATACCTTATTAAGTGAACTTTACATATTACAAAAGGAAAACGAATGTATCATAATACTGGGAGATTTTAACAGTAAAATTGGCTCAGATCTTAAAAACTACCGGAACAACTTAGGCCCGCATAGACATGGGAAAACGAACGAACGAGGCAAACTATTAATCGAGTTTATCCTTGAACACGATCTAAAAATTCTAAATACATACATACTTTAAGAAAAGAGCGAATTGAAAATAGACATGGCAATCTCCAGACAAAAAATATAAAAACGAAATTGACTTTATAATTTCAAATCACCTGGATATCTGCACAGACGTGGATGTGGTAAACAATTTCAACTTCTTTACCGATCATAGACTCGTTCGCTGTCACTTAAATATAGGACCACAAAGAAAGAAAAAAATTTTAAAGACACACAAACAGCCAATTTTCTAAAGTACACCACATAATAAATTATACACCGAATTATTAAATAAAAAATTTATCTCCTGGCAAAATGATTTAGACTTACAACAAAAATATAACAGCTTTATTGAAATTATTACAAACAGCGCACAAACAACTCTACCAAAAAAATTAAAAAAAAAATGAAGCTTTCTGATCATACTTGATAGAGCAAAGAAATATCCTCAATAACAAACTAACAACAGGTTCACAAATTAAGGACTTGGCAACGCTAAATAAACAAACCAAGAAAGCAATCAGAAAAGGTATAAATGAAATTCAGAATGAGAATATCGCCTTACAATTGAAGGAGACTGGTTCAATTCGGAAAATAGAGCAACTTCTATTTACTGACAGTAAGAGTTGGATGCCAAAAATTAAAAAACCAATCGAGTAAACTGCATACAAATAGACTCTACATCCTCAATACGGCTACCAATTTTTATAAGTTACTATATAGTTCAAAATGTGCACCAAATTGCTCAGAATCTCAATCTGGCTTGATTAAACAGAGCAAAATGGTCCACGAAATCCAGAGAGATTAAATATTTGAGGCAATAATGTCTTTGAATAATGGTAAATGTCCAGAACCAGACTATGTCAATGCGGAACTTCTGAAAATAGGAGTCGAAGAAATCATAAAACCATTTTAAAATATCCTAAATGACATATTAATCTCAGAAACGATAACGAATCAGTGGAAACACACGGACATAATTCTTTTACATAAAAAAGGTGATCCTTCACATATAAATAACTATCGACCAATTAGTATTATTTTAAACATATACAAAGTTTTCTCAAAAATAATACTGAAAAGAATTTCTAATGTTCTAGAAGAACAGCAATCCATAGAGCAAGCAGGTTTTAGAACAGGCTTTACAACAACGGACCATCTTCATACTATGAATCAATTAATAGAGAAAACAAAAGAATATAATATACCAATCTACCTAGCATTTATAGATTTTAACAAAGCATTTGTTTCTATTGAATTTCATTTCCTATGGGAGGCTCTTATAAATCAAGGCGTGCAACCAAAATACGTAAAACTATTACAGACCATCTATAAAAGCTCTAAAGCCAGGGTGGTATTGGAAAAACCACCCTGGCTTTAGAAAGAAACTGTACAAAGCTTTACATACTTAGGACAAATACTTACCCTAGGAAGTAATAGTAATATGCAACAAGAAATAGATAAAAAAATAGAAAACGCTTGGAGGAGATTTTGGTCATTAAAATACATTTTTAAAAATAAAAAAAATTGGATTAGAATGGAAAGGAAAAATGTTCAACTCATGTATTATACCAATACTTACCTATGGGTCTCAAACTTGGTCTTTAACAAAGAAAACTGCACTTAGAATAAAAATCGCGCAAGGGAAAATGGAACGATCAATTCTGAACATACGTTTGATTGACAATTGACAAATACTCAAAACAAGAAATAAAACAAAAACTCCACACAACAGATGCAGTGACGATGGCCATGACCAATAAATGGAACTGGGCTGGTCATGTTATGAGAAGAAAAGACAACAGATGGACCACAGAAATAACCACTTGGTGCCCGAACTACAATATCAGAAAGAGAGGAAGACCAGTCTACAGGTGGAGAGACGACATTGTAGAGTTCGCGGGCCCTTTGTGGCACAGAAATACCAACACATCAAAACCTGGAAGAGACTAGGGGATGCCATTGCCCGAAAATGAGATGAGTTGTAGTTATCCCACACTACAACTGGGCTAATAATAATAATATGATGCAGAGGGCGGTGGTGTTCGACTCGGCTAGGATAGTCCGTCGGTTTCTTAGCCTGTCGCCCTGACCCCCGGCCGTTTGGTCTCCCCTGCCGGGATGTAGTCTTTATTTATGTGTGCGTAACGTTTATGTATGTTTATTTAAATTTTGCGTATTTAAGTAAGTTCATTGTATGTCTTTGGCTTTTATATATATATTTATTGTGTGCCGGGTGTGAGAGTTTAGTTAAATATGTAGATAATAATATCATATATATATATATATATATATATATATGTAGCTTGTATATATATATATTTATATATACAGGGTGGTCCAACTAGTGACGTCAATAATTTTTTTTTAGATTCTTCACACCTAGGGGTATCCGAAAATACCCCATGTATGTTCCGCGATTTTTTGTAGTTTTCGAGTTATAATTTTTTTTGTGTATTTTGAATCTTTTCCGCCAGCGAGGTTTCAAAAATTCATATCTTTTTTTGTAGTAGGTATATTTAGCAGTTTTTTTTGTGACATGATTGTCTTAAATGTTGTTTTGATAAAAAAAAATATTCAACTTACTAAAATTACTTAAAGTTACTCAAAATAGGCTTGAAAGTTTGAACTTTAGTTTTCAGTAGGATTTACTCAAACATTCAACTTTAATTTAAAAATACAAAAAGAAGTTTCCATAGCTTCTTGCTAAGTTTAAAAACTTCGGAGAGTCCTAAGCTACCAAAATCATTAAAAAAATATGGTACTTAATTGGCTTTTTTTTGTTGTAATCGGCCTTCTAAGGCGGATAGGCTAAACATCGTTAAAACATGATTAAAGCATTAAAAATTCTTTTATCTACTTTTTATCATTCTTACGGTCAGTTAAACTTAAAAATGTAATTTTAAATTAATTTTAATGTAAAATAACTGTAGCTCGTGTAATAACAATACAATAATTATTTACAATAATTTTGAATAGTCCAGAATATGATTAATAAAAAAATCATTGTTACATGAACTCCTGTTTATTTAAGTTTCGATGACGTCGTATTTCAAATAAGATTGGAAATCGCCGTGTCGAAATGGGAGCTATTTTGTAATTAGAACTTTTCGAAATTGTAGCTGATGAAAAATGATACGTTTCCAGTGAGTTTGGTGGAAGACCCGAGCGGCAACCAGATGGTGAAGTGCGTCGGCACGTACAAGCCGCCCGGCACGCAGCAGCTGCTGCTCAACAAACAGGTGAGACGGTGTGGTCGTTCATGTAGGATAAAATAATCAGTGAGTTTGGTGGAAGACTCGAGCGGCAACCAGATGGTGAAGTGCGTCGGCACGTACAAGCCGCCCGGCACGCAGCAGCTGCTGCTCAACAAACAGGTGAGACGGTGTGGTCGTTCATGTAGGATAAAATAATCAGTGAGTTTGGTGGAAGACTCGAGCGGCAACCAGATGGTGAAGTGCGTCGGCACGTACAAGCCGCCCGGCACGCAGCAGCTGCTGCTCAACAAACAGGTGAGACGGTGTGGTCGTTCATGTAGGATAAAATAATCAGTGAATTTGGTGGAAGACTCGAGCGGCAACCAGATGGTGAAGTGCGTCGGCACGTACAAGCCGCCCGGCACGCAGCAGCTGCTGCTCAACAAACAGGTGAGACGGTGTGGTCGTTCATGTAGGATAAAATAATCAGTGAGTTTGGTGGAAGACTCGAGCGGCAACCAGATGGTGAAGTGCGTCGGCACGTACAAGCCGCCCGGCACGCAGCAGCTGCTGCTCAACAAACAGGTGAGACGGTGTGGTCGTTCATGTAGGATAAAATAATCAGTGAGTTTGGTGGAAGACTCGAGCGGCAACCAGATGGTGAAGTGCGTCGGCACGTACAAGCCGCCCGGCACGCAGCAGCTGCTGCTCAACAAACAGGTGAGACGGTGTGGTCGTTCATGTAGGATAAAATAATCAGTGAGTTTGGTGGAAGACTCGAGCGGCAACCAGATGGTGAAGTGCGTCGGCACGTACAAGCCGCCCGGCACGCAGCAGCTGCTGCTCAACAAACAGGTGAGACGGTGTGGTCGTTCATGTAGGATAAAATAATCAGTGAATTTGGTGGAAGACTCGAGCGGCAACCAGATGGTGAAGTGCGTCGGCACGTACAAGCCGCCCGGCACGCAGCAGCTGCTGCTCAACAAACAGGTGAGACGGTGTGGTCGTTCATGTAGGATAAAATAATCAGTGAGTTTGGTGGAAGACTCGAGCGGCAACCAGATGGTGAAGTGCGTCGGCACGTACAAGCCGCCCGGCACGCAGCAGCTGCTGCTCAACAAACAGGTGAGACGGTGTGGTCGTTCATGTAGGATAAAATAATCAGTGAGTTTGGTGGAAGACTCGAGCGGCAACCAGATGGTGAAGTGCGTTTATATTAATTATCAGTAGGGTGTATACAGGGTTATATAAAAAGTACCAAATCGCTCTCGGCCTGTAGTTGTTTACATTTACAAATTTCAAAATTCAGTATTAATTTATTTCATACGAAAAGAATGTTATTTCTGTAAAGTGACATTACATTGGCCGCCGCGCCGCGCGTCCCGCCGTTGCCGCTTGCCAAAGTAACAGAGTAATACAGGCCGAGAGCGATTTGGTATTTTTATATAGCCCTGTTTTATATAGTATAGTTCCTGTATATTGCATAGTTTAATACATTTTTTCATAGACTCCCGAAAACCCATACCGCAATCAAAAGGTTGCGATTCACCATATGAAAAAACCAGCATGTTTGTAACATCAAGTCAATTAGCCTGACAGTATGAAGCAGTAATCCTTGTGCCCGCCAAGCAGTTTAGCGGTATAGTAATCCTCTATCTTGAGTAAAATCCTAGTTAGTTGATGTAGTGACGTCCTTACGCCGAGTTGTAAAAAGCAAAAAAAAGTTCATCGCACATTTAAGATCACTTTTTTTGAAAAGAATTTTTATTTTTTACTTTATTTTCTACACACATCGCAATCTAGCCCCAAAAGTAAGCGATAGCTTGTGTTATGGGTACGAGATAAATGATTAATACACATATACATATATTAATTAATAATATTAACATACATAAATATAATATATTGAAAAACACCCAGACACTGGAAAACATTCATGCTGAGTACACAAACATTTACATTTAATTTGCATCATAATTATATATATTCTAGTTTTATCATTCTCTTATTTTAGAAGTTAGAGGGGGGGGCACTAATTTTATCACTTTGGAAGTGTCTCAAGAATAATATCCAGTTTAGAAAAAAAATAATGTTGGAAAACTCAATATCATTTTTGAAGACCTATCCATAGATGAACTATACAAACACCAATAATGGCTTTGATGAAAAAAAAAATGAGTTTCAGTTTTAAGTAAAAGTTTAAGTATTGTTTTTTTTCTATTTTTGGATGAAAATCTTAATGCGGTTCATGGAATACACCTACTTAACAAGTTACACCGTTATAGTACTTATAGTTTCGGAAAAAAGTGGCTGTGACATACGGACGGACAGACAGACAGACATGACGAATCTATTTATATTTCTGTTTTTTGCCATTTGGCTACGGAACCCTAAAAAGGTAGCCACACCAATATAAATAAGTATCACCTATTAGTTTGACTTCAAAATATATTTATATAATTTTCCCACAGAATTTTCCCTAAAATTATTCTGAAACGAATGGAAAATCAATTAGATAACAATCAGCCCTTAGAACAACCAGGCTGCCGAGCTGGTTTTTCGTGGGGTTTTCCACTATTGATCATAGTATATACATACTCTGAATCAAATAATAATAATGAATATAATAAAATAATATACATAATTTTCATTGACTATTCAAATAGGCATTCGATAGTTTAGAATATGATAAGATATGGGAGGCGCTATTAGAGCAGCAGGGTTCATACAAAATATATTCGTTTAATAAACAATATATTATATCTAAATAATACTGCTAAAATTAACTTAAGAAATGTAGGTAAAACCTTTAAAGTATCTAAAGGGGTAAAACAGGGATTTCCATTGTCCCCAAAAAATTTTGCCGTGTTAGTAAAGTGTGAATATTCAGAAAATTAAATTGGAATGAACGAGGAATAAAAATTGACGGAAAGTACTTAAATAATTTAAGATTCAGACGACCTAGTACTGCTATCGGAAAATGCTGTGGGAAAATGCTATCGAACTAGAAGCCAATGCAAGCAATGACCGACTACTACTACTATCCGAAAGGAAAAAAGTTGGTTTCGAGATGAACATAGAAAAGACAAAGGCGATGACAAATGGACCTCAAACATGCATTAAAATAAATAATTCGGAACTAGAATACGTTAGTTAATACACTTATTGAGAAATAGTATCGTTGGAAGATTCAGCAAAAAAAGAAAATAGAACGTCGAATTACAAAGGGTTGGAAAATATACTGGATGCTTAAAAAAGTCACGAAATCAAAAGAAATAATTTCTCGATAAAATGCTTTCCGAAAAATTTCCCTAAAATCTCCATTTTTCTCGGAAACTACATTGCATGTCAGTGTTATTTTTTGTTTTAATATGTCGGTGATAATAATATCTATAATAAAAACCCTCAGAACGAATTTTTGAAAAAACTAAGTTTTTAGTAATAGGTAAAACGTCGTTTTTAGGGTTCCGTACCAAAATGGTAAAATGGAACCCTTATGGTGCGACTTTCTCCGTCTGTCTGTCCGTCTGTCTGTCTGTCTGTCCGTCACACTCGATTATTTCAGTAACTACCGGAGCTATCGATATGAAATTTGGAATAGTTGTGTATATTAGCGGCCCTATGACACTGGAATAAAAAAAAATGGAAATTATTTTTGTTCTTATTTAAAAAGGGGGGAAAATGGGAGGGTGGAAATTTAAAAGTGAGATAACTGTACTGTGTGGGGTATCATATGAAAGGGTTTACTTTGTACATTCTAAAACCGATTTTTAATTATTTTTAGTCATGATAGTTTTTGATTTATCGGGGAAAATGTTTAAAAAAATACCGTTTCCCCCCCCCCCCCCCCCCTTATCTCCGGAATTTACCAATCGAAAAATCTCAAATAATTATGGTCAATAGGAATTTACGTATATTTTACAGGAAAACTATAGCCAATGCTCTAACTAGCATAGTTTTTTTGATATTAACAATAAACCTCTACAAACAAAGTTAGTTTTGCGGTTCATTAACAAAGGTAATTAAAACGCAAGTTCTTCTAAGTACTCGTCGTCAAATAAACATATTGGTTTTTGCCTGATTGTTTTGCTTCAGTACTTCTTGAGTACGGAACCCTCGGTGCGCGAGTCCGACTCGCACTTGGCCGGTTTTTTCTATTAAATTCTTCCTCAACGCTGCATACTAACTTAACCGAACTTAACCTAACCTAACTTGAAGTTCTTGCAATTTCAGAACCTAGGTAGGTACCCATTTTCACATTTACATCATTAAGTATTATGCCATATTATTATATAGCTCATCTAAAACACATTTAGCGAACCAGGTTCCGAACGAATTTTTGATAACTGGCTTAGTTTTGTAGTAACAATGTAAAACGTCGTTTATCCCATATATTACTATACTGAATACTTTATATTTCTACTTTAATTTTTGTAAGTAGCTGTAGGTATCATATTAGCATTTGCTCGCCGCCTCGCCCTTGTTAAAATTCGCTTTTTTACCGCCTGAGGGAAACGTAAATTTCCCATCCCATTCCCTATACCTACCTACTTTCAAGGAAGTTTGCTTGAGCAATCTACATATAGGTGTAGCTATAGGTTAGTGTTGAAAATTAAAAAAAATATCCTATGGGAACTATGGATTTTCCGGGATAAAAAGTAGCCTATGTTTTAATCCGGATTATAAAGTATCTATGTTCCAAATTTCAGCCAAATCGGTTCAGTAGTTGCGGCGTGAAGGAGTAACAAACATACATACTTACACACATGCACACACACGCACACACACACACGCACACACACACACACACACACACACACACACACACACACACACACACACACACACACACACACACACACACACACACACACACACACACACTTACACTCAACGAATAAACGTATATTTTACAGGAAAAATAAAATAAAAATAAACTCAACTCTAACTATTCTCTTTCCATTAGTTTATATTCTCTTTGACACATGAAATCACATGAAACAGATATAACAATAGCGAGGGACCAGAGAGAGACAAAGGTAATGTGGTCTATTACAAGTAGCGGGGGGTTGTAGACTGCCCACGAGTACGAAACGATACACTGAACATAACGTGTTCAGTGTATCGTTTCGTAGGTACTTGCTTTTTTCAACATATACCGTGCCTAAAGGTAAATCCTAAGATTTACCAAGTGAATTGTGGTAAAAGTTCGAAATGAACGATAATCTAAAACTAATCGGACTTTTACCATTAAGGGTTGGCGAGTCTTAGGTTTTACCGAAAAATCTTAGGATTTACCGTAGTTTGGGCTTTTAAAGTAACTTATATACCTATTGCTCTTTTAAAGAATTGCTCGTTTAAAGGTTTAAGATTAATTGATATAATTCTCTATTGTTACAGTTTTGGTTAAAAAAATCGATTTAAAGTATTATTTCATTAATGGCCGAAGAAAATGAAGAAGATTTAGAATTTATGTTTAATTTATTTATCTGATGCCTTTATTGCTTATTTTTACACCAGAAGCAAAAACTAACGAAATTACCAAACATCCCGAATTACACCTCACTTACCTTATAGGTAGAGATCGTCTATTGAGCCTTAAGTATGTATGACCTATTTACGGTTTTGACAGCTATGTATGGATATCTATGCAAAAAAATCAGATCGATCCGTTGCGTGGCTGCGACGTGATTGAGGGACAAACAAACCAACAAACCAACAAACTCACATTCACATTTATATATTAGTAGTATGTTGTGAAACAGTGAAAAATTACACTTTTAATGCAATCCCACAGGAATAGGCTTGTTTTTCGGGGATAAAAAGTAGCCTATGTCACTCTCCGGGTCTTGAACTATATCTGTGCAAAAAAATCAGATCGATCCGTTGCGTGGCTGCGACGTGATTGAGGGACAAACAAACCAACAAACCAACAAACTCACATTCACATTTATAACTATAATATTAGTAGGGATTAGTAGTATGTTGTGAAACAGTGAAAAATTACACTTTTAATGCAATCCCACAGGAATAGGCTTAGTCGAGGGGGTGAGTGCCATCAAATTGTAACTTTAATATTTAGACCCATGCGGCGAGTGCGCCTGTGAAATTCAAATATTTTGTGGTTTATCGCATTTTTTAACGGCGTAGAAGCCGTATTTAAGCGATTTTAAAAGAAGTTTTATTTAAAAACTATAAAGACAATTATCTACTTTCAAATTTAAACGCCATGTATTTTGGGTCTTTAAACTAAAATCGCTTAGAAAAACGATTGGATAAAATTTCCTCGATAGAAAGTTCTCCCAAAAATTGCTCCATAATCTCAGTTTTTCTAATTTTTATCGGAAACTACAAGGGGTGTATTTGTAATTTTTGTTAAATGTATATAATTAGAAAAGCCATAATTAATGATTTGATAGCACAAGGAATGTTTGATAAAACAGGATTCTAGAATAGTCTAACTAATGGATTATTACACCAGTAGGGCAATCAAGAAAAGATCGTGTGACAGACAAACGGACTGACGGAGAAAGTCACACCATAAGGGTTCAATTTTTAACATTCTGGTATGAACCCTAAAAAGATGAGAGACTCGTAAAGAAAATACATACTTTTCGTACTCATATTGAAATTACTACTAAGTACTGTTGATTCAATAACTTTCTGCTCCACAACTCCATATGGCACTGATCAGTATTTTATACAATTGTTAACGTTCTTCTATTCATAAGTTTGTTTTTTTCATTCCCTTGCCCTACTGTATGTTGTTGTATATAAATATGTATAATGTAATTTCTGAATTCTAAATTGGCTCAGGTTTGATCTGGTGGGAGGGAGGCTTCGGCCGTGGCTATAAGTTACCACCCTACCAGCAAAGACGCACCGCCAAGCGATTTAGCGTTCCGGTGTGATACTTGTAAAAACCGTTGGGATAAATTAAGTTACCCTTCCAATCATCACTTACCATCAGGCGAGATCGCAGTCAAGTACTACGTTGTATAGAGTAAAAAAAAATTTAAATAATTTTTTTTTTCAAAACTGTGACTCCATGAGACATTCTGGGCCACCACTTAATTATAGACGTTATTATAGAAACAGAAGTTGATAACACAAACATGGACAGAAGTGAGAAATAATAACTTTCATGGGCCCAAAATTGATCTTTACTCCTGCTATCCTCATTTTGAAGCCCATTTTCGTTTCTGATGTAAAGTACTATTTTTGTTTCACAGGCCGTGCCTCCAGTGCACTTCTACGGGTTCACGTACAGGTTCAACCCTTTATGGGACCCGAATAGTATTAATCGTTATAATACAACGAATTACCATACGTTCCAGCTCCTTTAAATAGATAATAAGGTAAATCTTTTTGTTAAACAAGCTAATTGTTAATAGCTGTATTCGAGGAAGAAATTTCGATGTACCTATATTGTGATTTTTTATATTGATTTTTGTTATTTTGTTACTGAAGTAACTTTATTGAAGTCTGCAGCTTTAGGTGTAGCAAAAACAATCATATTAGTCATACTTAACTGAAGTCTTTGCAACTTAAGGGGTTTCGGCCCTTCCAGCCCACGAAATTCAAATTTTATTTAGTGTTTCGCAAATATTACACTAACTACACATTGTAGGTTTATGGCAATAAATTTTGTTGTCATAATATTTATGCATCTACATGGTTTTAATAGAAATTTTGCTCGAAAATGCCCACTCGCCTCATATTGGTTCCCAAAAGATAACTTTTTGCAGTTTCCCAGATTTCGAGCTATCGGGAATCCATATGAAGTAAATGAGTATTGTTGAGCAGAGTTTTTATTAAAAACATGTAGATGCATAAATGTTATGCCCGCAAAACTCATTGCCATATGTCTACGATGCCCACTATTAGCGAAAAACTAAATAAAATTTGAATTTTCTCGTGCTGATTGGCCACTCACTCCTGATTGATCACCTCTCCTGAACAATTTTGTATGAAAAATTGTTTTTTCACGGATGAGGTCGTATAGAAGAAAAAAATTCATTCGGAGGAAAAATACGGTTTCTCCGTATTTTTCCTCCGAATGAATTTTTTTTTGCTGAGCATTGACTAAAAGTAGTAAATGATATAGGTATTATATGTTTGTAATTTATTAAGTATTTAAGCGGATGCGAAAATTTATATAATTATAATAAATTATAATAAATTAATAATAAATTATAAATATTATTTGTAATATAAAAAAAAATATAGAATAGAAATTTAGAATTAATTGATTAAAAAAATAATAATATATTCAAATAAAATGATTGAAATGCTTTATATTCTTTTATTTTTAATTGCTTTATTTTCAGAAAATTAAAAGACAACAAACTTATCTTTAAACAAAATATACAATATATACAATTTGGTAATGTGGAGCATGTGCTTAACCACAACCCAAAAAATTGAATAGGATTGACAAAAGCCAAGAATCCTATGCAAAATAATATTATTAGTCCTTATTGCATTGGTATCTGTTAGGTTCTTTTCAGGTGAAAGTTGAAAGTTTTATTTTATTTAAATTTTAAGAATATCTTTTATGTGGTATCTACCGGTTCTATTTTTTGCTAAATCTTTTAATATATATACATTATCTGAAATTTTCTTTATGATTTTACATTTTACAAATCTAGGAGCTAATTTAGCTGAAAAGAACGAAGCAGCATTGGATTGCACAAAGTTGCGCCTCCAAACTATGTCTCCAACACAATAAGAAATGCCTTTTCTACCGAGATTATAATAATTAGCATTTCGCTTATATGATTTAGCCAAATTACTAACTGTTTTATTAAAAATATTATTTAAAGTAAGGAGTGCGTCCGAATAATCTGAACGACTACCAATGATTAACTCCGAAGGGTCAGAGATTAAATTAAATTTATGTAGGGATCCATCGAGAAAAACTTCCCTCCCAAACATTAGAAAATTAGGTGTATATCCTGTTACTAAATTAGTTGTGCCAATATTATATACTATACAACCTTAGAACAAACCAAGATTAGCTAGTATAAAAGAGAACTTAATAGGCTATGTTAAGATAGTATGTTAAGATAAAAATCTTAATATCTAATACAATTTAACTTACATATTATATTATAATGTAACAGGATTACAAAACACCTTAAAATTACAATATTATATTATAAAAAGGACAAGACAAGAAAGAGGAAACAAAATATTTATTCTCCAATACTATTATGAACAATAATGGCCGAAAAGATAGACCTTTTTGGTTGCTCTCTGAGTGAACTCACAAGGACAGCAATGTGGAATATTTGTTATTCCTAAGTACCTATGTGTAGATGTAAGATAGATTTAAGTAGATAGGTTAGTATAACTTCACTATCGAATTGGAAGTGTTCTGTAATGATAGTGTAAGGTGGTTGATAAATAAAATAAAAAAAAATAAAAAAAAAAAAAATAAGGTTTAATTACCTATGCAATATGTAAGACAAACAGGTACAAAGCAATCATGTTATGACAATCAGGTCATGACAATCAGGTTATGACAATCAAGTCCCTGTTCAACGGGCTGCCAATTGTAATATAAAAAAAATAAAAATAGAAATATAGAATTAATTGATTGGAAAATAATAATATATTCAAATAAAATGATTGAAATGCTTTATATTCTTTTCTTATAGGTAATAATGACATAAAATGAACAGCATTCCTGTTGATTTAAGGAGGGGTTGGCAAAAATTTAAAATAAATATGAACAAAGATAAACAAATGATTTTAGTTACCTCGGGCGCCAGCCAACCACCCTGGAGGAAGCCGTGCCGGATAGAGAGCGAGTCGACAGTCCATTAGGCCTTTAATCTCAAGGCGGGCTTTGCTGTTTGCTTTTAAGATAATCTAAATATAGAAATTGTATGGAGAATAAATAAATATTCAAATATGAAATTTACCAAATTTATTATTTACGATTCCACATTTCTTTACTCTTGCCTTATGTTAGGTTATATTAATTATATTACAGTACAAAAAAGTTACTTAATTTAGAAGGTTGAAATAAGCCGCATAACAATTTACTTAAAGTTTATAAAATAACCTAAAAGGTTGCACACACGGCTAAGTTTATATTTTAGGATGATAACGGAATGTCCGAGCCTATGTTGGAGCTATCGCCTAAATGTTCGTATCACTCACCACGACTATTCACTGGTATCCTGGCTTGTGTGTGTGAAATAAGGTTCAAAGTTCAAAGGTCATCGATGGGACGCTGCATCGCAGCTGGACCACCAAACAGCTAGGGCATCACGCAGCTCAGTCCATAATCGAAGTAAAGCGATGTCAGGCTATATAAACCTTACGATCTTGCGTACACGTAGGTTAAGCTATGCGCAGTTTATGTTTGATAAGTTAGACCAAAAAAAAAACGTGTCCAACGAAATCACAGGGAAATAACGAATCCATAGGGAAATAAAGCGCAATTCGTAGGGAAATAACGAATCCTTAAGGGAATAAAACGCAATCCATAAGGGAATGACTAATCCATAAGGGAATGGCTGTAACAATAGAAAAAAATGATTTTAATTTGGCGTCCACATGGCAAGACACGTGATTAAGAAACCAAAGGTCAATGCACTTACCGCAATGGCGCCGTTTTATATATTGCTAAACATTTCGGCAATCTGCCTGAATAAGTATTAGGTATTTTATAGTATTTGCGACATAATATCGCTTAAAATTAAGAAAATTTTCAAGACGGCATTTGCACGCCTGCGAAAGTCGGTAGAAAAGTGAAACGTCAAACTGGATCACAGACTACGTAAAACTTCCCGAATTCCGCGACCACAGCATGGCAGTACACTCTACCAAAGATTCAATAACTCGAAAGTCGAAAATATTGTTAGTAGAAAGAGAAAAAAAAAATATGCCTTGTTCGCATGTGACGTGAGATAAAAAAACACGTTACATATTATATTTGTTCTGATAATAGTAATTTTGATAGTAGTAATTTATATTTTGTTTTGATTATTTACTACTTAAGTACCTAAAATTGTTTAAAATATCTATTCGTACTTAAATCAATAAAGTTCATTTATTTTGTAAACGCTGTTTGTATTGGAAGCACCCCTAAAAAAATTATTGCGGTACAAAAGAACCCTTACGTTACATATTTTTTTGATATATAAACTTTAAAATACTTAAATGGAAATGGAGATTACATAATTATTTGGCAATATTATGAAGATTTTAGGGCAATCTTCTTAATATATATAAATCTCGTGTCACGATGTTTGTCCGGGATGGACTCCTAAACTACTGAACCGATTATAATAAAATTCGCACACCATGTGCAGTTCGATCCAACTTGAGAGATAGGATAGTTTAAATCTCAAATTATAGTCGCAATTTTAATTTATTAATATAACAATCTTTAGCCACAGCAACGCGTGGCCGGGTCAGCTAGTAGGTATATAAGATAAAAAATTACTTTCATTTTTTCCTACTAATCACAAAAGTAACGCCTGCAGCCATCCAATTTTTTTATCTATGTTCCCCGATTACTCTACTGATTCTCAGATGGTCCCATAGTCATCAAGTCAGGATCTGATGATGGGATCCTGGAGAAATCGAGGGAACTCTTCAATTTTTATAAGCAAACTTGAAGTGATTTGGGTATAGTTTGAAAGAGTAATTTTTTCCAGGTAGTCTTATGGTCATCAGGTCGGGATGATGATGGGATCTTGGTAAAATCGAGGGAACTCTTCAAATTTTGCGAGTATACTTGAAGCGATTTAGGTATTTTTTATACCTAGTTACTATTGCATTTCCTTGCAGTCATCCAGTAATGACTATTCATCAAGTCAGGATCTGATGATGGGATCTTGGAGAAATTGAGGGAACTCTTCAGATTTTAGAAGCATACTTCAAGCGATGTGGGCATTTTTTCCAATGCCTTGCGCATTAGTTGTTTTACACCAAAAAGTATAAAATAAAATGGAAAATTCTTTCCAAAAAACCAATGCCACTACAAAGAATGAAATAATTTTTAATGTACCTACACCAATTCGAAGTCGGGCAATGTTTCGTTCATTCACTAATAATAGTCCTTCGTATTGTCGATAATTTTGTCATTTATTTGCACATCAAGTTTTATAATAAGAAGGACTAAACATTGCCCGACTTCGAATTAGTGTACATTAAAAATTATTTCATTCTTTGTAGTGGCATTTGAAGTTGGTTTTTTGGAAAGAATTTTCCATTTTTTCAATTACAAGTCTGCAAAAGTCGTGGGTGTTTCAATTTTTTTTAATTTTCCACTTGTTTATTTAGGTCTTGTAAGCTAAACATTTAAACGTCATTTTGTATGAGTTATTCTAAAGAGGAGGCCATAAATAAATAAGGAATGGACTGATTATAATACTGTTTTTGTAGCTCAATGTGACATTTTTGTTTTATTTTTACTAAGTACCCCTTAGCTACAATAAAAAAATGATCTCACAAAATTTTGACGTGATAACGTTTAATAAATTGATGAACACCAGCAACGCACATGAAAAATAGTAACGTTCCGCGTAACGTTCCACCTGTGCCTGTGCGTGCAAGCGAGAGCGCGCAACAAGCGATACAGAGGCACGATAAAACAAACGATATAGAGAGGCCAATTATGACGTTATCACGTAAATCTATCGTCCGTAAACCGACTTTACAGACAACCAATTTTTTTTGACGTGATAACGTTTAATAAATTGATGAACATTGAACACTTGACAAATAGTAACGTTCCGCGTAACGTTCTACCTGAGCCTGTGCGTGCAAGCAGAGCGCGCAACAAACGATAGAGAGGCATGATAAAACAAACGATAGAGAGGCCAATTATGACGTTATCACGTAAATCTATCGTCCGTAAACCGACTTTACAGACAACCAATTGTTAACTATATTTACACACATAAAATAAGATAAGTAGCATGATTAGATTAAAATAAACTGTAACTTTTTTCAAATTAGGTACCTGCTTACTTTGGATAAATATTGGATTTGGATAATGACAGCCCTGAGTAAAATTCCTATTAACCCCTCTCTTTAACCTATAATATTATCCCGTCTGGGGTGAATTGGAATTCAGCATAGTTTTTTGGTAAATATTTTAAAATATGGCAATATTTTGAGGATCCAAAGCTACTTATCATCTAAAACAGCTTACCAGACATTCAAAACTGTAGCATAACACACCCTATACATTGCGAAAGAAGGTTTAATTTCGAGTTGAAGTTGAAGATCGGACCTATTTATGGTACAACTCCTATTTATGGTAGGTACTCGACCTCGTTATGGTACAAGTCAGGCATATTCAATAATATAATATAAGAGTCAGGCTGACATCGATGGATTAGTCTAGCGTTTAAGAGACTTATACCAATGTTGTCGGGACTACTAATTGCCTTAAATAATTAATAGGCGCACTTGCACCATTTATGATGACGTTTCATTTTTGTATTAGTCAATTGTCAACCACATACGAGTTAACATTATACCATAAAACTAACGGCTAAAGTTGGTGTTTCATTTGCCCCATTATATGCCTAAACATATAAATTGTCCCAATTTATATGTTTTTATATGAAACGTCATCATAAATGGTACAAGTGCGCCTAAAAAAATTTAAGGGCAATTAGTAGCCCCGACAACATTGGTATAAACATTATGGAGGCGTAAGCTGCAACACCTGGACAGACGTAGGATGCGCATTAATGAACGCAACGGCTACTGGCAGCCAGATGGCCCAGACTCTAACCGAAAGTGCAAGAAGGACGACATAACACAAAATCAGCTCTCCTAAAATTCTTACTTTGCAAACGTTGCTAGCTCTGTTTAACGTGTTGTCTTTCCAGTAAACTTCTTGTGCTAGGGACTCGTAGGCTTTAACTAGGCTCAAATATTAGTAGGTAAATACCTACCTCGATGTTGGGCTTATTTGGTTTGGTTTAACTATTTTTACACATTAGACTTTGTGGCGAGGATTAATGAATGTTGTATTCTGGAGCTGTATAGGGAGCTGTGTAGAACTATTGAGAAGTTAGTTTTTTAACTATTTAAAAAAATTAATTGATCTGGTGACAAGGGTCAGATGATGCCTTCTGATGCTTTTTTTTTAATGACAGGAAATGCCTAACGCATACCCCTTCGTCAGGGGACACGGAGGGGTTATGTGGGGCTTGCACCCACTAAAACCTGTCGCTTGCCACGACGGAACTCGTTGGCGGGAGTACGGGATTCACTTGCGTATTCACCGCGCTCCCGCCAGGCCCCGACCCGCCACCTGAGTGGCAAGTCCCGTCGCTGCTGCCGGCAGCCTGGTCGCCGCCGACTCCTCCTGGGAGGCGCGTCCTGAACAGGGCGCGCCACCTCCTCGGCCTGTTGATGGAGTTCGGGCAACGGACGCCATAGCCCCTTACGTCCGCCACCCGCAGGCCGGTGCACACGGAAGCCGAAGAAAGATGTTCGTCCTCCAGCAACCGGTGCGTCTCCTGCGAAAGGGATGTGCCGCCGTAATTAATCCCTCTCGACGGGCGTTCCCGCCCACTTCGGTGATTTTTTACGAGGTTGTCTTCCTCGTAGTGCCCCGAAGGGACTTGTGGGCGTTTCTGCCCCCACCTGTAATTTTTTCATGAGGTTTTCTTCCTCCTCCAGGGTAGGTGTAGACGTTTCGACACTGTGCCCTCTGCTGGGACTCAGAGGGACACGCGAAGAAACGTCACTTATCCGCCGGGCCAAGCTATTCGCCGTCGGTTATCAACTGACGTTACCAGGGAGCACCGGCCCGTGCGCTACAGAGGGGCACCGTAGCACTCGGGCACTCGTGGAGGTTGCTTGGCGAGCCCGCCATGCCTTCTGATGCTGCTAATGGCTAGTTTAAGTACATGTATTAATTCTTATTTTGTAAAAAATTAATGAACAAGTAAAAAAAAAATTAATATTCCACTTGTCTGTTATATTCACAGAAATAGTATCTAGTTTTCTGTGGTTATATTCCTCCGCAACGCTGCATGTCGCACCTACCAACGTATCCGTGAGAGTGAGAAAGACAAAAATAAATTCAATTAATTTATTTTCAAATTTAGTCCTAAATAAAAAATACCTATCGAGTTTTGTTTTTTTATATCTTGACGAGTGAGAGTTTATCTCCGGATGACATTACGGCCGCCAATGTTGACTCAAGCAAACGTGCGAGAGATTTGTTGAAAGCGAACAAAAAATACCGGCCCATTCATCTCGTTATATCCAAGGACGTTATAGCTGCCTTTAGATTAGCGCATTTCCGTTTGCCAGATACACCAAAGTATACCTACCTACCTAATTGGTAACTACCTACTTTCTTATAGAATGAATCTTTTAATGGATATTCAGTACTGTTCGCAATGCGCATAAGTCCAATTTTCATAAATTTTTTTAACTATTTTTTTCTCTCTCATAGAGTCCCTGAGCGCGTCCCTAATACCCTGGTCCCGAACTCCTACACTCCCCGAAACGACGCCACAACGACCTCCTAGCGCAGAAGCGCGCGCTCGGATTGAAATGAGAGGTTGCGAGTTCGATTCCCGCCACGGGCCACTTTGGAATTTTATAATTTCTTATTTGGCTCAGGTCTGGTCTGGTGGGAGGCTTCGGCCGTAGCTAGTCACCACCCTACCTGCAAAGACGCACCGACAAGCGATTAAGCGTTCCGGTGTGATGTTGTGTAGAAACCGTTAGGGGTTGCTTACCTCTTCCAAGGTAGTACGATAACATCTTCGGCTGCATCGTCACTTACCATCAGGTGAGATCACAGTCAAGTAGGTACTTACTTGTAGCTAGTATAGTATTATATTATCTGTGCTTGTAGTGTGTAAAAAAAACGGAGGTCGGCCCGCGAAATTCAAAGTTTATTATGTTTTTCGCAAATATTCATTTTGCGAAAATAGCAATATCATCTTCACAGGTTTTTATAAAAATCGTTACTTGAAAGCGTCCAGTTGACGTGAGTAACTCACAATTCACAAATTGGTCGATAATTCACGTTAACGGCCTACAAGCCGTATTTAGGTGATTTTGAATGAAGTTTTATGCAAAAACTATAAAGACAATTACTTTCAAATTTACACGTCATGTATTTTGGGTCTTTAATCTAAAATCGCTTAGAAGCAGAAACACGATTGGATAAAATTTTCTCGATAGAAAGTTCTCCCAAAAGTTGCTCCAAAATCTCAGTTTTTCTATGTTTTATCGGAAACTACAATGGATGTAATTGTAATTTTTGTTTTAATGTATCGGTAATAATAATATCCTAAAACGCTTAAAACAGATTTTTGATAACTGGCTTAGTTTTTGAGTAATGAGGTAAAACGTCGTTTTTCTGCTATATTCTTCCGCGACGCTGCATGTCGCACCTACCAAATCTCCGTGAGAGTGAGAAAGACAAAAATAAATTCAAGAGTCTCGCATGGCTTAGTCTTGTTCTTGCTCAAATCTTGCACTGCCAGTCTTGTCCTTGGTCTTGCTAAAATTAGGCAGTCTTGGTCTTGGTCGTGGTCTTGCAAAAATGCAAGAACAAGACCAAGACTGCAAGACCAAGACTGATTTTGGGCAACACTACTACCAGCAAAGACGCACCGCCAAGCGATTTAGGGTTTCGGTGCGATGCTGTGTAGAAACCGTTGGGGTAAATTAAAAATTTACTTACCCTTCCAAGTTAGTACGATAACATCTTAGACTGCATCATCACTTACCATGGTAACCTGATGCATCATGTGAGATCGCAGTCAAGTAGGTGCCTACTTACTAACTTGTAAAGAATAAAAAAAGTAGGTAGGTAAGTACCTAAATACAAACGCGCCATGCATCGTATTTGTATAGTCACAGAACATGGTATCGTTTAGCGAACTTAGGTTTTAGAGAGCCGTATTGCTCTAAGTTTTTTCACCAAAATTCTAGTAGGTAGGTACCTATCTACTTACTCGCTTTTTTGACAGTTAATATGATGAGGATCAAGAAATTAAGTGTAATTTATTTATCTAATGTCTTAACTGCTTATTATTTCAAGCCAGAAGCAAAAATTGGTTGCCTGTAAAGTCGGTTTACTGACGATAGTTGAACGTGACAACGTCTTCTTTGTCGCTCGTTCCGCGCTCGCGAGGTAACGCCGGTAACGCCGCATGGGCGAGGTAACGCCGGGTGAGTCATGTTTTTTCGTGCGTGCAACCGGCTCTATCGATTTATAAGACGTTGTCACGTCAAAACTATTACTGAAATTCGGTATCATTCCGAAATATAGGTAGCTTATTTTAGGTAGTTGTTACTCACCAGAACCAGGGAACACTAAATAGTACAACCACCGGTAACTTCGTTTTAACTAAAGTCGTGAAATATATACCTATGTCTTATCATCCACGACGAAAACCCATCAGCCATGACATTCTCGTAACGTTTTACATGTAATGGCTTAGAGTGTAAAATTGAATGTATTAAATACATTAGTTGAGCATTGTATTTCCCATGATGAAATTTTCATCATGGGAAATACAATGCTCAACTTTGACGCGCTGTAGATAATTTCATTTTCGACCCATATAGCGTTTTCAACTACATTCAATTTTACGCTCTATGTCAATTGTTTTAAAATTAATTTTTCAGTGTTCGCAAAAAATGTTTTGAATTCAATATCGTCTGCTTATGTAGGTACGTAAATACCATCACTTTTTAAACATATCACATCACAAAATTGACAAAATGTAGCAGACACGTAACGTGAATAGCCCCCCTGCTCGCGAGCCGTGGCACCCGAGCTAATTGTGAAAAGTTCCGAGCCGGGCTCGCAAGCCAAGGTGAGCCGGTTTGAGTTTCTCTCCATAACGATGGAAAACCACGTACTTATTATTGGCTGCTACGGCGCTTATGTTGTCTGGATATATCATAAAAAAGAAAAGAAACGAAAACTCTGGATAAAAAAATTGTACCAAAACCGAAACCGTATTTGAAACCGTAACCGAAATTGTACTTAGGAACCGAACCGAATACTTAGAGATCTTTCTCCAGCAATCTTCTCGCTTGCTTTTATCTGGATCTTTCGAATCCCATAACATTTTTAAGCTTTTGTAAAGTTGTATTAAGCGAATATTGTCTTCTTTATCCATTTTTGATTCACTGGCTCGCGAGTGTCGTTACATCCGTCCACACCGGGCGAGCAGCTCTTGAGCATCGGCAAAAACCGACAACGCATGGCTCGGGGCCAAGCAGCACTCGGCCGAGTCAACGTGTGCCCGAGGAAGCCCGAGCGTCGTCCACACCGGCCGAACTATTGGCTCGCGAGCGGGACTCGCGAGCCGCGCTCAGCCGCAGGTCTGGACGCGGCTATAGACTGAAGATTTAAATAACAAACAAGTTGAAAATCTATTTTTTACGCCTTTAGGTATGTATATAGGTACCTATATTGACACTACGCTGGTAAAGTTTTTGAATTATGGTAGACAAGCGTGATGGTTAGCTTAGGCACAGATAATATATTATATAATACTATACTAGGCTTAGGTATTTAAAAGTTTGCAAAATATTGCGAGTGTTTCTACGCATAGTCCTACCTAATCCTATAAATCGGCAACGAATAAGTATAGGTAGGTACCTACTTAGATAATATTACTAGCGTTATACGTACTACAAGTATCTATCAACCAGTGCCTAGGAGGTACTTAGGTATATTAGTTATCGAATGGGTACTTATATGGTAGGTAGTTAGGTATAGATAGATAAGTATAGTTAGGTATAGGTAGATTGCCGATAAGTAGGCTATTCTTAGGTAGATAAGCTATAAATGGATCTGAAACAGAAAATATTAATTAATTTTTGAAAATTCCAATAGTTTGAGCGCCGTTGCGTCGTCACAAATACCGCCCCATAGCTGTCGGCTTTTACTCTATTGTGGTCGTAAGAATAATTGATAATTGTGCTCAACAAAGGGCGTTAAGGGCTAGGGTGGCAGGGGAACTAATCGAGAATTGTCGCAAGAGCCGGGCAAGCGCCGCCTACCGTGACGCGGAGGCCGGATAGCATCCTATCTAACAATATTCTGTTGCACAGAGAGGGAGACAAACATAGCTTCAGAGTAGCTGGCAAAACGAGACAGACGTTTCATCCGCCATGGGGCGGATCCATCCGCAACGCACCGCAACCGGCGTCGCCCACATCCCGCTCATTCGCCTCTCGCTGAGCGTCCGCTATGTAAACGGCCCTTGTTGTGAATCCAAACAAAATCAGTCAGTCATCGTTTTGTGGTCGTGGGAGAAGCCCGTCGAGGTTCCGCGCTCGGGTTGGATCATGTCGTGGTAGTGAACGTATCCGGACACGATGCACGCGCTGTTCGGGGAACAGGGACACTACGCGTACCGCGGCGGAGCCAGCGGGGGCTACTCCGCCGGGGTCACTCCGTACGCTTACGAGCAGTACCACCGCTACGGCTACGGGCCGCCCTACCTCCACCCCCACCAGCAGCACGTCGGCACCCCGAAAGACATGGTCAAGCCGCCCTACTCGTACATCGCTCTCATTGCGATGGCGATACAAAACGCACCCGACCGTCGAATAACGCTCAACGGCATCTATCAGTTTATCATGGAGCGTTTTCCATACTACAGAGAGAATAAGCAAGGTTGGCAGAATTCCATTAGGCACAACTTAAGTCTTAATGAATGTTTCGTTAAAGTGGCGAGGGACGATAAAAAACCCGGTAAAGGGAGCTACTGGACTTTAGATCCCGACTCGTACAACATGTTCGATAACGGATCCTACTTGAGACGACGGCGCCGCTTCAAGAAGAAAGATGCGCTGAAAGAAAAAGAGGAAGCATTGAAGCGCCAGCAACAGCTGCAGCAAGCGCAGGAGGCGCTGGCGGCGCAAGAAGCCCTCGGCTCCGCCGATGCCTTAGGTCAAGCGCGAGACGTCAAGCCCGACGTCAAGCCACGAATATTCGAATGCAGACCCAAGCGAGAGCCTGGATCCGAATGTACGAGATACGACAAACTGACGGAGCCGATGGACGAGTTCAGCGAACCTCGATTACCCCCGTCGGCGGTGTACTGCTCGCCGCAGCCCTACGCGCTGGCCGCCGAGGAGTTCCGGGCGGCGACGAGTGGCTGGTACGCCGCGCCCGAGCCGCCGGCGGAGCAGCTGCCCCCCGGCTTCCGCGACCTGTTCGAGCCGCCCAGCTGCCAGCTGGCGGGCTTCCGCGCCGGCTCGCCCGCGCCGGACCCGTACCGCGCCTCGCCGCCGCACCCCCACTACCGCACGCCGGCGCCCTCCTACTACCACCACCAGGCGTGCGTGGCCGCCGCTCCGGCCGCCGCGCACAAATCCTACTGAGATAGTGCTCTCAGGTGAGACCTTGTTCCGTTCCTCCCGCAAGCGCTGCGAATGTTCTGAGTCGTTTGGTTTGGGCGTCGCGAATGCCGCTGTGCGAGTTTCGCTCGACTTCAACCCCGGCGGCCGCGGGGTAGGCGTCGGCGGTTCCGTGACGTGGTTGTGGTTGCAGGGGCCGCCATCACACGGCGCCGAACGGATTTAGCCGTCCGCGTCGGCTCCAGAGCGGATAAATATAGCGCGCTAGCCGGAGATGCCGTGGAGCCAAGTGGCGGCGCGTCGATAACCACTGTTTACAGATTGGCGGCCGACCCTGCCGCCTCCCGCTCCGTTCACTGCTATAGGTATGTTAAAACCCTGCGTGTCCCAAATTATCCGAAGCAATGTGTGGTTGCAACTTGCAAGGATGTGCATAACAGCAGATGTAAAAGTCCAAATCGGTTTGCGCGCCATGCAGGAGTAAGAGATTGTAGAGCACTAGGTAGGTATATGTATACGTTCATGGACCAAACTTGAATATATCTACTTAATATACCTAGGTATTTGTTTTTTCAGGCATTCCACCCTGTCATTCTGTAGTACAGTTGAATTCCGTTTCAATTTTCAACACACCATTTGATGCTAGAAAACATTTGACAAGCAAATTTTCAAACGGCTCTTGTAAAGACATACCTATAATAATGCTTTCATATGTAGACCAAGTAATGAAGCATATAGGCACGGCATGCATAAGGTGCCTGACGCCTCTAATTATATTAGCGTATGTAGACCAAGTAATGAAGCATATAGGCACGGCATGCATAGGTGCCTGACGCCTCTAATTATATTAGCGTATGTAGACCAAGTAATGAAGCATATAGGCACGGCATGCATAGGTGCCTGACGCCTCTAATTATATTAGCGTATGTAGACCAAGTAATGAAGCATATAGGCACGGCATGCATAGGTGCCTGACGCCTCTAATTATATTAGCGTATGTAGACCAAGTAATGAAGCATATAGGCACGGCATGCATAGGTGCCTGACGCCTCTAATTATATTAGCGTATGTAGACCAAGTAATGAAGCATATAGGCACGGCATGCATAGGTGCCTGACGCCTCTAATTATATTAGCGTATGTAGACCAAGTAATGAAGCATATAGGCACGGCATGCATAGGTGCCTGACGCCTCTAATTATATTAGCGTATGTAGACCAAGTAATGAAGCATATAGGCACGGCATGCATAGGTGCCTGACGCCTCTAATTATATTAGCGTATGTAGACCAAGTAATGAAGCATATAGGCACGGCATGCATAGGTGCCTGACGCCTCTAATTATATTAGCGTATGTAGACCAAGTAATGAAGCATATAGGCACGGCATGCATAGGTGCCTGACGCCTCTAATTATTAGCGATCGATACGCCGGCACCGCGAAAATTAACAAGTAGGTACCCTAAAAACAGAACCCTCTATTAGGATCTGATAGGATAACTGGAAACTTCTATAGGTACTAATTCACAATATAAATAGGTAGGTACAAGATGTTTCTTGAAGTACGTTATTTACTTAATTAACAAAAAAACCGACTTCAACTGTCATCGAACTACTGTTGAATAGGTACCTACATCCTTTCCAATAAAAAATTTACTTGTAAGTTTTACTACTCTTCATGGATACCGTTATCAGAACTGGACTTAATTGAAATGGGACCACACGGGAAGCTTCAGCTTTCTAATAAAAAAGAATCATCAAAATTAATTTACCCAGTCAAAAGTTAGGAGGTAACAAACATGAAAAAACATTGGAATTGCGAACCACCTCCTTTTTGAAGTCTGTTGAAAATATAATATGTAGGTAGGTAAGTACTTTGGTAACCTATAGGGTACCAAAGTACTTACCTACTTATGTATGCGAAATCCAAATCTGGGAATTTTAGCTATTAAGAGGGTTTATGCAGCGCGGCATACCTAGCGTTTCGGTCCATACAAAACAGGAATTCGTCCCCACAGACGCAATTTTGCGCGGAAAATGGTATTACAAAAAAATTTATAGTAAAATAAATATACAACTTATTAAAATAGTAAATAACCAGTGACATTGAATATTAATTGAATTAAATTACTATAATTCAGAAATAACAAAATATCTTGGATTTAATCCTAAAATAATACGTTTAATTTATCGAAAAATGCTAAAAATGGCTCTTTTCGGTTTATGGTTTTTGAATGAAAATCTAGGAAAATCGTGTTTTTTTTGAGACACTTTTTAGTAAATGTTATTAATTTTCTATACATGTCATTGTTATAAGTTTTTGTTAAGAAACATGGCAAATATCTTGCATCTGCGTAGAGCGTCAACCGCTATTTTAGCAAACAGCCTATACAAAAACTGTTCTAGTGAGAAAGTTATACACATATTTTCAAATATTTTTGAGACAAAAACTAGATTATGAAATGCCAAATAATATGAATTCAATTATCTAATCTATAATTGAACACATAACTATTTTATGTTCCTTCGGAAATCGTAAATTTTGACTCAAGCATAATACTAACGCATGAAGCGCCTTAATTACTGTAGGTATCGGGAAAAATATAAATTAAATGAGTTCCAAATCTAGAAATTGGAGCTAAGTAAGTACTGTCACGAACACTATAAAAGTTCACGTAACTGTACAAATATATTATCAATTAAATGAGTAATTTGCCTTAAGTTTTTATGAAATACATGTAGAGCATAAATGTTATGATTATGCTCCTAAAACTTATTACCAATAACCCTACGATAAAAGTATCTAAGGTATATGAGTAGGTATATTAGCCTCCTATTTTCAAAAACTAAATATAATTTCGCGGGCTAGTACATATAGGGCCGAAACACCTTAAGCTAATTAATATAATTGTTATTAGCATCGCGGATTAAATATGAATTTAAAGAATAAAATACAGCCAAAGTCAGAGACAAAATATCTTTATTTCACACAGGCCTAAAGTACAGGCTCTTAACCCTAGAGTACTAATGTTATTTTTATACTGCTTAATAGTGTTCTTTGCCTGGGAGGCTACTCTTTGTAAAACAAGTAGTTTTTGATGTCTTTATATTAAAAAAAAAATTACATAAGTAATATGCCAACCTCTACTACCCTTAAAAGTGAATCCACAAAATAATTTTTTTTTTAACCAGTACATTCTTGTATAGGTCTGGAAATTTAATGCAATACATGAATCTTTTGGCAAAACAGAGATTTATTGAGAGTAAGTTTTCTTTCTTCTTTAAACCTTTAAATAATTTTACATTTCCTAAAAGTAAATTAACAGTCTGTTGAGATCAATATTAAAAACTAATATCTCACATACTTAACAATTTTTATGGCACATAACTCTAAAATTAGTCTTTTTGTTTCTTGTCACAAGAGGAGCAATTATAGGTGCACATTGTACCAAATAATATGGTTTGTTGCATTTGTCACAGTAATGCACATTAGTTTTGAATGGCAAGAGTGGCATAATTTCCTTTTCCTTTTTATGACATTTCCTTCCAGAGTCTGCAATGCTTTTATCGGAATCATACTCTTTCCTAAATTATCCTCAAACTCACTGACAGAGTCATCTTTTATCAACTATTTTTCTATTTGATTATTGGATGTGTACATCTATCTGTAATCAGAATAATACCTATTTACATAAATTTTATTAGCACTAGTTAGGCCAAAAACTCCCATAAAAATAAATAAGTCCTTAAAAAATAGTTATACCTTTAATACTAAGGCTCGCCTCCCAGGCGATCCAACGCTCTGTAACTCGGCAACCACAAGAGCAAGAGATGTGCGCGACCGGGTAACCAACGCAGCACGACGGGCGTGTAGTTGAGAAGAGTGCATGAGTTGTAACGGTCGCGTGATTTGAAATTATAGCGAAAAAACTGTGAGAGTGCGGCCTCCCAAGCGATGATTAGTACTCTAGGGATAAAACGTCAAAATGATATTTATCGCATGTCGGCGATAACTACAAGTTTACGAGGGTTCGAACGCGCCCTGCACTGAAAAGCACCTCGATTTTCATGTCCATGATTTATTTTAATTAGCACTAGTTAGGCCAAAAAACTCCCATAAAAATAAATAAGTCCTTAAAAAATAGTTATACCTTTAATACTAAGGCTCGCCTCCCAGGCGATCCTACGCTCTGTAACTCGGCAAGAATCTAACCACAAGAGCAAGAGATGTGCGCGACCGGTAACCAACGCAGCACGACGGGCGTGGAGTTGAGAAGAGTGCACGAGTTGTAAGCTCTTTCCGTAATCTGTAGTTGTAACGGTCGCGCGATTTGAAATTATAGCGAAAAAACTGTCAGAGTGGGGCCTCCCAGGCGATGATTAGTACTCTAGGGATAAAACGTCAATATGATATTTTTCGCATGCCGGCGATAACTACAAGTCGACTTAAAGCTAAGTTTACGAGGGTTCGAACGCGCCCTGCACTGAAAAGCACCTCGATTTTCATCCCTACTAATATATAAATGTGAAAGTGAGTTTGTTGGTTTGTTTGTCCGTCAATCACGCTTCAGCCACGCAACGGATCGACCTGATTTTTTTGCAGAGATATAGTTCAAGATCCGGAGAGTGACATAGGCTACTTTTTATCCCAGAAAAACAAATCTATTCCTGTGGGATTGCATTAAAAGTGTAATTTTTCACTGTTTCTTAACATACATATACGTAACTATGTATACCCACAATGTATGTTGAACCCGAGACTCCATACACTCGAAACGGTAAATAGGTTATAAATACTCAAAAACTTTAGACGCCACACAACATACATAGCTCTCCGTCAATAGGTCATATATACTCAAAACTCCATACATAGCTCTCAAAACCGTCAATATGTCATAAATACTCTAAGACTCTATCGACACTGAAAACTGTAAGTTCCAATACTCACACTCTTTTCGCCTGAAGGAAAGTTTTAGACCATTTGGACACAATATACTCAGTACTGTAAACAGGTCATAGAATGCTCATATTTTGTAAGAGATTATGATTATTAGCAAGTATTATGTATATTTAAAAAACCACTCTATTTAATAATGCGTTCAGTTTGCTTGCCATATAGCATGTTCTTACAAATTGCTAGGGTCTAAAAGAATTCTAACGTCTATCGTTTTTATTCCAGCGCAGTTAAATTTTTTAATATTTATCTTTTTCTTTAATGACGCGGGCGAAGCCGCGGGTATAAGCTAGTGTCTCATAATTCCCTTACAGTACCTACTTAATAATATTCAAGTAGGTATGTACCTAGCTAATAATTAATTTTCGGCTCACAGATATGACAACATATTCCCAGTATCAGGACAGATTAATTTGTTTTGCTGTAATCCGCTACTTGAAAAGATTCTGTATGGTACAATATGCAGGAACACTGCCCACATGAACACCACACACAATTTTCCAACACTTTCTTCGACGCACTTTTCGTCCTGAACCGGGACAGCCTCAGGATCTCCCGGTCCATCTCCTGAGCATGTCCCGGTTCGGGACGAAACGTGCGTCGAAGAAAGTGTTGGAAAATTGTGTGTGGTGTTTCATGTGGGCAGTGTTCCTGCATATTGTACCATACAGAATCTTTTCAAGTAGCGGATTACAGCAAAACTGTCCTGCTAATTATGGATTTCCGCAAAATAACGCCTGCTTCCATTCAATATATTCCCAGTAGGTATTGCCATGGGTATTCAGTCATACGGCATACCTATAAATGAAGAGAAGATAAGTAAGAATTCCAAAATGTTGCGAACTTGCGACCCTTTCTGTAGCGAGTTTTTAGAAGTAAGAACAAATAAACTCACCATCTGGTGACCAAGTGTGCTTGGATATAGGAAAAAAGTTGAATAAGCAAACTGGCCGTTTGTATGAAAACACCCAGTCACAGCGTGAATTAGCACCCAACCCCACAACGATATCTAAGCGTAATTTAAAATTTTGCCGATGACTTCCCCGCCCACATCACTGCCGCAGTCCGCATTCGTCTGATAACGGACGAGCGCGAGTCGCGGTTATAGTGTGAAGTGGGAGATTTCATTTGTTTATTTACAGGTAAATCTAGCGACAAGGGTTACAAGATTTATATACCATTTAAATTTGGGTATCATTTAAGCTATCACCAATTTAATTAGTTTTGTGTTTCTTAAATAATAGGGTTTGTCCTCAAAATAGTAGATCTGTCACCAAAATGTAGTCACCAAACAATGCAAAATCAGTTCCACAATAAATCACCTAAAATCCTGAGATATAAGGTCTAGTACCAAATAAATGTTTTTGTATGTATTATAATAGGTGTGTCCTAATAAGTATTTAAGCAAACTAATTTAAAGAGATCACCAATAAATCATATTATTTTTATTATTTTTTTTATTTTTTGAGGTTATGTGTTAACTTTATATAAGAATTTACGACTATAGCCTAAGAAAAAGTGGGGGATCTAGGAAAACTCCTTAGCCGTCACCCTCTTCCCCTCCAAGAGCATGTCGACGGAGCCCCGCGAAGCGGGGCTCCGTCGACATGCTATTTCTGGGTGGCGTCGACATGCTATTTCTGGGTGGTCAAAAAAGGAAAATAACCTTAACCTATTTACCTATAGGTGCACATGGGACCTAGGAAAACTCCTTAGCCGTCACCCTCTTCCCCTCCAAGAGCATGTCGACGGAGCCCCGCTTCGCGGGGCTCCTATTTCTGGGTGGTCTAAAAAGGAAAATAACCTTAACCTATTTACCTATAGGTGCACATGGGACCTAGGAAAACTCCTTAGCCGTCACCCTCTTCCCCTCCAAGAGCATGTCGACGGAGTCGCAGTCAGGGATCGATAATCGATTTATTTGGTGACAGATCTACCATTCTGAGCACAGAGCTGTTATTTAAGTACAAAACTGTTATTTTAGGAATGAAGTTTATATTCATGTAATGCAATATAATTTTATTGGTTATCGATCTCTTATATTTTACACATATATTAACATTAATTTGATAATTCATACCTGGGAACAATTTTTGTTTATCTGAGAACGAAAATATTTCGTGGCGATAGATCTATTTATTAGGTGATACAACTTGATGACAAATATAAATTTTGGTGATAGAAAATATAGTTCCCTTTAAATTTTGTAACGACGTTACAATTTGAAAGTAAAAGTTGTATAAGAAAAGTTTATTTTTATTCTTTAGTTATCGCTAGACAGGTTTCTCAGTCTGTTCATCTCATTCAACGGTTCCGCCATGTTGGATTTATAGTGGTGTCATTTTTTTTTTCAAGTTACTCTCAGCAAGCCCTTTCATTTGATACCCATATTGTAGGTGTGCATTAAAAATAACTAGTCCGCCATTTAGTGTGTTCTGCCATGTTGGATTTATAGTGACGTCATTTTATTTTTCGACTTACTCTTAGCAAGCCCTTTCATTTGACACCCATATTGTAGATGTGCATTAAAAATAACTAGTCCGCCATCTTGTGTGTTCCGCCATGTTGGAAGTATAGTAACGTATTTGTATTTTTCGATTTACTCTTAGCACCCCTTTTTGTAGGAGCGCATTAAAAATAACTATAGTCTGCCGTCTTGGTTGTTCCGCCATGTTGGATTTAGAGTGACGTCATTTTATGGTTCGAGTTACTCTCAGCAAGCCCTTTCATTTGATACAATTTATTTACTTTATTTATTTATTTATTAATTAATTTATTTACAATTTATTTATTTACTAAATTACATGCAATTGTAGATGCGCATTAAAAATAACTAGTCCACCATCTTGGTTGATCCGCCATGTTGGATTTATAGTGACGTCATTTTATCGTTCGAGTTACTCTCAGCAAGTCCTTCTATTTTATACCCATTTGTAGGTGTGAATTTAAAATAACTAGTCCGCCATCTTGTGTGTTCCGCTATATTGGATAAATAGTGACGTCATTTTATTGTTTGAGTTACTCTCAGCAAGCCCTTCCATTTTATACCCATTTTGTAGGTATGCATTTAAAATAACTAGTCCGCCATCTTGTGTGTTCTGCCATATTGGATTTAGAATGACAGCACGCTATACTAATCATGCATTGTCATACAAACGTGTATACAAAATTTCAATCGGTTGAAGATATGTATCTGAGACGAAACCAATTTATGCGTCTTCAAATTGTTGTCTGTCTATCTGTTTTATCATATTGCGTATCGTCGAAACGGAAATTAAATTCTATATCCTCTCTATACCATCTAAGGTAAATAATAAGGAATCCGCGTGAATATATTCGCAAAACTGAAATCTACGCAAACGAAGTCATGGGCAGCAGCTATGTAAGAAGCGAAGAGGCTTTACGCAAAAAATTTAAATTCAATCTTCCTCGGTATTAAAATATAACTGTCGTATCCATTTTTTATTCAAGACAATAACTTAATATTGAAGCAAATAATTAATAAAAAGTGAAAAATATTCCACATTGACGTTACATTCCATATAAAGTGACGTCACAGTCCAGCCCGCCAGCGCTGATCGGCCAATAATTAAATACCACTATAATAACTACGATGTAGAGTTTTCAGTGCGAGCTGATTGGCTGATTCATTGAATTGAGTGTATGACGTAATCTACGTGCGAAATTCGACGTTTGAATTGTCTGAAGGAAGCAGTTTTTAATTATTAATTTCTTAATTTATATCAATATTTCATGACTAATTTATATTTTTTATTAACACGCTTTTATTCGCTTCACCTGTTAATGTTTGTATGTTTGTAACCGACTCATTTGAGCTCGATTTTGTCCTACTTTGAACGATCAGATTTAATTCAAACTTTGCACACCTGTCAAAGACCGATGACCATGCAATAATTCGATTAAAACATCCAATTATCTTAATTAGATTCGCCAGGATTAATTAATTTCTTTCCGCGTCCTTTGCATGCGAGTAAGAGAGATAGAGCTAGTGCTCCACACTTACTCTTTGGTAGTATAAAGCGTGTTTTTTTTAGTTTTTTAAACTATTATTTATTTCTTTGCACTTACGATGTAGGTAAACAACCAAATAAAAATGTAAAAAAAACTATTCCCTATTGCGGAACACGGAGTCTCTAATCCCTAAAGCATTTCCGGAATTTACAAAGGTTAAAAAATCAAGGTCTTTATCAGCATAAAGCATTCTGCATTACCTTACCATAGATTCAAATATTAAAAACTTCCGGATTAATAGAGATTAACTCACTTTGCAGTAAAGCCACGAGAAAGCTTTTAATACATTTTACTTTATCATTCTCTTATACTTTTTGGAAAATTATTATGTTAATTTAATCAGTTTTATTCACCGATATTCAGTTCGCAATAGCGCCTGGCTCCGCCCTCAAGATCGAACTTTATCTCTTACGACGTACTAGGGCTGCCGTAGTCAGACGGCGCGTAAAATAGACCGTACAGAACTAGCGCGTGCAACTCGGCCCGCGAGCGGCAACCATGAGGTCCGGACCCGTACTTGTAGCCGGGACGGCCACGTGATAAGTGAGACTGGCCTGGTAGTAGATAGTAGGTAATTGGGTCTTCTGGTTTCTGCATCATCATCTCGCTACGTTGAATAGATAATGGTACGGAACCCTTCCAGCGCGAATCAGACTCGACACTTGCACGACACCAATGTATTCGTAAGAGTGAGAAAGACAACAATAAAATCAGTGTAGGTACCTATCGCGAAGCGTATGAAAATTTAAAAATTACAACATTAAAATTAATAAAGAAATTGGTTGAAAATTGAAATATTAATTTTCTAGTCTCTTTCCTCATATTTATTTATTTTATTACACATCCTTGCTACACAAATTTACAGGTTGAGCCAAGGCGTGTTGTAAGTTAGTTTAAATGCAATTTATTTTATTTTAATTCTATGATAAAACTATTAAAACTTAGATACATCAAGGCTAATGTCTAGATAAGAATAAATAACTTAACTATACATATAATGCCAATCCCACACTCACATCAAATACAAATGTTGCTGCTTACCTATGTATCCGGAACTGGCCCGTTACAGAACAATATCAAAAAAGTTATTATTGCATTAAAAATGGAACTGTTTGGATGAGGAATTTATATTGTAAGCTAAAGAACAAATAAAAAAAAAACAGAATATAATTTGTTTTATGTATTTATTGTGGTCAACGTTTTCAAGCCTTGAAGAAGCCGTTGATGCGTTTAAAATGCATGTTTTGTAGATGCCTCAATCCGTATAGAACGAAAATAATAATAAAAGAAAGTAGAAACCCAAAAGAAACCATAATAATTGCTCTATAAATGGGTTTCGCTTTGTTATTCCGGATACATAAATAGCAATGAGTCTTCATTGGATTTTAATACACTAAACATCAGTTACTATTTGAACTGTATGACGACCGAATAAAATTATGACGCAGGGCTCTAGCTCTATTAGGGCTTAATGTCGGTAGTCGTTTACGTAACATAAGGTTTTAATCAGGGGAGAATATCTAGAATGGATACAAAGTTAATAAGCCAATGGAGTGTTGCATAACGTTGAAATTCTACTTACATCTAATTCATACAATAATATGCGCAAGGTAGCGTACTGGGCCCTTTGTTATTTCTCCTTTACATCAACGATCTACCAAACAAAATAGAACACAGTTGCTAGACCTAATAAAATTATTACGCAGGCTCTAGCTCTATTAAGGCTTGATGTTAGTCGTCGCTTATCTATAGTTTACGCATGCTTATAATTAAACTGTATAATGATTAATGCTTATGTTACAATTATTATTGTCCTAGGTAAAACGGAATGGAGACAACGGGAGGCGAGTAGCAGGGGAAACGTATATTTATTACCTATTAATTTAATAGGTTGTGTACAAACGAGGATAGTTTGTCCATTCACTAATTTATGGTATCTATAGTGTTTATGAGGTTTACAACATTTGTAACATAGAAGTTGAACTATTAGAACAAGACAGTGTTTGTGACGTTGACAGCTGCATTTGTAACATTGCCCCACGAGTAGGTATGATTGGGCATTTAGGTTATAGCAAGGACCAAGTGTAATAATAATTGTTCTGAGATGTTTAGGCTGATTCTGTATCGTTCAGTTTTTTAGTTAGTAACCCTCACTGGGTTATTAACTAAGAAAACTGAGGCAAAAATCCTATTTTTGCATACTTTTTGCACCAGTTAGTAACTAGCATGGTATGTTGACATGATACCATACCAACCTAGGTTGGTAAATTGTGCAAAAAGAATGCAAAAAATATGGTTTTTGCCTCCGTTTTTGAGTTAACAACCCAGTGAGGGTTGCTAACTAACAAATTGAACGATACAGAATCAGCCTACAGTAGTGTTAGTAATTTGTGATATAATTAATACCGGTCCAATGAGATCCAACGATGCAGTTCACTTTGCTTTCTAAGTAGATGCCTATGTCAACCAGCTTATCAAACCACATCAATCAGCTACCAAAGACTTAAGGGAAGAAATATAAACAGTTAATATTAAATATTAACTAAAAAAAACACTACTCACAACTTATCACTAATAAATACTCAGTTTGATTTTCGGAAGTATTACCTACTTACATTCATAATATGCACCCTGCATATCTTTTTTTTTATTTATTATGCTATGAGTATATTTATTTATATATTTTTTTTCATATCACTACTTACCTACTGTTATTAGTTAATTTTTATGTTAGTTTATTTTGCTTATAATATATTCTTTAGTGTAACGGTACCTATGCAAAGCTTTTTCTGTGTAATAAATAATAAATAAATTATGTGAAAACAAATATCTGCAAATCGTAACTACAAAATATGTCTGCGTCCTAGGTCGTGGGTTCGATTCCAACAACTGGACAATGTTTGGGTGATGAGCTTGAATATTTTCAAGTGTCTGATGTTTTTAAATAAATTGTATTTATGTAGGTAACCATGACACAGGCTATCGCTTATTTTTGAACTAGATTGCGATGTGTCATATGAGTCTAATGTCCTGAAATATTTATTATTACATGTAAAATGTATGTATTCGTTGATGCTTGTTGAACTGGTATTTTTCCCGTGTTTTTCCCTGACAGTTTTGAGAAATGCAATGCCGTATTTGATATTTACGTTTATTTTATTAAATAATACACAATACAATAATTTACAATATAATAGGCATTGTAATAATGGGATTCCGGTATAGCCTTTTAGAAAAATCTAAGTAATTGTAATAATGTATTGTCAAAAGTGTAAAAACAATTGAGGCATAACAACAAATTGTAGATATTAAATCTATTGTGGTTATTGTATATAATACACCAACAAAATAGCCAATGGTTTTTGTTTGAAATAAATAAAACATGAAATATATTTATGGTGAAATGTTAAATCAAATCGAAAAATATTTGTCGATGTTAAACCTAGTTGGATATAATTTTTCGATTTTTTTGTTATCAACAGATTCCTCCTCTTTTTTGCTTATTGAGGTATTAACTATTATTGGCGATGTGAAGTTGTAAAGAGTGTACAGTTAAGACATTCTCGTAGCGTTTTCACACAGTGATGTGAAACAAGAAAAAGAAAAAAATTTAACACTGAAAAATGATCTTTACAACTATTGGTTTAGAGTGTAAAATTGAATGTATTTCATCATAGGAAATACAATGCTTGACTTTGACACGGTTACGTTGTCGACCAACGTGGCGTTTTGAACTACATTATGTTTGTGAAAGACTACCATCATGTTTTATAGAACGTGTCATTAATGTATTTATTAATTGTAAATAATTTAAGTTACCTATAAGTTACGTGTATAATGTTATAAATATGTAAAGAGCTTTATTAATTGATAAAATTATTCATTTCTAGTCTTTATTTACTATGACAAATATTTTTGTCTCATTTTTGAATGGATATTCTTTAAGTATCTAAATATAATAGATTTAGTTAATACAATTAGTAGCCAAAAGTCTTTACTCACTGACCATATTAAAAACCCTAGGGTTCCATTTTTACCATTTTGGTATGGAACCCTAAAAAAGGAGTAAGTGCTGTAGTGTCGGGACCCACCTGCTTGATTAACGTCATCGAAAATTCAGCTCAATACGCTCGTATTTTCTCATGTACTTATAGTCCAATCAATAAAGGAGTTGTAGAATGCATGAGAGGGGACCTAAGTGATTTCTTCTGAAACTTGTTCAGGGTACTTAGAAAATTAACATACTAAAAGTCCTGACGTCTCGGAGGTGAGCCGGAGTGGGGAGGGGGGGGTAAAGGTACCACTTTTGGGTTTTTCACTAATATCTCAGAAACGGTGCGTCATAGAAAAAAAAAATCTTCTAATAAATTAAAGCTCATAAAATTATCTAAAACTTTGGTCTTATTCAATTTTGCCGTATTCCTAACCGTTTCCGAGCCACACGCTCCGGAAACGTTAATACTACAAAAAAAAACCTTATCATATAATAATCCGGTCAAGTTAGACATAAAAATAGTGGTCAAATAACAATAATTCCGACAGAGCCAACTCTTCGTAGAGACCTTAGGTTTACCACAAGGAATAAAGTGTCAAAAGTCCCCATCAATCCTATGTGTGCAACAAAAGTTATTCGGGGTCAAATATCAAAATTTGAGGTTTTTTGGATTTTTCTCGAAAACGGTAAGTTTTCTCAAAAATAAATTCAGGCCAAAGTTGTAGATCTTAAAAATAACTACAAAAATGGTCCTTATGATTTTTTTCCTAAGAGTTAACATTCCTGAGATATCGCGATTCTAAGAGTCACATTATAAATGATATGCACATATATATACATAATCAGGCAATTACAATTTTAGTTGCTGAAGATATTGATTTCTTAGTAGTTACTACTTACTGCAAGGACTCCAATGGATAAAATAGTTTATTTTCTATAACTTCCTAACATTAACCGTTTACGCAGTGTACGCAACGGAAACTTTCAATATGGAACAAATTTTCCCAGTTTTGCAACATTTTTCATCGATGCTCCTATCGTATTGGTCGTAGCGTGATGTTATATAGCCCATAGTCTTCCTCGATAAATGGACTACCCAACACAAGAATAATTTTTCAATCAGGACCCGTAATTTCTAAAAAACAAACACGTTGATCCCCTCCTTCGTTTCAGCGAAATGGCGATTGCCATAATTCTGTTGCGTACGCTGCGTAAACGGCTAAAGTCTCGCAAAAATCATGTATTGCGGAGTTGTTCTCCTTTAATAGTTCTAAAAAATAATCCACAACAGCAAATACCTATCTCTAAGTTTGACTCCCTATAATTTTTTTATTATGGCAATCGCCATTTCGCTGAAACGAAGGAGCGGATCAACGTGTTTGTTTTTTAGAAATTACGGGTCCTGATTGAAAAATTATTCTTGTGTTGGATAGTCCATTTATCGAGGAAGGCTATGGGCTATATAACATCACGCTACGACCAAAACAATAGGAGCATCAATGAAAAATGTTGCAAAAATGGGAAAATTTGTTCCACATTGAGAGTTTCCGTTGCGTACACTGCGTAAACGGTTAATGTTAGGAAGTTATAGAAAATAAACTATTTTATCCATTGGAGTCCTTGCAGTAAGTAGTAACTACTAAGAAATCAATATCTTCAGCAACTACAATTGTAATTGCCTGATTATGTATATACAGGGTGTCCCATAATTAATGGATCAAACCTATACGGAAGATACATCACCCAATTATCTAAAACCAATTTGATCAGTTTTAAAAAAAACCGTAGGGTGACCAAGTTTTTCGCGTTTTTTTAATTTGTCCATTTTTTCTACCGTAAATCAGTTTTCTTAACACTATAGCCTTATTAAATGATATTGTTTAGTATTGACTTTTGTTTAATGTTGCTGATTAGTGTACTAATGTATTGTGAAAACCATTTTACTAAATAATGTTTAACTTTTTTCGGAAAAAAGGTTCGAATCGAATAATTAATTTTCTTTGATTAAGATGACCCAAATTAAAAACACTCTCCTGTAAAAAAAATGTATGACACCGAAGTGAACCATTATTTTAAAAACTAGTCCACTTATCAAGGTTTACAAATTGGTATAAAACTTGCATCTGCTCCTTGTCGTTACAAAGTGGCTGACGAAAATCCAAGGGAGGTGACGAAATTACAAGATAAAATGTGTGCAGATTCTAATTTTTTTTTTACTTTAAAATGTTTTACAATGTCTGTTTTCCTAGCTAACACATTAATGCAAGCATGTTTATTGCTTTAACATTCGTAGAAACTAATTCTTAAATTTGGGATAATCATTGTTGACTCGAATGCAGCTGTGCGTTCGAGTCAACAAGGATTATCCCTTGTTGACCGCTCAGGTAAAGGAATGTGTGAAAGAGAAAGAAAGCGCAATGCCTCGTTATGTGTACACGTCTCGGGAATACGCCAACATGCATTTTATCTACGGACAAGCAAGATGTAATGCCAGGAAAGCCGCAAGATTGTACCGTCGAGCATATCCGAACGCGGATCGTCACCTCGACTATCGTGTTTTCACTAAAGTCCGGTCGCGGAGCACGAAGAATTTCACTAGAACCGCCAACTCCGGTGCCCAGAATCCTTCCCTCAACAAGTGCATTATGCACTCTAAAGCACGGTCGCGGAGCACGAAGTATTTCGTACATTGACCTGTTACTACCTGTCTCTGTCACTCCCGCGTCAAAATAATGCGGTCACGCTCGCACAGATGCAATGACCCCGTCCTGTGAGAGTGCATAATGCACTTGTTGAGGGAAGGATTCTGGGCACCGGAGTTGGCGGTTCTAGTGAAATTCTTCGTGCTCCGCGACCGGACTTTAGTGAAAACACGATAGTCGAGGTGACGATCCGCGTTCGGATATGCTCGACGGTACAATCTTGCGGCTTTCCTGGCATTACATCTTGCTTGTCCGTAGATAAAATGCATGTTGGCGTATTCCCGAGACGTGTACACATAACGAGGCATTGCGCTTTCTTTCTCTTTCACACATTCCTTTACCTGAGCGGTCAACAAGGGATAATCCTTGTTGACTCGAACGCACAGCTGCATTCGAGTCAACAATGATTATCCCAAATTTAAGAATTAGTTTCTACGAATGTTAAAGCAATAAACATGCTTGCATTAATGTGTTAGCTAGGAAAACAGACATTGTAAAACATTTTAAAGTAAAAAAAAAATTAGAATCTGCACACATTTTATCTTGTAATTTCGTCACCTCCCTTGGATTTTCGTCAGCCACTTTGTAACGACAAGGAGCAGATGCAAGTTTTATACCAATTTGTAAACCTTGATAAGTGGACTAGTTTTTAAAATAATGGTTCACTTCGGTGTCATACATTTTTTTTACAGGAGAGTGTTTTTAATTTGGGTCATCTTAATCAAAGAAAATTAATTATTCGATTCGAACCTTTTTTCCGAAAAAAGTTAAACATTATTTAGTAAAATGGTTTTCACAATACATTAGTACACTAATCAGCAACATTAAACAAAAGTCAATACTAAACAATATCATTTAATAAGGCTATAGTGTTAAGAAAACTGATTTACGGTAGAAAAAATGGACAAATTAAAAAAACGCGAAAAACTTGGTCACCCTACGGTTTTTTTTAAAACTGATCAAATTGGTTTTAGATAATTGGGTGATGTATCTTCCGTATAGGTTTGATCCATTAATTATGGGACACCCTGTATATGTGCATATCATGTATAATGTGACTCTTAGAATCACGATATCTCAGGAATGTTAACTCTTAGGAAAAAAATCATAAGGACCATTTTTGTAGTTACTTTAAGATCTACAACTTTGGCCTGAATTTATTTTTGAGAAAACTTACCGTTTTCGAGAAAAATCCTAAAAAACCTCAAATTTTGATATTTGACCCCGAATAACTTTTGTTGCACACATAGGATTGATGGGGACTTTTGACACTTTATTCATTGTGGTAAACCTAAGGTCTCTACGAAGAGTTGGCTCTGTCGGAATTATTGTTATTTGACCACTATTTTTATGTCTAACTTGACCGGATTATTATATGATAAGGTTTTTTTTTGTAGTATTAACGTTTCCGGAGCGTGTGGCTCGGAAACGGTTAGGAACGGCAAAATTGAATAAGACCAAAGTTTTAGATAATTTTATGAGCTTTAATTTATTAGAAGATTTTTTTTTTCTATGACGCACCGTTTCTGAGATATTAGTGAAAAACCCAAAAGTGGTACCTTTCCCCCCCCCCCCCTCCCCACTCCGGCTCACCTCCGAGACGTCAGGACTTTTAGTATGTTAACTTCCTAAGTACCCTGAACAAGTTTCAGAAGAAATTGCTTAGGTCCCCTCTCATGCACTCTACACCCCCTTTTAGATTATTCATTGACTGGACTATTATGTTATAATATAAGCCGAAACTACTAATTTTTATGAGCACATTCTATGCAAATCGCGACGCGTTTAGAGTATCGTCTGGTGATGAAGTGCAATGCGAGTAGGTAGGCATTTTCAAAAATGATATCTATATTCATATAGAAGTTGCAAATCCAGAACTAGGCCTACATTTTGTTCTTGAAATATTAGGTAGGTACTTCTGGTGACAACGTTTTTACCCCCCAAACGTTTACCGAATTTGCCAATTACCCAAGTCTCATTAGGTTCAGTTCACCTTAATCTAAGCTCATAGGTTTTATTTCTTTTAGTTTATTTAAATTTAAAAAAAAATTAATATACTCGAGGAAGTTTTTAGGTCAATAACATGGATTTTTAGACGCAAACAACTTTTAAGGTAAGCAATATTTCTTAAAAATTAAAACGTACGAGCATTGTTCTTCATTGTATCTGCAACATTTCTGAAAATTATGAAAATCAGACTGCATTTACGGGTAGGAAAATGTCATACGTTTTCGTATCAAAACTGACAGCTAGACGATCCTCTTTGACTGACTTGACTTTAGCCGAAACGTTACGAAACGTTTAGTTAAATATGGCGGTCTGACTCTTATTTCGAAAGACATAAGTGTCAGGCCGCCATATTTAACTACAACGTTTCGGCTAAAGTCAAGTCAAGCAACCGAGCCATAATGTAGGAACATATCTGAGTTTAATTATCCGTCTTTACCTATTCGGTTGGTAATAGGTTCGTCTTGCAGTAAATTACGAGGGTGCCAGACTCAGGTAATCAATGTATCTTTCCCGTCCTTTATGGTGTTCATCTCAATGTACCTAACTCTGTGACTAAGGTATAGAAGCTGCGCATTGAATGCAGAGCTAAACTATGCATGTACAAATACTTTAGCTCTACAAACGTCACCAAATGCATACATGCATGTGGTGTCGACAGCATTTAACTCGCACTCCGACTATAGGTATAGTACGATTCACGAAAGATGACCACAAATGGCGGACCTATTTTAGGTTTCTTTGGACTTATCTAACTTATAAGGTCTTATTTATTTTAACTAATATATATGGTCTTATTTAACTAATATATGGTAATTATTTTGACTTAAGTCTTTTTTTCATGAGTGTACATGAAGAAAAGACCCGCCATTTGTGGTCATCTTTCGTGAATCGTACTATACTATGAGATGATAAATTGAGTTCTTGACGGTTGCAAGCAATCGTTGCGGTTAGAATAATTTTAATAAGTATACGGTTAGTACCTAATTTAAGACATTAAAACAATAACTGTAGGTATGGATAGTTAATGTAATTAATTTATTAGGATCATAGAGTTGTGCATTTATATTAAGTGGGAAAGTTTTTCCGAAATTATAAGGAAAACCCACGTAATATTTGTATTTAGCCCGTAGACTATAGTGCATACATAGGCATATTATCCTACTCCAACTTTTAATTCGATGCAGTAAAATGACGTTTCGTATTTTAGTAAACTCCACTAATCCTCCTATATTTCACCAAAATAACTTAAAATGTTATGAAATAAGAGAAGTCACTGTCATAGCAAAATAATATTTATTCACATAAATAATTATTAATTTACCAAATGACATAAAATGTCATTTAGCTGCATCGAATTATAGGTAAACCGCTATGAACTTGACCCTCCTGATGGTCTGCGGCACGCGGGACGGGTGATGCGATTGGCTATAACGATACGCCAGCGCAGCCGGCGGACAGTGGCAGACTTGCTGGTTGGTTGAGCGGCTCCCGCCCCGCGTCCCGCAGACCATCAGGATGTTAAAGTTTATAGCAGTTTACCTATAAAAGTCGGAGTATAGAGCATGGGCTGCAGTGGCTGCGTTGCAATAACTTATACTTTATTTGTATCCAAAATAAAAAGCTCTCTTTATATTACTACATACCTTCCTAGCTGAAAAAAACATCATTAAGAAGTAGCCGGATCTAAGAATTGAAAATTTCATGGTTGTCGTCCGTTTTTGGAAATGGTTGTACCTACCTAAGCATTCCGAATTATCAAAAACACGATAAGTACCTATACTTTATAATTTTTAGTTTAGGTATACATATGTAATTGTTTTGCCCATAATGATCTTTTCTCAAAAACTTGAATTTGAATTTTGATTTTTTGGCAAATAACAAACATTAGCGAAATCTTGTTTAAACTCATGTTTTTGGGTTTTGGGAGATGGTGCTGCTAACCTATTTTTTTATCTTTAACTGCACCTAGTCTTACCTACCTTATGTGTTTGAACAATAGCCATACGAGTTACGTAGGTACCTACTTATCTGTCTATTATGAGCTTTTTATTTTGGATTTTTTTTAAACCTTTGTATTATGCAGAGCGGTTTCCCTTAAAAATAATACCTATGCACGAGTCTTAAATAGGTTGTGCACATATTAGGTTTGTATTTAAGGATCTCATTGTAACTATAAAAAGAGAACGATTTACCAGTTGTATGAAAGTTAGGTTACTTTATATTAAGAAACGAATAAACGAGTAATATTATTGTATCAACTAACTGAGAGTAGTATCAGAGTTTAAGTTATACCTACCTACTTACTTAAAATGTAAAAATATTAAGATAACATGAGTAAACGATAGTATCATTATAAACCATGCTGCGTTTGTTTTATTTCTATATCATTGGGGTGGCATACTGGATTTCCCGAAAAATCCGTACGTTTTCTACGGATTTTTGGGAATTTCCAACAGGCATGAAGATACGAAAGGTGCCTTTAAAGGAGTGCCTTTCATGCTATTTTTTTACGGTTTTAGGATTGGACTGAGGACAAAATATGATAGCATAATGACATTAAAATCTGTATTCCATTTACGGCCGATATTAATGACCTATCCACATTTTACTCTATTCAAGATCGAAATTTAACATAATTTGTATTAAAATAATGTCAGTTTTTAAACTCGGATAGGGTAGATAAATCTGCATAGGAAAGGCAAATGGCATTACCATTTAGATATTCATAACATTTATGAATCTACATGTTTTTAATAAAAACTTTGCCCAAAATACGTATTTAGTTCATCTTCATACTGGTTCCCGAAAGCTCCAAATCTGGGAAACTTTTAAAAAAAGAGTGAATAGGCATCCTATCAATATTGACAGGCGTTGAGCGTTAACCACATCTATGGGCGTTTACGATCATTGTCGGTGCACAGATTATAAAATGGTCGTCGCTCGCGTACATGTGACATTGACATTATTTTGGCATGATCTATCGCTCTCTCTATCGCTAATAACCATAGAGAATTATTGGTTTCTTTCTGCACAACCAAAGAATGAACTATCGTCAATATTTCTGCACCGATCGACGCCGAGACATAATTATTACGGCTACAGCTGCTGATTTAGGTACTTAATGAAAACTTCTTTGGGTTCCATGGACATGTTTTGAGATGAAAAAAACAATTGAACTCTCGACACTGTTACCTTAATCTGAGTGGCTATTACCTTAGCCAACATCTCATGTAATTGTTCAAATTTTTACTTCAGTCGGTTGCCAAAATGGTAAAAATGGAACCCTTTATTGTGCGGGGTTTTCTCCGTTCGTCTGTCAGTCATACGTCCATATCTGTGGTCATACGTGAGTATTTCTGTAAGAGCTATTGTCATGAAATTCAGAACAGTGGTAAGTATCTAATCTTAGTGGCCCACAGTAGTGGCCCAACATCATTGGAATAAAGAAAAATGAAAATTATTTTTATTTTTCATGAAAAGGGGATTATTTTATTAAATCGTGGAATGAAATTTCAATTTCAAAGTAATCGAAATTATAAGGCCGTTGATTGCCATTCGACCACAGAACCCTAATAAAAAGAGAACCGCTTAAAACTCCTCACCGCGTCAAAGTGGTCGATGTCATCATCGCAATCATTTCGATCCGTCGAGTAGTGGCACTCGAGCGCTGATTTAGACCTCGCATTCCGGTGCTAACTAAAAAATACAAGTGGCGATTCAAGGAGCCGAGGTTCATTGTAACAATGTAGCAGCACTGGCCAGCCTCGTAGACCCCCAAACCGGGCGCGTTTATACGAACCCCTTTTTAAAGGACAGGCCACGATACACTGGCGGTGCTGTCAAGAGCCTTGCCTCGTCAAAGCGACGGAATCTTCAGTTGACGTCTACCACCCACCATCATCGATGCTATTGCTATTCCAGGTTTCATGTCAACAAAAAGCCCCTGCCTAATCAGTACTCGAATACTTGCAGGTATGTTTTGATTGTGACTGGATTATATTTATAGGAATCAGAGAGAGGTTTAAGTCTGTGAGGATCATCTAGGTCTACCTGAATAGATACCCTATATATTATATCACACTAATATTATAAAGGCGAAAGTTTGTGTGTAAGTGTGTGTGTATGTGTGTGTGTGTGTGTGTATGTTTGTTACACGCCGCAACTACTGAACCGATTTGGCTGAAATTTGGAACAAAGATAGCTTATAGCCCGGATTAAAACATAGGTATCCCGGAAAAATCCATACTTCCCATGGTATATTTAAAAACCCTAATTATCACCGAAATTCACGCGGGCGAAGCCGCGGGCAAAAGCTAGCTATCAAAATCTATATAATAAGCTAGCAAAATCTGTGCAGAAGCACGATTGGATAAAATTTTCTCGAAGAAAGTTCTCCCAAAAGTTGCTCCAAAATCTAAATTTTTCTAATTTTTGGAATTACAATGGATGTGATTGCATTTAATTATTGTTTTAATGTGTCGGTAATAGTAATATTCGAAACAGCTCAGAACAGATTTTGATATAGATATTTCAATCCACGACGACGCGCCCCACTCTATGTCAAACTTCATACGAATAGAATGAAACATTAGCGATTTTGACAGAGTGTCTTCGTGGATTGAAATAATTATAAGAACTCGCATAGTTTTTTAGTACTTAATATATGTATAAACGAAAGTATGTGTGTATATGTTTGTTACTACTTCACGCCGCAACTACTGAACCGATTTGGTTGAGGGTTGAGATAGCTTATAACCTATTTTATTCCAGAAAACCCATAGTTCCTGTGGGATATTTACTAAACCATTTTCTTTAGTAATCTATAGCGACAGCTATACTACCTATAGCTGTTTAGCATATAACAGCTATACTACCTATACTGTTTAGCATATAACAGCTATACTACCTATAGCTGTTTAGCATATAACAGCTATACTACCTATACTGTTTAGCAAATTTCCTTGAACCTTGGTATAAAGGTTGGAATAGGGAACGAGAACGGGGAAGGAAACTCACGCGGGCGGAGCTAATCTTTTTTATTCTTCCTCAACGCTGCATGTCGCACCCACCAATGTATTCGTAAGAGTGAGAAGGACAAAAAACGTGCGGGAAAAAACCAACTCTCACACAGCCTGAAGCGAGCAAAAGCTCAAACTTATTTACAAGATTATCACTGTAAGAGTGTCAATTATACAGAATATAGGCCCTGGCAATAAATAATAATAGATATTTAAGGAGGAATGTGCAGCGCCCCGACAAGCCGCCGAGGCTTAAGGGTGCCAAGCTAACAATTTGTAAATATGATAAAAAAAAAAAAAAATATGTACCCTGGACAGGGCGGACCCCTAAAATGTCGCCAGTTTATCGGTGCCAAAAATGATTGTTTTGCCACCAACAGTAAGGCCACGCTGTAATTTGCTTAGCAGCCACCTATAGAATTTTGACAGATGGTGCTACTGTTTGCTTGTACGAAAAAGGTTTACGTAAATCGTTCGCATGCCCAATGCCCATATCGTGAGGTTTTTTAGCGGTGGTCCTGGAGGACATTATGCCACACAGCTGAGAACGGATCTCATCTCAGAATGAAAGGGGTTTAGGGTTGGGTTAAGCGGACTATAGTAGTGTTATTATCTCGCTGCATACTCGGTCACAAACCATTCGAGTGTTTCGCTTTTGTTGTTCTGCAGTAATGCACAACTCGACAAAGAACAACAAAAGCGAAACACTCGAATGATTTATGACCGAGTCTGCAGCGAGATAATAACACTACTATAGTCATCCATGTAAGGTTGAATTAATGATATCACGTCATTTTCATGTTTTGTAGTACCTATGCGCAGTGATTGTTTTGGCACTATACTCTCCGTAGGGTATTCCTTGCCGTAGGTCAATGAACCAGTGCCGGTACGTTTATTGTTTTTCTGCAGCTCTCTGTTGATATTGGCAGAGATGTTATTTGTTTTAATGGTAAGACTCAGGTAACCACTGTGTTACTCGACCAGCATAATCTATTTACGTTATACAACATGTAGATAGAACAGACTTTCTATATGTTAATCATTTCAGACTAAATATGTTTATCCCGCGTAGATAATACTTCAGGTAATCACTTCAGTTTTTCTTGAAAATTCGAGAAGCAACCATTTCATGATTTGGCCGTATCTCTCTACCACTGGACCGATTTGGCTGTAATTTAAAATGGAGATAGATTTTACCCTGGAGTAGTAGGTTAATTTTTATCCTCGCGGGATTGGTGAACACCAAGTACTCGCGGCTTATTGGCTTTCCTCATAATAATTGTGATAAAAATATTCCAGCTATGACATTCTCGTAACGTTTTCACACACTCAGTGATGTGAAACAAGAAGAAAAAAATATTAACGGTGTAGAGCGATTTTGAATGAAGTTTTATGCAAAAACTATATATAATAAAGACAATTACTTTCAAATTTACACGTCATGTATTTTGGGTCTTCAATCTAAAATCGCTAAGAAGCAGAAACACGATTGGATAAAATTTTCTCGATAAAAAGTTGCTCCAAAATCACAGTTTTTCTAGTTTTTATCGGACACTACATTGGATGTAATTGTAATTTTTGTTTTAAAGTGTCGGTAATAATAATATCCAAAAACGCTAAGAAACAGATTTTTGATAACCAGCTTAGTTTTTGAGTAAATAGGTAAAAGTTCGTTTTTCTGTTATATTCTTCCGCGACGCTGCATGTCGCACCTACCAAATCTCCGTGAGAGTGAGAAAGACAAAAATAAATTCAATAAATCCTCTTAACACAAAAATAGACTCTACACCTATTGGCTTAGAGTGTAAAATTGAATGTATTTCATCATAGGAAATACAATGCTCGACTTGGGCGCGCTTAAGTAATTTCAATCTCGGTACTGTCGACCAATATGGCGTTTTGAACTACATTCAATTTTACGCTCTATGCCAATTGTATTAAAATTAATTTTTCAGTGTTCGCAAAAAATGTTTTGAATTCAATATGGTCTGCTCAAGTACGTTAATACCACCACCTTTTTAAACATTTCACATCAAGAATGTAGCCGACACGTAACGTGAATGTACTTTTTATATGTAGTTGTAGTAAAAACGCTCTGACTTTGCCCATACCTTTACGACTGTGTTGACGATTATGTATTTTTTCCAGGGTAAACATCTTGTAAGTAGCACAACCACCCGAAATTTATTGGAAAATACTAATTCACTTTTATTCCCACTTTGTTTTCCAGCTTAAATAAACTTCAAAGTGTAAGAACCTAATAAAATGGTGGAGTACAATTTATTTGTACATAAAAGTGCTGTAAAGTCAACAGCTTCGGTGGGGGGATCAATTTTATTCCGTGATATTTACTTTTGAAATAGGTTTGTTGTTTTTAAAATTGAGTACCTACTTACAAGCTATATAGGTTCTCTTACAATATAACTGATACACCTATGTACAAAAATAATAAAGTTTTAGTTTGGTAGAGCCGTACTAAGAAGTCCAAAATTGACTAGCTATAAAAAATTGGTCTTCTAAACAGATTTTATTTTGACTACCAGTATATTAGTGGGTATATTATATTATAATTAGTATACAATATATTATATTAGTATATCAGCCAAGTGCGAATCGGACTCGCGCACGATGGGTTCCGTAATACAACGTGTAAGGAAAAGTTGAAATAATATCGAAGGGTACATAGGTGTGCATGCTAACGAATCACCCTGTTAAAATGTTAAATAGAAATAAGCATATTTATTTTCCATAATTTATGGTAAAATGGATATTTTTATATTATTTTTTCATGCATAATAGAAAAATAAATATGTCTATTTAATATTTTTACAGGGTGATTCTTTATCAAGTACATTTATGTACCCTTCAATATTATTTCAACTGTTCGTTACACGTTGTAGGTAGGTATTACGTAGCGAGATGATACCAGAGCCGGAACTCTAGAGACCCTACTACTACTTATATACAAAGCTCTGGAGCATTGATCAGAAACGAGCAAAAAATCAGGTTGGTTGTACTTAAGGAAGCCCCTTTAATATTTATTGACGTGATAACGTCTTATAAATTGATGAACACCAGCAACACACATGAAAAATAGTAACGTTCCGAGTAATGTTCCACCTGAGCATGTGCGTGCAAGCGAGAGCGCGCAACAAGCGATAGAGAGGCACGATAAAACAAATTGTATTACATAAAATAATGATTATGACGTTATCACGTAAATCTAACGTCCGTAAAGCGACTTTACAGACAACCAATTTTTTTGTTATGGAAATACATCATCTGTGAAAATTTCAATTGTGGAAGAGATACAGCCTGGTGACAAATGGAAGGACGGACGGTCCCGTTTTTACCCTTTGGCTACAGAACCCTAAAAAGCAATTAATTATTACTTACTTACGAGTACAAACTGAAACTCACTATTCTTATTGATCTAGGTACGATCTAGGTACTTATTGATATCGATTCTGTTGTGCAAAATCTCTAAACTATACTAATTTCAATTTGGCTACCTGGCGCAGTGGCGGCGCGCTCGGATTCGAGTGGGAGGTCACGGGTTCAATTCGCGCCACGGGCCACTTTGGAATTTCATAATTTCTAAATTGGCTCAGGTCTGGTCTGGTGGGAAGCTTCGGCCGTGGCTAGTCACCACCCTACAAGCAAAGAAACACCGCCAAGCGCTTTAGCGTTCCGGTGCGATGCTTGTAGAAACCGTTGGAGTAAAATTTACTTACGCTTACAAGTTAGTACGTTAACATCTTATAGGCTGCATCATCACTTACCATTAGGTGAGATCGCAGTCAAGTACTAACTTGTATAGAGTAAAAAAAAATAAAAATAGTGCTATCCTTTACCATAGGGAGCAGTTTGAAAAGGACAGCACTACTTTAAATTAGTTAAGTTTAGAGATTTTGCACAACAGAAACAGCCAATCTCTTAGAACAATGAAAGTAAAAGTTGCCCGAGACAGCAAACTACAAATCATTTTTCTGACACTTGAAAAAAAGCGAAGAAAATGTAACACCGAAATGAGTCAGTCGGCTTTTCTTAGAGGATCGAAGGTCAACAACCATCTCATCTGTATGGATTATCTCCGTCTTAACGCGATAATTTAATCCTTTGTTTATCCAATGCCTCTAATAGTCTTCGTGCACCGGAATGGAAAGCATGTGAACGCAGTCATGTATCATACGCATAAGAAAATAAGCCAGTGAGTGAATTACGACCATACGAGCGACGTGCGCTGACGAGTTTCAATATTTAACGGTGTAGAAACCGTATTTAAGCGATTTTGAATGACGTTTTATTCAAAAACTATAAAGACTAAATTACTTTCAAATTTAAACGTCATGTATTATGGGTCTTTAGTCTAAAACCGCTTAGGAGCAGAAACACGATTGGATAAAATTTTCTCGATAGAAAGTTCTCCCAAAAGTTGCTCCAAAATTTCAGTTTTTCTATTTTTTTATCGGGAACTACAATGGATGTAATTGTAATAATTTTTGTTTTAATGTGTCGGTAATTCAAAAACGCATAGAAACAGATTTTTGAGGCTTTAGTTTTTGAGAAATTAGATAAAAGGTCGTTTTTCTGTTATATTCTTTCGCGACGCTGCATGTCGCACCTACCAACGTATCCGTGAGAGTGAGAAAGACAAAAACAAATTCAATAAATCCCCTTAAGGTGGGGTTCTCTTTAATCTTTAAAGTTTAAATCTTCATTAACTAATCACAATTCACGCTAATATTATAAAGGCGAAAGTTTTTCCATATAAATTATGTGTGGATATGTTTGCTACTCTTTCACCATAAAGTACGGAATTAATTTGGCTGTTGAATCTAATAAAGACATATATAAAATCTGTGGATTATAATAGGCTAAGCCGGAAAAGAAGTGATTCCGTAGCGATATACATATTATATGAAGTAAATGAGCATTTTTGAGCAAAGTTTTTACTAAAGACATGTCTACATGTTTATATTATGAATATTATGCTCGCAAGACTAATTGCCATAAAGCTACGATGTCTAATCAGCCCACTATTTGCAAAAAAACTAAATAAAATTTGAATTTTCTCGCGCGGTTGTTACCCTTCCAATTCTGGCGACATTCTGGTTTCCTCGCCTTTTCTTTACTGAATTTTACATAATCTTTATATTATGTGTCTACCGTAGATTTAAGATTCTATACAGGGTTATATACAAAATACCAAATTGCTCTCGGCCTGTATTTGTTTACATTAAAACTAACAACTTTTGTTCTACGACTTTTTTTACTCGATATTTTGAGGAATATCAAATGTTCAATATTTTACAGAGATACTCTACTTGTTCCTACTCTGTAATGTAATATCGGCAAGTGGCAATTGACGCGGCACACGGCGCTGTGGCCGGCGCGCGAACTTGCGGCGCGAAACCGCAACAGTGTAATGTCAGTTTACAGAAATAACATTTTTTGTATGAAATAAATTAATACAGAATTTTGAAAAGTCGTAGAAAAAATGTTGTTACTGTTAATAAAAACAACTACAGGCCGAGAGCGATTTGGTATTTTTTATGTAACCCTGTATAGATGTACCTACGATTCACGCCAGCCGGTTTTATGAAATTATTAATATTTAACAATTCGATTATAATAAGTGAACACTTCATGTCATTATTGTGACATGCGAACAGGATACAGAGCCCCTGGCAAGTAGACCGTTAAAGTGAGCCCCACGCCCTTTCTCCCCTCCCTCTGAGCCTCAAACACCCCAGCCCTAGCCTGTCACAACTGTCATTCAAACCCTTATTGACTGCTAGTTGCCATGAAATCATATTTACCCCAACCTCACCCTTATTTATCAAACGGAATCAAACTGAAACCAGCTGAAATGTTTTCATTTACCTTGGGTTCTAGATTTTTTTGTTGAAAAATAATGGAAAAAAGAATATAAATATTTATATTAATAATATTTTTTTTCTGGGATAAATGCAGTCATCATCATCATCATCTCAGCCTGCGGACATCATGTTGAACATAGGCCTTCCTCAGCGCGCGCCACCACTGCACCCTGTCCTCCGCCTTACTCATCTAGCCGCTTCCCGCCACCCGCTTTATATCGTCGGTCCAGCGGGCTGGAGGTCGCCCCACACTACGCTTACTCGTACGCGGTCTCCACTCCAGGACTTTCCGGCTCCAACGGCCATCGCCCCTGCGACAAGCATGACCTGCCCATTGCCACTTCAGCTTGCTAATGGTTTTGGGCTATGTCGGTGGTTCTCCTGCGGATCTCATCATTTCACACATAAACGCAGTCACATAAACGTAATAATATATCTACCCTGCACAGGGCGGACTGCGCGACAGTTGGCGCAGGTCGTTCGGATGTCCATATCCTGAGGTTTCTTATCGGTGAGTCCACGTACTTTTATACGGTTCCGTACCCGAAGAGTAAAAAAGGAACCTTATTACGGAGACTTCGCTGTCCGTCCGTCCGTCATCAGACGATGTTTTGAACCATGATAGCTACAGACTTGAAATTTTCTGTTGTATTTCTGTTGCCGCTAAAACAACGAATACTAAAAAATAGAATAAAATAAATATTTAAGCTCCCATACAACAAACGTGATTTTTTGCTTGTTTGCTTGATAAAGCCAGACGCTTCAAATGTTCACAGAATATTTAATTTAAAATAAGAAAAATATTTAAGGGGGGCTGCCCATACTACAAACGTGATTTTTTTGCTTGTTTTTGAATTTAGGTACTGCAGTACTATTGAGAATTGGTCTTGATAGTCGGAACCCTATCAGTGCGCGAACCCGACTCGCACTTGACTAATTTTTTATTCTTTTCGTTGATGATTTAGGTATTTATCTGGTTTCAGCATTCTTAATCAAATAATATAATATCTTCATACTAATAAAATAACACATTTTCTTTGAAAGTAAGTATCAACTGAAATTCTCATTAAACTTTAGATGTTGTCCAAATTTTGATTTTCCCGAGCATGAATTAAACATTGCGAAGAGATAAGTATAGGTATCCATTCTTGTTATTGTTGAAACAGAGTTCTGATCTAAGCATGGTTTGGAGAAGCTGTTTTGTTGACTTACATAACGCCAGACTAACAAAACTTTGCATCTAAATACCATATTTTGACCTTTTCAATAATTCAGTCTAAAAGTTCCTATCCAAGTTCAATTGATGATATCGTCATTTTGATAGGATTAAATGATTTCTAAGCTGCAAAGGAAAAGTGCCATGTCAGACTATTTGTGAAGAATTGTGATATCTATATAGTAGTGTTATTATCTCGCTGCAGACTCGGTCATAAATCACTCGAGTGTTTCGCTTTTGTTGTTCTTTGTTGAGTTGTGCATTACTGCCATCGATATAAATTGGTATATCGATGATTACTGCAGAACAACAAAAGCGAAACAAATTATTTATGACCGAGTCTGCAGCGAGATAAGGACACTACTATAGTAGACGGGATTTCTATGTTATAAGTTGTTTATGGACATGCTTATTGAAAATCTAGTATCTAGGTAGGTATGAACTACCAACCGTGGTACGATAAGTGGTACCGAATTAATTAAGATGAAGAATAAAAACCTACTCTTCTTTGGTTTTGGAAGTCAGTCAAAAATCTTTGACAGCTTACTTAACTAACTAAATATAACTAAGCATTGAAATAACCATCATGGTTTCCCTATAGGTAGATACCTAGACCTATTGGAATTCGGAAGAAATAAAAGCTCTAGTTTAAGTTTAGGTGCGGTATAAAGACTTTGTTTTGGTTGGGTTCATTATTTTTGCTTATCGCCAACCCCACTATTTTGAATACTTATCTCATAGGCGAAATTAATAACCTATCATATCCAGCCATGAATTACCTACGTAATATTCATAATTAATGCGCAATCCTTCTAAAGTATGTAATACTTTACGTAATTTACTATTTGAGACAGAACACGCACTATTTTTTAATTTATTTATTTTTAGGACTTATTGTTATTTATTTTATTAAATAAAATTGTGTTTTTAATACTGGAAATAAAAAATTAAGTAAACTAAAACAAAAAGTTAATTAATTTTAATTAATAAAATAAATAAGATTAACCTCTAAAAAAGTTATATAGAACTAGTAGGTAGTATTAATATTATTATATGTAAGTATGTAATATATATAATATAATTAAGTATGTAATATATTATAAGTAAGTAGGTATGTAATATATTATATACATGTAAGTATGTAATATATTACATGTAAGTATGTAATATAGACAAACAGAATGTTAATGTCCAGCTAGGTAGGTATAGGCAGGTCTTAGTATTTCCAGTGCAGCGAAATCGACTTGTGAGAAGTTGAAAACCCATTAAAGTTACCCGATAGACTAAAACTTTAAAAGCTTATTGGAGGAAATCTGAGAAACTACGATACCACCCGCAGCCGTTTCGAAAAGGCAATTTGATTTGACGGTTATCTCACCTACTACGTTTATATTGAAACTTAGATAAATATTTACTTTATCGAGTCTAATTTGGCACGGAACCGGCCACCGTACTGTGGTTGCCTTCCTTTCGACCGACGATTGCTATAAGATATAAAACAAATGGCATTCCGATCTACGGTTCAGTTTTTTTTGTATTGTAATATAACGATTGAGTACCTTGTTATGATACATAATCTGTATTCAATTATAAATGTCTTTGGCATGAATAATATATTTTCGCGGCCTTGGCGGCCTAATCGCTACGTAGCGATAAGGCCGCCAAGTTGTACTCCTAAGTTTGTGTTTTGATTTTTTTTATTCTGTGGTGTGCAATAAAGTGTTTGTCTATCTATCTACATTTTGTCATCTGTGGACTGTGGTCCGTCGTGTAAAAATGTTGATATAGGAAAAATGTACCTCTTAATTCATATTGTAAATAAAGTAACCTCATAGTTAATAAAGTGATTACTTAATTAATAGTAGTTTAAGAAACGGTTGCATAATGGGGGTATTAAAACATGAGTGTGAGTTTAAAAAACGAGCCGCAGGCGATTTTTTTAATAGTATCACACGAGTGTTTTAATACCTGATTAGGTAGAGTTTCATACACTACTTTATCTACGCTCATATTATTATCATAAATCCAAACCATAAAATCTTCCTAACGTTTGTCATAAATCATTCACTTTGTTTCATTTTTGTTGCAACTACTAAAATATATCATCAAGTTTCAAAATTTTCAAGTTTCTAACTATCACGGATCAAGAGATAGGTATAGCCTGGTGACAGACGGACGGCAAACCTTAGCAATAGGGTCCCGTTTTTATCCTTTGGGTACGGAACCATTTAAAGGCACATCCGAGGTATGTAAATCGGATATATAAGTCAGTGGGTAATCGTATTCCAGCCCGTTTTAATCTCTGTACAGCGGGGCTAGACAAAGTCACAGTCGTTTGGCGTTAACACTAGTCGTCGACAAAAAAATGTATGGACAAAACAAATGACTAGAAAAACAACGATAATAATTACTAAACACGCTGTTTTTGATACTGTCGGCTGTCAATTGTCAAGCGAAGTACGCTAAAGTTATCTACAAGGTCCGCGAGAACGCCAGCGAGCGTTCAAGTTGTAGTAGTCAATTATCAAAAACAGAGTGTTTAGTACTAGGTATTATTATCGTGGTTTTTCTACAGTCATTTGTTTTGTCCATACATTTTTGTCGAGTAGCGTTAACGCCAAACGACTGTGACTTTGTCTAGCCCCGCAGATGTTGTTATACCTACAGCTACCGACCACCGGCACCGAGACGTCAATCGCCGGGTTTGATTCTCGCGTCGGGTATCGCCGCACACGTTTTCGTTTAGTTATAGTTTACGTTTTACTACTAAGCACTTGTAAGGTAAATAAATAAAGGCGTTTTAAAATAAACTATTCCATTAATCCTTGACTTAGTAACGTTTACGGAACCGTGAGATCTTCACGACATTGATTTTATGAAAATGTTCTCTACTGTATCTTACAAACTACAAACCTAGGCAGATAAGTTATAAATTATGTGCATAGGTAACTTGTACTTAAATTATAACGAACAATAATTACAATTGAACATTATTCCAAAATTTTGTAACTTTAGGAATAGGTAAGTAGGTAGGTATATTATTATTCTTAGTGCTAACTTTATTTTTTAGTTTTTACCAAAAAATCTATAAGCTTCGAGTCTTGATTTAAATTAATAGATAGGTACTTACGTAATTTTCAGTAAGAAAAGAGTAAATAAATGTTTTTTGAAAGTATTTTTTGATCGATTTCGGAAATTGGGTAACGGCTAAAAATTTTGCATAAGATATTTGGTAGGTCTGAGAACAAAACGTAAACAATTTTTCATGACCCTAAATTATTGAGAAATATAATTTATATTTTGATACAGCAAAACAATGTTTGCCGGGTAAACTCAGTACATCTATAGTTTTTGCAGATTTTCCTAGTTTTCATCGGTTTGGGTAGGCCCCAACTAACTCGTTCTCGTATACAATGTACAGTCGCGGAATGAAAAGGTTCGCCACCATAGTGTCGATTTGTACTGCAAGTGTTCATATTGTCAACATACTAAAACATTCGACTAGTGCAAACGAATCAATTTGAAAATTGACGAACCTTTTCATTCCGCGACTGTACCTACTATATAATGTAGATAGTTAGAATTGCCCGCTGCACGGACATCCCATATAAATCTCACACTGCATCGGCAAAAGAAAATTGACTCGACGATGTATTGTGTGAATAGATTTATACTTCCCTGCCAATAAATCTGGGTAGCTGGAACGTTGGTGTTGCGCAATAAATTGATTTTAATAACGGTTCATTCATCGAATCCGAGCCAAGCGGCACAATTAGGTAATTCCCGGGAACAAGTCACGCCGACTTCGGCCGCCTGCGAACTGTCATTATAAAAATAGTGGCCCCAGAAAGGGTAGCCCGAGACACGGCCCATATGGACCCATCCATGCCGCTACGAGCAGTTATTTTAATTTCCCTCTCCTCGTCCAAACACTCGGCGGTTAACTGGTCGTGCAATGTACGGAAACTGCCTCTAGATTGATAATGATCATTATCACCATTTCGATTAAGAGTGGAATCGTTATAGTCTCTTTGCCGTTGGGTTTAACTTTTATCAATGAATTAAATGATCCCGGAAAATCTCTAGGTATCTACTTAGTAGTATTAGTTAAATGCCTACAAGAATTTTGCTCTGTTGTAAAATATACAGCCTACGTTAATTCCCATTTTATCATAATTACATAATTCAGATTTTTCAATCGATAAACTTCGAAGATGAGGGAAAACGGTATTTTTTTGTCTGTTTGCCTAAACAATCAAAAACTATCAGGCATAAAAATAAATAAAAATCTGTTTTAGAATATCCAAGTAGGTATAACCCCATCAGCACGTATTCTGAAATTGCAACACCCCGGTTCTACCTCCTTTTTAAATTAAAATAAAAACGATTTTCATTTTTTTTATAATTGCAATGACATTGGGTCATTATTACCTATAATTATTTCAAATTTCAGATCGATAGCTTAAATAGTTATTGGAATAATCGAATGTGACAGACAGACGGACGGACGGACGGTTCCATTTTTACCACTTTGGTATTAGTCTGCTGTAGTTAGGTATACCATTTTAGGGAACCCTAAATTTGGTATACCTAACTACGGCAGACTACGCCATCCTAATATTATCCTTTTATCCTTTTTGAATTTCGTGTGATTCGAGTCGATTTGAAATATCACTATATTTTGACGACCTCCCTGGCGCAGTGGCGGCGCGCTCGGATTTGAGTGGGAGGTCGCGGGTTCGATCCCCGCCACGGGCAACTTTGGAATTTTATAATTTCTAAAGTGGCTCAGGTCTGGTCTGGTGGGAGGCTTCGGCCGTGGCTAGTTATCACCCTACAAGCAAAGACGCACCGCCAAGCGATATTTAGCGTTCCGGTGCGATGCTTGTAGAAACCGTTGGGGTAAATTTACTTACCCTTCCAAGTTAGTACGATAACATCTTAGGCTGCATCGTCACTTACCATCAGGTGAGATCGCAGTCAAGTACTAACTTGTATGGAATAATAAAAAAAATAATAATAAAAAATATTGGTTATGAAAGTTGGAATGATACGTAAAATCCCGAGAAATTCTACAACGGCATGGGTATTCTAAAAAATATTGGTTATGAAAGTTGGAATGATACGTAAAATCCCGAGAAATTCTACAACGGCATGGGTATTCTCTAGTAGGTGCATGTTCTATTTTTAAATTAACATGAAAAATGGAATGTGAAACCATTAGTTCGGGGCTGATCGACGTTTGTTTCACTGTCAGCGTTTCTATTTCTGCCGCGTCTATTTGTCACGCTTGTCCAATTTGTGTTCGGTGTTGAACTAGAGATTTATTGTCACACGTTTATGATAAAATTTTATCGGTCTCGTTGTTTTATCACCTCCTAACCTGAACCTCGATTCATTTTAATTACATTGGATGTGTTAACGCCGTAGAAGCCGTATTTAGGCGATTTTGAATGAAGTTTTTTTTTATATATTTACTATATAGGCTAGCGCTTGACTGTGATCACACCTGATGGAAAGTGATGTTACAGTCTAAGGTGGAACGCGCTTGCCTAGAAGATGCCTATTCACTCTTGATTTGAAGGCACCCGGGTTGTAAGTGGCAGGAAAGACACTGCCTGGGAATTTTATTTAAAAACTATAAAGACAATTAACTACGTTAAAATTTACACGTCATGTATTTTGGGTCTTTAATCTAAAATCGCTTAGAAGCAGAAACACGATTGGATAAAATTTTCTCCATAGAAAGTTCTCCCAAAAGTTGCTCCAAAATCTCAGTTTTTCTCATTTTTATCGGAAACTAGATTGGATGTAATTGTAATTTTTGTTTCAAAGTGTCGGTGATAATAACATCCAAAAACGCTTAGAAACAGTTTTTCGTAAATGGCTTAGTTTTTGAGTAATTAGGTAAAAGGTCGTTTTTTCTGTTATATTCTTCCACGACGCTGCATGTCTTCTTTTAATAGGTTTCTTTTAATAGGTTCTTTTAATAGGTTTTATAGGTTCTTAGGTGTAAATATGTCTTCTTTTAATTTTTGACTAAGCATGCATTTCTTTTATTCTACATTTACACATAGATTGTTATGTCGTATTTCAAATTTTCATCCATTTTTTCCATTATAACAAGGCCTTAGACTCCTTGGAACATGAATATATCTGGGAAGCAATCCTTGTTTAGGTTGTTCATGGTGACCCTAACTCAACCTATCCAACAAGGTGACCCAAGTTGTTTTCAGCAGCCCTCGAAATGATCTTCAGGAACCTGGAATGGGACGATTATGAACTTAATATAAAATCCTCATTCCTAACTAATTTACGCTTCGTATATGATCTCAGCCTGTTTTCAGTGTCCCCAAAAACTATATGAAATGCAACAGCAACTATCAGACCACAGCGCGTCAGCGCGCAGGGCTTCAATGAACACAATTAAAACAAAAATTATGAGAAATGCATCACACACATATAACATCAAAGTAAATAATGTGAAAATCGATTATGTGGAAGAGTATGTTTTCCTTGGACAGTTGATAAAATAAAATAAAATAAAATAAATTTATTCATAAGAATGTAGGTACAATTAAGGTCTTATACTAATATTTATGGTCCTTATACATTCTACCATATCATGGTGTATGAATATTTACTGAACATAATATTTAAAAAAATTAAGATAATCTACAAATTATATTTAAGTCAAAACACAATAAAACCGTTATAAATGTCAAAAGAAAAGAAATTAATTAAGAATTATTGTAAATGTCAGTTTATGATTAATTATTATTAATAATGTTTCATCCATGGTCATATAATTACAATGTTATTTGAAATTATCTGCTAAATATTCCGAGCCAGTATAGTAGCATTTACTTAATAATAGGTCAAAAACTCGTTTTTTGAATACTTTAGTACAATTACAGGTCTTGTACGAATCAGGCAGCTTATTATAGATTTTAATAGCCATGCAATGGCAACTCTTAGCACAAATGTTCAGCCGCCGGGGTACCACTAGCAATTTATTTTGTCGTCGTGCTCTCTTTTGCTCTAAGTCGTAACCTTTGAAGGTGCTAGTTAAGTAGATAGTTACAAGTAATACAATGAAGAAAGAAATAGAAAGAAGGATAACTAATAAGATTATCAGATATAAAAAGTAGAACTGAATTTACAGAGGCAGAAAAAGTATGCAAGAAGCTGAAATAGAAATGGATAGGTCCGACATATGCAAATGGACCAAAGGGCGACAAAACGTTTGGAAGGCGACTATAATTCATAGTATGTACATAGATTATTGGACCTTAACAGTACTAAGTGTAAATAATAATCAATCAAGCTTTATTGCTGTTGCAATAAAGGCTTTGAACTGTCAACTATTTCTGTCAAAAACTTCAGATTAAAATTACTGCTTGTTCTAATCTGTCCAATATTTTTTATGGTTAACAAGATCAACCGCCTTAGACATGTCAAGAAATAGAACAGTTATAGAGTTTCCATTATTTAGCATTTCTAAAATTATTTTCAAATTCAAACATGGCATTTGAGTTAGACTTATTTTTCCCAAATCCATATTGAGCATTTGTAAGTGCCGATTTTTCAATCGTCAGATCTGAGGAATAAACTTGAAATATATTATGGCATACAAAATCTGTCAAAACGTCATATTTATTCCCCAATTAACGTTTTTCTGACGATTGAAAAATCATATAAGATTAAAAGAATAAATGTTCCACAAAGTTGTTTATTCTCTTGAATAAGGTCATCTTACGATATCATCAAAAATTTGTGGTAAATTTTAAAATCCCGAAAAATGCCCTTACAATTTTCAAATAAAATTTCAAGAAATCTTTTGCCTACAACTAGGTGGTCCGAAATGCACTTAGCCGAATTTATCTCATTATCTTACCTAGTGTTCGCGGTTTTATTGACATTACGTGGCAGTCAACGTTGCTAAATGTGACACGATCTGATTTTTTTTTAGCTTTCAGCGCCCTCAATACGGCTAAGTAGTTCCCGAGGTCCTTCCTTGCCAATATGAATTTTTAGAACTTATTCGTAGCACCGAATATATAGTTACAGCCTCCCGCGTCCGCGTGTATTCCGGTTTTACATGCAAATCCCGCGGAAACTATGGTTTTGTGGGTATAAAAAGTAGCCTTTGTTTCAATCCAGGTTATAAGCTGTCTATATTCCAAATTTCAGCCAAATCGGTCCAGTAGTTGCGACGTGACAAACACACACACAAACTTTCACCTTTATAATATTAGTGTGACTAAGCCAACAATGGCTACTAATTAGGCCAAATCTCCTCAACGCCAGTATTTTTTTTAACATTTGTTTAAAAAGCTAAGTATCCCTGGCGATGTTAATATGTAGTAAACGGACCACATTAAAAAAAATCGAATGCCGGGGATGCGACTTGGTAAATTGGTTTTAGAAATGTTTACTGAAGGGTGGGCCTGAGGTATTTAAAGAACAATTAGTCGGTTGCTTCTAGCCCTTATGGCAAATATTGGCCTATTCCCGCCAACCCTCTTCTCTACCAATGCCGCCCTGGGCGTTCGCTGGAAACGGTTTAAAGCTCCATGTTTGCCCACTCTCCCCTATATACTCGGCTGTATATAATAGCGTTACCCTTTTGACAGCTTCAGCAATTAACTCGTTTAGATAAGAAATAAAACTGATCGCCTATTTATTACCTTCATATGGACATAGTAACTAATTACTATTATATAAATTAACTAGCTGACCCGGCAAACGTTGCTTTGACATATATAAATTATTTCTCACTTAGGGGTATAAAATACAGCTTAGGACCTATTCTCAGACCTACCGAACATACACAGAAAATTTAATAACAATCGGTTGAGCCGTTTCGGAGGAGTTTGGTAGATAATAAAAATTAGCATTCACCTAAAGGGAATATTTCTTAAAAGTAAAATGTACGAGCATAGTTTTTATTGTACCTGCAACATTTCTAAAAATTATGAAAATCGGACTACTTTTAAGCGTAGGAAAACGTAATCGCTTTTTGCATGAAAGCTTACAGCTATATAGACCGTCCTCTTGAGTCTTAAGAAGCCACTGGTCGCGTTGTCAAGAGGCGCTGTAACCGCGACATCAGCGGAAGGTGGGCAGCGCTCGTCTCCGGCGCGGGCGGTCCCGGCCATACTTACAAAAATACCAAATGTAATTAAATGTAGATAACTTGCGCTTTATAGACGGCTGCGCGCGCGCCTGTGTTTGTTTAGTTTGTTATAGACGTGTTTTTACGCAATCTGGAAGTCGTAAATCGTGCACACCAAATTATGTCGTTGGCCAAAGTGAAGATACCTACACCTCTCTGTATCTTTCTTTGTGTTCCCGATGACATTCATTCCAATACCGTAAAACAGTAAAAGCAGTTATTGTGAGTAATCCGTAGGAGATAGGCATATGCTATCGCGGACATTAACTTATTACGGATGCAGTGGGAAAACAGCCTAAAATCAATTTAGACAAAACTTAATCGACGTGATCATTCAACGTATCGCGAGGATATACCTATTTATGGTCTTGAATCTAAAATCGCTAAGAAGCAGAAACACGATTGGATAAATTTTTCTCCATAGAAAGTTCTCCCAAAAGTTCCAAACTCTCAGTTTTCCTGTTTTTTTATCGGAAACTACAATGGATGTAATTGTAATTTTTGGTTTAATGTGTCATTAATAACAATATCCAAAAACGCTGAGAAACCGATTTTCGATAACTGGCTTAGTTTTTGAGTAATTAGGTAAAAGGTCGTTTCTCTGTTATATTCTTCCGCGACGCTGCATGTCGCACCGTCCGTGAGAGTGACAAAGACAAAAATAAATTCAATAAATCCTTAATAACTATGGTATCTTAGAATATTGGTAAGTACCTACATTACATATACAAGAGCACGGTGGTAAATTGATCGGTCGTTAGCGGTAGCCCTCGCGCCGCCAGAGAGCGTTTGTTATGAATAACGCGCCACTGAAGACCGTGCACGCCGCAGTTTTCACAATTTATTATCAACCCCACATCTAACAACTGAATTCTCACATGATTAAGACTCTAAATTTTAGAGTATACGTACAGTAAGTATGTATTTATTTGAATTAAACAAGATAGAACAAGACATTATTAGAACAAAATGTTTAGATACCCACATACAAATATTATGAAAATTATACTATATGTACTTATACGTACCTACTAACATAAACATGTAGGTATAATTTCTAAATTAGTTGTACGTTAAATAGGTATTTCCATAAATTACTTATTTTTTAAGATGGTGCTTGACTGCTTGCCTGATAATCAGGCAATCTCACGATGATAGGTACTTGATGATGCAGACGAAGATGTTACCTGCCCTTGTAACTTAGATAAGCAAAGGTAGGGATATATATTTCGATTTACGATGGTGCGCCCCACCCTGTCAAACTCCATACGAATCGAATGAAACATATGCGATTTTGACAGAGCGCGGCGCGTCTTCGTGGATTGAAATATCGATATAAGCCACCCCCAACGGTTTCTACACACATGTGTTTGCAAGTAGGGAAGTAAGTATATAGTAAGGGTGAGAGGGATGCTTAGACCGCAGTCGGTCCAGACCAGACCAGACTATCTATAATATCGAACCCTCGACCTTCCTAAATCCTAATCGAATTCGAGCACTAGGCGCCATGGAGGTAAATAATATTACATAAATGATGATTGTAATATGTCAAATTGTCAACTATATTGTTATGGCCGCCAGTCAAACCGTCTTGCCGTTATGTGATAAACTAAGTAATAGATATAAACAAAGACTTCTATGTGATATAGAAGAATGATCAGTGTACTATTAAACCTATAGCAAAGTAGACTGTGTATGTAACATGAATGATAAATGTACGTATCAACTAGGTTTTCATAAGTTTTCTGTAAAATAGGCCTACATGAAATATGGTAGTTCAATCAACGAAGACACGCGTCACTCAATCTTGTAGTTTTTGTTACAATAGGCCTAAAAGCACAGAATACCATAATACTTAGTGCCTACTTAAAATAAGGTATCACTGCACTATACTTACGTCTACGCAATCTACTTATATTATGGCTTTAAAAAGGCCGAATGACAGTTAAGTTTACAAGGGGATGGAGCAGCCGCGGTTCACAGTGATTTACTTAAATTTCGGGGAAATTATTACTTTACACGATTTTTAGAAGGCCTAAAAATAAAACTCTAAATCAAAATTATTGTAATTTTTATGTAGGTACTTTTTTCGTGTGCAAGGATTCATTAAAAAGCTTGCGCCGTTTTGCAGACAATTTTGAAAGTAAGACAAAATTATAGATGAGAGATATAGATTAGATTTTTGGGATTTTTTTTTCTGAAAGAGGGTTTGAGAAAATTCATTTTCTTGTCAATATCGATTCTTCATTAAACCCTTATTTTCCGTTACATATTTTTTTCTATAAGGATTCGATGATCAGTTATTTAAACAATTTGACTAAAAAGAGCCAGTTTGCCATCTCTTCAAGCCTTAATGCATCAATTACGGTTTTCGTCTATAAAAAACTTTGAAAGCTTTGTTTTTGGTCAATTCGATAACTTCAATAGACCAAAGATCAAAGCAAAACGTTCAAACGTGGTAGGTATTTGATCTTTAAAAAAAGTAATACTCATTGAAATGCTGTCATCGAAATGCGCAACAATTGTCAGGTTGGGATCGATCTCTGAGCCTCCTCTGAGCAGAATGGGCACCGGCGTAATGTGGCGAATAATCCACCTCGCGCTTCACGGTGCCCCCGGCTGCCCCGGGCACAATGCTCGGCTCAGCATAATCCGCAAAAACTAACAATGTTACAATTACCCGCGCACAATTGCTGATGCGACTTTAAACTTCCTTTGTGCGTCTTAAAACATAGATGCACCAATAATATCGTTCAAGTGCGAATCGGAGACGGCTGAGGGTTCTGTACGCTTCGTCTCAAATGCTATTCGCGGCCTGCTTGAAAGACTACTGGGGTATAGATATTTCAATCCATGATGACGCGCCCCACTCTGTCAAACTCATACGAATCGTATGAAACATAAGCAATTTTGACAGAATGAGGCGCGTCTTCATGGATTAAAAAATCTATAAAGCTCTCTCTAAGAGGCTATAAGTAAAGAAAGTACCTACCTACTTTCTCATTAAATTACGTAGTAGGTAATTAATGTAAGTCAATCACCACAATACCAATCATAAAGAACGAGTTGCTAGGAAACTGGAACCAGCAGCAGTGTTCCCTCATAGCTTAAAACAAGGGGTTATTCAAGGGGCGGGTCAACAAATTTCTTGAGAGCCGCCAACGCATTTGCAGTTCCTCTGGTGCTGTGTCCAAATGTCCATGGGCGGCGGTGATCGCTTACCATCAGGTGACCCGCCCGCTCGTTAGCTCGCGATTACCATAAAAAAATAAAAAGAGTACTACTCCTCGCAGCTTGTTTAACATTAACATCCTATACATATCCGTCTAGATGTGAGTTTCCGTTTGCCAAAGATCGTTTGATGCCATTGCAGAGCAGCCGAAGAGGGTTCTTTCCTATGAATCAAGGAACTCTAAAATGTTTTTTACGGGTGTTACTTTAATTCAATTTTTCAACAATAAAACTATTTTGATCTTATTGTTGGTGGTCTGATGTCTCACATTTTCAGGTAGCAAAGAATCTTTTTCAAATGATTTACTGCAGGAACATACTTACTTCTCAATTAATGAAAAAACGATATTGGTAGATATCTATGCAGGTAGATACTAATGTAATGACCTGGTATGTATGTAGCTTAAAGAGCAAATAGAGGTAAGACTCAAATATGCATTGCTATACGAGCATGATGACAGTAACGGTGTGTGTAGCGAGTTCAGTGGGTTTTTCTCATCTCAAAAAAAGCCCATCACTTCTAAAGAACTTTCCACTTCAAGGTAGATGGTGAAACTTAAGTATACGTGTTTATATATTTTGTAAATTAAACTTTTGTTAGAAAAGGCCTATTATTTTGCTAGTCTGGTACTTTTAGAATCGGGTACGTTTTATGCTTTGGAGCAGTTAAATGTTTTCATTTGGAATTATGCCTGTAAGGTCCTGCACTTGCGCGAAACGGGGACATTTTTAACCCCAGAGTCAACGTTTGGACAATTTTGACAACTTACTCTGGGTTAGCGTGTTAACTCTGAGTTAACACACTTACCCAGGTTTGTGCAAGTGGGCCGAAGTAAGCCTAGTTAGTAAATATATGAAAACTAAAGATTTTCATAAAAATACCTAGGGATTGTATTAATTATTGGGTCGCATGTTTTTGACGTATAATAAGTAATGCAACATTAACTCATCAAATTACCTACATGATATTGAATGAACCAGCGACTGAGTGACTCGGATGTAGCCCCATATTGTTCATGTCAACGAGGCGGAGATGTCTAAAAAATTGCAAAAAAAAATCAGAACTGACATGTCATTTTGACACCATTCATCCCGTCCGCTCGACCCGCTTTTTTACACGCCAATCCAATCATTTGCAATAAATGATCTTATGTTTTAGACCATAAGGACCAAAATAAGAGAGTATAAACACTAATCGCACAGTCGGTAAATATAAATCGTAGAATTTTTTCCCAGCTACATTTCTTAATGAATCCCTACGGCCACCATTCATGTCATTTGAAAAGTAAACAATGATCTCCGTTAAAGAAAAAGAAATACTTGTTTTTTCTGAGAAAAGTCCCCATGTTTATTGTTAAAGATAAAACAATGCAGTTAAATGCACACATTTGATGACTTGCATTTACTTGGACGTCTGAGGACATAATTTTATGAAGTATAGTTTAAAGAAAGAAGCCATCGTAATTCGTATCGTAGAAATAATAAGTCATATTATTCTCGATCTCAAAATTCTCTAAATAATTTCTTTAAAAGCTTAGAATAGCTTTCATAATATAGATACGAGGATTCACTGAACTTACACTCTTCTCACTACGCATACGTTGGTGGGAGCGACATGCACACTGCGCTGTGGAAGAATGTAACACAAAAACGACGTTTTCCCCATTTACTAAAAAATCCTTTATGGGCGTTTTGTTTGGATATTATTATTACCGACAGGTTAAAACAAAAATTACAATTACATACATCGTACTTTCTGACAAAAATTATAAAAATGTATATTTTGGAGTAACTTTTGGGAGAACTTTCTATTGAGAAAATTTTATCTAATCGTGTTTCTGCTTCACATCGATTTTAGATTAGAGACCCAAAATACTAACATGACGTTTAAATTTTAAAGTACCTACCTAATTGTTTTAATGGTTTTTAAACTGCAGATCACTAAAAATTGCTTAAATACGCCGTCTATGGTGATATAAAAGGAAGGATTATATCACCATAGACGCAACAGAGCTCCCACAAATTTGATAAAAGTAGGAGGAATGAGTATCAGCAAAAAACGTGACCAGCTTAAGAGTAGGCCACCCTCTAATGTCATTACTTACAAGTAAATATATTGGCGATAGGCTAACTAGTCCGCACCGCGCTCGTACTTTCAGCGCAAAGATAGGGTACTTAAGCCAAATTAGGGCGCACCAACGAAGCCCTTTAAACACTGTTTCAGGAACTCAGTCACCGTAGCTGAAATCGGCGAGGGAGATTATTATATCCTACTTTTGCTTTCCTTATATCCTACTTAGCTTTTGCCCGCGGCTCCGCCCGCGTTAAATTCGATTTTTTACTAATCCCGACAAAAAATAGAATTTCCTTTTCAATGACCTTTACTTTTCAGGAAAGATTGTCAAAGTAATCTACCTATAGCTGTAGCTATAGATTACTGTTGAAAATTTAGGTTTTCTTAATATCCCATGGGAACTATAGATTTTCCCGGGACAAAAAGAAGCCTATGTTTTAATCCGGGTTATAAGCTATCTAAGTTCCAACACACACACAAACTTTCGCCTTAATAATATTAGTTCCCGGGATAAAAAGTAGCCTATGTTTTAATCCGGGTTATAAGCTATCTATGTTCCAAATTTCAGCCAAATCGGTTCTGTAGTTGTGGTGTGAAGGAGTAACAAACATACACACACACACACACACAAACTTTCGCCTTTATAATATTAGTTCCCGGGATAAAAAGAAGCCTATGTTTTAATCCGGGTTATAAGCTATCTATGTTCCAAATTTCAGCCAAATCGGTTCAGTAGTTGTGGCGTGAAGGAGTAACAAACATACACACACACAAACTTTCGCCTTTATAATATTAGTGTGAAGTGTGATATGATAGTGTGATAGTGTGAAGTGTGATGTGAAGTGTGATATTTATAGTGTGATCCTTCTTATAATGTAGATCTTGGTAAATCTTCTGAAAAAATTTGTTGCCTGTAAAGTGGGTTTACTGACGATAGTTGAACGTGACAACGTCTTCTTTGTCACTCGTTCCGCGCTCGCGAGGTAACGCCGGTAACGCCGCATGAGCGAGGTAACGCCGGATGAGTCATGTTTTTTCGTGCGTGCAACCGGCTCTGTCGATTTATAAGACGTTGTCACGTCAAAAAATTGGTTGCCTGTAAATTCGGTTTACTGACGATAGTTGAACGTGACAACGTCTTCTTTGTCGCTCGTTCCGCGCTCGCGAGGTAACGCCGGTAACGCCGCATGAGCGAGGTAACGCCGGATGAGTCATGTTTTTTCGTGCGTGCAACTGGCTCTATCGATTTATAAGACGTTGTCACGTCAAAAGAAAAAAAATTGGTTGCCTGTAAAGTCGGTTTACTAACGATAGTTGAACGTGACAACGTTTTCTTTGTCGCTCGTTCCGCGCTCGCGAGGTAACGCCGCATGAGCGAGGTAACGCCGGTAACGCCGGATGAGTCATGTTTTTTCGTGCGTGCAACCGGCTCTATCGATTTATAAGACGTTGTCACGTCAAAAAGAGCTTGGTGAAAGAGCATCGAGCGGTGCAACGCGGCTCCGCGGCCGTGCGGCGGGCGGCGGTAGGTCTCGGCTGATTAGTCGCGGGCGCCCGCAGTCACAATGCGGGGATTAGCGCAGGTTTGTTCGCTCTGTGCGCATTGTTCGCGTTTCACGGTTTGTTCAGAGCGCATGCAACCGAGGATCAGCGTCTGCACGCATCGCCGGCGCGGCGTTATCTCGCCTCGCCACGGCCCGCAACCCCTTTCAATTTACACGTTCCCGGTGCGGTTTCAATTCGTAACTGTCTGCGGATAAGCATATTTTACACTGCGCTCTTTGTAATAGTGTTCAATTGAGTCCGCTATCGGAAAATGAGTTGGGGATGAGTTTTTAAATACGTTTGGATTGAAAATTAAGTTCTCGACCATTGGGCTGATTCTGTGTCGTTAGTTAACAATTTGCTGAGAGTTATTAACTAAGAAAACGGAAGGAACATCTCAATATTTTTGCACAAGTTACCAACCTAGGTTGGTATGGTATTATGTCAACATACCATGCTAGTTGCTGACTTGTGCAAAAATAATTCAAAAATAGGCTTTTCATCTCCGTTTTCTTAGTTTATAACCCAGTGCGAGTTGCTAACTAACGAAATAGAATCAGTCCACTGGTCTGGAATTTTCTTGGATAAGGAATGAAAAAAACTGAAAAGAATTTTTCAAAAAGGATCACCCGAACATAATATTATCAGCAGCGCGGGTCAGCTAGTCTAAACAATGTTTTGCATTTATTTGACGCTGGTGGCTCTTTGTATGCTTAAACTTGCAGTTGAGCTAAGAGATAAAAGCATGGACCGACTTCTGAGACAAATTGTAAAATTGGAAGCTGGTATAATAGGTAGGAACGGACATGGATTGAATAACGGTGATGATGAAGCCAGCGATTATTTCAGATTCAGACGTAGGTATCGGTTCGTAGCGGATATCCGTACTGCGTTATTTAAACGTTTTATAGGGACAGATGGGACCGTAATTCCGCGACTCAAGTGATCTATCTGTCATCGCTAATGATGATCAAACGATTATCGCACGTCGTGTGATCAATTCAAACGAATGGATTGCACGTGATCCGATTTTGGATACCTACCCAAGTACCTATTATCTTGAGATTTCCACGAATCCTAATCGGTAAATGTTTACAGAACTTTTTACTTTAAATCAGGATATGGATAATTATATGAACCGTAATAATTGGTCAAGTGCGAGTAGGGCTCGCGCACTAAGGGTTCCGCACTATCAAGACCATGATGATGCAGAAGCCAAAAAAGCTAATAACCTACTACAACTACTAGTAGATCATCGACCAAAATTACGCAAAAAAACGCGTTTGTTGTACCTATGGCAAGTGAAACCCCCTTTAATATTTTTTATTCCATTTTTTAGTATTAATTGTTGTTATAGCGGCAACAGAAATATTTTCATCTGTGAAAATTTCAACTGTGTAACTATTACGGTTCAAGGGATAGGTATTATACAGCCTGGTGACAGAAGGACGGACGGACAACCGGCGAAGTCTTAGTAATAGGGTCTCGTTTTACCATTCGGGTACGGAAATCTAAAAAAATAAGTGAGTCAAGTCATGGCTTACAGTATACCTAGACGATCCTGACTTCAATGAATATGTTTAGTCCACTGTGCCATAACCATATTATTATTATTACCATCGGTAAGTATTTAAAGCGAAATGTCGCTATAAATTTAGTCGTGACGATGACACCAGGTCTGTGTATGAAGTCCTACCTATAGACGTTTCTAACCTTTTTCTTTAGATTTGGTCGATTAATCGCAACGCCTTTGAAGTTATTCTAAGTTCCCGCTATGGTTCCTAACTGAGATATCAACGCAAATGATTCGCACTTCCTTTTATTTAAGAATAATTTATTCATGGTTTTTGTTGTCGTTTCTTTAATGTCTTGAGCACTTCGCCAATGTCACGTGGATTCTTTATTTATATATGTAGGTGGGTTATTGAAGGATTTACTTACGAAAACTTAAAAAGAGGAGTTTATTAATTTCTAGGGTATATTGTATTTTCGACTACAGTTTCGACTCATGGACATGAACAGATGAAGTCCGTCTGTAGACCTTTAAAAAATTGGTCTATTCCTCACCAATTTTTTTAAAAGGGCTTCCAGTTGATCCTATTTAAAGATGAAAATCTATTTCGGGGTCCTATAATTTTTACCCACGACGGAACGGAGTACGGGTATATGCGTTTAGGGTGAGAGACCGTTTGTACATTACTTTATTATTGAGATGTTATGTTTGTTTGTATGTTAAATTGTTCACAAAAACCAATAATGGAAAAATATTTTTGTGTGTTTGTTTGTTGGTTTGTTTGTTTGTGTGTGCACATCAATGTTCCCATTTATTTCAAAAACGGCTTGACCGATTTAGATGCGGTTTCCTGTATAATGTTTGGTGTTCAGCGGCAATGGTTCTTAGATAGTTGTTACGAACATCGATCACCAGGGGGCGCCATAAAATACATTTATATTGCAAACGAATGTTCCCATTTATTTCAAAAACGGCTTGACCGATTTAGATGCAGTTTTCTATATAATGTTTGGTATTCATTGGCGATGGTTCTTAGATAGTTGTTACGAACATCGATCACCAGGGGGCGCCATAAAAAACATTTACAGTGCAAACGAATGTTCTCAATTATTACAAAAACGACTGAACCGATTTGGATACAGTTTTGTATAAAGTATTAGTGAGTCATTGGCAATGGTTCGTAGATAATTGTTCTTGTGATTGAACAGCAGGGGGCGCCACAATAAACGTCTCTTTATGACTTGGAAGGGATGATGCCTTCAAACGCTGCTAGAGGAGCTAATGGCTAGTTTGAAGATTAATTTTCATTTTTACCCACGACGGAACGGAGTACGGGTATATGCGTTTAGGGTGAGAGACCGTTTGTACATTACTCTATTAAAAAGATTTTATGTTTGTTTGTATGTTAAATTGTTCACAAAAACCAATAATGCAAAAATATTTTTGTTTGTTTGTTTGTTTGTTTGTGTGTTTGTTTGTTTGTTTGTGTGTTCGTTTGTGCACATCGATGTTCCCATTTATTTCAAGAACGGCTTGACCGATTTAGATGCAATTTTCTGAATAATGTTTGGTGTTCAGCGGCAATGGTTCTTAGATAGTTGTTACGAACATCGATCACCAGGGGGCGCCATAAAATACATTTATATTGCAAACGAATGTTCCCATTTATTTCAAAAACGGCTTGACCGATTTAGATACAGTTTCCTGTATAATGTTTGGTATTCATTGGCGATGGTTCTTTGATAGTTGTTACGAACATCGATCACCAGGGGGCGCCATAAAAAACATTTACAGAGAAAACGAATGTTCTCAATTATTTCAAAAACGACTGAATCGATTTGGATACAGTTTTGTATAAAATATTAGTGAGTCATTGGCAATGGTTCGTAGATAATTGTTCTTGTGATTGAACAGCAGGGGGCGCCACAATAAACGTCTCTTTATGACTTGGAAGGGATGATGCCTTCAAACGCTGCTAGAGGAGCTAATGGCTAGTTTGAAGATTAATTTTCATTTTTTAATAATAATATAATTTAAATTACATTAATATATTAATCGAAAAACTATAAAACAAGTGGAAAATTAAAAAATTTTAAAACACCCACGACTTTTGCAGACTTGTAATTGAAAAAGGATTAAATAATTTTTTTGAAACTCCCCGACTAAAGGAAAGTAAGAACTAAGAACCTATCAGTATAATTACAAATCCAAGAAAATCCGTCGGAGCTGCCATTGCTATTTTCGTTTCCAATATCAATTAATGTAATTAGTAAGTAATGATAAACTGCCGGTACATAAGAAGTATCAAGAAATTGAATTAGTCATCAACTGGTAAACAGCACCATCAACACCGTCATAGGCAAAACACAGCAGCTCCGGCGGATTTTCTTGGATTTGTAATTATACTGATAGGTTCTTAGTTCTTACTTTCCTTTAGTCGGGGAGTTTCAAAAAAATTATTTAATCCTTTTTCAATTACAAGTCTGCAAAAGTCGTGGGTGTTTTAAAATTTTTTAATTTTCCACTTGTTAAGAATGAAAAAGTAAATATAATGAACTTTTTTTTCATTGGAGTAGATAGAGTTACCTAGGTACACAGGATTAATGGGGACTTTTCAGGATTACATTAGAGTGGTATTCTTTTGATACCCCTATTTTTGGGTTAATTTGACGAGGCTATATGTATATCATTGGAATATACCAATCTTCTTCTTAAGAGTGCCGTCTCCTATCGAAAGTTGGCAACCATCATAGCGATTTGAATCTTAGATACCGCTGCTCTGAATAGACGAATGCTCTTTCTTTAATATATTTAACTTATGACTTTAGTTATTTTAGTTTAATGTCAGTAAGGCAATGTTACAATAGACTCTGCTTGGAGGCTTTCAATATTTCAAAAGCCACTAGTTAGCACATTCGATGCTACTTCGTTCCCGCTGCCTCACAATCGCTATATTATAGGGAGGTAAGTGTTCTGCCGCTGCTTGGTTGCTAGCCATTTTACCATTACTTCCTTTGTTCCAGGGCCCATCTGCAGTCCACCAGCCCAGCGCTACGCGTATTCGAAAACACTACTATCATAAGAAAATCGTCTTCTAAGGATATTAACTAAGCTTTCATCTGAACTAACTAACTATTATAACTATAACTATTAACTCTCTAGGATAAGATTATTCTATCTCTAATATAAAAAGTTCTGGTCTCGTGACGGATTTTTATGATTTTTCCTAGTCTACCTACTAGTTCTACTACCTAGGTAATCACCCAATAGGGTATTACAAAGTCTGCTTGATCAGCAAGTACCTACCTACCTATTCTAATAACATTAAAGTTTCTTATTGCAATTTCGAACTTCGGGCAGTTGTGATTATTTTGACAAAATAACCCAAATTCACGTTATTTTGAAGGCTCTATCCTTCAGAACGGCGGACCGATTTTGATTGAGCTTTTTCAGGCTGGGCTCTATTTGATGTCTCGGGAGTTTTCCGGCTTAGGGTTTTTTCTGTTAAAATATAAATAAAGGAAACACATGTTTTTTAACCGCAAATACGTTCTTTAATTTGGGATAGATGGAGTCTGAGAAACTTATAAGTAGGTACTTAAAAATTTTTGATCCCGGGAATAATAAAGGGATCATGGTGAAATGAAAATCGTTAAACGAAATCTTAGTTGACGAACTTTACTAACAGTATTAAAATATTCAAGAAAAGGTAAGCAGTGCCTTCCTTTTTTGGCTCGTCTTGGCGGAGCACTCAATGGACTGCAAAGTAACAGTCGGTTAGCGTTCACGACAGTAGATAAAAATGTATTGACAAACCACGTGACGAATTAAAACAAATGAAATCAGAATCTATACTTTATGCTTAGTGGTGTTCACTGTCGGCTGTCAATTGTCATGCGATTTGCGAAGTACTCTAAAGTTATCTACAAGGTCTGCGAGAAAGCCAGGGAGCGTTCAAATTGTCGTAGTCGATTTTCAAAAAAAAGCGTGTTTTCCTCTATTCGGTCACGTGGTTTTTCTACAGTCACTTGTTTTATCCATACATTTTTATCTACTGCCGTGAACACAGAGCACATAATGTCGTGAACGCTAAACGACTGTTACTTACTTACTTTGTCTAGCCCCGCTGTTCCCACAAACCAATAATTGATCGGATTAGACATGGACACATTAGTGTAAGACAATATTAATTGGTGTAAATTCACGAAGTAAGTATTTGAAGAAAATTCAACATGTTTTTGTGAAATAAATTACAATGATCGAGCAGTGAGTCTTCAAACATTTAATAAATTAGTTATTTACAGAATCTCTCGATACATTTAATCGATACGCTGCGCCGCCGGCTCGATAACAGCTGCAATTTGGATTTAGCCTCCACGTCTAATTTCGGTCGGGAGACTTATTTTAACATTAAATACACACACACACACATATCCCCTGGATAAACACATCTCCCCTAATATAGGAGTCGTTGAATAGAAGAGCTTAACTATCTCTTTGGGCGCATTTTGAAATTACGTCTTTATTTCAAAGAACAAACTCCACTTACGTAACTTTAATTTTCTTTTACCTACTTAACAACTAGCGGGCGCCTGCGGCGTCTCTCCCGTATCTTTATTGCACATAGGCCTATCGTACAGGCTTTTGCAAAACGTCAATATGATATTTTTGATAACTACAAGTCGACTACGCTAAGTTTACGAGAGTTCGAACGCGCCCTGCATTGAGAAGAAGTTTTTTGACGTGATAACGTTTAATAAATTGATGAACACCAGCAGCACTCATGAAAAAGTGTACCGTTCCGTGTAACGTTCCGCGTGACGTAACTTTACCTGAGCCTGTGCGTGCAAGCGAGAGCGCGCAACAAGCGATAGAGAGGCACGATAAAAATTACATAAAATAATGATTATGATTATGACTATGATTATGATTACGGTTACGATAACGATTATGATTATGATTACGATTATGATAACGATTACGATTATGATAAAGATTACGATTGCGATTATGACGTTATCACGTAAATCTATCGTCCGTAAACCGACTTTTCAGACAACTATTTTTTTTTTCTCGCCAATTTTATTTTTTAAGAGCCATTGCTCTTAAAAAATAAAATTGAACTAGTATAATTACAGCAGTTCATTGTGACTCCCAAAGATTTGATGATTTATAGGAAGCAGTCCTATTGAACTCGCTTAGGGGTGGGATTTTCGAAAATATTTTCTTAGTCTAAATAATAATAGCCAAACAACCCGTCAAGTGAATTGTGCTCTGCGTTGATACAACAGTCTGACTGACTGACTGAATGACTGGTAGTCTGAATAAATGGCAGTCATTCAGTCACTCACTTTCATATCAAATTTTAAACATCAGTGATTCTGTGTGTGACACTGTGTATGTCAAGGAACACAGGACAGCCAAGTTTAAAATAAAAAGATTCCGACGAATTGAGAACCTCCTCCTTTTTTGAAGTCGGTTAAAAATAAAATAACGTAGTGGAAGCTCTAGAAGAGAAGACAAAATTAAATTATTTACGTACAAAAATACCAAGTTGTTTTTCATGAATAATGAAAAGACAAGATTCTGTTGAACAAACTTAGCCTTACCTACATTGATACTGACTGACTGTTTCTGTAGATGTTTCTTATTATATTAATATACTTTTGATGTACGCCTTGTTTTGTGAGAGTATCCCAAATAGCTTGGTGTTTTATGGAATCAAATGCTTTATTATAATCAACGAATCCGAGGTAATAGTTAATGTTATATTCTTGACATTTCTCCAATAATTGTTTTACGACATGTATATGGTCTATAGTCGAAAAAATTCAATCAATAAGTGCTCACTAATTAATTGATGCACATAGCTATAAGATAGTATCAACGAATTGGTCTGTACTTACTTGACCGACTGAACTCACCTTGGAATGCTGCTATACGGTAGGTATACTTATACCTATTTATGACCATGGTGATGAGAACAGCAACACACAAATATCACTAATTCATAATTTTTACTGTATCTACATAACAATGTTGCTGACTTAAGTTTCGGTTTTCACGGCAGCAAAATCAGAATAAGACCCATAAGAGTGGAGTTATAAATAAAATACATCGTTCCTTTTGTTAAACGGTAATCCAAGGTTAAACAATCACTGTGTACGCAGAGCAATAGAAGCTATAATCAAAGTGGTTGGGGCATTACTCGTAAAGGTTAAACATTTTTAAACATCAGGTTTCCATGTGCACACCACATTGCAATAAGTTTTGGTTAGTTGGATATACAAACTCAAGTTTTCATGGCACACGTAGTATGCTTGCGTGATCTTGTAAATGTTGTGGCTTGATCTTAGATTGATTAATTATTATTTTTTGATGTGGTCTACCAATTTCATGAAATGGTTGTATTTCGTCGTGGCCTAAAGTGACTTATCGCTAATATTATATTTGTCGTTCTCATTCTGAATACTTTATTAGCAATTGTAGGAGTAGAATAGATAGGTCTTTAATCTTTATTTTATTCTGTTTTGTAGTATTAATTGTTGTTATAGCGGCAACGGAAATACATCATGTGTGAAAATTGCAAAGTGTGTAACTATCACGGTTCAAGAGATACAGTCTGGTGACATACGGACGGCGAAGTCTCAGTAATAGGGTCCCGTTTTTCACCGTTTTTCACCCTTCGGGTACGGAACTCTGAAAACATCTTCCGGCAACCTGCATATCGGAATAATCTACTGCATAGTCCATTTGATCAACCAAACTCTTCTCTTATGATGAGGGTCATCCACAGAAATGGTAATAAGGGTTATCCTATTTGCTCGGTAACAAGGGATAAAGAAGTCTGAATAAAATTTTCCTCTTAGACTTACGGAGTATGGACTAATAGACCGAGTACCTTGTTCAAACTTAACCTCGGAATCCCAAAAAAAAGTTTTTTTCAAAACCATTCGAACCCAGCATAGGAAACTCAAGAAAGATTTCCTAGACTGCATGCCTGTGGATTATATACAAGACAAACAGAACCGTGCCGAGTCACTCTCGAGTTTCGACGCGAGTTTATTTGTTTAACTACTTTCAGAAATAAATAATATTTTATTTATTTAATATACGATACGCTTCACGAATGAGGCTTATAAATTGTATGTGATTTTGCGCGAGCTGTATACATATTATGAGTACTTATATTTTTAGAGGATCCTGCTCTGCGCGGAGGTCTGGGGTTCGATTCCCGCAACTGGAAAATTTTTGTGTGATGAGCGTAAATGTTTTAAGTGTCTGGGTGTTATAAGCCGTGGCAATTGTATTTTGTAGGTTACCTACTGATAATAGGTCTTAAGCTGTTTTTATATGCCTAAACGGCAAAACAACGTTTGCCGGGTCAGGTAGCATATCTAATATAATAATCATGTAGAGGAAAAATTGCATACTCCTCGGCGTAGCAGCAAGCTAGGAAGACCAAGACCACTTCGACGTCTGAATGTCGTATAACAGAAGTTATACTTTGTAAGTAGGTAATCTGGTGGAATCCCACAGACCAAAGAGTAAGTTTATATTTAATTTCTGTACGGGATCCACTTAAGGGGATTTATTGAATTTATTTTTGTCTTCCTCACTCTCAAGGGTACGTTGGTAGGTGCGACACGCAGCGTCGCGATAGAATATAACAGAAAAACGACCTTTTACCTAATTACTCAAAAACTAAGCTAGTTATCAAAAATTTGTTTCTTAGCGTTTTTGGATATTATGATTACCGACACTATAAAACAAAAATTACAATTACATCCAATGTAGTGTCCGATAAAAACTAGAAAAACTAAAATTTTGGAGCAACTTTTGGGGAACTTTCTATCGAGAATTTTTTTTCCAATCGTGTTTCTGCTTCTTAGCGATTAGACCCAAAATACATAACATGTAAATTTGAAAGTAATTGTCTTTATAGTTTTTGAATAAAACTTCATTCAAAATCGCTTAAATACGGCTTCTACACCGTTAATCGATTTCTTTAAAACCACTTTCACTGTGTAGCAAGGTTAAGATCGTTTTAAGAGGAATATAAATCTGTAATTAGCCGCGACGACACTGCAATAACAAAAGCCACGTGCGCCGGCGCCGGTCGCCGTCTCTCAATGTGATCCAGTCTTAACTCATAAGCAGAGATCTTAACGACTCGTTTATTATAAAAATAATACTGAACGACACGAAGAGCTAACCGTAGGTACCTATGGAACTAGAGTTATCTTCTGTTAGTGGTTAAAGTCACAGAAAAAAGAATATGAAGTTATTTCTTGGTCTAGTCACTATACAAAAAGTTCAACTTATTTAAGTTTAGGTTGGCTAATTGTTTATTGTAAAACTTAATATAATTAATATGTGTGTAAGTAATTAGTAACTTTAAAAAAGCTCAGACTGCATTTCTATTGGGTTAGTCTTTGCAGACAACAACGATATAAACCGAAATCTCCTGAATTTATATTTAACTATGTATCAACATTAATCATAAACAATACACATTATTGAGAGGAATCGGTATCTGTGTGATAAACTGATTGACTGTATTTAATAAAAAGATCTACATGTTGTTTCTCCTATAAATACATAAAATGATATTAAATAGTTGTAAGGTGAGTAATTATGGTAACCTATTATTGAATGCCGCAAGGTGAAGTTTTTTGAACTTAACAATTTCTATAAGACCTTATGTACACAAAGTTTCGTAATAAATATAATAAGTAAATGGAAAATGTGTTTTTAGTTTGTAGCGTAAAGGATGTAGAGCTCATGTAGAGTTTGGCTCTACCTACCTTATGAACGATTTCAAAAACAATTTACTTATAGCGAGCAATGTTAGATAATATCTCCGGAAAACAAACAGTTTGTTTTTACGGGATTTTTAAAAATCGAAACTAATTAATCGTCGTGGACTTAGTTGCAACAGGTAGCTAATATAATCATCAGTTTCAGCCGTGATAAAGTCAAAGCCAAAGCAAAGTTCGAATAGATTTTGACAAATACGCCATAAACCTGCCTACTTTATTACCATTATACAACGATTGAAAATTGAAATCGCCCGCATGTACAACCTCAAAGCCATTGATAATGACATTCAAACCGCGCCACAATTTATGAATGGGGAGCGTGCTTAATTTTTCAAGACGCCGATTAAATCTCTGAGCTATCCGATGCGCAAACACTGTCACCGCATTCCCGTCAGCTCGATCCTCGAGGCGGCCACGTAGGCGTTTAGCCGGCCCACACCGATTTCAATGGAGCTCGAACAATGCTCGTCACTTGTCGACTACTAAATCTGGTCAGTTTTGACATGTCGTCATGTTTTTATTAACGCCCGCTGTCAATAGTTCCACGGCGATTTCACGGGCGAGCGGCCGCCCAATTTGCGACAATGGACCGCACTTCTAATTCCCATTGTGGCGGTTACGAATTTACGAGTCAGTGTTATTGCGACGCATCCCACAATGCGGATTAAGATTTATTTGTTCAAATGACTCTGGTGTTCCGGTGATGGGAAAGGATATTCGTCCTCGCTTATCCGACGTGGCTGCTTCCTTCAGTACCTTCTATTCATAATTCTAATAATCAAAGGGATTATTTATAAGTGACTCGTATATCTAATTCGTCTTTTTTATTCCTATTTCTGTGGTAGGTATACCTATCTGTATAGATGTAATGGAACTCAGACTACATTAAAGTCTGTGTAATGGAAATATTAAATCAATACAAGCTAAATATGATGATTTGGCTCTTGCCCGCGGCTCCGCCCGCGTAAGTTTCATTTTTTACAGGTCCCGTCGAAACCACTGATTTTCCGGGGATTAATTGTCACTCTCCGAGTTTTCAACCGCTTGTAAGTCTGTGTCAAAAATCACGTTCAACTAAATTTGCTCTGTTGTAATTGTTTGTCGCGTTGTGGCTATTATATACTCTTTCCATTCGTTTATTTTCTCTTTGACACATGAAACAGATATAGCAATAGCGAGGGACCCGAGAGAGATAAAGGTAAAGTGGTTTCTTTCTGGTCCCTCGCTATTGCTTTAACTGTTTCATGTGTCAAAGAGAAAATAAACGAATGGAAAGAGTATACCATAGAAAACGTTATAGTATGTCAACCTTAAAAAATAGACATAACAGGTAACTACTTATAATATGCTGTCACAAACTCTTTGGGGAACAATTTCTTCATATCTTTCTAATCTTTCATCTTCTGGATCTTTTGGGTCATTTTTTAACCTGAGCATTTCCTTTAAGGAAATTTAAAACAAGCAAGGTTTTTTACCATTTTAAAGTATAGGTCGCACAGCGAGAGTTGAGGCGAACAACACAAGCAAAGTTTAGGTATGTATCTGTACACGCTCGATGCGCTGACGTCTTGCAGTGGTCCCGCTTGCACAAATCAGTTATAATTAGCAAGAGCGAGATAGCTAGTTGTTTTTGACATTTGAATGAGAATGATACAGCGTGTTGTATGAAAACTAAGACGTATACCCACAATATATTATTACAAAATTATTTTGCGCTTATATTAATAGAATTTTTTTAGGGTATATTTTTTGAAGGCGGTCCACTTTTTTTATTAAAATATATATTGAGTTATTATTTTCTTTTGATTGTGATTTTGCTTTTACAATACAACGTTAGATTTATATATAATTAGATTTACGTTAGATTAACGTTAGATTTATATTCTAATTATACTTGTTATTTGTACCTATTGACACAAAATATCATAATTTATACCTTACGCTAAGTCAATCTGTCAATCAGCCAATCAATCAAACTACAAGCGATCAAGAGGTACGTTTCGGATAAGAAGTGCAAAATAAAAGGTTCATCAGGTGTTTTCCTTCCAATCTTCAAACCCCAGCGCGTACCTAACAATATTTTGTGGCGGTATTACGGCATCTTCTTCTACGACAGGGCGCAAAAACAACATCGACAAAGTCATGAAATTGTATTTAATGTGTTCAATTATTTTAAAGAAAACGTAAAAAAAGACAGATCTAATGTAACTATGACTGAATTGTACAAATTGACGTCCCCTGTCTTACATCTTACAAAAATGAAACACCTTGTATGCAAATATTACGTTAGTGTGAGTGCCGTGTTCGCCTCAACTCTCGTTGTGCGACCTATACCTACCTACATGTTATTAAAATTATAAAAATAATGAAAAGTTTGTGAATAAGGTAAGATCAATGAATTTTATTTGTGAGATGATGGAAGCGAAAATTAAGACCTATATCTACCTACCTATGCGATTGAATTTGTTGTCGATTTTTCTCAAACCCGCGCCTTGGACTCTTCAGTCTCTCGTAACCTAAAATTAATTGAAGATAAAAAACTGTGTATGAAATTATAAATTAAAGTAAATACCTATTGTTAGAGTTAGTTACCTATCTGATTCAAGTATTTCATCAAAGTTAACTTAAGCGATAGAGACCTCAAAATAGCTATTTATATGTTTAGAAATTTTTTTACACATCTACGAAATACCTACCTATCAGAAGGTATTCTATAATTGCTATTCAATAATATTAAAATATCCAATGTTTACACAGCCGATGAATTAAAGATTTCGTGACAGTTTCTGATTTACAAAACGGCCAATAAAAGCCTCTATTGTTGTGCTCGATGAAAAAACCATATTTGCTTTGGGACCACTACAATTAAAATAAGTTACTGCTTATTGTTAAAATAAGCCTTATTTTGATAGAAATAAGTCATGGATTTGATTTAAAACGTCGAGAAGTAGCGATATATGAATGACGTTAAGTGCGGCAGCATTTTTGTGGGCAGACCCCCCGGGACGTGCTAACTGCTAATATTGTGATAAGTTATTTTAATCGAAGAAGGACCAAGATACACACACATACACACACATCGCAATCAAGCCCCAAAGTAAGCGTTAGCTTGTGTTATGGGTACTATTGATAATAACTGATAAAATGATAAATATATATTCATATTAATATGTAGGGATTATATTTTATGCAAACAATAATTTTCATTTCTATTTCATGTAAATACGACTAAATTTTTATAAATAAATATGTGGTGCAAATGTCGTAAGCAAACCCGGGAACTCGAGCATAGCGCACAAAATTAAACTTGTGTGGATCGGCGTAGGTACACTCGACGCGCGCGCATTGTGAATTCAAACTACCTCCAACTATCGCGATTTTCTTCGGACGCGGCCAGCGCCGCCGCAGTCAGTCGCTACTCGAGTTCCTCTGTGAATGCTTGTCCATTGGTACCGTGCAAAGTTTACGAGCGTGTTTTTCTGGATAATATCCTGCATCCTACTAGTAGCTACAAAGGAAACTACAAATATACATAAATATAATATATTGAAAAACACCCAGACACTGGAAAATATTCACGCTCATCACACAAACATTTACCAGTAGTGGGGATCGAACCCACGACCACCGACGCATACGGCAAGTTCGCTGCCGCTACGCCATTCAAACAAATAATAAATAAAAGAAACAAGCTACGCAACTATTGGTTAGGACTACGTTAAAATAGTGAATTCTTTTTTGTAATTAGGTAGGACCATAGTACCTTTTTAGCTCGTGATGGCTGCGTCTGCCTGGGTAGTTATGTAATAAAGAAAGATTCCGACAAATTGAGAACCTCCTCCTTTTTTTTGAAGTCGGTTAAAAAATACCAAATCGCTCTCGGCCTATAGTTGTTTACATAAACACTGACAACTTTTCTTCTAAGACTTTTCAAAATTCAATATTAATACAAAAAATGTTATTTCTGTAAACTGACATTATACTTGTTGCTATTTCACGCTGCAAGTTCGCGCGCCACTTGCCGATGTTACATTATACCTACTTACAGAGTAGGAGTAGTTAGGTACACACTAATATTATAAAGGCGAAAGTTTGTGTGTAGGTAAGTGTGTGCGTGTGTGTAAGTGTGTATGTTTGTTACTCCTTCACGCCGCAACTACTGAACCGATTGGCTGAAATTTGGGACATAGATAGCTTATAACCCGGATTAAAGCATAGGCTACAACGTTATACTTTATCTGTCAAGTTGCGCATAAGATGGCGTCACAATATGATCATTTAACAACAAATCTTGGCACTCATCATGGCGTTGCACTTGCATGTCACGCAAGCTTAGGCTAGAATGAATGAAATGCCATCTCCATAGTTTTGTTATATCTGTGATATTCAAATAGCTACCAGGCGTAGGCCACAGACCGAGGTGCGGCGCGGCGCCTAGGGGTCGCGCATGCGTATTACACACCCCTTTATTGAACGATTCCCTTGTCTTGAGCCGTATTGTGCTAGGTACGTATGTAGGTACCTGCAGTCCGTACCTATACAATGCGACATAAAGATAACGTTACGATAAACTACATAGGTACTTGGCGATACTTCTTTGCCTATAGGGTGGCAACCAGCCGCTTCCGAAGCCTCCCACCAGACTAACCCTTATCCAATTTAAGTAGATATTATAAATCCCTAAACTGTTTGTAAACCTTGTCCTGAGTCCATGTTTCCTGACCTATGGTCACTAATAAGACACCTGAGTAATGGGCATCCACACGATTTACGTAGACCTTTTTCGTACAATCAAACAGTAGCACTATCTGTCAAAATTCTATAGGTGGCTACTGAGCGAACTACACGTGGCTTTACTGCTGGTGACAAACAAGCATTTTTGGCACCAGTTAACTGGCGACATTTTTTCGCGCCGTCCGCCCTGTGAAGGGTTTAAGTATACTTAATGTATATGCCTACTCCTATGGTGTTGAAACTTGAAATGTGGACACTCACACATGGCCCGATAAATCTCTTCTTAATATACATAAATCTCGTGTCACAATGTTTGTCCGCGATGGACTCCCAAAATACTGATTCGATTTAGTTCGTGAATATCTGTCATTTAGTCCAACTTAAAAGATAGAATAGTTTTTATCCCACGTGGACGAAGTCGCGGGCATCAGCTAGTAGACATATATATATACTTACCTACTTTCAATTTATGGATTGGGCTGGTTAGGCTGGTCGATGCCTGATCCAAAAATTTAAAGTCGCTCAGCAAGCCAATAAGAGAGCGCTATGTTGGGAGTTTCCCTGTGGGATAAAATCGGAAATTAGGAGATCCGCATGGAGTACGAAAGTCACTGACACAAGCTGAAGTGGTAGTGGGCATGTCGTAGGGGTGATGATTGATGGCTGATGGAGCCGAAAAGTCCTGGAGTGGAGACCGCGTATAAGCAAGTGTAGCGTGGGGCACCCTCGACCTCGCTGGACTGGCGATATGGCGTGATTGGCGGGAAACGGCTGGATGAGGAAGGCTAAGGACAGGGTGTGGTGGCGCGCGCTTGGGAGGGCCTATGTGCAACAGTGGACGTGCGCAGGCTGATGTGACGATGAGGAAGGCTAATACAGCGGACAAGGTGTGGTGGCGCGTGCTTGGGAGGGCCTATGTGCAACAGTTGACGTGCGCAGGCTGATGTGATGATGAGGAAGGCTAATACAGCGCACAGGGTGTGGTGGCGCGCGCTTGGGAGGGCCTATGTGTAACAGTGGACGTGCGCAGGCTGATGTGATGATGAGGAAGGCTAATACAGCGGACAGGGTGTGGTGGCGCGTGCTTGGGAGGGCCTGGGAGGGCCTATGTGCAACAGTGGACGTGTGAAAACCCTAAAGTACCAGGAAACGTTACTAGAACTTCCCGATTGAATCTGAGTGCGGCTCAAATAGGTATAGGGCGTAGTGTTGCCCAAATGCAAGAACAAGACGAGACTCAGCCAGTCTTGGTCTTGGTCTTGCGCCAGTACATCTGGTCTTGGTCTTGGTCTTGCACTCCCAGTCTTGGTCTTGGTCTTGGTCTTGCAGCAAGAGTCTCGCAAGTCTCGCAATTACCTATTACCCTATTGCTATTTATTAAACGGTAATTTAGATGTGAGAACAATGTAACATTTTGAGTACTTAAGTATACATTTTGAATTTGAATTAACATAGCTTTTTTTACTTACTACAAGTTAGTACTTGACTGCGATCTCACCTGATGGTAAGTGACGATACAGCCGAAGATGTTATCGTACTAACTTGGACGGGGTAAGCAAACCCTAACGGATTCTACACAGCATCGCGCCGGAACGCTAAATCGCTTGGCGGTGCGTCTTTGCTGGTAGGGTGGTAACTAGCCACGGCCGAAGCCTCCCACCAGACCAGACCTGAGCCAAATTATAGGTACAATTCTAAAGTGGTTTGTGGTGGGAATCGAACCCGCGATCACGACTCTCTAATCCGAGCGCGCGCCACAGCGCCAGGGAGGTCGTTTAAAAGCTACCTATAGTAAAGAGCCAAATTAAATTAATGTTGACAAATTAAAAAAATCGATTGACACCGGTGGGATTTGAACCCACGACCTTTGCGATCCATGCCTATGCTCTAACCTACTGAGCTCCCACGGTAGATAGCTCAGTAGGGTGCGATTTCACGTTAAGATTTGAGCAAGAACAAGACTAAGCCTGCAAGACTCTTGCGTCTTGCAGGCTTAGTCTTGTTCTTGCTCAAATCTTGCACCGCCAGTCTTGTTCTTGGTTTTGCTAAAATTAGGCAGTCTTGGTCTTGGTCTTGGTCTTGCAAAAATGCAAGAACAAGACCAAGACTGCAAGGCCAAGACTGATTTTGGGCAACACTAATAGGGCGGCAAAATACGTATCTAGGTAGGTCTACCGGGCAATGCATTCAATAATGGGGTAGATATTACACTACTCTTGATAAAAATATTACTACTAACTTACACTGAAAGAAATATTAAAATCCAACGAAGATTTATTACAAAGTTACAGGCATTTTAATTTTCCATCCCTTTCTCGCAAAACGCAAAGATTTGTATGAAGCCGCACGAATTTACTATGACATTCGTCAGGTGTGACGTCACAATTTAATATCGCTATCTCTGTCTTATCAGAAATATTTAAATGCTTATACCTTTTTGGTTACTTGATCGATTTAATTAGTTTTTTTAATGTACTTACGTCATTATTTTTATCCTAGTTTATTTACAGTATACTTAGTAATAAAAAAATTGGTTGCCTGTAAAGTCGGTTTACGGACGATAGATTTACGTGATAACGTCATAATTGGCCTCTCTATCGTTTGTTTTATCGTGCCTCTCTATCGCTTGTTGCGCGCTCTCGCTTGCACGCACAGGCTCTGGTGGAACGTTACGCGGAACGTTATTATTTTTCATGTGCGTTGCTGGTGTTCATCAATTTATTGAACGTTATCACGTCAAAATTAGAGTCAAATACCCAGTTTCCTATGTTGAATCGATGATTCGCAAAAAATTTAGACGTCAACCAGTTGGTCTGTCCAACCCCCATGGAGGTTCAAGGTAAGTCGATAAAATATCACCGCTAGCCCACTATCAAACCTGCTTTGTCATTGAAGGCATTGGTTCCTTGCTAGCCGATGAAGCACAATTAAAGAGTAAATGTAAAGTAAATACTCCACATTTACTGTCGATTTAATCCATGACACACACGTAATGGAGTACCCATGGTGACTTGTACTACTATTTTGAAAGCTATTTCTATAGATATACAGTAGGAATTCGTGTGCCACTATTTGTAGCTGTGTCACTCGGAACAACCCACGTTAAAATTTTAATACATTGAGGTATGAATAGGTAGGTATCGGTAGTGGATTCAGAGCTGACTTCGTCGGCGTCCCAGTTAACGGGCTAAACGGCTTCCTATTCAAGCAATTATTAGTGACCTGCAAAAACATAAACCGTCTTGTCTTGGTCCTTAAATATTTTAGGTGGTGACACTAGTGCTTTGACAATTTTTTCCGTTTTTACAACTTGTTTTGTTGTGCTCTAATTGAATTCACAAGAGTAGCAATGTGGACTATCTCTTACGATAGATTAGTTTAGTTAGTTTTAGTTTAATAAAGTAAGGGTGTGTTTAGTTTATAAGTATTCGTTAAAGGTATAGTAAAAGCTTCTTCTAGCGAATTAGGAAAATTTCTTGTAATGCTAGATTTAAGGTGTTAAATAAATAAATAAAAAAATTTCAGCCGTAGCGTGATTTTATATAGCCTATAGCCATAGAGTTAATATAATATAGGTACTATACGTACCTATATATTTTAACTCTATGCCTATAGCATTCCTAGATAAATATGGTCTATCCAACACATTTAATTTTTCAAATTCACACTAGTATACCTAGTTCCTGAGATAAGCGTGATCAAACAAACAAACTCGTCAGATTTATAATATTAGTAAGTATAGATACTAATTGTAGATACTAGATATCTATAATGTATATAATATTATGGTATAAGTAAAGTAACCGATCCAAAAGTGTTGTTCATGCAAAATCTACATTAAACTTAGGAGTAACTTAACGGAATTTTCAGAATTGAAAGTTAGACGGCTCTCCTCAATAATATCCCAATCGATCGGTAATAGTTCATACCACTGAACTTTGAACTCAATAGTTCTCAACTATTTAGTATAATGGTAAGAGATTTAAAACTCTTCGGTGGTTTGCTTAAAATCCCATAAGTAGGTATAAACCTTCAGGCGCAGGAAAGATACCGACGGTCGAGGCCGACTTTTAGCTTAAGAAAACTTTTGAGGAGAATATAAATCGAGCAGGCGGAGTGTCGATCATAATTAGGTATCGATTCATCGCTAAGTGGATTGCTCGAGGCGCTGTAACTAGGAGCGCTCTCCCAGTCTCCCCCAGAATACTGATAATGCGATATTCAATATTCTGCTTCTTTAACAAGACTTTAGTTTCAACTTTCATACGACTTTATTGCCTACCAGCAAAGATATACAGTGTGTAACGAAAAGTTGAAACAATATTTTAGCTTACCTACATAAGTGTACCACTTGATAACGAATCATCATAGTAACAATTTTAAATAGAAAAAAATAAATCATATCGGTAGTAGGTACCTACTTAGACCAGCAATAGCGACAATTTGGTTTTCGATTATTAAGCTTTTTCTGATCGGAAACCCAATGCTAAAAAATAAATATTTTATACCTACTTGAATTCTGTCACAAACGCGGTCGGAGCATTAGGGGCGAGAGAAAAAAGTTCAACCCCTTTTGTGTTGAATACTAATAATACTTCAATTTTGTATATAATAGATTAGCCTGACATGACCACCACAGCAGAGAAGGCGAATCGCAGCACATAGATGGACCACCACATAACCATTTGTCCTATTCTCTTTCGTAGTCCTCTTTTTTTAGAGTTCCGTACCCAAAGGGTAAAACGGGACTCTATAATTAAGTTACCTACCACATACTTAGGGATCAAATCCACGACCTAGTGACCTGCTGTCGAACCTTTACACTAGTAATCTCCAGTTATTTCTTCAACACGGACAGGCACTTCTATTTTATTATTTGTATATATTAGCCTGGCGTGACCATCACAGTGGGGAAGGCGAAGTACGCAGATGGACCGCCACGTAAGCATGTGTCCCATTGTTTAACGATTGCTTGCTGTAAATTCGTCGTAACAGAGCGACCCCGCGCCGCCCTGCACCCATATGGCTTACAATAACAAATTCTTAACCAAAAGTAAACCAATGTATCCCCGCGTTCCGTTTTTAGTCAGTCAGTGTGCTGTACGCAGGCCGAGTTTGAGTGCTTTTGTTTGCTCCAACCGCCTTTTTGCCACTCGATTGATGGTGCATTCAAATCAATCGCCCATTTTAGATACTACCACTAAAGTGAGTTTATTTTATCTTGATGACCAATGACTTCTATGTATACATGGAAGTCATTGTTGATGACTAATATATGCAAGCTTTTTATATAAAATCGTTCTTGAGACTATTTAGCAATGGAAGTTAATACAGCGACTTCGGGAAGCATGGGTGAATAAAAAAGCTAATTTGAAATTGTTAATTAATGGGTATGATGATGATGATGTGATGTCCTCCATGACGTTTCTTTCAACGGTAACACCTTGGCTTTAGGTTTTAGCGTGCGCACGGATGTAGCTGGCAATACCAAAGGAGAATGACCAAAGGTGGTATCAAGTTTTCTCATGAACCTAATCCAAAATAGTCTAGGAAAATAAAACATATCCATAATTTAATTTTGCATAGAAGAAGTTACTTTCTTTTTGATGCACATTTCGTGACATACAGATTTTACAAAGACGTACAACTTGTTTGTTTCCCTATAACTCTAGAATCCGGATGTTAATTAAAAAAGTAATACATAGTTGTAAAGAGTTAATGTGAGGACCGTAGTCTATAAAAAATAAAGTTTGGGTTTGATTCAGGTTGATACATGATACATCCATGGTCATTATCCTTTGGTTTTAAGTGACCACGTGACAAGTGACCACTGCTGTTATAAGGTGTAGGTGTAGGAGGGTTTTGGCCTTGCTTTCCGGCCCTGACACCTTAGCATCGAGACGATTTTGACGCAAAGTTTCAAACATTTTAGAATTATCTTTTACAATTTTCCGCTCAGTAGTGCAAGTTGCTCCCATCGTGTCCGGAGATATATATTGCATGAGATGAGATTTCTTTTCAGTGCAGTTACTAGGTATATGTTGTACCCGGAATGGTTCTAGTGCACTCCGATTTTGATTTATAACTAGGTACATCATAATTTAATGTGAAATAAATAAACATTTTAAAAATGAGTTCATTTTTAATCTTCAGCATAATCGAATAAATTAATTCACATCTGAATCGAATCCACCTCCATCCTCATTTAATGGGTAAATCGTTCTTGATCTTCTCGGTGGAAGAGCAGGAGTTGCTTCAGCTCTGTAACCAGGTCTGAAACCAGGTTCGTGGCCAGGACCCAAACCAGGACCATGGCCAGGAGGTAGGCCAGGACTATGGCCAGGAGGAAGGCCAGGAACATGGCCACGTCCATCATCGGGTCCACCGTATGGCCCATGCGCAGGAAATTCTCTATGCTCTTTTGACCAAAATGAGTCCCAATATTCCACCAGTTCTACAATACTGTAAATCTCCATAGACAATCGTTGACACTCTTCCATATGCTTTATGTGCTGTATTTGAAAAAAAATTATCAATAATGCACAAGCGAAAAACTAAGCTATAAAATCCGATGGTGCTTTTGTGGTGGCTCCCTGAGACAGACCGATTTTGATGAAAAATACTACTCAATGTAAACAATAAAGCCACGTATGAAATTCACTGAGATTAGTTATTTGTTATGCAAGGGCGCAAAATGGATTTTTGGGCCGAGTGTCAAATTTGAATGCTGAGCGGCGAAGGATTCTAGGGTTGAACCCTGAGCGCAGCGAGGGGTTCAAAGAATAGAATCCTGAGCATAGCGAGGCATTCAAAGGACACGAGACCCAAAAAAATTTGCGGCCGTACATAACACAAAATTTTTCATCTCACCACAGCGAGGAAAATTACTAGAAGAACACTTGGATCGGCATTGCTAGTATGTAAGATGTTGTCTTGAGTAATAGATACTTTGCAATAACTTCACTCACTTAATTAAATCCACCTTAAATCATCACTCATCTTATTACAAAACAGTAATGAATAAAAACAAAATATTATCATTTATCACGATTAGAAAAAAAATGAGTTACTTTTTTTCTACTTGTATTTTGGATGCGTTCAGAAATATCAATTTCTAAGAACCAACGATAATAGAAGATTTAAAAAAATAACAATAATTAGATAAACAATAAATAAATACCATGGATTTAATTAGATTTCCTTTATAATTAATAAAAAATAAAAATAGGAGTTATTATTTTTATTGATATTCTAAGAAAATGTGAAAACAAAAAGTAATGTACACCTATACAAACTCAAAGGTCGAACTTCGTTACTGACCGACTGACATTATTAAAAAAAAAAAGAAGTCTTCAGTTTAATGGTGGCACCACACATGGCTATTTGTATTTGCCTATTTTTTATATTTGTCAAATAACTTCCATGTGTGGAGAGTATATTTGCCAAAATTATTGCCATATTTGCCTGTTTGGCAAATACAGCCAATAACATATTTGGCTCCATGAGGTCGAAAATTTTGGCAAATACGCGATCATCCAATCACAAATACAAATAGCCATGTGTGGTGCCACCATTAGACATTATTATAGAAGCAATACGAGATTACGTCATGTTCGAATTTAGAAATGCTTTGCGGCCCTAGGGCGGGAAAGGATTTTCATACTACTTTCTCGCCCTAGGGCGGGAAAGGATTTTCATACTACTTTCTCGCCCTAGGGAATATAATAGCATTTCCCGCCCGCATTTTGGGTATTAAAAATCTCCTTTCCGAGCGGGTGAGATGAAAACAATGTTTCGGATACACAATTTCCGAAACAAAATCTACGTGTTTTCTGATAAAATGTTTGTTTCAAAAACACGTAGAATTTTGTTGTTGTAAATACTATACCTGCGTGTTTACGGAAACGTCTATACGCGAAGTTTCAGAAACTGTGTATTCGAAACATTGTATATCAGTGAATTAATATTTACCTAAGAATACAAAAAATAAGTAAATTAAAAAAAACATTAGCCATTCTTAATATCAATGGTGCGAAACAGGAAGGCGGTGTTATTCCTTATATGGCCAGACTAATACGAGTATAATCAACTTGGAAGTTAAAAGATTTGAAGTAGAAAGTCATACCTACGTAATATAATCATCCACTTACCTGGTTATGGTCGTACTTGAGCAAATTATCATTTGATAACAAAAATATACGGATCATTCTGGCAAATTTGGATTTTATTTGATACACCTTATTGCCAACGGGCGCTGATCGAGAGCGATGGTAGTTTTTTCTGAGATGCTGTATTCTTTCCACGTTCCTAGTCGCTTCCATCAAAAGCTCTCTGTTGAGATGCAGAATAATCCATTTGATTTTTTGATGTGCTTCGTCGATGTACACCGAATTGCATTTACGTAGTAAACCTACAATAGGATACATAAGGCATAACAGTGTATCACGTTCGTCATAAAAACGTTGGTTCGGACCGATCATATACAGTCATATTGGATTTGCCCTATCCAATATAAAACTTTGACTTAACTTGTATAAGAAACTAATACCGAATTTCTATCTTGGATAGAGTAACTAAATAAGTTTTAGTTTTAGAGTTCATTCTAATAGATCAGTCATATTAAGCCCTAGCTTTAAATTAACATTAATTATTCAATAGATATGGTAGGTATTAGCGACAATTGAGTTATTGGATTGATGCTAGGTATCTGTTACAAAAAAAAAACGATTTTTCACTAAATTTCAAATGTTTTAGTCATTTTACGTGTAGAAGCCGTTGCCATTGTACGGTGAAATTGCGACCGTTCGCGCCTACGTGGTTTTTCAATCTTCATCCATTTTTAATAGATTATTATTAAATATAAATTGAAAAGTTTTCCTCACTGGCTATTTTACACAACATGACGTGTTTAACTTGTGTGTAAAGTTTTAACATACATTAAATTTTTTTTGCTTCTCTCTACAATAATATTGTTTTTATCGAAATTGCTAGGTTCAATAAGTGGAATTTAGTATAACAGAGAAAGCATAAGGCTTTTCTTGTGTTTTACGATTTCTGCCAGTCAAATCCCATCCGCAAGCCTACTAAATATACCTAATAGGAGAGCGGAACCAAGATTGTTGTTTGAGGAGTCACATAGATTTGGTCTCTCAGCCTCATTCATGAGAGCATGAGAAATTTTACTGGCTCTGGCCGAACGACGCGACGGCAGGCTATACATGGATAAACTACCACTGTAAAACCTTGTGTTGAAATAACAGAATTTCGTGCACTTTTATATTGTGGGACTCCACTATTCCCTTGTAAAAAACCTTCATACAAAAAAATTAAATCTATGTCTAGGAAGTCTGGGCGACGGTTAGTATTCGGTAGTCGGTACTTACAGCAAAATATAAAAACCCATAATGCAGTACAAATAAAAATATTTTTAATTGACATGGTGTCGTCGATTTCATCAGTCTTCATATCCGTACGTACTAACTATTATAGTTTTTCAACTTGATCAGCTTCATTAGATGATAATTACTTAGGTAATTATTATTCACTATGCCTTTAATCGTATTTAAATACATATAATATGTAAAATTCTCGTTTCACAGTGTTTGTTCTTAACAAAATATCTCCAAAACAGCTGGATCGATTTTCAACAAAACACGTTTTGAACTTGCCGCGTTAAGGACTTTTAATTTTAGGAAATGGATGAAATTGCATTTTAACCAAGTCGAAAATTACCTATTATTAAAGTGGGATTAAAATGGAAAAACAGAGCAATATAGGTATAATTGGCAATCAATATCACTTATGCACCTGAAATATTACGACCAAGTTTTATGGAGTAAACATAAATTAGAATTATAATCACACTATCACACTTACACCAATATTATAAAGGCGAAAGTTTGTGTGTAAGTGTCTGTGTGTGTATATGTTTGTTACTCCTTCACGCCGCAACTACTGAACCGATTTGGCTGAAATTTGGAACATAGATAGCTTATAACCCGGATTAAAACATACTTTTTATCCCGGGAAAGCCCATAGTTCCCATGGGATATTTAAAAAACCCTAATTTTCAACAGTAAGCTATAGCTACAGCTATAGATAGGTAACTTTGACAATCTTTCCTGAAAGTAGGTGTAAATAAAGGTCATTGAAAAGGAAATACAATTTTCATCGCTCATACACGGAAAGTAGGTCTGAAGTTGCCTGAGAAGCGGGTTGAAAGTAATACTTTGCAGCCCTAGGGAGAATCGTTTTCAACTGACAGCTGTCAAATAATTAAAAAAAACTAGTTGTCACATTTTTATTGGAGTTCAAATGAAACACGACATACCCGAGTGCATCCATAGACAAGAAGAAAGATAAACTTTATTCATAAAGTAAAGACAACTGATTCATAGACATTCATAGACAATCACATTCATAGACAATATACAATACTTGACTATTAAAAAACTAAATGCATAGCCCGCCGGCTAGGCCAAAGAAAAAAAAAAGGCGGGAAAGTGGCAAGCGGCAATCCGATCTTCATTTGTTTTTCGAGTTGTAGAGTTTTGTTTAGGCTTCTGTTTAACAGTGATTTTTATTGACACAATTATTCAATTTTCTTTAGCTAATTTCTATTTTTATTTTGACTTTCCTTATATTCGTAATGAAAAGCACAGTGTTTTCCTCGGGATAAAGACTTATTTAGTCCCTCGAACTATAGGCGCCCTCGCTACGCTCGGGCGCCAAACCCCGTCTCGGGACTAAATAAGTTACTTTCATCCCTAGGGTAACAATGTACTATTTTTCTCGGGATTAGTAAAAAATCGAATTTAACGCGGGCGGAGCCGCAGGCAAAAGCTAGTGAAATATTAATTTAATTGGTGTTGGTGTACAAAATAGATTAAGAATTTTAGTAACTAAGGGCCGGTTTTTGAGGCATAGTTAGGCATTCGTACCTAGTGAGATAATAATATATTATATCTCAAAAATCCGTCCCTAAGTAGTTCAATTCATCTTTGCTTTAAAAATGTAAAATGTTGCAGTTCCTAATTGTTAATTTAATTGGTGTAACAATCGTGTGTATAAATTATGCTTTTTTCGTGATAATCGATTAAAAAATTATGAGAAAAAATTTGACTACAAAACACGTAGTAGGTATGTTTATCTAAAGTAAACTAAAAAGAACATGAAACAGTGGTCTCGCTTGTCATTCTTTGCTATAAAAAATTGAGGCAGGTACTTACAGTTTTTATTTTTCATGTGATATGTACCTAGTTTTTAATTTAGATATAGGTACCTATGTAGTTTAATTTTATAGCTAGTTTTAATTTTTAATTTAAGCTAATTTTATTAATTATCGTAAAATAATAATAAAATATGTAAGGCTTAAATCTAATACAGCTGCATGTCTTCGTCCCCGAGGTACTTACATACCTACTTTAAAAACAAACTAAATAATAAAGGCTATACGTATATTCTGTATATCATAATACTTAATTACTTAGGTGTCTTCAATTTATGCCTGGAAATTTGTGGGTACCCGCGGAACTTTAGCGAAATATTAATTCACGTAGACAAAGCCGCGGGCGAGAGCTAATTTCTGGATATTGCGGTAAGAGGCTAGGGGTTGTTTGGTGGAATGGAAAGGGGCGGGTTGCTAAATGAACTTTGAACCGCCCCTTTTGCACGTATTGTTTGTCTCTCTCTGGCAACAAGGTATTGATCTGTTTCCACTTCCCTTTGTGCGTCGAGGCGAGCTTTGCTTTTAGGTATGCCACCTATTCCTATATAATAAGTATATCCACTAAGAACAATTTATATTCAGCCTATAGACTGAAGCTTAGTCAAAGTGGCAGAAAATATGGCAGTTTAATCTTTTGATAGAAATAAAATTTATTTATTTCTATCAAAAGAGAAAATTTTAGGTCCTACGTTAGGTAGGTACTTATACTTTAGATAAATGTATGAAATTCTGTTTTTTTTTTAATCTACCTGGACTATGGAGTTTCCGGGACAAAAATGTGATTTTCCAAGCTTTAGTTTATCTCTGTGCCCATCAAAATCGGTTCAGTGGTTTGGGCGTGAAAGCGTAACCAACAAACTTTAAACTTTAAACTTAATTATCTTTCAGTTACAATGGTTTCTTACAAATTATGGAACGCTAATAACTGTTGTATAGTTACTCCTCCAGCTTAACCTAACAGCAAAAAGATACAGTAGATAACTACCTACTAATATAAATGTTAAAACAAACTTATGTTCACATGTATAATATTAGTACATAAGTACTTTTTGTAAAGTGCCAAGTTTCTTGCCAATTCTTCACGCGGAGTACGGGACGCCTTAGACGATTTTCGGGACTATTTTATGAAATATTGTGATTCGGTATTTTATTTGTCATACGGGACGGTCCCGTAGAATGCGGGACGGTTAGCCGCCATTCATACCTACTTAGGAAAAGTAAGTAGAAAAAGTAGGTATACTTATAGTAGGAACTTGTATTACTTATGTAAAATTTTAATAAGACAATTTAAATTCATAAATTCACCGCTCGCTTTCCCGGGCTCCGTGAAACGACGCCCGGCCGTGGTCGAGAGATACCGGCTCCGCGTGGGACCCACCATTTACATTTTAATTAAAGCCTAAGGGTTGCACCGGATAAATTCTGAATGGATTAATTGTGTTCCCGGTTATAAGTCGTGGCACGTAAAACGAACGCCGACTGTCATACTGAGTGTTGCGAGATATATACCTATAAACAAATTACAAAGGCCTTTTATTAGAATCTAACTCCGACCCTCCGGTCCTTCTAACCTCCACACGCGTAAAATACGGGTTTTTTAAATCCCATTTTTTGTAAAAATAATCAAAATTGTTTCCGTTTGGTGCGCACGAGAAAAATTCGGTTTTTCATCTATCCCTTTTTTAGTAAAGATAATAAATAGTTTAATGTTTTTTATTCCGATGTGCCTCGGACCACAGAGCTCGGACGATAGGCGTTATCGCAGAGACTTTGTAGGAACTGAATTCTGAGCACATCAATGCTCAATGACCCCAGCAGGGTTTCTCAATAGGTTGGTCTTAAAATTAACATGAGAAGACGAACGTTAGATAGTAGGTATGTCGAATACTCATTGTTCCGCTCCACCTAGTGGTTGTTGAAAAGTGAAAACTCTACTCGGAATTGTTGACGAGTACCTTGGACATACAATAAAATTAGGTAGTAGGACAAATTAATACAAATATTCTCTACGATTTCGCACAGTCAACATCTCCTGAGGATGTCCCGGTGTCGGGACGAAACGTACGTCAAAGAAAGTGTTGGAAAATTTTGTGTGGGGTTTCATATGGGCACTGTTCCTGCTCGTACCTACCATACATAATCTTTTCAAGTAGCGGATTATAGCAAAACAAACTAATTTGTCCTACTAATTATATGGATTTCCGCAAAATATATGCTTCCATTCAAAATTAGGTAAGGTACACGTGGGTAATATGGTCAGTCGGTTAATAAGGTCACTTTCTCATATCTCAGAAAGTACAACGGGCATACAAAAGATGGCGCTACCATTTGATAGCTTTTAGGTAGGCATAGTAACATGACAAGTCCCAACCGTGCTGTTTTACCGACGCCATTTTGACGGCCAAAAAAGTTAGCACCGGCAGAGATTTCATATTTTCTTATTATTTTTGTTAAAAAGCAAAAAATCGTGAAAAATACTATTTCAGGTGTTGTGATACGTAGTCTGAGTAAGTACAAAGGTCATTTATTATATTTTTAAGTGGTCTTATGTCTGTAACATGTCTCAGAAGAAATCTTTTTTCTATTTTCAAATTTGTCGACAAGTACCTACTTGTGAAATATGGTCATGAAGTGACCATATTTGCAGTATGGAAAATATTGGTTAAGTTTTTCTTTTAACTGAATGATTTTGACTTGTTCCAGGCTATGGCTCCCTACGTAAAGAAAAATTTAAGAGGGAATTGGCGTTCGGAAGATATGAAAGCTGCAATGCGTGCTGTGGCTCAGGGAAAAAAAATTAATACAGCCTCAAAAGAGTTCCGAGTCCCGCGGCGAACCCTTAAACGATACATAGCAAACAAACAAGAGACTAAGTCTCGCTTAGGCCGCAGGACGCTTCTCACACCATTACAGGAAAATGATCTGAAGTCACGTATTAAGAGACTAGCCAGTGTTGGCTACCCTGTGACGCCAAAGTTTCTGAAGATGACGGTAAGTATATCGCTTTTGTCAACTAAACAATATAAAAATACCTGCACCAACAGAAGGCAAAGGCATGATTGGGCGTGATTGGCTCAAGGGATATATGAAACGCCATCCAGACATTTCCTTGAGAATGAGCCAAAAGCTTAATCCCGCACGAGCTCAGAAACTTAACGAATTTGTGGTAAAAGATTATTTTCAGAAATTAAAAGAAGTCATGACAAGACTGGATGTTGTAGATAAACCAGCTCAAATTTACAATATCGATGAAAAAGGCTGCCAGCTAATGCTTCACAAAAGTCCACAAGTGTTGGCTCAGAAAGGAGTAAAAAGAGTGCATATACGTGCCTCAGAACATGCCGAAAATGTAACCGTTGTTTCTTGTGGTAATGCTATGGGTAACACAGTACCACCAATGATCCTATTTAAAGGGAAAAGAAAGAAGCCTGAATGGCAAGACAATTTGCCTCCAGCCACTTTGGTGGAAATGACACCAAAGGGAAGCATGAACACAGATACGTTCATCAAATGGATAGAGCACTTTGCTAAGTTCAAAACTCCTGGTCCATGCTTACTTATCTTTGATGGCGCATCTAGCCACTTAGATTATGACATAGTGGAGGTAGCAGAGAAACACGGAATTACTCTGTTCTGCCTTCCCAGCAACACAACACACGAGTTACAACCCATGGACAAGGCTGTGTTTAGAGCATTCGAACACTACTGGGATCAAGAACTTTTAAAATTTTGGTTCCAGAATAAAGACAAAACACTTTCAAAACAAAGGTTTGGATTGATTTTCACTCCAGTGTGGGATAAGGCACTTACTCCATCAAACATAAAATCTGGCTTTGAGGCAACTGGAATCTATCCTTTCAACCCAAACAGAATACCAGAATGTGCTTATGCTCCCAGCATTCCATCTTTCTTGTCATCTACACGCGAACAACATGAGACAGATGTTACACTTGGAGAAGAAAGCAGTGCCGCAATCATCAACGCAGCTTCTGACCTGGACAATGCTGAATTTGATTCTGAAGATGATGTCCCTTTGTCTTTGTTAAGAAGTTCTTCAGTTGCTCAAACAACTGCAACAGCTGGCATCGTAGATCATCATGAGGTACAGCCTTCGACATCTTCATGCTCTGTTCGGCCTAGACCTTCGGCAGCTATAGGAAATACAAACAACATAGCCGACGTCCCAGACCATCAAGAGGTACAGAAGCCTTCGACACCTTCATGCGCTGTTCAGCCTAGACCTGCTGATACAAACAACATAGCTGACGTCCCAGACAATCAAGAGGTACAGAGGCCTTCGACACCTTCATGCGCTGTTCAGCCTAGACCTGCTGATACAAACAACATAGCCGACGTCCCAGATCATCGAGAGGCACAGCCTTCGTCTTCTTCGCCCTCTGTTCAGCCTAGACCTTCTACATCCCTAGGTAATACAATGGACACAGGAAATACATCCTTTACAGAAATGCTGCAGACTCCAGAGAAGGTTCCCACTAATACCACTCCACGACGTAAAGCAATCAACAGCCTAGCACAGCAACTGAAGAAAGATATGTTTTCAAAAAAAGATCGTGCAGCAGTAAGTGCCAAGACAACTGATAAAGCTCAGCGTAAGAAAAGAAAAACAAATCAATCTGAGTCTTGGTATTGCTTTATTTGTAAGGAAGATAGAGTAGCTGACATGAGGCTTTGTACTTCTTGTAGTTCCTATATACATGAAGAGTGTGTAGGTCTTACGGCTGCCGATAAAGAATCATATTTGTGTCCAAATTGTGAAGATTAGTAATATTGAAAACCCATACTATTAATATGGACACTACGTGACCATATTTTCTGCACGTGCCGGAAATATGGTCATTTTCCCTTTTTTTAAAAAATTGATTTTTACCTAAGTTTGTTTTTTTCTCAAAAATTTTGTATCTTGTTTTGGATGACATATTAAACGTTCTTTATGACTGTAAGTTTTTGTCTCATTCCTTCTCTTAGTTTTTGAGAAATATAAGCTTAAAGCTTAAGGTGACCATATTACCCCCGTGTACCTTAGTTAGGTCAAACTTAGAGAAAGAATGAACCGCCGAGTCCAACTCGGCTGGGAAACTCCGCGATGTTTTCTCCTCAAACATCAGTCGCCGTGCCTGAAGACCAAAGCCTTCTATCGGTGCGTGAAATTGTTGTGATGATCCATAATTGATGAGGTCTAGGTTGGAGCCTGCTTGCTTAGAAAATGCCAAGGTATTCACTCTTCTCTTGAAGGCACCCAAATTGTACTCGGCATTGTGTATTATATCGTACACGGAGGCTCGAAAGGCGTTCCACGCATTGGCGGTTTGTAACATAAACGTGGAAGAAAACCGTTTAAAATAAATAAATCATTTATTTACAGATTATATATAGGTACAGTATGAAGTTGTTAATTTTTTAAATAGTGCAATCTACAATTATAGACCATAGAAATGGTAATATGCAAATATTGTGATAATGAATTAAATGATTAAACATTAAATAATGATATAGGTAGGTACCTACGTGTAATATTAAATGTCGGCAATATAGCTCAGTATCAATATTATGATAATTTTACGAGCACAATTATTAGGAATTAAGATAATCATTCACCGAATAAAAACATTTATCCAGAAGCCAATTGTTTAGGTCCCTTTTGAACGCTGGCAGAGGCTGGAAAAGGAAAACACATAAGTACATATGTTACGTAAGTAGTTACGTTATGCTTCCAAAATTCATTGCCATAAACCTACGATGTACCTCTACCTATAGTTACTTAGTTCAATATTTGCAAAAAACTAAATTTGAATCTTCAAGAATTTTGCGACTGGATGATACCTACCCATCCATCCACCTTAAGCTTTCTTTATACCTGCTCATCCGAATTCCGACATCCGGCGATGGCGACAGGCTGTCTGCTAGACGAGGTGAAAAAATCGTCAGAGGAACCACGTGAGCTGTGAAGAAAACTAATGTCGTTCTTAAAACAATACAGCACCTACGCAGCTTGTGCTGTAGAAGTGCAGGAATTTCAACTTTATTTTTATTAACATAGACAGCCCCTACGGTGAAAATAATTTCGAGTTTTCAGTTTGTTGTGAACGTAATTTATGGGTAAAAGGCGCGTCATGGGCGGACAGTAGCGTTTCGAATATCACACGTCATTAATAAAATGTCACCAGTAGTTTTAGGGGTCCGTACCTCGTCACAAAAAAGAGAATCCCCATAAATAGGGAAGAGTCTACGATTCTCAATGATTTCGCATTGTGAAGTCAACATCTCTTGAGGATGTCCCGGTGTCGGGACGGAACTTGCGTCGAAAAGTGTTGGATGAATTGGTTGGTGTGTGGTATTTCCTGCATATTGTAATCATACAGATTCTTTTCAAGTACCACAGATATCGACAAGTACCTAGCGGATTGTAGCAAAACAATTTAATCTGTCTTGTTAATTATGGATTTCCGCAAAATCTCAAGTAATTTTTTTACCAAGCACAAAAATAATTTTTTTATTTATTTTTGTAATTGATAGTTTTTGATTTATTGGCAAATTGTCAAAAAAATACCGTCACCCACTTATCTCCGAAGTTTATCGTTCAAAAATCTGAAATAATTACGATCAATAGGAAGGAACGTATATTTTACAGGAAAAATAAAACAACTCTGTTACTAGTATACTTTTTTTGTTATTAACAATAAAGCGCCAAAGACAAAGTTAGGCTTGCGGTTCGCCAACAAAAGTACCTACGTGTAATTTATACTCGTAAATTCACGCACAAAAGTGTTTCTTTTAACGTTTTACTTCTTTTATAGTATGGAACCCTCAGTGCGCGAGTACGACTCGCACTTGGCCGGTTTTTTCATTACGGTCGATATCGTTAGAAATATTCACATTCGAATTTGTGTCTTAAGCTCTTTGTAAAAGAATGTAATTTGTAGGAAATTTCTAAAACCTTTCAATAAATCGCCGTCGTCGACCTTTTCGCTCGAGTTCCGCACACATTTAGCTAATAAAATAATCATTAGTTTTAGAAAAGACAATCCCCTAGCCGGAAGTATAAAAAAAGTTGTGAGAGTTCTATTTCAGAGCTAAAGTCTCATTGTAACTATGTATATGTAAGTAATAGCTGCGATTAAAATGCCATTAATAAAATAGATAACAAAAGTGGTTATACCATATACCTAACTCCAATTCCTCTAGCAAACTTCACGTGCATTGTAACCTACCTACCTATAAGTCTTAACATTAAGGTGCCAATAACTTATTATAGGTCTGTTAAATAAGTCTGTATACTTGGGTAATTTTGAAGGAAATTACAAATCGCAATCGGGCAACACTATACCTACTTCCTGTTTCTGTAGAACGTCAAACCTTGCTTGATACTTGATTATTTAATTTCTGTTTTTGTTACTACATATTAATAATATTATGAATAGTATGTTACAAGTTAATATTATTGAATTGAATGTATTTAAATTAGTAAACAATAAGAATAAAACTAACATTGTGTGGTTTTATGAAACGACGAAACAAGTGAAACTCTGCGAGTCACGGGTGTCGCGAAACGCGAAGTAATTACTCTGTGGTAAGAAACACTGATTAGTTATAATGTAGTTACTCTGTGATCTATGGCACAAGAGGTGCAGGTAGATCTGTGACCGATGGCGCTTGCTTGATTATCTGTGAACCGGACCGTATTAGTTCATTTATCTTTCTTGTCTCTGGATTCAAGTTATAGACAGGATGTAGCCTTGAGCTATTTTTACTAACCAATCATGAAGCGAATAACGAGAGCTATCGTCGCCAGCCAATGGCGGGCGACGTGATCCATTTCCGCGACGCTACTTTACCGACTGCTTCCGCCCAAGTTTTGCTGATGGGAGAACCGAAAGTTCATTTATTCTTCTTGCGCAGTCGACAGAGTTAAGGCGCTCCTCTTAAGGAGTCAGAGCGCATCGGGTTTAAGTGCTTCACCGGCATATCTCAGTAAGTACAGTGACTATACCTTTCATATTCTTAGCCAATATTATCCAAGTCGTTATTAGCAAATGTGTCCTTTTGACTATGCATTTAATAACAGCAGTTAATGTTATCTGAGCGCCTATGCGTGGCTAGGTGCCCAGCTAATGTTCTAGTAATTCCTAATTGAGTTAATTACATATTATTTCCCTTAAACTCAACATATTGGTCCGACAGGCTTATGACGTCATCAGCTGTCCTTTTCGCCTCTTAGAGATTGAGTCGGAATCATTGGATTCATGAAGGTCGTTTAGCTGGTACAGCTTCCCAGGATGGTGCGGTGCTATGGCAGGTACTGCGGCACTGTATAAGTTGCTTCGTCCTGAGGGCCTACGCTACGGAACCCTCGGCACGAAGACGCCATCCATAACGTCTGAGGAACTACGTTACGGACTCCTTATAGACATATCCAAAGCGAGTGACGACTCATTAAAACCACGTCTAGGACGCGGTACCAAGAGAGCTCCATGCTGCGGCATGAGATGGCGATACGCCTCTGTGTGAAGCACACAGGCTTAACCTTGGTGACTCAACCCTAAGAGTTCTTGTATAGTCACGTACGTGTGGTTGCTCGGTGTCGCCCTCATGGAGGGTCGATACCGAGCGACCTATATTATAGATTTCAGAACGCACGATCTGCTGGAGGGCCCACGAGGGGACGCGGTCCAGTGGGCAGCAGACTGACGGTATGAGCGGAGTCAAGCACGCGCCAGTCACACACACACACGCAGCGGAGAGCAGAACGGAAAGTTAACTCAGGCAAATTGCGAAGCAGAACACAGGTAAGAGATTACCTATTATTACACTGTTGACGACCAGCCTATACGATTCGAGCTCATCAAAGATAGGGGGTCGTCACAATGGTGGAGTGTGCTGGGATTCTTTAACGAGAAATGGTGGACGTGCGCTGAGAATTTTTAACGAGAAGTGTTAAAACAAGATGGAGACAGAAATGAGAGTTCATTGTCTAAGCCAAGCTGAAAACTCAATACTTGAAAATGAGCTCGCTCAACGCTCCAATGCTGTGTGTGTGTCGTACTGAAAGAATTGTTGTATTGGTCTGATATTGTGTATTTCTTGTCATAAGTATGTTAAAAATCAAGTGAAAATTCAGAGTCAATATGGGTCAGAAAATTGGTAATTGATTCCTTGGTGTCTCGATACATGACGTTGTGCTGTTATTTTTGCAAATATATTATGCAATTGTATTCATTTAAACAGTGAAAACTTAAAAAACTAACATAAAACAAAAATTGGTAGTTTTGGTTCAGTACTATCCAAATAGATGGCGTTTTGACATTATTTTCACAAATATATTGCGTAATTACGTTCAGTGAGAATTTCAATTATTCATGAAAAACGATTCGCACATGATAATGCATGTTAGATAGAATGTGATTCTACTCGTGCAAAATTAAAAGGTAGTAAACCAACAAACTATCGCTTATCATACGTTGGTTTCGAAGAGGGCGCTGTACTGGGTACGTTTCGAAGAAATCGCTTCTATAAAACGATGATTGTTGAAAATTCGGACGGAAAGTATTTATTTCAGTTAGCAGTGCTTATAAATGTCATTTTTACACTATTTTCCGATGATTTTACGATAAAAATCAATGAATATCTGAAAATGAAAAAATTTATTTGAAATGTATTAAATTTCTGTGAGATGGGCGGCGGTCATTGTTTTCTAAGTCGCCATCTTGTGGGTCCGTACGGAGGAACACGAGTCAATTCAAGTAATCAATTGTTTAGTATTAGTAAATATCGTAAAGTGATTCATGGCTAGATTATCGTGGTAAAACGTTTCTTATAATAGTGTGACGATGCTAAACAAAATGTGTAGTGAAATTACGTGTCGGAACATGCCTCCGAAAGAGTAGGTACCTACCTAGTGTTCTAAAAATAGAATCGCCGGACGACTTAAGAAAATAAACCCCGTAAGTAATTATGTATTTTAAATTCTTAGATTGTTAGTGAGTAGACAATATACGGAATTAAACGCAGTGATCTAATTAATAGATGATACGTTAAGAAAATTTTCATACTGACATCTAAATTTCTCTATCAAATCTAGTTGGTATTATTTGACATATTAAAGATTAAAAATCGAACATAAAAACTCGTTTACTCATCATACTAAAACGTAATATATTATATTACAGTAATAGTGTTGTGATATACTTAACAATTTGCATAGTGAGTGAATAACAAGTCTGGCTAGAGTCATCAAAATAACATCTATGCCAGATACGTTTAAATTCATAGTGAATAAAAATAATAATAGGGAATAATATACCGATATACTTATAATTAAATAAGGTATTATTATTCATGTTAGACAATTAACTTGCTTTGTTGTACATAATTGATTCATAACAAAACAAATTTAATAGTTGTTTGTTAAAACGTAAATTTGAAATTCGCGCTTTATTTCATACCTATTCTATTCGAGTTATGTCAGAAGACAGAAACGTCAGACGTCAACTGACAATTGAAATGTCAAGTGTACTGATTTGAAGTATGTCATCATTTACAGTGACAGTTTGATAGATTATATTATTTAAATACCCCAACGTTAGCATTTAAACGAAAGCTTAATTAATAATTCGTTCTTTTAAAATAAAATAACAACGCGTTACTTAGAAAGTCTATTTATGTAAGTCTATGAAAGCAATCGAATAATTGTTTAAATTGATTAATTTTATTAATGGTTGGTAACTGCAATCATAGCAGAGCCATCTAGAGTAATTCCGTGACACTACGAGTCTAAGACACACCGATATCTCTGGTCTGATTTATCTTGGTGGATCATTTTAGTAGTACTTTAATTTAAACGGCTACCAACAGATGTCGCAAATCGCAATAATATAGAATGCAACTTTATATGCTAAAGGATTCATTCGTAAAATTATTAAACGAAATAACGCAAATGAATTTGCTCAAAATATTTAAATTTTACGTTACGTTATTTAAGTTCAAGAACGCAAACACGTTCTTTAACTTATTAATTTCTTAATCTGTGGTTATGTTTACTTTCTCTTCCGCGTTAGCTAAAACCGAGTACCTATATTTGTGTATTATCTATGGCGAAAACATTGACGCATTATTTATTATCTATGATTCGCGTTTTCACTTAGACGATTTATATGTTCTACTCTAAGACCAAGAATCTGCTGCTGTAGTAGTCTATGGTGCACGTATTTGACTTTATCTAGTATAATAGTGATCTGTGGTGTAATTATTTGACTTTACTTGTACCTACATAAATGATTTGTTTTGATTTGTGGATGTTTACGTGAAAACTTTAACAAGATATTTCTAACTTAATGAATAAGTAAATAGATATGAAACACGTATGAATGTTTTACATAAAATAAGTTTAAACTTTCTTTTCGTGTTCGTGCAAAACAGAATTTGTGCGGTATATAAAATATCTTATAACACTAGATTCAATGAAGTTTAAAACTCTTTTCAAAAGGACCACTAAATTATTAAGTGAACAATCAATGAAAACCATAGTTAAAATTGAGCGAATAGGCATATATAGGCAGTAGTTGGAAGTGACTTTTGGAAAACAATAAAATGAAAAAATTGTACTTCATGTTTAACTCGAACTAAAAAGGTGAGCAAAATCTAGTAGTTATTTACATAAACCGCTAATTTAAACAAGATATTGAATCTTTTCTAACTTCTGAATAAGATTAGAAGGTAAATTTAGGTATGACTGAATTGATATATTAATAAATGAAATTAAAATCTAAATTTAGGCGAAAAATTTTAAAAGGGGGGACCCCACAGGTGCTTGTTATTTACCGCAGTTGTTTGCTATTTACCGCAGGTGTTTTGGCATTCAAGGATATAATTGTATTCAGTGTCGATTCATCTATTACCTTCATTATATCATACAAGACAAGACACAAGGTGTGTCTCGAGTAAATTGCTACTTTGCATAAAGACTAAATAAGGATAATTAACAGTTGATAAGAATTCGTTGTTCAAATGATTTAGCCATCAATTACTATGTTACGATTCGATGATAAACCACCTATTAATTATATATTTGTGTGATATTGTTATACGTGTGTTATAGTATTGTGATATAGTATTTTAATATTATGTTTGGGTAATTGAACTACGAGATGCAGTGAGTATAATAGGGCTGCATTCATAGCTTCATTTTATTAATGGATCGGTGTAGCAGAAGAAATGCAACTTTGTGAAGATTGTTTGGCTGTGTATACAGTTGACGAGAAGTTCACTTAAGGTGATTGTATACATATATGAAGCAGTATATATTTCAGTTAATCTATTCACACAAGTAGACTGTATGAATATGTTTAAAATTAATATGAAGAGAAACATTTAAATACAAGTTATCTCGAAGCAAACTGATATTGCTAAAAATTGCTTATAGATAGTAAGACTTACATTTATGAGTATAAAATCAGATGGTAATACATGAAGTAAAGATGATTTAATACTGTATGCTATAAAATGAAACTATCTGTTTATAGACTTACAAGAGAGCTGACACTCCAGACATTTGCTGAAGACATGTTGGATTGGCTTCAAAGTGGATCAAACGCTTCTACGCTACAGCTACTACAACAGATCAAGATAAGATCACAAAGAGTGATAGTCTAGTCGAAAGCTACTCAAATGAACGAAGATCTCGAGGATTCTTCTAGCAGCAACTCAAGAAGCTGAAAGCAGATATGCTAAATTACAATCTACAGTAAGTAGACTAAATATTGATTTGAACAATTAACTTCGAAAAGTCAAGAACCGATAATGATGAAATTCTAAAATTACAACGATACAGTTAGAAGCAGAAGATTACTTTGTAAGATTAATGTGAAGATCAAAGCGAAAGGATTTCTGTTGAAAGGAGACTACGAACTAACAAGGATTTAAATCTTTATTCAAACAAGCAAATAACCTAAGCTGTGATTAGCAGAATTTCACGGAGATATTCTGAATTTCATCACATTTATGATCAATTTAATTCAAGCATTAATAACAGAAACTTGTCTAACATTATTATTTATTAACAGCTGCAAAGACTATTGAATACGAGGCAGACATATTCAATGACATCGAATGACACTTAAAAGTTTAAAATCATTAAGTGAAGATATAGATTATACTACTTGAGATTCATGATTATGGAGAAATTTCCAGGAGATATAATTTATGAACTTAAAGTGAGGATCAACATCGATGGAATCAATGCATCGAGGAGAGGAGAAACTTTGGATATAATTATAACAGCAAGAGGAAGCCGAAAGAACTACATAAATTAGTCAAGTAGAAAACTACATAACACGAGCGTTATATGCAAGTACATTCAACAGTAACAACAATAGAAGATTTATACCTAATGACAATTGGAAGAATAGAACATTCTGTATTCTACACAACAATGTTGTGGTATATTATTTATCAAGAGGAAGACCGAAGCATATTTAAGAAGCGAAAGTAAAGCATACCAAAGTCTGAACGAATGCATTTATCATAGGTTTGCTATGAGGTTAGAAGAATTAACAGGCTTATTGATAAAGTTTAGATATCATCAGATTATACTATCAACAGATGTAGAAAAAGCAATTTTACAAATTGCACTCCATCGCAAAGATTATGATGTCACAAGATTCCAATGGATAAAGGATTTGTCTAAACCACTCATGGAAGATAACTCTTTGCATATGAGGTTCTGTAGAGTAACATTTGGAATTATTAATAGTCTATTTCTATTGAACACAACGATAAAGAAGTATCGAATATTAAAAATAAACAGAATGGATTCTCAATTCTATTCATTCTGCAAAGGACAACATTACAATGATGAATGTAATATCTTCAAGACAATGAAGGACTGGAAGGCGCAGTTGGAAAAGCGCATACAAAAGGTATGGACAATATTTTTATATTTCTACAAGAATCACTTCAAGAGAAACTGCAAGCGACTAGCAACTTGACATCACTGCAAGAAAGAAAGCTTCACAATAGTACTCTTTGTCCTACGAAGCTTGCGGCAGAGGAAGAAATTATTAATTCTTTAATACAAGTGTAGAGAGATATTTAATGAAATATATGTTGACAACTTAGTTTACAGATGATGTCAAAGAAGCATTGGAGATACATTACATTGGATGTTACATTAGAGATTATATACATTGAAGAAAATTACATCAGTATATGGATCAAGAAACATCGAGTGGATTCATAGCACCATATCTTTGTCAGTCAAAAGTATTCCTACAGGAGTTATGGAAAAATAAGAACAGGGGGGACAGAACAAATGACAAAGGATTGGTCAAGTGTACATACATAACTAGAGGAAGTCAAAAGTATACAACGAGATATTGCATTGTTACAGGACAGACCTAAAGGAAGGTGATTGTCAATTACACTACTTTACAGATTTATCACGCAAGAACTATGCTACAGTAGCATATGTAATGCAAGGAAGACAAGTAAACTTTGTCATATGGAAATCAACTTGTACCTGTAAAGGATCAGGAAGAATTGGAAATTCCACGCTAAGTACACCAAGTAATTGTACTGATTAATTTAATAAGTCTATTGCCAACTTATTTAAATTGCAGCAAACTACTTCCCAGGAAGAGTGACACAACAGTTCCTTCGGACTGTTCTATTCGGCTATCGAATAGTTTTGGATTGGTACAAATATTCTAAACTTCTAACACCATTCGTATCTAGAAGAATACAAGAAAACAAAAGGAACAAAGGATTGGAAATGAAAATGAAAAGGAGAATATTTAATTTTCACATAGGCCTAAATAACAGGTTCTTATGAGAAGTCAAAACTCTACAACCAGGTTCGGAAAGCAGGTTGCACCGAGAAGAACTGGCAAGAAAGTGCCGAGCAATTTGTTTGTGATTGATTATTGATTATGGATTGATTATGGATTGATTATGAAATACGTTCTTTCAGAACTAAACTCAGCAGAGGTTGCGACGAAACCATTTAAAACCAAAGGAAGTTGGTTGACTGGATCATACTACTTGTTACAGGGACTTCACATTTAGTACAAGAAGATGAAATATCTTCTACCTAACTTCTAAACCCATATCTTCTACCCGATGGAAGTAGAAAATAGAAAATGAAGAAGCAATTACTTCCTACAAAGATAGTGAGTTAACTCATGATATTATAAGGAAGATTATAAGTAAAACTATCACGTAGGTGTGAATCACACACTAAGTTTAATCCAAGAAATGTATTGGATTCCGCAAGGCAAACGCCAAGTACAAAAGGTATTGAAGAAATGCTCTACATGCGTGAAGCATGGTGAAGGATCATTTAAGTTACCACCAACATCAGCATTACTCCAGAGAGTGAATGAAATAAAAGGTGAACTATAACTTTACATTTACCAGATTAGATTAACAACAAAACAGGCCTAAGAATGTTTTAGTTAACAATGGAAGTGGCACCGAGAAGAGATGGATTTGCCAAATATCACCTATATTTGGCGGTAAGAGCCATACACTTAGAAGTTGTTTAAAACCTCTCCGCTGAGGAGGGTCTCGAGCTCTGAGAAGGATGACTACTATGAGAGCAACTCCCAGAGTAATACAGACAATGCATTTTACTTCAAGTTAGTGTCAGAAATATTAACACAACCGGACTGCATAGAGAACAAAATTAGATGGAAATTTATCCCAGCTTTAGCACAGTGAGTTGGAGAGTTCTACGAACGAGTGACTATCGTGAAACACTGCATGAGGAGAACACTGCAGAAACATTTATTGAAGGACAGTGAATTATGCACAGTCATGAAACAAATGGAAACCACCAGATTTCTTAACTCTAGATAGATGTGTAGCGGTCGTCAGTAGCTGACGATAGATGGCGTAACTAGTACCATAGCACACGCTGACGAAGCATTCGACGAACGTGCTATGTATACGAGTTCTGACGTCACACGCTCCGATCGTAAGCGGTCTCCAGGCATAGCATCTGCTTGGAGGGAAATTTTCCTACCAATACCGGTAAAGATGTATAAATGTTTAAAACTGTTTCAGCAGATTGTCCAACTGAAGGGACAACTTAGTGGAAAACACCAATAGTTTACTCCAGGGTGAACCTGGACGAGAAGTGTCCGAAGACATTCTCTTAAGTGAAATGGAGATACACCGTGTGGAAAACACTCAAGCTGAACCTGAGGATAGTTTCATGCTCGCAGAGACTCCTCAAGTTCCAGAGATGTATGTAACTGTTGCCACGCCTAGAACCAAAAGGAATGCTGCCACAGAGCTCTCGAAAAAACCATTGAGTGAACGCAAAGTCTTGTTAAACTTTTTGTTTCCCTCGAGTCGGGAGTGTCGCGAAACGCGAAGTAATTACTCTGTGGTAAGAAACACTGATTAGTTATAATGTAGTTACTCTGTGATCTATGGCACAAGAGGTGCAGGTAGATCTGTGACCGATGGCGCTTGCTTGATTATCTGTGAACCGGACCGTATTAGTTCATTTATCTTTCTTGTCTCTGGATTCAAGTTATAGACAGGATGTAGCCTTGAGCTATTTTTACTAACCAATCATGAAGCGAATAACGAGAGCTATCGTCGCCAGCCAATGGCGGGCGACGTGATCCATTTCCGCGACGCTACTTTACCGACTGCTTCCGCCCAAGTTTTGCTGATGGGAGAACCGAAAGTTCATTTATTCTTCTTGCGCAGTCGACAGAGTTAAGGCGCTCCTCTTAAGGAGTCAGAGCGCATCGGGTTTAAGTGCTTCACCGGCATATCTCAGTAAGTACAGTGACTATACCTTTCATATTCTTAGCCAATATTATCCAAGTCGTTATTAGCAAATGTGTCCTTTTGACTATGCATTTAATAACAGCAGTTAATGTTATCTGAGCGCCTATGCGTGGCTAGGTGCCCAGCTAATGTTCTAGTAATTCCTAATTGAGTTAATTACATATTATTTCCCTTAAACTCAACATATTGGTCCGACAGGCTTATGACGTCATCAGCTGTCCTTTTCGCCTCTTAGAGATTGAGTCGGAATCATTGGATTCATGAAGGTCGTTTAGCTGGTACAGCTTCCCAGGATGGTGCGGTGCTATGGCAGGTACTGCGGCACTGTATAAGTTGCTTCGTCCTGAGGGCCTACGCTACGGAACCCTCGGCACGAAGACGCCATCCATAACGTCTGAGGAACTACGTTACGGACTCCTTATAGACATATCCAAAGCGAGTGACGACTCATTAAAACCACGTCTAGGACGCGGTACCAAGAGAGCTCCATGCTGCGGCATGAGATGGCGATACGCCTCTGTGTGAAGCACACAGGCTTAACCTTGGTGACTCAACCCTAAGAGTTCTTGTATAGTCACGTACGTGTGGTTGCTCGGTGTCGCCCTCATGGAGGGTCGATACCGAGCGACCTATATTATAGATTTCAGAACGCACGATCTGCTGGAGGGCCCACGAGGGGACGCGGTCCAGTGGGCAGCAGACTGACGGTATGAGCGGAGTCAAGCACGCGCCAGTCACACACACACACGCAGCGGAGAGCAGAACGGAAAGTTAACTCAGGCAAATTGCGAAGCAGAACACAGGTAAGAGATTACCTATTATTACACTGTTGACGACCAGCCTATACGATTCGAGCTCATCAAAGATAGGGGGTCGTCACAACGGGCGCCATAAATCTAATTTGGAGTTTAAAGAGAAGGGAAATTTGCAGAAAAAATATGAAAGAGGGAATATAAGAAATTCTAATTTTTGGGTGTATTTTGTAAGGAAAATTAGCAAGTACTTAAATTTTTTATGCAAAGTATCAATATTATTCGATCCATCGATAATTATTTTACAGTGTTGCTCTATACCAGTTTTCAACTACCTATTAATTTACCCAAGTAAACTGACTTACTTAACAGACTTTATAATAAAAACTAGTAGGGCGCGTGGGTGCGCGGGCCACATGTGGCCCGCGTGCTGTCTTCCCGCCTATAAAAAATACCTTCAAAGTTCGCATACATTTTCTATGAAAAAATTAATTCCGCCATTTTGAATTTTTTTCTACCCGTCGAATAGACCTTTAGGTCCTGATCCACTCTTGTCAAGAAACCGTTCTTCCATCTTTTATACTTTCCGAGATATCGACGAAATTCGAATGGCAGCCGTTTTGAATCCGCCATTTTGAAATTTTTTTCAGCTGACTGCCAATTGGATGACGTTTCGAATGACATTTGATCGAGCACCCCCCATCTAACTTCAATACCCTGGCTGTGCTCTTCACCCGTCTTCGAAATCCTCAATCATGATCTCATTGCATATTTTTTCTGGTAGTCCTCCGAAACACCGCATCAAAATTTTTCGCTAGGGTTTAAAAAATGCGTACACAGAGCTGACAAGACATACGCTGCTGACACGTTTAAATGAACGCGCAATTAAGTATGAAGTTACTGTTCTCTCGATAGATTATGTGATGGCTCAATCGCTCTATGCGCGGAGCCAATACCTCAGAAGAAGAAAAAGTATATTATCCCTGTGTGTGTTCTGTGATATTATATTATGTCTGTGTGTATAATCTATTCCTCAGATCTATTCAAAGATATTGTACACTAACAAGATTGAGTACTAACCATTGTTGCTAAGCTAATTTGACACTTATTACTATCAAATTAGAGGCGCTATTATCTTACAAGCAGTAGCTAGCTAAAAGCGGTCCTGAGCGAGACGAATAGATTTGGTCGTCGTGTCCTTGTCTGACATCTTGCCAACTCAACTAAATATTAGGTTTGGTAGAAACGGTAGATTTCTTTTTATTTTTGTTTTTTTATAATATACCAAAAAGAAACATCTATAAACTCTGAAACTTATTTGAATAAGTTTCTAAAGTTATTATAATTATTTAAAACGATAATTATTTCGTTGTATTAAAAAAAATTATTATTATTGAGTAAAAGTAGTATTTATGTCCTTGGGACTGGTATTACTAAAAGTAAGATGGCGGTTTGTTTACTGCTATTCTGTAGGGTAACCATGAATTACGTAGATCAAAGATTTTTCTTGTAGTAGGACTTTATTCTTTAATTGCAGATGTATAATAATAGTCTACAATTATAATAAAATAAATCTCCCATGTTTATGTGTAAGCACATACCTACCTTAACTTCCGATCGACAGCACCAAATTGGATATTTAATTTTTAATTGTGTATGATATTGTCAGGAGTTGGTTTGTGTAAAAAATATTAAACGAAATTCCCGGGCGAAGTGATAAATGAGTCAGCAGTCAAAATAATTTGTCCTGTGAATTTTTTTTTCATCATGTTCACCTTAAATTAGAAAGGGACGCCCTACCTGAGGTGCCCTCTCGCGCGGACCGTTTTTTTCATCATAGTGCTCAGTCTTGTTAAAGTACAATGTCTTTGGATCTATTCTATGGTGCTTATGCCCGAAAGCACAGACCACACATCAGAGACCATAGACATAAAACACTATGTATGGCAGAGACTTAGAGTAACTAATCTATGGCGGAGACCACAGACCACACAGCAGCAGCACGAAAGTTTTAACTTTCGAAAGTCCGAAAAGCTAAAAAAAAATTGACTGAAGCTTGCTAAAATTAAAAATTACTAAAAATTATCATTTGTTGAGTAATTGGACACGATGTGTTCTATTAAAGTAATGGACATTCGCAAAATTAAATTGACTTTCAATACAAGAGTGACTTTAGCGCGTTTGTTTACACTTTATTGGAAGCCGTTGCTATCCGAATTACAGTTTTAAAAACATTACAAATTCTTGTTTGTACGAGCTTTTGAATGGAAATTAAAACAATTTTCCACAATGAGGACCGTTCCTAAATGGGTAAACAAAATTCACGAAGCTGATAAAATTGAGTTCTCAAGGTATGTATTATAAAGTAATTATTTTTAGGCCTGTGGATTTCGGTCTCATTTCAGACCACCATCAGGTAGAGAAAATACTCTGGAGCAGGATTGCATGACTAGAGCTGAACAGGTTCTCGTCTGAGGTGCCCACAATGAGGGGCTGGCCCCGACGTGGTGTTTTATCGCCCCAGCTGTGGACCCTCATCGCTGGCACGACACCTGGCTATTTGTATCTGCCTATTTGTTATATTTGTCAAATAACTTCCATGTGTGGAGAGTATATTTGCCAAAATTATTGCCATATTTGCCTGTTTGGCAAATACAGCCAATAACAAATACGGTTTACCGAACCACTGTCGGTTTTTTGAGACATATCAAAGGAGACAAATAGGCAAACACGCAAATATACTGGCCACACATGGTCGGCTTCATAAGCGCGTGAATTGTCGACCAGTACAGGCGGACGGCGTTATTTTTTTGTATTTGACTCCATGTGTAGACGGTTGTATCGCCTATTTGCCGAAAATTTTGGCAAATACGCGATCATCCAATCACAAATACAAATAGCCATGTGTGGTACCGGCATTACAGTTGACCAACTGCAGTGTAAGATGGCTGAGCTATATTACACATTTGGTAATTCTGATGATCCGGTGATCAAGAAGTTAAGATAATCCTATCATATGTATTTAACGACTTATTTCACATTGTGAATTCATAGAAATAAAGTTCTTCTTCTTAATTACAGCGTCCACACAATATGCTTTAGTCCTGATGGAACACAACTGATAGTCGGTGCAGGAGAGAAGGTGATGGTGTATGACCCGAGAGATGGAGCCCTCGTCCAACTCCTCCAAGCGCATAAAGGACCTGTATATGCAGTGGCATATTGCAATGATGGAAAGAAGTTTGCTAGTGGTAGTGCTGATAAGAATGTCATCATATGGACCTCTAAGATGGAGGGAATACTTAAATATTCGTAAGTAGTACATCTGAACAATCCCATATCTATGTAAATTTATAATCTCATAGCTGTGTAATGTTTCTATTTATAATAAAGCCCTCTTGCAATCAATGCTGCAAAGAATAAAGACTCAGTTATCAGACCCTTTAATAAGATCTGTGAACTTTAGTGTTGCTATAGGAACTGTGTTCTTAAAAGTAATTGTCTTTTTGTTAGAGTATCAGCATGGATGACTTAGGATGTTATTCTTTAAAATTATTGATTATGTATCAAAATGATTGTACACAACAGGATTAGAACCCACAGCTCACAGCTATCTCAGTGGGGCCATATGCGATCTACTTTCCAAAGATCCATCATCACACATGCCCTCACTGCAATGATGGACCTTTGGAAAGTAGATTGTAAACTGAAATGATTTCTACTAAAATTTTAATAATATAAAAGGACCCTTTAGGCATATGTCATCGCGATAAGACAAGTAATGAACCTTATGACTCAATACTAGATACTATAGTTGTAAAAATATAATAGGTTCCTTTTGGCATATGTCATCGCGACAAGACAAGTAATGAACCGATACAACTCGCTACTTGATACTAACAATGAATTGATTCAAGTTTGAATCAGTATTTGATCGATTTTACAGTGTGTCAAGTGCATTGGATTAAAGTACTTACCAGAAAATGTAACTTAAACTTAATATTGTAGGTATTTTGAAATGATAGAATGATACGAAATTTTGGAATTTATCTGAAATTTTGGAATTTATCTTTAATATAATATTTTTAGTTACAATGCCATTCACTCAATAAAACATTCACTCAGTCATGTGCCGCTTGGTCGAAGACAACCCATCCTATAGAAATCAGTGCCACTAATCTCATTCTTTTCAGTAAAAATCACTACACTATATTCAATCACTATTGAAATCGAATGAAGCTGGTGAAGTAATGAAGTGGTTACAACACTAAAATTAATAAAAAAGACTGACAACTTAACTAGTTTTAAAAGCATGTTGTCATAAATTAGTATGTTACTATTTCTTTCAGTTTCATTCCAAGTGACATTCTATGATCTGTCTCAAACGCCAAAAGGGATCTATTATATTTTTTTACAACTATAGATGGCAACATATTTTTGCTAAGGACTGAATAAGCTATGATGTATTGTAATCATCTTTCTAGCTCCTAGTTCATTAACTTAGAACCCACGTAAAACATAAGTCCTGCCAGATTCAATCATTTTGAAATGATTGTATTGAATATTAATTGATTCTTTTAATTGTGATTTTTGACGTGACAACGTCTTATAATTCGAAAGAGCCGGTTGCACGCACGAAAAAACATGACTCATCCGGCGTTACCGGCGTTACCTCGCTCATGCGGCGTTACCTCGCTCTGAGGCGTTCCATGTAAGGCTTGAAGTGCAAGCGAGAGCGCGGAACGAGCGACAAAGAAGACGTTGTCACGTTCAACCATCGTCAGTAAACCGACTTTACAGGCAACCAATTTTTTTTAGGCACAGTGAAGCTATCCAGTGTTTGGCGTACAATCCAGTGACATTTCACCTGGCGTCATGTGCTCTTTCGGACTTCGCATTTTGGTCGGCGGATGTGAAAGCAGTCCAGAAGTACAGAGTCTCGGGTCGGATCACTTGCTGCGCGTGGGATCCTACAGGGCAGCATTTGGCTATAGGCCTAGCAAATGGGGCGGTTTCAGTGCGTTGTAAGGTAAGAAATGTCATAAATAATAATCCCAGACCCTTTAAATAGCCTGGGTCCTTGGCTCTGACCTTGCCTGTAAAATACAAAAGTGAAACACTCGGATGATTTATGACCGAGTCTGCAGCGAGATTATAACACAACTATAGTAGTTAGTATACCCAGAGAAGATAGAAAATGACTACCATGTCTATTGTTTAGAGGAACAATAAGACAATAATTTCACAAATAAGAATGGCGTAGCGGCAGCGAACCTGCCATCTGCGACGGAGGTTGTGGGTTCGATTCCCACTACTGGTAAATGTTTGTGTGATGAGCATGAATATTTTCCAGTGTCTGGGTGTTTTTCAATATATTAATTTAAGTATATTAGTATGTATGTATATTTATCAGTTATCTAGTACCCATAACACAAGCTATCTTACTTTGGGGCTAGATTGCGATGTGTGCAGTGCCCTGGTATATATTTATTTATTTATAATTTTTATTTTTATATAATGTAAAATGATTGTATTAAATTTGGAATTTTGTACATTTTGTAGAAACATTTTGATATGTTTTTGGTGGTGGTATGATATGGTTACATATTTGGTGTATTTTATTTATTTTTTATGTGTTTTCCAGTCGGGTGATGAAATACATAGAATAATAAGGGACGCTGCAGTGTGGGCAGTCACTTTCTCAAAGTCTACCCTCCTAGTTACAGATTGGAATGACACACTATCATTCTACAATATACAGGGTGAGCCTGTTTTAAAAGAAAGAAACATAGGTGAGCTCATTTAAAATTTATTCTGATTAATTGCCTTGTCAAGTGGTTAGAATGTGAGGGACCATGTCTTGGGTTTGAGTCCTGGTTGGGGCAAAATGTTTTATGAATTGGATATTTAAGTGAAGGAGGGCTGCTAGGTGCTAAGGAAATCTCTTTTGGAAGATAATTAAGTTCATAATTTATACTATGGCAACCCTTAACTTTCCCTTGGCTTACCATATAATGGTAAACAATGGAAAACTAGGTAAACATTTATGCTCATCACACAAATATTTATAGCCTATTGCGTAAATCGAACCCACGACCTCCGACGCAGAGGGTAAGCATTACAACTGTGCCATTTGGTGGTCAATGATTGAAGAATTTTGTAAAGCATATTATGTACATATTTAAATTGGGTAAGTCATTATAAACTAAGACAAAAATAATGACGTACACTGAAAAAACTAATTAAGAGGGCGCTGAAAGCTAGAAAAAAATCAGATTGTGTCACAGGTCGCAACGCAGACTGCCACATAATGTCAACAAAACCGTGAACACTAGGTAAGATAATCAGATAAATTCGGCTAAGTGCATTTCGGACCACCTAGTTGTAGGCAAAAGATTTCTTGAAATTTTATTTGAAGATTGAAACGGCATTTTTTGGAATTTTATAATTTACCACAATTTTTTGATGATATCGTAAGATGACCTTATTCATATAATAAACAACTTTCGGAACATTGAATTAATCTTAAATGACTTTTCAATCGTCAGATAAACGTTAATTGGGGAATAAACATAATAATATGACGTTTTGTCAGATTTTGTATGCCATAATATAAATATTTCAAGTTTATTCCTCAGATCTGGCGATTGAAAAATCGCCACTTACAAATGCTCAATATGGGTTGGATGCCATGTTTGAACTTGAAAATTATTTAGAAAAGCTAAATAATGAAAACTCTATAACTGTTCTATTTCTTGACATGTCTAAGGTGGTTGATCTTGTTAACCATAAAAAATATTGGACAGATGTTATACTTTTTATATCTGTCAATCTTATTAGTTATCCTTCTTTCTATTTCTTTCTGCATTGTATCACTTGTAACTATCAACTGTCCAAGGTAAACATACTCTTCCACATAATCGATTTTCTCATTATTTACTTTGATGTTATATGTGTGTGATGCATTTCTCATAATTTTTGTTTTAATTGTATTCATTGAAGCCCTGCGCGCTGTCGCGCTGTGGTCTGATAGATGCTGTTGCATTTCATATAGTTTTTGGGGACACTGAAAATAGGCTGAGATCATCTGCGAAGCGTAAATCAGTCAGGAATGAGGATTTTATATTAAGTTCATAATCGTCCCATTCCAGGTTCCTGAACGTCATTTCGAGGGCTGCTGAAAACAACTAGGGTCACCTTGTTGGATAGGTTGGGTTAGGGTCACCATGAACACCCTAAACACGCATCGCTTCCCAGATATATTCATGTTCCAAGGAGTCTAAGGCTTTGTTATAATGGAAAAAATGCATGAAAATTTGAAATACCACATGACACTACTGAAATACTACATGTAAATGTAAAATAAAGGAAATGCATGCTTAACCAGAAATTAAAAGAAGACCACACAAATACAAGACCTATTTGCTATAATAATAAACCAATTGACATTGTGCAATACAAGGTTTTTCAGGCATTTATTTTGACGTGGGCTATTAGGCTAGTCTGATGGGCACTTTTGGCCCGGGAAAAACTCGCTGCGAGTGAAATTTTGATTCGTATTTAATTAATAGGAATTATTATTGAATGGAAGTAGGCGTTATTTTGCGAAAATCCATCATTAGCAGAACAGATTAATTTGTTTTGCTATAATCCGCTACTTGAAAAGATTCTGTCGTAGAGTCTACGATTTCGCATCGTGAAGTCAACATCTCCTGAGGATATCCCGGTGTCGGGTCGAAACGTGCGTTGAAGAAAGTGATGGAAAATTGTGTGTGGTGTTTCATGTGGGTAGTGTTCCTGCTTATTTTATCATATACAATCTTTTGAAATAGCGGATTATAGCAAAACAAATTAATCTGTCCTGCTTATAGGAATTATATCCTAAGTGTGTAAAACACTAATGAAAAAGATGATTAGTTAAAGCTAGGGGTGGTTTTTTAAGTGCACTATCCGTGATTTTAAGTGTCTAATTATCATGGTTCAAGAAATACAGCCTGGTGACAGACGGACGAATGGACGGACGGACGGATGGACGGACGGACGGATGGACGGAAAGACGACCAGCGGAGTCTTCGTAATAGGTCCCGGTTTTTACACTTTGGGTACGGAACCCTAAAAATAAGCCAAAAAAATATTAAAGCGGAGTCTTTTTCATTAGCTGTGTACAAATTCATTTCACCCTTTTACAGAATTCATTAGGTACTTATAAATATTTCCTATTTATATATTGCATCGCAATAAATTTGTAATATTATTTAATTTATTATTGCACATTATCTCTTGAACTATTTTTACGTAGGAACTAATTAACATACTAACATTTAGTAGTTTTGTGAATGTTAGCATGTTATATTTAATATTTGCATACTGAAGAGTCAAAAGAGTGAACATGTTTCACAAAATGCGCACATACAGGAGCACTCTCTATTCCTCTCTCTCAAAATTGATTGGGATCGTCCTTTTTTGCATATACTACTCCCACCGTCATTGCCATGTCATTACTTGAGGGAATTCAGTGCTCGTTAATTGTGTGCTTTAAAAATAAAGAGTGAAGGTCGATATTCGACTGAAAGGCTTTTGCTTTAATATACTTTTATTTCGTAGTTTTTGCTCCCCATATTTACAATTATATTATTAACACCACCAAATCATTTATAAATACACACACAATAATTTATAATTCATAATCTATATATCAAAGATACAACGAACTATTTTCTTGGCCTGGAGCACAGAAATACAGTCTTCTCGTCTCAATGGAGCAATTGTGACTGATTGTCATGCGCAAAACGTCGTTTTGGTACAAAAGAGCATGGCGTATTACGCGGAATAAGAATGTAATAAACGCCATTTATAGTTTACTGTAATAACTTTTAAAATACATAACTTAGAAAGAAAACGATTGTGTACGCACTTCGTTATATTTATTGGAATTATAATCCTAAACCTTGGCTCTCTAGTACGTATAACATTGATAATAAATTGAAAATTGTAAAAAATTGGACGCAACTTCGGGAATTTTTTTTATCGACAAAAAATTATCCTTTTGTGTTTTCGCTTTCACAGTTTCTCGACAATATGATGTAATATTCGTGTGTTTTATTTCAGGGAGTTGAGACTTGATTTACTACTGTAAAAATCGAATCTTGAACTGACATCTTCACTTACTACCCGCTCTTAAATCGATCAAGTAACAAAAAAGTTAAAAGCATTTAAATCTTTCTGATTATAGAGATAGATATTAAATTGTGACGTCACACGTTACAAATGCCATAGTAGCTTCGTGCGGCTTCATACTTTCCGTTTTGCGAGAAATGGATAGAAGAGCCTCCAACCAAAATTAAAATCCTCACTCCAAAATTAAAATACATACCTGTAACTTTGTAAATCTTCCTTGGATTTTAATATCTTTTCCCAGTGTAAGTCTGCAACGCAGTTTTACATTTTCCAGCCGTCATCGATCCATTAAATTAAGACTTATTGTAATTAAGACCAAATAAAAATAAATTTCGTTTCAAATTTCATATTATCCTAGTTTATAATAAAGTAATATTTTTTTATCAAATTCAAAAGAAGTGTTTACTATAATTATTGTATAGAATATTTTTGCTATGAGCTCTCAGACCTATCCCATTTTTCTCTTCACCTTACTCACACTTAGGGTAGCTGGAAGAAATCTCTTCTTTATATAGAGATAAGCTATCCTTATGCATTTATGTTTCTGTCTGTTTTCTTATATGTTGTTGGTGCATAAATCTTCTACTATATAAAAATAAGTCGGGTTTTCCTTCCTGACGCTATAACTCCAGAACGCACGAACCGATTTCCACGGTTTTGCATTCGTTGGAAAGGTCTCGGGCTCCGTGAGGTTTATAGCAAAGAAAATTCAGGAAAAATTTCAACAGAAAAGCGGGAAAATCTTTTTAGCGGGAAAGCCATCTGGTGGCGAAACGGAGTTCGCCGGGTTTGCTAGTAATAAAAATAAAATAAATAATATTCAATTCCAGGATTGTCGGCCGTTTCGATATCGGTACTGGGAGCGTTAGTGTTAGTGGGCGGAATTGGTGGCTGGGCCGTGCTGACTTCCGAAGGAGTGGTCATTCTCACGACGCCGCTGGATTGGGTGTGGTCTGTCGCGCCGTCGCCTTCATTCAATACGATGGTACGGAACAAGTACGGCATACTTTTAAGCTATTGCATAGCTTCTATCGCGGGCCTTGAGCGTGGAGACAGAATCCAGAAATTCCGTAACGAAAATAACCTAACACCCCCCACTCCGACCGGCACAACGTTGATACTCAGTTCTACTATTCATCGATAGATGGCAAAACTAAAAAGTATCACCGTCGTGCCGGTCGGAGTGGGGAAAGTTGATAAATACAGCTATGCAATAGCTTTACTGCGGCAGTCTCCGAGTGCCACACGTCCTTTTTTTTTACTCTATAACTGATATCTGATGGTAAGTGATGATGCAGCCTAAGATGTTATCATACTAACTTGGAAGGGTAAGTAAAATTACCCCGAAGGTTTCTACAAGCATCGCACCGGAATGCTAAATCGCTTGGCAGTGCGTCTTTCCTGGTAGGGTGGTAACTAGCCACGGCCAAAGCATCCCACCAGACCAGACCTGAGCAATTTAGAAATTATATAATTGATCATATCATATACTCGTATTTAGTCATATATTTAACTATAGCTATAGGTAAACCTTTATAAACTTGACCCTCCTGATGATCTGCGGGACGCGGGGCGGCTGATGGGTTTGGCTATAACGATATGCCAGCGCTGCCGACGGACAGTGACAGACTAGCTGATTGGTTGAGCGCCTCCCGCCCCGCGTCCCGCAGACCATCAGGAGGGTCAAGTTTATAGCGATTTACCTATAATGGCCGTGTGTGTTCACCGTGCGCTCGACCCATGGCAATGCCACATGGAGAAGAACAACTTCAAATATTCTCGATATAGCATTTCACTGAAAAATTATAAACATTATAAACTGCATTCATAGAGATCTAAATAATTGCCTCATTGAACTGTGACTTGAACCCGCTATACAAAAGAAAAAATAAATTACCTGCAGTTTTATCAAACTGATCAAAAGGCCTCACCATAAGGATTGTTTCTTGGCAAATAACAAGCACACAATGGAAATTTTAACTTTTTGAGCAAATGTATTTAAATGGTTACTATACCATTGAAGAACTTTTTAACAACAAAGATTCTTGGAATGATAGAAACATCTCCTCACGAGATATCTTAAATATATGTTATAATTTTTCATACTTTATAAGAAATCTTGTATTATAACAATGACATTTTTGGAAAGAGCAAGCGCCGAGTTTCTTGCCTGTTCTTCTCGGTGCATACCTGCTTTCCGAACCTGACGGTAGAGTTTTGACTTTTCATAAGGCCTATGTGAAAAATAAATATTTTCATTTACATTTTCAAAACAATTGGTTGTCTGTAAAGTCGGTTTACGTACTTACGTGATAGATTTACGTGATAACGTCATAATTGACCTCTCTATCGTTTGTTTTATCGTGCCTCTCTATCGCTTGTTGCGCGCTCTCGCTTGCACGCACAGGCTCAGGTGGAACGTTACGCGGAACGTTACTATTTTTCATTGCTGGTGTTCATCAATTTATTAAACGTTATCACGTCAAAATAATTTGTGGTATTTAATTGCAGGCTGTAGCATGTCAAGACGGGACCCTGTGGTACTTCCAAATAGTGTTCAACACGGTGCACGGGCTGTACCGCGAGCGGTACGCGTACAGAGAGAACATGACTGACGTCATCATTCAACACCTCACTACGGGCAACAAAGTGCGCATCAAGTGCCACGACAGGGTGCAGAAGATAGCCATTTATAAGCATCGCTTGGCTGTAAGTCTTTATTATATTGTTAAGAAAGAAAAAATTTATTCAAAAAAATAGAAATAGGTACAGACGTAAAAACTAAAAGATCTAAAATATAAAACTAAAAGAAATAAGAAAAAAATTAAACATACAAAATTAACATAAAACCCTATTCCTATAAATTTGAAATGGTGGCGTCTCAGCATGAAATGTTAAAGGAAACCTATTTTATCTACGCTCATTGCTTAAAGTTCGAATTATAAAATCGAAATGTGTCAAATAATTACCTACTTTATTCACAGACTTCTATAATTATTAAAAAGTTATTCATAATAACATCGCTCTACTATGGAAATATTTAAAGAAAGTTGTATAATATCCATAACGATACACGGCTCTGGACTCCTGTATTTGTATCTGGGGTTTTGAAGGAATTGATTACAGTACCGCTATCGGCAATACAACGGTTAACGGTTACAATTATTATCTGGGGTAGGTAATATTTTTTATGTAATATTTTTTTAAGTGAATCCACAGACAACATATAGTTGGTAGTCATTGCCGAGAGTATAGATGGGCCATGATTGACCATAGACAACAACACAATGTCTAACGTTCCGCGTAACGTTCCACCTGGGCCTGTGATTATGATTGTGATTACGGTTACGATTACGATTACGACTACGATTACGATTACGATTACGATAACGATTACGATAACGATTACGATTATGACGTTATCTCGTAAATCTATCGTCCGTAAACCGACTTTACAGACAACTAATTTTTTTTGTTACTTAGTCAAAACTTTGCGCTGAAAAATGTCTAGTAGTGAAACCTACTAAAGAAAATTTCACTCCACCTGACATCTTAGTAGTTGCAATGATTTACGACAAAAGTTAGCAAGATTTATGATTTGGATTTATGATAATAATATGAGCGTAGATAAAGTAGTGTATGAAACTCTACATAATTAGGTATTAAAACACTCGTGTGATACTATTAAAAAACTCGCCTGCGGCTCGTTTTTTAAACTCACACTCGTATTTTAATACCCCCCATTATGTAACCGTTACATAAACTACTATAATTATGCTGTACATATATTATAAAGATACATAAAAACACAAACATAGAGAGGACATGCACAATTGCACAAGGACATCTTATCGCTCCAAATGAGGACCTCTTCCAGATACGAAGTAGGTACAGAAAACAAAAAAAAACCTATAGTCCGTCAAAACCGTTAACCGTTAAATGTTAGTACGATAACATCTTAGGGTGCATCATCACTTGCCATCAGGTGAGATCGCAGTCAAATACTAACTTGTATAGAGTAAAAAAAAGTCATGAAATTAATTTACCTAAAGAATAATTTTTCTCTGCTTCATATTATGACCGATGATATCCACTAAAAATGTACTTTAATCTGACTTTTATAATTAATTTTCAACTCTTTTTGTTTCATGACTTTTTTTAAAGACTATATTTATTTATCACTAGCTGACCTGGCAAACTTTATTAAGCTACTAGCTGACCCGGCCACGCGTTGCTGTGGCTAAAGTTTTTGTTATATTAATGAATTAACATTGCGACTATAATTTGAGATTTAAACTATCCTATCTCTCAAGTTGGACCAAATGACAGATATTGACGAAGTTTAAACTAAATCGGTTCAGTAGTTTAGGAGTCCATCGCGGACAAACATTGTGACACGAGATTTATATATATTAAGATTAGGGATATAAAAAAGTAGCTTACGGCCTAACTCAGATTTACTGAACATACACAGAAAATTTCATAACAATCGGTTGAGCCGTTTCGGGGGAGTTTGGTAACAAAAATTGGCACGAGAATTTTGTATATTACGCTAACTGACCCGGCAAACGTTGTTTTGTCATAAGGGATATTAAAAAAAACAGCTTACAACCTACTCTCAGATCTACCGTTCGGTATTCGATACACAGAAAATTTCATAACAATCGGTCCAGCCGTTTTGGAGGAATTATGTAATAACGAGAATTAAGAAAGGTATTTACTTAAAGAAAAAATCCAGCTGTGAGGAAAAACATACTGATTATTAAAAATGAAAGGAACCAAGTAAGTGTGTAAAATTAAATTGGGTATTTTCCTACTCTTGAATTTGATAAATATTATATTAAGTAACTTTATAATGACGTCCGCTAAAAAAAAATTGAAATCCAATAAAGATTTACAAAGTTACAGGTATTTTAATTTTGGAGTGGGAGGGTCTTCTATCCCTTTCTCGCAAAACGAAATTTTGTATGAAGCCTCACGAAGCTCCTATGGCATTCGTTAGGTGTGACGTCACAATTTAATATCGCTATCTCTGTCTAATCAGAAATATTATGTAAATGCTTATAACTTTTTTGTTATTTGATCGATTTAATTAGTTTTTTCAGTGTTCGTCATTGTTTTTATTCTAGTTTATGATAAAGTGGAGTCAAATACCCAATGTGACTTGGTATTAATAAGAGGTGCTTAAATAAATTCCAGGTACAACTGCCTGAGCGCGTGGTGGTGTACGAGCAGGGTGACCTGGAAGGGATGCTGTATAAAGTGAAGGAGAAAATCGTGCAGAAGAACGAGTGCTCCCTTCTAGTTGCAACTAGTGAAGCCTTGTTACTGTGTCAGGTATGTTTTTAGGGTTCAAATTCAAAATCAAAATATCTTTTTTATTACATTTGCTCAAAAAGTAGACGTTTCCATGTGTGTTCTGTGCGGAAAGATATTCTTTTCCACACTAGTGCTTTTGTGTTTTCCTCCTACGCGGCACCGGAGCGGGCGCACCAGGAGCGCACGAACACGAACACGGCATGCAAACACGGAGCAGGCAAATACGTAAAACCAATATTTTTTTTTCGCAAATGTATTAAAAAACGTCGTTCAATGCACGTGCGGAATTGTCATTTTTACTCGTCCTTATAGTTGACCCTCGCCTTCGGCTTGGGTCAACAAACCGGGACTGGTAAAGAAATGACAAACTTTCCGCACTTATATTGAAATGTACTATTTTAATACATTTGCTCAAAAAGTAGTAGCGATAAGGCCGCCAAGTTGTACTCGTAAGTTTGTTTCCATTATTTCTTCTTTTTTATATTTTTATTCTGTGGTGTGCAATAAAGTGTTTATCTATCTATCTATCTATATTTCACATAGGCCTAAAGTACAGACCCTTGTAAAACGTCAATATGATCTTTGCCGCATATGTATGGTGACAACTACAAGTCAACTTGAAACTAAGTTTATGAGGGCTCGAACGCGCCTTGCACTGATAAGAAGCCAATAACAGACAGGACTCAGCCGGGTGTTGTTCGTCGTTTCAGCCAAGGACGTCCGCTGCTGGACATAGGCCTCCTGAAATGACCGCCAAATACCATAACCTTGTGCCGTCTGAAGCCATCGTTTCCCCACAACTCTCTTTATGACGTCTTTCCACCTAGTGTTTGTATTCGCTTTCCGGTGCGTGGCCGCCATTTTGGCACCTTGGGTCCCCAACGTCCATCAGACTTCGAGCTCTGTGCCACGCACTGCCACTTTAGTTTAGCGACACTTTGGGCTATATCGGTCACTTTGGTTTATTGCAGATCTCCTAGTTTCTGGTTGCGCAAAGATACTCCGAGCATAGCTCTCTCCACCGCTATAGTAGTGTTATTATCTCGCTGCAGACTCGATCATAAATCATTCTAGTGTTTCGCTTTTGTTGTTCTGCAGTAATGCACAACTCAACAAAGAACAACAAAAGCGAAACACTCGAATGAATTATGACCGAGTCTGCAGTATAGTAGAAATATTTAAATTCACGATGACGCGCCCCACTCTGTCAAACTCCATACGAATCGAATGAAACATAAGCGATTTTGACAGAGTGGGACGCGCCGTCGTGAATTGAAATGTCTATAATAATAATACTATCCTCTGATTTCCACATGGTGATTTATTTTTGTAATATATCTCTGAGTTGTAATTTTTTTTTGACGTGATAACGTTTAATAAATTGATGAACACCATGCAGCACTCATGAGTGCTAAACTAATGAGTGTGAAAAATAGTAACGTTCCGCGTAACGTTCCTCCTGAGCCTGTGCGTGCAAGCGAGAGCGCGCAACAAGCGATAGAGAGGCACGATAAAAATTACATAAAATAATGGTTATGATTATGATTATATTTAAAAAAAAATCATAATCATACAAACATAAAATAATGATTATGACGTTATCACGTTTATCTATCGTCCGTAAACCGACTTTACAGACAACCAATTTTTTTTTTGTATTTATTACATATTTATTGTTCTATGTTTCAGGACACAAAGCTGTCGATCATCGGTGCAAAAATTCCAAAAACTTGGACTGTTCCAGCTCCGATACGTTATGTCAAAGTTACTACGTTAAACTTTCAAGAGGTTTTGCTTCTAGGATTGATGAATGGCCAGGTAATTGATATATAGCATTACACTCTTTCCATTAGTTTATTTTCTCTTTGACACATGAAGCAGATATAGCAATAGCGAGGGACCAGAGAGAGACCACTTTACCTTTACCTCTCTCTGGTCCCTCGCTATTGCTATATCTGTTTCATGTGGTTCCATGTGTCAAAGAGAAAATAAACTAGTGGAAAGAGTATAATAATAAACAATTTAGATTTTTTAATGGGGTTAAAATACACTAACTAGCGCTTATAGCTTTAGCAATATGACATTCTATGATTGGTAAGTACGCTTGGAACGAAATTCAAAAAATGTATGGGAATGACATATTATGCAATTCCTGAATAGATCACGTGACTTCCAACATATGGAGTCCTTCAGAGGAGACTTTTTTCTGATGAGTAAAAGAGAGTGAAAAAATCTTTTAACACATTTGCTCAAATAGTGGACTTTTACATGTATGTTTAGCGTGCGCAAAGTTCTTCTTTTCCGCACTAGTACTTTTTGTTTTCCTTCTGCATGGAGGTTTTAATCAAAAAGTTTGTAGTACAAAATGTTTGTATTAAATGACTATTTTATAGCGTAAACACTATTAATACTTGGATTAAAGGACATAAGTTTGTAAATTGTTAAATCTGAAATAAAAATATAATTTTACTAAGTTTCATTGTTATTTATTTCAGAATTATTTTCTTGTAAAATATTAGGACTTTCATAACTTCCGGTTTCTGAACCCAGGTCACAGAGTGCATCAGTTCACAATCACAATCAGTAGACAATTCTTGTCCACTTTTTTGTTTATTTTTTTTTGTGCGTGAGTGGTCTGCATTCATGGTAAATTATATACCTTAAATTACTATTGTAATATTTTTATTTTTGGCCACAACTTTATGTATTTTCGCAAATGTGTTAAAAAATGTCGTTCAATGCACGTGCGGAATTGTCATTTCCACTCGTCTCTATTGTGGACACGTGGCTACGGCTTTATCAACAAACCGAGACTCGTAAAGAAATTACATAATTTCCGCACTTTTATTGAAATGGACTATTGTTGGTATCAGATCTGGCAGGTGGAACCGAACACGGACGTCGCGAAGGTCGTAATGCAGGGCCCCGGCAGCATCCGGTGCCTCGACGTGAGCGCGTCCCGCAGCCGCCTCGCGGTCGTCGACGAGGCGTCCGTCTGCGGCGTATACAGCCTGCATAATGGAGAACTTATGTACTCTGTAAGTACTAATGGTATAGGAGCTAGCAACGTTTTCGAGAAAGAATTTTAGGTGAGCTGATTTTGTGATATGTCGTCTTTCTTGCACTTTCGGTTAGAGTCTGGGCCATCTGGCTGCCGGTAGCCGTTGCGTTTATTAGTGCGCATCCTATGTGCAGCTTACACCTCCAAAATGTTTATACCAATGTTGTCGGAACTACTAATTGATAGGCGGGAATAATAATTAAAATAATTAATAGGCGCATTTGTACAATTTATGATGACGTTTCATTTTTGTTGTATCATTGGTGTTGTTGGTGTTTCATTTGCCCCAACATTTGCCTAAACATTTAAATTGTCCCAATTTATATGTGAAACGTCATCATAAATGGTACAAGTGCGCCTAAAATAATTTAAGGGCAATTAGTAGCCCCGACAACATTGGTATAAACATTATGGAGGCGTAAGCTGCAACACCTGGACAGACGTAGGATGCGCATTAATGAACGCAACGGCTACCGGCAGCCAGATGGCCCAGACTCTAACCGAAAGTGCAAGAAGGACGACATATCACAAAATCAGCTCTCCTAAAATTCTTATTTTTCAAACGTTGCTAGCTCCCGTACAATAAAACACCTTATGTTTCCGTTACTTTTTTGAAAGAAAAAGGCTAGACGGAAAAAATTAAGACGAAAAGTTGTAACGACACTTTTTGCTATAGTAAGCTATTGTAAGTCGTGCGGCGCGCGCATGTTTCTCTGTCTGTCTCTCTCTCTCTTATAGAAAGCAAGTCAGATATACTTCGTTCCATCTGGGTGTTCCTTGACACTTCTCAAGTTTGTTTTTTTAATTTAGCGCAAATTCGTATACATTTTATGAATTTTGTGCCATTTCTTAGTCGTCGTGATGTAACGCTATTTTTCACTACCTATTACCTAACGCTATTTATCACGTGACCGTCCCGGCTACAAGTAGGGGTCCGGACCACAATATTTCAGATGGTTGCCGCTCGCGCGCAGAGTTGCACGCGCTAGTTCTGTACGGTCTATTTTACGCGCCGTCTGACTACGGTAGCCCTAGTACGTCGTAAGAGATAGAAAGAGACCACAATATTGCGTTTGTTGCGTGTCGATTTTGGGGGCGGGTAAAGGCGCTATTGCGAACTGAATTGCACTTTTTGTGTCAGCGCTAGAGTCGCTATTTCTGTAAATAATCGTGTGGAGTGGACCTTGTGGTACTATTTAGTGTTCTGTGCTATAGGGCTGCAGGTGTTAAGTCGCTACTATCAATATTAACCGATGCTTCGTTTCCCTCGGCAGGAGGACAACGTGTCGTCGGTGTCGTGGAACTCGTGGTGCGACGAGCTGCTGTGCCTGTCGGGCGGCGGCGTGCTGTCCGTCAAGGCGGGACACTTCCCTCCCGCCACGCAACCTCTCAACGGCTCCGTTGTTGGTTTCCAGGTGTGTACGAGTACTAAAGGACTTAAGTTGATGATCGATTGGCGTAGCGGTAGCGAACCTGCCGTCAGCGTCGGAGGTGGTGGGTTCGATTCCCACTACTTTTTTTTTATAAATAACATACGGGACATTTTACACATCGCACACACACACACGCTATCACTTACTTTGGGGCTAGATGACCCAAAGTAAGCGATAGCTTGTGTTATGGGTGCTAGATGACTGATAAATATACATACTTAATATACATGAATATAATATATTGAAAAACGCCTAGACACTGGAAAACATTCATGCTCATCACACAAACATTTACCAGTAGTGGGAATCGAACCCACGACCTCTAACCACTACGCCTACAAACTAATACTGGTAAATGTTTCTTGTCACTATAAATGTTTGTGTGATGATCATGAATGTTTTTATGTATATTAATAAGTATGTATTTTTATCAGTTATCTAGTATCCATAACACAAGCTATCGCTTACATTAATAAGTATGTATTTTTATCAGTTATCTAGTATCCATAACACAAGCTATCGCTTACATTAATAAGTATGTATTTTTATCAGTTATCTATAGGTAGTATCCATAACACAAGCTATCGCTTACTTTGGGGCTAGATTGCGACGTGTGTAATGTCCAAAAAAAAAACGTTTCCCGTCATACAGATTTTATTAAGAAGTACAACTTGTTTATTTGCCTTTACTGTGAAATCCGAATGTTAATGATACAAAATAAAGTTTGGATTTGATTCAGCTTGATACGGGATTCCATACATCCATGGTTATTATCATTTATGATTTCAACTTTTCACTAAATTGTTACAATTGTGTGTAATTTCAGGGCGGTCGAGTGTTTTGCCTCCAATCAAGTTCAATGCAAACTATAAATGTGCCGCTGTCGCACGCCGTACACCAGTATGTTCAACAAAAAATGTTCAAGTAAGTTGATTACGATCTATTCTCAGACCTACCGAATGTATAACAAAAAAAACATAAAAAATTGGTTGTCTGTAAAGTCGGTTTACGGACGATATATTTACGTGATAACGTCAATATCGTGCCTCTCTATCGCTTGTTGCGCTTGCTTGCACGCACAGGCTCAGGTGGAACGTTACGCGGAACGTTACTATTTTTCATGTGTGTTGCTGGTGTTCATCAATTTATAAAACGTTATCACGTCAAAAATCGGTCAAGTTGTTTCGGAGGAGTTTGATAAAAATCGGTCCAGCCGGTTCACAGGAGTTCAACATGAGAATTTTATATATTGCTTGCTGACCGGGCAAACGTTGTTTTGCCATTTAGGGGTAAGTAGGTACCTAAACTATTTCCCATCATCGCTTATAGCAGTATTATTGTAATATTGTTTTGACATTTTCACACATGTCAGTATGGAAATTTTTAAACAATAGAACTGCTATAAGATATGGTGGCCCCTAAGTTCTCAACAAAAAAATCATAAAAATCGGTCAAATTGTTTTGCGATGCTTAAATGGGGGTAAATTTACTAACCCTTCCAAGTTAGTACGATAACATCTTAGGTTGCATCATCACTTACCATCAGGTGAGATTGCAGTCAAGTACTAACTTGTATAGAGTAAAAAAAAATTGGTTGTCTGTAAAGTCGGTTTACGGTCGATAGATTTACGTGATAACGTCATAATCATAATTGTAATCGTAATCATAATCGTAATCGTAATCATAATCGTAATCATAATCATGATCGTAATCATAAACGTTATCGTAACCGTAATCGTAATCATAATCATAGTCATAATCATAATCATTATTTTATGTAATTTTTATCGTGCCTCTCTATCGCTTGGTAACGTTACGCGTACCGGTACACTTTTTCATGAGTGCTGCTGGTGTTCATCAATTTATTAAACGTTATCACGTCAAAATATAATATTGTTTTGTTGTTATAATAAATGTTTTGTCTGCAGCGAGGCATACGCGGTCGCCTGCCTGGGCGTGACCGCGCTGGACTGGGAGCGGCTGGGCACGGCGGCGCTGGAGGAGCTCGCCTTCGAAGTTGCGCGCAAGGCGTTCCAGCGCAGCGAGAACATACTGTTCCTCACGCTCATCGACCAACTGCAGGTACTCTGTACTCAGACTTTTCATGCGATGCACTAAATGGCGCAGGGGCGTGCACTAGGATTCCAGTGGGAGGTCTTGGGTTCGATTTACGCCACAGTGTTCAAGTTAGCGTAGTTAATTATTCAAACACAGCGTGTTTAGTAATTATTATCGTGGTTTTTCTACAGCCATTCGTTTTGTCCATACATTTTTGTCGACTAGCGTTAACGCCAAACGCTTGTGACTTTGTCTAGCCCCGCTGGTTTATTTTTATTAAAATTTAGCAATACGGGAATACACTTTTAATGCTCTAACCAGATATCTCTAATTGTCTATGCTTCTTCTTGTCACAATGACATTCGTCTGTCAACACAGAATAATATAATATATCTTAACAACCACAGACTGCTTACACTTCAATACAGGCGTACCTCCATTTCTTAAAAGTAATGCTGCAGTATTTTTTTTTTTTTCATACAAACATAATATTTCATACTATGTTTGTATGAAAATATTTAAAAAAAATATTGTCAAAACAATACTGCAACATTACTGCTTACAGAGACGGTGGTACGGCCTCCGGTCTCATCTGGTCGTAGGCTTTTGCCATGGTATGTTATCATCCTACTAGTAAAGACGCACCGCCAAGCGATTTAGCGTTCGTTGTGTAGAAACCGTTAGGCGTGAGTTTACTTAATACCTTCCAAATTAGTGCGATAACATCTTAGGCTGCATTCATTACTTACCATCAGGTGAGATCACAGTCGATTACTAACTTGTATACTGTTAAAAAAGTTTCAAATGCAGTTTCTGAAACTTAACGTAGGTTTTAAACAATATCTCAGTGTTTTACATCGCGAGTACGTTTGAATGTCCATTGGTAAAAACTTGAAATCCCTTGCCGTGCCGTACCCAGTATGCGTTAACCATAAGGTACTATCACAGAACACTAAATAGTACCAGAAGGTCCACTCCGCGCGATAATTTAAAGAAATAGCGACTCTAGCGCTGACACAAAAAGTGCAATTCAGTTTGAAATTGCGCCTAGCCCCGCCCTCAAAATCGACATGCAACAAACGCAATGTTGTGGTCTCTTTCTATCGCCTAACTTTATCTCTTACGACGTACTAGGGCTGCCGTAGTGGTGGCTGAACAGACGGCGCGTCAAATAGACCGTACAGAACTAGCGCGTGCAACTCGGCCCGCGAGCGGCAACCTTCTGAAATATCGTGGTCCGGACCCGTACTTGTAGCCGGGACGGTCACGTGATAAGTGAGACAGGCCTGGTACTATTAAGATATTGTGTGCTTAAACTATATTAATCTTTATAATTATTCTGTGTATTGGTCGTAGGAGCGCTTCGAGAACGGTGAAAAGCGCGCAGTGATCGTCGGCGACGTGCTGGCGTACTGCGGGCGGTACGCGGACGCGGCGCGCGCGTTCCACAGCGCGGCGCGCGACGACCGCGCGCTCGCGCTCTATCTCGACCTGCGCATGTTCAACAAGGCACAGGTAACACGCGCAGTGATCGTCGGCGACGTGCTGGCGTACTGCGGGCGGTACGCGGACGCGGCGCGCGCGTTCCACAGCGCGGCGCGCGACGACCGCGCGCTCGCGCTCTATCTCGACCTGCGCATGTTCAACAAGGCACAGGTAACACGCGCAGTGATCGTCGGCGACGTGCTGGCGTACTGCGGGCGGTACGCGGACGCGGCGCGCGCGTTCCACAGCGCGGCGCGCGACGACCGCGCGCTCGCGCTCTATCTCGACCTGCGCATGTTCAACAAGGCACAGGTAACACGCGCAGTGATCGTCGGCGACGTGCTGGCGTACTGCGGGCGGTACGCGGACGCGGCGCGCGCGTTCCACAGCGCGGCGCGCGACGACCGCGCGCTCGCGCTCTATCTCGACCTGCGCATGTTCAACAAGGCACAGGTAACACGCGCAGTGATCGTCGGCGACGTGCTGGCGTACTGCGGGCGGTACGCGGACGCGGCGCGCGCGTTCCACAGCGCGGCGCGCGACGACCGCGCGCTCGCGCTCTATCTCGACCTGCGCATGTTCAACAAGGCACAGGTAACACGCGCAGTGATCGTCGGCGACGTGCTGGCGTACTGCGGGCGGTACGCGGACGCGGCGCGCGCGTTCCACAGCGCGGCGCGCGACGACCGCGCGCTCGCGCTCTATCTCGACCTGCGCATGTTCAACAAGGCACAGGTAACACGCGCAGTGATCGTCGGCGACGTGTTGGCGTACTGCGGGCGGTACGCGGACGCGGCGCGCGCGTTCCACAGCGCGGCGCGCGACGACCGCGCGCTCGCGCTCTATCTCGACCTGCGCATGTTCAACAAGGCACAGGTAACACGCGCAGTGATCGTCGGCGACGTGTTGGCGTACTGCGGGCGGTACGCGGACGCGGCGCGCGCGTTCCACAGCGCGGCGCGCGACGACCGCGCGCTCGCGCTCTATCTCGACCTGCGCATGTTCAACAAGGCACAGGTAACACGCGCAGTGATCGTCGGCGACGTGTTGGCGTACTGCGGGCGGTACGCGGACGCGGCGCGCGCGTTCCACAGCGCGGCGCGCGACGACCGCGCGCTCGCGCTCTATCTCGACCTGCGCATGTTCAACAAGGCACAGGTAACACGCGCAGTGATCGTCGGCGACGTGTTGGCGTACTGCGGGCGGTACGCGGACGCGGCGCGCGCGTTCCACAGCGCGGCGCGCGACGACCGCGCGCTCGCGCTCTATCTCGACCTGCGCATGTTCAACAAGGCACAGGTAACACGCGCAGTGATCGTCGGCGACGTGTTGGCGTACTGCGGGCGGTACGCGGACGCGGCGCGCGCGTTCCACAGCGCGGCGCGCGACGACCGCGCGCTCGCGCTCTATCTCGACCTGCGCATGTTCAACAAGGCACAGGTAACACGCGCAGTGATCGTCGGCGACGTGCTGGCGTACTGCGGGCGGTACGCGGACGCGGCGCGCGCGTTCCACAGCGCGGCGCGCGACGACCGCGCGCTCGCGCTCTATCTCGACCTGCGCATGTTCAACAAGGCACAGGTAACACGCGCAGTGATCGTCGGCGACGTGCTGGCGTACTGCGGGCGGTACGCGGACGCGGCGCGCGCGTTCCACAGCGCGGCGCGCGACGACCGCGCGCTCGCGCTCTATCTCGACCTGCGCATGTTCAACAAGGCACAGGTAACACGCGCAGTGATCGTCGGCGACGTGCTGGCGTACTGCGGGCGGTACGCGGACGCGGCGCGCGCGTTCCACAGCGCGGCGCGCGACGACCGCGCGCTCGCGCTCTATCTCGACCTGCGCATGTTCAACAAGGCACAGGTAACACGCGCAGTGATCGTCGGCGACGTGCTGGCGTACTGCGGGCGGTACGCGGACGCGGCGCGCGCGTTCCACAGCGCGGCGCGCGACGACCGCGCGCTCGCGCTCTATCTCGACCTGCGCATGTTCAACAAGGCACAGGTAACACGCGCAGTGATCGTCGGCGACGTGCTGGCGTACTGCGGGCGGTACGCGGACGCGGCGCGCGCGTTCCACAGCGCGGCGCGCGACGACCGCGCGCTCGCGCTCTATCTCGACCTGCGCATGTTCAACAAGGCACAGGTAACACGCGCAGTGATCGTCGGCGACGTGTTGGCGTACTGCGGGCGGTACGCGGACGCGGCGCGCGCGTTCCACAGCGCGGCGCGCGACGACCGCGCGCTCGCGCTCTATCTCGACCTGCGCATGTTCAACAAGGCACAGGTAACACGCGCAGTGATCGTCGGCGACGTGTTGGCGTACTGCGGGCGGTACGCGGACGCGGCGCGCGCGTTCCACAGCGCGGCGCGCGACGACCGCGCGCTCGCGCTCTATCTCGACCTGCGCATGTTCAACAAGGCACAGGTAACACGCGCAGTGATCGTCGGCGACGTGCTGGCGTACTGCGGGCGGTACGCGGACGCGGCGCGCGCGTTCCACAGCGCGGCGCGCGACGACCGCGCGCTCGCGCTCTATCTCGACCTGCGCATGTTCAACAAGGCACAGGTAAAGATTGGTCTCTCTTGGTCTCTCTCTCTCTCGTGAACATAATGCACAACGCTGTTGTACGTGGTATGCGGCGCCGATACAAATCGTGTAAAAAAAGTCGAGAATGATCTCTCATTCCACCGCATTTTGCGTGACGTACAGTTTCAGTATCTGAAAAGAAAGAACGGGACTCTTATTATTACTTTGATGTCCAACAGCTGTCTATCTGTTAAGACCCTTTTATATCGGGGACGCGTTCGTTCGTTCGTTTCAGCCGACGGACGTCCACTGCTGGACAAAGGCCTTGTATCCGGCGCCTTCTTGCGACTTTCTTAATGTCGTCAGTTTATCTGGTCAGAGGCTAATTTCCCGTGCAAGATCCACCTTCCCATGGCCCCACCGTCCTCTCGGACTCTTGGGCCGAAACGCGGGAGGACACACGAACGGTACTTGCTCTCGGCGCTTTTCCCAGTTCGGGTGCCTTCTTGAGCTCTCTACAAGTTATTTCTCTCTATCTCCTTGTCCCTTTTGACGTGTCCCGTGCATGATCAATGAACATTTGGCATTACCGATACCAGTGGCGTAGCGAGTGATTTCGCCGCCCGGGGCCAAACCTAAATATGCCGCCCCCCTTGTTTTAAGGCTTCCGTACCTTAAGGGTAAAACGAGACCCTATTACTAATAAAATGGAAAATTCTTTCCAAAAAACCAACTTCAAATGACACTACAAAAAGTGATATAATTTTTAATGTTTAACATTTTCCATTTAATTTTTAATTTTTACTTTTTAGTGGAAAACAAGAAATGCGCAAGGCATTGGAAAAAATGCCCAAATCGCTTGAAGTGTGAATTTAACTTTTTTTACGTTTTAACTTAATTTTGTTTTGTTATTAATCTTTGTTGATTTGTTATCTACCTAAAGCATATTTTAATTTTCAACTATGGTTCAAGGGATAGAGCCCAGTGGCAAACAGAAATGATGCCGAAAAGCAGTTTAGAGCGGATGTTTATACTTGACCAAAAATACAAAGAAACGCGAGCGAAGCGAGCAAAAAATTTTTTAAGTTTTTCAGAATAAGTCACTTTTTATTCCAGTCTGAGTCTGACTCGCACTTGGCCGTTTTTTTCCGTATGCCGCCCTTTCGTATTCGGCCGCCCGGGGCGGTCCGCCCCCCCCGCCCCCCCCATGCTACGCCACTGACCGATACTTAAAATGTCCAGGAGTACGTCGGGTCGGGCGAGGGCGTGGCGCGGCTGGCGCGGCAGCGCGCGGAGTGGGCGCGGCGCGTCAACGAGCCGCGCGCCGCCGCCGAGATGTACCTGGCCGCCGGCGACGTGAAGCGCGCCGCGCGCCTCCTCGCCGAGTGCGGCCGCAGGGACATGTAACGAGTTTTAATATTGTTACGGATGATCTATCAATACCGTAGTAGCCTCTACACAATCGCGTATGCCGGCCCACTGCAGGCCATCGCCATTGTGTACAGGGGGAAATGGTATGCAATGGCGGACAATGGTCAACGATGGCGCGCGATCGGGAAGTTGTCGGTTTTTGGCCCACACTTCAAAGAAATCGTGGCGTTGCGTGGTCTGTGGTGTTCACACAATGGCCCATTGCTCAGATCGCCACCGACCGCTGAACAGTGCATTCTTTTGTCGCGACCACTTCCACGTCCATCGCAAGTGCCTCACCGGGCAGCAATGAGCCATGCACCATTGTGTGAACACCAAGTGATCGTGGCCTACAGTTGTGCGTTGCAATGCATGGCCCATCACAAGCCATTGTGTAAAAGCGACTTTAAGGAAGAAATAGCTTATTTTGCCAAAATACACAAAACTATAGGCACACACACAAACGCACACACTCAAGTAATTTGTAAACTAAGCAAGTTTTTTTTTAATTGTAACAGTAAGTGTAATTATTAGGTTTAAAATAGGAATAAATAAGTGTCTAAATTAACATCCCGGAAGGATCTACCCTCTGCAACACAGGTTTTCCTTCCGCAGAGGGTAGAGCATTCATTTGTTTGCAATAATGTCATGTAAAAAAGCAGTAAATTATTATTATAATTATAGGTAAACCGCTAAAACTTGACCTTCCTGATGGTCTGCGGGACGCGGGGCGGGAGCTGCTCAACCAATCAGCAAGTCTGTCGCTGTCCGCTGACAGAGCTACCACGTCATTATAGCGAATCGCATCACCCGCCCCGCGTCCCACAGACCATCAGGAGGGTCAACAGTAATTTGATATTCGAAGGAAAGTACCACTATTTCACATTTATGAATAAGAGGATTTGTTTTTGAAATGAGTTATGGTAGTAAAAAAAAATTGGTTGTCTGTAAAGTCGGCTTACGGACGATAGATTTACGTGATAACGTCATAATTGACCTCTCTATCGTTTGTTTTATCGTGCCTCTCTATCGCTTGTTGCGCGCTCTCGCTTGCACGCACAGGCTCAGGTGGAACGTTACGCGGAACGTTACTATTTTTCATGTGCGTTGCTGGTGTTCATCAATTTATTAAACGTTATCACGTCAAACAGTCCTCATTTGGAACTGTGTCTCTCTGTGACTCTCACTGGGTGGCTGACGGAGAGAGCTATGCTCTGATCATCTCTACACAATCAAATCAGAAATGAGAAGACTCCTAGACAAACCAGAATCATCTAAGTTTTGACGTGATAACGTTTAATAAATTGATGAACACTAGCAACGCACACGAAAAATAGTAACGTTCCGCGTAACGTTCCACCTGAGCCTGTGCGTGCAAGCGAGAGCGCGCAACAAGCGATAGAGAGGCACGATAAAACAAACGATAGAGAGGCCAATTATGACGTCATCACGTAAATCTATCGTCCGTAAACCGACTTTACAGACAACCAATTTTTTTTAATTTGATACTACATTTAAGAATTGACATCCCAACAAATTACGCTCTATTCCTAACTCTTTCTTATATTGTCTCTATTCTAGGCTAATAGAGCTGGCGCGGAAAATGGACAAAGGTTCCAGCGACTCTCTCCGTCACTTGGCAGAAGCGTTAGTGGCTGTAGCTGAATACCCCACTGCGGGCGACGTGTACCAAAGACTGGGAGATTATAAGTAAGATATATTATATTTTTTATTATTAATTCCAATTCAATCTACAGAATAAACACAGGACACAAGAAGTGTGAATCAAACCTGTTTCATATTATAACAAAGCTGGTGCCAGTGCTTATGTAAAGACTACTATCTACTGTGGCGAGGAGATGTAAATGAATCCCTATATGTAGTTCTTCATTTGAATTTGCCGCGCCGCCGCCATTTACATAACCTACAGATGCTAGCAGAGCAGGCGTGTCATCGTCGCTGACGGCTGTCAGGATTGACAGCTTGGTCTATGGATGTCAATAAAAGAAATTGGACTTGATTTTATCAGTTTGAATTTAAATAATATTTGTTACAAATTTTAAGTGAAAATATAGCTTTTATTGTTGTTTCTCTCGAATTTTAGAGCAACATAAAATTAATTTTATTTCACTAGTTAAAACTGTCCCTAAACCTTATTATATGGATAGGCTTGCGCTTGACTACAATCATGTCTGATGGACAGAAATGATGTCAAAATAAGACTCAAATTTCCAAGCATGTTTAAGAAATAATGTACTTCAATTAATTAACAAAAAACCGACTTCAACTCTTAACAAACTGTTGTTTCTAATAACAAAAGAATTATCAAAATCGATTCACCCAGTTAAAAGTTATGAGGTAACAAAAATAAAAAATAAACATACAGTCGAATTGAGAACCTTTTTTAAAGTCAGTTGAAAAATATCTATTGGTATCTACCAACCATATTATATTTTTCAACCATCCAATTGGGTGTTTGAATCCAATTTTTTATCACTTTATTATATACTAGGATAAAAATAATGATGAACATTGAAAAAACTAATAAAATCCTTCAAATGACAAAAAAGTTATAAGCATTTAAATATTTCTGATTAGATAGAGATAGCGATATTAAATTATGGTGAACCTCACGATTGCCATAGTAGCTTTGTGTGGCTTTATACAAATTTTCTTTTGTGAGAAAAGAATAGAAGATAAGTAGGTACTCACACTCCAAAACGAAAATGCCTGTAACTTTGTAAATCTTCTTTCAATTTCAATATTTCTTTCAAAGTACGTTATTATTTGTATCCTAGTTTATAATCACACTAATCACACTAATATTATAAAGGCGAAAGTTTGTGTGTAAGTGTGTATGTTTGTTACTCCTTCACGCCGCAACTACTGAACCGAGTTGGCTGAAATTTGGAACATAGATAGCTTATAACCCGGATTAAAACAAAGGCTACCTTTTATCCCGGGAAAATCCATAGTTCCCATGGGATATTTAAAAATCCCCAATTTTCAACAGTAATCTATAGCTTACAGCTATAGGTAGATTACATTGACAATCTTTCCCGAAAGTAGGTGTAAAGGTCATTGAAAAGGAAATTCAATTTTTTCCCGGGATTAGTAAAAAATCGAAAAAAGCTAGTAAAGTAATATTTTTTATCAAGTTTAAAAGTACCCAATACTGTATGTGTGTCCAGGAAGGTGGCGCAACTAGCCGTGGCGGCCGGCGAATGGTCGCGAGCGTTCGCGCTCGCTCGCGAGCACGCCGAGTGCAAGCGCGACGTGTACATACCGTACGCGCACCGAATGGCGCAGGAGAACAAGTTCGTTGAAGCACAGAAAGGTATGCATCGTTTGAAACAAAGGAGGTGCCACTGGGTAGACTAATATTATAAAGCTCAAGAGTTTTTTTTAATAAATAAATAAATACAGGACATTTTACACGTCACAATCTAGCCTCAAAGTAAGCGATAGCTTGTGTTATGGGTAGGTACTAGATCACTGATAAATATACATACATAATAATATACATAAATATAATATATTGAAAAACACCCAGACACTGGAAAACATTCATACTCATCACACAAACATTTGCCAGTAGTGGGAATCGAACCCACAACCTCCGGCGCAAACAGCAGGTTCGCTACCACTACGCCATTCGGTCGTCAAGGTCGTCAGTTTGTTTGTTTGTTTGAACGCGATAATCTCTGGAACTACTGGCCCGAATTTATAAACTAGCTGACACCGCAAACGTTGTTTTGCCATATAAATTTTTTCTCACTTAGGGACATAAAAAATAGATAACAAAACTCCCAGACCTAGAGATCATACACTGAAAATTTCATAACGATCGGTCCAGCCGTTTCGGAGGAATTTGGTAACGTTGATTTTGATAAGATTTTTGTGTTGGATAGTACATTTATCGAGGGAGGCTGTAAGCTATATAAAATCATGCTATCACATTAAGGAGCGGAGCATCAACGAAAAATGTTTCAAAAACGGGAAAAAATTGTCCCTTTTGGAGAGCTCCCGTTGCATGCGCTAAACGGTTAAAGTTATCCATAAAAGTAAAATTACAAATTTTAAAAACCCCCGACACAAAAAATAAAATATAAAAAGTAACAAATAATATTTTAAACCTATTATAATAATTATTATCGTCATAATATAATATTAAGTACGTTCAAATATTTTTTAATTCAAGCGACGTCGCATCGTCGGGGGACCACAAAAGTTTATGAAGTATTTTTTCAACTAATATCTATGTCTTATTAATAATAACGGTACCCCGACGATGCGACGACACTTGAATTAAAAAATATTTGAACGTACTTAATATTATATTATGACGATAATAATTATTATAATAGGTTTAAAATATTATTTGTTACTTTTTATATTTTATTTTTTGTGTCGGGGGTTTTTAAAATTTGTAATTTTACTTTTATTTTGTCCTTTTTAAAGTACGTAATAAGATATTAAATATAGGGAAGGAATTTCGAAACGATAGGGCATATGGAAGGTAGTCAGATCCCCTCATCAACTATTAAAGAGCTGATGATCTTCAAACGGCAAATCAGGACATGGTTACCTTACCATATACTTTCAATATCATTGAAGTAACACGGTACCAAAATTCGAATCGATAGGATATATGGAAGGTAGTCAGATCCCCTCATCAACTATTAAAGAGCTGATCTTCTTCAAACGGCTGATCAGGTCATAATTACCTTACCATACGCTTTGAATATCATTGAAATAACACGGTACCAAGTTTCGAAACGATAGGACATATGGAAGGTAGTCAGATCCCCTCATCAACTATTAAAGAGCTGATCTTCTTTAAACGGCTGATCAGGTCATGATTACCTAACCATACGCTTTAAATATCATTGAAATACCACGGTACCAAGTTTCGAAACGATCTAGGACTTATGGAAGGTAGTCAGATCCCCTCATCATTAAAGAGCTGATCTTCTTCAAACGGCTGATCAGGTCATGATTACTATACCATACGCTTTAAATATCATTGAAATAACACGGTACCAAGTTTCGAAACGATACGACATAATATGGAAGGTAGTCAGATCCCCTCATCAACTATTAAAGAGCTGATGATCTACAAACGGCAAATCAGGACATGGTTACCTTACCATATACTTTCAATATCATTGAAGTAACACTGTACCAAATTTCGAATCGATAGGATATATGGAAGGTAGTCAGATCCCCTCATCAACTATAAAAGAGCTGATGATCTTCAAACGGCAAATCAGGTCATGGTTACCTTATCATATACTTTCAATGTCATTGAAGCTACACGGTACCAAATTTCGAATCGATCGGACATAAAGAAGTTAGTCAGATCCCCTCATTAACTAGAAAATAGCTGATAATCTTCAAACGGCTGAACAGATTTTCATGAAACATGGCTAAGAACACTCGGGATAAAATTATCTATGACACAAAATAAACTTCGTGAAAATCGGTCCATCCGTTTGGGAGCTACGCTACCACAGACAGATACACAGATACACAGATACACAGACACGTTAAACTTATAACACCCCTTTTGCGTCGGGGGTTAAAAAATCAGTTGTAACGGACGTGTTCTCCTCCTAAAGTTCCAAAAAAAAGTCCGCCACACCACGTTTTAACGGGATATGTAGAAACCAAAATTAATGAAGTGGTGAGCAAAAAAACATAATAGTTTTATAGAGTGTGTCTTGTAAAAAAAAATGTTTTGTTTTTAAAGATTTTTGCCACGCCTGTCTTATACAGGTTGGTATTTCGCTGTTGGTTCTCTAGCAATATTGTATGTTCCTACGTTCTGTTGTGTTCACACAAGATTCTTCTAAGTTTAGATATGCCAATTGTTTGTATAAATTCGCTTTTTAGGTGAGTATAAGTTCATCCGACAACAAGAAACGTGTTCATTAGATACGTGTTGTTATCAACAGCGTACCACATGGCGGGTGACACAGCGACAGCCATGCGCGTGTTCTGCGTGCTGGTGACGAACGCGGTGGCCGAGGAGCGCTTCAGCGACGCGGGGTACCTGCACTACCTGCTGGCCACGCAGTGTCTGGACTCGGCTGCGACCGACAACAAGTAACGTGTTCGTTAGATACGTGTTGTTATCAACAGCGTACCACATGGCGGGTGACACAGCGACAGCCATGCGCGTGTTCTGCGTGCTGGTGACGAACGCGGTGGCCGAGGAGCGCTTCAGCGACGCGGGGTACCTGCACTACCTGCTGGCCACGCAGTGTCTGGACTCGGCTGCGACCGACAACAAGTAACGTGTTCGTTAGATACGTGTTGTTATCAACAGCGTACCACATGGCGGGTGACACAGCGACAGCCATGCGCGTGTTCTGCGTGCTGGTGACGAACGCGGTGGCCGAGGAGCGCTTCAGCGACGCGGGGTACCTGCACTACCTGCTGGCCACGCAGTGTCTGGACTCGGCTGCGACCGACAACAAGTAACGTGTTCGTTAGATACGTGTTGTTATCAACAGCGTACCACATGGCGGGTGACACAGCGACAGCCATGCGCGTGTTCTGCGTGCTGGTGACGAACGCGGTGGCCGAGGAGCGCTTCAGCGACGCGGGGTACCTGCACTACCTGCTGGCCACGCAGTGTCTGGACTCGGCTGCGACCGACAACAAGTAACGTGTTCGTTAGATACGTGTTGTTATCAACAGCGTACCACATGGCGGGTGACACAGCGACAGCCATGCGCGTGTTCTGCGTGCTGGTGACGAACGCGGTGGCCGAGGAGCGCTTCAGCGACGCGGGGTACCTGCACTACCTGCTGGCCACGCAGTGTCTGGACTCGGCTGCGACCGACAACAAGTAACGTGTTCGTTAGATACGTGTTGTTATCAACAGCGTACCACATGGCGGGTGACACAGCGACAGCCATGCGCGTGTTCTGCGTGCTGGTGACGAACGCGGTGGCCGAGGAGCGCTTCAGCGACGCGGGGTACCTGCACTACCTGCTGGCCACGCAGTGTCTGGACTCGGCTGCGACCGACAACAAGTAACGTGTTCGTTAGATACGTGTTGTTATCAACAGCGTACCACATGGCGGGTGACACAGCGACAGCCATGCGCGTGTTCTGCGTGCTGGTGACGAACGCGGTGGCCGAGGAGCGCTTCAGCGACGCGGGGTACCTGCACTACCTGCTGGCCACGCAGTGTCTGGACTCGGCTGCGACCGACAACAAGTAACGTGTTCGTTAGATACGTGTTGTTATCAACAGCGCACCACATGGCGGGTGAAACAGCGACAGCCAAAATTAATTAGCGTAATCAACCTCGGAAACGAACTTTTGTAGTTGGCGATCCCTGATGGTAGCCAATGATGAGATTTAGATTTCAGCACGCTTGCCTAAAAAATGCCTATGGAGAGATGGAGAGAGCTACGCTCGGAGTTTCTCTACGTGATCAAATTAGTAATAAGGACATCCGTAGACGAACAAAATTGACCGACTTAGCTTAACGTATCGCGAAGCTGAAGTGGCAATGGGCGGGGCACATAGCCACGGACCGACGGACGTTGGGGACACAAGTGCTGTAAAGACGAAAGCGCACGGGAAAGCGCAGACCTCCGACCAGATGCACTGACGAATTAAGAGAGTCGCGGGAAGTCGCTAGATACAAGTAGCGCAAGACCGTGTGATCTGGAAATCATTGCAGGAGGCCTATGTCCAGCAGTAGACGTCCGTCGGCTGTTAACGAACTTATTCGATATTCCAAATGGTGGTGCAATAAATTTGAATATTATTTATCAAGTGGCTACAGTTAGATGAACATGTATACTCCATTGCAGCGATCGCGCTACATTGCTGCAGCAGTACGCACGCAACGACCGTCTCGCGCGTATCTACCACGCGTACGACGTCGTCCATCGGTGCGTGCACGAGCCGTTCTCCTTAGCGCAACCAGACGCGCTACTGAACGCGGCTCGATACGTGCTCGCGCTGCTGGATGGGGAACCGCCGCCTGGAGTTTCTATGTTGTATCCTTTTTAAATACGACACTGACTATATTATACTAGTAAGCTGGAACTCAGACTATCAACGTAAAAATGAAGATTTGATTTTCGCCATTTTGGCGCTGATTGTTACGTAACCTGGCGTGAGCGTCCAAGGAATTAAAATAAAATGACATTCAAAACGACGGTCACTAGCAACAAATGTCATGTGTACCTTCGAGGGAGCGCTTCAAATCAACACAAAAAATGAACTTTCAGTTGTAGAGAGTCTTTGATCCAGCTTACTAGTATTTAATAGAGGATCAGTGGTGACTACGCGCTCGGATTCGAGTCACAGGTCTCAAGTTCGATTCCCGCCACAGGCCATTAAAGAATTTTATAATTTTCAACTTGGTTGAGATCTGGTCTGGTGAGAGACTTTGGCCGTGGTTAGTTACCAGCCTAATAACAAAGATGCACCACCAACCGGTTTAGCGTTCCAGCGTATTGCTGCGTAGAAACCGTTAGAAGCTACTTACTCCTTCTAAGTCGGTACGATTTAACATCTTCGGCTGCATCGTCATATACCATCAGATTAAATCGCAGTCAAGTACTAACTTTTAATAGGTGCGATATGAATATATTTTCTTGAAAGTGTCCAGGTTAAGATGTTCATCTGATGTTTGTAAGTAATACGCCTGCATATAGCTGCAGTGCGACACACAACTTTGCGTTACAATATTATACGACGCACTGCACTGCGCTCAACACCCTGAGAAGGGTATCAGTTTCATTTTGCCCAGTAATCACGGCGGCTTACAGTGCCCTTCAAACTGATACACAGTAAGTCAAATTACTGTTTCACAGAGAATACCTGGTAGTACGTTGGTACCTACCCGGACGAACTTTGCAAGGAGAGTCCTACTTTAAGGAACTCTGTAAAAGTTATGTCAAACTCAATGCCCGGTCTAATATATCTTAAAGTGGGCGATTTTGCAAATATTTTAACACGAACATGTGTTTTAATTTGCTTCTGTCGCATTCTCAGGTATTTGTCGAGCTGCTAAGAACACCGTTTTACGGAATAAAAAATATATTTAATTGGGTCTCCCATACCAAAACCAGATTTTTTGCTCGTATTTGAATTTGGTGAGCAGGGGTGTTTAACTTATTTTAATATTATTGTGAATAGGTCTTGATAGTACGGAACTTACGTTCTGTAATTAATCACTGAATAAATACATTAATTCCTCTTAACTAAGGCCAGTTGTTTGTACCTTTGTCTAGCGAAGCAAGCGAAGGCGCTAAATGCTAATACCTTAGCAAGGCAGATGTTGGACAAAATATTGGGGCTTCAAGTTCCTCAGAAGTTTCAGGTGAGGCTTCTTATTTTGCTCTTAAGGGGGATGGGTATTATACGGGCGCGAAAATTCAAATTTTATTTAATATTTCGCTAATAGTGTGCTAATTATGCATCGTAAGCTTAAGGCGATGAGTTTTGCGATTGTTATAATCGCAAAACTCATTGCCTCATTTATGCGTCTACATGTTTTAGTAAAAACTTTGCCTAAAAATACGCATTTAGTTCATACTGGTTCCCAATTATCTCCAAATTTGAGAAACTGCATAAAATAGTCTTTTGGGGACAATATAAGGTGAATGGGAATCTACGAGCAAACTTTGTATTAAAAACATGTTTATACGTAAATATTATGCTCGCAAAACTCATTCCCATAAATCTACAAAGTGTTGTTCATTTAAATTAGGAAAAAAAACAAAATACAATTTGAATTTCGCGGGCTAGTAGGGCCGAAATACTTTTATAATGACTAGCTGTTGCCCGTGTCTTCGCCGGCATGAATGTCAGTTTTTTGACGTGACAACGTCTTATAATTCGATAGAGCCGGTTGCGCGCACAAAAAAACATGACTCATGTGGCGTTACCTCGCTCGCGGCGTGGCGTTACCTCGCTCTGAGGCGTTCCATGTAAGGCTTGAAGTGCAAGCGAGAGTTGTCACGTTCAACTATCGTCAGTAAACCGACTTTACAGACAACCAATTTTTTTCACTAACTAGGAAGGCGTGGAGCTGTTGATGCTGAAGAGCGGCGGCAGCGGCAGCAGCGGCGGCGAGGACGAGGTGGCGCCGCTGTGCTGGTGCTGTCGCCGCCACCTGCCGCCGCTGGCGACGCAGTGTCCGCGCTGCAGGCACGACCTGGCGCACTCTCTGGCCACACACGGTTAGTGAAGGAACAGTAGCGGCGGCAGCAGCGGCAGCGGCGGCGAGGACGAGGTGGCGCCGCTGTGCTGGCGCTGTCGCCGCCACCTGCCGCCGCTGGCGACGCAGTGTCCGCGCTGCAGGCACGACCTGGCGCACTCTCTGGCCACACACGGTTAGTGAAGGAACAGTAGCGGCGGCAGCAGCGGCAGCGGCGGCGAGGACGAGGTGGCGCCGCTGTGCTGGCGCTGTCGCCGCCACCTGCCGCCGCTGGCGACGCAGTGTCCGCGCTGCAGGCACGACCTGGCGCACTCTCTGGCCACACACGGTTAGTGAAGGAACAGTAGCGGCGGCAGCAGCGGCAGCGGCGGCGAGGACGAGGTGGCGCCGCTGTGCTGGCGCTGTCGCCGCCACCTGCCGCCGCTGGCGACGCAGTGTCCGCGCTGCAGGCACGACCTGGCGCACTCTCTGGCCACACACGGTTAGTGAAGGAACAGTAGCGGCGGCAGCAGCGGCAGCGGCGGCGAGGACGAGGTGGCGCCGCTGTGCTGGCGCTGTCGCCGCCACCTGCCGCCGCTGGCGACGCAGTGTCCGCGCTGCAGGCACGACCTGGCGCACTCTCTGGCCACACACGGTTAGTGAAGGAGCAGTACACAGTGACCTTTTAATAAAAATATTAACAACGCTCAAAATTAATTTTCCACTAGCTTTTGCCCGCGGCTCCGCCCGCGTTAATTTCGATTTTTTACTAATCCCGAGAAAAAATAGAATTTCCTTTTCAATGACCTTTACCTTTCAGGAAAGATTGTCAAAGTAATCTACCTATAGCTGTAGCTATAGATTACTGTTGAAAATTAGGGTTTTTTGAATATCCCATAAGAACTATAGATTTTCCCGGGATAAAAAGTAGCCTATGTTTTAATCCGGGTTAAAAGCTATCTATGTTCCAAATTTCAGCCAAATCGGTTCAGTAGTTGTGACGTGAAGGAGTAACAAACATACACACACACAAACTTTCGCCTTTATAATATTAGTGTGAAGTGTGAAATGTGATATTAGTGTGAAGTGTGATGAAGTGTGAAGTGTGATAGTGTGATTGCTTAATTATTGCACAATTAAAACAATACTTATTTTAACCTTATTTATTCGTCAGCAGCTAATATATATATTTATCCGTAGTGTGTAAAAATGATATTTCAACACTGTAAAAATCTCATGACTTTTCAATGGAAATCATGCCTTTTCTCTGGTCTTTTCAATTTTGCGTTTGGCAACTCTATTTGAACTTAACTTTGTTCTAGAGGTCCTACCGTTGGTGCGCTTCGAGCCCGCGGAGGGCATCACTCACGAAGAAGCCATGGACTTAATCGAGCGCATGCCGATACCAGAAGTTGAAAAGGGAAAAGGCGATGGCGTCGAGATTTTACGAATCAGTGATGACATCGATTATTCTGACCCATTTCTGGATAAAGTCGAGGAGGTAAATTGATCTAAAGGTATAAAAGAAGAAAAAATGAAAAATTGCCAAAAAATTCATTCGAGAGCTTTCCCCGCGCTTAATAACCTCAACTGGTGACAGAAGTACTGGCTCATTTTTTGCGCAACGTATCAGCCTAGCTGTTCAACTCGGAAATGCAGCCAGTATTCTTGCCACCATTCCACGCGGGCAAGACTTATACAGTAATTAGAATAAACTAGTGATAAGTTTTATTGTAAATAAATAAAATAAAAAAAAGAAAATGTCCTCGATTCTGTTGTGCAAAATATCTAAACTAAACTAATTTAAAATAGTGCTATCCTTTTCCATAGGGAGCAGTTTGAAAAGGTTGACACTACTTTAAATTAGTTCAGAGATTTTGCACAACAGAATCGACCATACTGACTAACTAATTCAAACATAGCCCAAGACTCCAAAGAAGAATGAGCAAAGGTGGTATCAAGTTCGCTCATTAACCAAAACCAAAACAATATTCTAGGAAAATAATATAGTGTATTTTAAGAACCATTAGCACTAGGAATTTGTTTTTCATATCCGGAATTTAATTTTGCATACAAAAAAGTTACTTTCTTTTCAATGCACATTTCTAGTCATACAGATTTAATTGAGAAGTATAGTCACGAAATGAAAAGGTCACCTTAGTGTCGGTTTTCGCTTGCACTGGTACTGCAAAAGTCCATTATGGCAACATACCAGTGCAATCGACCAGTGCAAATGAATCAATTTGAAAATCGACAAACCTTTTCATTCCGTGACTGTACAACTTGTTTATTGGCCTATAGCTTTGCAATGCGGAAGTTAATCTAAAAAATTTAAAAATAAATTGAAGAAGGTTTACGTTTAATGTCTAGATGGGCTTATCCTTAGGAGGTTATCGGAGACGACCGAATGGCGTAGCGGTAGCGAACCTGCCGTCTGCGTCGGAAGTCGTGGGTTCGATTCCCACTGCTGGTAAATCTGGGTATTTTCCTATATGCTATATTCATGTATATAAAATACATTTATCTAGTGCCCTTACCTATCGCTTACTTTGGGGCTAGATTGCGATATGTGTGATGTCTTGATATATTTATTTATTTATTATTATTTATATCGGCGATCTTAGTAAATACATGGCTTCATACTAACGATGTTTCTTCAGGAGGATGAAGGTGTAGTGGTGTGCAGCCGGCTCGCCCTACTGCGGCTGAATCCGGCGTGCGTGGTGACGGTGCAAAGGCAACCGCTAAAGCCATTGTTCTACCGCAACATGTTGCCCGAATTGCCCGTAACAGTATGCGACGCTTGCCAGAACGTGAGTGTAAAAAAAACTTGAGAGGTGTCAAGGCACACCCGGATGGAACGAAGTTCCTTTCGATTAATTAGTGAAGGAATATAAAAGAGAGAGAGAGAGACAGAGAAACATGCGCACGCCGCACAACTTACAATAACTTACTCGTACTATAGCAAAAAGTGTCGTTACAACTTTTCGTCTTAATTTTTTCCGTCCAGGCCCCTTTCGCAACGCGTGATAAGGAACTTCGTTCCAAAACTACATTTAACAAAACTACATCTCATCTACCTAGCACTGTTCAATCTGAGTTGTTAAATTACTAAGGTCCACTTGCGCGAAACGGGGGTTAAATATTTACATTTTCAACCCTAGAGTCAACGTCTCTCATTGGACAATTTTGACAATTTACTCTGGATTAGCGCGTTAAATCTGAGTTAACTCTGAGTGCAAGTGGACCTAAACATGTGTGAAGTGGGCCTAGACTTTTTTTCACGATATTCATAAATATTCCGTAAAAGCAGGGTAATTAAAACAGCAAAGCAGGTTGTTAACATTGAATTGTTTGTTATAGCTGTTCTACCTAGAAGATTATGAAATACAAATAGTAACGAAGGGCCAGTGCCCGTTCTGTAGACACCAGCCAGAAGACCCAAAAAAAGAAGATGATACAGAAGACTCGATGGTCAACGGATCTGGTTCTTCTACGCCTAGGAGTCCAAGTGATGGACACAGCTCCTGGCGGTAGTTCCCATCTGTATATTTATATTATACAGGGTTAAATAAAAAGTGCCAGAAACCTCTCAAACCATAGTTCCTAACATTAAAACTAACGACTTTTGTTCTATGACTTTCTTTGAGACTTGATATTTTGTGCAATATCAAAAGAACAATATTTATCATAAAATATACGTGCAATTCGTTTTCCTATAGTTTTGTATATATATCGTCTATGCCCTATAAGGTACTATAAGGTATTCTGTGGCCCTGTCTAGGAGTGATAGGTCACTTATAACGCTTGCATGTATTTTGTACAGAATACTGTCAAATTAGAGATATCGAATTAATTTATATGAATGAAACTAATGAATTTGGAAAAGTCGTGGATTTTAATTAAAGGAATTATAGGCCGAGAATGTTTTGGTATATTGAATTTAACTCGTATATTAAGTAAAACAATAGAGTGCCTTTTTTAAGGACCTCATGCAATTTCAACAAACTTTTGGACAACAGTTTATTTTACTTGACGACAAATACATAATAGCAATAAAAGTAGATATAAATATAAATGTATTTTTGAAGCTCTCTTGCAAGAATGAATTTGTATGTAGCTAACTTATTTTATCTAGAAAGAAGATAGAAATTGTGATCTCTTAAATTGAGATTTGCTAGAATCTATAATATCTTTGGCTTTGGTGTAAATATAGGGAGGTTTCTTTGAATGCGATTCTTTTGTAAAATAGTAATGGTCAATTTAAATTGTTTATATTGAGCGCAGGTGATTTTAAAGTGCAATTTTGAAGACGGGCAAGTGCAAAATTTAAAAAATATCTGTACGAATCGTTTTTAAGGTGCTTTTGGGTGCGGTCTCGAATCTTCCGAAATGGAAACCGATGTTTTTGTTGTAATGAGTAGTTAATTTCGATTGGGCACTACTTTGTCTTATACACTAAGCCTTTTTATAATACTTATGTGTTACTTCTGTGTTTTAGTTATCCAACAAAGGCAAAATTGCTCATTTTAATAAGCACCAATCCAGTGATGCGTGGATGTTGTTACAGGTTTATATAAAACTCTTTACTTGAAACTCTCTAGTTTAGGAAGTTAGTCGGAATTGGTCGGGTTGGTCCCGGAATTTTTCTTGTAGTATTAGCTTACAAATTGCGAAAATCCAAATAAATAGTAAATTTTGCAGGCAAGACCTTGCCTTTAAATTTTTTCCGGTTTCCACCAAAGTGGAGAAAAGAGGCGAGAAAAGATGCGTTTGTAATAACTAATCAGATTTCGTTATTTCTACTCTCCTCTCCTTTTGACATTCGGTGCCAATGGATCAAGCAGAGAGGAGATGAGAAATATAATTTTGTTAATGTTAGGGAGTGTACTTTTTTGATAACGTATTACACGTAGGTACACTAGTCTATTTTTTAAATGTGAAACTGTGTTTTAGTATCGTTATAACATATTGTATTTCAAATTCTCCTTATGTATCTAACGAAGTACCCGAATACGATAGACATTGCAATATTGTTTGGCAACGTTGTTTATCCTTATTGACATATTAATGTGTTTGCACTCAATAGGTGATTTTTTTTACTCTATACAAGTTAATATTTGACTGCGATCTCACCTGATGGTAAGTGATAATGCAGCCTAAGATGTTATTGTACTAACTTGGAAGGGTAAGTTAATTTACCCCAACGGTTTCTATGAGCATCGCACCGGAACGCTAAATCGCTTGGCGGTGCGTCTTTGCTGGTAGGTAACTAGCCACGGCCGAAAGCCTCCCACCAGACCAGACCTGAGCTGATTTGGAAATTATAAAATTCCAAAGTGGGCAGTGGCAGGAATCGAACCCACTCGAAACCGAGAGCGCATTCGTGAGGTGTGACGTCACAATTTAATATCGGTATTTCTGTCTAATCAGAAATATTTAAATGCGTATAACTTTTTTGTTATCTGATTGATTTAATTAGTTTTTTCAGTGTTCGTCATTATTTTTATCCTAGTTTATAATCTATATATATAAAAGAATGAGGCATTTTGGTGATTTTGGTTGTTCCAAGGATTCCGCCAAAACTATAGGTCGTAGAGATCTGAAATTTGGTACCTAGGTAGATATTAGGTCATGAATTCGTACTAAGACGGGGATTCCAGAAATTCAAATTGTAAGGGGTAAAAACCGTTGGTTTTTTGGATTTCCCCATACAAAAGTGAAATTTTTTTCGTTGTTCCAGGAATTCCCGAAAAGCTACAAGTCGTAGGGATCTGAAATTTGGTACCTAGGTAGATATTAGGTCATGAATTCGTACTAAGACGGGGATTCCAGAAATTCAAATTGTAAGGGGTAAAAACCGTTGGTTTTTTGGATTTCCCCATACAAAAGTAAAATTTTTTTCGTTGTTCCAGGAATTCCCGAAAAGCTACAAGTCGTAGAGATCTGAAATTTGGTACCTAGGTTGATATTAGGTCATGAATTCGTACTAAGACGGGGATTTCAGAAATTCAAATTGTAAGGGGTAAAAACCGTTGGTTTTTTGGATTTCCCCATACAAAAGTGAAATATTTTTCGTTGTTCCAGGAATTCCCGAAAAGCTACAAGTCGTAGGGATCTGAAAATTGGTAACTAAGTAGATATTAGGTCATGAATTCGTACTAAGACGGGGATTCCAGAAATTCAAATTTTAAGGGGAAAAAACCGTTGGTTTTAGGGATTTCTCCATACAAAAGTGTAATTTTTTTCTTTGTTCCAGGGATTCCCGAAAAACTAAAAGTCGTAGAGATCTGAAATTTGGTACCTAGGTTGATATTAGGTCAAGAATTCGTACTAAGACGGGGATTCCAGAAATTCAAATTTTAAGGTGTAAAAACCGTTGGTTTTAGGGATTTCTCCATACAAAAGTGAAATTTATTTCGTTGTTCCAGGGATTCCCGGAAAACTACAAATCGTAGAGATCTGAAATTTGGTACCTAGGTTGATATTAGGTCATGAATTCGTACTAAGACGGGGATTCCAGAAATTCAAATGTGAAGGGATAAAAATCCTACTTTTAAGGGATTTTTCCATACAAAAGTGTAATTTTTGCGTTGTTCCAGGGATTCCAGCGAAATTAAAAGTCGTAGAGATCTGAAATTTGGTACCTAGGTTGGTATTAGGTATATCATGAATTCGTATTCAGAAAGGGATTTTCGAGATTCAAATTTTGAGGAGGAAAAATTTTGAATTTTTTGGCCGCCATTTTGAACTTTTTTGTTACTGGGCCGATTGCTTTGAAAATCGATATTTGACTATGGCAGAAAGCATAGAGTCGGAATTTGTGGTCAAAATTTAAAAAATAGGCCGCCATTTTGAACTTTTTTGTTACTGGGCCGATTGCTTTGAAAATCGATATTTAACTATGGCAACAAGCATAGAGAAGGAATTTGTGGTCAATATTTAAAAAAGTGGCCGCCATTTTGAACTTTTTAGTTACTGGGCTGATTGCTTTGAAAATCGATATTTGACTATGGCAGCAAGCATAGAGAAGGAATTTGTGGTCAAAATTTAAAAAAGTGGCCGCCATTTTGAACTTTTTTGTTACTGGGCCGATTGCTTTGAAAATCGATATTTGACTATGGCAGCAAGCATAGAGAAGGAATTTGTGGTCAAAATTTAAAAAAGTGGCCGCCATTTTGAACTTTTTTGTTACAGGGCCGATTGCTTTGAAAATCGATATTTTACAGTGGCAGCAAGCATAGAGAAAGAGTTTGTGGTCAAAATTTAAAAAATAGGCCGCCATTTTGAACTTTTTTGTTACTGAGCCGATTGCTTTGAAAATCGATATTTTACAGTGGCAGCAAGCATAGAGAAAGAGTTTGTGGTCAAAATTTAAAAAATAGGCCGCCATTTTGAACTTTTTTGTTACTGGGCCGATTGCTTTGAAAATCGATATTTGACTATGGCAGCAAGCATAAAGAAGGAATTTGTGGTCAATATTTAAAAAAGTGGCCGCCATTTTGAACTTTTTAGTTACTGGGCTGATTGCATTGAAAATCGATATTTGACTATGGCAGCAAGCATAGAGAAAGAGTTTGTGGTCAAAATTTAAAAAATAGGCCGCCATTTTGAACCTTTTTGTTACTGAGCCGATTGCTTTGAAAATCGATATTTTACAGTGGCAGCAAGCATAGAGAAAGAGTTAGTGGTCAAAATTTAAAAAATAGGCCGCCATTTTGAACTTTTTTGTTACTGGGCCGATTGCTTTGAAAATCGATATTTAACTATGGCAGCAAGCATAGAGAAGGAATTTGTGGTCAATATTTAAAAAAGTGGCCGCCATTTTGAACTTTTTAGTTACTGGGCTGATTGCTTTGAAAATCGATATTTGACTATGGCAGCAAGCATAGAGAAGGAATTTGTGGTCAAAATTTAAAAAAGTGGCCGCCATTTTGAACTTTTTTGTTACTGGGCCGATTGCTTTGAAAATCGATATTTGACTATGGCAGCAAGCATAGAGAAGGAATTTGTGGTCAAAATTTAAAAAAGTGGCCGCCATTTTGAACTTTTTTGTTACAGGGCCGATTGCTTTGAAAATCGATATTTTACAGTGGCAGCAAGCATAGAGAAAGAGTTTGTGGTCAAAATTTAAAAAATAGGCCGCCATTTTGAACTTTTTTGTTACTGAGCCGATTGCTTTGAAAATCGATATTTTACAGTGGCAGCAAGCATAGAGAAAGAGTTTGTGGTCAAAATTTAAAAAATAGGCCGCCATTTTGAACTTTTTTGTTACTGGGCCGATTGCTTTGAAAATCGATATTTGACTATGGCAGCAAGCATAAAGAAGGAATTTGTGGTCAAAATTTAAAAAAGTGGCCGCCATTTTGAACTTTTTGTTACTGGGCCGATTGCTTTGAAAATCGATATTTGACTATGGCAGCAAGCATAGAGAAGGAATTTGTGGTCAAAATTTAAAAAAGTGGCCGCCATTTTGAACTTTTTTGTTACTGGGCCGATTGCTTTGAAAATCGATATTTTACAGTTGCAGCAAGCATAGAGAAAGAGTTTGTGGTCAAAATTTAAAAAATAGGCCATCTGTTTGAACCTTTTTGTTACTGAGCCGATTGCTTTGAAAATCGATATTTTACAGTGGCAGCAAGCATAGAGAAAGAGTTAGTGGTCAAAATTTAAAAAATAGGCCGCCATTTTGAACTTTTTTGTTACTGGGCCGATTGCTTTGAAAATCGATATTTGACTATGGCAGCAAGCATAAAGAAGGAATTTGTGGTCAAAATTTAAAAAAGTGGCCGCCATTTTGAACTTTTTTGTTACTGGGCCGATTGCTTTGAAAATCGATATTTGACTATGGCAGCAAGCATAGAGAAGGAATTTGTGGTCAAAATTTAAAAAAAGTGGCCGCCATTTTGAACTTTTTTGTTACTGGGCCGATTGCTTTGAAAATCGATATTTGACTATGGCAGCAAGCATAGAGAAGGAATTTGTGGTCAAAATTTAAAAAAGTGGCCGCCATTTTGAACTTTTTTGTTACTGGGCCGATTGCTTTGGAAATGGATATTTGACTATGGCAGCAAGCATAGAGAAGGAATTTGTGGTCAAAATTTAAAAAAGTGGCCGCCATTTTGAACTTTTTTGTTACTGGGCAGATTGCTTTGAAAATCGATATTTGACTATGGCAGCAAGCATAGAGAAGGAATTTGTGGTCAAAATTTAAAAAAGTGGCCGCCATTTTGAACTTTTTTGTTACTGGGCAGATTGCTTTGAAAATCGATATTTGACTATGGCAGCAAGCATAGAGAAGGAATTTGTGGTCAAAATTTAAAAAAGTGGCCGCCATTTTGAATTTTTTTGTTACTGGGCCGATTGCTTTGAAAATCAATATTTGACTATGGCAGCAAGCATAGAGAAGGAATTTGTGGTCAAAATTTAAAAAAGTGGCCGCCATTTTGAACTTTTTTGTTACTGGGCCGATTGCTTTGAAAATCGATATTTGACTATGGCAGCAAGCATAGAGAAGGAATTTGTGGTCAAAATTTAAAAAAGGTGGCCGCCATTTTGAAATTTTTTTCTTACTGGGCCGATTGCTTTGAAAATCGATATTTGACTATGGCAGCAAGCATAGAGAAGGAATTTGTGGTCAAAATTTAAAAAAGGTGGCCGCCATTTTGAACTTTTTTGTTACTGGGCCGATTGCTTTGAAAATCGACGTCTGACTATGGCAGCAAGCATAGAGAAGGAATTTGTAGTCAAAATTAAAAAATGATGAACTTTTTGGCCACCATTTTGAACTTTTTTGTTACTGGGCCGATTGCTTTGAAAATCGATATTTGACAATGGCAGCAAGCATAGAGAAAGAATTTGTAGTCAACATTTTAAAAAGTGGCCGCCATTTTGAACTTTTTTGTTACTGGGCCGATTGTTTTCAAAATTGATATCTGATTATCGCAGCGAGCATAGAAAAGGAATTTTTGGTAAAAATTTAAAAGAATTGGCCACAATTTTGTACTTATATGTCTTACATGGTAGCAAGCAACCACGGCCGGATGTATGAACGGACGGTGGAGTCTTAGTAAGAGCTTTTACCCTTTGGGTACGGAACCCTAAAAATGGCCACCATATTTAACTTTTTTGTGACGATCGAATTTTTCAAAATCAATATGTGACTATTACCAGGAAGCAAGAGAAAATTTTGTGGGCAAAATGGTGTGTAGTGCAGGAATTTTGGAAATTAAACCACCATAGTAAAGCATAACTCAGAAGTTAACGTGAGCGAAGCCGCGGGCGTTTGCTAGTAAAGTAATAAAGGAATTGAAGTTAAATGCCCAATTGTATGTATCGTCACTGAAGACACTGTTGAAACATACTCGATCCGGACTCTTCAAAACGTGAGGTTTTTATAACATGCATATTTACAAGATGTCGATTTTTCGACAGATGGTCCCGTATGCCTTTGGTTGGCCAATGCGTCGACAGCTGCGACGTCTCTTACACACAAAATATACAATCCCGCACTTTTAATAAGGTAATTTAAATGAATTACACCGAAGTGAAATGTGTAGTGACTTGTATCCAACCAAATGAGTATATATTGAGAAAAAATATGTTTGTTCCGGTACATCGTTAGGTTTCGCAGTTTTAAATTTACACTGACAAACTGACAGTTTGGACTGTGAAACTCAATGTAAAAACTAAAAATATAATTATTATGTATATGAAACTAGGTACCAAATCAAGTATTCATCTATTGATTTAGTTTCTCCTGTAATAGTCTTTGAAAAAAAACAGAAAATTGTTTTTTTAATTCATTATTTAAATCAAATTTACTTTCGAATAAAAAAATGAAAACACGAATTAAATTGAGAATTAAAAAAAATGGTAGTTAAACAGAGAACAAAAAAGTTAAGTAGGCATGGATTTTAAAATTTCATAACAGACAAAGCTTACTAGCACGGTAAGTCTACGCAAGTAACGCCATATTTTTGAGTGTACATCGTTATTTTTAAGTACGTAATTTTATTTTTGAGTAAAATGCCGTCTTGAGTATTGTGTATATTTTGTATAAGCAACCAATGTAAGTAACATTTTGTGATAAAACCACCGTCCTAGTGATAAATAAATAAAACTGACACCGAAACTCGTACACTTGTTTTAATTTAGTCCCCTCTTAAAGTTAACACCTGCCAATTATATTGGGTATACGTAGATACGTTGGCCCCGCAGGCATCAAAATTATTTTGATGTGTCTTGTTAAATTTCTCGGTCAGTGATAATATTAATGGTGGACGTAAGAATTGCCGGTACAATAAAGTCGCATTGACACCGGCTGATACCTATGGCTGATACCTTTTAGGTATTTACTTTTCTTTTTTATTAGGTGGTCATAAGAAGGCTCAGAGTCACTCAGCGAGTGATGGAGATGGCTATGCTCGGAGTTTCTACGTGATCAAATCAGAAATTAGGAGATCCGTCGAAAGAACCAGAGTCACCGACATAGCTCAACGTATCGCGAAGCTGAAGTGGCAATGGGCGGGGCACATAGCTCGTAGAACCGACGGACGTTGGGGACCCAAAGTTCTGGAATGGCGAACCCGCACTGGAAAGCGCAGTATTGGCAGACCTCCGACCAGATGGACTGACGACATTAAAAGAGTTGCGGGAAGGCGCTTGTATACAAGTGGTGCAGGACCGTGCGGGCTGGAAATCATTGCAGGAGGCATTGTCCAGCAGTGGATGTCCGTCGGCTGAAACGAACCAGGTGGAATGTTTTTATGAAGTAACTAGCTGACACGGCAAACGTTGTTTTGCCATTAGGGATAAAGAATAGCTTACGACCTACTCAGACCTACCGAATATACACAGGAAATTTCATAACAATCGGTCGAGCCGTATCGGAGCAGTTTGGTTACAAAAATCGCCACGAGAATTTTGTATATCGATTTTTGTAGATTTGAATAAAACCTTCGTCCATTATCGACAGAATGCATTTTAGAAATATTAGGTAGATATTGAATAAGTGACTTGCGACTCCATAAAAGAATTCGGGAAGAAATAATTACCTAGTTTTGAAGAAATAAAAATAAATCTGAAATATGTAGGGTACTCATTTCTAGTTTTTAATTTAGCATAGTAAAATTATACAACTATGTGTATTCATCAGATAATTAATGCAAGGATGCAAAGAGTATAGGCACTTAGTAGGAGTACAATGCACTACACGTTAATAATGCAATTACTTCTTATGGTATGAGCAATGAATGGACAGGTTACTTAGATTAAAACGTATTCATCGTAATCGTAATCGAAACCCAAATTTGCCCGCTCATTGGTTCGCTGATTTACGTCAGCCAATCGGGGTGTAGAATTCGGAAACGATTACGATAACGATGAATACGTTTTTCTTACGCAATCAGACCCGGCTAGTGCCAGGAGTCCTGGTCAAATTAAAATGACTATGTGGACCTTCACTACTTAGGTAGTAGTTAAAATAAATTCGTTGTTTCACTAATCCCGATGGAAATGCGAAGTTTCCCGTTCCCGCTTCCAATTCAGACCTGTATACCCTACTTTCGAAGAAGTTTGCTAAATCAATCTCTACCTTTCTATAGATTACTACCAAAAAGGAATTATGGATTTTATGGGATAAAAAATAGCCTATGTCCTTTCTCGATCTCCAGTCGATCTCTGTGCCAAGTTTAATGAAAATCGGTTCAGTGGTTTAGGCGTGAAATCTAACCATATCTTATGTTGCAATAAATTCACATTTATAAAAGTTATTATATGGTAGTGATATCTACCTATGTTTACCTTATACAACATAAATAAATAATTAATATTCAGAATAATTAATTCGCGGCACACGTGGTTTAACCTTGCAGGTTTAAACTTAAAAAAAAGAAAGTCATAAAATATTTAATATACAGTACGTAGTAACGTTTTACCTACATTTCGATGCAGCTTGCTACGACATACCAAAGTTTAATTTCCTTATTGCCTCGATTAATGACTTACCTACCTACGCTTTCAGTGTGTTAAAATGCAATACCTAGGCACCGTAAGAAATTATATAGACATTAAAAAGGCAAGTAATTAGGAAAACTTGAAATTACGTGAATGCCTGGCTTGTGATGACCTCTCTGGCGCAGTGGCGGCGCGCACGGATACGAGTGCGAGGTCGCGGGTTCGATTCCCGCCACGGGCCACTTTGGAATTTTATAATTTCTAAATTGGCTCAGGTTTGGTCTGGTGGGAGGCTTCGGCAGTAACTAGTTACCACCATACCAGCAAAGACGCACCGCCAAGCGATTTAGCGTTCCGGTGCGATGCTTTTAGAAGCCTTTGGGGTATATTTACTTACCCTCCAAGTTAATACGATAACATCTTAGGCTGCATCATCACTTGCCATCAGGTGAGATAAAAAAAAACGGCGATAATTATAACAATAAATCCGCCTAATAGACTACACTAGGACAGTTCTTACAAGATATACTTAGTCCTATACAAAACCTAAGTATTTAAGGGGGATGGGTACCATCCGGACGCGAAAATTCAAAATTTATTTTGTTTTCCGCTAATAGATAGGTAGTGGGTTATTAGATAATATCCATCGTAGGCATGAGGCAATGAGATTTGCGAGTATAAAATTTATGCATCGACATCGAAATAAAAACTGCTTAAAAAATACGCATTTAAGTAGTTCATATATTGGTCCCCGATAGCTCCAAATCTGAGAAACTGCAATAAATATCTAATCTTTCGGGAACAATATGAGGTGAATGGGAATTTTCGAGCAAAGTTTAAAGAAAAACATGTAGGTATATATAGATGCATAAATATTATCTATGCTCGCAAAACTCACTGCCATAAACCTACAATTTATAGTGTGTTAGTATAATATTTGTGAAAAACTAAATAATATTTGAATTTTGCGGGATACTAGGGGCGAAACACCAAAATAAAGATTTCTCTACAAGCACTAGTAGGTAAGTATTGAATAAGTATCGATAGTCGATATTCGAGCGGCAAGATTATCGATGCGGCAGGTGACGAGTCCGACTGTTCGTTTTTGGCGAATCAGAGGCGGGCAGGTGCGCGCGCAGGTGTCGCCGCGATCTCGGCCGATATCGGTATACAGGTTGGTGGCGATCGATAAACTACTTTAACTAATGCTCTAGATTTTTATGGGGAGCTACATCTTGCAAGATGTTTTGTCCGACTGTATAAATCGGTTATTACAGGGTTACATACTAAAGGGTCTATTACACCTTCCTGACTAGACGTCTAAGGGCTTACACCGCGGCGGAATGGAATAGAAGCGACTTTTTTACATTGCATAATGAGCTATATCCTATACATCCTATCCTATGATATACATCCTATATCGTAATAAGTAGGTATGAAGTTAGATTTATTTTTACACACTAGGAAAAGTACTGACTGCGGTGTCACCGATGGTACGTGATGATGCAGCCGAAGATCTCATCGTACTAACTTGGAAGGGATAAGTAAACTTACCCCTGACTGTTTCTATATACAGCATTCCTAGGTAGGTAGGGTGGTAACGTGTGCGTTCCGCCAGTGGCGGCCGAAGCCTCCCACCAGACCATAATAAGTCGTCAAACTTTTTTTCCGCCTATCTCGGAAATGACTCTAATGATTTGGATAAAATTTTGCATTTAATTTGGTTTTTATTTGCCTATGTTCTTGTTTTTCTCGTAAAAATGCGCCTATCCAAAAAAACACCGACCAAAGCTCTGTCACCCATCTTCTTAAGTCGTAGATAATGGAGCACCCTGTAACAGATAATCATGACGCGTGCGCTACATTGTAGAGTGCGCGAGATAGGACAGATGGCGGCCGACATATGCGCTTGCGCCTACGGCGGGAACACTCCGTACGGGCCAACTGGATAGGGAGCCCGCCAGCCCGTGTGTAGAGAAGCCATTTTTGGTTTGAAATTGTATATTTCAAGGTACAACGCGTATTATTTTAGGGACATTACCCACCGTCGATGTAATTGCTTCCATAATGCATGACTGAATGAAGCCCGCAACTCCATTCGGGTAAAAGATATTTGAAGTGAATACTTTAACGGTGTAGAAGCGGTATTTAAGCGATTTTTAGTGAAGTTTAGTTTAAAGACAATTACTTTCAAATTTAAACGTCATGTATTTTGGGTCTTTAATCTAAAATCGCTTAGAAGCAGAAACACGATTGGATAAAATTTTCTCGATAGAAGGTTCTCCCAAAAGTTGCTCCAAAATCTCAGTTTTCCTGTTTTTTTATCGGAAACTACAATGGATGTAATTGTACCTAATTTTTGTTTTAATGTGTCGGTAATAATAATATGCGAAAACGCTTAGAAACAGATTTTTGATAACTGGCTTATTTTATGAGTAATTAGGTCGTTTTTATGTTGTATTTTTCCGCGACGCTGCATGTCGCACCTACCATGGAATCCGTGAGAGTGAGAAATACAAAAATAAATTCAGTAAATCCCCTTAACGGCCTACAAGCCGTATTTAGGTGATTTTGAATGAAGTTTTATGCAAAAACTATAAAGAAAATTACTTTCAAATTTACACGTCATGTATTTTGGGTCTTTAATCTTAAATCGCTTAGAAGCAGAAATACGATTGGATAAAATTTTCTCGATAGAAAGTTCTCCTAAAAGTTGCTCCAAAATCTCAGTTTTTCTACTTTTTATCGGAAACTACAATGGATGTAATTGTAATTTTTGTTTTAATGTGTCGGTAATAATAATATTCAAAAACGCTTAGAAACAGATTTTTAATAACTGGCTTAGTTTTTTAGTAATTAGGTGAAAGGCCGTTTTTCTGTTATATTCTTCCGCGACGCTGCATGTCGCACCTACCAACGAATCCGTGAGAGTGAGAAAGACAAACATAAATTCAGTAAATCCCCTTAAGCGCGTTGTGAATTTCTTGAGAAGGGGCAAAAATATGACTCGCGATAATATTACCGACACCTCTGCATAATATGAGTAGTGTACCTACAAGTTTTATGCCGGCACTCTCGGATTACCAATGCTTTTTTGTTGTGTTAAGTGGCTGTTGCGTTATGGTTCAAATAATAAAATCATTACCTCAATGAGAGACTGCGATCTAGCCCCAAAATAAGCGGTAGCTGATACTAGAGAACAGATTAATTTTATTTAATATACATGATAAATACATATAGAAAAAAACGGAGACGGGAACACATCATGAGCTATACACACAAAGAGCTAGTACGTTGAACAGCTGTTCAAAGTCTATGGTAAAAGTAGCAAGCGGCTTTTCAAAATAAAAGACTTTTCGGTGAAAAGTTTAGTTATTGAAGACACGTATAACCCATGAATGGACTTTGATTACGCCGCCGGCGGTGGCTGCTGAATTTCACTGCGAATAAAATAACAAGTGTTACGATATTTCGTTTTTGAATTAAAATAGATGAACTTTTTACCCACGATGGAGCAGTGGAGTTCACACACACACACACATCTTTAGTTTGTCGTGTTCTCCCCATGTTTTGGTGAGCCTATGTATACTTTACTACTTAGCTGCCCGGGATAAATTTGACATTAAGAAGGGATATAAAAAATAGCTTACGACCTATTCTCGGATGTACCTACTGAAATTAGACCAAAAACCGGCAAAAAAGTGCGAGTCGGACTCGCGCACCGAGGGTTCCATATTATTAAAGAAAGGGAACTATATTTTCTATCACCAAAATTTACATTTGTCATCAAGTTGTATCACCTAATAAATAGATCTATCGCCACGAAATATTTTCGTTCTCAGATAAACAAAAATTTTTCCCAGGTATGAATTATCAAATTAATGTTAATATATGTGTAAAATATAAGAGATCGATAATCAATAAAATCATATTGCATTACATGAATATAAACTTCGTTCTTATAATAACAGTTTTGTACTTAAATAATAGCTCTGTGCTCAGAATGGTAGATCTGTCACCAAATAAATCGATTATCGATCCCTGACTGCGACTCCGTCGACATGCTCTTGGAGGGGAAGAGGGTGACGGGCTAAGGAGTTTTCCTAGGTCCCATGTGCACCTATAGGTAAATAGGTTAAGGTTATTTTCCTTTTTTGACCACCCAGAAATAGGAGCCCCGCGAAGCGCGACCCCGCGAAGAGCTTCACGTAAAATGCCAATTGCATGACGTTTCGAATGACATTTGGTCGAGCACCCCCCACCTATCTTCAATACCCTCTCTGTGCTCTTCACCTGTCTCCGAAATCCTCAATCATCAGCTCTCTCCGAATTTTTCCCTTCTATACGAAATGGTTATTGAAAAAAAAAATTTCATACAAAATTGTTCAGGAGAGGTGATCAATCAGTGAGTCAGTGAGTGAATCAGCCCGAGTAGCTATATATATAGTAACTATTTAAAGACACTAACTTGGAACTTACTCTAGAATTCTAGATCAACTTTATTGTTGGAACTTGATTGTTAAGTTTTAATTGTTTGTGCTTAGAGATATTATCCAGCGTGATATTGAGAGAGGTAACACGCAAAGTACTTAACGGCCTACAAGCCGTATTTAGGTGATTTTGAATGAAGTTTTATGCAAAAACTATGAAGACAATTACTTTCAAATTTGCACATCATGTATTTTGGGTCTTTAATCTAAAATCGCTAAGAAGCAGAAACACGATTGGATAAAATTTTCTCGATAGAAAGTTCTCCCAAAAGTTGCTCCAAAATCTCAGTTTTTCTATATTTTATCGGAAACTACAATTGATGTAATTGTAATTTTTGTTTTAATGTATCGGTAATAATAATATCCTAAAACGCTTAGAACAGATTTTTGATAACTGGCTTAGTTTTTGAGTAATTAGGTAAAACGTCGTTTTTCTGCTATATTCTTCCGCGACGCTGCATGTCGCACCTACCAAATCTCCGTGAGAGTGAGAAAGACAAAAATAAATTCAATAAATCCCCTTAACACTTATCTCTGTATTATCTACTTAGATAATAAAAATTATTAAAATGGATGAAAATCCTCAAATTAATGCATAATGGTTCATGAATGATGATGAAGTTAATTCCGCGTCACTTTCTCTAATAAATAAAATTCTCGTGTCAAAGTGTTTGTAATAAAACTCCTCCGAAATTACTTGACTAGTTTTGATAAGATTAACTGTGTACTATCTCGGTAAGTCCTCGAATAGGACAGACTAGTTCTCACCCTCAAGTGAGAAATAATTTACACGGCAAAACAACGTTTGCTGAGTCAGCGATTAGTAAAACAATATCAATGCATAGAAGTAGGCAAGTACCTACGCTCTTTCCGTAATCTGTGGCAAGTACCTACCTAGTTATTGTAAGTAATCAAATGTGAAGGTGCAATCTCCTAATTTTGTATGAACAGCCATCAAGGCATATGTAATTACATTAGCTGTTTAATGAAATGCCTTATTAAACGAATTTATAACTATATTAGGTAGGTAAAGGTGTATCTTTAAACGAACGTGCCCCGCGTGCCCCAAGGAAACCAAAAAACTGTACCTCTACCTCAGGTGTTATGAGATATAAAACCTCGTCCGTCACTATGGTTTAAATTATAAATAGTTTCAAGAGTTGTCATATCTTGTAGTTGTCAAGTTGTAAATAATACCTAACAAATATAATGTTTTACCAATAATATTTATTTTATTAAATTGGCGACGACGGATTAAAATGAATCAAGAACAAATTCAGCAATTATTAAATAATCAAGCAGAACAACAAAAACAAATAACAGAAATAACCAAACTACTTACATACCAACAACAACAAGGGTTCTCCACTCCCACGCCAACAAAACATGGAACGGAGTCGGAAAATGAGAAAAGTAAGTTTACCATAATTAACGCATTTAAGGGGGACAAATTCAATACTTCAACATCCATAGAAAATTTTATAGAATTTTTTGAAGCCAAATGCAACATTGGCGGACACGAGTACATCAAACTACAAAAAGATATTATCTTAACATGTTTGACACCTGAAACGTACCACGAATTGAAAATAGCACTTATCCCCAATTTCGACTCCTGCACGTATCAGGATATAAGAACAAAATTACTAGAGTTATATAAAACACGGAAAACAAGATTCAAGGCACTAACAGAATTTTGGAACTGCGTAAGACAAAACTCGGAAAGTATGGAACAATATGCGAATAGGTTAAAAGAACTAAGCAAAGACTGTGGATACGAAGATTACCTATTAGAACGTCAACTAAGGGACCGCTTTGCAACGGGTCTAAACCATGAACAATTACAAATCGATTTACGACAAAAATGGCCTGACCTACAACAAGTCATAGATGGACAAACGACAGAAGTAACTTTTGCACAAATATTTGCTATTGCACAGTCCCGAGAATTAGCAGAGTTAGACATACCTATAGAAAGCGATATTAGAAAAATAAAAAAAGAGCGACAAATATACAAACCAAACAGGAATATTCGAAAACTACGTTCAAACCAATGTCGGCGTTGCGGAAAAAATGAAAGACATTTTCTTAGCGAATGCGTCGCTCAACATCATTCATGCAAAGAATGTGGCAACGTTGGACATTTCGAAAGCTGTTGCATCAAAACTGGACGAGCGTATTTAGAGACCAAAGCAACAACGGCAAATAAACAAACAGTTACAAAACAGGGACAGTATCAACGGCAAATAAACAAACAGTTACAAAAGTTATCATTTGAAACAAGCTCAGAAAGAGAACGATCTTCATCAAGTTCATCAGAAAACAACTGGACACACAAAATTAACGCATCAACGAGGTGTAAGAAAATTGATCCAATAATTAACGGCATTAAATGTGCCATGGAATGGGACTCAGGTTCTATATATTCAATAATTAGCACCAAATTTTGGAAACTCATTGGGTCTCCACCGTTAAAAACTGCACCAAACCTAAGGACATATTGCAACTACAAACTGAAACCAAAAGGCATCACAAAGGTAAATGTTAAGATAGATGGAGAAGAACTTACCTTACCAGTAATAGTGATGAAAAATGCGGAGCCAATGCTATTCGGATTGAATTGGACCGAAGCTTTTAATATGCCATTTCCAAAAGCGGTATATTCATTAAAAAGCCAACCTACATTGAAACAATTAATAGACGCACATTTTAAATTATTTGATGGGAAGTTGGGAAAAGTCAAAGATTACTTAATTAACATTCACATTAAACCAGGAACAGAACCAAAACATTTACCAGCAAGACCCATCAAATTTAACATGAAAAAGAACGTAGAAACTGAATTAGAACGTTTAGTTACAGAGGGGATTATCGAACAAATTGATCCAAACGATACACCGATTGAATGGGCAACACCAACAGTCAATGTAGTTAAATCAAATGGCCAAATTAGAATTTGCGGTGACTATCGAATAACTTTAAATCCCGTACTTCTTAAACATACATACCCGGTACCACTATTCGATCACTTACGCCAACAATTAGCGAATGGACACAAATATTCCAAAATTGATTTAAAAGACGCATATCTCCAATTTGAAATAGCTCCGGACTCTAAGAAATTTTTAACGATCACAACACACAAAGGGTATTATCAATACAACAGAATGCCCTTCGGTATTACCACTGCACCATCAATTTTTCAACAATACCTGGAAAAACTACTGGGGGATATGAAGAATGTCGCAGTATATTTTGACGACATTGCCATCACAGGAACGAACGACGCCGAACATTTAGAAACACTTGGAAAAGTATTTGAAAAATTGGAAAACGCCGGTCTCAAAGTCAATTTAAAGAAATGTACATTTTTACAGACTGAGATAGAGTATCTAGGACACACGATTGATAGAAATGGTATAAGACCGACCGAATCGAAATTAGATGCAATTAACAAAGCACCACCACCAACAAACATAAAGGAACTACGGTCATACTTGGGACTTATCAACTTTTATGAAAGATTTATTCCTCACCTTCATAGTAAGTGTGCAGAACTTCATGAATTAACCAGTAAAAAACAGAAATGGCAGTGGACGGACATTGAAAACAAAATTTTTACTGAAACAAAAAAGCTTATAACCCGATCAAAATCTCTCGTCGCTTTCGACGAAAAGCTTCCACTATTTTTAGCCTGTGATGCATCAGAAAAAGGAGTTGGTGCAATGCTCTTTCACAAAATACATAATCGCGAACAACCAATCGCATTTGCATCAAGAAAACTGAAACCAGCGGAAAGCCGATACTCGGTTATAGACCGGGAGGCACTAGCAATATTTTTCGGAATTAAAAAATTTGACCAATACCTACGAGGAATGAAATTTACATTAGTAACTGATCATAAACCGTTAATACATATATTAGGACCACAACGCAATCTTCCAAAATTAATCAATAATAGATTAACAAGATGGGCATTAGTAATAGGAAGTTATGATTACGATATTATCTACAAAAAAGGGGAAAATAACATAGTACCTGACTATTTATCCAGGATGCCAAACCCCGAAGAACAACCCACTGAAGCAGAAAAACAAATACATAAAATTATTTCGAGAGCACAAGTTAACAAAATTGAGGACCTATCGTTGAGTGAACAATCATTAAAAGAACAAACAAAAAATGATCAAATATTAAGACAGATACAGCATTATCTGAAAACAGGCTGGGCAAACACTGTAGTAAATGAACTGAAGCCCTATTTACGCAAACGAGAAGAATTATCAATCGAAAATGGCATAATTATGTGGCAGGGGAGATTAGTAATTCCATCTACATTACAACGGACCATTTTAAAATATTTACATAATGGACATCCTGGTGTTTCAGCAATGAGGGCACTGGCCCGATTTTACGTTTGGTGGCCAGCAATCGATGAAGATATAGAAATGTATATTAAACACTGCCATAAATGTCAAGAAAACAGGTCAAACATACCCGAACTTCCAGTTTTCTCATGGTCCATTCCAGATCAAACCTGGGAAAGAATTCACATAGATTTTGCGGGTCCTTTTGAAAACAAACAATGGCTCGTATTACAGGATGCATTGTCAAAATGGGTGGAAATAAAACCTATGAAAAAGATCACTACAGACAAACTATGTGATAAATTAGATGACATTTTTACGACATTTGGACTGCCAAAAATAATTGTTTCCGATAATGGACCACAGTTCACGTCACACGAATTTAAAACTTTTTGTGAAGTTAAAGGTATAATTCACGTAAAATCAGCTCCATATCATCCACGAACAAATGGATTAGCAGAACGCATGGTACGCACTTTTAAAACAAGAATGGCTGCTAGCAGTGAAGACAAGACAACGTTGAAAACTCGGTTGCGAGATTTCCTTTTCACATACAGAAACACGCCACATACGACGACTGGGAAATCACCAGCTGAATTAATGTTTGGACGTCGGTTGACATGTCTTTTGGATAATATTCGACCAAATCTTAAAAACAATTTAAGGTACAAACAGTTCAAAGACAACATCAACAAACCTGAAGACGTTAGAATATTTACACCAGGAAGAGCAGTATATATCAGAAATAGTAATAAACATAAATGGGAACCAGGGGAAATAGCCAAACGGACTAATCGATATTCATATATTATCAAAACACCGGAAGGAAACGAGAAAAGGGTACATGCTGATGCAATACGTTCGAGAGACATAGAGCAACCACAAGAACAAACGTCACAGCAAAAACAAACAACAACAGCTATAGAACGAACGCCTACAGAACACCCAACTATACAACAGCCAGCTGTAGGACAGCCAATTGCAGAACAACCAATTGTAGAGCAACCAACAACAAACACTACTCCACGACTGGAGTTGAGGCGTTCAACACGTACTATCAGGCCTCCCCGACGCCTAATTGAAGAGATGTAAAAATGTATCAAAGATGGCCGTGGAGGAATGTTATGAGATATAAAACCTCGCCCGTCACTATGGTTTAAATTATAAATAGTTTTCAAGAGTTGTCATATCTTGTAGTTGTCAAGTTGTAAATAATACCTAACAAATATAATGTTTTACCAATAATATTTATTTTATTAAATCAGGTAAAAGCGTTTGTGCTCTTGATAGGGTTCCTTAGGTAGGTACAAACCAAAAATCAAAACCCATGAAGAGTTTGTTTGTAGCAACTTGTTCCGTCCCGCTGTCAGTGATAGAAGCACTTCCACATGGTTTAGTAGTCGATCCGGTAAACTTTGTTAGTCCTGTAGTTGAAGAACCGGGTTCAATTCTGTGCAAAAAATATTTTGTGCTAAAAAAACTCAAAAGTTCTCGTCGATGTTTGAGTTGTGTGGAACTAAACGTAATATGCGAACTGAATTCTACATATAAGAGAAATATTGCATAGTTGGTAGTAAGTAGTATAGGTTCCTACTAATATTTTATTTTATGCAGTTTAGGTAGGTAGATTTTAGTTTCGTATTTTTTGAGGTTTTGAGTGAGTGACACATTTATTCGGGCTTCCTTTGTATACCTATATGTTTTCAAAATTATACTTCTCACTGGCAGGGCGAAATATTCCCGAAAATCCTGACCCTGAAGTCGCGAAATATTTACCACCATTGCCATTAAAGATAGGCTTAAATGAAATAAAGTATATTTTGATTTTGATTTGAAAATGATGCATGAAAACTCCTCTCCTCGTTTGCAATTTGTTTTTAACAGATTATTACAACTCTTTTAAATTGACGATCGAATGGCGTAGTGGTAGCGAACCTGCCGTCTGCGACGGAGGTCGTGGGTTCGATTCCCACTACTGGTAAATGTTTGTGTGATGAGCATGACTGTTTTCCGATGTCTGGGTGTTTTTCAATATATTATATTTCAATATATTAGTTTGTATGTATATTTCTCAGTTATAATTACCCATAACACAAGCTATCGGTTACTTTGGGGCTAGATTGCGATGTGTAAAATGTCCCGTATATATTTATTTATTTATATATTTTAAAAAAATACCTTCCTATGGGCGGAACCCTCAGCGCACGAGTCGTACTCGCACCGCACGATTTTGATAGGAGCGTGCTCCGCAGCTGCCCCTAATAACAATGTGTTTCGGCCTAAAAGTACCGCGGGCACGCGGCAGCCACTAATCTTAGAACCTTTGAATTTACGGACAGCTGCTGCAGTTGATTTACCTCGAACAATATTCCCAAATGTATGTCTTGAAAGTTTATCGATGGCGCACATAGAGTTAAAATATTACCTATATATTAACTCTATGATGGCGCATGTTTTGACCAGCCTTTAACAAAAATATAAATACCCACTTATCAAATTATGCAACTCAAAACTCAAACTCAAGTGTTCGACACTTATGTTTAGTCTGAATGTAGGTAGAGTTCAACACTAATGAGCTTATTTAATTTGATTTGATAATGCTATCTACTTCTGAGAGAATATTCGTAAGAGTGAGAAGGACAATATTAACTCAGTGTATCGTCTTAAACATAACATCGACATTTAAAAATACATTATTATGAAAATCAATCCACGTTTGTAGGTAGATACTTCACGTAAAATGTACAATTATTAGAGATAGTTAACGATCTGATATGCAGCCGGATTCACCTAGCGACTACCCGCGCCATCTGCTGCGGGCATGGATTTCTGATGCCCTTTTTAATCGACTTCAAAAACAGGAAGTCGTTGTTTCCACTCGTACACAGATTTATAAACTAGTGATTTCACCACACAAGAAAGAATTTAGAAATTATAAAATTCTGAGCTTGCCTAATGAGAGAATCTGCCACCTAAGACACAGGTGTCCATCTAGTTAAGGGGCAGAAGCTTCTCAGGTGAGAAGCTAGTAGAAAGAAAGCTAGTAGAAGTAGCTAGTAGTAGTAGAAGCAGGTAGAAGCAGGTGCTTCTAACACATAATAATTTAAATTTTAAGGTTAATTAAAAAAGAATCAAATTCAGTACATACGTATAGATATTTCAGTCCACGATGACACGCCCCACTCTGTCAAACCCCATACGAATCAATTAAAACAAGCGATTTTGACAGAGTAGGGCGCGTCTTCGTGGATTGATAAATATATACCCCTCCAACTACTACGCCAGGAGTGATTCTGTAAAAAACTTATAGCAGCGATCACCGATAAGAAACCTGAGTAGGTAGGTACTGTACTGGTAGGTAGGTAGGTGGCTGCTGAGTAAACTAAATCGTGGCCTTACTGCTGGTGACAATACAAGCATTATTGACACCGGTAAACTGGCGACATATTTTCGCATCCGTCGGAGTAAATGAATATGCAGCGATGAAGTTACACCTTGGGCACTAATTGGTTAATGTTTTCATCGCTTATACAGCCAAAGCACAGATTGGCTTGTGATGGTTGCGTTGCTTTACCGGGGATGTTTGTTCAATGTGTAACTATTTACGAGAATAACCCCGCAGATTTTATGTCGTGAGTGATTTTCAATTTTAATTGTTTCCTAGGCCAATGATTTTTTCTAAGCTAACGGTAAAATTTATATCTAGGTCTTCAATAGCCTTATCACAAGAATCCTAGTCCTTAACTGCAATCTCACCTGATGGTAGGTGAAGATTCAGCCGTAGATGTTATAATAATTGGAATGCGTAAATTTTACTGAAACTAGAATTTAAAATCGTTTGTACGTATTTGTTTCAAAGTTCCAACTTTTTTTTCACTGGCAGAAATTTTGCGGTAACAAAGAGGTCCCTCGTTTATAGAGTTAGGTACTAGCGGCCCGTCCCGGCTTCGCACGGGTAGACATAAATAGGTACAGATATTTAAGTTATAAGCATGCTAATTAAAACGACCATGAATCACTAAATTAGAAAAAAAATTTATGCTTATTTTAAAGCCTCCCTGTACACAACGTTGGCTGTGGTATTTGTAGGTGGCAACAAAACGTATTGATTTTCAGGAGATCCTACTCGAGAAAGTGCCACATACAATTACCCGTGGGAAAAGCACTCTTTCCTTAAGTCGATACCAACTATGGAAAAAGTTTGTCCCTGGGATTTATTTATTGTTAGGGCAAAGGATATTTTTAAAGGGAACTGTAACCTTTTAAAAGATATGAGCAAATCAGTTTGGTATCATCGGGATCCGCGGAACATGTGCGAGCTGACCGGCCGCGGGACCCGTATTTTTATTTTTATTTCATGACATCTTTTGAATGGAACGTCCGATTTCAATAATTCAAAAAGTAATCATCAGGTATTGAGACAGTCTTGAATATAAAATTATTTATTTGGATAAAAATTTATAAATGGTATGGATAACACGGTCTGATTTTGATCGGCATTTCTATCAATTTGTTAAACGTAAAAAAGCAGTTATAGACACATGGTCTCGCGAAGTTTTTTGTAGATATTGATATATTCTATAATATTGTCGAACATTTTTTTGTCCTATCATTAATACTCTTCGCAGCGTATGCGATGAAAGACATTTTATGGCTAATTTTTTTACACCTTCGGTTGGTTTTAATAGGAATTTCTAAAGATTTCTATAGTAATCTAGTACTAAATATAGCCTATGTTACTCAGTGATAATGTAGCTTTCTAATGAAAAAAGAATTATTAAAATCGGTCCAGTACTTTTTGAGTTTATTCGTTACATACAAAAATACAAATCTTTCCTCTTTATAATATTATTATATATTATATATTATATTATATATTATATTATATATTATATTATATATTATTTAAGTGTAGATAGTGTAGATAGTGTAGACATTATATTATATTTATTAATTTTTTATTATTCCTTACAAATTTGTTATAGTTTATTTTATATGTATTGTAGTTCTTGTAGTTGTAGTTTTTTTTGTAACTCATATGCGTTTATTGCCTGACAATAAAGAATTATTGCAGTTTTGCCCGGGATCACTATCGGGGACTGCACGATCCAAGCCTCTTGTTGCTATAACGGTGAGCTACTCGTAATTCCGCCCGCAAAAGATTATTACAAAACATGATGAAAACTCTATTTTATGTGTGATTGCAATGACAAATTGACTGAAAACAGTATTTTCAACACGTTTCGTCTCTGAAAACGAATGGTCAGAAGTTATACCTTCTAGCTACTAGGCAAATATACCTACGTTGTTTTCTGGCAGAGAAGCAACATTTCAGAATTTCGAATAAAATATATCGAGGATCCAATTATTTTGGTCCCCGTATTGCAGAGAGAACTGACCGAATAACTCCTAGCTTCGTGTACCCACTACAGTTACATACGGGTACGTTGGAATTGCCAAACTGAAATTGGTACCTTCGGTTTTCAATATTCGTTTAGGTTTCCGGTTTCACTTTGATTTTATGTAGTTACGGTAGGTAGTAGGTACCTACGTAACAACATAAAATCAAAGCTTACATGAAACCGGAATATCGGATATAGTTTGATTAGAGAGTACCTAATACCTATGCTCTTTTGATTTTTAAACCAAAATGTTGATGTTTTTCTGTGGCTGTGATGTTATAGTTCACATGGAGGCTATTTCTGGATTGATTTTAATATATTTGTCATTCCAACGCAGACCCTGTAATAGGTACTATTGATACCTATCACGTGCAACAAACGATATTTAAACACAATCCTATATTAATCGTCGCTAGAAGGTATATAAGTACCTATTGAATGGAAGTATAGGTGTTATTTTGCGGAAATCCATAATAATTAGCAAGACAGATTAATGTGTTTGGTATAATCCGCTGCTTGAAAAGAATCTATACGGTCCAATATGCAGGAACACCCACATGAAACACCACACACAATTCTTCCAACATTTTCTTCGACGCACGTTTCGTCCCGACATAGGAACATTCTCAGGACTTGTTGACTTCACAATCTCTACGATTCTCTCGATGATTTTGCATTGCGTTACAACTGTTGTGCGTAAATCACTTACCCAAATACCCTTGTATGGTAAATGAAAACGTTGTATGAGATTTTTCTGGCTATAAAAATATGCCAACGTATAATATGTAACAAAATATGGTTGTTTATTTTCAATTATCACATTATAAACAGATATTAATTTACTTACCGGATGTAACTTGAGGCAACCTATACCTAATAGGTTTCTCAGAATTCCTATATTTTATTGAATTCCTGTTGATTAAGCTTTATTAATTAATTAAGCATATTATACTGTAATGTAAAACCATATCGGCGTTTTGAAATAGCATACTCAGGCTGACGCGGCAAACGATATGTTCCCATACGGGGGTATAAAAAGTAGCTTACGACTTATGGCGTGTTACACAAGAATTTTATATTTTAGATTAGACTAGCTGACCCGGCAAACGTTGTTTTGCTATATAATTTATTTGTCACTTAACGGTATGAAAATAATTCTTGACCTATTCTTCCTCCTCCTCCTCGGTCGTCGTCTTCATTACTGAAGGTCGTGTCCGCACTGCAGTTCTTTCAATATGTTCTTCACCATGTCTCTGCATACGTTTCGATCTTCGGCTTTTCTGATGGCTGTTGCGAAAGGAAGGCCTGTGAGTGGTTTCACCTGGTCAGACCAGCGGCTAGGTGATCGGCCGCGTGGTCTTTTCCCCTCCACTTTGCCCACAACTATAAGTTTCTCCAGATTATCTGAAAGGCGGCGGGCAATATGACCGAAATAACTAAGAACTTTCTGGTAACAGATTGTCGAGAGCCTGGTGCTAACGTGTAGTTGTTTGTGGATCGAAATGTTCGTTCTTTTGGCTGTCCACGGTATGCGAAGCATCCTCCTCAAGCACCACACCTCAAAGGCATCTATTATTTTTCTATCAGCTGCTCTGATCGTCCATGCCTCCTTCCTACCTATTCTTAAACCTACCAAAAACATTTCACAAAAATCGGTCAAGTCATTTTGGAGAAGTTTGGTTACAAACCACTGTTTACTCAGTGAACATAACTGTTCACTTGTTCACTGTTTGTTCACAGTTTGGTCACTGTGTTTGTGTTGTGTTGTTGTGATACGAGAATTTTATATATTAGGGACTAGCTAATCGGGCAAACGTTGTTTTGCCATTTAGGGGTATGAAAAATAGCTTTACAACCTACCTAATGCAGACACAAAATTTCATAAAAATCAGTCCAGCCGTTTTGGGAGAGTTTCGTTATAAACATTGTGGCATAAGAATTTTTTATACGTACCTACTAGAATAATAATGTAAAACCTACTCGTATATACATGTTTAAGTTACATGCATACGAGTATTTTTGGTGAAGTAGATAAAATGCAAATAAAGTCTAGTGCCAATATGTTTAAACTCAAGGGCTTCTTTTGAAAGCTGTATCATGTTGCCATTTGGATACTTACTTAGTTAAAACAAAAAAATGCAGTTTAACATGTCGTACTATGCGTATGTCTCTTATATCTAAGTATATTTATAAGGTTCCGTATTTCAGACAAGAAACCATAGTTTTTGCTCGTGCAAGTTGAAATTGATACTAAGTACGAAAATCTGCAGGGCTGGACAAAGTAACAGTAGCCAAAAATGTATGGACAAAACACGTGACTGTAGAAAAACCACGTGACACAATAGAGGAAAACACGCGACTAGAACGCTCCCTACCGTTCTCGCAGACGTTGTAGATAACTTAAGCGTACTTCGCATGACAATTGACAGCCGACAGTGAACAACGCTAAGCTTAAAGTAAATTCTGCTTTCATTTGTTTTCATTCGTCACGTGGTTTGTCCATACATTTTTATCTACTGTCGTGAACGCTAAACGACTGTTACTTTGTCTAGCCCCGCTGATAGTTATTAGCCTCTTGTTTATTATGGAAATAAACAGCATGGAAACGCACACACATATAGATAATTAAAAATTATCATAATATAAAAAGGCTTTACTTGTACTTATATCTTAGAATCGTTTTATTTATTTATTTTTATCCTTGATAGTTTTTGATCTAATGGGCAAAATGTCGAAAATAATACCTGCCCTCTTATCTCCGAATTTCACCAATCGACAAATCTGAAATTATAATGATTAATATGGATTAATGTATATTTAACGGGAATAATAAAATCAACTCTGCATCTATTTGATTTGTTTTTGTTCGGAAAAAAGTGATTCTTACGATTTTACTTTTTCTGTAGTAGTACGGAACCCTCTTACTCGTACTTGCCTGGTTTTATTATTTTCAAGTTTTGGCTATAGATAGGTTTACGACAAAATGCTCGCTGTTATGATATTATTATCTCATATTGAAATATCGACGACCCGGTTTCCCTCCCTTTTTAAATAAAAATAAAAACAATTTTCAATTTCTTATGATTGCAATGACGTTGGGCCATTATTACCTACAACTATTCCAAATTTCACGTCGATATCTTCAATAGTTACTGAATTATAGGGTTGTGACAGACAGACAGACGAATAACAAAGTTATCTTATAAGGTTTCCGTTTTTTTTCTTTTGAGTTACGAAATCTAAAATTTAATAAAAAATGGTTTGTCATTACGGGATCTTAGTATATGCACTTCGTTCGTTCGTTCGTTTCAGCCGACGGACGTCCACTGCTGGACAAAGGCCTCCTGCAATGATTTCCAGCTCACATGGTCCTGCGCCACTTGCATCCAGCGCCGTCCCACGACTCTTTAATGTCGTCAGTCCATCTGGTAGGAGGTCTGCCAAAATGCGCTATCCCGTGCGAGGTCGCCATTCCTACTTTGGGTCCCCACACTTATAGTTAAAAAAAAAATTGAAAACTTTATAATTCAGACTTTTTAATCAACTGTGGTGTAAATTATTAACTTTTCACAACAGGTCGGCAGATTCAATTACGGTTCGGAAAAGTCTGGAAAAACTGTAGAATGATCAATTGAACGAATATTGTTTTGATTAAATTTTCAAGGTTCAGTTGCCGGGGGTTGAAAACGAAAACTCTAATTAATAAGTCTTTCATGTCTGATTGTTTTTATTACCTGTCTTACTGTCCGGATACAAGGGTAGGTACATTTGGAACTGTACTTGATAGAACTCTTGGAATTTAGACTTAACAGCTAATAATTACATAATATAAAATTGGTCAAGTGCGAGTTAGGCTCGCGCACTGAGGGTTCCGCACTGTCAAGACCATTTCTCAACAGTATTAAAATAAACTAAACCCCTCTGCCCATCAAAATTAAATAATCGGTCAAGGGCGATTTGGACTGGCGATTGACTCAGGCTATCCAAAATTTACGTCTCTGCAAATAGCCTTCTTTCTGGGTCTAAAAGTTGATCTATGATGAGTTAACTTGTGAGGATATTTTTTCATATCATAATGTAAATATACTATGTAGGTACTTATAAGTTATATTACCTCTATTGTAACTCTGGTAATTGGCGCGTGTTTCGATTTTTGTGTCAAAAAAACAGTACAAAAGGCATAGATAATATTATGAATTACTTATGGTGATTTCTTAAAGTAGGCTGCATTAACATAACACGTGTAGGAAAACATAGGGAGCTGATATTTATCATCCAGACAACCTCCGATCCTTAGTTGACAAGACTACTAAATATTGATGAGTTATACAATTACTAAAATACATATAGGTAGGTACTTAATTTTCAAACTGCCAAAGGATTTAACCTCTTGTTGCTTCGTATAATTTGGTGAAATGTGATGAATGCCTTCAGAGATAAAATTCGTCGCAGTTTTTTCAAAACTTCGCTGATACTTAACCGATTTGGAATCGCCTTTTTTCTCAATTGGACAGTATGTCTTTTTTATGTTTGTTACCTCATAACTTCTGACTGGATGAATCGATTTTGAGGATTCTTTCTTATTAGAAAGCTGACGCTTCTCGCGTGGTCCCGTTTCAATTTAGTCCAGTTCAGATAATGTTATGCATGAGAAAACCATATACCTAAGTGTTAAATTTTTAATTGGAAAGGATGTTTTCAACAGAAGTTTGATGAGAGTTGCGGTCGGTTTATTTCGCAAATAAATGATATTACTGATCATTATATCATAGTTTTAAAAAAATTGGGAAAAGAACGCAATGGTCAGACACCGATGGAGGAATAAGGCGGTACGCGCTTCTATGTGAGCTTTTCTCATATGGGATGGATAGGTATAATCCGATTTTCAAATATTTAGTTTTTCGCTAATATTAGGCTATAAATATACCTACATCATAGGCATGACTTTTGCGAGCATTATATTTATGCATCTTAAAACGCGTATTGTTGCGCAAATTTTAATAAAAACTTTGCTCAAAAAATACACATTTAGTTCATCTTGGTTTCCGATGGATAGCTCCAAATCTGGGAAACTGCAAAAAATAATCTTTCGGGGATAATGAAGTAAATGGGAGTTTTCGAGCAAAGTTTTTATTAAAAACATGTGGATGTATACTACATAAATATCATACTTGCAAAACCTATTGCCATGAAGCTCCGATGTGTAGGTAGGTATATTTAGTCTAATATTTGCGAAAAACTAAATAAAATTTGTGTTTTCCGGGCTGATAGGGCCGAAACACATTAATAGGGTGGTTTGATTCAGGCAAAGCTGGAAGATGAAGCGAGCTTGCAGAGGCTTCGCGCTTCGGGCCAACTGTTGAACGCATCTGCGCTTACATCAACGCAGGCTGCGTTCTGTATGCAATTTAATAACTAAGCGTCCTGCCGCGCCTCAAACCATTTCTGTCGCGGCCGTGGAGAGGTCCGGACGCTCTCTCCCGACTCTTCGCAACAGAGTTACAACTCGATCGCCGCGAACATGAAGTGCTTCTACATCTGTGCCCTGTTATGTATATGGACGGCAAATGCGCGCGAAACCACCGCCAAAGAAGATTTGCAGGGTTTGAGGGAGCAGTTCGAAATGCTGAAAGAGATGCACTTATCAGACACTTCCCGGATGCAAAAACAAATTGATGAACTCAAGTAAGTTTTTAAATAATTAAGTCTTTAATATTTGGAAAGGTTAACGATTAATTATCATAACTTAATTAAGCTTACCTAGTGGTTAAATTTAAATGCGAATGTGTATTTAAGAATCTGCTCCAGCGAATGTAGATAAATAAGCATAGGAAAAAAAGTTTGGAGAATTTTATTAATTGAAAATAATATCGGGCTTCTAAATTATACCTAATTTTTTTATTCAAAGAGCGGACGCTGTGCATATCGGCTCAACTCATTTTGATGATACAGTAAATTAAGTAGAGTACCTACGATATTATTATACTTAAGGTCCCCCACAACATTTTGAACTGTCTTATTTTTGGCAAATAAGTACTATTTGTTGAAGGACTGATGGTTATCATTTTAGATATTAAATACCTTGTCGTTATGCATTGCGATTAATTTTATGTAATGGAAAAATAACTTTCTTTTAGTAACGGGAAAACTATCTACTCAAATTATTATTAAAACATTTTTTAAACCTGTTTACCTGATTTTGATACCATTGCAAAAGCAGTGATAGCCAAACCTCTTCCTCTCTTCACAGTAGCTAATCTACTTTTCTGGATAGACGTCATAATGATTCCACATTTACCATTTTGGTACGGAACCTTAAAAATAGGACTAATAGATAGTCTACTATTTAATATCCCTACTCAAAAATATTTTTTAGATTGTTTAGCGCCGACTCAAATTTTCTTGGGTGTATTTACGTTACTTACGCGAAATTCTAATGTTACATAATATTTAGGTTTTCGCTAATAGTGTGCATCGTAGGTTTATGGTAATGAATTTTGCGAGCATAATGTTTATGTATGTACATGTTTTTAATCAAAACTTTGCTCATAAATACCCATGTATCCCATTTATTTATGATTGCGATGATGTTGGGTCACTATCGCCTATAATTATATCCAGGCATAAAAATAAATTTAAAATCGGTTTATGTATATACAAGTAGCATTCTTTTATATGATACTCAATATAGTTATCCCATTTTGAAATTTCAACATCTCGGTCTATGTCCGGTGATTTTGTTAATAAATAGGCCTGTCGAGTGACGATATCTGCTCAAGTAGCATAACACATTTAAGGCTACGACATGCAAACGTGTCATAATATACAAGTTGAGTGAGAAGTGGTCTTCGAAGACACTCAGGGTCTCTTACAGTGAACCAGGTCATCTGATCTTTGTTTTTTTTTTAATATCACACACATCCGTAAAGTACTAGCTACGATTTTACTTAGGACAGCTGAATAATTATTTATTGGTGCTTGATGAATATAATGTCTGTTTCTAACCATAACTATAGGGACAGCGAATGATTTTTAAACCAGAAGTGATTACTAGTCTTATAAAGCTGAAGAGGTTTGTTTGTTTGTTTGAACGCGCTAACCTCAGGAAACTACAGAGTCTACTAGAGTACTAGTCCAAATTGAAAAATTGTTTTGTGTTGGATGTATCGAGGAAAGCTAAAGGCAATACAAAATCACGCTATGACCAACAGGAGCGGAGTATCAATGAAAAATGTTGCAAAAACGGGAAAAATTGTTCCTTTTATAGTTTCCATTGCATGCGCTGCAGTTACGCAAAAATCATTTTTCACGAAAATGTTTTTCTTTCAAAGTTCTAAAAAAGTCCGCGACTCTGTATCCATCTTTAACGGCGTAGAAGCCGTATTTAAGCGCTTTTGAATAAAGTTTCATTTGAAAACTATAAAGACAATTATTATAAAACGTCATGTATTTTGGGTCTTTTATCTAAAATCGCTTAGAAGCAGAAACAAGATTGGATAAAATTTTCTCGATACAAAGTTCTCCCAAAAGTTGCTCCAAAATCTCAGTTTTTCTAATTTTTATCAGTAACCATGGATGTAAATAATAATCCAAAAACGCTTAGAAACAGATTTTTGATAACAGCTGGCTTAGTTTTGAGTAATTAGGTAAAAGCTTGTTTTTCTGTTATTTTCTTCCGCGACGCTGTGTGTCGCACCTACCAAAGTATCCGTGAGAGTGAGAAAGACAAAAATAAATTCAATAAATCCATATATAACGGGAAATGTAGAAACCGAAATTCAAACGGGCGAAGCTGCGCGCAACAGCTATAGTAATATTATAAGCTTCTTACTGAATATTCTAAAGCAAAAAACCACTTCATGGTCAATTAGTGATGCATAAACTCGCTCTGTTCTGATGAAAATGTATTTCCTTAAACATTAATAAGCACACACTAATTAACTATTTTGTTTGAGTCAGATGACAAGTATTTTCACAAGTAAAAAAAGTATTTTCACAAAGAGATAACTTTGTGTAGGTTCCTAGTTAAGCTTACTTCGTCCCTACTATCTAACTACTAATATTATAAATGTCTATCTGTCTGTCTATCTGTCTGTAACGCTATCATGCCCAAACCACTTAACCAATTTTGGTGAAATTCGGTACAGACATACAGTAGACTTTGGAAAAGGACACAGGCTAATATACCTACTTATACATAAGAAGGTTACGATTTATTTTAACAAATTTTCTTTGAAAGTAAGTTTAGAGATTCGGGCAGGAGAGCGGAAACAGGAACGTCACTTATAAGTCTCCAGTAACTCCACGATTCCATTTGGAATTTGGATTTGCAGAAACTGAAATTCAGGCGAGTGGAGCCGCGGGCAAAAGCGAGTATTTTGTATAATCCGGCGGCGAGCTCTAAAATACACATATTTTTTAAAAGTGAAATAGAGATGAAATTGGATTGTCCCAATTCGGTTACTGTGATTAGATTGACCTGAGTACACGATGCAGTTCGACTATCGACTGATATCGTAACATTGTTAAATTTTAATGGCAACCTATTTTTAAATGACTGGGAAATCGAACTATCATCTTTTTTGGTAATAAAAATGTTAATATATGTATCGGTGTATATATTTTGTAAATATTAAAATGTAATACTATTTCATCATGTTTGTTAAGTTTAGATTTATTTTGAGTCCCTGTAATAAATGAAATATAGAATAAAATAAAGTTTAAAAAAAGGTTAATTAGAAGAAAATGTATGTATTGCGACTAATGGAACTAATATCTTAGATATTATGTATATTCATATACATAAATAATTTACCTATCTACAAAATAGAAGCTTTTCCAAATTTAAATGTTATGTGGTGGAAAATCTTAAATGAACCTGAAACGCGTGATAGTTTATAACAATTTTCAGTAAGACTGACAGGTTTGCAAACTTTTGTCGGTAAGCATGTTCGATTAATTAAAAACCAGCCACGTGAACTCGCACACCACAGAATCCTACAGAAGAATTAATACGGTAGGTATAATAAAATAACCTGTCAAGTGCGAGTCGGACTCGCGCACTGAGGGTTCCGTACTACAACCGGAGGATTATCAAACCGCAAAACTAACTTTGTTTTTAGAGGTTTTATTGTAAATATCAAAAAAACTACTTATTAGATCTCGTTCAAACCAATTTTCGGTGGAAGTTTGCATGGTAATGTACACCATATATTTTTTTAAGTTTTATCATACTCTTATTTTAGAAGTTATAGGGGGGGGGGGGGACACACATTTTACCACTTTGGAAGTGTCTCTCGCGTAAGCTATTCATTTGAAAAAAAAATGATATTAGAAACCTTAGTATCATTTTTGAAGACCTATCCATAAATACCCCACACATATGGGTTTGATGAAAAAAAAAATTTTGAGTTTCAGTTCTAAGTATGGGGCACCCCCAAAATTTATTACTTTTTTTAAATTTTGTGTGAAAACCTTAATGCGGTTCACAGAATACATCTACTTACCAAGTTTCAACAGTATAGCTCTTATAGTTTCGGAAAAAAGTGGCTGTGACATACGGACGGACAGACGGACAGACAGACATGACGAATTTATAAGGGTTCCGTTTTTTGCCATTCGGCTACGGAACCCTAAAAATATGCCTCGTAAATATATCCAAGATTATAAGCTAATTATGTCTTAGCTCTGCGGTAGATTTAAAAAAAAATTAGAAATTGGCGGACAGGGCACCTTAAACGCGTGTGTTTTAGTACATTGGTATATAAATATTAGGAGTAATAACTTAAAATGTCAATAGGAATAACTATTTCTGCGTTCATTGGAACAACGTATAAATATTTCAATCAACGATGACGCGCCCCATTCAGAAAACAGAGTAGGGCGCGTCTTCGTGGATTGAATTGTATATACCTATGATTATACAGCACAAACTTATTAATTAAAACATTAAAACAGATAGGTACCATATAGTAAAATAAAACCAGAGAGTACCTATCTAGCGGTTAAATTGATCCAAACTTGATCGTAAGCCATGCGGCGTCGGCTTTTCTGAACACCTGCCCCTGCCGAACGAACTGGCTTTAGACGACCACTTGCAACTTGCGAGCGATAATCTCTGCGTTTGCAATGTGCATACGTTACTGCTCCGCTGAGAAAAAATTCACTTTCGTTATTCGTACACCACTGACCACAAAGATTATTATCGAGCTAAAACGGTTATTCAAAGCGATTTTTAGTGACCTATATTATTGTAATATTGTTTTAAAATTTTCATACAATGTGAGTATAAATAAATAAATAAATACTCTTTATTTGCACCACACAAGAAATTTCACAAAACAGAAATACATATTAAAATAGTTTTAGGCACAAAAGGCGGCCTTATCGCTTAGCAGCGATCTCTGCCAGGCAACCAGAAGGCAGTATGAAAATTTTAAAACAACATTACAATAATACTGCTGTAAGAGATGGTGGTACCTACTGCTATAAATATGGTTATTTTCAAATTTAAACGTAAATATTTTGGGCCTTTAGTTTACTTTAAATTCGCTCAGAAGCAGAAACAAAATGTAAATTTTTCTCATTTTTATCGAAAACTACAATGTATGTAATAATGCATTTTTTGTTTTATTATGTCGGTAATGATAATATCCAAAAACTCTTCTAACAAATTTTTGATATCTGGCTTAGTTTTTTAGTAATAAGGTAAAACGGCGGTTTTCTGTTTTATTCTTCCACTTCGCTGCCTGTCGTGTTAACCATCGTATTCGGAATGAGAATAACAAAAATAAAATCGAACCCCTTTTTGCGCTAAGTCACGTAGTTTTTGAAATATTCAAAAACTGAAAAAAAACATTACTTCTCCTAGGTATTCGCTCCTCACATGAGGCCTATGTCAGGCAGCTGTATCAAAAATCATTCGCTTGCTCGTTTCATCCGGAAGAAAAAAGGAACGAAACAAAATCTACATTTATTGTTTACGAACGCCTTATTTGGCAAAAGAAACAACCTTACTTAGTACTTAATAATTAAACATCGCCCAAATTACTCATGCCCTCCCGGACCGCTACTTTTAATCCTCTGTTTAAGATCAAGAGCCTGCGAAGCTGGTTTAACGAGTTTCACTAAAATGAAAAAATGAAATGAATACAAAATAGGTTTGCATGCTTGGAATGCATCGGTGCCAGCTGCTCTTATGTTTTGTAGGTCGATTTTTGTCAGGTTTATTTTCCTACTAGGAGCCAAACCGGCATCTTAAAGTATCTAAGGGTGACTACCGAAGGTTTTCTGATCTCTTTGGGACCCGTATGAATGCTTTTCAATGCACTCTTAAATCCTCGTTCATATTGATTGTCGTTAGTCATTTGTGCACCTTACTGCAAAACAAGTGATTTTGGAGCCTCATGCATTTAATTACCTAGGTTCCTGTCCCCACGATATCCGACATCCGATAGATGATAAAACGGTCATCGGTAATTTGGTTGAATCGGTGCTGTCGTCAGATCAAACCGATACAGGTATCTGTCGGTCTAATTAATTGCTCGCAATAAAAAATGCATCTGAACTTGGAATTTGTATTTAATAATAATAATAATCTAACCAGGAATGTCGATTACGGTGGACCAATGGCCAATATAGTCACTAGTCCGACTCGACTTAGTATTGCATGTTATTATCATCTTAGGCTTTCGTCCAATTTGTGCCCACGTTCTGGAAGACATTCTCAGCTAGTTCTTTGGACATGCCCTTTACTCAAAAGTTTGAAGAAATTTTGTAGAATTTGCTTTTATATACTTGCCAAATTCACCTGAAAAGACAGCCTTACTTAATTTAAGCGTTTGCATCTGAGTTTAGTACTTATAGAATAAGCATATTATTCGTAACTTATTTTCATCTGGAACACCTGCCTGGGGCAGATACTATAATATATTAAATAAAATATTGTTACGGCTTTGCGTATAAATTGTACACGAACTGCACTAGAAAGATGTCATGCTATTAAAATTATTTTATTCTTGTTTCACACATTTTAAAACTTCGAGACGAGAAGAAGATAAACATATATGGGTTATAGATATACTTATTTGTATTCATTTGCCACAAATATGTTACACTTACTTAAAAAAAGTGAACACATTTATTTAAATGTATGTGTATCTAATGTACTGTACCGTATGTATAAGTATAGTTACCTAAACCTGTACACAAATATATAGGAGAGCATTAAGCAATAAATACGTTATATACCATCTTAATTGAAGTATTACCTGAATTATATAGAGGTTATATTCACGGCAATTACAAATTTTCAAATAGGACAATTAAAGCATTCGCTTCAGTTGCTTTCAACGAGGAACCGCTAACTGCATTTAAATTGCAACATTTACTAAAATCCCTTGCAATCTCTCTTTGCTTGCTCTTTAGCTTTCTACTATTTTCAAGTCTCGGCAAAGTATTAAGAGTACTTAGTAAATATAGTGACTTATTCATTTTATAATGTGCCGGATTCAGTGTTGAACTCACCGATCTTATACTAACCTTTCGCGTAGCGTATTTCGTCCTTGTTAAGTACAATGTGCTAAACGTATCTACATCAAGTGCGATACGCCACCGAACTTTGAGTAGACATTTCAACTTTAAATTTTATAAACGTTGTCGCTCGCGCTCCTCTAGTGTTTGCTTTGTGCTCACATTTTGACGTCCAATCCTATCGTATCAATAAATTTTTATCGCTTTTCAATCTTTTTCCCTTTTGTTAACATACTCCTGCCAATGGCGCACTAATTATCATGGTTTTTCATATAAAGATCGCCGACGGAACTATTTATTTACATAGGGGTACTTTTTTAAACTGTGCGATGGGGGTGAACATCTGGCTGTTTGTGTTTATTTATATTCCAAGCGGAAATAATGTGCCGTCAGCCCACATCCGGAAGTTTCTGCATCGTAATACATACATAATATGTTTGTAGGGGCGCGGGCGGAAAAATTTGAATGCTAGCTTAGAAATAAATAAATAAATAATAAATATATACGGGACATTTCACATCGCAAACTAGCCCCAAAGTAAGCGATAGCTTGTGTTATGGGTACTAGATGACTGATAATATACATACATACTAATATACGTAAATATAATAATATATTGAAAAACATCCAGACACTGGAAAATATTCATGCTCATCACACAAACATTTACCAGTAGTGGAAATCGAACCCACGACCTCCGGCGCAGACGGCAGGTTCGCTACCACTATGCCATTCGGACGTCATGATTGCCGCGCGATTTGAAAGTACATATAACCTAAACCTAAACCTAACATATAAAACAAACCATATTAAATTATTACATATTAAAAAAACTCTAATCTTGACTTAATAGACATTTTTCTGGGACTAAAAAAACTGAATTAAAATGAAAAAACTGAAAATATTTGTTGGTATTTGAGAAAGCATAATAAAGTTTTATGAATTAAAACAAAGATAGGAATGTCTTAAGACAACTAAAGCCGAAACTCGAATTTTATGGAGAAACTAAGAATAAAACAAATTTAAATAAAATATAGGTACTTGCTAAAAATCTAGCATAGTTAACCCTACATTTCTTATTATCGTAACGTAGGATTTTAAGGATTTAAAGTACTTACTCCCAAAATACAGCAAAAATGACTACTAAAACTTTTCAATTCAATTTTTTTACCGGACTGCCGAAAGAGTGTGAGTAGAGGAGTACCTAATGATTTTTACAGAAAATTTCCTAAAAACCTATTGTCGATAGATAATTTCGAAACTGGTCATCTAACAGTTCAACTTACATAAGAACGTATTTAGATCACTAGAGAGTTAAAAAATTCTAACGCCCGACCGAAATAAAAGGGCAGGTGGTAGAGTTTTATGACAACATATGGCTAGCGATTAAATTCGACGGTCTCGTATCGTAATACTTTCGACAAACTTAGATAAAGTTAACGAATGTAATGATTAATGAAATGGTGCTGCCACGTAAGGTGTTTTATTTATACGTATCGGTGTTTATTTTAAACACAATTAGTTTTAATTAAATTTTAACTTTCAATGATACGACGAACTTACCGATTATTTAAGAATAGATTTTTTTTATTTGACTGCCAAGAAAGATTACGTTTCTCGCGTGTATCTTGTATGTATGTATAATTCTACATTTCTATATTATTCTCGTATATTCCTAACGGGATTTCGATAGTTAAGGTTCCGTTAACAGCCCAAGTGTCCTTAGATATCAAGATGCTTTAAAAAAATCGAAATAAATTATAATATTTAAACACACCTATCGAATAAAATATCAAAATGTCGGGAATTAAAGGGACTTTATAATAACTAGAATAAAATGAATAGTTTAAATAATAAAAGAGTCATTTTTAAATAAGCAATTCATTAAAAAGAGAGACACAAGTTTGAGAATAGAAAACAAAATGGATATGAACTAAAAACATAGTTGCACATAAATACTTACCGATGCACGATGGTAAAAAAGGCCAACGCGTGAGCGGAAAGGTTCCGCGTTTATCAAAACTAGGGTTTTGTAGCGTATAGCCCTTAAGGGGATTTATTGAATTTATTTTTGTCTTTCTCACTCTCACGGATACGTTGGTAGGTGCGACATGCGACGTCACGGAAGAATATAACAGAAACACGACCTTTTACCCAATTACTCAAAAACTAAGCCAGTTATCAAAAATCTGTTTCTAAGCGTTTTTGGATATTATTATGGCCGACACTTTTAAACAAAAATTACAATTACATCCACTGTAGTTTCCGATAAAAATGGGAAAAACTGAAATTTTGGAGCAACTTTTGGGAGAACTCTTTATACAGAAATTTTTATCAAATCGTATTTCTACTTCTAAGCAATTTTAGATTAAAGATCCAAAATACATGACGTTGAATTTTGAAAACTTATCTGTATTTATAGTTTTTAAATAACACTTCATTCAAAGTCGTTTAAAAACGGCTTCTATGCCCTTAATTACACGGCTAGGGGAAGTGAAAAGGATGCATGGGAGATACGCTAAGCGCGCTCTGTACATGAGGCCAGGTTCACTCAGTGATTCAGCTAATATAATTGTCCAACCATAGATAAATATATAGTTGATATTATACGAGTACATATCGGCAAATGCATTCTAAAGTTTGAAGTGAACCTTATTCCTGAGGAATTCCGGTAACACTGATATAGCCGAAAATTTTCATAAATGGCATTTTCTTAAATGGCAAAGCAACGTTTGCCCGGTCAGCTAGTTATAAAATATAAATCCATTGAGCAATTAATGTTTTTAATTGAACATGAAACCTAAAAAATAACATTGCAACAGTATTTAAACGAGGAGGAAATGAAGTTGAATGTTTCGTAAAGCACTGCTCCTTGGGAAGCCGTATCGTTTCAGCAAAAGGGAACTTTGCCATTTGGCCAATTCATTCAATGGTTACGTTTAACTTCGGCACGAGAAAAGAAACAAACAAGGGTGCCAGAAGAAAGGCTTATTGTTTTACGTATATTTTCGGAAAACAATATTTTATTAAATTATTTTTTCCGAACTACTGAAATGTATCAAATAAATTCGTAATTATATTTTCTTAGTGTTTTTCTTCGTAACCCTGTTCCGGCCATGTTGAATTTCTCGTTACGTCATTTACGCCTCTCATCATCATCATTACGGCGCTTTGCAATTTGCACGAACAAGCTTATTTTAGAATATTAATCCCGGAAGACAAGTATTTTTTGAAATTTATTTCTTAAATAATACGTGAATATCATACTGCCATTTTTCTGACAATAAGCCTAAAGAGGAGGAGTTAAAGAGCAAAATATTTTAGGAGTTTTTTATTTGGCTATAGCAGTACAAAAACTATGAAGACTTTAAAATTAAAACTTAATGTATTTCTGAATGGTTATTTATTATTAGCTTTCCCTAATGGAGCTATCCTGTTGATGATACCGTTCTAACAGCGGTTTCTTTCTCCAGGCAGAAATGCGGCGCCCCTCAGACGGACAACCACGAGCAGAACGAGCATGCGACCCTGGACTGGGCCAAGAGTTCCATGAAGGAACTCCGCAGCGAGATGCGTGAACTCAGCCGCAGCATCAACAACTCGCAGCTGCTTCGGAACCTGCATACCATGCGGAACGAGGTATTTTTTCAACCGACTTCAAATAATATAAATAACTAAATAAATAAGCCGTTTATTCCCAAAAAATTCAATATTTATATTCAATCGCAATTATAATTTAAAACAATCCAAAATTATTATTACATTAATAAATAAAATATATATAAGCCTAACAAAAACATTATTAAAAGTTTATTATTATTAATTTTTATTTTATTTACTTATAAAATAAAAATAAGGCTTTGGGTGTAGGCCTCCTCCATCTTACTCAAATAATATACGTTAATTAATTACCAAAAAAAACCGACTCCAACTCTCATCAACAACTGTTGAATACATCCTTTCCGATGAGAAATTTTAAGACTTCTGTGGTTTTCTAATGAACAGGGGTCTAATTGCGTAAGAAAAACTTATTATAATAATACTGATTAATATATACATACTAATATACATAAATATAATATATTGAAAAACACCCAGACACTGGAAAATATTCATGCTCATCACACAAACATTTACCAGTAGTGGGAATCGAACCCACGACCTCCGACGCAGAGGCAGGTTCGCTACCGCTACGCCATTCGGTCGTCTATTCTTATTCATCGTTATTGTAATCGTTAACGAATTCTGCCCCGTGATTGGCTGACGCAACTGAGGACTTCAATCAGTGTGCAGAATCAGCGTTTGATTACGAAAAAAAATATACAGTCGAATTGAGAACCCCCTCCCTTTTTGAAGTCGGTTCAACAAGGAGGAAATTCTCAAGTCGACTGTATGTTTTTTTATGTTTGTTACTTCATAAATTTTGACTGGGTGAATCGATTTTTATGATTCTTTTTTTATTAGAAACCTGACGCTTTCCGTGTGGTCCCATTTGAATTTTGTCCAGTTCTGATACTGGTATCCATAAGTCTTAAATTTTTAATGGAAAAGATGTGTTAATTTTATTCTATTTTTAGTATTTGTTGTTATCTCAAGCGGCAATAGAAATACATCATCTATGAAAACTTCAAGTCTGTAACTATTATGGTTCAAGAGATACGGCACGGTTACAGACAAAAGTTCAGACGGACAGAGAACTCTTAGTGACAAGGTCTTGTTTAGGTATACCTTTTGAGTACGGAACCCTAAAAACTGCGGTCACTCTGTTGGAGCTGAGTAATCAGTTGTTTCGTCACAGACCTCTGTTGGAAATACGTACCTTCTCACAGTTCTTTCCCGATTCAGCAGTAAAGTAATTGTTTCAGTTGAAACGCGCTACCTCCGAGTCCCGTGACGCGGCCCACATGGCCCAGACCCTGGAGGCACGCGTGGACAAGCTGGACGGAGAGTTCGGGAGACTCAAGTACGAGTCTCAAGAACTGAGAGGCATCACTGCTACACTGAGGACGCACTTCGGAAAATTAACCAAGGAGGTTAGTATTTTCTTCATGTTGCGATCTAAAACCAAACCTTTATCCTACCTCAACATATAACCTTCTCGCTGTCCTTCCTTTTCAATCAATCGATCAATCAATGTCTTTATTTGCAAATTTGGGTTAAATGGGTTAATTGCAATAAGGTTTTCTTCTGTCAGACACTTTTTCAGAGGAACATAGGTAAAAGTGGATTTAACCAAGGAGGTTTGTTCTTTCTTCATACCAAAACAAAAACTAAGTTAACCTTTTTGCTTCCCGTCTGACACTTTTTTACTGGAACATTGGGGAAATGGGGGTTCGAATCCCGCCACGGGCCACTTTAGACTGTTATAATTTCTAATGTGTGTGTGTCATGTATCAGTATGGTCTAGTAACTGCTTAGGCCGTGGCTAGTTACCACCCTACCAGCAAAGACGCACCGTCAAGCGGTCTAGCGTTCCGGTGCGTTGTTGTGTAGAAAATATTTGGGATTACTTTATTCTTCTAATAATATAACAGTCAAACCTGGTTAAGTGAAAACTCAACTTTCAAGGTACCCGAGATCTCTTTTTCTCTCATAGAGATTTCACATTATCCCGAGTTTTAGAGTTAGGAGGGCAGATGACGGGACCAGGCACTTTGATTAATAGAGTTTTCTCGCTTACCCAGTTTAATCGGGTTAGACTGTATATGTATGTGCTCCTAAGCTCATAATATTGTACTAATAGCAGGTGCCTCCCCTCTTCACGCTCAGTGATTATAACCGTCGCTAACCGCTACGCCTGGGACTTTTTACCGGTCAATATGACTGCGAGGGATACCTCATTGTAACAATAATAAATAATTAATAATGTCGTTATTTATCACGAAGAAGTAGCTACGGATGAATGATTTAACGAGATTTACTTTGGGAGATTGTTAAATACCGTATATTATACGTAATATACCGTATATTATATTTATACGTAACGTAAGTTATTATATCTGTGTGAATTATGTCCCTTCACGGGGCAAACGCTAATTATCACAAAATATCGATTTTTTGTTCACCCATTGGAATTGAGGGGTTTTAGACTAATAATGTTATATCTCGCTTCATCTCGCTCCATTAAGAGTTGGATTTGACCTTCATTAGCACCTATTTTGGTTCATGGAAATAATATTGGATCAAAAATTCATTTATATTTTGTTGATTACGGTGTTTAAATAAATAAAATAAAAACAAGTTGTCGGATATGCTACCGATCTTACATCATTTTTTTTATTTAATTTACATTAAGTGGGCTACATTAATTTTTTTATTTAATTTAAAGAAATTACTTGTATCGCTAAGTGATGCAACAATATTTAGTTAAATCATGGAATTATGCCTGGTTAGCATGATCCAATAAAATTATAGGTACCGACTTAGCTGACCTTATCAGAAGAACGAAAGTTTACTAACGAAGTTAACCAATGCTTAAACTAGCTACATACTATCAAAATAATAATAAGGAATTTTGGCTTGGAAATATTCTCGGTTCCCGCGGGATTTTATAAAAAAAAACACTACGTTGAAAACTCAAGAATTTATCTGCTTAAATAGAGTCGGAATGTGTACCTACCTACCTCGCGTCTTCCTTCTCAGAAACAAATTGTATAACGCCTCAAAACGTTGCGGCACCTTGTACATGTAATTGTATATCATATGGGCATGGCAAAAAAGTGTCGCCGAATCTGAATAGCCGTCCACCTGCGATGCACCGCGGAAATTCCATTGAAGCTCTGGCACAATGGAGCTGTGGGAACGACCCGCCGACAAAGGGGACGCGTACATACCGCTGTACTTATGCCGTACCAATTTCTCTGTCGATGTTTTGCCAATATAATCTGCCTCGTTGGTCTAGCCTCTAGAGTCTAGACCACTGATACCCAATATTCGACCACCTGGGAGGCGATTCACTTAACGTTTTCACTCAATATGTGATGTGAATCAAGAAATAAATTAAAAAATTAACACTGAATAATTAACTTTGCGTCTATTAATTAAGAGTGTCAATTTTAATGTATTTCAGCATAAGACCTTATCGCGCAAAGTAAATTTAATTGCACGATTCTCAACCATGTTGCGTTTTGAACTATATTCAATTTTAGGCTCTGTGCTCTTTGTCAATAGACGTGAAATTAATTTTCAGTGCTCGCAAAAAAATGTTTTGGCTTCAATATCGTCTGCTTAGGTATATGTATGCGTAAATCCCCCAGAACCTTTTTAAACATTTAGTATCTTCAAACCGTGTTCCACTTCACCAAATATAGTTGACGCGTTAAGTGAATCGCGATTCAAGTGAAAGTGAGAGTTAAAAACAGAATTCCCCAATTTTTTTTATTATGGATGTTCCATGTTTCTGGGATCGACGACAGTAAATTTCATAGACGTGATCCATGAAAATAATATGAATATTCAGATGTTTGCTAAAAATTGTTAGGTGTTTCTCTAAGTAATACAACAATTGTTACGAGTAGGTAATTAATTACGCATTCCCAAACATAATATTCACTAATATCCCTGGGACAGCACAAGTTGTGTTACCAGAAAAAGTTATTCATGTTAGCTTAATCAATTACTGCCGGGGATCAGATTTCGTGTAAATTGTTTTAGTACGGTGTGAGGTCCCTGGTTTTTGTGCGCACTGAAAGGGTCCGTTGAACAATATAGTGCGCAAAACGGGTTACCATGTGGTTTCGCAAAGTAATTTCTCACGACCGTTTCTCATAAGATTTGAGGATTTTATTAGATGTTACGGCCAAGTAGGTACAGATCACGTACAGATACATAATAAAATTAATAATTATGACAATTAGTATTAACGGCGTAGAAGCCGTATTTAAGCTATTTTCAATGAAGTTTTATTATGAAGGTTTTTAAATAAAACTTCATTCAAATTACTTTCAAATTTAATCGTCATGTATTTTGGGTCTTCAATCTAAACTCGCTTAGAAGCAGAAACACGGATTTGGATAAAATTTTCTCTATGGAAAGTTCTCTTAAAAGTTGCACTCCCAAAATCTCAGTTTTTCTTATTTTTATCGGAAACTACAATAGATGTAAATATAATTTTTGTTTTAATGTGTTCGTAATACTAATATCGTAAAACGCTAAGAAACAGATTTTTGATAACTGGCTTAGTTTTTGAGTAATTAGGTAAAAGGTCGTTTTTCTATTATATTCTTCCGCGACGCTGCATGTTGCACTTACCTACGTATCGGTGAGAGTGAGAAAGACAAAAATAAATTAAATAAATCCCCTTAACATGTAATTTTATTAATTATTTCACTGATTTATTCGACAGGAAAATTAATTTATCCTCTCAATGATGGTACTATCCGTTTACATAATTACATAATTAGTTGATTGCATCACTGTGTAATAATAAGCGTTCAATTTCAATTTATATCGATATACAAAAGTGCCAGAACTCTGACTAACCCTCTCAGATTTTACGAACATAACCATTTCGATACAGCTCCTAAACAACGCGCTGTAGCATTAGTAGTAGCGGAACCGGAAAAGGGTCCATAACGATTCAGCCGTTAAATTCGAAATTGGATGTTTTCGATGCTAGAGTAGAAGATGTAGTAGTTAAAAATTAACTAACCATGTTAGAGTAATCAACATCAGTAACTATAGGTAAACCGCTTTAAACATGACCCTCCTGATGGTCTGCGGGAAGCGGGGCGGGTGATGCGATTGGTTATAAAGATAGGAAAGCGTTGTCAGCGTACAGTGACAGACTAGTTGATTGGTTGAACGCTCCCGCCCCGCGTCCCGCAGACCATCAGGAGGGTCAAGTTTATAGCGGTTTACCTATAGCATCCCTGTCATAAAACCAATAAAGGCGTTACTTTTCGGCTGTTCTGACTTCTGACATTTAGCTCAGTAAAATAGACATTATTAATAAAGACTTAGGTATACATAACCTATACACAATTAACGTTTAATAATGTTAAGCACCACGAGTTCAGAATTTAGATAGAACACAATTGAGAATTTAGATAGAACAGAATTGTCTTCATGAATATCTACCGTTGTAATTCGAAATTATGTCAAATTGTATACGTCCAATTTATTTTGCGCCGGACATGTTTGTGCTCTCAACATTTATTTCAGTTTCATTCTAGCAATTAATGTCATATATTGATTCTCTAAAAAATACTAGTAGTAATAGATACATTTAATGGTTTTCATTCATACATTTATAATTGTAATAAAAATAGACTGCATCTGCCGTTGATAGGTGGGTTATGTACCGACGCAAACTGGGCCTGGTTCCGTGGTTCGCTACGTAAAAAAAGGAGATCACTTTTATTTTTGTAAATTCGGAACAAAACAAGCGGATACGGTCCCGACTGCCGACATGCTTGTAAAGTTCAGAGCTGTCGTTGATTTCATAAGCTTTTTTTTTTGTTTTAAATAAGAAGGTTTTACGCTTGTACAGATAAACACTGCAGTTATCATTTATCTCTTTCTAATATATAACACTCTCGTGCCAATCTTTGTTACCAAACTCCTCCGCAACGGCTCGATATGAAATTTTCAGTGTATGATCATTGGGTCGGTGGGTCTGAGAGTAGGTAGTTATCTATTTTTCATATCCCTAATGGCAAAACAACGTTTGCCGGCTCAGCTGGTAATGTACAATAATCTACAATAGTAATATTTGTTTCAGCTGAAAGCCACCAAACTGGACAACATGAACAAGATAAGTTACAACGAAGTTTCGGAACCGCACCAGATCCATAAGAAGATGTTTAAGTTGAAACACAGTCACAAGTTACGCCACAATAAAATGGTGCACGCACAGATTTCTCGCTTGGCCCGCACCCAAGAGCAGCTGGACGAATATCAACAAAATCTACAGACTCAAATGCTCGACGTGCAGCGGCGTCTCGATCGAGTTGAAGAACCCAACTGGAATCTTATGTCGACGAAAATCAATTATCTTGAAGTTGAAACCAAGGCCTTGCGCGAGGAAGTTCATAATACATCGCAGAAAGTTTCTGATTTCGATAAAGTACACGCTTCCGTGCTAGAGTTGCGTGAAGATGTTGAAAGCATTGAGAACAAGGCAGACAAAACTATACCTGAATTCAGGAAGGAAATATCAAAACTCGACGTCAGTTTTGCACAGGTAAATATTATCTGATGCATTTTTCAATACTATACAATACGGTATATTTAAAGCTAATGGCATAATTATAGTACCATATTATCTATACTTATAATAAATCTGTAACAGGTCAAATTCTGTACATTAAAGATATTTTGAAAATTTTTTTTCGAGGGCACTCTAAAATCGGTTCTGAACCCAAAACTGTAATTTTTTTCATTTTTGTCTGTCTGTCTGTCTGTCTGTCTTTCTGTATCACGGCCGCGCATCACGCCGAAACTACTGAATGAATTCCAATGAAACTTGGTATGACTTGAGATCATACTACGAGGAAGGACATAGGATACTTTTTATCCCGAAATTCAGCATGGTTCCCTTAGGAGAGGGGATAAAAGTTAAAATATATTTGTAGCCAACTCCTCAGAGACGGCTGGACCGATCGTTATGAAATTTTCAGGGAATGATCTCTGGGTGCGGGACCGGGTTGTTATCTATATTTGATGTCCCAAAATGCTGAAAGAACCCTGGCCCTGGCCGATTTAATTTTCCCATACAAAAACCAAGGGCGGTACCGGTGTACGGTGGAATCGAACGAATCGCACATCAAATGAAAGAGCGTAAAAAAATAATCGATCCGAGTCGAGGACTTATATGTGGAGACTTAGGATTATCGAGTATTTTCGAAATAAAAATAAAATTAATAAATTGATTTAATGGCGTTGCTAAGTAAACATTTAATTGCTGTCATGTCAGCACCTCTGACAGGTTTGTTTCGAAATTTGTAGCTGGAGTATGTTGTCCGACCTCTTTGGTCTATTTAATTTATTTGATATGCAAATAACGTACCGATTGTGGTTTCGGAGAATATCGAACATTACCTACGTCGATGCCAAGTATTTATTTGTTCAAGAAAGGGTTAACGCTGAAACAGATTGACAATTTAGGACCTGCTCCAGTGTATATACAATCGTTAAAAAATGGTCAGAAGAATTGATGACCCACGAGCTGGACGGCCATCAGCTTCGAGTACTGAGAATAACGTCAGAAATATTTGGGATTTCATACTCGGGGCCGTTGATCGAAAATCAGAATCAGGGCTTCGAAGCTTTCTGCGAGATGGGTACCGAGGCTTCTTTCAGCTGAACATAAATGCAACCGACTAACGATTTAGCGCAATTGTTTGGAGTTGTTTAAAGCCGATTCACCAAACTTCTTACAGATATTTGTTAGTAGGTACTGATGAAACTTAGTTCCGGGGAGAAAGGTGTTGTATTTGGTAGAGGTTTGGTCCCTGATTATAACAATACTATTCGCATTACGAGGTAACGCACTGTTTTCGAGCTTTTCAAAAAAACAATTATTCAATCTATGTGGCGGTCAGTATAAATCGGGAGGTCTTTTTTCGAAGTTAGGATGATTTTAGGAGATACAGTAGGACGAGATGGAACACCACACATATATTTTGTCGTACCGACAAAAAAAATAGGCCACAGAACTTTTTAAATATGTTATTTGTAGTATTACAGATTCAATTTTTGACACAAACCACTTAGGATGTAGAGCGAGCGAAGCGAGCTCGGGACTTGGGTCACCCCGACTCGGATAACGGATAGGTGACGAAGAGGATCCTTCTGAGTGGTTATTTTCTTTTATGACCACCCAGAAATGGGAGCCCGTCCGTCGACCGAGCCTTAAAAAGGGTAAGAGAAAGACTGAAGACTTAGGATGTAGAGCAAGCGAAGCGAGCTCGGGACTTGGGGCACCTCGACTCGGATAACGGATAGGTGACGAAGAGGATGGCGGGGCCTGCAAGGCCCCACCATCCTTCTGAGTGGTTATTTTCTTTTATAACCACCCAGAAATAGGAGCCCCGCGAAGCGGGGCTCCGTCGACCGAGCCTTAAAAAGGGGAAAGGGAAAGACTGAAGGCTAAAAAAGAGTCTTAACCTCAAGATTTTAAAGCTCTGTCGACTGACCCTTAGGGGGGGTGAGGGGTAGATGGTGATGGATAAAGGGTTTTCCTAACTCCTTTACTTCTTCTTGAGGCTACAATTCCCATTCCAAAACATGTATTTCAGTAATTATAACAGCAAAATTGAATTCAAAACTTCATAATTAAAAAAAAATATTTCTTAAAAACTACTACGTGTCGAAAGTTTTAGCTTGGGAGGGGGAAAAAAAATCCCATTTTTTATTCTTCCCACCCCTTTCCCTTTCGCTTCTCTCCGCGACGAAGCGACTCCATCATCGTCATTTTAATTATTTCATCTTTTTAAATTTGCTCAAGAATGGTGCAATACCTTTTCAGGGAGTGGATCGGGGGTTAGAGGACACTTCCTCTCCCTCCCTTCCCCCTTCCCATCCCGCTACTCCTGCCAAAGGATTCTAAATTTTTACCATGGAGTCTTCTTACATTCTCTCCTATCTGCTGTCAACGTGCAATACTCTTCCATACGATCCATCCATTTCTTTTTTGGTCTTCATCTAAGTACTTACTAAACAAACCTCTCTCATTCTGAGAGGAAACCCTAACCCAGCTATTGTGGGGTTGAGATGAAATTCAATTATATTTGATCCAGCGAGAGGCTTCGGCCGCGTTCAATTAAATGTTGACAGAAGTAAAAACCTCAGGTGCCATCTCGAAACAAAGTGAGACAACGATAGATAGATACACCATGACATAACTAAAATTCGGTAATGCGAGAAAAAATTACTTTCAAGAAGGTACCACATTAATTTTACAGATGGCGCTAAAAGAAATATCGTGGCATGACTTGGCTATACGGTTTGACTTACACTGAGGGTTTGTAGGTCTGTTATTTCTGAACTACAAAACTACAACTTTAAATATTTCAGAGACAATCTATGAAGGTACTTCATAGATTGTCTCTGAACAAAAAAGAACCTTTCGAACCTTGTCCTTTCGAACAAAAAAGAATGAATGAAATCTGACCGCGAGTTAATGAATTATAACTTAATACATACACATTTTGACTTTGATGTCGTCTTCCAGGGAAACCATGCATCATGCCAAGTGTAATTTTAATCCATCCAGCGGATTAGCCGTGATGCGTGGCCGTGAAATAGAGAGACAGACAGACAAACAGACAAAAATTAAACAAATTACAGTTTTGGCTTCAGTATCGACTAAAGAGTGTTCTGCAACAAAAAATTTCGAAATATCTTCAATGTACGGAACGTGACCCGTTACAGTTGTACCTATTAATAAATAAATAAAATTATTATTATTGTATTATTAATATTATGAAGAGATCGCTAGTTAGCGATAAGGCCGCCAAATTGTATACCTATTATCTTTTTTTGTTGTTTTGTGATGTCCTTTTATTTCTTTGTGGTGTGCAATAAAAGTATAATCATTCATTCATTCATTCATTATGAGAAAAAAATAACAGGCAAAACGAAGTTTGCCGGGTCAGCTAGTAATGAATATTTTTTATCTTTGACAGTTGAATGCTCAGTCGTCTTACTTAAAAGAAGATCAAGAGCATTTGAGACAATCGGTGAAAGCTATAGCAGTAAGCGTCAGCAACACCATCGACCGCTCTGAGATGGATCGTTTGATCCTCAAGAAGATTAATGACACCGTGTGCGAATTGGAAGCCAGGTCCAAGCAACACTTCTACCGGCTGAACGACCACATTCTCAAGGTGATTTAATTTCTATAATACTAATGATTTCATAAAATTGTATTGTATATAGGAATTAGGATTATAGTTTCATAGGTTGTAACTATTGTGATATATTGTGATATATAGGCGTAAATAAAACTCGTAGTTCTTGCAGTACTTACGTTTAATCCGAGACTAAATCAAAACATGGTGACTACATGTACATTTGACAATTGCTTCAACCATCCGCATCATAAATTTATCCCAACTATATTACATAGATTTTGATAATTTTACTAAAGACGTTTATTTTTGTCCATTACAGAGTGAGTCCAACAAATCCGATTTGGTAAACAATGACACTGAAGAAATACCTTTACCTGAGCTTATGGGGGAAGTAAAGAAACTGCAATCGGTAGAGCGAGAATACGAAGACCTAGTAAATCAGCTTCCGAAAGATTGCTCGGAAGTCGCTGGACCAGATGGAGCTTATCTGATTCATCCACGACATTCTCCCGTCGAGACTTGGTGCGCCAATGGAACTACCCTTCTTCAACGCCGTTACAATGGTTCAGTGGAATTCAACAGAAAATTCTCTGAATACGTTCACGGTTTTGGTGAGGCTGCTTCTGAATTTTGGCTCGGCTTGGAATCAACGCATCAACTGACTTCTGACAACTGCTCTTCTATGAGGATTGATATGACTGACATTTATGGAAGTACTTGGTTCGCCGAGTACGATCACTTCTCGGTTGGGAGTGCTGATACAGGATATGTCCTGGAACTGAGTGGGTTCAGCGGAAACGCAAGTGATGCTTTTGAATACCAGAACCACATGGAATTTTCGGCGATCGATCGTGACCGAGACATTTCAAATACTCATTGCGCTGGGAACTACGAAGGTGGTTGGTGGTTCTCGCATTGCCAGCATGTGAACATTAATGGAAAATACACATTGGGACTGACGTGGTTCGACTCTGCCAGGAACGAGTGGATCGCGGTGGCTTCGAGCGAAATGCGCTTGCGCCGTCGACCCGGATGCGCTTAAATTACATTATTACTATTAAAAATATAGACGCACTTTGTGCTTATAAACTTATTATCAGTAATCATGCCAAAGATAACCTAGTAAGGAATCAAATCTATATTTACCCTTTCTGGACCTTAGTAGAGAATACTTTAATTCAAATATTTTGACGCAGGTACGACCTCATTTTGGAAATATTAATTGCTCAACCAATATAACATCAACTACTACTAAAGTTTGTATGGCCACAGTATAATTTCACTAAAATTATTTAATTAGTTGTATTATTTATTTGGAAATATAATATTTCAATACCAGCGGAATTTCATTTTTATGTTTTTATGAGCATATAATGCGGCTGGCATCTGTTTATGATTGTTCGCCTATACATTATATTAACTGTCGGAGAGTGTATTAAGTTTCTTATTTATCTTCTTCTTTAAAAGTGTATAATTTAACTTTATTATCGTGTACATACGTAATATAATTTTAAAGTGAGATAATTTTTAATTAATAATGTTATGCATTAAATACCTACTATTTAAGATTAGTTTCGATATTAATCTTTAGTTCTCTAATTAAGGTACATTCTCATTGTTTTATAAATGGTTTGATTTTACTACCAGTACGTAATAAGGGTTTTAGTTTAGAATTACGTCAATATTAAATGTGTCATAATAATGTATCTCATATATTAAATACAATATAATATGTAATACATCTGATTAGCGAACCTCCTTAGCTAATTAGCAAGTTTCAGTAATTCAATTTACCAATTAAATGGCTAATTAAAATGATTAACAATGAGTGTTATGTAGATGAACATTCATGACAATTTTACCGTAGATGATACAATGGAAGTACCAAATAAACGCATCAAAATTGACCGTGTCTTTAATTACCTACCCTCAAGATTTTGGTACATTTTACACTCAAGCAATAGACATAATTTTATACCTTGGACATGGCGGACGGTACGAAAAATGTCGCCAGTTTACCGGTGGCAAAAATGCTTGTTTTGTCACCAGCAGCACCACGATGTTCGCTTAGCAGCCACCTATAGAATTTTGAGAGATGGCGCTACTGTTTGCTTGTACGAAAAAGGTTTACGTAAATCGTTCGGTAATGCTCATACCCTCGGCTTTCTTACCGGCGACTCAAGCACATATAAAAGTTTATTTTAATCATCATCAGAATCATCAGAAACGGAATCGTCAGAAGTGACACTTAAATCTGACAAGGACTTATTGTCAAGGAAAGGTCTCGGTTTATAATGTGCCAACGGTAATTTTGTAGCATTTTTAATAATTTCGGCCTTGGTTTTATTTTCCATGAGCTCTTTTCTAGTTGCTTCGTATAAAGATAGTTTCTTCTCGTGGAGCTCTGCCTCGAATATGTAATCTCTAATATCGTAAGGAGTTCCATGAAGTTTCACCAGTTCTTGATCCAGTTTCACGAGTTTGAGCTCTTTAAAGACATCGGTATGATCATGGGGAACAGGCGTTACAACCCTAGTTTTCGAAAGCCACTCAAGAATCAAGTATGATTTGGTGGCTTGAAATAACGGGAAGAAATCTTCTTTTGACAGTCTTCGAAAAATTAGAATGTTTTGTGCAATCCAACTAAAAAACAGAATAAATATTAGGTAAGCCTAGAATAATTTTAAAGCAATGTAGCAAGCAATAAACTGATTGGTGTTTTGGATAAATAAAACCTGTCAAGTGCGAGTCGGACTCGCGCACTGAGGGTTCCGTACTACAACCGGAGGAATAAAACCATAAAAACCACTTTTCTTATCGAACCGCAAAACTAACTTTGTTTTTAGAGGTTTTATTGTAAATATCAAAAAACTACTTATTAGATCTCGTTCAAACCAATTTTTGGTGGAAGTTTGCATGGTAATGTACATCATGTATTTTTTTTAGTTTTATCATACTCTTATTTTAGAAGTTACAGGGGGGGGGGACACACATTTTACCACTTTGGAAGTGTCTCTCGCGCAAGCTATTCATTTTAGAAAAAAATGATATTAGAAACCTTAGTATCATTTTTGAAGACCTATCCATAGATACCCCACACATATGGGTTTGATGAAAAAAAAATTTTTGAGTTTCAGTTCTAAGTATGGGGCACCCCCAAAATTTATTACTTTTTTTTAATTTTGTGTGAAAACCTTAATGCGGTTCACAGAATACATCTACTTACCAAGTTTCAACAGTATAGCTCTTATAGTTTCGGAAAAAAGTGGCTGTGACATACGGACGGACAGACGGACAGACGGACAGACAGACATGACGAATCTATAAGGGTTCCGTTTTTTGCCATTCGGCTACGGAACCCTAAAAAATCGCATCGCCTATCCCCCGCTGCTTTTTCTATTCATCCATTAGGTACTAATTTATCAATTGTAATGAAATTCATAGGAAATTACGATTACGATAAAAAAATATTTTAATTCAGGAACTTTGAATAAATCAATGAATATAGATGCACCAAACTCTTGACGGTAGGTGCGTCATTTTTTAAATAGTTTTATCCATCTCTTGAGCATCATCAACCCCTTTTTAGGGTTCCGTAGCCGAATGGCAAAAAACGGAAGCCTTATAAATTCGTCATGTCTGTCTGTCCGTCTGTCCGTCTGTCCGTCTGTCCGTCTGTCCGTCTGTCCGTCCGTATGTCACAGCCACTTATTTCCGAAACTATAAGAGCTATACTGTTGAAACTTGGTAAATAGATGTATTCTGTGAACCGCATTAAGGTTTTCACACAAAATTTAAAAAAAAGTAATAAATTTTGGGGGTGCCCCATACTTAGAACTGAAACTCAAAAAAAATTTTTTATCAAACCCATATGTGTGAGGTATCTATGGATAGGTCTTCAAAAATGATACTAAGGTTTCTAATATCATTTTTTTCTAAAATGAATAGCTTGCGCGAGAGACACTTCCAAAGTGGTAAAATGTGTGTCCCCCCCTGTAACTTCTAAAATAAGAGTATGATAAAACTAAAAAAAATATATGATGTACATTACCATGCAAACTTCCACCGAAAATTGGTTTGAACGAGATCTAATAAGTAGTTTTTTGATATTTTTAATAAAACCTCTAAAAACAAAGTTAGTTTTGCGGTTCGATAAGAAAAGTGGTTTTTATGGTTTTATTCCTCCGGTTGTAGTACGGAACCCTCAGTGCGCGAGTCCGACTCGCACTTGACAGGTTATTATATTTCACTGCTAGATCCAGGTCTACTCTCAGAGTCAATCGGTCGGTCATACCTCGCCACGCTGGTCAACTGTTGGTACTTTTAACATTAGATAAAAGCAATGTTAAAAGTATCAGCAGTTGACCACTTGCAGGTTTGCAGTCTCCCCAATATATTTTCTGTACCTAACCTACTATTTCATGAATAGGATAGGACAGGGTTATAATATATAGGATTCTAGGTAGGACATTGGTAGGAATCAAAATACTTAGTTTGCCCGAACCGAAAGTGTACCTACCAGTCTCTTTAGCTACGATAAGTTTTTTAAGATACCTACTGAATCGCTTTCAAACGAAATCCAAAATAGAATTATAAAATTATTAGGAAAATGAATGGTTGAAAGGTCATGTGACCAATTTAACGATCATTTTCATACATTTTTGAATTTGGTTCCATTTCTATCTTATTAGCGTTTCGCAAAATGCCATATGGTTATAGAGGTGCTGGAACGTTTCGTTCAACTATAGTAGTGTTATTATCTCGCTGCAGACTCGGTCATAAATCATTCGAGTGTTTCGCTTTTGTTGTTCTTTGTTGAGTTGTGCATTACTGCAGGACACAAAAGCGAAACACTCGAATGATTTATGACCGAGTCTGCAGCGAGATAATAACACTACTATACGCTAGGGAAGTCGTCGAAATAAAATGGATTCTGACCTGGTATAATGCTGGGTGCTGGTGTAAATGAGCGGCAAGTCGTGAAGGTATCCGCAGCCGAAGCCCCACGACAAGATGCCAGCCAGCTTCGCTTTCAGCACGAGCGGCGCGCCCGGCACGGCGAGGCAGGGCTGCGCCGAGTTCTCTTCACGCGCCCCTCCGACGCACAGCATTCCTTCCCTTATACTCGTTTCTTGCTGGAACCGCAACTCTAATTAGGTAGGATTAAGGGAAAGATATCAGCAGGCTATGGAGAGGGCTATGTTAGGGGTTTCCCTGCGTGATAGAATCAGAAATGAGGAGATCCGCAGGAGAACCAAAGTCACCGACATAGCCAAAACCATTAGCAAGCTGAAGTGGCAATGGGCAGGTTATGCTTGTCGCAGGGGCGATGGCCGTTGGAGCCGGAAAGTCCTGGAGTGGAGACCGCGTACGAGTAAGCGTAGGGTGGGGCGACCTCCACTGGACTGACGATATAAAGCGGGTGGCGGAAAGTGGCTGGATGAGGAAGGCTGAGGACAGGGTGTGGTGGCGCGCGCTTGGGAAGGCCTATGTTCAACAGTGGACGTCCGCAGGCTGAGATGATGATGATGATGATGAAGGGAAAGATATGGTACCCATAACGGGCCCGAAAATTCAAATTTTATTTAGTTCGCTAATAGTGGGCTAATTATACATCGTAGGCTTATGGAAATTAGCTTTGCGAGCATAAAACTTTCCTCAAAAATACGAATTTAGTTCATATTGGTTCCCGTTAGCTCCAAATCTGGGAAACGGTAAAAAATAATCTTTCCGAAAGTACCTACCTAAGTGTTAAACTGTGTAAAGGTATCGAAAATACTTTAAGCTAGGGTCGCCAAACGCCACGGCCACAAAAGTCGCCACGAGAACTTGGAAGCGGTTACAAATGTAGCTAAAGCGCAACAGCCACTTGTAGCCGATGGTAGACACTTGCGGTCGATGGCTGGTACTTTCTTTAAACCTTACGCGTAGAAAGAAAGAAAGAAAAGAAAGAAAGAAAAGCTTTTTATTTGGTCACAATTCACACACTCATTTAACACTCTAACAAATAAAGAAAATACTTATAGCAAAAAAAATTAAACTTAACTACTTATACTTCCAAGTGACCAAACATAGGTCACCACTCAGCATAAAGCTGCAGCAAGCTGCAACGCTGGTTTTCAGTGGAGCCTAGATGAGTGCGGTCACCGACAAGACCGTCAAGGTGCACGTCATTCCGTACATTACCAGAATTTCTATAATAGAAGATAATAGATATCAAACTGAACTGACGAAGAAGTTTTAATTGTGTCGGCGTTTGTGCAGAACGGGCCACAAAAGTGACGACTGACGGCCGCCCCTTCTAGTGTCAGCATGTTTGGCGAGTCCATATAAAATACATGAAAACTACAGGTAATATACCTGTGCTAACAGGTTGCGGGCACCCCGGCCGTATGCGGGCGGGTGATTTCGACACTCAAAAAACGTTTTCGTCAGTTTATGATACGCTGTCAAACACAGTGTAGAGCGCCTTTTGAACTTTAATATTTTGGAAAACTACCATTACTTTTTGGTACTACATAAATGAGATTTTTTATGGAATTCAAGAAACACTCTAAACAATTTTCAACGCTCTTCAGAATTATTTATGGGCTTGGAATAATAGAATCGACCATGCTGTCCATCATACAACTAAAGTCAGTTTAATAAGTAAGTAAGCATGGAATTGAAACAAAATATTATATGAGTTGCATACTTTCGTATGCAACTCTTAATATAATATTTATCAGCGAACACTACTCAGCACTTTGAAAACCTCCATTAAAATATAATATCGAAAATTATATAATATCGATAGTAGGAACTAGAAATACAAGCTAGCAAGTATAGCTAGCTACTCTCGCGGTTTCGCACCGACCGCCGCGCCGTTGGCACTTGCCGATTTTACATTACAGAGTAGGAAAAAGTAGAGTACCTACCTATCTCTGTAAAATATTGAAGATTTGATATTTCTCAAAATATGGAGTCAAAATAAAAGTCGTAGAACAAAAGTTATTAGTTTAAATGTAAACAAATACAGGCCGAGAACGATTTGGTATTTTTATATACCCCTGTATATTTTTTATATACCCCTTCATCTTCCTCGTCCCTCGAGTGGGGTTGGAATCTAGGACATCCAGAATTTCTTTCCTCTCATAATTGTAAGGTACCTAGTGACTACAGACTACAGAGTCTTCTATCAATGTTAGAGGTCACTGCGTACATTTCATTCCATTGACACACACAAATTATCAAACCTTCATGGTGGTAATAAAAAACAATAACTGGCTGAGTTCGTTGATGAGTTTCTTCTTAGTAGCGTGCGTTGAAACCCTCGTAAACTTAGTTTTAAGTCGTAAAATAGTTATAATCATTATATAACTATTGAAAAATTTAATGATTTTTGCAAGTGCCTGTCAGTTAGGTTTACACTATAAATCAGTCTTGGTCTTGCAGTCTTGGTCTTGTTCTTGCGTTTTTGCAAGAACAAGACCAAGACCAAGACTGCCTAATTTTAGCAAGACCAAGAACAAGACTGGCAGTGCAAGATTTGAGCAAGAACAAGACCAAGCCTGCAAGACTCTTGCGTCTTGCAGTTAACATGAAATCGCACCCTCCGCCCGCGAAATTCAAATTTTATTTTGTTTTTCGCAATTATTTAACTAATCCAACGAAGTAGGCTTATGGAATTCATTTTGCGAAAATAAGAGTATCTTCTTCACAGTTTTATATAAAAATGTTTAGGTACTTGAAAGTGTCCAGTTTAGGAATGTAGTTCGATTGTCGACCAATTTGCAAAATTTCAAACTCGGCATTCGAACTACGAGTACATATACCTAAACTGGACGCTTTCTAGTAAAGATTTTTATATAAACCTATGAAGATGATATTGCTATTTTCGCAAAATGAATGCTATAAGCCTAATTCATTGTACTAGTTAAATATTGGCGAAAAACAGAACAAAATTTGAATTTCGCGGGCCAAACTCCGTTTTTTTTACACACTACAAGTAAGTACTTGACTGTGATCTCACCTGATGGTAAATGACGATGCAGCCGAAGATGTTATCGTACTACTTTGGAAGAGGTAAGCAACCCCTAACGGTTTCAACACAGCATCACACCGGAACGCTAGATCGCTTGGCGGTGCATCTTTGCTAGTAGGGTGGTGACTAGCCACGGCCGAAGCCTCCCACCAGACCAGACCTGAGCCAAATAAGAAATTATAAAACTCCAAAGTGGCCCGTGGCGGGAATCTAAACCGCGACATCCCATTTCAATCCGTGTGCGCGCCACTGCGCTAGGAGGTCGTTGTGGCTATTAAGAGTAATCATATACCATTATATCGATGTTTCGGGGAGTGTAGGAGTTCGGGACCAGGTTATTAGGGACGCGCTCAGGGACTCTATTAGAGAGAAAAAATAGTTCGAAAAATTTATGAAAATTGGACTTATGCGCATTGCGAACAGTACCATAAGCATACATAGCGATTAGCGAATGAAAATATCCTTGTTTGAATAAGTTTGCTAAGTTGCTACCGTGGGACACGGTAGATACCTCAGTAGGTTAGAGCATAGGCATGGATCGCAAAGGTGTCAATCGATTTTTTGAATTTGTCAACATTAAATTAGTTTGGCTCCTTACTATAGGTAGCTTTTAGACGACCTCCCTGGCGCAGTGGCGCGCGCTTGGATTAGAGAGAGAGGTCGCGGGTTCGATTCCCGCCACAGGCCACTTTAGAATTGTACCTATTATTTCTAATTTGGCTCAGGTCTGGGGTTCGATTCCCGCCACAGGCCACTTTAGAATTGTACCTATTATTTCTAATTTGGCTCAGGTCTGGTCTGGTGGGAGGCTTCGGCCGTGGCTAGTTACCACCCTACCAGCAAAGACCGAGCGATTTAGCGTTCCGGCGCGATGCTGTATAGAATCCGTTAGGGTTTGCTTACCCCGTCCAAGTTAGTACGATAACGTCTTCGGCTGCATCGTCACTTACCATCAGGTGAGATCGCAGTCAAGTACCTACTAACTTGTAGTGAGTAAAAAAAGCTATGTTAATTCAAACTCAAAATGTATACTTACTCAAAATGTTACATTGTTCTCACATCTAAATTACCGTTTAATAAATAGCAATAGGCTAACAGGTAATTGCGAGACTTGCGAGACTCTTGCTGCAAGACCAAGACCAAGACCAAGACTGGGGGTGCAAGAACAAGACCAAGACCAAGACCAGATGTACTGGCGCAAGACCAAGACCAAGACTGGCTGAGTCTCGTCTTGTTCTTGCATTTGGGCAACACTAGTTTACACGAAATTAAGTACTTAAGTCTTGAATATTCAAGTACAGACCTAAATAGTTTGCTTACGATTTGGAATAAATCTTAATCGTTTCCTCCTTAGGGTTTCTTCTAAGTACCTACGGAGTTTTTCATATAAAATATTTCTTTGCTGTTTATATTAAAATCTACCTAATTAAGGAAATGCACTTACTCGTTGGTAGCCTTCGCAATAAAAGTTGTGCGCCTTAATAGTCCATGAGATGCTCCTTAACATCGGATCTGTCTTTTCATCAGGGAAGTATTGAGACGTTCGGGGCAGGCAAAGCTCGTTTCCCTTAAAAAGGCAAAAAACAAACTCATTTATGAAAAGATGTCTGCCGGGCTAAATGATCCAAAACCACTTGATATATCGGGCTGTAATTGGAGATCACAGTTGAAGATAGGTACAGATAGAGGAAGGTATTATAGGTTACGATTTTGTAAGAAAGAATAATATCGGATACTTAAAAAAATATATAAAACACAACTGCCCTGAGGTAAAACTACTTTTTACAAAAATATATAGCCTATGTTACTTGGAATGATGTAAGTATTCTAACGATACCCCGTATGTCCAAATCTCTTCAGTCGGTCAAAGGTTATGGTGGAATAAAAAAACTCACATACATACATACTTACATACATAGAAACATTACACTCCTTTAAATTTAAATACGAATCAAAATTTCACTCGCAGCGATTTAATTGGGATTTTAACCCACGCCCCCCAACTATCGCGGCTGGGTGCTCTAACCACTAATCTATACGAGCCATATCCCCCTGCGATGAAATTCAGATACGTAATACTGATTTATTTGTAATATAATTAGTTAAAATAATTAATAATTAATATTATATAATTAGTTATAATAATTAATATTCATTGGTTCGTAATATAATTACACTTCTTTTTTGGGCAGTCGTGTAAAAAGGGGTACTTCTCACATTCCTGGGTGTTTAATGTTTTAGGTATATGTAACTATTAAAAAGATTCTCGTTTTTACTATGAGTTTTGGACCTCCCTGGCGCAGTGGTGGCGCTCGGATTCGAGTGGGAGGTCGAGGGTTCGATTCTCGCCACGGGCCACTTTGGAATTTTATAATTTCTAAATTTGCTCAGGTCTGGTCTGGTGGGAGGCTTCGGCCGTGGCTAGTTACCACCCTACCAGCAAAGACGCACCGCCAAGTGATTTAGCGTTCCGGTGCGATGCTGTGTAGAAACCGTTGGGGTAAATTTACTTACCCACCCAAGTTAGTACGATAACATCTTAGGCTGCATCATCACTTACCATTAGGTGAGATCGCAGTCAAGTACTAACTTGTAAACCTATACCTACAATAATGAACCTGAAATACCTGAATATAAATACCGTAAAAACCTGTAATACCGTAAAATCGCAGCGTCCCCAACCTGTAACAAAGGCAGTACCCGACAAATTCAGCTGTGGCATGACGAGCGAAATGCTTTTTACAGGAGACCTGAAATACAAATTTAAATAACAAACTACACGCCCATTTGACAACGTTTAACGACCATTTGGCGCAGTTCGTAGCCCTGCTTTCTGAGTAGGAAGTCGTGGATTCGATTCCCACAACTGGATAATTTTAGTGTGATGACCATGCATACTTTCCAGTGTCTGGGTGTTTTTCTGTATATTGTGTAATATTGTACATAATATATTGTACATAATAATATAACGTACCTACTCGTATGTACAATACAACAGTTTTCTAGTATCATGAGCTATTGCTTTCTCTCTACGTTTTAAGCCCATAATAATAGAATTTACTCTTGGAAAAAGTCATTGTGAAATCCACTTTTTTAAAAGTGGATTTCACTACGACTTAATCTCTCTTAAAATTAACTAATAATCTAATAATCTCTATAAAAACTAATAATCTCTCTTAAAATGTAAGAAATACAGGCTAGAAATAAGATCAATAAAAAATCTATTAGGTGCTATTTAAATTTAATATAATAGAAAATAGCTCCAAAAAATACTAGTGTACATGATCATTTTTCACAGTGAATAACACTTTCTTTCCACTTTCTTCGAGCTGTCCGGGGTGTTTAGTTTAGATATAAAGATGTTTATATATAAAAGAGTGATAGTTTTTACTCTAGATAATGGTGCGACTACATTAGTGGGATTCCGCGAATGAGCATTATAGTCGGTCGGGTACTTATTTAAATCACGGTGTAAGGATACGGGCGAACAAGAACTTATTGCAGCACTGTATGTAACGCGAATAAACGAGCTTTAATTCAAAAGGTCAACTGTTAACCGCTTATAGTGTAAACAAGAACGTAACAACGAACATGATGTTTTTAGGGGACATAGGAAAACAAAAATTCACAAAATAATGTACCATTAATAATCGAACGATATACATATAAGGAAGAGCGAGACCTGAAACCTAAATGAAGGTCTCATTGCGTTTTTTAATTGTAACTAACTGAGTTACAATAATAATAATTAATTGTTGGGTCAAACCTGTAATTAATTACAGGGTTAACCGAACTAAATGAAACAGTATACTACCTACCCGATCCATATACTAGTGTATATGTAAAAGACAGCACTTGATAAAACATGCAGAACATGGCAGAATTGCAATCGCAACCTGAAATTCCATTCAATATTGTTGGCTCAAAATCGATCGGCCTCAATCTGTAATTCTGTAGTTTGCACAAAGTGTAGTGGATGCTCTACAATTCCACCGAGTGTGGGCTAGCCTTAAACGAGTGCAATGCGCAATTGGATGAGACTGAGGAACGTTTTGTCAAAACATTTGCTTTTCATTGCTCTTGGATAGCTAGGTGCATGGACAGTGGACATACGCAGTTTCATAAACTTATTTGATAGTAAATTATTTTCAAATAACCTATTATACTCTTTCCATTCGTCAAAGAGACCACTTTACCTTTATCTCTCTCTGATCCCTCGTTATTGATATATCTGTTTCATGTGTCGTGTGAGAGAAAATAAACTAGTATATTTGTTATTATTAATATATTTCAAAGTTATAATAATATAGTAATATTTTATGAAGAAATTATAAAAATAAGGAGATAGATGGAAGATAACAGAAGATAGCTAAGATAGTATAAACTTTAGCTAGACAATAAGGTTTATAATCAGTCAGAGTCCGGGATAGCGTACTTGTGGATTTTTCCTCACTTGAGAGAAAAAAACCTTTTCTTTAAGCAACAACTACAACAATGGCAATAAAGCAAGAATACCACGTTCTTGATAGGACTCTTCCCAGAGCAGGGCGCGTTGGAATCCTTGTAATCGGTACATTAACTACAAAGCAGAACACAAATATACTTACCTGAAAACGATGTCCTCATAGATTCTCACCATAGCCAAATCTGCGAATAAGGTGAAAGGGTCAAAGTCCTGGTGTATTAAAATGACTATGACCGTCAGAAGCGAAGTGCCACGATCTGAGTAGCTCTCCCCTACGACCACTCTCAATTCCTGGATCGGTACACTGAAATAGTTCGAATAATTTTCATTTCTAGGTACTGTGGGTTCTATTTACCTACATATATTTACGAGTAATAACTTGAAGTGTGTACATTATTTAAAGTTGATTGCAAAACCGGCCAAGTTCGAGTCGGAGTCGGCACCGAGAGTTCCGTATTACTGTAGAAAAAAGAACATAAGTCTTCTTCTCATCACTTTTCTTACCCAACCTCAAACTTTGATTTTTTAAGGTTAATTGTTAATACCAAAAAAACTACTTCCTAGATCTCGTTCAAACCAATTTCCGGTAAAATTTGCATGATAATGTACCTACATTATTTATATTTATTTTAATATTAGAAGTTAGGGGGGATGGGACACACATTTTAACACTTTAGAAGTGTCTCTCGTGCAAACTAAGTTTAGAAAAAATGATATTGGAAATTTCAACATATCCATAGATATAGTATACCCCGAACCAGCACGTATGGTTTGATGAATAAAAAAATTGAGTTTCAGTTCTAAGTATGGGGAACATTTACAAACCGAAAATTTAATGTTTTTTTACAAACCGAAAATTTAATGTTTTTTTTTTTAATTTTTGTTTGAAAACCCCAATGCGGTTCTTGGAACACATCTACATACCAAGTTTCAACAGTATAGTTCTTATAGTTTCAGAAAAAAGTGGCTGTAACATACGGACGTGCCATTTTTGGCTACGAAACCATAAAAAGCGGGTAAATATGTTTATACAAGGTGGAATTTTCTCGGAGTGAAACACAAGCTGTCATTTGTAATAAGCTAAATTCAAAATTCTGCGAAAATACGACCTTCAATACCTACTTTTAAAATGAAATGGTTTGCTAAGGCTGTCTTTAGGTAAGTGTGCATTATGCAATGTGACAAAATAAATTAATAGAGGGCAAAATTAAAAAAAATATAAACACCCACGACTGCTGTAGGCTTCTTATTGAAAAAGGATTAAATCATTTATTTTTCATCTCACTCGGAAAAACGATCTTTAATGCCAAAAATGCGGGCGGGAAATGCCGCGAAAGCATTTTCATTTCTCCCTAGGGTGGGAAAGCATTTCCTGTATTTCCTAGGGCAGCATTTCCAAATTCAAACACGACATAATCTCGTGTAATATTTAAGGCTGAAGACTTACTCAGAAAATACTCACTCAAAAAATAACACATAAATGAACGTAATGAACGTTCTGAACGTAGGTAATGTTCAGAAACGAAGTTCGTCCTTAGAGTTCGTCAGAATTAGTTTTTTGTTTGCAAATTTTCTTAGAATATAAAGAATAATAACTTTATTACTTTACAATAGGATGTGCCACGGTCAATACTAAATTCCTTGTGATCAGAGTGCCAGTCAGGTAATGGCCACCATTTCTTCGGATGCTCACGACATATGGATGTTCTCTGATATTTACACGGGTTCCTCGAAATATCTAAGAAAAAGACGTTAAAATTGTATCAAGCGGATCTTAGAACGACTATAAGTTATTTCTTTCTAATAAAATAAATGACAAAATATAAAATTTTATATCAAAGTATCAAAATCGCGTTGATTCACTCATTTCGAGGCAGCTTTGTGTGAGTGTAGGCCGAGCGTATGTAATAGTGCGATTTGACCTACGTGTAATCAAAGAAAAATGACCAAAGGTGGTATCTAGTTTTCCCATTAACCAAAATCAAAATATTCTAGGAAAATGAAATAGTATTTTGTAAGAACTTTAACGGCATACAATTCACGTAATGTGACGCTGATATTTCGTGAAGTGAAATGCTTAAAGAGATCGTGGCATCATCACTTAAATATAAAACAAAGTCGCTTTCCGCTGTCTGTCCCTATGTATGCTAAGATCTTTAAAATTACAGAACGATTTTAATAGATAGAATTAATGATTCAAGAGGAAGGTTCATATGTATAATAGGTACATGTATAATATAACATATAGATTATTAGATAGACAATAGAAACACTGATAATTTAGATAATTTTTATTTTGTTGCGTGTTAAAGCAGCTTTGAAAACGTTACGTGAATATCCCCCCAGGTCCAACCTGGGGGTATATTTCCTGCACAAAGCCTATATTCCGCAATGGATGTCAATCGGGTGTAGGAACGAGCATTTAAAAACTAATATTTTAGATAGATAGGTTCAGTATGTACAGCAAATACTCTCGTACGATTTGCAATTTCGTAGTGCACGGACATAATATTCCTCGATACAGAGGTCATAAATAGCGAGCATTTTGAAGCTTCGTCGAAGCGTGCAGCATTCGCCTACATAGTATTATGTGCAAATTGTAAAGACCTACGTAGGTACAATCTCTTCTCTGATTCCAGATTACAAGCATTTCCTCCGTTCACATAGAGTATTATTTTGTACGGAATATATATTGCAATTTCAGCTTATGTAATTACATATTAGAAGAGAATTAATTAAACTATTTGCATTGGTCTTTTGTTTTTGAAACAAAGAGAGTATCGCGCAGGGGGCGAAAGAGAATGGATTTGTCACGAAGATAATTATCGAAAATCTAGAATAAATGTTTCTTTTACTAGTACAGAATTGATACGCATGCAATCAAGTATGGAGATTGGTATGACCAACTTGTTAGCGCGAGCTAACTGACAGCATTATCTATCAAGCGATGGGTGAAATCACACATGAAAATATAATGGACTAAAAGAGCTTTCATAAATATAAAGTCTTAACAATGATCAATAAAGATTTAATAGAAATATACCAAGTTCCATATCAGAAACACTACATCGAGTGTACTTTCAATGTTTCTCCAAACAGTTTCCCCGAAAGTCCCAAACATTGAATTGGTATTTTAGTTCCAACTTAGAACTTAAACACCAATTCAATGTTCGGGGCAGCTTTATGCTTTTATGAAATGACTTTCGGAGAAACCGTATCAATTATTTCTCCCTTTTAGTTTAGGGTGTTTTAATCGAGTGCTGAGTGGAATGTTACAGTATTCATATAGGTATGCAATGTTCAATGTAGGCAAAACTATAGCTATATTTAATGAAGTTACCTTGCGGTTTAACATAGGTATGTCTCCTGTCATCGGATATCCTGTGACTTCAAACAGGGACTCGTTAGGGTCTCTATTAATTGGGTCTAGCAACTTAGTCTCTTCACTGAGGCATTTAGCGGCACACAACACTGCAAAGATTTTGCGCTCATACAAATTCTATACCTATGTAGCGGTCTTCGATAGCTCACGATGGATGGCGTAACTAGCGTAACAGCATACGCCGACGAAACTTTCGACGAGCTTTCTCATAAGCTCGGATCACAAGCAGTCCCCCTGGCACAACACCTGCCTGGAGGGAAATATCCCTATTGCTTACAACATCGATAATCCTACATAACTTACTATCCAACCAATGATATCCCGTCAACGTCCACAGCCAGGTATAGGCATTTTCAACTAGCAAAGTTTTGTGCTGGTTTGTTCAACCAGTAAGTCCATCCTGATGGGAATCTACCAAAAACTGCTTTTCCCAATGAAAACTGCTTTTCCCGCAAAGGAAGTGGCGGAGTGTGAGGGTAATTCAGGCAGCGCATCTCACTCGTAATAGACGCACAGAGCGCCGGCGAGACTAATAACGTTCAGTAGAGTTAGCACAGGTTTTTGTACGAATTTCGAGTCGACCCACATCACACAAGCGAATCGAATTCCTCCATACATTTCACCCAGCGCCATCACTGGACTGTCGCTGACATTCGGCTGTCAATAGATGGCGCTGGCTGTAAACGTATGGAGGAATTCGATTCGTTTTTGCGATGCGAGTCGACTCGAAATCCGTACAAAAACCTGTACTAACCCCCCAGCCCCTCTGAGAGGTTAATATTCGTCAAGGTCTTCCATCAGGCTGCATCGTTCTGCATTAGAGATCGTCTGAACCAAGAGGCAGCACGCGGAAACGCCGATGCACATTATCTGCTCTTGCCCAGCACTAATGCACAAGCGCAGCAATCTTCTGGGGAAATTCATACTGGACCCAATTGATGCTAAACTTCTTTCAGCCAAGATGTTGCTGCTGTTCCTGGCGGCAACAAGCATTAGCTGGGAACTGTAGATGGCGGCGTCACAATAGATCGGGGACGGTCAATGTGATACCAGGGACCATGGAGACCTGAAGCTGCGATCAAGAAAGAAGAAGAAGAGGCAGCACGTTCCTGGGCCACAACTTCGACAAATTCAGAAGCGGCCAGGCCGCTGAGCCTGCTGATGTCGACAGACTTCGCTGCTCAGGGGTCTGATTGCGTAAGAAAAATTTATTCATCGTTATCGTAATCTAGCTAATTTTGCCCTCCGATTAGCTGACATAAATCAAGTAACCAATTAGCAGGCAGAATTTGTAAACGATAACGGTGAATACGTCTTACACAATCTAGGGGCAGGTAGCAAGTCATGACAAGCAGTTTTAGCTACATGACATATAAATAGATACGATTGATGAAATGAATATGATCATCACGCCGTTCTCTTATGTGCCAACCTTATGTACCTATGTGTACCAACCTTAAGGCTTACTAATAATTTGTTTTGCAGGGATGCGATTTATTTGAAATGCTTGTATTAAAAAGCAAATACGAAATGCAGAACACCGTGTTTGTTTTATATAATACCTTTGATAAAAATATTTTGTTCATATTTGAAATACTTTGCGTACTTTGCTTTGTGTATTTTCTGTTTTCGAAATGCGAAACACAATAGGTATAGGTACCTCACTGCCAACTAATTGAATTGCGTTTATAGCTTGACATTGGTGAAATGTTTGTGCGTGTTTGAGTGATCCAATGATGGTATAGAGACAGCAGAAAAACTAAAAAAAAATTTGTTTCATATAGGTCTAACTTACAAGCACTTCAGTGGGCTGATTCTGTATCTCTCAGTTTATTAGTTAAGTAGTAACCCTCACTAAGATTATAAGATATTAACTAAAAAATATCTTATTTATGCATTCTTTTTATACTAACCTAGGGTATGATATAGATACACATGCTGATAAATAGTGCAAAAATAATAGGATTTTTGCCTCCGTTTTCGTAATTAATAACCCAGTGAGGGTTACTAACTAGCAAACTGAACTATATAAAAAATCGGCTGTCTCGGTATTTCGGAAATTATTAATACATTGGATCATCAAACGCTTCCGATTATGAAATTAATTAAGTACGCAATATTTAGGCGTTTTATTTCGTTACAGTTACGTTAAGTACAGCACTCAGTTGTGGTTTATCTCCAATGCGACCACTAGCTACAGTCCGACCGCACTTTCAGTGGGCTGACTCTGTATCGCTCAGATTATTAGTAAGCAACCATAACTGAGTTGTTAACTAAAAATTTTGAGGCAAAAATCCTATTTCAGTATTCTTTTTGCACCAGTTAGCAACTAGTTGACATGTTAACATGAAACCATACGAACCTAGTTAAATAACTTGTGCAATAAAATAGAAAATTCTTTTCAAAAAACCGACTCTAAATGCCAATACAAAAAAAAAATTTAGTGTACACCAATTCGAATTCGGGCGATTGTCTATAATATTATCAAGATATAAACAAAAAAAAAGAATTTTCCAAATCGGTTCAGGCGTCTTCGAGTAATCGTCCCCGATTACTTACCATACATAGAAAAAAAAGAAAAAAGATTCCGACGAATTGCAAACCTCTTCCTTTTTTTGAAGTCGGTGCGCTGTTTCCGCTCTGTCCAGGGTATTGCCTATAGGCTAACATAATAGGCTCTGTCTATATTGCGGTGGTCTATTGTTATAATATTATACCTATCTTTTCCCTGCACGCAACCCGCTAAGCATAGCCTCGGCATTCGAAAGTCCTCCTTGTTACCTATTTTAGGCCTACTTGTCATGGCAAGCGCTTTTCTATTAACTGGTTGGGGTGGCAGGCATGATGCAGGAGTTGTATTTTATTCAAGGTATACCAGTATAATTACAGCTGAATAATTAATCTATAGAAAGAACCTTCTGAGTTGTACCGTACTTAAGTAACGTCGTACTAAACTAACAAATAATATAATGTGAATTACTTACGGATAAATAAACAAAACATATTTTCACTTTCCGGCACGACCCAGTTAAAACTCTATATGGCCTTGCAATTCAATTTTTTTTTATATCAAAGTAAAACTTTTCAGTGATCGAAATTATTTATTTGAACTTTATTTAGTTATTTTCTTTATCATAATATTTACAGCAAACCAAATCCTTTTCATATTAAATATGCTAGTAATTTCATAAATTATTTTGCATTCAATTCAGTTTTCAGTTAAATTGAATACTCTGATGACATCAGATTAAATAAAATCCCTCAAAGGCTTGCAAGCGGCATAGAGGTACCGCTAGCGACGACCTATTATAATTCTATGGCAAGCAGCTTTCACGTGCAATTGCAAAATGGAAATGAAATGTTTTGACAAATAGGTTCTGAAAATCGATTTGTTTGTTCCATATTATATAGTTATAGTTTTAATATAGAGTTCTTGACTGGGATTGCAACCTTTTTAGGGTAGGTATAGATACAGAGTAGATTTAATTTTTCCCTAAAATTATATAAAATTTCTATTAATCATAATTATTTCAGATTTTTGGATTGGTAAACTTACGAGATAAGGGGGGAATTTTTTTCGACAGTTTGCCCAATTAATCAAAAACTATAAGTCATAAATCCGATTTTTTATGTCTGGGTGAGGTCTGGGTATTTGTTTTTGTCGCCAAACTATGTCATAATTCAACAGCCTGTTTACATTGTCACTTACAAGAAAATCAAAAATATAATTTAAATAAGATATCTTAATAATAATATATCCTATTGTAATTTTAACCTAGTCTCAGTATATTCTAATTTGTGTATTTCTAAAACCAAGAACAAATTGCGTGAGTCCTAAGTTCAGTAGAGAGATGCCGCACGGTCACCCCAATTCAATATTTTGTTTAATTGCAACGGAGTTTTGTGAAAGATTTTCTTTTTGTGGATTAAGAAGTTAGTATCTAACTTATGCAAATAAAGTTTCTGTGGGTTGATTCTGTATCGTTCAGTTTGTTAGTTAGCAACCCTTACTGCGTTGTTATCGATATTTCAATCCACGAAGACGCGCCCCACTCTGTCAAAATCGCATAGACTTAATTCGATTTGTGTGGAGTTTGACCTAGTGGAGCGCGTCATCGTGGAAACAAATCGGAAGAAAAAATCTAATTGATGCATTATTTTTGCACAAGTAACCAGCCTAGGTAGATTTCATGCCAGCATACCACGCTAGTTGCTAACTTGTGCAAAAAGAATAGGTTTAGGATAGATAACAAGCCAGTGTGGCCGGGTGCTAACTAGCAAACTGAACGATACAGGATCAGGGGACTGATTGCGTAAGAAAAACGTATACATCGTTATCGTAATCGTTAGCAAATTCTGTTCTCCGATTGGCTGAAGCAAATGAGGGAGGCAGAATCTGTAAACGAATACGATAGGTATGAAAAGATTTTTTTTTACACAATCTATAGGGGCCGCTTGGACTGAGGTTAAAGCTTCCCTCGTGTCCTATGGAGATAATCCATTATTTTCCAAGTGTTTTTGTAATCCAGCGATACTGTCGCTGTATTTGCGGAACGTGCTGTGCCTCCACGAGAACGCCGCAACTGTTGTTTACCACATATTCATCATGATGTGCTACACCATGCCCTTGATGGGAGCTATCCTTGCAGACAACTTCATTGGCCGATACAGGTTGGTTAAGAATATCTCCTAAATCCTATGGTGACTTATGTTTAATATATCTATACCAGCTGACCCAGCAAACGTTGTTTTGTCATAACGGTACCAAAAAAAAAAAAATAGCTAAAGACCTACCGAATATTACATCATTCCTGATTTCAACAAACTGACCTAGTAGGTATTTGTGGCATGAATCTGAGTAACAAAATCACAAAATTTCACATTGATTACAAAATTTAATAATAGCCCCATTGGTACCTACCTATCTACTCATCTATAAGAACGGAGTTCACGAACCAATTGCAGCATTCCTCCTCCCTTTTTTTTTAACAAACTTTTCTGTTTTTTTATATACAGGTCCGTAATAGATACAAAATTATTTGGGTGCAATGAATCAGCTATTTAAACATAACTTTTTCGATTGCTACGAGAAATTTTCCTGAGATATCTGTTACCAAAACATACCTACTTATAAGTATACATATAATAATTCTTATTTTATATTTCAGAGTTATTCTATATTTCTCTGTGGTTTATTTTTTTGGGACTATACTTTTATGTTGCTCTGCCATACCTCCATTAATGTTGCCTCCAACGTAAGTAAGATCATCGGCATTGTTTTAAATCACTTTTCAATTGCCATCATTTTTAGGGTTCCGTACCAAAGGGTAAAACGGGACCCTATTACTAAGACTTCGCCGTCCGTCTGTCCGTCCTTCTGTCACGGCAGGCTGTATCTCTTGAACCGTCATAGTTAGACGATTGAAATTATCACAGATCAAAACAAATACTACAATACAGAATAAAATATAAAGAAGGCTCTCATACAACAAAATGTGATTTTTTTGCTAGTTTTTGCTCGATTAATTTACCATTATCAAAATGGTAACATGTAGACGCTTGAAATATTCACTGATTTTTAAAACCTCCTCCCGCCTTCCCACTCTAACAAGTTCCCAAGCAAGCAACCCACATGGCTGTGCTGTTACAGCATGTTAGACCATACAGATTCTTTTCGTGGCGGATTATAGCAAAACAATTTAATCTTTCTTGCTATTGTAACTACCTACTGTTTACCGGTAATTTATCCGGCACCGGTGGTGGTGGTTTTGACGACCGAATGGCGTAGCATGGGTTCGATTTCCACTACTGGTAAACGTTTGTGTGATGAGCATGATTGTTTTCAAGTGGCTGGGTGCTTTCCAATATATTGTATGTTTATCAGTACCTAACACAGGTATCGCTTACTTTGGGGCTAGTGTGTTTTGTCCTGATATATTTATGTATTTAGAAAATACAGTATTCTAAATTATCATTACAATCGCTTTCAGTTCCACGTCAATGATTGGCCTGGTCCTGATCGCAACAGGTACTGGTGGGATTAAGCCATGTGTGGCAGCTTTTGGGGGCGATCAGGTGAATACCCTTCTATACTATCTAGTAACTTCACACGCAGTTCCGTAGTCGTGAGAGTTAAGATAAATTTATTTTTGTAATAAAAAGTAGAATGTCTTTTTGCCAGACCTTTTGTCAATATAATACTAGTGTTATGATGTACCTACAGTTTTTCACACAGAAAACAAAATATAAAGTCAAGGTCATTCCTTGCTCTGTGGTTTTTCAGATGTGTTTTTTTTTAAATGACGCAGGAATCGGCTCTTTTGGTAAGCTATGTACCTAAAGGGTATAATGAGCTAATAGAACCAACGAGCTTTTCAAGCAAAGCAATCTCACGATGTTCAATGACAATTATCGTACTAATTTTTCGAAGATGTTTTAGTAACTCTTAACGGAATGTATAACCAATAGCATGACTTTTGCTTGCATAACAATAATTCTTGATTCAAAATCAGTGATCATTAATCCACAGTTCCGTTTGCCAGAAGACAACGACCGCCTGCAGAAGTTCTTTTCAACGTTCTATTGCATCGTCAATCTAGGGGGGTTCATGGGAATGGTGGTGACGCCGGCTCTGCGCAGGAGTGTCATGTGTTTCGGTGATGACGCCTGTTACGCTCTCGGCTTTGGTTTTCCAGCTGTACTTGTTTTAGTTTCCATTGGTTAGATTTTTTAGTTTTTATCACACTTACACAAAACATAAATTTTATATGGCCTTGCCACACAAGGTGACAATGGTGAGTGCCACACGCTACAACTTATAAGTTATCGTTGCCACAGAACACTAAATAGTACAAGTACAGAAGGCTTACTCCGCATGACGATTTAAAGAAATAGCGACTCTAGCGCTGACACAAAAAGTGCAATTCAGTTCGCAATAGCGCCTGGCCCCGCCCTCAAAATCGAAACGCAACAAACGCAATGTTGTGGTCTTTTTCTATCGCCTTACTTTATCTCACGACGTACTAGGGCTGCCGAAGTCAGACGGCGCGTAAAATAGACCGTACAGAACTAGTGCGTGCAACTCGGCCCGCGAGCGGCAACCATCTGAAATATTGAGGTCTGGACCCCTACTTGTAGCCGGGACGGTCACGAGATAAGTGAGACTGGCCTGTCGTTGCTCACTTCTTGTGGCCCGCACCGTCTACCAATCGCGGAAACAAAAGGCCACTCATGCGATTTACACCTTTTTTGTCAGAATCCATTAATAAAATAATAGCTTCGCGTTTGCGTTAGCAAAATACAGCCACCCTGCAAGTGTCGAACCACAGGCCACAGTTGGCCAGTGGCCGCTTCTGGATTCTCGTGACGGCGTTTGTAGCTGTGGCTTATGGCGCGTGTGGGGGGACACTCACGTATTCGGTGCTAGAAGTTAGTCGTCATCTCAACTCCTTTTTATGATCCACTGCTGGACACGGCTCTCCTCACAGAATGAAGGGTTTGATCATGGCCCACCAAGCTGGCCATGTGCGGCATGGCAGGCTTCACCCACCTTTGAGAGCATTGTGGTGAACCCCTCAGGCACGCACGTGACTCACGATGGTATCTTTAATCAGAAATAATATGAACGAAATCTCAGAGTTTAGGTTTTTATACAACCGACTAGAATTTAACCTCTCATGTTCGAAAATTGCGCACACATCGTCTAATCTAAAAATGAACGTCCCACTATATTTTTACGCTCATAAGTTGAAAAATATGTAGTGGATCAGCGTTCATTTTTAAATTGGACGATATCGATGTCTAAGTTTTAAAAATAATAATTTAATTAAACAGTTTCGTTTCCTTGCAGTCATCTTCGCGTTGGGAAAGCCGTGGTATCGGATAAAACAGCCGCGGGACAACGTCACTTTGAAGTTCGTCGCGTGTGTCTGGGTAAGATCATTGTCATCGTCGTCTCAGCCGATGTACATCCTCTGGCCTTTTGAAAGGACGGCTAGCCGCTAACCTGCACTGTTACTCGTGTTGCCAACCAATCGGAATATTTGAGAAATTCATCCTAAATAATTCTGCTATATATATCCCGTTACATCTACACTGCACACAATCTATTTTAATTTGAAAACTACATAAATTCTAAGTAATTTGAGACAAGTATCGCTGCCCACCCAAATCAAATTTGAAGTTTCTCGTTATTTGTATAAGCTGTAATTTGTACCTGTAGAATAACTAATTAAAGATTCGTGGTATCATCTGCACAATAAAAGAAGTTTTTTTTTAGAATTTACTAAATATTTTGTGAGTTACTTCATCAAAATCGATACTTGAATATCTGTTATATTGAAATGGATATTTAAAATCAAATATTTTAATGTTTATGCAAAGATGATATTGCCGTTCCCGCAATTTAACTGCCAAAAGTCTACGTCTAGCTCATATCTTATTAGCTTCGATACAAATTGCAAAATAAAACAAAAATTAGAATTTACCGATTAGAACCGTTTAGTTCGCCTCTATATTTTAGTTTTTACAAACATACATCCGAAAAATCAGATATTTGAAACTCTGACCGCCTAAGGAGAGCTTAAAGACGAATTATAATCGTTGCTGTGTAGTAATCGGCAGGGGTTACTTACAAAATCAAATCAAATCATTTTATTTGCATGAATATGGTATGGTACATTACTTTATATTCATTTTAAAAGTAATAGTGAAATTAAAAAAAAGTATTCAAGGGGGCTCCAATCTAACAAACGTGATTTTTTGCTCGTTTTTAGGGTTCCGTAGCCGAATGGCAAAAAACGGAACCCTTATAAATTCGTCATGTCTGTCTGTCCGTCTGTCCGTCTGTCCGTCCGTATGTCACAGCCACTTTTTTCCGAAACTATAAGAGCTATACTGTTGAAACTTGGTAAGTAGATGTATTCTGTGAACCGCATTAAGGTTTTCACACAAAATTTTAAAAAAAGTAATAAATTTTGGGGGTGCCCCATACTTAGAACTGAAACTCAAAAAATTTTTTTTCATCAAACCCATATGTGTGGGGTATCTATGGATAGGTCTTCAAAAATGATAGGTACTAAGGTTTCTAATATCATTTTTTTCTAAAATTAATAGCTTGCGCAAGAGACACTTCCAAAATGGTAAAATGTGTGTGTCCCCCCCCCCCCTGTAACTTCTAAAATAAGAGTATGATAAAACTAAAAAAAATATATGATGTACATTACCATGCAAACTTCCACCGAAAATTGGTTTGAACGAGATCTAGTAAGTAGATCTAGTTTGTTTTTATTAGGTTAGGTTTTATTGTAAATATCAAAAATGATATTTACAATAAAACCTCTAAAAACAAAGTTAGTTTTGCGGTTCGATAAGAAAAGTGGTTTTTATGGTTTTATTCCTCCGGTTGAAGTACGGAACCCTCAGTGCGCGAGTCCGACTCGCACTTGACAGGTTATTGAATTTGATGGGCAGCGGACAAAGTTTTGGTTGAAAGACTTGATAGTAGGTTTGGAACCATCTGTGCGCGAGCTCGATTGGCACTTGTGATAATATACGACGTATCCCGGTCGAATAGTGCTTTGACACAGATTTCATCATAGCATATTGTGGACATAACTCCGCTGCTAAAGAACTAATTGTCGTGCATCGCTGCGAATATGCGGATATTATTATACATATATTTCACTCCACGATGACGCTACCAACTAATAAACTACCAATCAAATAAGACAAGTGATTTTAATTTTGGACAGAGTGGGGCGCGTCTTCGTGGTTTGAAATATCTAAACATCCAGGGGCCTTGACATACAGCGGACTTCGTAACGCTGCTACGAGCTACGGGCTTCGGGCTACGGCTCGTAGAAAATTTACCAAACCGTTCGGAAGTCAATTTTTTTTTGCTACCAATCTATAGATATTTCAATCCACGATGACGCGCCCCACTCTGTGTAACTACCCTATACCTACCTATGTTCATGAAAAAGAACCGCTCTTGACTCTTGATACGTAAGAACAATACAAACATATAGCTTGGCAAACTGTCTGAGTAACGAGGGTGATAACCCGAAGCAATACAAAGATAAATAATCAAACTTAGACAAAGTCATAATTTGACTACTCGTTCGTGTATAGGAGCAGAGCGTGTTCGTGTATTGGAAAATTCTAATGACCTATGGAAATGGGCTTAATCGATAAGGTAAACGAAGTATTATCGCATGGCAATAATCATTCAATGATGTAGAGATTCATGGTTTTCACCATATGCGCGCAGTCGATCAAGATCGCCGCGCGACATATATAAGGAGACGCGGGTCGCCGAGAGCGCCTGTGTCCGAGATGGTTTTGGAGCGAAAGACATAAAGACTTCTGATGGCTAGTGCGTCATGTTGGTGGTCATGACGAATCTTATGAGTAATAAATATGAATATTAGCAGAGTCTAGTAAGACCCTTCTGAGATGGCTAACACAGCGAATGCCCGTACTATGGTACTATGGGAAGACGTCCTAAGTGGCGCATCTTGTCTGTATGACGTCGAGTGTATTGATGTGTCGCAGCTGGCTGTTGCACTATAAGTTAATACGGTAGGCTGCGCCTTCAGGCCTCGATGTTTGCAGACTGTCTCTTGGTCTCTAGTATGCGTAACACCACGCTTAAGGTGCTGATCTCTTATCCTCACCGGGATAGGAATATAACACATATCTGGGGCGGTACAACCGTTAGGGGCGCTCTTGTAAGAGAGTGCCCCACCTTATCACATAGGTGTAACCTCCACCTTAATGAGGCTCTTTATCTCATATCCTTACGGGGATGTGAACATAGGTGAAAACCGCCACCTTAATGCGGCCGGACTTACATCTCTTATGAGAGATGAGGGGGGAGAGCTCACCCTTCGGGGCGCCTTTGGGTTCGGGGCGGATGCGGGAGCTCACCATCCTGGGCGAGTGTGGGGCCTTGGATCATCTTTTTCATAAAGATGCCACTATCGAACGCTTACCGAACGCAGTGCTAGGTGTATGGAGGCATATAGTCGAAGTACGCCGGGCTGCTAGTAGGGCCATACATCATAATAACCTTATTATAAAGCAAGAACCTGTTATAAGGATCAGACATTGCGTCTGGTCCTATTTTTATCACTTAATAAATCATGATGGCTTTGGGACTAGTGGACTCATGACTTCTGACGCTCTAAAAGGATTTGGGATACTACTATGAACACAACATATAAAAGGGTCCTACCATTAGATAATCACGTGCCAACCTGAGAAAGATCAATATTTTGATGAATTAAGGAAGTATAGGGTATTTTATAAGTAGGACCTAGTTGAAACAGTTACAATTTGGTGCCGTGACCAGGATACTGGTCAAACGGCAAGTTAGGGGTTAGGAAAGTAGGCGAAAGCCTACAATTTGTTGTCCGTGAAATGGAAAGAGACTGAAGAGGTCTACGAGTTCATGATGTCCCGAAAGTCATACTGTCAGGGGGTTGAAGGAAGAAATAGTGATATCAAAGCCGTTGGATACCAAGTGTGGTTTGGAGTTGTTGAAGGAGAGAAATCGTTATCATAGTAAGGCTTAGGCCTGAAATGAATAACGAGTTGTGGAAAGAGAGAAATCATTAACATAGTAAGGCTTGCAAAGGCCTGAATTGAATAACGAAATTATGTGAATTATACATATAAAAGTTGACGTATTGCGTTAACTTACAAAGTGCAATATTGCAACACCTGTTGAGCGCTATCGAAGTAATTTGGAAAGACATTCTTATACTGGCTTTTGCCTGATGGCTCATTTGGATGTGAAGGCAGATTATACTATGAGCCTATTCTTGATGATACATTTAGTTTTACTCATACGTAAAGCATATATACATATTTAAATGACTTGTAAAATACTGCAAATTTGGAAGGCAACAAGTCGAACTTGTCTTAAATATTTATTAATGGCATGAAATGGCGAGTGTGATGCATTCATGGTGAAATATAAAAGGTTTGGGTATGGCCTTAAGATGTGAGATACATGCAATTAGTATGTGACCGAGAAGTGGTCAAGTTTATAATGATGTAAATAAATGAGATATGAAATTGCAAATATAAGTTAGTTGTACAACCCTTGAGGTCTGGGGGTTGTTATAAATATAAAAGATAACAAAGTGGAGAGTTGGATGGTTATTATTGTTATATAGCAGGTGTGGCCAACTTGATTGGGTCCAAGATCTCTTGTTCACTAACGAGACCCTGTGCGATCTACCAATTACTACTTTTTTGAAATCTTGACCAGACCATGACCTTGCTTTAAGAAATATGTCGCAGCGCAGAGTAATAATTTCGTTTTGTACATCATGTGCTCCATTTGAAATGTATCTGCAAATTTTGTAGCCAATTCATAGATATCACTATGATCAATGGAATCATTGAACGGATAACTGATGAATTGAACCAAGTTCTCAATTTTTCTGAAATCACCAAAGCGAATTTTGAAGTCTGCTACCACTGCGCTAATTTCTGTCGTATATTTCTCAAAAATGAAATTGTAGGTAGGATGTTTTTCCATATTATGATCCTTGATGTTAACAAATTGTTTAAATTTTTTCTTCTCTATGTCAACTATCATAGACGCTGTTTGACATTGAAACGCTGCAATAGAACTCATCATTTCTGTTAATGTATTCTTGCCTTGTAGATTCAGATTTAATGTACTCAGTTTTCCAGTATTCCGCTTATTGGTCATCACGCGCCGAAATCAAAAGAATATACTGCGTAAAATAGAGGATAAATACCGTGACGGAACAGCGATTGAAAAATTATAAAAGATGATGCGTCCAGCAGTAGGTGATTACGTTGGGTAGCCTGGTCTACGTATTTATATTTTTTGCCTTGCCACGATCGCCTGGACTAACAGTCGCGATCGACCGGTCGATCGCGATCGACCTGTTGGCCACCCCTGTTATATAGTTATGTGCAAGAAATACAACCTTTGAGGTCTCGGGGGTTGTATTATACTAATTATGTGAATTTAGAATGTCGTGACGGGCATCTGATGTCAAAACATGTTTAACTAATTGTCTTCTATCTGTAGAGGCGTGATCTCTACTCAAGACATAAAGTGGATGTGGAAGGAAGGTGATTACAACTTGTATAAAGTTGTAGAAAATTAAGAAACCCTTAAGGTCTGGGGGTTGCTATGATTATAAATGGACATTGAATCTTGACGATGCTTAACGCCTGGTGACTAGAGGAGATGGAGTTTGATGGTGTGTACATTCTTTAACATTGAATATGTCGATAAGGCAGCATTGACGTAGAATAACTAATGTGAGGATGCGAAGCATGTGGGTGACGAGGTCCGAAGGTAAAGTGAAGTTGTGGTATTCGGACCGAAGTTGTTGAATACCACACAAAGTTGATAATGACATGTAATATTATTACATGATTTACAAAAATGAGTTGTGTTGGTCGCATGCAAAGGCCGCAAAAAGCGATGCTCCAGGGAGCGGTGCGCTGAAGCGATTATAGTTGACTTACTGATAAAACAAGTTATTTGACACAGCAACACAAGGTTGTAAAATAGAGTTGAGAGGTGGTGATGAGACAGCACATTGTGCTAAGACGTGATGTAATGAGTATGGTTCGCTAAGAGTGATGCCCAAGAGGGCGGTGCACTAAAGCGACTAAGTGATAAAGAAGTAATGTGGAGATACATGGAGAGCACATGATGGTTGTGTATTTTGTCACTAAGATGGCTCGCTAAGAGTGATGCCCAAGAGGGCGGTGCACTAAAGCGACTATTGGTGAAGAAGTTGCGTGGAGATCGACACATCACACACATTGTGTGGTAGTATATTTAGTCACAAATAGTGATGCTCGAGAGAGCGGGGCACTGAAGTGACTATTTGGAAATGCAATTGGCTATCTTTTGTTGCTTGGTGATGCTACATCTACCAGAAAAAAGTGATTAAGGAGAGTGAAGGTGTATGTAACAAGATGGATCGCCGGTGGCGATGCTCAATGCGCAGTGCGCCAGAGCGATTGATATATTAAAATATTGATGAGTGGCGAGTGGAGATTACTTGTAAGACAAGTAAAGAAACGCTCAGAGCGCTGTTCAAGCGGGCGGTGCGCCAGAGCGATTGAAATATTACAATATTGATTAATAGGGAATACTTGCAAAACAAGCAAAGGAACACTCGGAGCATTGCTCAAGCGAGTATTGCACTAAAGCGGCTGTTTATGGCAGCTTTATGGAATGAAGACAAATTGTGTGTGGAGGAGAAACGTAATAATAGTATTATCGATGCAATCGAAGAATTATGTGTAACTTGTCATGACGATATTTAATATCGTCGTATGAAAAATGAAATTGTTTATTAAGTGTGTGGAGAGTTGAGCAGTACTAATAGTACTTGAATTGCCCATATGGAATATGGGTTAAAACATAAAAAAAAAAAACTTGCATAATTTTATGCAAAGACTTACACAGCGCCGACCGATGGGACTTTGATCTCATTAGTGTTCCTAAGGGAACCAAGCGGTCGTACAAAAAATCTTGTATTTATTGGCAAAGTATCACAATGGTGCAACGCCTGAATCTGACTCTCTAGTACCAATGACCTATGAAAAACATATACAAGTTATTGTATGGGTCTCACACACAATATATTAATAGATAATGATTCACGGAGCGAAACTATTGAAGGAGTATAGCTCAAGTAGTGTTTTAGCAAGCACTATAAATTACGTGAAGGAACGGCACGTAGTCATGATTTCAAGTGAAATAACAAATATTACTAAAAAATAGGTCGCTTTTGAAAGCACCTTAATAAGCGGAGGATACCATACCAAGGTATAATGTTATAATGCATAAGAGTTTTCGAACTCAAAAGAAATGATTAATAGGGACACCTGGAGGCATTCGTAATGCGACGGTAGAGGTGAAATTCTTGGATCGTTGCAAGATGTATGACAGCGAAAGCATTTGCCCAAAGGTGTTTTCATCAATCAAAAATATAATATGAGAAATGGTAAAGAGGGACATTTGGGGGCATTCGTATTGCGACGGTAGAGGTGAAATTCTTGGATCGTTGCAAGACGAACAACAGCGAAAGCATTTGCCAAAAATGTTTTCATTAATCAAAATATAAGCTTCATCTCTTAACTGAGATTTTGATGAACACAGTATCGAAAGCAGTTCCACTGTGAGTAGATCAGTAAACATTTATGAATTTTGGCTCTCGCAAGAGGGTACAGTATCGAAAGCAGTTCCACTGTGAGTAGATCAGTAAACACTTATGTATCTTGGCTCTCGCAAGAGGGTACAGTATCGAAAGCAGTTTAACTGCGAGTAGATCAGTAAACAATTATGTATAAAGCCAATAAGCCGATGGTGCAAAGATGAGTTGTATAAGCGAAAGGTTTAATTCCCTAGAGTAAATTCTATTCCACAGGTTACATAGAATTTAGGGGGTTGGATGTAACTACCCTATACCTACCTATGTTCATGAAAAAGAACCGCTCTTGACTCTTGATACGTAAGAACAATACAAACATATAGCTTGGCAAACTGTCTGAGTAACGAGGGTGATAACCCGAAGCAATACAAAGATAAATAATCAAACTTAGACAAAGTCATAATTTGACTACTCGTTCGTGTATAGGAGCAGAGCGTGTTCGTGTATTGGAAAATTCTAATGACCTATGGAAATGGGCTTAATCGATAAGGTAAACGAAGTATTATCGCATGGCAATAATCATTCAATGATGTAGAGATTCATGGTTTTCACCATATGCGCGCAGTCGATCAAGATCGCCGCGCGACATATATAAGGAGACGCGGGTCGCCGAGAGCGCCTGTGTCCGAGATGGTTTTGGAGCGAAAGACATAAAGACTTCTGATGGCTAGTGCGTCATGTTGGTGGTCATGACGAATCTTATGAGTAATAAATATGAATATTAGCAGAGTCTAGTAAGACCCTTCTGAGATGGCTAACACAGCGAATGCCCGTACTATGGTACTATGGGAAGACGTCCTAAGTGGCGCATCTTGTCTGTATGACGTCGAGTGTATTGATGTGTCGCAGCTGGCTGTTGCACTATAAGTTAATACGGTAGGCTGCGCCTTCAGGCCTCGATGTTTGCAGACTGTCTCTTGGTCTCTAGTATGCGTAACACCACGCTTAAGGTGCTGATCTCTTATCCTCACCGGGATAGGAATATAACACATATCTGGGGCGGTACAACCGTTAGGGGCGCTCTTGTAAGAGAGTGCCCCACCTTATCACATAGGTGTAACCTCCACCTTAATGAGGCTCTTTATCTCATATCCTTACGGGGATGTGAACATAGGTGAAAACCGCCACCTTAATGCGGCCGGACTTACATCTCTTATGAGAGATGAGGGGGGAGAGCTCACCCTTCGGGGCGCCTTTGGGTTCGGGGCGGATGCGGGAGCTCACCATCCTGGGCGAGTGTGGGGCCTTGGATCATCTTTTTCATAAAGATGCCACTATCGAACGCTTACCGAACGCAGTGCTAGGTGTATGGAGGCATATAGTCGAAGTACGCCGGGCTGCTAGTAGGGCCATACATCATAATAACCTTATTATAAAGCAAGAACCTGTTATAAGGATCAGACATTGCGTCTGGTCCTATTTTTATCACTTAATAAATCATGATGGCTTTGGGACTAGTGGACTCATGACTTCTGACGCTCTAAAAGGATTTGGGATACTACTATGAACACAACATATAAAAGGGTCCTACCATTAGATAATCACGTGCCAACCTGAGAAAGATCAATATTTTGATGAATTAAGGAAGTATAGGGTATTTTATAAGTAGGACCTAGTTGAAACAGTTACATCTGTCAAACTCCATACGAATCGAAAAACATAAGCGATTTTGACAGAGTGGGGCGCGTCTTCATTGATTGAAATATATTTACTTCAAAAATGAATAGGTATATTTTTAAGGGTCTATACCCAAAGGGATACAAAACGGAACCCTATTACTGAGACCACAAAATACCATATTAGATTAGAACCTTACTGTCCGTCCGTTACGGAGGTTGTATCTCTTGAATCGTGATAGTTAGTTAGACAGGTGAATTTTTCTCAGATTATTAGTATTTCTGCTGAATCAAATAAATATTTAAGAAGGCACCATACATCAAACGTGATTTATATAGCTAATGGCATGGACTGGCACTTAGCCGGTTTTTGCGTATTTGCTAACTCCAGGAATGTCCAGCCGACTTTATTAAAACTTTAAGGAAATATAATTGTCGCAGCCATACTTATTTGTTTTTCACGACTTTCGTTAAACAACTAAGTACATAGTGTGCAGCGTTAACTGCAGTGCTGGATTTTTTAAAGGGAAGGTTCCAGCTCTTTTCCTGGTAGATACAGATCAAATTAGAATTTAATATTGTGATACCTCCATGACGCAGTAGGCATTAAGGATTTGAGCGGGCGGTCCTGAGTTGGACTTCCGGCGCGAGCCATTTTGGAATTTCTTAATTTTAATAGGTCTATAGTCTTCTGGCTTTAGTGGAACTATAATATAATAATTTTCAAAAATAGAATTTCATAAAAATGATGAAATTTCAGGTACGTACAAAGGCATATTATTTACAACTTACGGTATCTGTTTCTATTATTATCCCGGCATATTACTTTCTCTGGGGACATAATAAATCGTATGCTAGGTGTTATTGATGGCTCGATACAATAATGGCAAAGGGTGATGGGGAACATCAATCATTCCGATTGAAACGCTAAAGAAATAGTGTCAGTAAGATTTTTATAGCGAAGCACTGTCCTTTTCTGTATTTTCTTTCTATTTAACAGAAATCAATCGCCGTTCAACAGTTCGCCGACCGCCGTCCGCGAAATTCCTTTTTGTGCATTTATCCTAATTTAAATCTCTGGTTAAAACGGCTATTAGGTATAACGATTCGGAACTACGGTATAATAACAAATACTTTAAAATTTTGACATGATGATTAATTTGGATAAGAATATGATGAATAATTTAATTATTATAAATCTTGATATTATAATTAAATACTTATTCTCTCTCTCTCTCTACTTGATCTCTTTGTCGCCTATGAGTAGGTACTTACCTCATTGTACCTGTGCTCGTAATGAATTTCTAATCCATTGAGTCAATAACGACAATTGGTTTGGAATTGGCAGAATAATTAGTATAGATTTAATATTACCACATCATTGTACCTGCAGCTATTGTATTTGAAATTGAGTAACATTATGCTTTGATCAATAGGAAACCTTCACAACCCCATAGTAGGTACTTAGCGAGTACTGAGAAAGGCAATAGCAATTATTTACATTTCATTTTCTTCGTCGGTGAACAAATATTTTTACAGAGGACTAGCTAATGCGGCAAACGTTGTTTTGCCTTTTAGAAGTATGAAAAATAGCTTGAGATAGGTTGGTTGTGTATGTCATTATTTTTATCTTAGTTTAGAATAAAGTAGTCATTTTTATCAAAATCAAAAGTAGTATAATACTCAATTTAGAACTCAATATCTGGGTGACCTTTGTTTGGATTTTTTTTGGTAAATACGACGTTTTATAAAAATGAATCCTAGCTAGAGCGATTTATCGCTCTCGAAACTCTCTGTATATTATATTTCTTGAAAATCGTTGGAGCCGTTTCCGAGATTCAGATCAAAGGTAAGAAGGGATTGCTCGTTTATAGGTACTTATAAGATAAGATAAATTCAAGCCGTGGCAAGGCCCGTGCTGGCAATAGAAATAGAAATAGACTCTCACAATATATAACTCGTCACAATATATAAGGATAGGTAGTCATCTCATGCCGAAACGTGCCAATTGGATTTATCCACTGTTTATTTGGAAATTGATCTGTTGAATCCTACTCCTCTATTTCTATTTGATTAGATAATGAAGTGTATTGTCTGTCTTGTTCGTGAATGAAAGGCACACACATTAAACTTATGTAGGTAACGGTCACGTAGCAAAGCGAGGTACCTATTTATCACTGAAAAATTTTACCTGTAAGTTAAAACGGTGATTGCACGAGGGTTATTTAATCTAAACGGGGTTTTTTCCTGGTTAATCTACGATCTGGGGCCCTACCACCAAGGCTTATAGCAGTATTATTGTAATATTGTTTTAAAATTTTCATACTGACATTGTATGAAAATGACTAAACAATATTAAAATAATACTGCTCGTAGCCTTGGTGGTACGGCCCCAGTTCTGGGAACTTTATGCGGATGTGTGTAGGTATATGGTTTTTCGTTTTTAATCTTTTTTGCGTAAGCACATGCTATTAGCTTGATCGCAACTTCGTTCGGGTGTTTTTTAATTTTCTAAATAGAGTGAAAGTGAATAGAAAATGGTTATAACTTTAATTGTAACTTATCACAACAAATTAATTAAGTAGGTAATTTATGTTTGTCGAAGGTCGATATCGAATTATCATAATTCTTAATTTCTTTATTATTCCCAAATGCCTATGCCTACGACCTACGGCCTATTTTCTACGACCGCTATCCATTTTCATTGAATAATTTTAGTTTATTGATCTCGATTTAATACCTACAGCTATTCAGTGATACTTAAGATATTTATTTTATAGCCTTTTTTCGTCGAAACTGGCACATATACGAGTTATATTATTGCATTTTATCAATGGGGTTAAAACCGAGGACTTACAGTTTACACCTGTCACCTCTTGAGTGTTTTGAATCTTTTTGTCACCAGCGATTCTGAGACGTTTTTCAGGACATTTTGATAAAACTAAAATATGATTAAACTAGGTACTTTTGTTTCAGTATGCGTTAAAGAAACGTATTCATTACAACAGGTGTAAAGACGGACCGCCACCAGAGCATTGGCTGGACTATTCCATAGACAAGTATGGAGAGAAACTTGTAGCAGATATGAAAATAGTATGCTCTATAATATATCTGTACCTGCCAGTACCGATTTTTTGGTCTCTCTTCGATCAACAGGTTGGTATAATCTACTTATTTGATAATGATTAAGAGAGTCCCGTATTACTTTCTTGTGGATACTAAAATTCCGAACAACAATTCACGTACAACGTTTTCACACATGTGAATCAAGAAATAAGTAAAAAATTAACACTGAAAAATTAACTTTATGTCTATTGATTCAGACTAGAGTGTAATATTGAATGTAGGTATTTCGACATAGGAAATACGTTCTTAAACACGGAAATAAATTTCACGATTCTCGACTGCTGATAATACCTACTGCTTTAAGAGATGGTTGTACCTACCACAGTGTCAAAAGATCCTACTAAGAATATCTATAAACGGTGGCAGTGCGGCCGCTGATGTAAGAGAACTTAGAAATGATAAAATCCTATAAAGAGGCCCGTGCCGCCGATCGAACTCGAGATCTTCCAGTTTCCACTCGCATCCGAGCGCGTGCCACTACGACACGACAATACCTCCAAAGCCGTATGGCGTTAAAATGTTTCTTTCGATTCGTACAGAGTTTGACAGAGTGGGGCGCGCCGTAAGATGTACCTATATACTTTTATAGTAGTAGTAGTAGTAATAGGGTATTATTCAGAGTTCTGGCACCTGCACCATCATCTTGTTACTTTCAAATTCAAATTCAAATTCAAATTCAAATGACTTTATTGTTAACATTATTGCTAGACATAAAAAATTATACATAGGTAGAAATAATAACAAGGAACAATACATTTGCATTACAACTACTTTAAAACTAGCAATAAACAATAGGTCACAAACTCAGCAATGTCAGGCATAGGCAACAATGCCCAACGCTGATTTTCAGTTTGCGCCTTTCTCGAATGAATTCTATAAAAAAACGCGTCGCGTCGCCCGTTGCGCTAACTATAATTGATTATAAGAGCTAGATTAAATTAAATTTATTTAAAAATGAAAGAATTAAAAAGGATATTGCTATTAGGGAATTATAAAATTAAAATAATTAGTAATACATACAGAACAGAAAAACAAAACAAAAAATAATTAAAAGTAAATACCTAACGGATGACAGTTAACTTACCCCAATAAATTTAGATTTTGCTGCCTCTTTTTGAACATTTAAATAAAAATCTCTGAATTTAAATTTAATTGCTATGTGACTTTTTTGATTCAATTCACGAAAAGGAGGAGGGAGGTCATTCCATATTTTTGCAGCAGCAAATCGGAAGGAACCTCTGAAACCAGCCTTTTCGTGAATTGGTATTGCGAGCCTTCTTCTGTACTGTGGTCGCGTCGTGTTTTTGTCTGTACGCCAAACCAGTCTCTCATGGAGATAAGGTGGTTTTCCTGTACATAATATTCTATGTACCAGCATAGTGAGGTGTAATTTTCTCCGTGATGTCATATCCAAAATATTGTGACTACTTATAACCGGAGTAATGTGGCTTCGTCTCGGAAGGTCAAAGCAAAATCTAATGCAGGCATTTTGTACTCGTTGTATTGCACTTTCTGTTTTTTTAAAAAGTCTTGGGCCATACACGGAATCACAATAATTAAATGATGACAAAACGAGAGATTCCACAAGTACTAGGCGAATTTTCTCCGTTAGGAAGCGTCTAATACCATACAGTACCTTTAATTTGTAGAACGCATTTCTTATTTTTATATTTATGTGTTCTATGTATCTTAAGTCTTCATCTAAATAAAGACCAAGATTTTTAACTTTGGATACGCTTTCAATAGGTTCGCCATTTAACTCTAATTTGATGCTTCTTCCATTTATCTTTGCCCTTTGATGCCATATTATGTATAGATAATGTATATAAATAACTTTATATTATGTATAGATAATGGTACGGAACCCTTCGTGCGCGAGTCCGACTCGCACTCTTTGGCCGATTATTTATTTGAGTTTAATTCGAAAGCGATGGAATAGAAACGGATGGATAAGACCCAGGTCACCATGTGTTATCTGTAACAGGGTTCCCGCTGGACGTTTCAAGCCTCGAGACTACGTAGCGAAGTTTACGGTGTGACGCTGATGCCTGACCAGCTTCAAGTGATGAACCCCGCGATGGTGCTCTTCATGATACCGGTGTGCCCCGGCGGCGCGTGGCCGATTTTACCTGAACTTTCGCCTCTGCATAAAATGTTTGCTGGGGGGATCCTGGCGGCAATGGCTTTCTTTTGTGCTGGAATACTACAGATAAGCATAGAGGTAGCTTTCAAGTTGCTATAGATATTTCAATCAACGACGGCGCGCCACACTCTGTCAAACTCCATACTAATCGATAGGAATAAAACAAAAGTGATTTTGACAGAGTGGGGCGCGACTTTGTGGATTGAAATATCTTTAACTCTTATAAAATATAATTTCCTTCAGACGATCCGACCACTGTGATCAATTTCTGCATGCCGAGATTTTGAGCACAGGCGCTAGACAATTATAGTGTACAAGACGTGTATGCGCCTACACAGGTGCACCCTCTATTCCCTTTCCTCTCATAATCCGAAGGGAAAGCAGCTCCTACACGACCGGAGTGTGATCAAATTTAAATGCAAGACTGACGGTTTTTAACGTACTCTCCGAGGCACAGTGTCAGTTTCCAAACTTCGGGCTAGTACTAAGTATTTTTTATATAAAAGCCAATACTAAATTTTACTGACCCGACCCGGGAATGTACGACCAACAAGGCAGATAAAACAAAACAATATTTTGAGTCTCTGGTTCAAAACTTAAGTAACTCAGGAATTGGTAGGCTAAAATTGGTACCTACCTTCAGAAAACTGTATATCGCAGAGTTAATAAAAATTTTGTGCTCTCATATTGCATTAATTTTAAATATAATATACAATTGTTAAACAATGCGTACTTTCAGAGGTCATTATGATTCGATATTAAATCTTACGCACAGGCATACTTTTGCGATGGTCGTGACTTTTTTTATACTAAGTAGATACAATTTAGTTTTAAGTACCTAAATGAAGAGGAGTTTTCATATAAGAACAAAATCGGATAGATTTTTACAAGGAAAAATGAATTTCATTTTTATTTTCTTTTTCGATTTCGGTTTTGATTTCAATTTCGATTGCGACTTCGACTTCGATTTCGATTTCTTATAAAATAAAATAAATAAATAAAAATAAAAATAAAAAAGCCTTTTATTCTACTACCTTTACAATTTCACTTACATAATATTATAATTAATTATTTTACAATACAAACAATATTATTCTTCGTTCGTTTAGTTCGTAACTTTCCACATAATCTTGTTGAAATATTATATATGTTATGCAATTTTTGGTGCTGGTGTCAGAACACAATACTCACAAGTCATGATTTATGTCAATTTCAATTTCAGCAGTCAATCGTGTACAAAAATTGTATTTTAAATTTGTATTAGTATTGTCAAGTTTTTTGTTAAGTGTATTATGTACCTATGTTCACGGTAGAAGTCGCCTCGTCGGCGTAGGCCTCCCCCAAATCTCTCCAGAGTTCGCGGTTCCTTGCTAAAGTCATCCAATTTGGTCCGCATATTTGTCTAAAAATGTCACACCATCTTCTCTTTGGTCGTCCCTTACCTCTTTTTTTGTTTCTAGGTATCCATTCAGTCAGTCTTTTTGTCCACCTTGTGTCCTCCATTCTGCATACGATTTCTTATACCTATTATATAATTAACTCCATCCGATCTACACTAATAATAATAATAATATTTTTGGATTTTTGTATGTAACGAATAAACTCAAAAAGTACTGGACCGATTTTAATAATTCTTTTTTCATTAGAAAGCTACATTATCACTGAGTAACATAGGCTATATTTAGTACTAGTTTACTATAGAAATCTTTAGAAATTCCTATTAAAACCAACCGAAGGTGTAAAAAAATTAGCCATAAAATGTCTTTCATCGCATACGCTGCGAAGAGTATTAATGATAGGACAAAAAAATGTTCGACAATATTATAGAATATATCAATATCTACAAAAAACTTCGCGAGACCATGTGTCTAACTATTGTGGTTACGTCTCTATAACTACTGTTTTACATTTAACAAATTGATAGAAATGCCGATCAAAATCAGACCGTGTTATCCATACCATTTATAAATTTTTATCCAAATAAATAATGTAATGTTCAAGACTGTCTCAATGCCTGGTGATTACTTTTTGAATTATTGAAATCGGACATTCCATTCAAAAGATATCAATCAAATTTCTTCTCAACCTTACAATACCCAGCTATTGTGTGCTAATCCGTGGGTTTCCTCTCAGAATTATATGAGTTTGTTTAGTAAATAGAAGAAGAACAAAGGAGAGATGGATGGATTGTGTGAAAGAGGATTGCACGTTGACAGCTGATAGAGAGAATGGAAGAAGACTGCATTGTTGGCCTTTTGAACCAGGGAACTTTCGCTCATTTACCCCGCAAAAAATCAAGGAATCCCACGGGATTTGCAAGAAAACCGTACTTCACGCGGGCGGAGCCGCGGGCAACTGCTAGTAATATAATAATATAATAATAATATATAATATAATATTATAAAGAGGAAAGATTTGTATTTTTGTATTTTTGTATTTTTGTATGTAACGAATAAACTCAAAAAGTACTGGACCGATTTTAATAATTCTTTTTTCATTAAAAAGATACATTATCACTGAGTAACATAGGCTATATTTAGTACTAGATTACTATAGAAATCTTTAGAAATTCCTATTAAAACCAACCGAAGGTGTAAAAAAATTAGCCATAAAATGTCTTTCATCGCATACGCTGCGAAGAGTATTAATGATAGGACAAAAAAATGTTCGGCAATATTATAGAACATATCAATATCTACATAAAACTTCGCGAGACCATGTGTCTAACTATTGTAGTTACGTCACTATAACTACTTTTTTACATTTAACAAATTGATAGAAATGCCGATCAAAGTCAGACCGTGTTATCCATACCATTTATAAATTTTTATCAAAATAAATAATTTCATATTCAAGACTGTCTCAATACCTGATGATTACTTTTTGAATTATTGAAATCGGACATTCCATTCAAAAGATATCATGAAATTAAAATAAAAATAGACAATATCTCGGAATTACCACATAGGCGCACCGCAAGGCTCCGACTGAAAATCAGCGCTGTGTGCTCCCATGCTTATATGGGGCACACAGCACCATGCTGAGTTGGGGCCTTTTTCCGGGTTGTGCCACATGTGACAGGCGGTGTCTGGTACTTCCGTCACTTGGGCAATTATTGGTTTTGTTGCCCGAGTGGGGGAAGCTTCAGGCATCGTTTTAGTACGTAAGGTGTCACTAAGGTATATTGTTTTGTTACATGTGGCATTTTCTTATGGAATAAAGTTTTTCTTTCTTTCAACTGGTGAAACGATTTGGCTGAAATTTAGAATGTAGATAGACAATATCCTGGAATTACCAAACTACCACATATAGGCACGTCGCAACTGCTGAAACGATTTGCATGTAATTTGGAACGGAGATAGATAATATCCTAGAATTTTCAAATTACCACATCGGCCAGCCGCAACTGCTGAAACGATTTAGCTGAAGTTTTCAGGGGAATTAGACGATATCCTGGAATTACCACAAAGGCTACTTTTATCTCGCAAGAGCTATGGTTTCTGCAGGAATTGTGAAAAACGAAATGCACGCGGGAGAAATACTCCTTCATTCCGCAAATACCCAAACGATTTGGTTGATATTTGGAAGGGAGATAGCCTATGTCCTGGATGTACACATAAGATACTTTTTGTCTTAGAAAATCCACGTTCAACGCGGGATATGTGAAAAACTAAATTTCACGAGGGGAACTGCATTCCTTAAAACATACATTTTGAATGAAGTCGGTTGAAAACCCCCAATGTTTCAAATCCAGCTATAAAATATACAGTTATAGGTAGATTGCTTTGACTAACTTTCTTTAAAGTAGGTAATAAAGGTCATTAAGGAAATTCAGGGTTTTCTCGGGATTTGTGAAAAATGTAATTTAACGCGAGCGAAGCCGCGGGCAAAAGCTATTTAATATAAGCAAATAACGTTATAAGATGCGATCAGCCCGATTGTAGATTTCGGAGAAAATCGAACATTACGTTGATGTATATTTGTTCAAGAAAGGGTTAACGCTGAAACAGATTAATAAAGTAGGATCTCTAAGTGAGACATAATTAATAAGGCAAAACAACGTTTGCCGGGTCAGCTAGTATTTTATATACATAAAAACTGCACCAGATAGAATTTGGCGCATATATTCTCGAGAAAACATATTTGTATTAAAACGGCTTGATACACAACTGTGTAGGTTATTGCAAACTCGTAACATATTGTAACTTCGGCTCGGAGCTCGTTTGCAAAAACCACCGTTGTATCACAATGTACTATTTCAACCACTTTACAACCAATGTAAAAATAATATTATTAAGCTGTAACCTTATTAAAAATTTGCAGCGTTCAACCTTACAATTACCAGGACATCATCAAACCGGAGTTATTCTTCTCAACACTCTGTCGTGCTCCGTCGAGTTGGCAGTGAGCGGAGAAGGCGTGGTGCGTGTGGAGCAAGGCGGCACTGCTCTCTTGACGCCGTTGCCTCGTCGCACGTACGCCATCGTAGCAAGTTGCCCCAGCGATTGTGCCGGCAGGCTTATGAAGCGAAACATTATTAGGATTGACCTGAGAACCGTTTCGGAGATGGTATGTATAGATTATTTTCAACCGACTTTACAAAAGGAGGACGTCCTCAACTCGACTGTATCTTTTTATGTTCGCACCTCGGAACTTTCATCTGGGAATCTGTGGGGGTGAATTGTGAAACAATTTTGCAATATATCTAAGTACCTACGTTATAATGCACATTAAACATATTTTAGAAACAGAAAGGAAAAATTATAAAGCAGGGCGTCAAAAATTGTATTCAGAACGTGTAACTAAAAGCCAATATTTCTTACGAAATTTTGTTTTAGTTTATGCCAGTAATTATCGGACAAAACTCCGATGACGAAATATCCTTCTACTTCATGGACCCCGGACCCTTTACAAAGTCACTTACTGGCAAACCCAAGTTGAAGTAAGAGTTTGAGTTATCTCTTTCTAATATATAAAATTCTCGTGCCCATTTTGTTACCAAACTCCTCCGAAACGGCACGACCGATTGTTATGAAATTTTCTGAGAGTAGGTCGTAAGTGGTCGTAAGCTATCTTTATATATCTCTAATGGCAAAACAACGTTTGCCGGGACAGCTAATTTTGGTATAAGAATGTAAGATACTGCAAAACAATACTTAGGTACTTCTACGTTGGTCATTAACAGAAGGTCTCTAATAAGAACTAGTCTTCTCTTTGAATAAGAATGGTACCTACTGTTAGTCCACCACATCTTCCGCGTTGGGATACAATTTATAAGGTGTGAACCGACAACACCTTTGAGGACATGGAAAACCCTCTAACATGTAGGTTTCCATTTGTATTTCAGTATAGCCACGGAATGAAAAGATTCGTTACCTTAGTGTCGGTTTTTGCTAGCACTGGTACTGCAAAAGTCCATTATGTCAATATAATATTATTATCACTGCAATAGACCAGTATGGTCTGCGGGGCGCGGGGCGGGTTATGCGATTGGCTGTAACAATACGTCAGCGTTGCCGGCGGACAGCGACAGACTTGCTGATTGGTTGAGCGGCTCCCACCCCGCGTCCCGCAAACCATCAGGAGGGTCAAGTTTAGAGCGGTTTACAGTTTACCTTTAATAAACATGAACATTTTAAATAGATAGTCTTTTAAAATGATTCAACCGTGATCAATTTCAGGGTGGTATACATTGGCGATACTGGGCCAAATAAGAACGTTTCTATAGAGGTAGAAACTGAAAAACGGCTGAGCGATATTTATTACGTATCAGACGCACCAGTAGATCACATCGGCGAGTCGGCTTACATGTCTTTACAACCTGGGAAGTAAGTGCCCATTGTAGTAGAGGAGGGGATTTTGGTAGTTACTCGAGCGTCTTGGGGACCTATTAGATTTTCAATAGTAGATCAGGTTATATTATGATGTATGCTATTTCAGTGGTGGCCGGTGGGGGATAAAAAAAAATCGTGACTGAAATACTTTCTCGTGCGCGTCAGTTTTTATACAGACGCTTCATCTTGATGTGCTTGTCGTCCTGACCCCATAATCTGACAATTATGTCGAATAGTTTTCTTAATCTGCCGGTTTCAAAATTTTATTTTTAGCCCGGCAGATCAAGGAAATTCCTTGTCATATTTGTCTGATTACGGGTCAGGACGACAAGAAGAATCTAGAAGAAGCGTCTTTATAAAAATCTGATGCACTCGAGTATACTTTCATGAACAATTTTTTTTTATAATTTTTGAGAGCCTGTATTTGTTTCCCTCACTACGGAAATAGCAAACTTCAAATAGTTCTCTTTTTTGTTCTGCACTATACTCATCTATTCTGTGGAACATAACGTCATGGGAACTGGGTATTTGCAATGGACAGACTGCAATCAGCTGCTAATCGTAAAAAGTTGGAATATACCTATGCAAAATCATATACCTACCTACGAGTACGAACTGCCAAGGCATCTAAGTAGTTATACAAGGCTGCCCACGGCGATGCCACATGGAGGGGAAGTACCTACTGTTTACGCGAGCGTAGCTGGCTCGAGTGCCGAGTCTATTGTGTTGTATTGAATCGTGTTCTCCCTCTCTAACCCGCGGAAGCGCTCATTTGCGCGTCTTGCTCGCACTTCGGTTACGGCGGGTTTTTTGTATCGAATCGTGCGCTCCCGCTCCAACTCGCGGAAACGCCAATCTTCCTATCCCGCTCGCGCATCGGTCGACGAGAATTTTTTATGCCTGCAATGACGCGGCAATCGGGGCGCGCACAGTACCGAATCGGAGTCAGCTAGCAACAGCCGTGCGTGCGGCTGGGTTTTTTGCGGCGCCCTTTTGCCCCGGCGGTTTGTACCCCAAGAAACGTGCGTTTTGGGACCGCGTCAATTCTTATAGACAGTTTTTGTGGGGGCGCGACCTTTTGTGCGTATTCGTGAACTCATCTTGTGGACCAGTCTGCTGTCGACCGACAAACTTAGCGGTCTCCCGCGCGTGGCTGACGTAATTTTGATCACGTGTCGTCTTTGAAACGCGTAGTCGCGAGACGTAAATTACTACGTTTGAGTAGCCACGTTTATATTTGCGCGGGTGTGTAGTCATAGAATATTTGCGCAACGGGACGTCCGTTTTTTGAGGCGCCTGAGTTGTTTTTCGCGCCGCGGTTTGTTTGCCCAGACCTGATTGTTTTGGGACCGCCTCGCCCTGCACTGTGATATCGCTGGGTTTTTGGACATTGCACGCGTGTTTGGGACATTGACTAGTTGTTGTGCCGGCCTTTGTGAGTTCGCTACGCTCGCCGGATCTACCTAGTAACACGCGTGCCCAGCTGCGTTTAGCGGCGATAAAGTTCGCGGTAGTTAAGTAATTGTAGACCGCGCTGTCATTGACCGCTGACCTTGTGTGTCGTGAACCACGTACTTTATTTTATTCGCTTGAGTGTTTGTGGGAGTTGAAGCCAGCCTGAACGTTCGACATATTTTGACCGTCGCGTTCATTGTTGCGGGTTGCGACCCACTGTGCTGCTGCATTGAGCACTCCACTCATAGGAGGCGAACGAACGATTGGAGCTGTGTTCGTGTTTGACGTGTCTGGGAGCTAATTGGTGCAGAGGACCTACGGTTGCAAGCCCCACACACACACCTACACACCCCTTTACACTTTCACTTCACATACTGTCCCACATCCACTACAGGGGGCGTCGCATCGAGTATCGTCGCATGCATCAACCAGGTTAGTGGCCTTCTATTTTCCTTGTCTATGTCGAAGGCTGTCGCTGCCCGAGTTGACGATTGCCGTAGTAGTGCTAGTAAAAGCCGCCTGTTATTTCCACTGATCGGCTAGTGAGACTCGGATATTACTATCCGACTCGGATTGGATACCGTCATACGTACTGATCACTGTAGTCTCACTAGTCGGTCCCCCCTCGACCTGTCCGGGCTCGTTCCTCTATGGGCCCGGGAACTCAGCCCTCGTCTGGACAGGCAAGGGGCCGTAACATTTGGTAGCAGAGCGTGGTTTCGCGCCTTTTGGTTAAGCGGCTTTTACACGTTTGGCGCGTCGATATCGATATTTGTTGCGCGTATTTAATTCGTCGCGTATCTCTGTCGGTCACACGTTTGTAGGCGCGGTACGCCACGTGTCGGACCGATACGCCGCGTTAACGGCCACAGATTATTGTACCGCTACACCACGCGTTTTTGTAGCAACGCCGCGTTTATTTACCGCGTGCCGCGCGTTTGTTAACCGCGACCTTGATTAGCGTTCTGCACGTGTTGGTGTTTGCATCTGTGCTTGTTCTACTTCCTTGTTGTTTTATTTTTTGGTTTCGTGCTTCCTTGTAATTATTCTCGCGCAGTCTCGCCATGCCTTCGCATAAGCCTCCAGTGCGCCGTATGCAGGATGAGCTGCGGTGGGCAGCTAGCGCGCATGCGCTTATTACTCGTCCAGACAGGACGGCTAGCTTGCTCCACCGCCTTGAGCAGCTCCCAGCCAGACGAGCCCATTTTGAAGAGGCCTATTCGGAATTCCTTGCTACAGTGGAGGACGACGAGGCGCGAGAATCGGCCCAGAAGGACTACGAGCAGTTCTTCGAGTTCACAGACGATGTGCTCGAGGTTGGGGCCAAAATGAAGCGCGAGGCTCGACAGAGCATGCTGTGCGAGTCGCCTCGCCCGCAGCCGCAGCCCGCCCTATTGGGTCGGCTGCCTACTTTGGACCTTCCACACTTTGGTGGGCGGCTTCAAGACTGGATGGGGTTCATCTCCATCTTTGACAGTCTAGTCCATGCCCGCCGTGACCTGTCCCCAGGCCAAAAATTGGCCTACTTGCGGTCTTCTCTTGAAGGGGAGGCACTTGGGGTAGTCTGCCATTTGAAGTTGACTGACGCCAGCTACTCCACGGCCAGAGAACTCCTTGAAAGGCGCTACGCCAATGTGCGCCGCCTTGCTGACGCGCACATGATGGAGTTAATATCCCTCCCGGTTTTGAAAGACCTAGCACGTCTCCGGGAGGTGATCATTGACCCAGTCGTGGTTGCTTGCAACGCCCTTCGACAACTTGACTTACCGGTGGATCAGTGGTCCTTCTGGCTTCTTCACCTGGTTCTGTCCCGCCTGCCTCTCGATCTGCGGATCCGATTTGAAGAGAGGTACGGCGGGGACGGGGCTAATTATATACCCCCGTTCAGTGACCTCTTAAAGTTCCTTGAGGAACAGAGCCGCCAGGTGGAGAATGCCGTGGCCTCGGGAACACCGGCAAAGGAGCCGGCGCGACCGACGCCACCTTCTAAACCCACGACTTCCACCAGGGGTTCCAAGCAGCCAGAATTAGCGCAGGAGACTGGACGCCGCCCAATTCTAAACTTTAGTGGTCTTGCTGCGACCGAGGTGACCCCCTGTCACTATTGCCGTGCTTCCACGCACACGACGACTGACTGCCCTAAATTCTTGGAGAGACCGCCCAAGTCCCGTAGGGCCATCGCTAGGGAGCGCCGTTGGTGCTACTCTTGCTTAGGTCGGCACTTACAACGAAATTGCCAGCACCAACGGCCTTGTCCCCATTGTCAGGGCAACCACCTTCCTATTCTTTGCCTCGACCGCAATGGCGTCGGTAGGCAGGAGGTGGTTGAGCGGACACCCGGCAGGAGTGGAGTCTCCTCACCGGTCACAGGCCCAGCCGATAGAAGGCGTGGTGACACTGTTAGTGCGGCCCCTGGTTTTGATAGGGCTTCACCCCCCCCTCGGGCGGGGGTGCAGCCCTCCAGGGGCGGGGGCGTTCCGCCCTCTGTCAACCCTGAGGGAGGTTTTGCCGTCGCTCAGCCTGATCCAAGGAGGTACTCCCCTCCTCTGGCTGAATACCCCAGGCTGCAGCGACACCTTCCTCGATGGCCTGGACACCCCCTTCCGCACTACGCCGCCCCGCGGCTGTCGTACATGGCCAGACCCCCTCAGACCGGGAGAGACGCTTGGGTGTACCCTGGGGGAACCCCACCTCTTGGTGTGGTCGAAGTTCCCCAAGAAGGCCCTTACGAGCGCCCAAGGCTAGAGGAGTTGCCCGAAAGGGGCAACTCCCGTTGACTTGCTGCTGCCTTGGCTCCCACCACCGCCACCTCACCTGACAATTTGAACGACCATAAGCCGGTCTGCCAGACTGTACTTTTACCAACGGCTTTGGTCAGGGTGTACAACCCGAAGGGTGAGTGGCTTATGGTACGCGCGCTGCTAGATCTCGGATCACAGCGCTGGATTGCGTCGTTGTGGTGGGTGAGCGCTTCGGGGCAAGTCTCATTGCACCTTGTCCTAGCTAAGTGCAAGGTTGCATCTATCAGGTCTCGTCTAACAATTCCTAAGTTGAACTTGTGGAGCCGAACTATTGACCCGGTTACTGGACCACGTCCACGCTTCTTGGAAGTCTTTTGTAAACATGGTGGACGTTTTTGCGTGGTCGGACGGTGAGATTGTCCTGTGTGGCTTCGGACTTCGGTCCATAATCTTGGCTTTTTTAAATACTCATGCGGGTTGCAATACCCTCTCAGCCATTTTGCAGCGTGAGTTTGGATTTTGGCAGGCCGACGAACCATTCGAAGCGTGATCTTCAACTGTATTGCTTGCTATCGTTTGGAGGCATCCATTGCACAGCTTGTGATGGGTGACCTGCCTGCGGACCGCGAAAAGGCTGCTCGACCTTTCGCCGGTGTTGGAACCAATTGCCGGTCCTTTCTTAGTGAAGAGCTCTAACCTTAAGAATGCTTGGTCTTTGAGGCCTACTTGTGCGTCTTTGTTCGCCTTGCAACCAAGGCAGTCCGCTTGGGACTTGTCAGTGCCCTCAGCACGGAGGCGTTCGTGGCCACTCTGGGCCGCCTAGTGAGCCGTCGCGGCCTACCCGATTTGGTTCGGACCGACTGCGGGACTAATTATAAGGGAACCAATCGTTATTTGAAGGAGGTCGTCGACTTCATTGTTGAGAGCAAGCACTGTGTAGGCACCGCCATGTCTAGAATGGGAGATCTTGTTATGCTTAAAGAATCTAATCTACTCCCACTAGTTTGCGTCGTGGACGCATTGTTAAACTGTTATTGGATGGCGTTCCCCGGGTGGCCGAGGTATTTGTAGGGGACTCAGTATTGCAACGTGCCGTGGTCACGTTGTCCCAACGGCCTATTGATTAGCGAATCTACATCCTTAGATTCGGAGCGGGGGATTGTTTACGCGAGCGTAGCTGGCTCGAGTGCCGAGTCTATTGTGTTGTATTGAATCGTGTTCTCCCTCTCTAACCCGCGGAAGCGCTCATTTGCGCGTCTTGCTCGCACTTCGGTTACGGCGGGTTTTTTGTATCGAATCGTGCGCTCCCGCTCCAACTCGCGGAAACGCCAATCTTCCTATCCCGCTCGCGCATCGGTCGACGAGAATTTTTTATGCCTGCAATGACGCGGCAATCGGGGCGCGCACAGTACCGAATCGGAGTCAGCTAGCAACAGCCGTGCGTGCGGCTGGGTTTTTTGCGGCGCCCTTTTGCCCCGGCGGTTTGTACCCCAAGAAACGTGCGTTTTGGGACCGCGTCAATTCTTATAGACAGTTTTTGTGGGGGCGCGACCTTTTGTGCGTATTCGTGAACTCATCTTGTGGACCAGTCTGCTGTCGACCGACAAACTTAGCGGTCTCCCGCGCGTGGCTGACGTAATTTTGATCACGTGTCGTCTTTGAAACGCGTAGTCGCGAGACGTAAATTACTACGTTTGAGTAGCCACGTTTATATTTGCGCGGGTGTGTAGTCATAGAATATTTGCGCAACGGGACGTCCGTTTTTTGAGGCGCCTGAGTTGTTTTTCGCGCCGCGGTTTGTTTGCCCAGACCTGATTGTTTTGGGACCGCCTCGCCCTGCACTGTGATATCGCTGGGTTTTTGGACATTGCACGCGTGTTTGGGACATTGACTAGTTGTTGTGCCGGCCTTTGTGAGTTCGCTACGCTCGCCGGATCTACCTAGTAACACGCGTGCCCAGCTGCGTTTAGCGGCGATAAAGTTCGCGGTAGTTAAGTAATTGTAGACCGCGCTGTCATTGACCGCTGACCTTGTGTGTCGTGAACCACGTACTTTATTTTATTCGCTTGAGTGTTTGTGGGAGTTGAAGCCAGCCTGAACGTTCGACATATTTTGACCGTCGCGTTCATTGTTGCGGGTTGCGACCCACTGTGCTGCTGCATTGAGCACTCCACTCATAGGAGGCGAACGAACGATTGGAGCTGTGTTCGTGTTTGACGTGTCTGGGAGCTAATTGGTGCAGAGGACCTACGGTTGCAAGCCCCACACACACACCTACACACCCCTTTACACTTTCACTTCACATACTGTCCCACATCCACTACAGGGGGCGTCGCATCGAGTATCGTCGCATGCATCAACCAGGTTAGTGGCCTTCTATTTTCCTTGTCTATGTCGAAGGCTGTCGCTGCCCGAGTTGACGATTGCCGTAGTAGTGCTAGTAAAAGCCGCCTGTTATTTCCACTGATCGGCTAGTGAGACTCGGATATTACTATCCGACTCGGATTGGATACCGTCATACGTACTGATCACTGTAGTCTCACTAGTCGGTCCCCCCTCGACCTGTCCGGGCTCGTTCCTCTATGGGCCCGGGAACTCAGCCCTCGTCTGGACAGGCAAGGGGCCGTAACACCTACCTTAAATATTATAGATACAGCATTTCACTGAAAGAACACTAATTATATAATGTTTTTCCTACTACTTCTAATGATGCATTATCTAGCAAAAAACGCCTTAGGATCGGTATGATAAAACTACAGTAGTTATTATTTTATTGTATAGCGTGTTCAAGATTCGGTTCAGCCAGGCAATGTTTTAAAGATCTATGAGTGCAGTATAAATTTTTTTGAAATTGAAATGAAGTCCTCTTTCAGTGAAAGTTTCAGAATATTTCAGGTACTTACTTCCTGATAAAATAGTGCATTCCACCTTAAATGGTCGTCAATTCAAGCTTCGTTTACTGCACAAGTGCGAATTGCATTGCGGGGCTAGACAAAGTAACAGTCGTTTAGCGTTCTCGACAGTAAATAAAAATGCATAGACAAAACACGTGACGAATGAAAGCAGAATTTACTTTATGCTTAGCGTTGTTTACTGTCAGCTGTCAATTGTCATGCGAAGTACGCTAAAGTTATCTGCAAGGTCTGCGAGAACGCCAGGAAGCGTTCAAATTGTCGTAGTCGATTTTCAAAAAAAGCGTGTTTTCCTCTATACGGTCACGTGGATTTTCTACAGTCACTTGTTTTGTCCATACATTTTTATCTACTGTCGTGAACGCGAAACGACTGTTACTTTGTCTAGCGGCGCTGATGTGCTCTTCACTTTAGATAAAAGTTGTGTCGATGGCACGCTTCTGCGCTCATTGAAAATCTCGGAAATGAAATTCCTACTCGTATTACGTTGAAAAATATAACAGCAATGGAAGCAGCTACTGAGGAAATATTTAATTAAATAAATTGAATGAACAACTCACAGGGAATTTTTTTCCCTCGTTGCTGCGTTGCGGAGATGTACCTAGATACCTCAGAAATTAGGAATAGGTATACTGAATGAGTAATTAATTACAAATTGGTGTTTGGTCAGCTGCAAGTTTGTAGGATTCCGTACCCGAAGGGAAAAAACCTTATTACTACTATATAAGATTTCGCCATCATTCGTCCGTCCCTCCGTCACCAGGCTGTATTCTCTTGAACCGTAATAGTTAGAAACTTGAAATCTCAGATGATGTATTTCATTTGCCGCTATCACAAAACTACTAAATAACCTGTCAAGTGCGAGTCGGACTCGCGCACTGAGGGTTCCGTACTTCAACCGGAGGAATAAAACCATAAAAACCACTTTTCTTATCGAACCGCAAAACTAACTTTGTTTTTAGAGGTTTTATTGTAAATATCAAAAAACTACTTATTAGATCTCGTTCAAACCAATTTTCGGTGGAAGTTTGCATGGTAATGTACATCATATATTTATTTTAGTTTTATCATACTCTTATTTTAGAAGTTACAGGGGGGGGGGGACACACATTTTGCCATTTTGGAAGTGTCTCTTGCGCAAGCTATTAATTTTAGAAAAAAATGATATTAGAAACCTTAGTATCATTTTTGAAGACCTATCCATAGATAACCCCACACATATGGGTTTGATGAAAAAAAATTTTTTGAGTTTCAGTTCTAAGTATTTTACCCCCAAAATTTATTACTTTTTTTAAAATTTTGTGTGAAAACCTTAATGCGGTTCACAGAATACGTCTACTTACCAAGTTTCAACAGTATAGCTCTTATAGTTTCGGAAAAAAGTGGCTGTGACATACGGACGGACAGACGGACAGACGGACAGACGGACAGACGGACAGACAGACATGACGAATTTATAAGGGTTCCGTTTTTTGCCATTCGGCTACGGAACCCTAAAAATGGACTCCCATACAACAAACATGATTTTTTTGCTTGTTTTTGCTCGATATTGATAACGGCAACAGGTAGACACCTAAAATATGCATAGAATGTGTGAACCGCATTAAGGTTTTTATACAAAATTAAAAAAAAAGTAATAAATTTTGGGGGTGCCCCATACTTAGAACTGAAACTCAAAAATTTTTTTTTCATCAAACTTATATGTGTGGGGTATCTATGGATAGGTCTTCAAAAATGATGCTAAGGTTTCTAATATCATTTTTTTCTAAAATGAATAGCTTGCGCGGGAGACACTTCCAAAGTGGTAAAATGTGTGTCCCCCCCCTGTAACTTCTAAAATAAGAGTATGATAAAACTAAAAAAAATATATGATGTACATTACCATGCAAACTTCCACCGAAAATTGGTTTGAACGAGATCTAATAAGTAGTTTTTTTGATATTTACATTAAACCTCTAAAAACAAAGTTAGTTTTGCGGTTCGATAAGAAAAGTGGTTTTCATGGTTTTATTTCTCCGGTTGTAGTACGGAACCCTCAGTGCGCGAGTCCGACTCGCACTTGACAGGTTTTTTCTAAAATGAATAGCTTGCGCGAGAGACACTTCCAAAGTGGTAAAATGTGTGTCCCCCCCCCTGTATCTTCTAAAATAAGAGTATGATAAAACTAAAAAAAATATATGATGTACATTACCATGCAAACTTCCACCGAAAATTGGTTTGAACGAGATCTAATAAGTAGTTTTTTGATATTTACAATAAAACCTCTAAAAACAAAGTTAGTTTTGCGGTTCGATAAGAAAAGTGGTTTTTATGGTTTTATTCCTCCGGTTGAAGTACGGAACCCTCAGTGCGCGAGTCCGACTCGCACTTGACAGGTTTTTTTTTAATTTAGTGATGAATTGAATTAGCACGAAACCCTCAGTGTGCGAGCCCGACTTGCACTTTACCAATTATTTTATATATTGGAAAAAAGTCGAAAAAAATACATTTCTCCCCTTTTCTGCAAAGATTTCCTACTCTTTTTTTGCGAAAATACAAGGTGATTATTGTTTATCGTCCACAGGTTTAAATGGCGCGCAAGTAGCTCTGGTGGCGAAATATCAGGGTCGGGGGAAGGTTGGCTCCGCGCCGGCGGCGTGTACGTTCTATGCGTCCGAGAGAGACTCGGTAGATTGGACACGGCGGTACTGCATGCTCCCAACCCGCCCAACGAATTGAATCTCGCCTGGATAGTGCCGCAATACTTGCTCGTTTCCATGGCGGAAATTATGTTTGCTGTATCGGGCCTCGAGTTCTCGTTTACACAAGTACGACTGTGATCAATCTATTCTAATATTGTAAAGCTGAAGAATTTGCTTGTTTGTTTGAACACGCTAATATCAGGAACAATTCTTTTCAATAAGTTAAAAATCAAAATTCAAAAGTCAAAATATAATTATTTCACATACTTAGGCCTAACTTACAAGGCACTTGTAAAACGTCAACAATATTTGTTACATAATAATATTATGTACGGTGATAACTACAAGTCGACTTAAAACTAAGTTTACGAGGGTTCCAACGCGCCCTGCACTAAGGAGAAGCCCGCAACAAACTCAGCCGGGTTTTGTTTTCGGTTATCACCACTTCACAAATGCTCTAATTAAAACTAGTTGAGCTAGTAATTATAATACAGCAGTTCATTCACTCCCAAGCATTTGATTCATGTAAATAATCCTTAATACTATAGTAAGCTTTATCGTTTTACAGCGACTTTGAACTTATTGAGGGATAAGTTTAATATTTCAATAGGAAGTTTGTTGTAAAAGTGTATCCCATTGCCTTTAAATGATTTGTTTTATTCACTACTAGTTTGTTTTTACTTCTAAGTAGTTATGTATTGTTAATTGACAACCCTGTTCATTTTATTCAATTGTGCAAAGAAAGTCCGATCACAACAACTGTTTCCATCACTCGCTTGAGTACATTTAATTTAGTGTTCTGTGCCTAAGCGTAAAAGTAACATGACATTTTTCAGGCTCCCAAAAGTATGAAAACCATCACGATCGCTGCTTGGTACATGTCTGTTGCTATCGGAAATCTCATCGTGATACTCGTTGCGCAAGCCAAGATATTTGAATCTAGGGTATGATGATAATCATATTAATTTTCTATCACCGTAAGGATTTTCCACTTTTCATGTAGGAAGGTATACACTTACGAGAAGGTATTACCTTATAATTTAAACCAGTAGGTTAAAAATTTCCACGATTTGATGGATTTTGTATCTACACACTGTTACAGATATTTCAATCAACGACGACGCATACAATTCGATTGTAACAAAAGCGATTTTGACAGAGTGGGGCGCGTGTTCGTGGATAAGGATAAGGGGTTTGCGATGGGTGCCCGTGAAGTTCTTTTTTTTGTGTAGTTTTTCGCAATTTGTAAGCTTATAAAACATATCAAAAAAAATTGCGAGGGTGACAGTATCATCTAATTAGCGTTGAAACTGCAAAAAACCTCGAAAATTTTGAATTTCACGGGTAGACTCGTTGATTTCGCCTATTCATTGGATCCAAGGCTCAGCGTAAATTTTATCAAAAAATTGGTTGTCTGTAAAGTCGGTTTACTGACGATAGTTGAACGTGACAACTCTTGCTTGCACTTCAAGCCTTAAATGGAACGCCTCAGAGCGAGGTAAAGCGAGCGAGGTACGCGAGGTAACGCCGGATGAGTCATGTTTTTTTGTGCATGCAGCCGGCTCTATCGATTTATAAGACGTTGTCACATCAAAAAATTGGTTGTCTGTAAAGTTGGTTTACTGACGATAGTTGAACGTGACAACTCTCGCTTGCACTTCAAGCCTTACATGGAACGCCTCAGAGCGAGGTAACGGCAAATGAGTCATGTTTTTTGTGCGTGTGTTATATTATTGGTTAAAATGTGACTTCTCATCGAGAATAAAGACGGTAATTTACATAACCAGTTAGAATTTTGTACAGTGTACAGTGTATGTTTCACTTGCTAAATACAATAATAGAAGTTAAGGAAGTCACTACACTGATTGCTTATAATTATTGTAGTTCACCAATTCTGTGTATTTAACTGTGTTGGTGTTTAAGAAAATAATATTAATAATTGTGTAATAGTTTACTTTAAATTATACTAGTCACTTTCCAAATGTAAACATATAAAAGAAGTTGAGGTAGCTATTACACAACAATGATCATCCTAGTTCACAAATTCCTTTTACTTATACTGTGATTATATGAGGAAAACAATATATAAAGTTATGTAACTATTTACAAATAGCTATATTGTGACTTTCTCTTCATATAGGTTTATAAAGGTTAAGGATGTCATTATACTGATTGTTTGTAATAATTATAATAATACATTTATGTTTATTAGTAATTTAATATTTAAATACAAGAAAAATAACTTTAATAGTTATAATCATACTATGTATAAATATAGCAGAATTCCATTGTAATTACATTTATTAAAGTTAAGGAAGTCATTATACGGATTGTGTGTTGCCATTGTCATTTATCATTCAGGTTCGATAATTTCGTGTATTTCTGTTGTATAAATAATTTACTATTTGATAACAAAAAATATTAATAATTAGGTAATTATTTTTACACTGATTTCATTATCTTGGAATAAATGAGAATGTTGACAGCAATACAATTTGAGTAATGTCGGTAGTTGTACAAAAATGAGAATGTTGACAACGGTACAATTTGACTAATGTCGGTAGTTGTACAAAAGAGGGGAGCTCCCACTTGTTTAGCTGATAATATAAAAGCCTCAAAGTCAGACGGTTGGGGATTATTCTATTCTGATCGTAGTACCAGAGAGAGAGCTACTGGGGCCACATAAAAGCTAAGTATTCTTTTGTATAACTTATAATTATAATTATTATTTGATTATTTGATTATTATTTAATTAATGTTATTATTTTTACTACAAAGATACTTTATATCGTAGTTTTTGTAGATGTTATCATTTCGAATTATTTAATAAAGTTAATAAAGTTAATGAGGTTTACATGTGGAGTATAATAATTGTGTTTTGTGTAAATTTACATCATAGATGTTAATAAGTAGTTACAGAGTAATTGCTAAATTATTGTGGGTCGATTAATAACCAGTAGGTCTTTGCAAATTGACGAATCACTTTGTATTAATTAGTTAGTGACTATTGTTACCATGTTACTTGTAACACTGTTTGTAAAAGCCATGTTGTAAAAAGAGCAAGTGCTGAGTTTCTTGCCGGTTCTTCTCAGTGCAAACCAGCATTCCGAACACGGCGGTAGATTCATTACACCAGTCTTATATGGAAAATATTACGTAATTATGTATGATCTGAATAAAAAGTTACAAGTAAATGATCTGTTTCATTTTAAACACTTCTGGTGACAACACACTTAACCCGAAATTTATCATCAGAAGTGGGATCGGAACCAATTTTGCTAATACATTACTCTATGTTTCAGAAACTGTGAGCGTGGATTCTGTCGTGCCAGCCTGAAGCACATTGACAGCCGAGGTATTGGTGGGGTGCTACCACCCCTGGTACAGAAGAATCCCATTTTGGTGAATATGGAAAGCAGTGACGAATGTGGCCAACATCCGGCCGCGAATTTCGTCGTTGGAATCGGGATTAGCTGATACTTTCTTCTTTAAGGTCAGTTATTAGAACTGTTTCTATAGTTGTGTGTGTCTTTTAATTATATTTAATAGGAAAATAGTACATTTGTAGCAAATTGTATCGTGAACATTATAAAAACGTTATCAAAGCATCCTAAAAAAAAAAAGAAATTGAGTAAAACCGTTTCTATTGAGAAAGATTCGTTGTTATTTAAATATCAGACTGCCAGTATCGGTAATTTATTCCAAACCAACTATAAAAAAACCAGGCTTAAAAAAATACCTGTACTATGTTTTACCTTGTACAAAAATAAAGATATATTCTAATTCTTTTTCATACACGTCCCACAAATAATTTGTATATATACATATAAAATATACCATACATCAAAATATCTTGTCGGCCATGCACTAGGGTTTCCGTGTTCGTTTTCCATCCTAATGCAAAGCCACGCTAAATAACACTTCAAATAATTTTTTTTATCTCAGACTAGGTATCAATTGCACAAATTCTACTTGTTGATTTATTTACTTCTTAATCAAGTATAACTTCATTATACTAAATAAGTGAAATTATATATATTCTTTATATACCGTGACGTTACGAATGACAAGTTTTACACAGTGCAAAAGAAAACAGCGATAGAAATTTCTGAAAAAAAAAAAGCCAAGTTTCAAAATTCAATATGTTGAACGACCATTTGGTGTGGTATAACTTTAGTTAAAGTTGTTGTCAAATCAATGTTTTTTTTTATGCAAGAAGATGAGGGTAGTTATACATTTATAATAGTGACAGTAACTTTCTAATTTTATAAAGTCTAGCGATAAAAATGTGTAAATGACAGCTGTCTTACCATGAGACAATTTTCGTCTAACACAACTCCTTTTCTGTGTAAAAATAAACCCCCTTCTGTTATGCTTCTTCACGAATTAAAAGTGATATGTTAAGTATTCTTCTTGACAACGCAATGTGATTTGAGGACGGACTATCCAACTACCAATAAGTCATTAGTATCATAATAGTTACCTAATAATGATTAGTTTTTTTTTTTTTCTGAGGACTTCAACATACATCAAAGTTTTGCTAATTTAAAGTAATAATTTTATTAAATATGCCACACCGGTGTCCTGTCATCATTGCTTGATTTATCTTTTTGCCAAAAATAAAATTATTTTATTTTTAGTAAATAATCGTCCTAATAATTCGCATTGTCTACAGCTAAAATATGATTTTAATAGTTACAATAATATCCATTTGTGTAAAGTTTATATCTGATTATTTAATTTTCGTGTTATTTAATCTCTTTGGCTTTTGTATTTATGCAGTACGCTTTGTACGTGCCGTTTGTTTTGTATTTTTGTATTTGCGCCGGGTGTGAGAATTTAATTAAATATGTGGCTAATAATAATATTAAGAAAAAAAGAATTATGATCTGACCATTGGCGTTGATTTTGTGTTGACAAAAGTCCCTGTTCAAAGTGTTACCATTTATTTTAATTTATTTTATTAATACTCTTGTATTGGTGTATGGTTTGTATTCGGGTATCTATTTAATTCCTATAATATCTGTAACATTTACACACTAAAAACAAACTAAGAGTTTAATTTGTCTTAATCAATTACAAACTTGAATAACAGTTTAAAACTAACCTCAAATATTTATTTAATGAGGGTATTTAAACGAGCAAAAGAAACAAAATGTCTTATTGATTTTGGAACTTGGCAAATAAATCATTTCAATAATTATAGAAACATTTGCCCTTTAAGGCTAAAGAGCATATAGCAAATGTTCACATAGCTTCCAAACTTGACACAAATTTGCTATTGCTGAAAGAAAAGTATTAAAGAAAATATTCACTTTGGGTTAGTAGTACTTATCTTTGTGTAGAAAATGAGATAAAAGCTGTTAGCGTTATGATTCCTTTCCGTCACTCTGACTTTGCTAGTAAATCCTGTTCCGACTTCCAACATACATTTACAAAATACATAATAATATATTTGATAGAAATTATTTAATCTTATCCTTATTTGCGAAGTATATAAATAGTTCAACGTATCAATCAAAGATAGAAAATTAAAGAAAAGTTGTTCGTCAGACTGGCCGAGCGATTGGTTGAAATATTTTAAGCTATTGTTGCGACCTCGGGATTGGAATGACAACCCGATGTCGTTGAATAGGTGCCCTTACCCGATGTCGATACCTGGTGTCACAGGTTAGGAAGATAATGCGCAGCGCGAACTTTGGTGCGCCTTGGAGCACGAGCACCACTGACTACACGAAAAACTTTACCAGTACTAAATCACTTTACATCTTTTCACTTTACTTCGTGTCATTGGTATCACTTGGACTTGGGTCCACTGAACTGTCTGACTTGACTGACTGCTTTGTTCTGAAAGCTTCTCCTTAAATACCCGGTGATAATGCGAACACCTATTTACAAATTTCAAATAATTAGTTCCAAATTTAAATCGTTCTTCTTACTTATTGTTTTGTAATCATCTTCTTCCTGACTGGTGTGATGTCTTGTTTTAGCATATAGGAATCGTCATTCTTCTTTTTCTAAGTATCCTATTGCCATCTATCATCGAGTAGTGGAAAGTTCTTATCTCTAAAAAATTCTATCATTAAGCTATGGACACACGATCATTATTTCAGACCTATCCATAGGTCATCACACTATTAAGTCTAAAACAAAAAAAAATACTGGTTGGTAACATATTTGTGGTTTGGACTAAATGTGGGAAATAGGATATACAAGAAGTATCTGGACAAACAATAAAATTTTGTACAGACTAGTTTTGTCTTTGGGATGCTTTGATTTATTATCTAGGTGCGAGGATATTAATCCAAAATAAAAAAAAAGAATAATAGTATGTTCAGTGGTCATAATAACAAATTCTTTTGACGAAAATTTGTTTGGAAATGTATTGTATAAAGGAACGGATTCGTTATAAGAAAAAAAAAAATTAACATGGTATATATTACAATAATCAACATTACGGAATAATATTCAAAGATTGTGTAGCAGTGAAAATATTAATAAAAACATTATGATTTGATCGCAATGTGGTGTTGGAATTGCTGTTTGAAATGACTGTTACTGTTAACTTTGACATAACTTGACAGCAATCGAAATACCTCCAGTGGTTGAATTACGTTGTGTTTACCACTAATGGATGATGTGTGGTGCCCACTGGTTGGTATGGATTCTAACTCTAACTTTGACATTTACTTTTGACTGTTAAAAAAAAAATGGGAATGATGAAGCATTGCGATCTGGAGTCGTCTGAAGTGAAAAAAAAAAAAAATATTATGGCTTCGTGAAGTATATTATCATCTTATAATTATTGTCGTTAACGGATCGACCGTGTTATATTATTTTATTTGATTATTGTAATATTGATTAAAGTCTAAAAAAAAAAGCTAAATATTGCTAAGATTTCTTTTGTGAGCAAGGAAACATACATAATATGGTAACGATCATGTTGGTGGGTTTGGTGGAAGTGTTATAGTTGATGGGTTTGCCATACACAATGGAGTTCTGTACTCGCGGCCGATTATGCTTCGGCGTCAGCGCGTGGGACTCTGTTGAGACTCTTTACATTGTCATTTGTGGCATACTTATTTTCTATAACGGTGCCGATATTAAGATCAGGAGTCACAAAAACGCTGCTGACCCCGCCCTGATACTTCACTGAATGCACCAGGCAGCGGGTGATAGGTGCTTGTATTTAAGGCCGGAGGTCTGGTGCGAAAAAATTGGTGACGCACAAAAAATATTGGTGGCGCGAAAAAATTGGTGACGCGCAAAAATTGGTGGTGCGAAAAAAATTGGTGACGCACAAAAAATATTGGTGGCGCGAAAAAATTGGTGACGCGCAAAAAAAAAAAAAAAAAAATGGTGGTGCGAAAAAATTGGTGACGCACAAAAATATTGGTGGCGCGAAAAAATTGGTGACGCGCAAAATATTGTGGTACTTCGAGAGCGAAGTACAGGTCAGTCTGGCCGTGTTATATTATTGGTTAAAATGTGACTTCTCATCGAGAATAAAGACGGTAATTTACATAACCAGTTAGAATTTTGTACAGTGTACAGTGTATGTTTCACTTGCTAAATACAATAATAGAAGTTAAGGAAGTCACTACACTGATTGCTTATAATTATTGTAGTTCACCAATTCTGTGTATTTAACTGTGTTGGTGTTTAAGAAAATAATATTAATAATTGTGTAATAGTTTACTTTAAATTATACTAGTCACTTTCCAAATGTAAACATATAAAAGAAGTTGAGGTAGCTATTACACAACAATGATCATCCTAGTTCACAAATTCCTTTTACTTATACTGTGATTATATGAGGAAAACAATATATAAAGTTATGTAACTATTTACAAATAGCTATATTGTGACTTTCTCTTCATATAGGTTTATAAAGGTTAAGGATGTCATTATACTGATTGTTTGTAATAATTATAATAATACATTTATGTTTATTAGTAATTTAATATTTAAATACAAGAAAAATAACTTTAATAGTTATAATCATACTATGTATAAATATAGCAGAATTCCATTGTAATTACATTTATTAAAGTTAAGGAAGTCATTATACGGATTGTGTGTTGCCATTGTCATTTATCATTCAGGTTCGATAATTTCGTGTATTTCTGTTGTATAAATAATTTACTATTTGATAACAAAAAATATTAATAATTAGGTAATTATTTTTACACTGATTTCATTATCTTGGAATAAATGAGAATGTTGACAGCAATACAATTTGAGTAATGTCGGTAGTTGTACAAAAATGAGAATGTTGACAACGGTACAATTTGACTAATGTCGGTAGTTGTACAAAAGAGGGGAGCTCCCACTTGTTTAGCTGATAATATAAAAGCCTCAAAGTCAGACGGTTGGGGATTATTCTATTCTGATCGTAGTACCAGAGAGAGAGCTACTGGGGCCACATAAAAGCTAAGTATTCTTTTGTATAACTTATAATTATAATTATTATTTGATTATTTGATTATTATTTAATTAATGTTATTATTTTTACTACAAAGATACTTTATATCGTAGTTTTTGTAGATGTTATCATTTCGAATTATTTAATAAAGTTAATAAAGTTAATGAGGTTTACATGTGGAGTATAATAATTGTGTTTTGTGTAAATTTACATCATAGATGTTAATAAGTAGTTACAGAGTAATTGCTAAATTATTGTGGGTCGATTAATAACCAGTAGGTCTTTGCAAATTGACGAATCACTTTGTATTAATTAGTTAGTGACTATTGTTACCATGTTACTTGTAACACTGTTTGTAAAAGCCATGTTGTAAAAAGAGCAAGTGCTGAGTTTCTTGCCGGTTCTTCTCAGTGCAAACCAGCATTCCGAACACGGCGGTAGATTCATTACACCAGTCTTATATGGAAAATATTACGTAATTATGTATGATCTGAATAAAAAGTTACAAGTAAATGATCTGTTTCATTTTAAACACTTCTGGTGACAACACACTTAACCCGAAATTTATCACGTGCAGCCGGCTCTATCGAATTATAAGACGTTGTCACGTCAAAAAAACGATCAAGTGTGAGTTCATCTTTCGAACTGAGGATTCTGTACCATTAAGAGTGTAAAAGCTTTATTTTTTCTTTGGAGGTCAGGGTCCACAAGAGGCTGATAGCCAATAAATATACCTTATTTATATATGGTTTTCCAACCGTCCCACATTCTGCGGGACTATCCCGTAATGACAGTTGAAATCCCGCATTGCAATATTTAATAAAATGGTCCCGAAATCGTCTACTGTAAGGCGTCCCGTATGTCCCGCATTCCTCGTTTCTCATAATCTCGCTCGCATGAACGTGTTCCACATCAATTAACGCAAAAAGTCCATCGTCCAGTACCTTCTGCTTGCCAGGAACAAACACTCCTACAGAACGAGTATTTTCCTCTATGAATACAACTACTATTAAGTTTAATTAATATTGTACCTACTATGTAACATGGACATCCGAAAAATCGTCACTAAATGTAGAAACATTACCGTGCAATGCGGTACCTACTTAGTTGTGAAAACATATTGGGCATTCTGAACCTAAACCCAGAGTTGTTTCTCTTTAACTTAAGTACACCATCAACAATTCCAACAACCCTCAGTCTTGTTGTGGATAGGGATGGATGTGTCCCGCATTCACTTATAATAAAGTTGGCCGCTCTAGTTTTCATGGAATCCACAGGCAATGGAATTCTTCGTGTACGCTGGTGTGCTTGTATTGGCGATGTTGGTGTTCCTGCGGATGACCCGCGGTTATAGATCCAGAACAATAGACGGAGATGGCTCTTCCACTGAAAGCCGTCCTTTATTACGCCAACATTCTAGGGTGAGACATTTATAAATTAACAGTAGAAATTAACGGTGTAGAAGCCGTATTTGAGCGATTTTGAATGAAGTTGTATGCAAAAACTATAAAGACAATTACTTTCAAATTTACACGTCGTGTATTTTGGGTCTTTAATCTAAAATCGCTAAGAAGCAGAAACACGATTGGATAAAATTTTCTCGATAGAAAGTTCTACCAAAAGTTGCTCCAAAATCTCAGTTTTTCGAGTTTTTATTGGACACTACATTGGATGTAATTGTAATTTTTGTTTTAAAGTGTCGGTAATAATAATATCCAAAAACGCTAAGAAACAGATTTTTGATAACCAGCTTAGTTTTTGAGTAATTAGGTAAAAGGTCGATTTTCTGTTATATTCTTCCGCGACGCTGCATGTCGCACCTACTTGGACGATCGCACCTACCAAATCTCCGTGAGAGTGAGAAAGACAAAAATAAATTCAATAAATCCCCTTAATAAGCTTTCTCATCAAGATTGGTTCAACCAGCGATAGAATGGCATATTTTATACGAGTAACTATCGGTCCTCATGTCATGCAAAAGGTATAAAGGCCAAATAAGGTAGGCGATTCGCGTAATGCGTCAGCAACATTTCGTGAAGTGAAATGTTTTAAAAGGGCATGACATTTAGTTATATAACAGACCATATTGACACTGTAACATTTTTATTGCAATACACTGTAATAAAATTTATTTTACGAATAACACAATTACAATTGGGCATAGTGCGTAAAAATGAAAGTAGTTCAAAACTCAATATGGTTGAGAATCGTGAAATTAAGTTTTCTTTGCGCGATATGATTGAAGCATTGTATTTCCTTTGTTGAAGCAATTAGGTTATAGGTAGATACATTCAATTTTACACTCCATATCAACAGACGCAAATTTAATTTTTCAGACTGTTAATTTTTTATTTTATTTCTTGATTCACTTTACTCAGTGTGTGAAAACGTTTCGCGAATCGCCCCCGCAAATCGATACGTGAGTATTTATACCTCAATAGGATAGGATAGGTTATTCAACAAGGTGTCTAAAAACATTTTTTTTCAGCTGTAAAAATGGACAGACTGACATTTTTGACAACCTCCGGACGCGGAGGACGCAGGTTCGATTCCCTCCACGGGCCTCTTTAGAATTTGATAATTTCTAAATAGACTCAGTCCACAGATCTGGTGTGGTGGGAGGCTTTGGCCGTGGCTATTAACCGATTTAACGGTCCGGCGCGATGCTGTGTAGAAACCGTACGGGTGAGTTTTACTTACCCTTCCAAGTTAGTGCGATAAGATCTTCAGCTACATCATCACTGACGATCAGGAGAAATCGAAGTCAAGTAGGTACTAACTTATAAGGTAAAAAAAACAATAATACAACATATTTTATTACCATTACTTATGTATTGTAAAGAACCCTTTGAAGTCCACAAAAAAGAAATGTTAGATTTGATGCGAGTGTGTCTGAGCTAGGTAGGCCTTCACGCCAAAACTACAAAACCAATTTGAAGATAGATTTTACCCTAGATTAACACGATAAAAATTACGTTTCAATGTACCAAAATTAAAAATTAACAGTCAGATCAGAGGCACTTATCTGGCCCCCAAAGTGACAGATAACTACTTTATTCCTCGGATACTTAGGTGATTAAACCATCGAATAAAACCTATCTGACGTTCGAAAAATGTAATATTTTAGTATCCATCGAATAAACACTATCTGACTGTTTATCTGAGGATTGAAAAATCGGCCCTTAGATTACTAATCCGTTTGAGATAATTAAAATAAAATGTATCCATCTAAAAATTCTAGGATCAAAAGACAACATCTCGTCTTTAATGAAGAACCGGCGAACTGTTTCGTGCCAGTTTTTCGTGTCACACTTTTTCTGTAATCAACAAAGAGCTCAGGCCCGAGCTGCATGCTCGTATCACAAAAGAAAACCTTTCATGATCTTGTCCTATTTATGCTCAACACATTATTACTAAACCTAAGACTACAAGTACAGAGAAACCATACATAGTAGGTACAGATACCTACATTATATACAGGGTCATATAAAAAATAACAAATCGCTCTCGGCCTGTACTTAGTTGTTACTTTTGATCTACCTACGACTTTTCAAAATTCAGTAAGTATTAAGTAATTTATTTCATACAAAAAACAAAAAATGTAATTTCTGTAAACTGACATCACACTGATATAAAATGTGGAATAAACATTTGAATGGAAGCAGGCGTTATTTTGCGGAAATCCAAAATTACTTAGTAGGAAAGACTAATTTGTTTTGTTATAATCCGCTTCTTGAAAAGATTCTGTACGGTACAATATGCAGGAACACTGCCCACATGAAACACCACAGACAATTTTCCAACACTTTCTTCGACGTACGTTTCTACTTATACGACGTATCGTAGACTCTACGATTTTGCATTGTCAAGTCTCCTCTCCTGAGGATGTCCCGGTGTCGGGACGAAACGTATGCCGAAGAAAGTGTTGGAAAATTGTGTGTGGTGTTTCATGTGGGCAGTGTTCCTGCATATTGTACCATACAGAATATTTTAAAGAAGCGGATTATAGCAAAACAAATTAGTCTTTCCTACTGAATAAACATTAGTGATTAGTCTGTTGGTCTTCCAGGTTATATCGGTGCACACAGCGAGCACAAGTTCGCGACCGTTTAGCAGCAGCTGCCTGTCGAGAGACAGCAGCGCAGCTTCGTGTCTAGGCCGCATGGAGCGAGCGAGGACCTCGGCATGGCCCACTTGCACCCTCGTGCATGTTGGCACCCCGAGCACCAACGACAAGAAGGCTACAACTCTTGCACAAGACTGAGTGTAACGATTTATTGACTACAAGTGTACTAAGCCTTAAGGCCCTGAGTTAATTCTAGATAATAAATATTTTAGCCTTGTCAAATTAGTTAGTTATTAGTTTAGCTACCTGAGCCGTCGCTACACTATTCACGCATACTAGCATTCGCGCACCATACAAAGAATTTACACATTCACACTACTACAATAAAAAGTTGCCGCACTCACGGAGCTGTCGTTGTTAGTAAGGGATCTATCTGGTTGGAGCGCGAGCGACGACCTATTATAAATCTCTGGTTTGTTAATGTATTTCACACATGGCCTGCACGCGCCCGGCATTGTATGCATTGCCTAGGTGTTGTATCGTCGTCGTCGTCGTTTCAGCCGATGGACGTCCACTGCTGGACATAGGCCTCCTGAAATGACCGCCAAACACCACGATCTTGCGCCGCCTACTACCCGCGACCCTCTTAATGTCGTCCGTCCACCTGGTGGGGGGTCGACCGACACTGCGCTTTCCGGTGCGTGGCCGCCATTCCAGCACCTTGGGTCCCCAACGTCCATCGGTCCTGCGAGCTATGTGCCCCGCCCATTGCCACTTCAGCTTTGCGACACGTTGAGCTATGTCGGTTACTTTGGTTCTTTTGCGGATCTCCTCATTTCTGATTTGATCGCGCAAAGATGCAGGTGTTGTATACAATACCTGAATATTCAGGTATTGTATATACCTGAATTATACCTACAGATTGCCGCGACATGTAGGTATAATGACATATTATATAAAATTATATCCCTCGTACCGACAGATTTCTCTTTTATTAAAGTAGGTAGTAGAAAAAATCGTGAAAAACCTGCACGCCTGAGCTCACGATATTTTGTTCAGTGTGCGAAGCTCGCCAACCCGCCAACTATAACTATAGCTATATTTGTGCTCAGCAGTGGAACATAAAAAAGGGATTAGCCTTGTGATTTTTGAAACCAGGCCACTCTTCTACGAGTAGGTTAAGCAGCTGTTGGTGGTGATATATCTGTTTTCCCTTTTAACTACAATATCTTTATGTACCTAACGATTGTAGAAAGAACCTGCAAAATAAGTGACGCGTAAGTATTAATTAAGTAATAATATTAAAACAAAGACTTCATTCATTAAACTTTTTATTGTAATCAAATTACACAAATAACATGAGCAAACAACAATATAGGTATGTCTCTGAATATCGTTGACTGAGGTTGCGAGATCCCATCGCAGGATGACGATGTATTTTCTTATTATGACATTACTTTTATTATTAAAAACAAACAAAAACGAAAAAATCATTTTTGGTTCACCCAAAGCCGCAGACTTCAGTAAGACAAAAATACTAATTAGTAATCACATTAACAAAGACTTCAGTAATAAGAAGTTAGACAAAAATAATCATTTTTGTTGCAGTTGTGTTAAAGCTGCAGACTTCAGTAAAACAAAAAAAAATTGTGCAATATAAATTTGCAAACGCTTCAGTAAGGCAAAAAACTTATTAGTAGTATATCTAAACTTGCAAAGACTTTAATTAACACAAAGTAAGACAAATATGATCATTTTTGCTAGACTTTAGTCACACAAAATAAAAAAAAATGGCTGTAATACAAAAATCAATAATGGTAAATCGAAATTATTGTTCGTTCATCATGCTGTATTACCACTTTGCGCTTTTTAGCAAAAAATTAATCTTATCGTCTAGGCCTAGGAAAAGGAATGTGAGGACTTCAGTAAGACAAAAAAAAACTACTAATTAGTAGTAAGATCTAAAATAATAAAGATTGCAGTAACACAAAATTATATATAACACAGAATTATTCAGTAACACAAAAATAATCACTTTTGGTACATCTAAAGCTGCAGACTTTAGTAAGACAAAAAAAATATATTAATTAGTAGTTGTAATCAGTAACACAAAATTAATCAAAAATAATCACTTTTGGTACATCTAAAGCTGCAGACTTTAGTACGACAAAAAAAATATATTAATTAGTAGTTGTAATCAGTAACACAAAATTAATCAAAAATAATCACTTTTGGTACATCTAAAGCTGCAGACTTTAGTACGACAAAAAAAATATTAATTAGTAGTTGTAATCAGTAACACAAAATTAGTCAAAAATAATCACTTTTGGTACATCTAAAGCTGCAGACTTTAGTAAGACAAAAAAAAAATACTTACTATTAGTAGTAAGATCTAAAGTAACAAAGACTTCAGTAAGACAAAGTTAGACAAAAATAATCATCTTTTATAGACCTAAAGCCAGGACTTTTAAGGCAAAAAAAATTATTAGTAGTTGATCTTATGGGGATGTGTACCGTCCGGGCGCGAACATTCAAATTTTATTTAGTTTTTCGCTAATAGTGGGCTAATTATACATCGTAGACATATGGATATGAGTTTTGCGGGCACAACATTTATGCATCTACATGTTTTTAATAAAAACTCTGCTCAACAATACTCGTTTACTTCATATTGATTCCCGAAAGCTCGAAATCTGGGAAACTGCAAAAAGTTATCTTTTGGGAACCAATATGAGGCGAGTGGGCATTTTCGAGCAAAATTTCTATTAAAACCATGTAGATGCATAAATATTATGACAACAAAATTTATTGCCATAAACCTACAATGTGTAGTTAGTCTAATATTTGCGAAACACTAAATAAAATTTGAATTTCGTGGGCTGGTAGGGCCGAAACCCCTTAAGTTGCAAAGACTTCAGTTAAGTATGACAAATATGATCATTTTTGCTACACCTACAGCTGCAGACTTCAATAAAGTTACTTTAGTAACAAAAATAACAAAAATAAAAAATCTATATCAAAAATCACAATATAGGTACATCGAAATTGTTGTTTCTTCCTCGAAATACAGATATTAACAATTAGCTTGTTTAACATAAAGATTTACCTTATCTATATTTATTATATTTATCTATATAAAGGCGCCTTCTGGAACGTCAGGTAATTCGTTGTATTGATAACGATTAATACTATTCTGGTACCTTAAAGGGTTGAACCTGTACATGAGCCCGTAGAAGTGCACTGGAGGCACGGCCTGTGAAACAAAAATAGTACTTTACATCAGAAATGAAAATGGGCTTCAAAATGAGAATAGCAGGAGTAAAGATCAATTTTGGGCCCATGAAAGTTATTATTTTTCACTTCTGTCCATGTTTGTGTTATCAACTTCTGTTTCTATAATAACGTCTATAATTAAGTGGTGGCCCAGAATGTCTCATGGAGTCACAGTTTTGAAAAAAAAAATATTTAAATTTTTTTTTACTCTATACAAGGTAGTACTTGACTGCGATCTCGCCTGATGGTAAGTGATGATTGGAAGGGTAACTTAATTTATCCCAACGGTTTTTACAAGTATCACACCGGAACGCTAAATCGCTTGGCGGTGCGTCTTTGCTGGTAGGGTGGTAACTTATAGCCACGGCCGAAGCCTCCCTCCCACCAGATCAAACCTGAGCCAATTTAGAATTCAGAAATTACATTATACATATTTATATACAACAACATACAGTAGGGCAAGGGAATGAAAAAAACAAACTTATGAATAGAAGAACGTTAACAATTGTATAAAATACTGATCAGTGCCATATGGAGTTGTGGAGCAGAAAGTTATTGAATCAACAGTACTTAGTAGTAATTTCAATATGAGTACGAAAAGTATGTATTTTCTTTACGAGTCTCTCATCTTTTTAGGGTTCATACCAGAATGTTAAAAATTGAACCCTTATGGTGTGACTTTCTCCGTCAGTCCGTTTGTCTGTCACACGATCTTTTCTTGATTGCCCTACTGTTGTAATAATCCATTAGTTAGACTATTCTAGAATCCTGTTTTATCAAACATTCCTTATGCTATCAAATCATTAATATTATGGCTTTTCTAATTATATACATTTAACAAAAATTACAAATACACCCCTTGTAGTTTCCGATAAAAATTAGAAAAACTGAGATTATGGAGCAATTTTTGGGAGAACTTTCTATCGAGGAAATTTTATCCAATCGTTTTTCTAAGCGATTTTAGTATAAAGACCCAAAATACATGACGTTTAAATTTGAAAGTAATTGTCTTTATAGTTTTTAAATAAAACTTCTTTTGAAATCGCTTAAATACGGCTTCTACGCCGTTAAAAAATGCGAAAAATCACAAAATATTTGAATTTCACAGGCGCACTCGCCGCATGGGTCTAAATATTAAAATTACAATTTGATGGCACTCACCCCCTCGACTATGAATTGTGAGAGAGGCATGATGACTGAAATATGGCGGTACACCTCCGCCGGCCAGCACCGCAAGTTACCCAAACGCATCGCTTTCATGTGTTCAGCGCATTCCTGGTAAAAATTAAAAGAAATAAACATATTATAATTAGAGATGGGCCGAATATTCGTTTTATATTCGGTATTCGGCATATTCGGCAGCTTTACCGAATATTCATATTCGGCCGAATATTCGGCTGAATCACCTAATATATTCGGCAAAGTGATACTCAAAGTTTTTACTGTTATTGACCCGTGTATTATCATGATTTGAGTGTAGAATAATATATTATAATCAGGTCTTAATTGAAGGAAAATAAACGAGATATTTATTTCGATCAGTCTTTATTGTGTTAGAGATGTAACGAATGTACCGAATATTCGGTTCGGTAAAAGTTTTACCGAATATTCGGCCGAATGTTCGTATTCGGTGAAACCCATGTTCGGCCCATCACTAATTATAATCAAAACAACATGACGGGTCATGAAGGGTTCGCGGACTACCTGCACAGGTTCAAATGCAAAGACGACCCGCGGCCGTATTCCGTATCTCAGTGAAAATCACTCCGTGGCCTTCAATGACATTTATTTTTTATCCATTGAAGGTTTTCCGCAAAATATTATAAATATTATTTTCATTCTACTTAATAAAACAGCAATCTATAGCAATCTATAGACAACAGCGATTGTCACTGAGATACAGAATAAGGGCTCCGGGCTGCGTCTGCGATGACAATGTATCAGAAACGATAATCCATCTTCTGATGGATTGTCCTCACAATGGCGCCGCCCGGGAAGACTTACAACAGGAATTGCAGATGAAACTGTGCAGGGAAGCCGTGCCCATAATTCTGAGCGAGGCCTCTGGACGAGATAAGCTCATTAAATACGCGATCAGCGGGGCTAGACAAAGTCACAGTCGTTTGGCGTTAACGCTAGTCGACAAAAATGTATGGACAAAACAAATGACTAGAAAAACCACGATAATAATAGTACTAAACACACTGTGTTTGACACTGTCGGCTGTCAATTGTCAAGCGAAGTACGCTAAAGTTATCTACAAAGTCCGCGAGAACGCCAGGGAGCGTTCAAGTTGTCGTAGTCAATTATCAAAAACAGCGTGTTTAGTACTATTATTATCGTGGTTTTTCTATAGTCATTTGTTTTGTCCATACATTTTTGTGGACTAGCGTTAACGCCAAACGACTGTGACTTTGTCTAGCCCCGCAGGATAGCCAAAATTGCTATTAAGAGGAACAGAACAATCGATATAGATGCATAGTGTGTTTTTATAATATAAGAATATAGAACTGACTCGTATAGAGATCGAATTGTTCTAGTCCTCACAAAAGCTATAGCATTTGGCTGTCCTGTGTACTCCAGGCATTGCGTCATGTTCGACAGTTTAATTATTTAGTATTTAATTGTATATGTATATATTGTTAGTATATTATTGTTTTATATTATTGAATATTTATTGATGTAAAGATCTCTTTCTATGAAAGGGGTCACCGAATTTTATATAAAAGAAAAATAACAACAATTAGTATTGTTGATAATATCACCATTCCACATGATGAGAATCTCGTGAAAGCGGAGAAGGAAACTTTTTTTTTCATAATTGATAGGCTTGCGCTTGACTACAATCAAGTCTGATGGACAGAAATGATGAGGTCTAGGATGGAGCGCGCTAGAAAATGCCTATTCACTCTTCTCTTGAAGGCACCATTGTATTTGGCTTTGAACACGGAAGCTGGAAGGGTGTTCCACACCTTAGCGGTTCGTATCAGAAACGTAAAAGAAAAACGTTTCGTTCGAGTACGCTGGACATCAACCACATAAGGATGCCACTTCTCTCGACGCCGCGAGGGTTCTATGGTAGAAAGGTGAAGGAGGTAAAAGGTTGTGGAGTTCTTGAGCACACTCTCCAAAATATATCCTGTAAAAAACCGCTAAACAGGCAACACTGCGTCGGTGTTCTAAACTATATTAGTAACTATATTAGTAACTATATTAGTATAGAAGTACCTGGTGGGAAGCACTGCTTTGGAGCAGTGGCAGCAATTCTTCGGCGTTCCTCACCAGCCACTCGTACACGGGGGGCTCCCTCCACCAAGTGCTCAGGAAAGCGGCGTACAGTTTCGTCAGCTGGTGCAGCTGATTTGTTCCGGCACTGGAATTCATTAACGGCGTAGAAGCCGTATTTAAGGGGATTTATTGAATTTATTTTTGTCTTTCTCACTCTCACGGAGTTTTGGTAGGTGCGACATGCAGCGTCGCGGAAGAATATAACAGAAAAACGACCTTTTACCTAATTACTCAAAAACTAAGCTGGTTATCAAAAATCTGTTTCTTAGCGTTTTTGGATGTTATTATTACCGACACTTTAAAACAAAAATTACAATTACATCCAATGTAGTGTCCGATAAAAACTAGAAAAACTGAGATTTTGGAGCAACTTTTGGGAGAATTTTCTATCGAGAAAATTTTATCCAATCGTGTTTCTGCTTCTTAGCGATTTTAGATTAAAGACCCAAAATACATGACGTGTAAATTTGAAAGTAATTGTCTTTATAGTTTTTGTATTAAACTTAAATACGGCTGAAAATCGCTTAAATACGGCTTCTGCACCGTTAAGCTACCTTGAATCCTCGTTTAAAGGTTAACCTTTAAACGAGCAATTCTTGTATAATATATTTCTATATAATTTGAATCTCGGAAACGGCTCGAACGATTTTCATGAAATTTAGTATACAGGATTCATTTTAAGAAAATGTCGTATTTGCAGAAAAAAATATGACTCTTCCTGACCATCTCTTGGCGGAAAGTAATACTATTTTTAAAGGCTCATAGTAAAGGTCTGCCCGCAAAATTCAAATTCTATTGGGTTTTTCGCAGTTTGTAAGTTAATAACACATTTAGGCTTTCGACAGTAAAATTATGGGATAATAAGAAGTATGTATCATCTTCACATTTTTCTAATATATAAAATTCTCTCGCTTTTCTTTGTTACCAAACTCCTCCGAAACGGCTGGACCAATCGTTATGAAATATATAAGTTTCAGTATATATTCTCTGGGTCTGGGAGCAGGTTGTTATCTATTTTTTTATGTCCCTAAACGGCAAAACAACGCCGGGTCAGCTATTGTTTATACAAAATCACCCAGATTTTGAAGTTTTATTTAAAAACTTCATATTGGTTCCCGATAGCTCGAAATCTGGGAAATTGCAGAAAATAATATTTCGGAAACCAATAAGGTGTGAATGGGAATATGTGAGTTTTTGTTAAAAACACGTAGATGCATAAACGTTATGCTCGAAAAACTCATTGCCATAAGACCAGGCCAGTCTCACTTATCACGTGACCGTCCCGGCTACAAGTAGGGGTCCGGACCTCAATGTTTCAGATGGTTACCGCTCGCGGGCCGAGTTGTACGCGCTAGTTCTGTACGGTCTATTTTACGCGCCGTCTGACTACGGCAGCCCTAGTACGTCGTAAGAGATAAAGTTAGGCGATAGAAAGAGACCACAACATTGCGTTTTTTGCGTGTCGATTTTGAGTGCGGGGCCAGGCGCTATTGCGAACTGAATTGCACTTTTTGTGTCAACGCTAGAGTCGCTATTTCTTCAAATCATCGTGCGGAGTGGGCCTTCTGTACCTATTTAGTGTTCCGTGATAAGACTATGATGTATAATTAGCCCAATTTTTGCGAAAACCTAAATAAAATTTGAATTTCGCAGGCTACCCCACCGTAATTTTAATTTTACTTACATTTCTGTCTTAAAGAAATCATCGTCAAGCACTTTTTGTATCCTTGCATTCGGTCTGGCACCGCCATCTCTGACAATTGAGTCCAACGTGAAAGGAGACAACATCAGCGCCTTCTTTAGCTGCTCATCAGCAGCATCCAAGCTATCTGCAAAAGACAAAGAAGACCAAAGGTGGTATCAGGTTTTCTCATGGACCAAAACCGCAAAATAGCGTTTTTTAAAAAACCATAGGCACTAAGAATTTGTGTTTCATACCCGGAATTTAATTTTGCATACAAAACGTTACTTTCTTGTCGATCGATGCACATTTCGTGTATAACTTTAGAATCCAGATGTTATTTAAAAAAGTATTAAGGGGATTTATTGAATTTATTTTTGTCTTTCTCACTCTCACGGAGATTTGGTAAGTGCGACATGCAGCGTCGCGGAAGAATATAGCAGAAAAACGACGTTTTACCTAATTACTCAAAAACTAATCCAGTTATGAAAAATCTGTTCTAAGCGTTTTAGGATATTATTATTACCGATACATTAAAACAAAAATTACAATTACATCCATTGTAGTTTCCGATAAAACATAGAAAAACTGAGATTTTGGAGCAACTTTTGGGAGAACTTTCTATCGAGAAAATTTTATCCAATCGTGTTTCTGCTTCTAAGCGATTTTAGATTAAAGACCCAAAATACATGACGTGTAAATTTGAAAGTAATTGTCTTTATAGTTTTTGCATAAAACTTCATTCAAAATCACCTAAATACGGCTTGTAGGCCGTTAATTATAGGAGTTACGAGCGTTCATGCGAAACGGTGCGCATCGCGTTTCTTGCCATACTAATCTTGGTTTTCGTTGGCGCTGACGCAATTTTGCGCTGATAATGCTATTACAAAAAAATTTATAGTAAAATAAATATACTACTTATTAAAATAGTAAATAACCAGTGACATTGAATATTAATTGCATTAAATTACTATAATTCAGAAATAACAAAATATCTTGGATTTTATCCTAAAATAATACGTTTAATTTATCGAATCGTGTCTCGTGAATAAAATCGTGTTTTTTTTAGACACTTTTTAGTAAATGTTATTAATTTTCTAAATATGTCATTGTTATAAGTTTGTGTTATGAAACATGGCAAATATCTTGCATCAAAATAGAGCTTCCACCGCTAAGTGAGTAATTAGCCTTTACCTTATTATAAACATATTTTCAAATATTTTTGAGACAAAAACTCTGAGCAAAAACTAGATTATGAAATGCCAAATAATATGATGGCAATTATCTAATCAATAATTGAACACATGACACTCTTATGTTACGTCGAAAATTGACAATTTTGACTCAAGCATAATTCCAACGCATGAACGCTCTTAATGTTCAGACCATAATCTTTAAAAATAAAGTTTGGATTTGATTCCGCTTGATACGGGATTCCATAACATGCGTGTGAATGGAGTGGATTGCAAGTTGACGGCTGTTAGGAGCGAATGGAAGAAGACATGTTGTACCGACCCCACATAAGTAACGTGGGAAAAGGGCAGAAAGAAGAATTACTTACCGTTATTTTTAACTGCAATGTGGAACATTGCCAGGGCCTTTGAGTATTGCAGATTAAAAAGGTATTTGCCCTCCCTCTCCCGTTCATACCAGTCAACAGCTCGTACCAACCATTCGTATTCACATGCCCTGATTGCGTATGTATCTATTATCAATTCTACAGCCAAGGGGTCACTTCTGTCAAGGTTCAGAAGCGCTTTGGCCAGCTCTAAAGCTGTTCTGTGGCATCCCTTGTTGCTTAAAACATGGCTGTACTGTAAAACAGCAATGTGAAATGGTCGGTTCTCCACAACTCTGTATTGCAATCGGCATTTCCGCTGGAAGTATTTATATAAGATTAAAATTAAAATCACCATGCTCCATATGCAATGTATAATATTAAGTATGTAAGCTAATAAAGAGTTTGTTTGAATGCGCTAATCTCAGGAACTGCTCGTTCAAATACCGTAACAGAATGTCTCCCTTTCAAGGATTATACATTATAAACTCCTGAGGCCTTATTCTGTATCTCAGTGACGATCACTCAGTGGTCTTCAATGAGCTCATTTGACACATATTTTTTATTCATTGAAGGTTTGCCATTAAATCTTATTTTCGTTTCACTCAATAAAGAACCAGTGTATAACGAATCATGGACAACAGCGATTATCACTGCAAGGGTCAATTTTACAGAATATGAGCCCTGTTTTGGTAATCGCTACAAGTCACAAGCGATCATAAGATTTGCACAGACGTAGTGGTGGATGGATGTACCACAGGGCACTTACAGAAGTTCAATCTCACGAACCTCGATGAGCTTTCTTTGTTGTGTGTGTATAGACAATATATGAACACACACAAATTATGTGGTTGACGTCCAACAAACTCGCACGAAACGTTTTTTTCCACGTTTCTGATACCAACCGCTAAGGTGTGGAACGCCCTTACCTTCGTGTTTCCAGCCAAATACAATCTAGGTGCCTTCAAGAGAAGAGTGAATAGGCATTTTCTAGGCAAGCACGCTCCATCCTAGACCTCATCATTGCTTTCCATCAGGCATGATTGTCGTCAAGCGCAAGCCTATCAATATAACAAAAACACACACATACACACACATTTAATTTTCCTGTTGACTTAGTTTATGAATCTGAACGAGAGTGAAAGTGGCTGATTTAATGTACACTTACATTGGATAAACTGAATCTTGGATCAGCAGCACACTGTAGTCTTGCGATCAAATATTCAAGGGCCTTAGTAGCCATTGTGTATTCCTCCATTTTGAACAGCAGAGCGATTTTCTGACCACAAATACAAAACATGAATGTCGAGTCATATAAATAACACACTATAGTAATGTTAAACTAACATCAGCTTAGAACTGTGGGCTTATTCTGTATCGTTCAGTTTGTTATTAACTAAGAAAACTCGAGGCGAAAATCCTATTTTTGCATTCCTTTGGCACAAGTTACCGACGTAGGTTGGTATAGTATCATGTCAACATCCATGCTAGTTGCTAACATGTGCAAAAAGAATAAAAATAGGATTTTGCCTACGTTTTTTAGTTAATAACCCAGTGAGGGTTACTAACTAACAAACTGAACAAAACAGAATCAGCCCACTCATCTCGTTTATTAAATCGCAAGACAGAGCCCAGATACCTTGTTCCTAGCCGATGTAGGGTTATTAAGGGGATTTATTGAATTTATTTTTGTCTTTCTCACTCTCACGGAGATTTGGTAGGTGCGACATGCAGCGTCGCGGAAGAATATAGCAGAAAAACGACGTTTTACCTAATTACTCAAAAACTAATCCAGTTATGAAAAATCTGTTCTTGCAGCGTCGCGGAAGAATATAGCAGAAAAACGACGTTTTACCTAATTACTCAAAAACTAATCCAGTTATGAAAAATCTGTTCTAAGCGTTTTAGGATATTATTATTACCGATACATTAAAAAAAATTACAATTACATCCACTGTAGTTTCCGATAAAACATAGAAAAACTGAGATTTTGGAGCAACTTTTGGGAGAACTTTCTATCGAGAAAATTTTATCCAATCGTGTTTCTGCTTCTAAGCGATTTTAGATTAAAGACCCAAAATACATGACGTGTAAATTTGAAAGTAATTGTCTTTATAGTTTTTGCATAAAACTTCATTCAAAATCACCTAAATACGGCTTGTAGGCCGTTAATATGGGCGTAAAATTCCTTTACAGATAAAACTTTTGAACATGTTCTCATACTTATTTTTTAAACAATTTAAATTGCTTTTGTGTGGGTTGTGTAGGGTGTACTATTTTACAGTATTTGTTATAATGAACATTTTCTCATAACCCAGTTTATTTTTTAAACAATTTAAATTGCTTCAACTACATGGTTTGTATACGGTGTATTATTATAATGTCTTCTTAATCTGTACTTCTTATAATGCATTTGCTTTTTGAATTTTAATATTAACTTTCATACTACAACTTACTGACCTCTATTTCTGCTTCTGCAGTGTTTAATGTTGGATCTTCTAACATGACAGCTCTGAAAAGAAAGTGTTTAATTCAATCAAAATTAAATAAATAAATGTCAATTATTTATTAGAATGCAGGTAATAATTTAGGAATAATGCATTAAGTTAGAAACTCACCTCAAGGTAAAGATATCAGATTCTAAAAAATTTCTATGTCGCCTCTGGTAATCATAAGAGTGATCGTATATGTAGTAATGCAAACCTTCCTTAATGTGACTTCTCGACATTAATATTCCTGAAAAATTCAAACCATTTGTTATTAAATAGAATAATGCCGATGATCAGGGGCCCTACCACCACCTCTTAAAGCAGTTTTATTTTAATACTGTTTTAACATTTTCAATTTAGACTTGCAACGAATATTCTGTTACTATTCGGTATTCGGCCTATTCGGCTGCTTTAATATATATATAGCTGCTTGTGCTGATTGACTGATTGATCACCTCTCCTGAACAATTTTGTATGGAAATTTTTTTTTTCATGAATGATTTTATATAGAGGAGAAAAATTCATGAGGAAGAAAAATATAGCGAGAGCTGATGATTGAGGATTTCGAAGACGGGTGAAGAGCACAGCCAGGGTATTGAATATAAGTAGGGGGTGCTCGACCAAATGTCATTTGAAACGTCATCCAATTGGCAGTGAGCTGAAAAAAATTTCAAAATGGCGGATTCAAAATGGCCGCCATACGAATTTCGTCAATATCTCAGAAAGTATAAAATATGCAAGAACGGTTTCTTGACAAGAAGTGATCAGGTCTCGAAGGTCTATTCGATGGACAGAAAAAAAATTCAAAATGGTAGAATTTATTTTTTCCATAGAAAAATGTATGACGAATGTTGAAGAGACTATTGAAAAGTTGTGAAACATGTAGTACTTTGATGCGGTTTTTTGGAGGACTCTCAGAGAAAAATATGGAATGAGATGATGATTGAGGGTTTTGAAGACTGTCGAGGAGCACGGGTAAGGTATTATAGTTAGGTGGGGACTGCTCAAACAAAAAATACTCGGAACCTCATGCAATTGGCAGTGAGCTGAAAAAAAATCCAAAATGGCGGATTCAAGATGGCTGCCATACAAATTTCGTGTTGTTCAAATCTCGGAAAGTATAAAAGATAAGAGAGTGGTTTCTTAGCAAGTGGTGATCAGGATCTCAAGGTTTACGGGATGAATGGAAAAAAATTCAAAGTGACGGAATTTATTTTTCGATGGAAAATGTACATGCCACAATAAGTAGGGAACTATGCAAGTCATTGACGCAGTTCTACGGAGAACTGACAGAGAAAAATATGAGAAAAGATGATGATCTAGGATTGGGATGATGATTGAGGAGCACGGTCGTGGTTTTAAAGATAGTTAAGGGCTGCTCGAACAAAAATACGCTGAACCTCATCCGATGAGGTTCAGCGGTATTTTTTTGTTGGAACAGCCCTTAACTATCTTTAAAACCATGAACGTGCTACTAGGTAATTTTTGCAGCCCACTGCCAATCGGATTCCAATTGGCTATGGAGATGACGGCGATACTTTTATGGGCGGGAAGACTGCACGCGGGCCACATGTGGCCCTTCTTCTTCATTCAAAATCACCTAAATACGGCTTGTAGGCCGTTAACGCCAAACGCTTGTGACTTTGTCTAGCCCCGCAGGACTAGTTAAATTAATAACTTACCATTGGTCCTGACATAGCCTTCGACGGGGGTTATGCGATCACTCAAATACTCTTTTGGCTGGTTCTTCTTTACTCTGTAATGTACAAATACACAGTTTACTTAAGATGTCTCAGGATGGAGAGTGCAAGAGACGAAAATGAGGATGACAGCACAAGATTATGCATCTGACACGCAGAGGTCTATCACTTAAGAGTGTTTATGCGTTTACGCGTGAATCGCGTGTCGCTCCATACAAAAAATAAATTCCGTTCCCACTGACGCAATTTTGCGCGGAAAATGGTATTACAAAAAAATATATAGTAAAATAAATATACAACTTATTAAAATAGTAAATAACCAGTGACATTGAATATGAATTGAATTAAATTACTATAATTCAGAAATAACAAAATATCTTGGATTTTATCCTAAAATAATACGTTTAATTTATCGAAAAATGCTAAAAATGGCACTTTTCGGTTTATGGTTTTTGAATGAAAATCTAGGAAAATCTTGTTTTTTTTTTGAGACATTTTTTAGTATTTACTAACTAGTTATTAATTTTCTAAATATGTCATTGTTATAAGTTTGTGTTATGAAACATGGCAAATATCTTGCATCAAAATAGAGCTTCCACCGCTAAGTGAGTAATTAGCCTTTACCTTAAACTTTCTAATGAGAAAGTTATACACATATTTTCAAATATTTTTGAGACAAAAACTAGATTATGAAATGCCAAATAATATGATGGCAATTATCTAATCAATAATTGAACACATGACACTCTTATGTTACGTCGAAAATTGACAATTTTGACTCAAGCATAATACTAACGCATGAACAGTCTTAATCATGTATAAGACGACAGACTTGGTATTCAATATGGTTCTTTTTTTCTTGGTGAGTTATTGAGCATTTAAGAAACTAAACAAGCCTGAGAGTTCACCACAATGTTCTCAACAGTGTGTGAAGCCCGCCAACGATAAAAAAGAATCATCAAAATCAGTTTCGCCAAACTCTACATAATCGCGAACAAACTTAAATACAAATATATCTATCAAACTAAGAACCTCTTGTTTTTTTAAGTCGGTTAATATTCTAAAACCTTCTCCAGAATGTAACAAACACTTTCCTGAAAACCGCATCAAAATCGGTTCAGCCAAACGCGAAATAATCGCGGACAAACATGCATACATACAAACATATGGGTCGAATACAGAACCTCCTTTTTTTGAAGTCGGTTAAAAAGGCTCTTCAATCGTTTGCTGTTCAACATTAAGGCTCTGTGATAGTTACTTGTGGAAAAGGTATGAGTTTCCCATTGTCTGTATGCAGTGAAATCTATGGCACAAATCAAAGACACTCTTCGGTTATATTTATGTACAGAGTTATACAAAAAATACCAAATCGCCGTTGGCCTGTAGTTGTTTACATTAAAACTAACAACTTTTGTTCTATGGACATTTCAAAATTCAGTAATCATTTATTCATGCAAAGAAAATTATAAACCATGTTATTTCTCGACATTGCACTGTAATCGCCGTACCTGTATCGCCGCGGTTTTGCGCCGCGCCGATGTTACGTTATAGAGTAGTAACAATTAGAGTAACAAGTTAAATATTTAATATATTTTGATATTTCTCAAAATATTGAGTTAAAAAAAATCGTAGATCAAAAGTTGTTAGTATTAATGTGAACAACTACAAGCCGAGAATGATATGGTATTTTTTATATAACCCTGTACAAACCGAACTATAGTAGTGTTATTATCTCGCTGCAGACTCGGTCATAAATCATTCGAGTGTTTCGCTTTTGTTGTTCTGCAGTAATGCACAACTCAACAAAGAACAACAAGAAAGCGAAACACTCGAATGATTTATGACCGAGTCTGCAGCGAGATAAAAACACACCATGATGATATGACCGTACCACTGTCTCTTAAAGCAGTAATACTGCTGCACTGTTTTGACATTTTCATACTATGTTTCAACAGTTTGTTTGAAAATATTAAAACAGTACTGCAACATTAATGCTGATTAATGAGATGGTGGTAGAGCTTCTGGAGGCATTACAATTTACAGGACTCACTTCTGGCCACCATCTTCATCATCTGGGCCAAAACGTCTTTCTAGTTCTGCTGTGGAATTTAAATGTTTTTTGTATACTGCAAATATTTTTTCGAACTGCTCCACTTCAGGAATTATTTCTGGCAAATTATCGGTGCTAGGCAATCCGAATACTTTGTTGATCTTTTGAACTATTCGATCAATGTCCTCATCCTGCAAAAGCAAACTCAAACTTAGTTATAGTTCAATTATGACTTCACCCTTCACCGATTTTTATGAATTCTTTTCTCTACATTTGGTAGGTCTGAGAAAAGGTCGTAAGTTTCTGTAGTTAGCAATAATAAAATCTGAAATAATTATGTTTTGATAATGACAATAAAACATAAAACAAAGTTAATATTGCAGTGATTCTTATGTTTTTACTTTTTCTATTTATTTCTATAATACACAAGACCAATATGGAGGAAATCAAATTTGCACTTAATATAATTGATATTGCTCATGCAGTAAAGTTTGAGATTTGAACATATTATTTAAATAAAGTTTATAATGTTTTTCTGTGTGCAAATCTGCTTTCCAAGTGAAAGGTTACCTTTTGGCTTTTTATAAGTGTATAAGTTTACAGGCTTAAACTTACGTAAAAGAAGAGATTCTCAGATCAACTATCATAACTGATGTGGCTGCTTCAGACAAATGCCCAGTTGCACCAAACAAATGTAAAAATTTAAGTGTTACTTAAACGAATTTTATTGCAATCATTGTAACACAAATCAAAAAATGTATGAAATTTTAATATTTCTCACGAATAAATTAGTTTAAGCAGCACTTAAATTTAAAAATTTATATCGGGGTATATTAACAGTGTTTCACAAGTTTTATTTAAATTGGTGGTAATACTCACAGGTTCTGCTTTATTTTCAGGCTTATTGGATCTCTTTTTATTTTTTTTTACTTTCTTTTTGGGTTTCTTAGATGTTGGAGTAGCGAATGGTGATGTATCGGTCTCATGCTCTGTGGCTGAACTCACTTCCAACTAATAACCAAAATGTTTACATTTATTTATGTCGCAAAATAGTTTAAACAAAAGTTACAAAACCAACAACATTTTTAGACCCAAACTTCACTTAACCATTAACCATGGTTTAATCTAACATTCCTGTATTTTTTTGGAAATCACATTGAATAATATGTAGGTGTTTCTTTGACTGGAAACTTTGCAATTATTACAAGCTTTTATTTAGTTTCACCAGTCCCAATGTTTGTCCCTAATCAAATCTTGCAAGTTAAATTTAATTCACTTTTGTTGTATTTGATTGAGCTGACATTTAGCATGAGTTTGAAAATCGGATGACAATGCAAGATTATTATGACATGGAGCTGATCTGATATTGAACCACCATGTGGCCATATAAACTCAGTACACACAAAACATATCCCCATCGAGTTTGGACTTGTTTGATCCATCTTGATGAGTTCTTTGGCTAGATCGTAACCAGGGTCTTGTGCTGTGAAGAATATGGATAGATTTATGAATGTAAGCTTGTTTTTAAAATATTCCCGTGATAACTTGTTATGCATCTTTTGCTTGCATGACCCCTGTTTTATTATATGCCCAATCCATCCAGTAATTTAACAAGTTCGTGGGAGCTATGTAATAGAACATAATTTTGATTTAAATGCGACACAAAACCACCCGACATCTTTTAAACAGTAACATCTATTATGTATTTGTCATATACATGTCTTTTTGGTGCCACAATATAATTATATTATGACTATGGCAGTACATCTGAAGACTGCTAAAGTTTGTATGGAATGGTGCACTCCGGTATCTCAACTTAGAGTTTGAGGTGACTCACACGAACATGTTAAGCTGTGCGTCAAAGATCAGTCAGTTAGTGAGTCGCCTATAATTATATTATTATGTGCATAAGATTAAAGAATCAAAAATATTCACTTACTTCTGCAAAAGGATTAATTATGTCCTTGTGGCTAATTGCTATATCAGAGCCGGAGGAGGAGGAGTCTTCAAATTTTGGAATGCTTGGCCCAGTTCCAAACACCTTCCGTAATTGCCTCGATGACATGACTGCGTTTGTCTCTGTCAGAAAACTGAAGGCAAGAAAGAAATGGCTCAATGAAGCATAGGGTATAAACCAGAAAGGACATATAAGTATTGTGTACACAATTTTATACACATTGTGGGATCTTTATATATCTTTATATGTATTGTTGGAGCCTAATCCAGTCTGTGGTTTGTGCAGTCTGTGGTGGAAATTGCTGGACAAAAGTAAACAACTAACTAGTAGTGGTCAAAAAAGCTGAAAGCAAAATTAATCATCGTGCGTAATACATTAATCACTTAAGCAAAGGCTTTTGAGTTACTCTTTTGATGCTTAATGCTTTCAGCTTAAAATCTTGCTCTACTCTCAATCATATCGCGCCCGCGATTCGTAGAAAAATATGCGTTTTAAGTACTAAGCGCGCAAACGCGCCGACCGCGCTTGCGCGCTTAGTGGCGACTGGCCGACTGGCATCGTATTAAGTAGTGGTGTTTAAAGTTGCTTTAAATCAGAAGATTGCTTAGTGATTAATGCTTAATTTTTTAAGCGTAATATTTATCGCGCTTATTTTTAAAGTTCCAAGTATTCGTACGCGACGCGGATCCGATATCAGTTAACGCGCGCGGCGCGACCGATAGCAAACGCTCGGCGGCCGGCGATGTTTGCTTTCAACTTTTTTCGGTCGCGGCGCGTTTTCGCGCTTAGTACTTAAAAGTGAAGCAAAATGAATCCAACCTTACTGCTCATCAAAAAAGATCAGATTCGTACTCACTCCTTTAGAATTTAAGCTGTTATTAATTAAAGTAAGTTAAATTTAGTTGTTTGGTTAAAAATCTTGCAAAATAAAACCAACCTTACTGCTCATTAAAAAAGATCAGATTCGTAGCAAATAAAAATCAATCATTTTAAAAAAGCAATCGAATAATAAATAAATAAATGGACTTTTTCTAAGTAACGCGTTGTTGTGTTTATTTAAAAAACGACTTGTAATTTACGCTTTCGCTTAAATGCCCAACGCTACTTAAAACGAATATTTTTCGATATACGAATCGCGCGCGCGAAGATTTTAAGCTGAAATCATTAAGCGTCAAAAGAGTACCTCAAAAGCTTTCGCTTAGTGATTAATGTATTACGCACGATGATTAATTTTGCTTTCAGCTTTTTTGACCACCACTAGTTTAAAAGCTGAAAGCAAACTGCACGAGAGCCGACGCCAGTCGTTGCTTGCGAGCGTTTACTATCGGTCGCGCGTGAACTGATTTCGGATCCGCGTCGCGTACGAATTAGCGATCTCTGGCGTACTTGGAACTTTAAAAATAAGCACGCTTAAAAATAAGCGCGATAAATATTACGCTTACAAAACTAAGCATTAATCACTAACTTTTGATTTAAAGCAACTTTGAACACCACTACAACTAACATTTGACACAATCGTCTGATAACACGCGTGCGGGGGCGGTTGTATTAAGTGGGGCTTCTATGAAAGGGTAGTACTGCAAAAGACTGTTTTCAAGACAATTTTTCCAATTGAAGAAGTATGGCTGGATTAAAGGCCATAAGGGTGAATAAGCAGTAATAGGGAACGGCAGGTGTCCAGGGTTTAAGCAAAGAAAATCAAATACTAATACTACGCCTGCTCAAGTGGTTATTTCGAGCCAGAAGAGCGCGGGACAACTCCATCTGAAGTGGGAGGGAAATCGTCTGCTTCCGCAAATGTGTTAAGCTTATACGCGATTAAGCCATTTGCATCGATCTGGTACGAAGGTCAGCAGGGCGATCAGCTAAAAATGTATCAATCAAAACTGTATCAATATCAAAACATGGGTTTTGACCAATCACAACACTTTAAAATCACGTTATAACATTGACGCAGTTCTATGATTGATTCATTATCACCCGATCGCTCTGCAGTCTGCAGTCTGCAGCAAGGCGACAGTAGCCTTCCTCTTCAATAACATTAATTACTTACTTTCGTGACGTGTACGTTTGTTACAAGTCACTTTTACAACGTCTTATAATTCTCCTACAAATAACTAGGCATTTTTGACTAAACTGATAAACGAATGAAAAATATGGAAGATAGAATACCAATTGCAGCAAAACGAAGATTTACCTAAACTTTTTACCGACCACGAAGAATTAAGTTTGAGGAATTAAGCGCATATGTTTTTGAATAATACGATTCTCCATAGAATTTAGTTCCTTAAACTCGTAAAATATATTTAAATCACCAAAATAATACTGCTACAAAAGTTAGTAAAACAAACTTACCGTTTTACCAAGGTTTTACCACCATAGACAAAACACTTTACACTAGAGTTTACCACCATTACTGCTATAGACTATTAATCTATATTCTATGCTATATTCATTATACTCTATGACGGCCCAGCACAGAACATTATCTACAGTACAGTGTTAGTCTGAGGTGTTAGTGGTCTATGCTGCCAAGTGCCAGTTCACTCAAAGACATTAAACTAGATAAGTGTACTGTGTACCTATACGTAATTTATAATTATCACCCGATCGCTCTGCACATAGAGTAGGTTGGTAATTAGGGTAGCTCTGCAGTCTGCAGCAAGGCGAGAATCGTCTTCCTCTTCATCATAAATCATAATAACATTATTTACCTACTTTCCTGACGTGTACGTTTGTTACAAGTCACTTTTACAACGTCTATAAATAATTTTCCTACAAATAACTAGGCATTTTTTGACTAAACTGATAAACGAATGAAAAATATCGAAGATAGAATATCTATTGCAGCAAAACGAAGATTTACCTAAACTTTTTACCGACCACGAAGAATTAAGTTAGAGGCGCATATGTTTAATAATATGATTCTCCATAGAATTTAGTTACATATACTCATAAAATAGATTTAAATTACCAAAATAGCATGCTACAAAAGTTATTAAAACAAACTTACCGTTCTACCAAGGTCACCAAGGTTTTACCACCATTACTGCCATAGACTACTAACCATAGAGTAGGTTGGTACTAGCACAGAGCAAGGAATGACTTTATAGCATAGAGGTATTGTATTACATGTGTCTTTTGTTTTCTGTGGGTACTAGTAACGCCTAAACAAAGATAATATACACTAACAAGATTGAGTACTAACCATTCTTGCTAAGCTAAATTGACACATATTGCTTTGAAGTTAGAGGAGCTATTATCTTACAAGCAGTAGCTAGCTAAAAGCGGTCCTGAGCGAGACGGATAGATTTGTTTGGTCGTCGTGTCCTTGTCTGACATCTTGCCATCTCAACTAATTTTATTGAGTTTGGTAGAAACGGTAGATTTTTTTATTTTTGTTTTTTTATAATAGGTATACCAAAACGAAACATCTTTAAACTCTGAAATTTATTATACTAAGTTTCTACAGTTATTATTATAATTAGTTTGAATGATAATTATTTCGTTGTATAAAATATTACTTCAGTAAAAGTAGTATTTATGTCCTTGGGACTGGTATTACTAAAAGTAAGATGGTGGTTTGTTCACTGCTTTGCTTGGTGAATTCTCGTGCTTCGATTTGCGATTGATTTATAAAAAATCTATTTGTTTTTATGGAAAACGGTAAATTCATGTTGTGTGATAGGATGCAAAAATGAATCTTATCCTGGCAGCCGCTTTTCTTTCCATGGGTAGTAAAAACAACAATATTAATGTTCTGTAGGGTAACCATGAATTACGTAGATCAAAGATTTTTCTTGTAGTAGGTAGGACTTTAATTGCAGATGTATATTAATAGTCTACTATTATAATAAAAATAAATATCCCATGTTGATGTGTAAGCACATACCTACCTTAACTTCCGATCGACTGCAACAAATTAGATATTTCATTTTTTATTGTGTATGATCAGGAGTTGGTTTGTGTAAAAATATTATTCGAAATTCCCGGGCGAAATTTGGTCGGGTCGTTAAGTAGTTTCTGAAATAGAAAATTATTCGTATAAGTTTGAAGTTGGGAATAATGTCCGATGAACGATAAATCTCATGACTTCCCCTTACTACATTAGGGTTCATAGCTGGTGAAATGTGGGTGATATTCACCGTTTTTAAAAATAATTTGTCCTGTGAATTTTCTTTTCATCATGGTCACCTTAAATAAGAAAGGGATGCACTACCTGAGGTGCCCTCTCACTCGGACCGTTTTTTTCATCATAGTGCTCAGTCTTGTTATACATAACTAGCAGATACCCGCGGCTTCGCCCGCGTAAATTTTAGTTTTCCCTATTCTCACGGGAACCATGAATTTTCCCGAGATGAAAAGTAGCTTATGTGTTAACCTAAGATGCAATTTATCTTCATTCCAAATTTGAGCCAAATCGGTTCAGTAGTTGCGGCGTGAAGGAGTATTGAAGCTTGGTAAAATACGAACTTCCAGCTCCGTTTCACCCCTTTGGGAGGGAATTTTGAAAAGGATTTTCTTAGTGCACCCCTTGACCTCATAAGTGAACCTGTGTGCCAAATTTGAAGTCTCTGGACCCAGCGGTTTGGGCTGTGCGTTGATATGTCAGTGAGTGAGTGAGTGAGTCAGTATCTTCTTTAATATATTTAGAATATTCTAAAACCATATGGAAACCATGAAACTTTCCGGGATGAAAAGTAGCCTGTATAATAATCCAGGATAAATCTATCTCCTTTCCGAATTTCAGTCATACTTATCAGTTCAGTTAGTGCAGCGTAAAGTAGTACCTATTTTTCGCGCGTGAATATCAATTTTTCAGTTTTACTGCGAAAACCATGGATTTTTCCGGGATAAAAAGTAGCCTTTTTATTAACCCAAAATAATATCATCTATCTCCATTCCAAATTTCAGCCAAATCGGTCTTGTACTTGCGGCGTGAAGATTTTTCCGCGTGAATTTAGCTAATCCCTGTTAGAAGAGACAGCGTGCAGCGGTCGTCGCGTCTTCAAGGAATAACTGGATGACGAAATAAACGTACAATGGCCTTGATGTAACACTTATTTATTCATTAAATAAAGATTATCACATCAGCGTCGTTATTTATTTAGATTAATTACGATATAATATTATCACATATTGTTGTTTTAAAATAATATAAAATGGACGATTATAAAACACGTATGTTCACAAGAGCATGACAGAAGGGAAAGATAGACATTGACAGCTACAAACATTACTTTACTTGTCACTTGTCGAATGTACATCAAAACAAAGACCTTATGTTTCAATGTAAGGCATAGATAATAAATCATATTTCTAACAATCCCACCGGAAACCATGAATTTTCCCGGGATGAAAAGTAGCTTATGTATGATGCAATTTATCTCCATTCCAAATTTGAACCAAATCGGTTCAGTAGTTGCGGCGTGAAGGAGTATTGAAGCTTGGTAAAATACGAACTTTGGAGCCCCGTTTCACTCCTTTGGGGTGGAATTTTAAAAAAATCCTTTCTTATTCTCCGCGCGGTCATGAAATTAAACTGCTTAATTTACTGGAACTTTGGTTTATTTAAAGAGAAACTTATTTTACAACGAGGAATACATTGTGAACTAAAAAAAAAAAACGCGGTAAAAAAGAGAATTGACACTTGTTTGACACATTCCATTGATTAGGTATAACATCGACAATTTTATCCACAGATAATAATTTCTATTTCAATACCCCCACTAAATTATTGCCTCTACTATGCGAATAAGCTCATACAAACAAAAGTTAAAAAATTACTTTACAAATGCCAATCCTATCTCTTAGGTATTTAAACCTATCCCTTGACAATCCTTTTGTAAACAAATCAGCAAGTTGTTCCTTTGTACATACATAATTTAAATCTATTTCCTGTTCCTGAAACTTCTCTTTCACAAATTTATACTTAATATCTATATGTTTACAGCGTTTATGGAAATCTACATTTTTAATAACAGAAATTGCACTTTGATTATCAATATTTAAACAGACAGATTCCTGATTAAATATATCTAAATCTAATAACAGTCTTTTTATCCACAACGCTTCTTTTGTAGCAGCACATGCAGCCATAAATTCAGCCTCTGTGGTAGATAGGGCAATACTTTGCTGTCGCTGACTCGCCCAGGTGATTGCTGCACCATTTTTAATGAAGACATACCCAGTCGTGGATTTCCTGGTTTCAGTGTCTTTTGCATAATCAGCATCACTGTAGCCCTCAACAATGTTTTTAGTTGCTGCTGAATAACGGAGACCATAGTCTTGAGTTTCCTTTAGATATTTAAGTATCTTCTTGACAGCATTCCAGTGAGTATTGTCAAAGCTATCCAAGTACCGACTCACTAAGCTGACAGCATACATAATATCAGGTCTACTCACTATAGCCAAATGCATGAGAGACCCTACTGCTTCTCTGTATGGTATTCTGCGGTCAGGTTCTGACTTGCTCTTCTCCAGCGTAGTATGAGGATCGACGGGAATGCTGCTGCTATTTGCGTTGCTCATGTTGAATTTAAATAGCAGCTTTTCAATATACTTTTGTTGATGAATAAATATATGATCATCATACCTTTCTATTTGTAAACCTACAAAATTCACTGGTTTGCAGGTTTTTATTTGAAAATTTTGTTTAAGATCCTGTATTATCTTTTCTAAAATAGATTCATCCTTTGAAATAACTAATCCATCATCAACATACAGTAATAAGTACACTTTAGTGTTATTAAATTGACCTGTATAAACACATTTATCAGAGTGACTATTTTCTAAGCCAAATTTCTTTAATACAGAGTCAAATTTCTGGTTCCAACATCGTGGCGCCTGTTTCAAACCATATAGGGATCTATTTAATTTACAAACAAAGTTTTCTGGTGCTTCTAGTCCTTCTGGAGGTGTCATATAAATATTCTCTGATATATCTCCATAGAGAAATGCAGTTTTCACATCAAATTGTACCATCTTTAGATTTTGTTGACATACTTCAGAAAGTAATATTCTAACTGAATCATATCTCACAGTTGGTGAAAATGTCTCATTGTAATCAATTTGATAACTTTGTGAACAGCCCTTAGCACATAGCCTAGACTTAAAAAGAGGACCCGATGGCTCGTCTTTAATACGGAAGACCCACTTACAGCCAATTATCTTCTTTCCTGGTGGTTTCTCCACTAACTGCCAAGTCTGGTTTTGTTCATGTGCTTTCAATTCTTCTTGAATCGACTGTTTCCATTTCTCTTTATCTGCCGAGGAGATTGCTTCGTGATAGGTTTGCGGCAGGGCCAGATGTTCCAGATCTCCACCTTGACAAAGGTATGTATTAGTATTTTGTTTTATATTATTTTTATTTCTAGGTCTTAAGGTAATATTTTTATAACTTAATGATGAATCAACTTCTTTTTCAGGAATATACACAGACCCTTCATCGTCGGAATAAAAGGATTCATCAGTTGAGGTAGCCGTAGCATCTAACTCTTTAGGAGTTTGGTGACTCTCTGTCTGTGAGCTGGTAGTTACTGCCTGCTCATTGCTACTTTCCGTCAAGGGTACCATCACATAACTTCTTTTTATCGAATTTTCAAGAAAAACAACATCTCTACTGATTACTATTTTCTTAGTTTTAGGATCAATCAGTCTATATCCTTTTGTAGTATCACAGTATCCAATAAAAATCATTTTACTTGCCTTAGGATCCAGTTTCTGATGTTTCTGCTTGGGTGTGTGAACCATAGCTTCACAACCAAAAATTTTGATATGACTTAAATTAGGCTTCTTCCCGGACCATAGCTCCTCAGGCGTTGCATACGACAGTGCACGTGTGGGACATCTATTTGTTATGTAGGCTGCTGTAGCTACTGCCTCAGCCCAATACTGCTTCTGTAAGTTAGAATTGATTAGCATACAGCGAGCTCTCTCCATTAATGTGCGATTCATACGCTCAGCCAACCCGTTCTGTTGTGGAGTATATGGATTAGAAGTTTGATGAATAATTCCTGCATTTTTCAAATAAACTGAGAACTCATTGCTCAAATATTCTTTTGCATTATCTGTGCGGATGCATTTTATTTTTAAATTAAGTTGATTCTCTACCAGTGCTTTAAATTCTTTAAATTTAATAAATACATCTGACTTATTAGTTAAAAAATAAACATATACTTTCCTGGTATAATCATCCGTGAAAGTGAGGAAATAGCGAGCTCCGCCTAGTGATTTCATCTCCAGCGGCCCACAGACGTCAGAATGTATTAATTCCAGGGGTTGTTTTGCTCTGGAACCCTCAGTGGGAAACGGCAGCCGAGACTGTTTTCCCTTCTGGCAGCATTCACAGATAATACTGTCTTTATTTTTAAAAGCCTTCACACCTTCAGCGCAGTCTGTTAGTTTATTTAAATCTCCAAAATTTAAATGTGCCATTCTTTGATGCCATAGGTAACGATCAGACTCATTAGACTTACAGATGTATGCTGGAACACTGTGTGTATTCAGCCGGTACATGTTCTGAATGAGTTTAGCTGCTGCAACTTCAGTATTCTCCTTGTTGAATATTGTACAGCCGCCTTCGTTAAATTGAACAGAGCATCCATTACTAATCATCTGACTAACAGAAAGCAGGTTCGTTGCTAACTTGGGGACAAATAAGACGTTTTTAACCTGTATTGTTTGTACATTTCCCATTTTGTCGACAACATTCAAGTTAACTTTTCCAGAACTTTTCACTTCAAGCATTTTATCATTAGCAATTCTGATACTTGAGATCGGAGGTGCTGTTATGTCATAGAGCCAGTCATCTCTCATAGTTAAATGTGATGATGCTCCAGAATCGATATACCACCCACCATCGTTGCTTGTGCTTGCAGAAAATACAGCTACATAGCCAGACTCTTTATTCTGACTGTGTTCCTTCTTCTTTGAATTGCAAAATTTACTTATGTGCCCATAGCGATTACAGGAGAAGCAACGCGGACCTCTTTGGCTTTTATTATTCTTCTGAGGCTGTTTAGACTTCAAGTTTCTGTTCACATACAAAGCTGTAGACTCGGAGCTCTTAACTTCTTGTAATAGCTTAGTCTTTACTGAGTCAGCTGTTACAGGCACACCGGAACTTTCCATAGCCATAATCATTGGCTTGTACATTTCAGGTAAACCGGCCAAGAGTAAAGTACCTAGCCATTCATCGTTTACTTCAAATGAAATATTTCTCAGTTTGTGTGCTGCTGACATAACTTTATTCACGTATTCCTCGATATTTTGACAACCCTCTAACGTCGTAGTGATCAGCTCTTTCAATAACCCAACTCGGCGTGATAATCCCTTGTCGTCAAAGGCCTTAGCGAGATTCAACCATACTTCTTTAGCAGTTTTGGCTTCTTGTATGTGCACATAGTTAATGGGATCTACTAATAATATAATTTTCGACTTAGCTTTGATGTCAAGTTTCGGGCTCACGGGGTTATCGTCCTCACGCTCAATGCAACTCCACAAGTCTTCATGTTGAAGATATGTTTGTACTGCAAATCTCCAAGTGCTGTAGTTGTCACGTCCACTGAGTTTTTCTATAAGCGTCATTGCGTTATTTGAAGACATTTTTCGTAACTTTTAATGTTCAAACCGGAGCAGAGTCCAAAGTTCACCGACACGATCTCGCGTTTGTTATAGCAGTTTTCTTCAGATATCTTTACTTATTTCAATCAGATTTGTGGTCTGGGCCATAACCTCATGAAATTAAACTGCCTAATTTACTGGAACTTTGGTTTATTTAAAGAAAAACTTATTTTACAACGAGGAATACATTGTGAACTAACAAAAGCGCGGTAAAAAGGGGAATTGACACTTGTTTGACACATTCCATTGATTAGGTATAACATCGACAATTTTATCCACAGATAATAATTTCTATTTCAATACGCGGCGAACCATGATCGCTATGACAGTTCGTTTAGTGATGGGTCGTGTCTTTGGTCGTGTCGATATTTTTTTTTTTAGACAAAGGCGTGGCTTGCACTTAAGCCACGTTGGTAAACATGTTTTAAAAAATATTACAATGTGCATTTTTAATGTCCATTTTGTTGTTGTTGTATTAATTTAAGATTTTTGGCATAGATTAAGTAGGTAAGTAAAACGAAAGTTTCCAACCTTGTTATTTTCTAATAATGCTTAACCCGGTAAACACGTTTTTGCTATATAAGTATATATTTTATCATGAAAATGAATGCTCCCCATTTATTTATTTTGTCTGGAAAATTGTGCACTCGTTTCCATTACCGACATTTTTTTATCGATACTTGCCGCCCTAGTCGATAAACGTCATACGACGCAAAGTTTTGCAGGACGTAAACATAAATTCAGATTGACATAACTTCTTGTTAATGTTAAGAATTGTTAAAAATATCAACGGAATATCATTACTAATGGTATAAAGCTACCTAAAATTTATAAATAGTATTTTTAGACGCCCCCAATATGATCCCGATTTAATGGTGACGCCATTACAAAGTTATATGGTGACATTAGCTGTCAGTGTCATAGGGATCACGGTTCGCTGCACCGAGTATAGTGCACCCCTAGACCTCTTATGGAACCTGTGTGCCAAATTTGAAGTCTCTAGACCCAGCGGTTTGGGCTGTGCGTTGATATGTCAGTGAATGAATGGATGAGCCAGTATCTTCTTTTAAATAATTAGATGTCTTTGTGCCTAATGGCTCAGCACAGAACATTTAACGACAGTGTTAGTCTGAGGTGTTAGTAGTCTATGCTGCCAAGTGCGAGTTATTTTCACAGTCTGTGGTTATTTTCAACCACAGAGTACCTACAAACTTCAATATAGTCTATGGTAACTCTATGAGTTACGGCTATGCGGCTATTCCGTATTTTTGACAGTTACAGACTATAACTTACAGTGATGTTAACTGTTGCCTATGGTTCGTTATACATTGCTGCTTTATTAAAAAACGAAAGTAAGATTTTGAGGTTAATCTAAAATGAATTGGTACCTACTTTAGGCGACTCGGTAGGCAACTTTTACATTCCTGCTTGGCACTACTGCAGTCACAAAGTAGATGTTCTGGGCCCTATTCTGTGACAAGTGACTGACAAGTGACAAAGTGACCATTAGTGTGATGTCAATGCTGAATTGTTGAACGCAGTGTGTATGAAGGATTAGGAATCTGTGGTAGAGAGATTTAATTTTAAATCCATTGCTACTGAAAATTGCTGAAAATGATACAAGACATAGGTTTTACCTATTGAACTTCTCTCTGAGAATAGTTTTGGCCTAAGATGAACTGTGACGTGTTGAACTGAATTCTAGCAAAAGAACGTTGTAATCAGATGTGTAGTGTTTCCTCAACGGCTGATTACGGAATTTGGTTGTTTACCATCAGTAGTATTTGTTGCTAGAGCGCGTCTTAAGTTAAAAATGTACTGGTGGCATTCACTTGTTATATTTATTAATATTTCCGGTGTTTTTGTCAAGGCAGCGGTTATCCCCAATAACGATGACGTTGATGAACAGGGACTCTACAGTAAGTCCGATCATGTCACAATATTAACCAATAAAAATTTTGATAGAAAAATTTATGGTCAAAGGAATGCTTTCATAGTTCAATTTTACAACAGTTACTGCGGGCACTGTAGAGCGTTCGCTCCCAAATTTAAAAGCTTAGCTGCTGAATTGGAGCCTTGGAAAAACATTGTGAAACTTGCAGTGCTCGACTGTTCCATTGAGGAGAATAATGAGATCTGCCGGCAATTTGAAGTTATGGCTTATCCTTCTCTGCGGTATTTACACGAAAATTATCTGAAGGGCAATGCAAATGTGGGAGACAAATTTCGCCCAACCGATAGTGCAAATAAGTTGAAAATCCAGCTAATTAATAAAATCCAAAATGAACAAACTATGGGCCGCATGCAGTTTGCTCCACCTCTTAATATTGCATCATATACAACATTTGCAGATGCTCTAAGCAATGTTCCCAAAGATACAATTTATACTTTTCTTGTATTTGAAAATGATAACTCAACAGTTGGTTCGGAGCTAGCCCTCGACGTTAATGACTATGAGCACATCAAAGTTAAAAGGGCATATCAGACTAGTGAATTGACTGATATTGCAGGAGTGAGAAACTTCCCGGGTCTAGTTGCAGTGGGAACTAATATGGAGTCTTCTTTACTCAGCTCCAAAGATTCAACAAAGGATGAGTTATTAAAAGCATTAAATTCTTTCTTAAAATCAAAAGGTTATCGGTTCCCTATGCGAAGTATTGACCATGAAGAAAACAAAAACATTCTACAACACTCTGGAATTATAACAAAAGACACTGATGCTGTTTTTTACAATGATTTAGAAAAAACCTTGAAAACGAGTTTACACACAGAGATAACGAGGCATAAAGTATTGAGTGGGGAGCCACTCCAAGCACTGATTGAATATTTAAATGTCCTAATATTAAGTTACCCATTTAGAGGCAACCTAAAAGTGTTTATTGAAGATTTACGTGACCATTTGAGCAGCAAAAGTCAATGGACAGGAAGTGAAGTGTATGAGTTAGTGATTCGACTAGAATCCACACATGCACCTGTGTTTGCCCCTGATCTAGATTATGTGAGGTGCAAAGGTAGTCGACCAGGCTACAGAGGATATTCTTGTGGTCTCTGGACTCTGTTCCACACACTCACTGTCAATGCTGCTCTGAAGCCTGGCAACGAAGGCCCAAGAGTGTTGCGAGCTATGCACGGTTATGTTAAACATTTCTTTGGTTGTACTGAATGCTCAGAACATTTTCAAGCCATGGCTTCTAGAAATAGAATATTTGATGTGAAAGAAAGTGACAAAGCAGTGCTCTGGCTATGGATTTCCCACAACGAAGTCAACTTGAGACTTGCTGGTGATGTAACTGAGGACCCGGAACATCCCAAAATACAGTTCCCAAGTGTTGTACAGTGTCCTGAATGTAGGAAAGCCAGAGGCGATTGGAACTTGGATGCAGTGTATGACTTTTTGCAGAGAATCTATAGTGCTGCCAATATCCAAGATGTCCAGAAGGCCAGGTCCACCGCAGGGACATCCAGCCCCCTCTCCGACCTGGACATTGGAATGCTAAGCTTGCTGTACATATTTTCTTTTATTCTTCTTATTTTAGCTATAAAGTATTTCATTTCTAAACACTTACTTCGAAAACGAAGGTACAAACTTGCATGGGGTAAAGTATAACATCAAGCTACATGACCTGAACAGTTATTCTTTTTTCATACTCAAACAATTATAGATATTTCAATCCACGATGACGCGCCCCACTCTGTCCAAGTCCATACGCATCGAATGAAACAAGCAATTTTGACAGAGTGGGGCGTGTCTTAATGGATTGAAATATCAATAATTAATCCTTATAGTAAGGAGCTCACGATGCTAAATTGGTAGTTACTCAAGCTTTGTGAGAATCTATTGTATTGTAAAGATTGGGTGCTGAAATTAAAATAGTACATTTCCATATAAGTGCGGAAAGTTTGTCATTTCTTTACGAATCCCAGTTTGTTGACCGAAAGCGACAAGCCGAAGACACGGGTCAACTAGAACAGAAGAAAGCGAGAGGAACACAAGAAAGCACTAGTGTGGAAAGAATAAATTTCCGCACGCAAAACACACATGTAAATGTCTACTTTTTGAGCAAATGTATTAAAAAAAGATTATGTGATGTTTGCTTTTTCAGTGTTGGGGGAAGTTAGCACAGGTTTTCAAAAAATTAAAAAAAAAATTCCACACTTGAAAGTACCTGTACTTGACTGTATCAAATTTTTATACAGATGCTTCATTTTAATGTGCTTGTCCTGACCACATAAATGATAAATAATCTGACAAAAATCTCTGAATCTGAAAATTTCTGAAATGTGGTGAAAATTTTATTTTCGACCTGGTATATTAAGGGAATTTCTCGACATAATTCTAAAATTATGATCTAAGGACGACAAGCACCTCAACATGTGCATAAAAATCTGACGCGCTTGAGAAAATTTTCGATTTCACGATTTTTTTCTTTCCCCACTATACATAAATATAAATAGCATACATCATATTATTATAACCTTATTTTTTTAGCATCTAATATTTACAATGAAATAGGTCTCCACAACGCTTGAGTAACTACAGAAATTCCCCTCTTGGGCTACCCTACTATTAACACAGACTCATTTAGTAAGCTATTTTTGTTTGTTGTTGTTGTGTAGATTCTGATATATTTAGACTTCATCCTTTTCTCATATTAATATTATAAAGGTTGAATGTGTGTGTATGTATGTTCCTATGTAACTATAGATATTTCAATTATCAATCCATGAAGACGCGCCCCACTCTGTCAAAATCGCTTATGTTTCATTCGATTCGTGTGGAGTTTGACAGAGTGGGGCGCGTCATCGTGGATTGAAATATCTATACTCATCTGATTGGGCTGAAATTTGGAATGGAGAAAGATCCTGTGTGATTAGTGCAAAGCTGAATTCCACAGGGGGATGGCTAATATAATGTAAATAACTGTTTTTTAAAATTTAAACTAGGTATAATTAATAGCTGTGAGGTATTATTATATTTTTGTAAAACAGTTGCTACAGTCAAATATCACCTTTACATATTAAATCATTACTTATAGTTCTCTATTATTGCCATTAGTACTAATAATTTTAATAATAACTGATTTTGACAGAAGCAACAAATAACTAATTCTACATGTTTTTTTTTTAAAGTTAAATGCAGTGTTATTTGGTCCTATAAATTTAAATACAAATCATTTTGATTTGTATTTAAAGGACAATGATCATGGAATCCCATATCAAGCTGAATCAAATCCAAACTTTATTCTTTATAGATTACAGCCTCCACTTACAACTCTTATTACAACTCCTACAATTATTACTTTTTTAATAAAAATCTGGATTCTAAAGTTATAGGCAAACGAACAAGTTGTATTTCTTAGCAAAATCAGTATGACACGAAATGTGCATCGAAAAGAAAGTAACGTTTTGTATGCTAAATTATATTCCGGATATGAAACACAAATTCCTTGTGCCTATAGTTCATAAAAAAACACTATTCTATTTTCATAGAATATTTTGGTTTTGGTTCATGAGAAAATTTGATACCACCTTTGGTCATTCTCCTTTGTATATTCTAAGTATGTAAAACACTAATCAAAGATATAATTAGTGTTATTTGGTGTCGTTTTTTCTTATTTTCAAAACATCATCTTTTAACTACGACATCCCAAGCAACTCTTCCACTATAATTCACTGTTAGATATCACTAAAAATACCTATTTTAAAATAGCGAATATAAGACTTTGGTATCATACAGAATTTCATAATTATACCTCCATTACAAAATATTAGATTTTAACATAATATTATATACTAAGATGTTAGGTTGTAGAGAAGTGGTAATTGTGTAAAAAATATTATCCTTTTGAGTAATATATTCATAATTAGTTAAAGAGATCTTTCAAATTGTGTCTTGAAGGACCTATTTTCTCTTGCTTCATTTAAAACCAAAATTTAAATTTGCTAAGATGTATAATAATCATCAATAGTTATTTATTACCAGTTAGTTATTACTTATAACCATTATGTTACCTATGTTTAAAATTACCTAGGTGTATAAATAAAAATCTATAGAAGTAGCTTAAGAAGAATAATATATATTTTATTCATATAATACACAGGAAAATAAAGTAGTACCTAAATTATTTCTATCATTAAATTTTAAGCTTTCTCTAAATGAATAATTTTACATAAGTTAATGTACAGTTCTAGGAAACAGGGACTAATTTTTAATCCAATATGATTTAGGTGGCCAAAAAATAAGCCTGAACTTAATTTAACATTTTACAAAAAAAAATTTTTTTTTACTCTTTTTACATCAATTTTAATATAATATATAAAATTCTCGTGTCACATTGTTTGTAAACATAGATACGTCTCCAAAACGGCATAATCATTTTTTTATGATTTTTTTCTACACAGTAGAGCAAGCCGTTACTTATTTTTCATACCCTAAATGGCGAAATAATATTTGCCCTGTCAGTTAGTCTTTATATAAACCAATTTTAATAAAATGTTTTTTCTCAAATCAGCCTTAATTTTAATTAACTTTGCATTACATGAAGAATGATATACGCAATGGACACATTTAAAAATAATACATAAAGCATTTTAAATTAAAGAAATTATATTTTTTTAAGAAAAGTACTCGTAGTTAGTTTCACCTTTCTCTAATAGAAAAGACTAGATCAATAAAACAGAGATAAAAAAATCGTTATGAGGTTGTTAACATGTCTTTTTCAACCGACTTCAAAAAAGTAACAGGTTCTCAATTCGACTGTATGTTTTTTATGTTTGTTACCTCATAACTTTTGACTGGGGGAATCGATTATGATGATTCTTCTGACGTGTGGTCCCATATCAATTTAGTTTGTTCTGTTTCGGTAGTAGTTCTGGTAATGGTATCCATGAGAAAACCATATAAGTCTGAAATTTTTATTTGGAAAGAATGTAATCAACAGTAGTTTGATGAGAGTTGAAGTCGGTTTTATTGGTAATTAATTAACGTATATTAAGTATATTAAATGAAACTAATACTTTTGTCTTGTCATTTAAGCAGTTTGATTCTACGCCTGTGGAGAGACAATCAACTCTTTTTAGGTTAAGGTCAGTTAAAGTTATCTTTGCTTACTTGGTGGTGGGAGCTACAAATTACAAAATATTAGGAAATTTTTATATTAATAGGTACCTATTTGTAAGTGGAACTCTCTAGATGAGATTGATAAACACAAAAATAAATAAACAATTTTAAAAAATAAGGTAAATGTTCTCTCATTAAAATTCATTTATCTTATGACAACTAATTTAGCAATTAAATAATGATTTAAGAACATTAGGTAATTGATTTAGTTTGTGTTGTCATATTATGCTTTGATGCAATATTCATAAATCTGGTTACAAAATTCCAATTATTCTGCTAATTAATTATATCAATAGTCAATTCATATTTCTACATCCATCACAATAAGTACTAATTTTGTGTAGATATTCAACCATATTGATGTTTGTTGTTGTGATTGTGCTAACCGTCTTAACTAGTATTTTGGTCTTATTTTGTACTGTTTGATGCACCGTCTACTTGGCGTATTTTTATGTCATTTTATTTGTTTTGTCTGACCAAATACCATATAATAAATAATGGAAGCAAATACTATGGTCAATATCTTATAATTTAATCTTAGGGCTGATTTTTCAATCGCCAGATAAACTATCTGAAGAAAACATATGCCATACAAAATCTGCCAAAACGTCATATTTATTCCTTAGTAGGTAAGGCCCCTATCCCACTGAGCGTTATGCGAGCGACGAGCGAAGTTTCTCCAACGTTTGCTTTGCGTTGACGCGACGTTAACGTTGCGCATTCACTGAACGCAACGTCGCACGGTGGGCTGAAATTGGACTTTCATAGACAGGGATAAAAAAATAAGGGTCATTTTGACGTGACAACGTCTTATAATTCGATAGAGCCGGCTGCACGCAAAAAAATTGGTTGTCTGTAAAGTCGGTTTACTGACGATAGTTGAACGTGTCAACGTCTTCTTTGTCGCTCGTTCCGCGCTCGCGAGGTAACGCCGGTAACGCCGGATGAGTCATGTTTTTTCGTGCATGCAACCGGCTCTATCGAATTATAAGACGTTGTCACGTCAAAAAAACATGACTCATCCGGCGTTACCTCGCTCATGCGGCGTTCCCTCGCTCGCGTTACCTCGCTCTGAGGCGTTCCATGTAAGGCTTGAAGTGCAAGCGAGAGTTGTCACAATTTTTTTGACGTGATAACGTCTTATAATTCGATAGAGCCGGTTGCACGCACAAAAAAACATGACTCATCCGGCGTTACCTCGCTCATGCGGCGTTACCGGCGTTATCTCGCGAGCGCGGAACGAGCGACAAAGAAGACGTTGTCACGTTCAACTATCGTCAAACCGACTTTACAGACAACCAATTTTTGACGTGACAACGTCTTATAAATCGATAGAGCCGGTTGCACGCAGGAAAAAACATGACTCATCCGGCGTTACCGGCGTTACCTCGCTCATGCGGCGTTACCGGCGTTACCTCGCGAGCGCGGAACGAGCGACTAGGAAGACGTTGTCACGTTCAACTATCGTCAGTAAACCGACTTTACAGGCAACCAATTTTTTTTGCTTGAAATGGCTTCTATCAATCGCGTCGGCGTGATTGTACTTGCTGTCAATAAAGGTATCGTTAAAGTTGCGTTGACGCGAAGTCGAAGCACGAACGGTGGTAAAAACTCAACGTGGCGTCAACGCGACGTTGTCGCTGCGCAAACGTTGAATAAACGCTAACGCTCACATAACGCTAGTGGGATAGGGGCCTTAACGATTATCTGGCGATTGAAAAATCAGCCCTTAATTTAGTTAATGTGTAAAATTCATACAGTAAATCAAAATTTTAATTTTTGCATTAAATAATTATAATGATTTGTGAAATTGAAGCAAGTACATGTAGTTGATTTGCAGTTTAATATTGACTCGATAGTAATGGTCAAATTGATTTTATTAACAATGTACCGTATAAATTAATTCCGTCATGTATTTTATACATAAGTAGGTAGGTATATTTACTAGAAATCGCTAAATATAATCTCAATGCTGATATTGTTTCAATTTTCAGGTACATGAATGCTTAAGTTTTGATCGCGGCACGCAGGACAACATCCCAGTTAACTCCAAGAGGCCATATTCTGATCATGCCATTAATAATAATTATTTGTATTTATGTATAAATTGTAATCAAACATTTCTATGGAATTTCTATTATCATGGCCTATGGTACCAATATGTAATTTTTTTAATTTAAATAAACTGACATAATGCTTATTGTATGAATAAAGCAGTATCAATTTAAACCGCATTTTTATTCCTCGCTCTTACCTAGCTATAGTTTATAGCTGACCTTGCTCAATAGAAGCCAGGTTGCAATAGATAAATAAGGGTGGATTCTTTATTTCAATGGCCAGATAAACTAAGGAATAAAGTTGAAACATATGCCATACAAAAAATCGGGCCTTAACCGACTTCAAATAAAGGGAGGTTCTGTATTCGACCCATATGTTTGTATCTAAGTATGTATGTTTGTTCGCGATTATTTCGCGTTTGTCTGAACCGATTTTGATGCAGTTTTCAATAAAGTATTTGTATAGAATATATATATATAAATTAAAAAGGTATTTTTGAAATATAAATGAAACAGCAAATAAATGAGATTTTTTATTGAATAAAGTATTAATAAAAACCACATTAGCACATACATAATAAAAAGATTTGACCACACAAAATTCGAAATTACTATTCACACCCTCAGTGCACATAACTTAGCAGAGTGCATATTTGTGGCAAACAGTTTACAGTATTGTTAAATAGCTTATGACTGCTATAACAGCTCAACATAATCATGCATAATAATAGCATAGGCGCTGTGAGCTAACTTTGCAGTTGCAAATAACTGGTAAAACTGCTAGCGACTCATACTTATCGAAAAACGAAAATAAATATCTAAGTATATAATAAAAAAATCAATTGCCAAAATTTCGTGTTTACCATTCTTCTTGTTTAAATTCGAAAAGGGCTCAAATGATTTTAGATAGTTTTTGGGCTTTCAAGTCACGGCAATCTATTGGTTTAAACAGTAGGTATATTGATGTACTTTAAAGAAATATACTTGCAAAGTGGAAAAGAAGAATATCGACCAAAAAATGTACATGACCTGAATGAAAGAATTAGATACATCAATTATTATCATCAAAATACTATTTAATTATTTATTATTATCTAAATGCAAAAACAAGTGAACAAAATTATCACTATTATAAGAATTAGGCACATTATCTTACAAAAAAGGCTGTTTACTAGGGTAGGGTGGTAAAATTACAGTATCAAGATAAACTTGACTACCAGAAACGAAAAAAGTTGATGCTTTTTTGGTGCTTTCTCTATAAAACATATACTGAAGTTGACTGATCTATAAACATAGAGCTACGTAGCTTTTTTTTTTAAAAAAAGCTGTGCTACTGTTAAATACTCATAGTTTTATGCCACCATATCACGACATAAGTAACTTCTTCCAAAGTTAATAAATAACATGTAGAACACCAAAAAAACCTGTTTTAATGTTTTCACATAGGAGAGCCCGAGAGACGGATTACTGGATTTTAAATGTTAGATGCTAAAAAATAAGGTTATATATAGTATTGCTATATCAGTAGTGGGAAAGAAAAAAATCGTGGTCTTGAAATTTTCCTCAAGCGCAACAGGTTTTTAAACAGAAACTTCATCTTGATATGCTTGTCGAGGAGGGTTGCAAAATTTTATTATTTAACCCAGCAGATTAAGAAAATTGTCTGACTATGAATCAGGACGACAAGCATATAATATTATATTTGACGACCGAACGGCGTTGCGGTAGCGAACCTGCCGTCTGCATCGGAGGTCGTGGGTTCGATTCCCACTACTGGTGATGAGCATGATTGTTTTCCAGTGTCTGGGTGTTTTTCATTATATTTATGTATATTAATATGTAAGTATATTTATCAGTTATTTAGTACCCATAACACAAGCTAGCGCTTACTTTGGGGCTAGATTGCGATGTGTGTAATGTCAAAAAAAAAAAAGGTGAAGCGTCTGCATAAAAATCTTTCGCACTCGCATATTCAACAGAAGGATCATATTATTATTTGAATTTATTGAAAACTTGTACAAACTTTCCCCGCGCCTCTATAGCAAACACCATATAACCTTTATTTCAACAATTCAGTTTCTCACGACGCACGAGTGACTAACGATTTAGTATCGTGGGCTCCCCTACTATTGACATTGGATGATGCACTGGATGGTACCTAATTAAGGAATAAGGAGTAAGGGTCAATTAACAAACGCCGCAGAATGGAACAGCGACTTTTTGAACTTTATGTAAATTTTATGAGATACAAATTAAACACAGGTCTTCCGGGGAATCCTCGCGCATTTTTGAGAATTCCCCTAGCTACTTTCGGTGCCATCTGTGGAATTACGGAAAGTGGCGCGAACGGGGAATCGGTTGGGTCGGTCACAGCAGTGCGGTGCCAAGCGTTTCCGTCTTTACGAAACAATTCGCTGAAATAGGTACTCGAGCATCCCAGCGAATTCGCGCGTATTCTCGTGTCATGAGGCGAAATCGAAGCTTCCATTCCATTCCGTCGCAATTTAAATTGAGCCAAAGAGGCAACATATTCTTGTTTATCTTTTGTTATCGATTCATAAACCATTATGGCTTTTCTCATTGACAATTTGTTATTTTAATTTTGTTCAATATTATTATCTTAAATGTGAAATGCAATAAGTCTTTGTAATAGAAAAATGCAAGGTTGTAATAGAAAAATGCGCTATGGTATTTCGAAGCTTATTTCGGAGGGTTAACACTAAGCCCTATGTTACATTACCATAAATACAATTGTATATAAACACCAATACTAAAAATATACATAGTTTTATTTACGTACCTACTTACTTATATATTTTAGTAAAACTACTGCAATGAGTATGTTACTCGTTGCAATAGTTCTTAACATCCATTTAAGCGGTTCTGTAATAAGCTTATCACTAGTTGTACAATACACCAGTTCCACAAAAAAATACGTCATAATTATAAAGAAGGACTAATATATTTGTGCTAAATAAGCTAGAACTTTTATTCAGAATACACAGCACCTAAAAGTTAATCTACAATGCTAACTTACGTTGAACTCGCCAAGATCTCTGCGTTGGTTGGATGGCAGCTTTCATTTTTTTTATTATTGACAATTTTTTTTTTCAAATAAAAGAATTTTTTTTTGAGATATTTCTAATTTATCTTCAAAAGCAAAAGGATTTTAAGTGTTGCTCTTGCGAGTCTGAAAACCTCAAACACATATGATTTATTTTAAAATATTCTTACTAACAGGCTTCAGTAAAATATGGTTGTACTTATTTATTTTATTATTTTTGTCCTTCTCACTCTCACGGATACGTTGGTAGGTGCGACATGCAGCGTCGCGGAAGAATATAACAGAAAAACAACGTTTTACCTAATTACTCAAAAACTAAGCCAGTTATCAAAAATCGGTTTCTAAGCGTTTTTGGACATAGTTATTACCGACACATTAAAACAAAAATTACAATTATATCCATTGAAGTTTCTGATAAAAAACAGGAAAAATGAGATTTTGGAGCAACTTTTGGGAGAACTTTCTTTCGAGAAAAATTTGTCAGAAACGTGTTTCTCCTTCTAAGCGATTTTAGATTAAAGACCCAAAATACATGACGTGTAAATTTGAAAGTAATTGTCTTTATAGTTTTTACGTAAATCTTCATTCAAAACCACTTAAATACGGCTTTTACGCCGTTACAGAATTGTACATTAATTATATACAAATTAGGTAACATAATGGTTGAAATTATTTGGTTACAGCTGCTTTATTTAACTACAGTAAAAAATATTACGGATCAGTGAACCAACAACATTGGTACTTGGCCAGTTCAACACCGAGTCTCGATAAGTCTCGAAGAAAACTTATTACTTAATTAATTTGTGATGAAATAATATAAATAAACAGTGAATAAATTATATTTATACTAAGCTAAATAAAATAAAAATTAAAGTCTAAATAAAGTACGAATATTGGTTTTTATTTTTACGAATACAAAATTATGGCACGCTAGCCCGAATCTTGAGGTAAACAATGTTATCATGTTCTCACACATCCCCGATACACGTTGCCGATAAGACGGATTTAAATATAAACTTTGTACGACATCGAGTAACTAACTACTCTAATATTAAATTTAAAAAGCACAATACACAATTTTTTGGGAAAAAATGGCATAATAGATGACATTCGATATCTTATTATTTATTATTATATAAAAATTAACAAACAAAGAAAGAAAAGAATAATCAGTAATAACTACTTCTAACAAAGTTAAACAATAAATCAAAAACCAATTATTTTGTTGGATATTGGACTAAAGTCTAGTGACCGACTGATGGTTTGGTTTCGGCTTTGGCCAAAAAGTTTCAGTCTTGGCCAGTGTTTCAGACTTGGCCAGTTATTGGCCAAAACTTTAGCCCCGCCGAAACTTATTTTAATTTATCACACTTCACACTAATATTATAAAGGCGAAAGTTTGTCCTTAAATGTGTGTGTGTGTGTGTGTGTGTGTGTGTGTGTGTGTGTGTGTGTGTGTGTGTGTGTGTGTGTGTGTGTGTGTATGTGTGTGTATGTGCGTGTGCGTCTGCGTGTGCGTGTACGTTGGTACGACTCAACCGATTTGACTGAAATTTGGATATTTGCAGCACCAGAAGAACTGCAAATGCGTTGCCGGCTCTTAAGAAATTTGTTTATCCGCCCCTTGGATAATCCCATGTTATAGTTTAGAGATTTTATATATATTTTAAAAATTAAATATATTTCCAAGCAGGACCAAGACTGGAAGTTCGGTTGTGGCTGAACACCGTGTTTCAATCGGACACAAAACTATTTGCCACTTTTACTTTTGGACCGTTGTGGTCCATCATGTTATACGGAATATTTAAGCAAGCAACTCAGTGCATTTATAGTTTCATATGCACCTCACACGTTTTAACACCAAAGGCACTGAGCGGCGCCTTTTGTATATTTATTTAATTTATTCATGAAAGAAGCAAACTCCTTAAATACGAGAGGTAGTACGATAGTATACACTCAATAGGATATTTTACTCACATCAAAATATTGATTTATTCATTTTGAAACTATATTCAATGGTGAATACAATTTTGAAAAATAAATAAAATCGAGCGATAAACGGAAAAGTTATAAAGCAATTTAATATTTCTGATTAGACAGAGATAGCTATATCTTAGACAGAGACAGGGAAAGTGACAGAAGACACCAACTCGAAAAACTCAAATGCTTGTAAATTTTGATTTCTTTGTCAGATAAGAATTTTATGTTTAACGTATGTCGTTATTTCTAACGTAGTTTACAGTAAAGTAATAAAAAAATTGAGTGAAATATCGTATTGATTCCAAACGATCACACAAACAATTTCGATTAACCAACTTAGTGGTAATTACAGTCGGTAAACAAACACGCTCAATGCTAACTAGCTATGAAGGTAAATTATTATCCTCTTTGATCGATGAAAAATCTACATTACGTTAGGGAAAAATACGATCTCATTAACACCTACAAAAACGCGCTAAATTACTTTATAGAATTTGTATTATGCACTTTTTGAACACCAAATATTTTCATTTACCCTAAAGATAACGACAGTTTAGCTAATTAAAAAAATATAGCCTATTATTTTAGTAGAATAACAGTTATTTGTAAACTTTCTGTGAGTACTTAGGCGATTGGTCGTATCAATTAGATCATCGCTTCGATCATATCGCTTAGCCAGCCGTACAGAAAACTCGAGTCCCTATAAATTGTACTTATTCGAAAAGGAGATGTTTCATCAATGTATGAGACCTGGGCTAGGTCTATGTACGGTATACGGGTATAGCCCAGACCACATAAAACAGTTTATACCTATATATTAAACTAGTAGGGCGCGTGAGTGCGCGGGCCACATGTGGCCCGCGTGCAGTCTTCCCGCCCATAAAAGTATCGCCGTTATCTCCATCGCCAATTGGAATCCGATTGGCAGTGGACTGAAAAAATTACCTAGTAGCACGGTCATGGTTTTAAAGATAGTTAACAACTGTTCAAACAAAAAAATACGCTTTCAAAATATTTTTTGTTCAAACAGTCCTTAACTATCTTTAAAACCATGACCCTGCTCCTCAATCATCAACCTAATCCTAGATCATCATCTCTTTTCACATTTTTCTCTAGCAATTCACCGCAAAACTGCATCAATGCTTTGCATAATTATTGTAGTCTCTTTAATATTCAATATGTAAATTTTCTATGAAAAAATAAATTCATTCATTTTGATTTTTTTTCCACCCATCAAAAACACCTTCGGGTCCTGATTACCTTTTGCTAAGAAACCACTCTCCTATCTTTAATACTTTCCGAGATAGAACAACACGACATTTGTATGGCGGCCATCTTGAATCCGCCATTTTGGATTTTTTTTCTGTCCATCGAGTAGACCTTTGGGACTTGATCACTTCTTGTCAAGAAACCATTCTTCAATCTTTTATACTTTCCGAGATATCGACGAAATTCGAATGGCGGCCATTTTGAATCCGCCATTTTGAAATTTTTTTCAGCTCACTGCCAATTGGATGATGTGTCAAATGACATTTGGTCGAGCACCCTCCACCTATCTTCAATACCCTGGCTGTGCTCTTCACCCGTCTTCGAAATCCTCAATCATCAGCTCTCTCCATATTTTTGTTCTTAATGATTTTTTCCCCTCTATACGACAGGATTAGTAAAAAAAAATTTTTTCATACAAAATTGTTCAGGAGAGGTGATCAATGAGTCAGTCAGTGAATCAGCACGAGTAGCTATATATATATTAACAAGTATTTCTGCTTAGAACCGCAACACGTAACAAAGATTCAACATGGCAGTCACATTCTTTCATTGCGAATTGATATATTTGACTTTGACAGGAATGTCAATCATTAATAGTGTTGTGATTTACGTCAAATCGTACGACGCCATATTGAAGATCGATCATATTAATAACGGAAAAAAATATGTTTGTACTCCAAAAGTATACGTTGTAACTAAACAATTTAATTTTTCCCGAGAATAACAACCGTACAAGACCTAGCCCAATTTGAAATATCTCCTTTAGCAGATGTCATCGTATCATGGAAGATTTGTATATCAGTATTAATATTTAATATTAAAAGTGAAAATGGAAAACTAAATAATCAATAAAAAATCGTTTGGCAGAAGATTATGGACAGTTTTTGCAGTCGTAACCGGGCAGGAAACACCTCAACGCAGGGCTTTAAACGGCGCGAAGACCCTGTAGAAAACAAAATAAATATACATTCGTGAAATTATTAAATGCTAATAATTTGGATATGTTATCGGAAATGTATGAAATCAGGAATTCTATATATTTTTTAGGAAATGTATTTAATGTCAGAATTGTGTTTTTACACTTTTCCTAAATAAGCCAGGAATTCTATATATTTCCTAGGCATATTATTTTTATACAATTCCCTAGTTTTCACATATTTCCTATAACATATACAATAATAAGTGTTCCACCGGAGCATCTTCAGGAATAATTGACCTTAATTCTTACTAACTACTTTAAGTGCTTTACCTAATTATCTACGAATCTATAGGTATGTAGAGAATAAGATTATATTGTCCTCCAGATCGATCCGGCAAAGGCGGTTTATCTCTACTGAGATTTCAGATCAGGCACAGGACCAACGGCTATACGTGCTCTCCGAGGCCTAGGGGTGAAACACCGCCAATTTCCAAACTTCGGGCAAATACTGAGAATATCCTGATAGAAAATCTCATTAAGTACTTTATATTTATAGGCCCGACCCGGGGATTGAACCCGGGACCTGGTGATCTGTAGTTGAACTTGCTCTACCTATCTATTTATTCTCAAAAGTTTTGTGTGGTACGTAGTGATGTAACATCTGATAGCGGAGTACAACAAAATATTCGTTGCCGAATTTGCCGAAATTCCCACTATACGCCACAATATGGCGGACACCGTCCCTGTGGAAACGCGCCCGCGGAATAGTATTACAAGTAAGTGATCTGTGGCGTGGAGCGCGGCCCATAGGCAATACTGCCGTCGGCTTGCTACTGACGCTGTTGGTGTCAAAACAAACATTTTTGACACCAGTAAACTGGCGACAGTTTATCGCATTTTCCGGCGGATCTTTTGTATATCTCTATTTTCGTTGATTCCATTGCTAGTACTTACCCCGATGATCTTTGGTGTTTTACTTGAGATACTCCAATAGTTATCGCACCTTTCTCGCAGAGTCACCGCGTGCAGTCGGTGTAGGCACCAGAGTCGTGTCCACAGTCTACGTGAAAACAAGCGATGAAATGTTAGTAGAAGATTAGATAAACATGAAAGTTTGCAATACAGTTTCAAAGCGACGGTGGTATGGTTTCTATTTATGTTTATTATGTTATAGCAACAATTTAGCAGCATTTTAAGCAATTTTCTCGATAAAAGATAAACATTTTATCCATCCATAATGGCCCATTTAAGATTCAGCCATAAATATAGGTTCAAACCTCATAATATGTAATCGAAGTCTTAACCACTAAGCTTACGAGTAGATACTTATCAAAGAAACGCTCGTACTGTTATTGGGTATTTTCCTACTTTTGAATTTGATAAATATTATTTCTTTATTATAAACTAGGATAAATATAATGACGTACGCAGAAAAAAAAATCAATAAAGATTTACATAGTTACAGGCATTTTAATTTTGAAGAGGGAGGTTCTTCTATCCCTTTCTCGCAAAACGAAAACTTGTATGAAGCCACACGAAGCTACTATATGGCATTTGTGAAGTGTGACGTCACAATTTAATATTGCTATGTCTGTCTAATCAGAAATACTTAAAAGCTTATAACTTTTTTTCATTGATCTATTTAATTAGTTTTTTCAGTGTTCGTCATTATTTTTATACTAGTCTATAATAAAGTTATTAAAAAAAATTGGAGTCAAATACCCATCATATTAATGACTTAACAATAACATACCTAATGTAATAATATGTAGATAAGCGAATAAAATATAAGGTATCATTAATGTTGATAAGTCGAGAGGGCAGAATGTCTCGACCTTTTCATTCGCGATAACGCTATCTTAGGCTTATTTCGCCAAACCGTATCACATAAATAGTTGCCGGGTATTACCTAATACCCTATATGTAAGACCAAAACTAAAGTCTAAATAACCGCCAAACTCCCTACAAAGTAAAAAATATAAAAAACGCATTTTCTTACTTGTGTTCATGACGTCATACATATTATAGTAAAAAACATATAGTACACATAATATAGTAAAAAATTAAAAACGTGTTAAAAATGTATATGTTCTATTTTATAAAATCCATTATGTATTGTGTGATAATTAAGTAATGGTTGTAAAGTACGTGGCATTAAAATTCTTCAATAAATTACACAATAATTGTTTTTTAAATGACTAGTAATATTTTTGATGATCACGAGTTATGACTATATTAATTATGACTTGTGACATAAACTCGTTTGTACATAGGCATGAAATATATATAAATGCATTGTCTTTCACATGTCAAGATAACTTGTATAGAACTTTAATAAAATAAATTATTTTATCTAATTGTCAGACTTCATTGGATGCTTTATTACTGTTTTACTTGATAGTTTATACTCGACACAATACAGCTTTCCGAATTAGGCGGTAGAGTTAGATAGGGCTGAAATTACAGGCACCTTAATGTAAAAAAAATAAATATTTTATTTAAGGCTCAATCAAATAGTAGTCACCTATTAGATACGGTATTTTAAAACCGACCAAGTCCGAGTTAGACTTGCTCACTAAAAGTTTCGTACTTTGTGTCTTTGTTTATCCGTGGATTATTATTGCTCTGCAGTTTAAAAACTACAAATTTAAACGCCATGTATTTTCAGTTTAATCTAAATTCGCTGGCAATAAAAATTCGTAAGGCAAAGAAAATTTTATCAATAGAAAGTTCTCCGAACCGTTTCCCCGAAATCTCCATTTATCTAGTTTTTATCGGAATCTACACTGGATACTATTGTAATTATTGTTTTAATGTGTTGGTAATAATAATATCCAAAAACGCTCAGAACGAATTTTTGATAACTGGCTTAGTTTTTGAGTAATTAGGTAAAACGTCGCTTTTCTGTTATATTTTTCCGCAACTCTGCATGTCGCACCCACCAACGTTTTCGCAAGAGTGAGAAAGACAAAAACAAATTCGGTGAATCCTCTTAAGGGGATTTATTAAATTTATTTTTGTCTTTCTCACTCTCACGGATACGTTGGTAGGTGCTAATTGCAGCGTCGCGGAAGAATATAACAGAAAAACGACCTTTTACCTAATTACTCAAAAACTAAGCCAGTTATCAAAAATCTGTTTCTTGATATTGTTATTACCGATACAATAAACAAAACTTACAATTACCATTGTAGTTTCCGATAAAAAGTAGAAAAACTGAGATTTTGGACCAACTTTTGGGAGAACTTTCTATCGAGAAAATTTTATCCAATCGTGTTTCTGCTTCTTAGCGATTTTAGATTAAAGACCCAAAATACATGACGTCTAAATTTGAAAGAATCGTCTTTGTAGTTTTTAAATAAAACTTCATTCAAAATCTCTTAAATGCCGCTTTTACGCCGTTAACGCACATGTTTCTTTTAATCCCGGAAAAAATACAATGAAAAACCAAATTCACATAGGTGGAGCCACGGGCAACAGCTAATAGTATATAATTTACAAAAGAACGAGAAAATTGCTTAATTATGATGCTTAGCAAAATTAGAATTGTTAACAATGTTCCACTTCCAATGAATCAATCAGGCTGTTGTGAAAAAATGCGAAGTTACAACGTACTTTAAGCTTGTGAAATACCATAATGAATGAATGAATGAATGAAGTAAGAATAAAAATAGAATTAGAATTTAAATCAAAACTAAAAGTCTATATATTGACTTACATGAATGGGAACTAAAAGTCTATATTATAAAGTTGTTTGAGTGTAAATTTTTTCTATATTCAACTGATTTGAACCGTCTGAAGATAGTGTAGTTTAATATTTTCCACTGTGAAAACTAATCTCAACCAAAAAATTGTAATTGTAAACTTTAATTAAAGTACATCACACATTGGTACATATGAATGTCTGAGTACATGCATAATATTATTAAAAGAAAATAGTACTCGTTTGGGTTATGCACTCAGTACCGATTCTGTTCTGTTAATTTCAAAAAAACTGTTAAAAAAAAGAAAGGAAAATATGACTTTAAAAGAGAAGATATAGAGCTACCGTATTCGGGTCACGGCATGGCAAGGGATTTCAAGTTTTACCAAAGCACATTCAAACGTATGTTTATAGAAATACGACATAAATTGGTATACTTTAAAATAATCTCGCCACATCGAAAGGAGAGGCATGTCACGGCATTGAAAGACAGAGGACGCCGGCGTAGGTGACTAGGACGGCATGCCAATATATTTAGATTTTTACCAAAGGAAATTCAATCGTATTATTATAGAAACAAGACATAAATTCCTATGCTTTAAAATGATGCTGCGACAGGCATGCCGAGGCAAAGTGCTGGAATGCCGTGGTATCTAAGCGCTGTACTGACGGCAAAATCCCTTTCCATGCCGTGACCAGCATGGGGTAGCCTTTAAGGTTTGTTGATAGAGAATGTCATGTATTTAATTAGTTCGTGAAGTCTCAACTGAATTTGTGGTTCTAATTTCTAATCTGCAATTCGTATGATCTGTATGAACGCCTAGTAGACTCCTAGAACAGGCACGCTGATGGGACATAGAGGGTGTTCAATGAAAGATAGTGATATGATCGACATTTATTACCTTTACCTTAGCGATGTCCACACCCGTAACGCCCTTGACGAGCTCCGGGATGCACTGCACGATGCTGAGGACTTCCCCGGTGAGCTTGGCCGCGCCCACCTCCCCACCGCCGCACGAAACCATCGTCACCTTGCGGGCTTGCGACAGTGGCGCCGCCACTTCTGCTGCCACCTACCGAACAAAGGATACATTAACACGAATATTGGGAAGTACCCCAAGGGCGTTCGGGCCCTTCATCCGGTTCGTCCATGGGAAGTACCACCATCTCTTAAAGCAGTATTAATAAATAATAATAATATAAATATAAACATAATATACAGGACATTTTACACATCGCAATCTAGCCCCAAAGTAAGCGATAGCTTGTGTTATGGGAACTAGATAACTGATTAATATACTTATATACAATATATTGAAAAACACCCAGACACTGGAAAACATTCATGCTCATCACACAAACATTTACCAGCAGTGGGAATCTATTAAGCTATTCGGTCGTATTATTGTAATATTGTTTTAAAATTTTCATACTGACATTGTATGAAAATGTCAAAACAATATTACAATAATACTGTTAGAAGAGACGGTGGTACGGCCCAAAGTAAGGGCATATATTTAAAGTCATTCCTTGCTCTATGGGGCATATAATATGTTGGAGCAATAATAGGTCTCCACAGAAGAAAACTCCTGCCTCTGAAGATTGGGCAGTGAAGGTTTTTAAAATGACGTTTACAAGGAGGCAGCACTAAAACTAGAGTTACTTTCTCAGGTCTCAGAGTATACCCATTTGTAAGGGTCTGCATACTTTTGTGGTGGTAATTGCTTATATAACTCCCTTTTGAATATTCTATTACGCTCGCACTACACGTTCACGAGTCAAGTGAGAAGACTCATCACGAGTGGCGCCAACAGGTGGCGTACAAAAAACCTCTACCGTTAAATAGTTTAGCTGTAGCCCATACTTCTCCGGCTGGATGGGCATTAAATAGTACCAACTCTTTATTGGGAATCGAACCCAGGATCTGATACATACATAAGGCACTGAAAACCATTGCACTAAATTATTTTATTGAGGTAAACTCTTTATTCAAGAATAACTAGAAAACGTTAACAACTAGGGTATTTTTATATTTTACATAAATACTAGCTGACCCATTGGCAAACGTTGTTTTGTCATTAGGGATATAGAAAATAGCTTACAACCTACTCTCAGACCTACCACACATACAACAATCGGTCGAACCGTTTCGGAGGTTTGGCAACAAAAATTGACATAAAAATTTTATGTATCAAAGAGAAGATTGTTATGATATTGACTGATTATTTTTTTTTTTACTCTATACAAGTTAGTACTTGACTGCGATCTCACTTGATGGTAAGTGATGATGCAGCCTAAGATGTTATCGTACTAACCTGGAAGGGTAAGTAAATTTACCCCAACGGTTTCTACAAGCATCGCACCGGAACGCTAAATCGCTTGGCGGTGCGTCTTTGCTGGTAGGGTGGTAACTAGCCACGGCCAAAGCCTCCCACCAGACCAGACCTGAGCCAGTTATTATAGATAAGCAACTACCTATATTTGCAAAAGTTGACTTCTACAAGCTATTCCTCCTTTATTTAGTAGCTTTCGTGACTTTTACAAGCTTCCAAGTCAACTTCTGCAAATATCTATACTATTAGATGCTTATCTAAACTTCGTTTATAAAACATCCTTTACATGATGTTATTATAATGTTTTACTTTTGATTCATCTGTAATATTGTAATTCTCAATACTTATTTATGTCGATAGCTTTGTTATCGCTATGGTGTTTTAATCTTAGCACGTACTTAATATTATCCACGCCACGTTATAACGCTGATTCGTTCAAGCCACTTATCATATTCATAGAATGCAGAAACGTGTATTATTTTTAGGGTTTCGTAACCAAAAGGGCCAACAACGGGACCCAATTACTAAGACTTCGCCGTCTCTCCGTCCGTCCGTCCGTCTGTCACCAGGCTGTATGTCTGGAGTCATGATAGTCAGACACTTGAAATTTTCACAGATAATGTGTTTCTGTTGCCGCTATAACAAATACTAAAAAAAAAATGTTTAATGGGGCTCAAATACAACGAATACCCACATGAAACACCACACATCTCCAGAGATGTTGCCACCTCCTGAGGATGTCCCGGTGTCGGGACGAAACGGGCGTCGAAGAAATTGTTAGAAAATTGTGTGTGGTGTTTCATGTGGGCAGTGTTTCTGCATACTGTACCATACAGAATCTTTTCAAGTAGCCGATTATAGCAAAACAAATTAATCTGTTCTGCTAATTATGGATTTCCGCAAAATAACGCATGCTTCCATTGAAAGTATGATTTTATTACTTGCTGCTTGATATTAATAAGGGCAACAGGTTGACGCTTAAAATAAATTTAGTAAAAAAAATGTTAAATTTCAATAAAAAAATGTAAGGGGCTTCCAAAGAACCAACATGATTTTACGCTCGTTTTTGAATTTGGTGGGCAGGGGTGTTTAATTTACTACTGTTGAGAATGGGTCTTGATAGTACGGAACCCTCAACACGCGAGCCCGACTCGCACTTGACTAATTTTATTTTTATACGATTCTTTACTTTACTGTCAAGCAAAATCATTTTTGTATCAAGGGATCTTACAGCATTGATTTTCAAACTAAAAATAAAATAGTATTGGGTTTTGCTGTAAGGAATTATCTACGTTTCGGACACTGCGCAGCCAAACCCCTCCTCGAAAAAATCTCGAAGAGTATGTAGATTCATCCGTCCAATGATAGTGGGTAAACCGCTATAAACTTGACTCTCCTGATGGTCTGCGGCACGCGGGGCGGGTGATGCGATTGGCTATAACGATACGTCAGCGCTACCGGCGGACAGCGACAGACTTGCTGATTGGCTGAGCGGCTCCCGCCCCGCGTCCCGCAGACCATCAGGAGGGTCAAGTTTATACAACACGTCAACAGTCAACACCAAGGTACCTACTATTTAGTGTTCTGTGACCAAGACAAAAACATTTTCAAAAAAATGCCCGTTTAGTCAGGAAATGTACGGAAAAGAACCTTCTTAACACATTAGCTCAAATAGTGGACTTTTCCACGTATGTTAAGCGTGCGCAAAGTATTTCTTTTCCGCACTAATACTTTTTGTTTTACTTCTGCATAGAGGTTTTAATCAAAAAAGGTTGTAGTACAGAATGTTTGTAGTCCAGAATGTATAATAATGACTATTTTATAGCGTAAACACTATTAATACTTGAATTAAAGGACGTAACTTTTTAAATTGTTAAATCTGAAATAAAAATATAATTTTTCAACAAAGTTTCATTGTTATTTGTTTCAGAGTTACTTTTTTGTAAAACAAAAGGACTTTCATAACTTCCGGATTCTGACCCCGTCACAGAGTGCATCAGGTGACCATAGACAATTCTTGTCCTCTTTTTGTTTATTTTTTTTTTGTGCGTGAGTGGTCTGGATGCATGGTAAATTACATACCTTAAACTACTATTATAATATTTTTATTTTTGGCCCTAACTTTATGTACTTTCGCAAATGTGTTAAAAAATGTCGTTCAATGCACGGGCGGAATTGTCATTTCCACTCGTCTCTACTGTTGAAACGCGCCTACGGCTTGTGTCAACAAACCGAGACTCGTAAAGAAATGACATACTTTCCGCACTTATATTGAAATGTACTATAGCCTTGGGACCTGTACCTGACCAATGACCTGTGAGAAGAACCCGTCGGCTTCGAAGAAATGTTTCGAAGTATTTTACCCCTTACCTTAGGCAACGTCTCAAGCATCATGTCCACCATTGCGGCCGAGCCGTACTCTTTCCAGGCGTCCGCTTTCTTGGCCATTTGTTCCGCATCAGCAGCTGCCTTCGCTTTGATTGCAAACGCCTCAGCCTGTTGACAAGTAAGTAAATTTTGTATAAACAAGCAAAGTTTTGATATACCCTATCCATATAGTTATTTCACGGATCTCAGAATCGGGTCTATAACGTTCGTTCGTTTCAGCCGACGGACGTCCACTACTGGTCAAAGACCTCCTGCAATGATTTCCAGATCTCACGGTCCTGCGCCACTTGTATCTAGCGCCTTCCCGCGACACTTTTAATGTCGTCAGTACATTTGGTCGGAGGTCTGCCAACACTGCGCTTTTCCGCCATTCCACTTTCTAACGATTTGGATGTATTTTGGTTGAAAGCATGGTTTTTGTGTGAAGACGGGCATGTTAGCTACTGCTAGCAGATAGTGGATAATATCCAAGAGGTTTTGCTACTCCATAAAAAAGTGCATTTCTATTGTACAGGGTACTTACTTATACCTTTTTCATGGCGGTATAAACAAGGTACGCCAATTTATGGCTTAAAATCATTCCTAATACTATTATTACTCCCTTTTATTTACTCCCTTGAGTGGTTGAAGTTTAGGTATCAAGTACCTAAACTTCAACCACTACTACTTCCACTAACTTCTTATACCTAACTTCCATTATCTGCTACCTTTGATAACTAATGTCGTCTTTTTATCTTTTGCCTATTCCTATCTGCGAAAACTTTTCATTAGCTTTAAGATAATTATATGTAAGACTAGTCAGTAAGAGTTAGCTGTAAGTTTTCCTTGGATAAATAAAGTAAAATAAAATTTAATATTTTAAATGTGATGATTGGTATGGGACTGTGTGACCCAGGGAAACGAATTGGATTTTTCTGTAATGTGCCCCTGGATATGTAATTCAGTAAATAAATAAAAAAGTATCCTTACCTCACCGCGAACCTTAACAGCCTCCGCTTCGGCTTCGGCTTCGAGAACCGTCTTCAGTCTGTGCGCTTCGGCCAGTTTCTCCAGTCTGAACTTCTCAGCCTCAGCTGGTCTGAAAATAATACAGTTGAGTTAAGTTACTTGACATTTGTATACCTGGTTTTTCACACTTCACACTAATATTATAAAGGCGAAAGTTTTTAATAAATAAATAATAAATTTATTTACTTTTAAGTTACAAGTTACAAAGTATTTAGACAGTTAACTTATAATTATACTTAAACTTACTTATATGTATACGGTTTGAGCACTGACAACTGAACTAGTGAAAACTGTGTTTCAGCGGTCAGTAAAGGTTTGTGTGTAAGTGTGTGTGTGTGCGTGTGTGTAAGTGTGTATGTTTGTTACTCCTTCACACCGCAACTACTAAACCGATTTGGCTGAAATTTGGAACATAGATAGCTTATAACCCGGATTAAAACATAGGCTACTTTTTATCCCGGGAAAATCCATAGTTCCCATCGGATATTTAAAAAACCCTAATTTTCAACAGTAATCTATAGCTACAGCTATAGGTAGATTACTTGGACAATCTTTCCTGAAAGTAGGTGTAAATGTCATTGAAAAGGAAATTCAATTTTTTCTCGGGATTAGTAAAAAAATCGAATTTAACGCGGGCGGAGCCGCGGGCAAAAGCTAGTTTTTTTTAATATTTTCCACCGTTACAATAATTACAGACGTCGATTTGGCACAATCCAGCTGTCTATATTAGCAAATTGATTAAAATACCTACAGGCTATATCGTCGTCGTTTCAGCCGATGGACGTCCACTGCTGGACAAAGGCCTTCTGAAATGACCGCCAAACACCACGATCTTGCGCCGCCTAAACCCAGCGACTCCCCGCGACTTTCCTTATGTCGTAAAGCAAGGTGAAGGGACTAGCGATTGATTACCTAGCCGTGGAGAACAGCCCATGAAACATGGTACCATATTTTATATTAAAGAAGGAGGAGGTTATCAATTCGGCCTGTATGTTTTTTTTTTATCATAATAATTATTTTGTATATATTTTTTTTCCATTGACGCCACATCAAATACTCAAAAGTATAAAAAAAAGGTAACAGCAATACAAAACTATGAAAGGGATAGTTGATTTATAAACGTGCTTTTAGGATCAATTTACACCGACGTGGAATTAAATGGAATAGAAGCGTCAATTTCACCTCATAACGCGAGAATTCAGAGGAATGCTCGAGTATTCCAGCGAATTGTTTCGTAACCGCTTGACACTGCCGACGACCCACCCGACACCCCATTCCCGCGGATTCCACAGAAGACGCTGATAGTAGCTAAGGGAATTCTTGCGTCAGTTTCGCCTCATAACACGTAAATTCGCTGGAATGCTCGAGTATTCCAGCGAATTGTTTTGTAACCGCTTGACACTGCCGAAGACCCAACCGACTCCCCGTTCCGGCGGATTCCACAGAAGTTGTCAACAGTAGGGGAATTCTCGAGAATGCGCGAGGATTCCCCGGAAGACGCGCATGTAAATTGACCCTTAATCTTTACCTGCGTATAGTCGCCTCCAGTTCCTTCTCTCGCCGCTGCACCTCCCACTTCTGCACGTTGATCTCCTGAGTGCGCTCCACGACAGCGATCTGCATTTGCTCTTCCTTGATGCGTTGCTTGGTCTTCGCCGCTTGCAACTCGTATGCCATTTCAGCTTCGGCCTACACATAAAATTTCATTGAATAACATTTACTAAACCCATTACTGTTTTAAATAAGGACATCACACATGGCAAACTAACCCCAAACTAAGCGATAGTAACTAAAATAATTATTATAAGCTTAAAAATTTATCAATCGTCTGACTTTATTTGGATCCACGGAATACCAGCGCTGTGTCCGTGGGTCTAATTTAGGCCCCACAGTCGTAACAAACGCTGAGTGGACTACATTTTGGAATCACAAAAATTTCATACTCACTACATATGTATTTTGTGGATTTATACTGTTTTGTGGTTCAGAATAAACGATTTTTCTTTCTTTCTTTCATAGTGTGTGTTACGTATCTACTATATAACAGATCAAAAATTATCCTTTAAAAGTTTTATTTAGGTTGACTTATAAGGTTGTTTAAAGGATTTATGTGAAAATCGAAACGCATACACGGGCGATAGGTATTGCTGCGATCTGATCGGCCATTCACCGAATACCGACGAATCTATATCAGAATATTGGTAAAAATTGATATTTTATTTTCAGTCTAAGTTTTATGGCCTCTATTACATGGAACTGCATAAGATTTTATAACAAGTTACCACATAATGTATTTTAAACACCACTTCATTAATAAGGCATACTATAATATTAAGGACTATATTAGTGACACAAGCCCTTTGGAATAATGAATTGCTCTGTTGTTACTAGCCTATTTAATATTTATACTCATTGTTGTTAAATGGTGATAACATAGAATACCCGGCTAAGTTTGTTGTAAGCTTTTTCTCAGCGGCAGGCGCGTTTGTGAACCCTCGTAAATCTAGTTTTAAGTTTTGAAATAGATATCACCATTATAGAGACAGTGTAAAATTAAATGACTTTTCATAAGAGCCTCTTTATGCTAGGCCTACATGAAATAAAGTATTTTCTATTATATTTACATAATTCTATTATAAAATGTTTACATTTTATTTATATTATTTTATGTAGCGCATCTAATACCAATACAAGGCTCTTTAGATGTCACTACTAAAAGCTCTTACCAGAGGCATAGATATTTCAATCCACGATGACGCGCCATACTCTGTCGAACTTCATACGAATGGAATGAAACATAAGCGATTTTGACAGAGTGGGGCGCGTCGTCTTGGATTGAAATATCTATAACTGCTTTGAAATGCACTTAACTTAGGGCTCTAAAACTGAACAGTCATCATTTACCTTTTTAGTTTGTACTTCAACATCGTATGCAGCCTTCTTCAACTCGAAGTCCCTCTGCGCTTTAGCGATTTCCGTATCATTAATGAATCTGGCCGCCATCCGTTGTTCCTCTGCCATGGCCTCCTTGATCTTGGCTTCAGCCTGTGCCTCGGCTTCGCCTATTCGCGCATCTCTCTTCACTTCTGCTGTGCGGGCCATACCCAGAGCTTTCAAGTAGCCCTGCGAAAACAAGGAATCGTGTAATTATAATACACACTGAGAAGTAAAACTATGGGTATACAGCGCAACCTCGATATAACAAATCGGATGGACACTGCATTGATTAAACATATAAAAGATCACTTAGTGACTTCATGCATGTATTTTTAGTCTCCGCCCTGAAGCATCATTTTTAATTTGTCAAAACTGTAAAATGGCGCTAATGTAAGCGGCAACACCAATTGCTATCAGCGGTACCGAAATGTTGCGGGCGATAACGACGCCATATTTGAATTTTTTTTGGCTTCAACATACGTCACATATTTCTCATCCTCTTAGCGTAGCGTACTTCGTCATTAGATGGGTACAAGTTGTATACCTACTCCTAAGTTTGTGTTTTCATTATTTCTTCTTTTTGTTATATTTTTATTCTGTGGTGTGCAATAAAGTATTTATCTATCTATCTATCTATCTACAAGTTAAACTGAGGTTTGATATGTTAAGGTTATGTTGGTATAAAATTTGTTATAAAAAAGGTAAACAAAAAATACATAAACAGTTTTATTCACCTCAATATTACATACTCATCTTGTTATCGCAAACAATTTCTACTATACGAAATTACTGTAAGGTATAATAAAAATTTTAGGTTTAAAAAAATTCGTTATAATAATTAAAGGTATTTACATTTTTATTTTGATAGTTGAAACTTCTTCGGAGGATGTTCGCAATGTATATTTTACATTGACACATATTATGGACAATTTATGGAGATTTACTAAGGATTTGTTTAATCAAGGAAGTCGTATTGAGATACGTTATATAAAGGTTGCACTATACCTACATCTATATAATATGTATGACATGGTTACTTCTATGTGTGATGTGGTAATCGATTATCGATGCCTACAGGAGCATTAGCCACATGACATATTCCGATCCGATAAAAAGATGGGAATGGAACGAAATTCATAAATTGTATAGAGTATGAAGTCACGTGATCAACCTCGTCACGTGATTACCTATATTTACATTTTTGAATTTTGTTCCATTTACATGTATCGCAATATGTCGTATGACTAGAGCTGCAATCGTTTTTAAAGCTGATAGCCTAAATAGCACATTTAACGCAAGATTGATGTATTTACTATGTTTAGATTCTGATAGGTTTGTTGTGTATGTACCTACCTACATTACAGAGTAGAGTCTCAAAATATCGAGTAAAAAAAAGTCGTAGAACAAAAGTTGTTAGTTTTAATGTAAAAAATACGATTTGGTATTTTTATATAACTCTGTATACACATATACGTTTTTATTTTCATTTTACACTCGTAGCGTTCAGTGAATAGCCAAGCTTGCCAAGAATACGAGAGCCTGTCTTAGTCACCATATCTAGGGCAATTTCAACAATTACATAATTGATGGACGTTTGAGAATTAGGCCGCACCACCGCCGTACAGTGATGAGTCATATCAAGGAATACTGCTATTTCCATACAACTCCATCCTTTTAATAGTCGTAATATATATTATTAAGGGCATATTTTTCAATCTCCAGATAAACGTTAACTAAGGAATAAATATGACGTTTTGACAGATTTTGTATGGCATATGTTTCAAATTTATTCCTCAGATAGTCTATCTGGCGATTGAAAAATCGGCCCTAAGTATGATTATTTATTAAGTACAATAAATAAATAAATATCAAGACAATTTACCAACCTAAGCGATAACTTGTGTTATCAGCACTAGACAAGTGATAAATATACATAATATTTATTATACATAAATACAAAATATTGAAAAACAACCAGACACATGAAAACATTCATGTTCATCACGCAAACATTTTCCAGTTGTGGGAATCGAACCCACGACCTCCGACGCAGACGGCAGGATCGCTACCGCTACGCCTTTCAATAAATTGTTGTTACTATCTACAAATATGTCCTCCTTAAGGGGATTTATTGAATTTATTTTTGTCTTTCTCACTCTCACGGAGATTTGGTAGGTGCGACATGCAGCGTCGCGGAAGACTAAAGCAGAAAAACGACGTTTTACCTAATTACTCAAAAACTAAGCCAGTTATCAAAAATCTGTTCTAAGCGTTTTATGACATTATTATTACCGATACATTAAAACAAAAATTTTAATTACATCCATTGTTTTCGATAAAATTCATTCCAGTTTCCGATAAAATATAGAAAAACTGAGATTTTGGAGCAACTTTTGGGAGAACTTTCTATCGAGAAATTTTTATCCAATCGTGTTTCTGCTTCTAAGCGATTTTAGATTCATCATCATCATCATCATGCAAATAGGGGCAACCACGTTAACTGTGCGTTTACTTCAAGATTAGTACCTATTCATAAATAGTCTAATTGCTTAGAATTTGTCGTAACATGTACCTACATGTGTAGAATACCAACGCCACAACCGGCCGCGCGACAAAATGAAAACTATACACGAATAATAACTTGTTGCGAAAAATTATACGAAACTCAATCACTTAGCGTACCCGTACACGAGGCACTAGCCACAACCACAAAACACCGCGACCGAAGTATTTACTGTAGTTTTCATACATTTCCTATGGACTGGCCGATGGCCATCACATGCTACAAAATGTGGCTCCTCATTTCTTGTGGCCCGCACTGGCACTTAACGCCACTCGCGCGTTTCTCGAAATTAAACCTTATTGAAGATATAGCACGCATGAATTAGTAATTAAAAAAACACTACTACCATGTGGTAAAGCGAAATTTCCCAAATACATATAGCATATGCTATTCGGAATGAAGTAAGGATTCTTACGATACCTCATATACAAATCTATTCAGTCGTTTAGAACTTATGGTGGAATAAAGAAACTTACATATTTACATGCACCCTAAAAACATATTACACTCCTTTTTTGGGCAGTCGTGTAAAAATAGTACTACCAACCAACATAAGTGTCGGCCACCGTGCACTTCAGCTACCTTTGTGGCCGCTTCTAGCTTCTAGTGGCAGCGTTTATGGCTGAGGCGTGTTGCCCTGTGCGGCGACTCTTATGTAAACCCGTACGTAAATAACTGGGATATATTTTTAAAGGTATTCTATAACTGGATTGTTTTGACAAAACGGGAATACTGTAATCTATTTGTTTCATGACGTCACTTTTCAATCTCCCTCCACGATCACGAGCCCGCCCTTCACTCGTATATCGTACGATTCTTAAGGATGGCTCCATAGAAATATAATACTAAGGATGACGGGTCAGCGCTAAAGTGTCCGAACCGAAAGAGAGATAAAACGCGAAAAGGTAGAGAATTGCACTATAGCTAGTTGCAAGTAAAATTAGGCTGTATAATAATGGTTTAAGAAATAAATTACAATGTTTTAGTTTGTTTACAAAAATACACATATACCCTCGTTTTATATATAGGTTGTCTCGGGACACTTTTTTCGTGAATTTTGTATTACACCCGCTGTCCTTAAATAGTAAGTCAATGATTGGCTCGGCCTTTTTACGCCTTTGTATCGATCTCCAGAGCTCTTATGTCATCCAAATGTCTGTTATCAACGGCATGTTTAAGAGCGTTAACCGTTTCTTTTATCATAGTAATAATGAAATTATAAGGCGCAAAACAAGAATACATATTGTTCATTGTAACTAACTGCTTTTGATAGCATTATACAACAAAACGGACGAAGCCGCAAACAAAAGCTAGTTCCAAATATATCCGCAAGCGGTGCCACGCTATAGAGTAGGTGAAAAACATGTAATACTAATGTACTTCTTTTGACAACACAAAAGTTAGTAAATTATATTTACATACCTTAGCTCCCTGACAAAATAGAAAAAATATTTTCAAATAACTATTATCATTTCAAACTTGTATTAAGATACCTATAACAATACGGTCACATTTTTAAATAATTAAACTTATAAAGGTTACATACTTTGGCAAGTCTTTCTCTAAAACTTACTTTATGTTTTTCTAAGACATTTGACTAAAAATTGGTTTAAGTTGTTCTCATATTTTGGCAACAGAACTAAGAGATGTTAGGTAAATATTAAAAAAAAAGATAATCCAAATTTAACTTTGTGAGTATAAATCCATATATTAACTCTATCGATTGCTATCAGAATCTTGAATATAATAAATGTAAGCATGGGATTAATATCATGAAAATATGTTTGGAAGTTTTTTTTACAAAGTTACATACTTAGTACTTACGTAAAAAATTTAAAATAATACATATATGAAAAAAGTTTATTTTATACTCCTTTACCAAAGATAAATTTGGCTAGCGTATAAGAAATTGATATCTAAATATACAACTAATCTAAAGTACAAAGACGAAGGAGATAAAAATTGATAAAACACAAAGTAAACATACCTCTTCATCTCTTATGTCCTTCAGAGTGTATGAAACAACTGTGATCCCCATATTTATGAGATCACTTGAAGCCACTTCGAATACCTTGAAAATAAATGAAACACACTTAAATTTTTAACTGCCAAGGTTAGATTCATGACACAGATTCTTGAAAGGAAATGTATAATTTGTTTGTAAATGCAAGAAAAACTGTAAATTTTGAGATTTTGAACTGAACGAGCCAGTTCTTCTCAGTGCAATCCTGCTTTATAAACTTGTTTAAAACACAACAGATGTTGATGCAGTTTTCGATGTTATTTATAAACTTATTTTACTTTATACGAGTATATTCAAAACATTCTGAGTGCTGGCTGAAAAATTGGTGTTCGAATTTTGATGCAGTTTTCACTGTTATTTAGAATAATCTTGCCTGAAGGTTTATGCATAAAAATTATGTAATAACGTTTTTCGCACGCTGGCTACACCGTATGAGATACGTCGAAACAATGTACTACAGAATTGTATATCACAAAAAGGTCTACAAAAAAGTCTGTGATAGCTGTATCTATCTCCTAAGGTTGACTTACTGTAACCATTTCTATCTTTAAGTAATTAATTTAAAGATATTACTCTATTTCCAAGGCTAATTTCTCCTAATCAGTATTAATTGTTATTCAAACTTTTTGTAACAATTTCTGTCGAAGCACCAACAAATTATTCAAAACACCCCATGTGAAGTAGGGGCCAGATTGCTAGTATATGCAAATCTTACCTTTTTGGAGAAAATCTTCCGATCTTTGTATATTTCCTCAACAGTCATAGATCCCATGATAGCACGCTGGTGACCTTCAAGAGTCACCAGGGCTATATGCTGGATCTCTTGTTCGGACTTGCCGAGAAACTGCTCGCAAGCTGAGAGCAGCATCTCTGCGTTTTGACCTTGGATCTTAACCTAAAATAATATTTAAACAAAAAAAATTATAATCTGTAAATGTAGAATTATATTAACTTTTTAATGTAGAGCCAAAGTTACACAAATGAATACTAATATTCTCTTATACAACGTGTAACAAAAAGTTGAAATAATATTGAATGGTAAAAAGTATTCTTGATAACGAATCACCCTGTCAAAAATTAAATATAAATACGCATATTTATTTTGTATATAAAATTCTGTCTCGAGTTTGTCACCAAAATCCTCCGAAACAGCTACACCGATTGTTATGAAATTTGCTGTATAAATTCGGTACCTTCGGTAGATCTGAGAGTAGGTCGTAAGCTATTTTTTAACCGACTTCGTTTATAATTTTATATCCCTAATGACAAACCGACGTTGCCGCGTCAGCTATGAACCATATTATATATATTATCCATACTAATAACTAATGTGAACTACCTACATATAATTATTTAAGAGTGATAGCAAAAAATCCTAACAAAAACCACATGCATCACCTATCTTTGCAGAATTTGGTAACTTTTGCCTTTACTGAGACTATCAATATCACTAACACAATTTCACAGGGAAATCTATAGATTGGCTGCCCATGTAACTATGCCACAAATAAAATAATGACTATTATCATTTATCACTGACATAATTTCACAGGACAATCTTGCACAAACAAAATAATGACCACAATCCCTTAAACAGGATGGATCAATCACATTAATTCATCAAGTATTCAAGTATAAATTGTGACAATTTAATGATCAATATTGTTCCTCAACAACAGATAAACAAGTTTGGGGCCACATTTACTACTCAGTGTATTTTGAATGCTATAGAGGAGTATTGTACTGGGTATAGGGGCACATCTCTAACCTTCTGACTTACAACCCTCGCCTCCCAATTACTTAGCTCAAATGGTGTATTTGTGTTATGTAAACACAATGTGATATGATGCCCCACCTACAACCTTAACCTCCCATAAATAATTTTCCCAATTACTTATCTAAATGGTGTATCTAAAGATGCTATGATGCATGCAAGGTTACGAGTATACACTAAACATAAAATGATACAGATATCTTCAATATGATTAATTCTCTTAGAGAAAGGGATATAACAGAAGTTGATAAATTATATCATAATGATAAATAGATTTCCTATACATTCAAATTGATGCCAATCAATAACTGTGATGGTAAAAGAAGAAAGACCAAAAGATTCAAAGAAAAAAATGTATTTTTTTGAGAATTACTGGCACAAAGAATTTATTTTTCCAACCCCCAATATAATTTTATGTACAAAACATTATTTCCTTTACCATGCACATTTACTGTCATAAAGATGTTATTAATAAGTACAGTATGTTTATATTCCATACATAATTCTGTGTTTGACCCCTCATAAACCTTTTGAACCCTTGCTATAAGTAGCCTTGTAGTTATCACGATTCAAGAGCCTGTATGTTAGGCCTATGTGAAATAAAGATATTCTGACTTTGAGTTAGATTACCTCATAATAAGAATACCTCTTTTTAGAATTTTGGCATCACTGTAAATTTTCAGATGTTAAAACTTTAGTTTTACGGAAATCAACTTAATTTTTTGTGTATGATCTACGAAGCAGACAAAGATGGATAAGTGCTAGTAATTTATGCTATTACCTGTGCTATGCCGGTGACAGAGATAGGCACTCCTTGGCTCGTATAAACTGTAGGAGATTCAACCTGAAGAGTCATAGTGTTGAGGGAGATTCGTTGAACCCGTTGCACGGCCGGCCAGACGAACGCCCTGCCGCCCGGGACAAGCAAAGGCTTTGAGTAGCAGCATCCTGTGTGAGAATATTGTGTAACTTTACTATCTTCATCATCATAATAATCACCACACTCTCCACCACACCCTTTTTTTCAAGGAGGACAAAATCCCTAATTGATTTCTGCCTATGGCCTAGGGTATGTTGGACTCACACGGACTAAAACAACCTCATCTTCCAGGTCATCTGGACAGAACAGAATATATTCTTTATTAGCTTGTGCCTGCGACTTCGTTTGTGTTACATTCGATTTTTCACATATTCCATGGATTTTTAAATATATAAAGATCATTCAAAGTTTCAGCTAAATTGGTTCAGTACTAGAGAAGAGAAGTAACAAAAATACACACATACAAAGTTTTGACTATATATTTTTAATAATTTATTTCACGAAAGGCGTATGTAATAAAAAGTAGGTACGTAATAGTTCGCGAGAGATTACAGTACCTACGCCGTGGGTATATAGGGAGGCGCGGGAACGAAAACAGAAAACATCGCTTCATTGAGCTCGTATACATCTTGAAAAACCATCGAGCGTCACAAGCCATCATCATTAATAAAGGGCAAAGGTTACACTACATGCCAATAATTATGGCAGGCAGCTCACGAATTTTAATTGGAAGTACCTAATACTAAACAGCGTTGGTCAAACCCACTTACTTACCTGATACGACGAGCGCCTCATTTGGACCACAAGTGACGAAACCCCAAGTCATATTCGTTTTGAGTTATCAATTTATGTAATTCAGATATAAATTCTATATTACTTCTAAATCAAAACTACTAAACACCAAAAAAATCAAAACATAAATCGGCTTCCGTCTTCCGAGGATGTTCCGAGGCCGAGAAAAATGGTAGGGGGACCATCGACCAGATAGAGCAACGTTCAAAGACAATAGAAGTAAATAGAGATCCTTTCTGCGCCAAGTTTTCTTGATTTTTTTTCCCTCTGTGGCTTTAAACAGATTATCGAATGCTAAAAATTTATTTTAGAAGCTTTAGAACATTTTAAACTATCGTTTACTTCATTATTGATTTCCCTAAGTACCTATCCAACTCTTTGGGCGCTACACCATACACAGACCTGGAATAGAAAATCCTGCAGATTGTATATTTCGTGGATTTCTGCCATCGCAATTATTAAATTACGCTCTTATTATTGGACCTCCCTGGGCATCTTTGCCTGTTGATCAACGTTCTATTGAAGATTTTTCGAAATTACCTAATTCCGCTCTTACAAAAATAAAAACTGCTACTCTTATTTCTTTTGAAAGTTTAAGTACTTAAAAGAAAATTTCGTTCACGCGCTTTTCTGAAATATAAACGTTTAATTAATAACAAAATTAATCATGTTGGTAGTCGCTTGCCTTATTCGTCAATAGAGTACCTACATAAACACCCAATCTTCTTACCTAAAAAATCTCGTATTATCGATTTGATTGTTGATTACTGTCGGCAAGAAAACGCTCCGCCTTGGCTCCGCCGCCGCTTTTGCTATGGCCATTCGGGATAATAACTCGCGTACTTCTTGTTATACTCGTCTATGCTATTGCTAGAGTTACGGAAGTACAGACCAAAGGTGACTTATTCATTGAACCTGAGGTAGAGTTACCTCTTTCGCCCATTCAATAGTTCAATTTAAAAATAATCTAACCGCTTTTTAATAAGTTTTAGCTTAGTGTATGTTACTATAATTTTATTTACTAACTCTACATTATGCCTTAACTCTAACCGCTTACACTTTTAGTATAATTAGATCGCTTATAATATTTATATATTCTCTTTAATTTATTGTTGCGAGCTCTAATTCGCTCACAGGCGGGGGAGATGGTGGATATTAAATTTAAAATATAAGGTAATTTTATATTTTAATGACATTGATGCACTACAGTCGACTGAAAATCCTAAAACTACCCACATTCATATTCCTTCTCTTATCGATTCACCTACTCCCTTCCATTCCTATTGTGAACACAAAAACACCAGCATTCTGTGTGAATCCTCCGCGGCACCCGTTTCGCTGTGTGTCATGAACCGCCCGCAAGCCTTAATTAGGCAAAAATACGTTCGTGTATTGTTTTCCCCGCTTCGCTCGCGAGTGTAAAATCGTCACAAAACTATAAAATATAAATAAACTTTTGGGTGGATTGATCTGTGAAGTGATTAGTGGACCGACGGCCGCCTCTCGCCACGCGGTTTCTGTTGAAGAAGAAAACCATCCCAAGGTCAGTGTTCACGTTTTCCCTTACTCCCGCCACCCTTTCGCTCTTTCTCTCATCATCTTATACAGTCTACTGCTCTGATTTCGATCAGATAAATATTCAATATCAGATTCGGTTAAAGATTAGTGAAAATTTAATCTGGCAGGACAGATGCCTCCATTACGTTGCAAACTAATTTTAAGGGCTTCTTTTCTTCTCCGAGCTGGAGTTCGAGCGACGAGTGTTTTCCAAATATATCGTGCCCAATGATGACATCAGCGCACAAGTTACTTTATTTCTAGGATAGTAAGAATACTTGGCGATCGAAACATTGGTTTTTAAAATGGAGCGGGCCGTACCACCATCTCTTATAGCAGTAATATTGTAATAATGTTTTAAAATTTTCATACTGGCACTGTACGAAAATGTCAAAACAATATTACAATAATACTGCTATAGGGACCGAGCGCGGCGATAGCTCTGCCAGCTGGTGGTGTAAATTGGTAACATTAATGATTTAAAGTGAACGCAGTTTATAGGTTTATGTCAATCTTTATCTTTGGTTTCAAGCTAAGATAGTCTCTCTGCTGTGGTTGTCTATGGTCACTATAAAATTATAACAGGTGAAAAGCATTTAATATAAATAATTTATAATGGTATTGCATCTCTGGATGTGCGAATACTAGTAAAAATAGAAGCCTAATGGTGTAAAAATAGAAGTGTCTAATGGTGTAAAATTCTATCACTTTGCCACCTATTCACTCTCTATGGTTACGTGATAAACGACAAAAATGGATAAATGCACCTATTTATAAAATGGTTGAGTTTTAATATTTTGACACAAATAAATATGTAAGTAAACATAACCTCAAATAAATCATGTTTCGGGAAAAATTAAAGTGACTGGCTCCCAAAACATACTCTCATAGAAGCGCTCATTTTATTAAATAAATAAATATATACGGGACATTTTACACATCGCAATCTAGCCCCAAAGTAAGCGATAGCTTGTGTTATGGGTACTAGACAACTGATAAATATACATAATATTTTATACTGTTATTGTTATGGAACTGAGCGGTTTGTTCATTTGAACCTAGTCGTGTATTTTAAAATTTCCTTTTTTTTCTAGCTCCCTAACAAAAGGTACTAGGACTATAGAGATAAAGGTGATAGACCCGCTCCAGAAGTTTCCGACGAAATTTCTAGAGGGCAAACATCACCGCGGAGTTTGACGTCAATAAAGTCGATAACGCACTGCGCGCGATCTTCGACACCAAATACACGGTAAGTGCACTACTGCAACCCAGCCGCCGCTTCTCACAAATTGACTTTTAAAAGTAATACCAATACACATGTAAATTGCAATAAGTTGTCTCTACTAACAATATTATAAACCTAGTCATCTCTATTTAAAAGAGCATAATTAATTTATCTAGGAAGTGCCTTTTGCAGTAATTAGTATGTAGAATTAGGTAAAATTAGGTTAATTAAGTATAATGCATGTGAACTCGCCATCCTGACATAAACTCCTTAAGTTTTAGAGGATGGCAAGATAAAACTCCTTGAGTTTTAGAGGATGGCAAGATATAATTAATATATATAATATGTTTTTGGTATGTTTTCAACATTAAATTAAAAAAAAAATTAAACTATAGCACGGTCGCGGAGCACGAAGAATTTCGTACCTTAACCTGTTACTACCTGTCTCAGTCACTCCCGCGTCAAAATAATGCGGTCACGCTCGCACAGGTGCAATGACCCCGTCCTGTGTACTGTCCTGTACGAAATTCTTCGTGCTCCGCGACCGTGCTTTAGCAATTCTTGTACATATATTTATTTAAGTAATCTCGGAAACGACTCTAATAAGATGTGGTGGTATCGAGCAAAAAAAATCGTAGAACAAAAGTTGATAGTATTAATGTAAACAACTACAGGCCGAGAGAGATTTGGTATTTTTTATATAACCCTGTATAGTTAATATACATATAATTTGACTTCAAGTAATCAACTGTTGCCTCAATTTTGTTTGAGATGCGATGTTTTATGTGTTCCAAAATAGTTTCCGAGCAAAGCTGGGAACGGTAACCTAGCTAGTGTTGTACGTAATTTTACTAACAGCACTTTTACTTTACAAACTATAGAAAATGTAAATTGTAATAGAAAAAAACTTTTTTTTTCTAGTTCAATATGAAAAGTTCTGCTCTGGCACAAAAGACTAAATAAATATGATCTTTCAGTTCGTGGAGGACACTGGAAGCCTGGCGATGTCCCGGCAGGACTCCTCGAGGATCAGCGAAATCATCACCGTGAGTATGATGTTTATTACGTTAACCCTACCTCGTTTAAAAGTCACGGCAGATATGTCTAGCGGTGACCGTTTAAATAAGGTATCATGGGGGTAAGCGGGTCGCGGGGCGGGTGTGCGTATCGTTCGCACGCTCTCTAAAGCCGGGTCCAGACATGTATCATTTGCCAGATCCGATCACCGCATCCGTATCGTTGATGCGTATCATGATCGCATATGTGGAAGGGTTATTTTATCATGATACGGGATTTCGATACGCCGTTATGATACGGCCCGTCCCGTCGTGTGTGTAAGAAACGATTTTGAGAAACTACCCCTCTAAGGGGGTGAAATAGGGGTTGGAAGTTTATATGAAAGTCCCGTGTTTTTGAAGTAAGAGACGTGAAAATCGTCATTTAGGTTATCAGCTTCAGATATTAAAAATTTGTATAAGTCGTTTTGGAAAATTCCCCTTTAAGGGTGGTAAAATAGGGGATGAAAGTTTTTATGTGAAAATTTTAATATTGTTACTGTTGACTTGAAATTTGGAAAGTAGGTTCTTTCTAATGGGTAGTTGTCAGTTAAGAAACGATTTTGAGAAAATCCTTCCCTAAGGGGGTGAAATAGGGGTTGGGAGTTTGTATGAAAGTCCCGTGTTTTTGAAGTTTAAAGAGTCGTGAAACTCGGTATTAGCACTGAACCTATTTTGGGAGCGGCGTATTCTCCTGTGACCACTCTCCATCAAGTGTACACGCGTTATCACTGTATATTGGGAGCGACGTAAACTCCATATTGTAATATTTAGTGGATTATTACTGGATTAACACATTATGGTACTTTTTATCCCGGAAAAAGCGATGGTTCCCGCAGAAGTAGTGAAAAACCTAAATTCACGCGAGCGGAGCCGCGGGCAACAGCTAGTGGATTTATATTTAGCGTTTAGGGTGAGAGACCGTTTGTACATTACTCTATTAAAAAGATTTTATAGTTGTTTGTATGTTAAATTGTTCACAAAAACCAATAATGCAAAAATATTTTTGTTTGTTTGTTTGTTTGTTCGTTTGTTTGTGTGTTCGTTTGTGCACATCGATGTTCCCATTTATTTCAAAAACGGCTTGATCGATTTAGATGCAGTTTTCTGTATAATGTTTGGTTTTCAGCGGCAATGGTTCTTAGATAGTTGTTACGAACATCGATCACCAGGGGGCGCCATAAAAAACATTTACAGTGCAAACGAATGTTCTCAATTATTACAAAAACGACTGAACCGATTTGGATACAGTTTTGTATAAAATATTAGTGAGTCATTCATTGGCAATGGTTCGTAGCTAATTGTTCTTGTGATTGAACACAATAAACGTCTCTTTATGACTTGGAAGGGATGATGCCTTCAAACGCTGCTAGAGGAGCTAATGGCTAGTTTGAAGATTAATTTTCATTTTTTAATAATAATATAATTTAAATTACATTAATATATTAATCGAAAAACTATAAAACAAGTGGAAAATTAAATAATTTTAAAACACCCACGACTTTTGCAGACTTGTAATTGAAAAAGAATTAAATAATTTTTTTGAAACTCCCCGACTAAAGGAAAGTAAGAACTAAGAACCTATCAGTATAATTACAAATCCAAGAAAATCCGTCGGAGCTGCCATTGCTATTTTCGTTTCCAATATCAATTAATGTAATTAGTAAGTATTGATAAACTGCCGGTATATGAGAAGTATCAAGAAATTGAATTAGTCATCAACTGGTAAACAGCACCATCAACACCGTCATAGGCAAAACACAGCAGCTCCGGCGGATTTTCTTGGATTTGTAATTATACTGATAGGTTCTTAGTTCTTACTTTCCTTTAGTCGGGGAGTTTCAAAAAAATTATTTATTTCTTTTTCAATTACAAGTATGCAAAAGTCGTGGGTGTTTTAAAATTTTTTTAATTTTCCACTTGTCCTAGAATATTTTGGTTTTGGTTCATGAGAATTGGTGTTTTATTTTCAGTTTGATAATGCGTATGAACCGAGGCTAAGGGCTGAATCACAATTAAATACTACTAGCAATGTCGCAGAAAGCGAAGAACATCATAGCTGTTCGTCTTTGAGTCAAATTGTTGCCCAACCCCTGCTCGATCCTAGCCTTTGTACGTCTCCTAATTCTAAGAGCACTGACAGAAGAAAAGGAAAGAACTTCGTGGATGAATGGATTTTAAGTCCCGAACTAAGAGTATCTGTAGAAAAAGACACCGTTATAGATTTGTTAGCTAAGGAGGTTTTCGACCAGTTTCATAAACGTCTTGTATCTACTAATCCAGAGAATACTCCCAGGGAAAAAGACAAAAGCCTTTCGAAAGAACAGAAAAATTTGAATCGGGACCGCAAAATACCGATAGATAAAGATATTATTATAGAACAACTCTCCCAGGAGGCTTTCGACGAGTGTCCTAGAAACATTCGGACTACTAATCAAGAGAATACTCACAGGGAAAAAGACAAAAGCCTTTCGAAAGAACAGAAAAATTTGAATCGGGACCGCAAAATACCGATAGATAAAGATATTATTATAGAACAACTCTCCCAGGAGGCTTTCGACGAGTGTCCTAGAAACATTCGGACTACTAATCCAGAGAATACTCCCAGGGAAAAAGACAAAAGCCTTTCGAAAGAACAGAAAAATTTGAATCGGGACCGCAAAATACCGATAGATAAAGATATTATTATAGAACAACTCTCCCAGGAGGCTTTCGACGAGTGTCCTAGAAACATTCGGACTACTAATCAAGAGAATACTCACAGGGAAAAAGACAAAAGCCTTTCGAAAGAACAGAAAAATTTGAATCGGGACCGCAAAATACCGATAGATAAAGATATTATTATAGAACAACTCTCCCAGGAGGCTTTCGACGAGTGTCCTAGAAACATTCGGACTACTAATCCAGAGAATACTCCCAGGGAAAAAGACAAAAGCCTTTCGAAAGAACAGAAAAATTTGAATCGGGACCGCAAAATACCGATAGATAAAGATATTATTATAGAACAACTCTCCCAGGAGGCTTTCGACGAGTGTCCTAGAAACATTCGGACTACTAATCAAGAGAATACTCACAGGGAAAAAGACAAAAGCCTTTCGAAAGAACAGAAAAATTTGAATCGGGACCGCAAAATACCGATAGATAAAGATATTATTATAGAACAACTCTCCCAGGAGGCTTTCGACGAGTGTCCTAGAAACATTCGGACTACTAATCCAGAGAATACTCCCAGGGAAAAAGACAAAAGCCTTTCGAAAGAACAGAAAAATTTGAATCGGGACCGCAAAATACCGATAGATAAAGATATTATTATAGAACAACTCTCCCAGGAGGCTTTCGACGAGTGTCCTAGAAACATTCGGACTACTAATCAAGAGAATACTCACAGGGAAAAAGACAAAAGCCTTTCGAAAGAACAGAAAAATTTGAATCGGGACCGCAAAATACCGATAGATAAAGATATTATTATAGAACAACTCTCCCAGGAGGCTTTCGACGAGTGTCCTAGAAACATTCGGACTACTAATCCAGAGAATACTCCCAGGGAAAAAGACAAAAGCCTTTCGAAAGAACAGAAAAATTTGAATCGGGACCGCAAAATACCGATAGATAAAGATATTATTATAGAACAACTCTCCCAGGAGGCTTTCGACGAGTGTCCTAGAAACATTCGGACTACTAATCAAGAGAATACTCACAGGGAAAAAGACAAAAGCCTTTCGAAAGAACAGAAAAATTTGAATCGGGACCGCAAAATACCGATAGATAAAGATATTATTATAGAACAACTCTCCCAGGAGGCTTTCGACGAGTGTCCTAGAAACATTCGGACTACTAATCCAGAGAATACTCCCAGGGAAAAAGACAAAAGCCTTTCGAAAGAACAGAAAAATTTGAATCGGGACCGCAAAATACCGATAGATAAAGATATTATTATAGAACAACTCTCCCAGGAGGCTTTCGACGAGTGTCCTAGAAACATTCGGACTACTAATCCAGAGAATACTCCCAGGGAAAAAGACAAAAGCCTTTCGAAAGAACAGAAAAATTTGAATCGGGACCGCAAAATACCGATAGATAAAGATATTATTATAGAACAACTCTCCCAGGAGGCTTTCGACGAGTGTCCTAGAAACATTCGGACTACTAATCCAGAGAATACTCACAGGGAAAAAGACAAAAGCCTCGCGAAAGAACGGGAAAATTTGAATCGGGACCGCAAAATACCGATAGATAAAGATATTATTATAGAACAACTCTCCCAGGAGGCTTTCGACGAGTGTCCTAGAAACATTCGGACTACTAATCCAGAGAATACTCTCAGGGAAAAAGACAAAAGCCTTTCGAAAGAACAGAAAAATTTGAATCGGGACCGCAAAATACCGATAGATAAAGATATTATTATAGAACAACTCTCCCAGGAGGCTTTCGACGAGTGTCCTAGAAACATTCGGACTACTAATCAAGAGAATACTCACAGGGAAAAAGACAAAAGCCTTTCGAAAGAACAGAAAAATTTGAATCGGGACCGCAAAATACCGATAGATAAAGATATTATTATAGAACAACTCTCCCAGGAGGCTTTCGACGAGTGTCCTAGAAACATTCGGACTACTAAACCAGAGAATACTCCCAGGGAAAAAGACAAAAGCCTTTCGAAAGAACAGAAAAATTTGAATCGGGACCGCAAAATACCGATAGATAAAGATATTATTATAGAACAACTCTCCCAGGAGGCTTTCGACGAGTGTCCTAGAAACATTCGGACTACTAATCAAGAGAATACTCACAGGGAAAAAGACAAAAGCCTTTCGAAAGAACAGAAAAATTTGAATCGGGACCGCAAAATACCGATAGATAAAGATATTATTATAGAACAACTCTCCCAGGAGGCTTTCGACGAGTGTCCTAGAAACATTCGGACTACTAATCCAGAGAATACTCCCAGGGAAAAAGACAAAAGCCTTTCGAAAGAACAGAAAAATTTGAATCGGGACCGCAAAATACCGATAGATAAAGATATTATTATAGAACAACTCTCCCAGGAGGCTTTCGACGAGTGTCCTAGAAACATTCGGACTACTAATCAAGAGAATACTCACAGGGAAAAAGACAAAAGCCTTTCGAAAGAACAGAAAAATTTGAATCGGGACCGCAAAATACCGATAGATAAAGATATTATTATAGAACAACTCTCCCAGGAGGCTTTCGACGAGTGTCCTAGAAACATTCGGACTACTAATCCAGAGAATACTCCCAGGGAAAAAGACAAAATCCTTTCGAAAGAACAGAAAAATTTGAATCGGGACCGCAAAATACCGATAGATAAAGATATTATTATAGAACAACTCTCCCAGGAGGCTTTCGACGAGTGTCCTAGAAACATTCGGACTACTAATCAAGAGAATACTCACAGGGAAAAAGACAAAAGCCTTTCGAAAGAACAGAAAAATTTGAATCGGGACCGCAAAATACCGATAGATAAAGATATTATTATAGAACAACTCTCCCAGGAGGCTTTCGACGAGTGTCCTAGAAACATTCGGACTACTAATCAAGAGAATACTCACAGGGAAAAAGACAAAAGCCTTTCGAAAGAACAGAAAAATTTGAATCGGGACCGCAAAATACCGATAGATAAAGATATTATTATAGAACAACTCTCCCAGGAGGCTTTCGACGAGTGTCCTAGAAACATTCGGACTACTAATCCAGAGAATACTCCCAGGGAAAAAGACAAAATCCTTTCGAAAGAACAGAAAAATTTGAATCGGGACCGCAAAATACCGATAGATAAAGATATTATTATAGAACAACTCTCCCAGGAGGCTTTCGACGAGTGTCCTAGAAACATTCGGACTACTAATCAAGAGAATACTCACAGGGAAAAAGACAAAAGCCTTTCGAAAGAACAGAAAAATTTGAATCGGGACCGCAAAATACCGATAGATAAAGATATTATTATAGAACAACTCTCCCAGGAGGCTTTCGACGAGTGTCCTAGAAACATTCGGACTACTAATCCAGAGAATACTCCCAGGGAAAAAGACAAAAGCCTTTCGAAAGAACAGAAAAATTTGAATCGGGACCGCAAAATACCGATAGATAAAGATATTATTATAGAACAACTCTCCCAGGAGGCTTTCGACGAGTGTCCTAGAAACATTCGGACTACTAATCAAGAGAATACTCACAGGGAAAAAGACAAAAGCCTTTCGAAAGAACAGAAAAATTTGAATCGGGACCGCAAAATACCGATAGATAAAGATATTATTATAGAACAACTCTCCCAGGAGGCTTTCGACGAGTGTCCTAGAAACATTCGGACTACTAATCCAGAGAATACTCCCAGGGAAAAAGACAAAAGCCTTTCGAAAGAACAGAAAAATTTGAATCGGGACCGCAAAATACCGATAGATAAAGATATTATTATAGAACAACTCTCCCAGGAGGCTTTCGACGAGTGTCCTAGAAACATTCGGACTACTAATCCAGAGAATACTCACAGGGAAAAAGACAAAAGCCTCGCGAAAGAACGGGAAAATTTGAATCGGGACCGCAAAATACCGATGATAAATAAAGATATTGTTGTAGACCGCCTGTCCCAGGAGGTTTGTGAAAATAAAGCACCTCCTTCTAAAAAAACAAAAGATAAAATGGCCAAACTGTCAAAGACTGGTTTACTGCCGCAAAAACGAAGAAAACCCGTAATAAATGAAAATGAAGAAACTTCAAAAGTATCCACCGACGAAGTAATTGTGACTCCATTAATCAAAAGAAGACGCAAACTATACTCCGAGGAAAAAATGGTTACAGAAGTAGAACCTTTACATAACAAACCTCGAGTGGATATGTTACCTGAATGTATAGAGATAGACTCTGACAAAGAAACTGCTCCCGCTAAAAAATCACGGAAACGGAACAAAAAAATAGCAAATGAAACAAACACGAAGAAAGATTCCAGCACTCTCAGCAGCTCTCTGCCGGCACTTGAAATAGAAACCGCATTCACTAAACCAGCGCATTCTATAATAAATATAGACACCCTGAACAAAAACTCTTACGACAATTTACATGAATCGAATGCCCAATGTGTACTCAAAGAATCAGAACCAGTAAATGATAGTATAAAAGTGAATACTGCAACCAACCGGTCTCAAAGTACGTCTAGTGACGTAATATCTCACAAAAAACTCAGTGTAGCTCTGAACAAATTTGATATACATAACGAACAGTCAATATCGACGACAGGAAAAAGTCCTATAAAAGCGCATGGAGTTCACTATGAATCTCCTCCAAAAAGCGACGACATCAATAAAACGATTTCTCCGCGGGGCCTTGAGGCTGAAGGACTTAGCGACAAAGCTAGAATGTACTACAATCAACTCTTGAAGGACATGGATTCATCATCAGAGACACACAGATGTTCCGAATCCCGTGCGAAGCCGAAAAAGGATAAAATACTTTGCCTTTCTATCCCTAGACCACCCCTATCAGAATTAAGAAGATATTATCGTGGGCCACACGAAGTTAAAAGCGCTGACATTTCAGCTAGTCAGCATGCTATCCATCAGGTTACTTTGACTGAGCTCCCAGAGGCAAATCATACAAAGACAAAAGACAGAACTCCTAGTGAGACAAGTCCATGTATAAGCCGTAAAACTATTAAACAACCGATCTCACTCGAAACAAGCGCCAAACCACAAGTGAAAGAAAATGCAAATTTAAAGATAAAAAACGCAGATTCTTTGGCTTCAAAATCGTTAGAAAGAGTAAAGGAAAACCATCCATCAACATCGAAACCCCGGAAAGACACATCGGCGGAACATAGAAGTGTGGCGTCAAGTTTTGAAGATTGGTTCCAGAGAAATGAGAGCTACAAACCGGGAACGGCAGGTAAAAACACAGAGTTATTTAGGGATTGATAGTGAAGGATGGCGTGAAAAATCGCTGCGCGCTGGGTCATACAACATGGCGTCTGTTGCGCTCTCGATAGCACTTACGGGCTTAGCAGCATGACCCATATTCCGTATTGTAAATTGACACTTGCAGTGATAATCACTGTTGTCTATGGTTCGTTATACGGTGATGCTTTATTAAATTAAATGAAAATAATATTTTGCGACAAACCATCAATGAATCAAAAATTGATGTCAAACGAGTTCTTTGAAGGAATACGGGTCCAGGCCTGCCGTGCATGGTACCGCCGTCCTGTTTTCCCTATATGAATATGACCTAACGTGCAGCGATCTATATCTTATTTGACTATATCTTATTTTACTTCTTTTCAGACATTATAAATGACACTATAGACACTGCGTTGCATAAAATTGAGACATGGCGGGAAATTGATCACAATGCAAATGAACGGTAAGTAGGTACCTAGTTTAGTTTAGTTTAGTCTAACGTAGAGTCCGAGTCTTGATAAATGTTGATATTAACTCAGTATAAAATAAAGTGTTTTTTTTTACTTCTTTGACAGTCAGTGGTTCCATTTCCACCACGGATCATTTTTTTGGCCTATGTTTGCCATTTCTCCCACTACTAGTAGCTTCGCGTGGGTGGAGAAAGTGGCGCTGCCCAAGCGATTATAAAAGAACTACTCAGATTTGATCTCATTGACTTCGGTCTGGTCTAGTGGGTAGTGTAAAATGCACTATTTATAATATTAAAGGTACTGCCTACATCTCGCATCGCCGTGGGACGCCCTGTATATGATTCCTCATCAAATGCGCATACATAAGCTTGATATTATTTCGGACCCCCTATATAATTTGGCTTTTTGCTTGTATATGAAAATAAAATAGTCTATTGTGTTTTCAGGTTGATATCACTGTTTGTGAATGTAGTGTCGGAGCAGGAAAAGCTTAACTCGGAGCTACGTCAGCTCGTGCGAGAGACGAACGACAAGTTCGCTGAGATTGACGTGTACGTACTACGTACCTGCACCACACAGGACACCACTGACCACATATAGTCTGTCAAGAAGTCATGAAACAATAAAGAGTAGAAAAATAATTATTAAAGTCAGAAAAAAGTTTGGATAAGTACTTAAATAATCAATTATTAAACATAATTGTTTTCAACATTCTGTTTAACACACATATTAATCAATCATATAAGTCGGGATCAATTATTGTATCCGTGAATTAATTTCAAGACTTTTTTGACGGACTATACTCGTAATTCTACGACGTGGAACAGTCACAGAAACGTATCGTTTGCGATTTCTGCCTTCCGATTGGTAAATCACATTATCTACCAATCAGCGGGTAGAATTCGTAAACGATTACGATAGCGATGAATACTTTTTTCTTACACAATCCAGGGGCTGGGGTCTGATTGCGTTAGAAAAACGTATTCATAATAATTATCGTAATCGTTAGCGATTTCTGCCTCCAATTGGCTTACGTAAATCACAGAACCAATCAGCGGGTAGGACTTGTAAACGATAACGATGAATACGTTTTTCTTCTAGAGGCAAATCTTTTGCCTAGAAACCAAGCATACTACAAACAAAGGGCACGGCTCATAATCAAAAATCTTTACTTAAGTACAGAAATAAAGATATTCTATGTATAGAGCCGTATATACAGGGCGTCCCACGGCGATGCCACATGGAGGGAAAGTTTTTTTTTTTACTCTTTACAAGTTTGACTGCGATCTCACCTGATAGTAAGTGATGCTGCGGCCTAAGATGTTATCGTACTAACTTGGGAGGGTAATTAAATTTACCCCAACGGTTTCTACAAGCATCACACCGGAACGCTAAATCGCTTGGCGGTGCGTCTTTGCTTGTAGGGTGGTAACTAGCACAGTACCTTAAATATTGTAGATAGAGCTTTTCACTGAAAAGAGACTTCCTTTCAATTTCAAATATTTAAACTGCAGTCATAGATTTCTAAATTATTGCCTGGTTGACCCGGGACCCGAACCCACTATACAAGAAAAAAATACACATCTAGTTTTATCATACCGATCGGCGTGAAAGGCTACGTCATAAGGATTATTTTTTGCAAAATAACAGTATCAAAAATAAAAGGACCAACAAAGAAATAACAAAACTATGGAGACGCGCCTTTCATTCATTCTAGCTTAGCCTTGCTAACTAACGGCGCGCCATAATGAACGCGAAGATTTGTTATCAAATGTTCATGTAAAGTCCTTTTCACGAAAGAAGTCCAATAGATGCGGCGCTAGTAGTCGTATGTCTAGGCAATTATTGTATGTAAAATCTATTAGTTCCACCTGAGTACCGCAGGACTTCTTTCATGAAAAGGACTTTACTAAGTGACGTACCCTCGGTGACGCCATCTTAATGACAGATTATAAAAATAGTCGCGCTAATTTTGTAGACGGGGCCTGTCCATATTTGTTTCTTCTTTATTTTATAGGAAACAAATATGGTCTGTGGACCATGAAATTTTTTTTTTTTACAAATTATACTTAGTAGGATCATGGATTTTAGCTCTACATTCATTAATTTAATTTATTGTAATATTTTATATATTTTCTTTCAGATTGGTTCAGCGAGAGGAGGAGGCGGAGTTCATCTCGGAGTTCATGAATCGAAGCAGGGACCTCTTTCGGCGCAAGAATCAGGATTCTGCGGAGAGTTTTCGGCAGCTGATAGAAGATATTCAGGCCTTCAGACCTCCACCACACGATGCTGACGATGAAGGAATTTAGATTATTTTAATTCTTTGTCAAACCACTTAATATTGCTCATCAATTTAAAGCTATGTAAATACGTAAAAAAAAGTAAAATGTTACTTGTTTCTGTTAAACGTAATTGAAATTTTACACAATACTAAAGCTGTGCTTATACTTCTAGTTGTAGGTATTTAAAAAAAGTTGATTTGAAGAGCCTAATTAATTTCATTTGTTTTATTTTATTTTTCAATTACTTTTATTTGATTCTGGTGTTTAGATTGTATTATTTCTTTGTCAAACCACTTGATATTGTCATTCCATTTAAAGCTATGTAAGTATATTAGTAGGTATGTAAAAAAGTTAATTCAATTAATTTTGTGTGTGATAATTAAATTTTTTCTATTAATTTTACTTGATTCTGTTAAGTAAATGTAAGTGAAGTGAAATTTAATTTTACACAAGTAAAAATGTGCGAAAACGATATGAGATTTTATTTAATATAATAACTTTGATATTATCACGTGATATTATTATCAGCGATGACGTAAGCAGTTATAGCTCATTGGTTCAGACTTCTGCTCTGCCATTTAAAAGGGGGCCAGAGTTTCGAATCCTGGAAACAAAACTTTTCGAAGTTAAGTACAGGCTACGTTTTAGGAAAATAGATAATATCACTTACAAAGCCGTGATGGAATAAGTGCGGAAACTTTCATAGTATTCTCAAAAGTGTTCGAAGCCAGCCAACCCACACTTGGTGGGTCATTAAATTTTTATTGTAAAGATAATGAAGATGTAATTTTTATTGTGAAGATTCCATTTTCCCAATTTTATTATCTTAGGACTTTGTGTTGACTACCTACCAAACATTAATTTATTGTATGGCTTAGTCGTTTGATAAAATTTCAGTTTTGATCATCTGGCTGCGACATAGGTATCTCTGCTTTGTGGTCTGTGATTGCTGCTTGATGATTTCTTGACCATAGACCTAAAAGTATACTCTATGGTCGTGATTTATATTCCGTAGGTACGCTTGTAGAGCTTCTGAATGTTGATTTCCTGCTTTGTGGTCTGTGTTGATTTCTTTCTGACTTTCTGTGGCCATAGATCTGTGAAGCCGATACGGCTCTCGTTCATACCCGGTTAACTCTTGAAGCAGCCAATGCCAGCAATGGCACAAAAGTCAAGTTGAGATAGCGCTATATTTAGAAAAGAGAAGAGAAGATAAATGTCAACTGTCAAATGACAAGTCGTTGTCAACCTCATAACCTCTTGTCGTTGTTTTTCAGTAGGTAGGTACCTACCTGGCTAAGGTATAGATGACGTACCGTTACGGAGGGGGGTGGGAGGGGGAGGGGGGGAGGGGGGTAACCCTCCCCCTAAGCCATATTTGTAGGAACGTAATAGTTGCCGAGAAATAAATTTTTTAAATTTAAAAATTTCGAGGTTATTTTTACTATGAAAGGGCGACGTATTGTTACGGAGGGGGGGGGGAGGGGGGGGAGGGGGAGGGGGGGAGGTCGGTAACCCTCTCCCCAAGTCATATTTGTTGGAATGTAATAGTTGCCGCAGGATCTTGAGCAAATGCTGACCGATCTTAGCACTTCTTCCAGACGAGTGGGTCTTAAGATGAACGTGGACAAAACAAAGATCATGTTCAATGAATACGTCATCACAAGGCCCATCATTGTCGAGAATGCCAGCATCGAGGTTGTTCAAGAATATAACTACCTAGGACAGACTATACAGTTAGGTAGAAACAACTTCGACAAGGAAGCTGACAGAAGAATTCAGCTGGGATGGGCAGCATTTGGAAAACTGCGTCAAGTCTTTAACTCGCCGATACCCCAATGCCTAAAGACAAAAGTCTTCAACGCCTGCGTCTTGCCGGTCATGACATACGGAGCAGAAACGTGGACACTCACAGTAGGCCTTGTCCACAAGTTCAAAGTCGCTCAGCGTGCTATGGAGAGGGCTGTGCTGGGTGTTTCTCTGAAGGATAGAATCCGCAACGAGGACATCCGTAGGAGAACCAAGGTTACCGACATAGCCCAACGGATTAGCAAGCTGAAGTGGCAGTGGGCGGGCCATATCTGTCGCAGAACCGACGGCCGTTGGGGCAGACGTGTTCTCGAGTGGAGACCACGTACCGGCAAGCGCAGCGTAGGACGACCTCCTGCCCGCTGGACCGATGACCTAAAGAAGGTCGCTGGTAGCGGGTGGATGAGGAAGGCGGAGGACCGTGTGTGGTGGCGCGCTCTCGGAAAGGCCTATGTCCAGCAGTGGATATCTATAGGCTGATTAGTTAATAGTTGCTGAGAAATAAATTTTTTAAATTTAAAAATTTCGAAGTTATTTTTACTATGAAAGGGCTGGTCGACGGAGCCCCGCTTCGCGGGGCTCCTAATTTCTGAGTGGTCATAAAAGAAAATAACCACTCAGAAGGATGGCGGGGCCTTGCAGGCCCCGCCATCCTCTTCGTCACCTAAATTATCCGAGTCGGGGCGCCCTATAGTCCCGAGCTCGCTTCGCTCGCTCTTGGACCCTAAATAGTTGCTGAGAAATACATTTTTTAAATTTAAAAATTTCGAAGTTATTTTTACTACAAAAGGGCTGGTCGACGGAGCCCCGCTTCGCGGGGCTCCTAATTTCTGCGTGGTCATAAAAGAAAATAACCACTCAGAGGATGGCGGGGCCTTGCAGGCCCCGCCATCCTCTTCGTCACCTAAATTATCCGAGTCGGGGCGCCCTATAGTCCCGAGCTCGCTTCGCTCGCTCTTGGACCCTAAATAGTTGCTGAGAAATACATTTTTTAAATTTAAAAATTTCGAAGTTATTTTTACTACAAAAGGGCTGGTCGACGGAGCCCCGCTTCGCGGGGCTCCTAATTTCTGCGTGGTCATAAAAGAAAATAACCACTCAGAGGATGGCGGGGCCTTGCAGGCCCCGCCATCCTCTTCGTCACCTAAATTATCCAAGTCGGGGCGCCCTATAGTCCTGAGCTCGCTTCGCTCGCTCTTGAACCCTAAATAGTTGCTGAGAAATAAATTTTTTTAATTTAAAAATTTTGAAGTTATTTTTACTATGAAAGGGCTGGTCGACGGAGCCCCGCTTCGCGGGGCTCCTAATTTCTGGGTGGTCATAAAAGAAAATAACCACTCAGAGGATGGCTCTTCGTCACCTAAATTATCCGAGTCGGGGCGCCCTATAGTCCCGAGCTCGCTGCGCTCGCTCTTGGACCTTAAACTCGTTTATCAGTAGCAATATACGTTTTGGAAAGAAAAATAACGACCATAGACAACGACAGCAGAGAGACCACTTTTTTTTTTAATGTCAAACGTTTCGTTTTCGTTTCAATATTTCAAGTGAAATATATTTTACTAAATTATAATTATTTACTTTAACATAACTCAAATATTAATACATAATAATAAAGTATACTTTTGTGGGAAAACTAACCAAATGCTAATTAAATGTATTTATTTTTAACTATTAATGTTTTTCTATCGTTTGTATTTCATAGTATAAACAAATCGTAACGTAAGACGAAACATTTTGACGAAACAAATATGTCAAATTGCGTAATGACTTAAGAAACGTCATTTTTCTAGTTGTCAGATGCCATAGACTACTGTCAGATGCTATGGTCAGATGCTTAACTTGAATTTTACTCCGATGTTGTGAATATTCAGTAATAATTTTTTCTTAAAATTTTCGTCTAATTTAAGTGATAATACGAAAGTTAGGAGCAGTATAAAAGGTTACGTGATAAAACTTTGGTGAAAATGTGAATAGATTGTCCGGAAAACAACGGTACGTCATCTATACCTGAGCCCTTTCGTATTTTGTATTACCTTGTAGTGAAATATCCAACAAGTGTAAAGACTCCAGTGTATATATTCCTTTCATCCAAGACTATATTTCGTTTTCAACATGGCTGCGAAAGCAACAGTTAAATGCGCAAAATGTGGAGTAACTTCTAAAGAAGACCCTACATTAACCTTCCACAGGTTCCCGCAGCCCTCTACACATGGTTCTCTCAAGTAAGTTGATGTTGTGTATTCAATGGTAAGTGGCAGTTGGCCAAATTTAGTCCACCTATCTTTTTCAAACAATGCTGGCTTTTGTCAGATATCTAACAGGAACTTGCCACCTCTTGCCTGTGTATGCATAAAATTTTTCAATTAAGTACAATAGGAACTCGATTAATTGTTGTCTTAGGAATTTGGATAATTGAATTTATGAAATGCGGGTTTTGTGCATATATATAGTAGGTACATAAAGTTACGTGTAATTTAACTGTTATGTTTTTTCAGAGAGCAAATGACCAGATATTGCTTGACCAGTTAATAGTTTTTGTAAAAACCAACAATACAAACTGTCTACTACTAGTTAATTTTCAGTTCCTACATAAAAATCAACATAAAAATCAAATTATATAAAAATCAACTCTGGGTAATCGTGAATCTGTCTAAGGGCCAGATAATCAAGTTTCTACTGTATGTGCTAAGTAATTAAACTTATATCTGACTACTTAAAATGTAACTAAATGTACTAAACTTGAGGTTTTGTATAGCTGAGGGCTAATAAATGAAAAGCATCAATTATATCACATCATTTTTGACACAAAAATCTTTTCAGGGCTAAGGTTTGGGCAACGTTTTGTTTTCCCGATGAATCTTGGACATCAGATGAATCATTGGTGAAGTTGTATAAACAGCATAAGATGCTTTGTGGCAAGCATTTTGATGATTCATCATTTACCAGCGATGACAGAAAAAGATTAAACAGATTTGCTATTCCAACTGATGCTAAAGCTATTTTGGCCAGATTAAGAGGTGAACAGCATAATCCATCTCAACAATCAGACTATGCTAAAGTGAGTAATTTTATAATTTATTTACTCCTTTTATAGTACAATAACATTTTTGTCTGCATCTTCACTTGCCATCGGGTGAGATTGCAGTCAAATATGTAATATAGGTACAAAGTGTAATGAATAAAGAATATAACAAAGTATGTAGGTACATTCAAGAATCGTACTTTTAAATAATCCAACCATACATGTGACATCTATAATGTATAGGATCTTAAAATTAAGTTAAAAAGTAATTTACATCTTGCAGTGATTTGATTAATATTATTTAAATTGGTCAAGTGCGAGTCTTGCCCGCACACTGAGGGTTTCGTACCATCGAGAGTATAATATATTCCCATTCTCTATAGTTTTAACATAAACTAAACACCCTTGCCCACTAAATCAAAAACAAGCATAAAATTCACGTTTATTGTATGGGAGCCCCACTTAATTTTTTATTTTCAGTAATAGGGTCCCTTTTTTACCCTTTGGGTACGGAACCCTAAAAACAGTGATTAAAATTTAAGTCAATCATTATGTATTAATTTTTGTTTTCAGCAAGGAGAAGCAGAAGCAAGTACATCACAAAATATTTTCTCTGTCTGCACTGAAGATTCAAATGTTATTGATCCTGAAAGACCAACTCTTACCAAGGTAATTTGTATTTTTCAAACTGAAACTGGAACATTAACACCGGAGTCCAGATGCCTTAATGTTAGATAGCAATTCTAAAAAATTATTTTAATTAGGGCCTATTTAATTATCGCCAGATAATCGCTATCTAAGGAATAAATATGACGTTTTTGACAGATTTTGTATAGCATATGTTTCAATTTTTTTATATTTTATGTTTATCTGGCGATTGAAAAATCGGCCCTTAGATTTATAAAAGCATACATGGATAACTATCGTATAAGTTTATAAATGCACAGCCACATGCATCTCTTTTATATAATAATGCATAAATTTTGTAATGAAATATACATTTAAGCATAAAGAAGCTTTATGTAAAATAAATGAATATAATGTTATTTATTTGTAACTATGCATGTTTTCAGGAGAAGCGAAGAAAGGGTATCCTGAAAGACCTTGATATCAAAACAAAACTGGAACTCACACCCAAAAAACTTAAAATGTACAAAAGATGTAGAGGACATCTTTCTGAAATAATAAGACTTCGCAGCAAGTTAAAAGCAGTAAAAAAATCAAAGAAATCTGTTTTAAGTACTCTAACAAATGAAGATTCTGTGAACAAACTTATACAGAGCAAACTGACGGCTCCATTTTGCTTATTACTACAGAGTCAATTAAAAAAACCTACCTAGGAAAATAACTGGACGCAGATGGACACTCGATGATAAGGTCTTTGCATTAAGCATATACAAAAAATCCAGTGCATGTTATAGACTTCTGAGAAGGCTAGTTTGTTTACCTAGCCCAAGCTCATTGAAAAAATTGCTTAACAAGATACCTTTAGTATGCGGTATCAATCAACAGATCAAAGACACAATAAAAGAAATGACTAGTAAAAGACTGCCAGATGAAAATCTGTGTATTTTGGCATTCGATGAAATGTCCATAAGGAAACATATAGATTACAACAGTAAACTAGACAAAATAGATGGTTACCAGGATCATGCAAATCAAGGTAGAACAGCAGAAATTGCAACAAAAGCACTAACTTTTATGGCAATTGGACTAAGGAAACCGTGGAAACAACCAATTGCCTTCTACTTCTCTGCTGATCATGTAACAGCAGATAGGCTAGCTGTTCTTATTAAGGAGGTAAGTGTTTATTTAATGACTATAATTTAATTACTAATAAAAAAAAAATCTAAATGTTTTAATTAAGTATGTCACTTTTTACTACACTCAAACAATAAAACTTAGCGCAGACTAAGACTGCTGTTACCAGGCTGTATCTCTTGATAATAGGTAGGCAGATGATGTTGCAAAATGGAGTCATATCGAAAAGTTTTTTGAGATGGACTCTTTGAATCCAAATTTTGTGTATGCTCCGTCATTAACAAAACAGCATCTACAACCAAATGGCAAGCAGAAAATGAAAGTGAGCTTAGCTGCTCAAGTGCTAAGCCATTCAGTAGCATCAGGAATATTTGCTAAATGTGGTATAAGTCGGTTTTAAATTTTTTTTATCCGATATATTTAGATAAAAATTTAATTTAATGCTTATATCCATTTAGGGTTTGCCCACTGATGCGCCCGCATGAATTTAGATTTTGACACAAATCCTGAGGGAATTATGGATTCCCCTTTCCTGTTACCCTTTCCAATCTTTATACCTAATTTTATTGAAGTTTGGTATCTACTTATGGCAATGTACCTATTGAGTAACAAAAATCAGAACATACAAACTTTCACATTTTTAATATCAGTATGATTGTTATGAATTTTTTTACTAAGACAGAGCAGGTTGTAAGCTATTTTTCATAATATCTCTAATGGCAAAACAACGTTTGCCAGGTCAGCTAGTTAGTATCGGAAATTTGTTCACACTTATTTCTAACAAAAAGTCACACTTAAGGCTGAGTGTACAGGTCCATCCTCTCAATTTTTTTTTATAGGCTATTATTCTAAAATATTTTATAAATAATTGAATTTTTTTAAATATTTATAATAACAATTTAATTATATATTTAATGCAGAAATTTGATTGATTCTGTTGTGCAAAATCTCTAAACTAAACTTATTTTTTTAAATAGTTCTATCCTTTTCAAACTGCTCTCGATGGAATAGGAATGCACTATTTTTAGGGTTCCGTACCAAAATGGTAAAATGGAACCCTTATGGTGCGACTTTCTCCGTCTGTCTGTCCGTCTGTCTGTCCGTCTGTCTGTCCGTCACACTCGATTATTTCAGTAACTACCGGAGCTATCGATATGAAATTTGGAATAGTTGTGTATATTAGTGGCCCAAAGACACTGGAATAAAAAAATTTAAATTATATTTGTTCTTATTTAAAAAGGGGGGAAAATTGCGTTCGAGACCGGTTCTTCTGCCGAGCTGTAACTATCGCTGACGTTTCGCATTATACTGATTTAAAATTTTGAAATCCACCAATAGACGTATATACCCTGGACTGGGCGGACGGTGCGAAAAAATGTCGCCAGTTTATAGGTGCCAAAAATGCTTAAACGGTTTTGAGAAAATCCGTCCCTAAGGGGGTGAAATAGGGGTTGGGAGTTTGTATGAAAGTCCCGTGTTTTTGAAGTTTAAAGAGTCGTGAAACTCGGCATTAGCACTGAATCTCACGCGCATGAAGAAGCCGAATTTCACGCGGGCGATGCCGAGGTACTTTTTATCCCGGAAAAAGCGATGGTTCCCGCAGAAGTAGTGAAAAACCTAAATTCACGCGAGCGGAGCCGCGGGCAACAGCTAGTTTTATATATTGGAGATAGGAAGATATACGCTGGAGTTGATATTTTTGCCAAAACCATAGCATAACATTTCCAAAACCATTAGCAAACTGAAGTGGCAGTGGGCAGGTCACGCTTGTCGCAGGGGCGATGGCCGTTGGAGCCGGAAAGTCCTGGAGTGGAGACCGCGTACGAGTAAGCGTAGTGTGGGGCGACCTCCAGCCCGCTGGACCGACGATGTGGCGCGGGTGGCGGGAAGCAGCTGGATGAGGAAGGCTGAGGACAGGGTGTGGTGGCGCGCGCTTGGGAAGGCCTATGTTCTACAGTGGACGTCCGCAGGCTGAGATGATGATGATGATGATATTTTTGTAAGGCGCTTAAAATACTGTTAGTACACCTAAATTGTCTATTCCGCTTTGCGGTTACTGCGAACTGTTATTTTGTTTTTCATTTTAGAATGAATGCCAGTTAACCGATATAATTTCACGGCAGCATGAAACACGAGACCGAAAATCTTAATTGAAACTATTTCTTTGAAAACCGTTTCAAACTTTCGAACCAAATCAAAACTGACTTTCACTGGTTTGTTCCTAGAAAATGAGACTACATTGTTAAAAGAGTGTTGTGTTGTTACTCTATTTCTTAATAGCCATGGACTCAGAATGAAATAGTTGTGCCAATGGCCATGTGCGAATAAATAGGCTTCACACATACTTACTTGAAATCTTTATGGGACCTCTTAGAGCGTTTCCACATTATCCGATCCGATATCGGTATCGGACGCCGATACGATATCGGGGTAAGTAAAATGTATGAAATATGTACCTGCCTTTTACATTGTCCGTTCCGATATCGGATATCGGAGCCGACACCGATATGCTGGCGGCACCATCGGACGCCCGTGAGCCGTCGGGCGATAAAGTTTGTATGTGTGCTATACGTGTATCTAAATTGTCTCTGTGTGCGTATATAGAGCCCGATGCGCGGCGGCCATTTTGAACTTGTTTACTAATTTGGTTGGCGTCGTCATCATTTAAATACGATATAATTACATTAATCATAGTCATACGAAAGTAATTAAAAAACTTTGTAGGTGCGTTTTGTAGCTTGCTAAAAAGAGTATAAAATGCTCCCTCTGAATATCTAGCTTTCACAATGGGATGTATCCAATACTGTCTGTGGACAGATCTTTTTTTGCATCTCAAATATAAAAGATACCTACAGCAAATAAATCATTACTATATATATAGCTACTCGTGCTGATTCACTCACTGACTGATTGATCACCTCTCCTGAACAATTTTGTATGAAAATTTTTTTTTTCAATGACCATTTCGTATAAAAGGGAAAAATTAATTCGGAAGAAAAATACGGAGAGAGCTGATGATTGAGGATTTCGAAGACGGGTGAAGAGCACGGGGAGGGTATTTAAGATAGGTGGGGGGTGCTCGACCAAATGTCATTCGGAACGTCATCCAATTGGCAGTGAGCTGAAAAAAATTTCAAAATGGCGGAAAAAAGATGGCCGCCATACAAACTTTATTGGTGTCTAACTCGGAAAGTATAAAAGATGGAAGAACGGTTTCTTGACAAGAAATGATCAGGACCCGGAGGTCTATCCGATGAGAAGAAAAAAAATCAAAATGGCGGACTTTAATTTTTTTCATAGAAACTGTATGGCGATTGTTGAAGAGAATAAAAGTTGGAAGGCAAATAGGGGGGAAGACAGCACGCGGGCCACATGTGGCCCGCGCCCTCACGCACCCTACTAGTTAATATATATATAGCTACTCGTGCTGATTCACTCATTGATCACCTCTCCTGAACAATTTTGTATGAAAAATTTTTTTTCCAAGTATGATTTTGTATAGAGGGCAAAAATTCATGAAGAGGAAAAATACGGAGAGAGCTGATGATTGAGGATTTCGGAGACGGGTGAAGAGCACGGCCAGGGTATCAAAGATAGGTGGGGGTGCTCGACCAAATGTCATTTGAAACGTCATCCAATTGGCAGTGAGCTGAAAAATTTTTCAAAATGGCGGATTCAAAATGGCCGCCATTCGAATATCGTCGATATCTCGGAAGGTATAAAAGATGGAAGAACGCTTTCTTGACAAGAGTTGATCAGGATCCGAAGGTCTATAAGATGGATAGAAAAAAAATTCAAAATGGCGGACTTTATTTTTTTCATAGAAAATGTATGGGGAATTTTGAAGAGACGAAAAGTTGAAAACTTTGCAAGTGTATGATGTGGTTCTTCAGAGAACTTCTAGAGAATAATATGGAATGTGATGATGATTGAGGGTTTCTAAGACGGTCGAGGAGCACGGGCAAGGTATTATAGTTAGATGGGGACTGCGCAAACAAAAAATACTCGGAACCTCATGCAATTGGCAGTGAGCTGAAATAAATCCAAAATGGCGGATTCAAGATTGCCGCCATACTAATGTCGTGTTGTTCTATCTCGGAAAGTATAAAAGATAAGAGAGTGGTTTCTTAGCAAAAGGTAATCAGGACCCGAAGGTGTTTTTGATGGGTAGAAAAAAATCAAAATGGCGGAATTTATTTTTCATAGAAAATATACATTTCGAATATAACTATGCAAAGTATTGATACAGTTTTTCGGTGAATTGCCAAAGAAAAATGTGAAAAGAGATGATGATCTAGGAATAAGTTGATGATTGAGGAGCACGGTCATGGTTTTAAAGATAGTTAAGGACTGTTTGAACAAAAAATACGCTGAACCTCATCCGATGAGGTTCAGCGTATTTTTTTGTTCGAACAGTAGTTAACTATCTTTAAAACCATGACCGTGCTACTAGGTAATTTTTTCAGCCCACTGCCAATCGGATTCCAATTGTGAGATGACGGCGATACTTTTGTGGGCGGGAAGACCGCACGCGGGCCACATGTGGCCCGCGCACTCACGCACCCTACTAGTCTATTATAGTTTGCCATGATGACCTGCCCGCACTAAGCTATCAAGCAAATGGCCGTAAATGAACGATTTTGTCGGAAATATGTGAAAATAGCACATAGTGTCGGCTATCGGATGTCGGCTATCGTCGCCCGACACCGATATTGGATCGGATAATCTGAAAACGCTCTTAGTTGACAGACATTAGACAACAACTGGCAATAAGTAATTGGTGTTGCTGATCCAATCTTCTTTTTAATACCTTATTTATTTTAATACACAATGCCAACAACTTCCAATTATTTAAATATAAAGAAAAATAATGTAAAAATTGTCACATATGTTATGTAAACCCACATAAAATACCATAATTAATAATTAATATGTTATTTAACAATTTAAGGTAAAAAACCCCATGTGGTTTATGTGGACTTTCATTTCATGTTGTTTGTATTAAATTTCTGATGTATTTTGAATAATAAAATAAATAAAAATAAAATAAAATAAGATCTTAACCATTTATCCTTATTTTTTCACAACAGAGTTTACTGAGTACTTTTATACGTACTCGTAGTTTGTTTGTACATTTTACTTACGATGAGATTCAGCGACGCCGCTCAAGATTTTCCCGATCCTGCCCAGTGACGTCATACTCTGGAGACTCATGGTGTCGTGAGATATTATCCTGCAAAGAACATTTTTTTATAACAATTGAGCTAAAAAAGTCTTAAAAACTAGACGCAATAATATTAAAAGTAAATAAAAAAAAACATCATAAAAGCATTGTCAGAAGTGGGATTCGAACCCACGCCCACAGAAGTGGACTGCGACCTGAACGCAGCGCCTTAGACCGCTCGGCCATCCTGACTTGCTGGCTGAAGCTGAAATTCAAGTATGGTATGTTCCAAATTTGTTAAAAGGAAATAAAATCGTAATAAGACATTATTTTCCTCCTTTTCAAAAATTTAAAAAAATCAAGTCAGATCATTTGACTTATGTAATACTGGCAAGTTGTTGCTTTACTCTTTGAAACCGCAATGGATTATGGACAAGGGAGTTCAGTGGCTTTCATTCAGATAATTGTGATCACTGAGTTAGCGCGTAGAAATAGACATATAACCTGGACAGAGCGGACGCCGGCAAAAAATTTCGCTAGTTTATCGGTGCCAAAATTGCTTATTTTGCCACCAACTGTAGTCCGCTCAGCAGCCACCTGTAGAATTTTGACAAATGGCGCTACTTTTTGCTTGTAGGTACCTACGTAATTTGTTCGTAATAGTTTCTTATGCGCGTAGCATTTCTTTAGCAGTATGATAGGTATATAAATTACGACGAAGTTATTTGATATTATCATTCGAGGTAAGCATATTTTAAAAACCTTGCAGAGATCGTCCAGGTAGGAACCACTGCAATGTCAGTGATTCTACAGTGAAGCAGTAATTATTGTGTTTTAGTTTGAATTACTGTAAGTCAACGAGATTTATTGGCAAAATGAGACTTAAAGCTGTCTAAGGGTGATGAGCAATGCAGTGTGTCGTATGATATTGCAATGCAAAGTTGTGGGGCGCATACTGCATCGACACAAACAGGCGTATCACTTAGATAAATGCCTTGCTCATCAATAAGTTTGTCTATAGCCCTCCATACTGGCCAGTTGCGTTCTAGTGGGCTTCACACACCTTTGAAACCATTATGGTGAATTCTCAGGCAAAGAGGTTTCCTCGTGATGTTATCGACCACCGTTTAGCTGGAACTATATGTATTTATTTTCCAATATGTGTGTACATACGAGAACGTAAATACGAGTACCTCCAAAAAGTCAGAAGAACGTGCCCGGAAATCGAATCCACGATCCCCTGAATAACCTGAATAATTTCTAGTGGAAAATAATTTAGGAATCTATATTCACAGGAAATCACGGGGTTTATTTGATATTTCGGGTGTTCAGTACACACCTGCGCTCCCCATTATCTCCGAAACAATAAAACCGAACTAGTGGACGACATAAAGGAAATCATCGAAGAAGTAGGAATACATATAACAAGTCAGGAAATAAGTAATGTTTATAGAATCGGAGCACAAGCAAATAAAAACCGACCAGTGGTTGTCACTTTCACTACTATCTGGAAAAAACATCTCATACTTAAAAGCAAATCCTTACTTCCACATGGCATCTATATAAAAGAAGACTACCCTAAAAATGTTCTTGAAATCCGAAAACAGCTGCAACCTAAAGTGCAAGAGGAAAGAAAAAATGGAAACATTGCATTTATAAAATATGATAAATTAATAGTTAAGAAATCAAATGACCCAGGCCGTGAGAATAAGCTCAATATATCACATACACATATATTATCCAACACTTAATAATTATCTTAGAATAATTGATTATTGGAGCCTAAACGCCATGTGACGTATACATGACGTATAGGAACAATCGTCTTGTACGTTGCTAATTGTTACCTGTCGTATAGGTTGTCTAGGTGTATTGGCCATACATTGCCATATGATTGTCGGTTAATGTAGTAAATGTACTACATTACTTTATGTAACATCAGTGGCGTATTTTGAAATTCAGCGCCCCGGGCCAAAAGGATTTGTCGCCCTATAGAATTGTAGAATTCGTATTATTCAAGGACCGAAACGTTTTTTCTTTAAAGCTTTCGATATTTCTAAAACCACCAAGCGTGAAACGGACTTGTACCTACCATCAAGCAAAGTTAATTTTATTAAATACTAGCAGTGCCCACGGACTGCGTTCTGCGTTAGAAATATTTTTGTCCCGGTCCGCTTGTCCCGCGTAATACTTGAAGTTCGGGATAAATGAAAAAAATATATAATTTCGTACGTCAACGTCCGTTGCGTAGGGAGCTGACCTACCTATATCGTCACTCAACGGCCGGGGCGGCGCACACCGCACATTTTTATTTTACTCATATCTTTGAAGATATTTGTTTAAACTGTATAGTATATATACCGCCATATGTACATTAGTATAACTTTTGTGTATTTATCAATGTTTTCTCATGTTTTATTGGTGTACAATAAAGAATTTTCTATCTATCTATCTTTCTATATATACTGAGTAAAGGGCACAAATATTCTACATTAAATTTCCGCTCTAAAACATATTTATAAGGATATAAATTATTACCTTATGGGTTAAATAAGCTTAACAAAAATATTATTATTTTATCCACAATTTTAACAGTAAAAGCAGTTATTGTATATCAGTAGGAGATAGGCATATGCTATCGCGAACTGTTTTTACAGATTTTGATACGTTCTTTAATATTGTAGTACATTGTTTTGTTCTATCCTTAGTTTCCACAGCGCACGCGATGAAAGCAACTTATTTCACAACTTAGATTATATTATTCAAGTTTATTGAAAGATGCGTAATTAATTTTGGAAATTATTATAGCCTATGACACTCCACAATAACGTAGTAAGTAATAGAAATATCCGTGAGTTTATACTTGTAAGGTGAATTCGCATTAAATAAACCGTGTGATATCGCCGTCTTGCATTTTATTTATGCCCACTGTCACAGACGTGTGCATATTGATTTATTTTAGATTTTCTAATTTGAAACAGTTTTTTCTTTCCAGGAGTAGATTTTTAGGATTCCGTAGCAAAATGGTAAAATTGGAACCCTTATGGTGAGACTTTCTCCGCCCGTCCGTCCGTCTGTCACACTCGAATATTTCAGTAACAAGTATTAGTCAAGCTATCGAGTTAAAATCTGGAATAGTTTTAGGAAATAGTGACCCAACGTTGTTGCAATTATAATACTCAACGTCCTTTAGTAGTCCTTCGGAGAATACCACACTGCTGAATGCATTATACGTTGCTGTACGCCGACGACAGCGCGTACCTCGCGTCGTCACATCACCAAATCGTCTCCGTCAACCGCATGCAGCGTGTGCTGGACCTGCTGCCGGAGTGGCTGGACAAATAGAGGATGGCCGTCAACGTGAGCAAGACGGCCGCCATCATTTTCGGCAGGTGGAAACCGCTGCGTCAGCTACACCTCCGAGGACAGGACCTACAATGGCAGACTTCGGTGCGCTACTTAGTGTGTCGCATCGATCGGAGCCTGACGGAACTCACGGTGGAACACGATTTAAATAGACCAAAGAGGTCGGACCTCATACTCCAGCTACAAATTTCGAAACAAACTTGTCATAGGTTCTGACGTGACACCCAAGTGACACTAATGAAATGTTTACTTAGCAACGCCATTAAATCAATTTATTAATTTTATTTTTATTTTGAAAATACTCGATGATCCTAATTCTCCGCATATAAGTTGTCGACTCGGATCGCGTAATTTTTCACGCTCTTTCATTTGATGTGCAATTTGTTTGATTCCACCATACACCGGTACGCCCTTAGATTTGGTTGGGCTCTTGTGTTTTCTAATCAGGGTCACCAGGTACTCCAGGTCTTCGATTAACCTAGTTTTTATAGTTTTCCCTTTATGTGGCCATTAAACCCTAACTCTGTACCAAATTTCAGCTCTCTGAGTTTATGGGAAGTACTAGTTCTATTTTGATGATCATGAGTGAGTGAGTTACATAAATGCGAAACTTTGCTTTCGCTTAACTTCGGAACTAAATGACCTACAGTCTTGAAATTTTGGGATTTAAGTATGTGATTGCAGCTTACTCGATGACGAAAATTTCAGCGTTCTGGTCTTATCCAGAGGTTCTCAAATAGGGGCCTGAAAATGCGGCGAAATGGTTCCAGTAAAGGATGGTACGGCAGTGTTTGCTTCGCTACAAATAAACTTTTATTTTTGGTATTAATATTGTTAATTATAAAAATATTAACAAATAAATTAAGAGCTTCCAATACAAACTGTGGCAGTGGCAATTTTCCATCATCAATGGGTAGCGGTTCTGGCGACAGATTGGTGCAATGGTGTAATGGAGCACCTGGTTCTGTACCCTTGTGTACCCTTCAACGGCCAAGTTACACAACATTAACTATAATAATAAAGAAATCGCAGTAAGGAATCTTAGACTTGGCACGACTTTGTCTAGATTTCATTACTTTTTAGAAATAAACAAGCAGCTTCACCGAGACTTGGCTAGTTTTTACAGAATGTTTTTGGTGGGATTACGATTTACGAGACTTAACAACTGTTATCTCATTCCAATTTCAAGCCAATTCATAGACATACCCTGGACATGGTGGACGGTGCGAAAAGATGTCGCCAGTTTATCGGTGCCAAAAATGCTTGTTTTGCCACCATAAGTAAGGCCAAGCTGTATTCCACTCAGCAGCCACCTATAGAATTTTGACAGATGTGGTTACAAACAGTAACCACATCTGTCTTGCTTGTACGAAAAAAGTTTACGTAAAACTTTCAGATGCCCATATCCTGAGTTTTCTTATCAGTAGCCTTAGGTCACTTGCTTTTTCTTACACTTTGCAAGCGTACCTATCATCGACATCAGTTGAACGTTTGTTAGTCACGTCATTGGTTGCTTTAAAAAATAAATATATTTAGGTGCCGCTTATTCCAGATTCAGGCAGCGAGTCCGGCTCGCACAAGAGCGGGCGCGCGCGCGGCGGTGCGGCGGCCGACGGGAAGCCCACGCGCGTGCGTACCGTGCTCAACGAGAAACAGTTGCACACTCTGAGGTCAGTGAGTACTCATTGGTTTTACTTGTCTATTATTATATATACAAATTTTTAATTATTTATATTTGTATATTAAATTAATATAATGCATTGGACTAAGAGTGGCGGTGATACCCCTCCCCTACACGTCGCGAGATAGCGCTGACTGTATTTTAAAACGCGCTTACGTTTGTTTTTCCGATAACCTTATATTATGGCGAAGTGGCAATGGGCCTGACGCGGCCCATTGCCACTGTCGTTTACGACATTCTTCTGCTGCGCTTGAAAACGTTTGCTAGGGATTAGGAGGGATTATTTGCATTTCGGTGATTGCGCTTATTATTTCGTGAGGTTTGCTAAGGTTAATTAGCAGGTTTTTATTATAAAAATTCGAAGATTTGAATAGGTTAGGAATTTTATGATTAGAGACGGATTACTGATTATTATACTTAATTATTAATTTACCGCCGATTTTACTTTTTGAGGAATAAGTAAATTTGAAACATATTATTATGCCATAAAAAATCTGTCATAACGTCATATTTATACTATCGGTATTTCTGATTAGTTTTCCATATACTAAAGGACGTTGAGTATTATATTTGCAACAACGTTGGGTCACTAGTTATTTCCTAAAACTATTCCAGATTTTAACTCGATAGCTTGACTAATACTTGTTACTGAAATATTCGAGTGTGACAGACGGACGGACGGACGGAGAAAGTCTCGCCATAAGGTACAGGTGACGACACGACCGGCGACGTTCTGTTTTGAACATTTGAATTTTCTTGGAATATTTTTCCCTGTTTATTGCTTTTATTTTGATGATGCCTCAATATCTTCATTATTGAGGGATCATGCCATCAAGCGAGCATTTGGACGGTGTGTACATTTTGTAAATATTTTTTAGTCTTCATTTATTTGTATATAATATAATATGTTTACTAAATTTTTGCTGTAATATTGAGGGATTATAATATTATATAAAAAAAATTGCCAGATATGTTTTGATACCGATGAAAATTACAAATAAAAATACTAGACCTTTATTTAAATTTATGCATAAAGCCTATTCCCCATACAGTACCTAACTATGCTACCGTGATACAGTCCGCTTAGTTGCTTTTAACCGATTTTCCCGGCGTCCCAAAGGCAATCGAATTAAAACCCGGCTAATGCACGATCGGACGATAAACGGGGTTAACCTAAAGCTAATGGCACATCGAGGTTACGATTCACGAGTAATTATACTTTCTAATGAAATAAAATACAAATTACATTAATTATTATACTCCCATTGAAATAAAATAAATATTAGGTACTTTCAGAATTGATTGTTTTCAACGGGTTCAGAATGATTGGAGCGCGTCTTCATGAATCAATAACGTTTAACGTTTATCTGGCGATTGAAAAATCGGCCCTAAGTCAAACTAGGCCAAAAATAAAACTTCCCTGCAAAATCTCACCCAACATCTGTTAGTATTCAATAACTGAACAAAAACCGTAAATCTCCTATTAATTAACCAGTTAACAGCATCAATCAGCTAATGGAAATTTTATATCGCGGTCAGAAACGTAAAAGAACCATATTTGTTTAATTTTAAACTCTATTTCTGCAGCCATAAAGTCCCATTATGAAGAACTGCAGCTTTTATGGATAACAAAACTTAATACCTGGTGATTAGAAGAGCGCTCCGATGGTAGGTATTAACCGACTTTAGGAACTGTTTTTTTTAGTAAGCGTCCGTCACTCCGTCAGTCTGTCTGTCAGTCACTTCCGCTTGTTATCAGTAGCTTTTAAGCTTTCATTGTAAATTATTATAATAGCAAGCAGCATGGTATATTGACATGATACCACACCAACCTAGGTTGGTAACTTATGCAAAAAGGATGCCAAACCAGGATTTTTGGCTCCCTTTTTTAATAACCCAGTGAGGTTTACTAGCTAACAAACAGAACTTTTTGACAGTGCAAGCCATATTATGACAACATTTCACATGAAAATTTTTTGGTTGGATAAGAAAGGCTGCAAACGCACGAAAAGCTAATAACTGAATGAATTCGCACGTTCCAAGTCGTTAATCATAATTTGTTGGGCTGTGGTGAGGTGTAGAATTTTATTACATCAGATGTTATTAATTATTATTATCCGCCCTTACAATTTAACGCCATGCTAACTTTGTAACGAACCTTCTCATACGTTAAATTTGAAATGTGTTCGGAAAATATAAAATAAACCAGTTCTTGCAACAAAAATAGCACAGGATGTTAAAATGGCTATTTGATCACGTCATTTGCCTTAAAAAATCAAGTCATGTGATCATAATAATTAGGTACCTATGTCTCAATTACTTTGGTTGAGTTATTCCTTGGTTTAAGACTTTGGTCAGAAAACAAAATACACTACGTACATTGACAGGTAGGTTGATAGTAACTCTAAGAACTTGCTATTGGTTCTTTAGTAATACACCAGTATTGTTTTGAATTCCCAAAGCTTCCACTATGAACCATTTGTTTTATTCTGTCTGTAGTTTTTGTCGCAATCAATCAACAATGAAAATCGATTAGCACTCAGAGCGCCTGCTGTCAATATTGACATACATATAAAATAGAGATGTCATGTTGGAAAACTAAAGGTGGCCGTTGTTTTCACGATTATAATAATATTTTTTTCTTAATTCACTTCACTCAGTGTGTGTGTGTGTATACGCTACGCGAATCACCCCCCTGATCTGGATCTAATTCAGGAGTTATAAAATTCCAAAGTGGCCCATGCCGGGATTCGATCCAATACCTCATCAGGCGTCTGATTGCGTAAGAAAAACGTATTCATCGTTATCGTAATCGTTTGCGAATTCTACCCCCCGGTTGGCTGACATGAATCAGCGAACCAATCAGCGGGCAAAACTGGTTTCCGATTACGATTAAGATGAATACTGTTTTGTTACACAATCTTGGGGCTGGACCCATTTATACTCAAATAACTACTCAAAGAATGCGTGCCCAGCATCCAAAGGAATCCCAGTAGCTAATTTCGAAGTCTTTACCTTACACCGGCTAGGAAACGACACATCTTTTGTTGACCTTCCGACTTGAAATTAGACTTGTACGTGACGCCGCATATCGTTCAGCTGGGAATGTCTCGTGAACCAGTTTAACTTTATAGCTGTAGCCTGTACAATCACAACAAAGGGTAATAGAGCAATATAACGATAGGTGTAAACCAATTAGGGTTTAGGGAGATTGGCCCCCATGATCGCAATTCTTTATATTAGGTCCTTACATATGAAATTGGCGTTTTGTCGTACTGGCCACTTTGATCTCAAATATCTCTTCTTTGGTAAGAAATTCCAATTTCAATTTTATACAGCTATTTACCCATGCTTTTGTATTTTGAAAATCGTAATTCATTTGTTTTTTTCTCTTTTGGTTTTTTTTGCGCCACTCTGTTTACAAAATGAAAAACTTGAAATATCGCGTTATTAACGAGTACGAGTTCCATCGTGGCACCAGTGCTGCAGAAACGGCTCGAAGGATTAATGATGTGTACGGCGAGGATGTCGCAAAAGAAAACACAGTGCGTTTTTGGTTCCAACGTTTTCGTTCTGGAAATTTCGACCTGCAGAACAAGCCCCGTGGACGGCCGAAGACCAAAGTTGACAATGAAGAATTGAAGGTTATTGTGGAAGCGGATCCATCGCAAACCACGTCCGAGCTAGCTGCAGGCTGCGGTGTTAGTGATAAAACTGTTTTAGTTCACTTGAAGCAAATTGGGAAGGTGAAAAAGCTTGAAAGGTGGGTACCTCATGAATTGAGTGCAGCAAACCGACAAACGCGCGTAGACTGCTGTGTTACATTACTCAACCGGCACAGTAATGAAGGGATTTTAAATCGAATCATTACCTGTGATGAAAAATGGATCCTGTATGATAATCGGAAACGCTCATCGCAATGGTTGAACCCTGGCGAACCAGCCAAATCCTGTCCCAAACAAAAATTGACTGAAAAAAAATTACTTGTAAGCATTTGGTGGACTAGCACCGGCGTCGTTCACTACAGCTTTCTTAAATCTGGCCAGACGATTACGGCGGATATCTATTGTCAGCAACTGCAATCCATGATGGAAAAGCTAGCTGCTAAACAACCGAGGCTGGTCAATCGTTCTAGGCCACTGCTGCTTGAGGACAACGCTAGACCACACACTGCACAACAGACGGCCAAATTAGAGGAGCTTCAATTGGAATGCCTAAGACATCCACCTTACTCCCCGGACCTTGCTCCAACAGATTACCATTTTTTTCGAAATTTGGATAACTTCTTACAAGGGAAAAAATTTAACTCCGATGAGGCAGTCCAAAGCGCTTTCAAAGATTTTATTGATTCCCGTCCGAATGGCTTTTTTAGTAAAGGGATCAATGAACTACCTATAAGGTGGCAAAAGTGCATAGATAGCAATGGTACATACTTTGATTAAATATATATATTATATTTAAAAAAAAATCGACTTTATGTTCCTCCCATACAAAACGCCAATTTCATATGTAAGGACCTAATATGTAGAATATGCTACGGATTGCCTTCATTCCAATCACACCTGAAGGTTCTTACCTTGGTAAGTGCGTATTATCTAATGGCCGCCGCTTATTACTCGGACCGTAATTTATTAAGGGTTTATTGAATTTATTTTTGTCTTTGTCACTCTCACGGATACGTTGGTAGGTGCGACATGCAGCGTCGCGGAAGAATATAACAGAAAAACTACCTTTTACCTAATTACTCAAAAACTAAGCCAGTTATCGGAAGTCGGGTTCTCAGCGTTTTTGGATATTGTTATTACCAGCACATTAAAACAAAAATTCCAATTACATCCATTGTAGTTTCGGATAAAAAACAGGAAAACTGAGAGATTGGAGCAACTTTTGGGAAAACTTTCTATCGAGAAAATTTTATCCAATCGTGTTTCTGCTTCTTGGCGATTTTAGATTAAAGACCCGAAATACATGACGTTCAATTTTGAAAGTAATTGTCTTTAGTTTTTACGTAAAACTGCATTCAAGATCACTGAAATACGGCTTGTACGCCGTTAATTCCGACTCCTGCACTCCTACACTCCTGCACTCCTGCACTCCTGCACACGGTTTTCAATGATAAGCTTCTTGCGGCTCAGTCTAGCGGAATGCCATACATGTAATTTTAGTCATTTAATTTCACTAACTTAATAAAATTTCTGTTAATCACATATTATTACTTATTAGTAATACTTTTGTACAAATAAGCAGACCTTATTAGACCGGGGTCATACGGGGTCGGGAGTTCGAAACCTGAGCACGCACCTCAGACTTTGTGCGTTTGTAAAAACAGGAAACAAATTAATATCACTTGCTTTAAGTGAAAGAATACATCGTGAGTTAACCTGCATGCCTGAGAGTTCCCCAAAATCTTCTCAAAGGTATGCGAAGCCTGCCAACCCGCACTTGGCCATCGTGGTGGGCTATGGTCAAACCCCTTTCATTCTGAGTAGACTCATGACCAACTTTGTCACATAAAAAATTGGTCAAAAGCGAGTCATGCTCGCGCACTGAGGGTTTCGTACTACACGTATCAAGACACAACTACTAGTTACTACCGTTCATCCCGTTACCGTTTCTCGTCCCGTCCCCGTCCCGTTCCGATTCCGTTTTATTTCCGGTCCCGTTACCGTTTCGTTTTCAAAAGCAGAAAAGTACACCACCACAAACACCAACACCTCACCAAAATCAATAACCTGTCAAGTGCGAGTCGCAGTCGTGCACTGAGGGTTCCGTACTACAACCGGAGGAATAAAATCATAAAAACCACTTTTCTTATCGAACCGCAAAACTAACTTTGTTTTTAGAGGTTTTATTGTAAATATCAAAAAAACTACTTATTAGATCTCGTTCAAACCAATTTTCGGTGGAAGTTTGCATGGTAATGTACATCATATATTTTTTTTAGTTTTATCATACTCTTATTTTAGAAGTTACAGGGGGGGGGGGGACACACATTTTACCACTTTGGAAGTGTCTCTCGGGCAAGCTATTCATTTTAGAAAAAAATGATATTAGAAACCTTAGTATCATTTTTGAAGACCTATCCATAGATATCCCACACATATGGGTTTGATGAAAAAAAATTTTTGGGTTTCAGTTCTAAGTATGGGGCACCCCCAAAATTTATTACTTTTTTAAAATTTTGTGTGAAAACCTTAATGCGGTTCACAGAATACATCTACTTACCAAGTTTCAACAGTATAGCTCTTATAGTTTCGGAAAAAAGTGGCTATGACATACGGACGGACAGACGGACAGACGGACAGACAGACATGACGAATTTATAAGGGTTCCGTTTTTTGCCATTCGGCTACGGAACCCTAAAAACGAGCAAAAAATTCAAGTTTGTTGTATGGAAAGAAAATAATATGTTATTTTGTTATTTTTAAGTAAGTATTCATTGTAATAGCGGTAATAGAAATACGTCATCTGTGAAATTTTCAAGTGCCTTACTATCACGGTCCTTGAGATACAGCCTGGTGAGTGGTGATAGATGGATAAACCGTCAGACAGACGGACGGACGGCGGAGTCTTAGTAATAAGGTCCTGTTTTACCCGAAACTTTAAAAAGGGTTAGAGGATGATGATAAACTAATAATTCGAGTATCCCATTATTTTTCTACAGACAACCACGCATTAAAAGTATCTATTTCGTTCAATACGGAAACTAATTTCAAAATAAATCTCTCCTTAATTCCTCCCAAAAGTTCATCCTTTTCTCTTCGGGTACGTCGATCATTCTTAAGTTTCGACCTAAACTCATCGCTTGTAATTTTTCATTCCTCTTAAACGGATTCCATTGCAAATTGCCTAAAATATTATCGCTGGAGTAAGGAGTAGGGTTTCTGCAAGAAAAAGCATTTAAATTATGGATTACAAATTTTAAAAACCCCCGACAAAAAAAATAAAATATAAAAAGTAACAAATAATATTTAAACCTATTATAATAATTATTATTATCGTTACAATATAATATTAAGTACGTTCAAATATTTTTTAATTCAAGCGTCGTCGCATCGTCGGGGGACATATAGACACGTCAAACTTATAACACCCCTTTTGCGTCTCTCTAACGGTCCCCGACGATGCGACTACGCTTGAATTAAAAAATATTTGAACGTACTTAATATTATATTGTGACGATAATAATAATTATTATAATAGGTTTAAATATTATTTGTTACTTTTTATATTTTATTTTTTTTGTCGGGGGTTTTTAAAATTTGTAATTTTACTTTTATTTTGTCCTTTTTAAAGTAGGTAATAAGGTATTAAATATAGGGAAGGTATTAATAGTGATAAGTAAGTAACTAAGTTAGTTACTAGGTATAATATTAGTTTTCATTTACTAGATTAAGTTTTACCTTCCTACTCGTAAGTTTAGGTTAAATATTAGGTAGGTATTTGTTTTTTGTATTTGTTTAAGCAATTTATGTATGCCTATGGGAACGATAGGATTTATAATTAGCAGAAGTTTCTACATATTTGCATGTCAATATTATATGTTGACTGAACATGTATGTGTAATTGTACAATGTTTAAGCAAATAAATAAATTATGATTATGATTATGATTATGATTATGGAAGGTAGTCAGATCCCCTCATCAACTATTAAAGAGCTGATCTTCTTCAAACGGCTGATCAGGTCATGATTACCTTACCATACGCTTTAAATATCATTGAAATAACACGGTACCAAGTTTCGAAACGATAGGACATATGGAACGTAGCCAGATCCCCTCATCAACTATTAAAGAGCTGATGATCTTCAAACGGCAAATCAGGACATGGTTACCTTTCCATATACTTTCAATATCATTGAAGTAACACTGTACCAAATTTTGAATCGGTAGGATATAATAATATGGAAGGTAGTCAGATCCCTTCATCAACTATTAAAGAGCTGATCTTCTTCAAACAGCTGATCCGGTCATGATTACCTTACCATACGCTTTAAATATCATTCAAATAACACGGTACCAAGTTTCGAAACGATAGGACATATGGAAGGTAGTCAGATCCCCTCATCAAATATTAAAGAGCTGATGATCTTCAAACGGCAAATCAGGACATGGTTACCTTTTCATATACTTTCAATATCATTGAAGTAACACTGTACCAAATTTCGAATCGATAGGATATATGGAAGGTAGTCAGATCCCTTCATCAACTATTAAAGAGCTGATCTTCTTCAAACGGCTGATCCGGTCATGATTACCTTACCATACGCTTTAAATATCATTCAAATAACACGGTACCAAGTTTCGAAACGATAGGACATATGGAAGGTATTCAGATCCCCTCATCAACTATTAAAGAGCTGATGATCTTCAAACGGCAAATCAGGTCATGGTTACCATACCATATAATTTCAATGTCATTTAAGCTACACGGTACCAAATTTCGAATCGATCGGACATAAAGAAGTTAGTCAGATCCCCTCATCAACTAGAAAATAGCTGATAATCTTCAATCGGCTGAACAGATTTTCATGAAACATGGCTAAGAACACTCGGGATAAAATTATCTATGACACAAAATAAACTTCATGAAAATCGGTCCATCCGTTTGGCAGCTACGATACCACAGACAGAAACACAGATACACAGATACACAGACACGTTAAACTTATAACACCCCTTTTGCGTCGGGGGTTAAAAATAGCGACCTCTGACAGAATTTGAGTCGCTTATAGTAAAAGGCTGGTAAATCTCTTGCCAGCCTGCAGCAGGGCTAGACAATGTCACTTAAGCGTTTGGCGTTAACGCTAGTCGCTAGTCGACAAAAATGTATGGACAAAACAAATGACTGTAGAAAAACCACGGCATTAATTAACTAAACACGCTGTGTTTGATACTGTCGGCTGTCAATTGTCAAGCGAAGTACGCTAAAGTTATCTACAAGCTTCGCGAGAACGCCAGCGAGCGTTGAAGTTAGCGTAGTTAATTATTCAAACACAGCGTGTTTAGTTAATTAATGTCGTGGTTTTTCTACAGTCATTTGTTTTGTCCATACATTTTTGTCGACTAGCGACTAGCGTTAACTAACTTAATGTAAAACTATATATCATTAAATTAAAATAATCAAAAATTAAGAATTAGAGTGCTTATCAAAATTTTGAGCCCTAGGTAGGGTGCCCATTATGCAGGCAGCATTCCCGCGCTAAATAGCTATTGAAAGTCGTTTCGCGAGAAAGCTGCCCGCGCGAGGGTCGCCTGTTGCCTCCCTAAGGCATTTGCTGAGGTCCTTGTGGAGCCCCTGGGCACCCTTGCCTTTAATTGTTTTTTTTCTAAAGATCTTGCAATTAGTTGAAATGAATTATTGAACACAGTTCTCACCCGTATTTAGCAAAATTTGCCAATAGCCTGACAATTTTCTCAGTGAAATGTCTTTCGTCTGACGCCTCGAGTCCTTTGTATTCGCTTGTTCTTGATTTGCATTTGAATAGATAGCAGATTTCGTCCCCCAATGTCGATCCTGCCCATTTTAAATTAGGCACTGATGATTTCCAACCAAGATTTAAAGATCCATGATAAGCGAATCGATACAGATATAATTTTCCATGTGAGAGTTTGCTATGTTTTACAACCTGACGCAATAACGGATATATTACTTGGTCTGAGAGATACTTCGTATATCGTCTGAGACTTTTCTCGGTTATAGTACCATTTATAAAGTAGAAATCCATTATTCTTCTTCTTATTATGTTATATCGTTCGGAGTCATATTCGTCAGACCTTCCTTCAAATGGTAACAAGTACTGGAAATTGTAGTGCAAATACTTCAAGAGAGCTCTGTTCTTTTCAAGTCCTTGTAATTTATACAAATTTGGTAGTGTCGTATACCCGAACATTACATCGACGTTACTATTAATCAGCTTATTTTCATACAGAACTATCGGGTGTTTACTCATAAACGCTCTTTTTGTTACATTTTCTATTGAACAACTGAAGGAATTCATCAATCTTTGATAATCTCTTACTTCAGTGCTATCATACAAATTCCGACTTGCTGTTATCAACTCATTGTAAGAAGCATTAGAGAGAACTTCATATAAATGTTCTTTATCATGAAAGTTACCTACATTTCCTTTCAATTTCCAATACAGTTTTTTCACTACTACATTACTAGGTCTGTAGTCAGCAGGTGATAACGCACTTCCGTCAATAATAACAACTCTCGTGAACAAATCCTCAGCAGCTGGTGACAATAGCATTGAAGCCACGACTGTAGACGATATTCCCGAGCCAAGGACCGTCACTCTATTAAGATCTCCATTAAAAAGATTTATATGGGCACGCACCCATTTCAGTGCCATCAATACGTCTTTAGCCCCCATATTTCCTTTGGCATAATCTTCTTCAGTATTCAAAAATCCGAAAACACCTGACCGGAATGAAACTGTCACCACTACTACCTCTTCATCTATAAAAAAATCCGGTCCGTGCCAATTTGAATATTCATGGGTCCACACTACAACGGGGAAATGCTTCGTTTTATTTTGTGCAGCAGGTGTAAAAATGGACAGATACAGACAATCTTCGACATTCAAAAAAGATTTCGCGCGGCTGAGGTCTGAAAAGCTATGTGCAAGAAATGAACTATCTTCTACAGGTGGCTGAAATTTTATAAAATGTACTTATGTTATGTTATAAAGACGAAAGTATATGTGTGCGAGTGTTTGTAACTCCTTTACGCAACAACTGCTGAAACGATTTAGCTGGAATTTGAAATATAGATTCCGGGATGAACATACGAGTACTATTGATTTAATAGAAGACTAGATTAATCTACATCGATTCCAAATTTGAGCCAAAAGGGTTCAGTAGCTTGAGCCAAAAGGGCATGAAAGAGCAACAAGCATACACACATACAAAGTTTCTTCTTTATAATATTAATGTTATAAGTAGGTACTTAAGTACTGACCTTAAATCGCAATGTATTAAGTGGTGATTTAGCATACGCGATCTTATAAAAAGCATCATAAGGATTATTTCTGAATATGGTTTTCAAATTTTTACCGCCAATTGTAATCCCATTTAATTTTAGTAAGGTTTTAGTATTGACAACACAAATTAAAGTCAGCACTAAAATGCAATAGCCAAGAAGCATTACTGCCTTATTTAAAGTCCATTGAAAAATGAAGTTATCGTTCACGGAGTTTTGAAGCGACATTAATGTAAACTAAGTAAAATACCGTGTCCATAATATTTTCAAAACAGTTTCTAGATAAGGTATATTGAAGAAATATTTTCCCTTTCGAGTTAATATCTGTTTCCAATAAAGATTAAAGATTTCTGGATTAGGAATACGGATCAGGACATTTTCTCAATATTATATTATTATTGGAAGTAATAAGTAACTACGTCAGTAATAAGTAATTAGGTACATCATATTAATATTGTCATGTTGATAGCCTAAGCCGATTTCACATGATGAGCTGTTAATATTATTGAATAAGTAGCCTGTAGACAATCTTATTAATGAAATTATAGGCTTGCATTAAATTATGGATACTATGGGTATAAATATGGGTGATAAATATGGGTATTACCTAAATAACGCAATGTAGTATAGTCGCGATAGTGCCAACAGACGAACAAGAAGTTCAAAATTAAATGGTTCAGAAGAAATAACATCTCACCACATGAAAGAAGTGAACTTAATCTTCATTCAATAAAACATGTAGGCCACATACGAGTACCTACGGTCAGAACATGTTAGGAACATGTAGTCAAACTGTATACTAATTTATTTTAAAGTGCGGCTCGAATCATCGTTTGTTTCTTTCAACTTTTTGATCTTTTAATCATCAAATACAAGTCTGTCTTATAAGGAGTTAAAAGTTATTAGTTTAAAAATAATGAAAATCGTAGTGACCTTTATCAAGCGAAAAACCAAAATTACTGGAAATCTTATTAACAGGAAAGTAAACCTGAGCCTAAATCGAGGAATAGGTATTTGAAAAATCTGTTGCTGTCTCGCTAGATCCGAACAACAAGAGATCGATGTGTGCGTGTGACCACAGATAATATAATACTATACTAGTACAGATACCCCATCACGAAGAAAGAAATGCGACAAGCTTAATTTCTTCGGGTGGGCCACCCGACGGATAAAACTGGAAATAATGGCGCTGTTACTGCGAGTAGCTTCATAGCAGATAATAAGTTTAAAAATAGGTGGCGCTGCTCTACGCAGTTTGATCGAACCCCAATAGATGACGTTGCTTTGGCAATAGTTGCAGTTATGAAAATGCTAATAGATGGCGAATCAGCTGGATTGCGTGTAAGTAAATGCTGCGTTGCCAGTTCGCTGATAAAATAAGACAGCAAGCGATGTTGCCGCTCTTCGTTGTATGCATTTGATACAAAATTAAAACTTTGTTTTCGACGTTTGCGTTGCGTTGGTCAGGTATTGCCAACTGTATGAATTTTCGGAAGAAATTAGGGAAAAATTCTTTTGAAAACATGAACTATATCGCAGTATTATACTAACCCCCTTATTCATAAATGTGAAATAGCTGTGAAATAGTTATACTCTGTTTGTTCTTTTTCCTTCGAATGTCAAATTAGTGTTGACAAACAAAGACAAAACGGACTACCTATTATACAGGTGGTAGGTATACCTATTCCACCGCTATTGCGAGGATGATGATTATGATAAATAAATATACTTTCTTTTATTTGCCTATAGTAGTAGTTTTTGATCTTGTTTTTCCAAATCCAATCCAAAGGCCGCCATCTTGTTTTTCCAAAATTTTCCATTTTCTCTATTAATCGTTTACTTATATCTACAATCGTTGCGAGTTTAAACGAAATCGGTTTCTACGCCACTAACTAAAATATTGGAATGATAGGGGTGTGTGAAGCCCGCCAACCCGTACTAACTCTGAAACCTTCGTGGGCCGATGCACAACACTTTTGCTGAAGATCACCATGATCAATGCATAGTTTACGATTCTATAAAGGACATACACACAGACAAGACAAAAATTCATTTTTATATTTAATATATAATAATAATTTTAAACAATAAAAAAATAAAAAAAGGATTTCAAGTCAGTGAATAGAACCCAGTATACGTAGTCATTGTAGCTAGTGTTTGTACCAATAGGCTAGTGAGTATTTGTCAATAATAACGAAATTAGTAAACAGCTTGAATGTGTGTGTGAAAATTTCTGCTGCTACCACCTCGTAATTGTCGGTACAAATGAAAGTATTTTGACAATTAAAATACATCTGAACTGTAGTTGGATACTTTATAAATATAGTGCTATAGCCGGGAACCATATTATTATAAAAAAATATGCACATTTTCATTCATAAACAAAATAAAATTATCTAATTACAAAATAAACGCCATCTATTGGCGCTGATGTGCCTAGCTGACCGTATCGTACCACATCTTGCAATGTAGTTCAAATTATTATCGCTTGTCGCTAGTGAGCTGACGCTAATTAATAATTTCATTCAAATGGCTACCCCTAATGCCCTCTATGAACATACTCTAGTACTACAATTTTCGATGTATGAGATGGTGGCCCCGTGGTGTGACGTAGCGTAGGCCACGGAAATCGGGGTAGGTACTGCATCTGTGTGTGTACTGGCGGGCCGCTCGCGCGCGGCTACGGGCCTTCCCCGTCGCGCTACGAGCTCGGCTTTGGCATTATTTTGCCCCGGTCGCAGTCGGACTCGGAGAGTGTTGGTGTTATCAGTGTATTGTGTCATCGTACTTCTTACCTTACTTATCTACTATTTATATTTGACTTGGCTATTGTTTACGGATTACTCATTTCATTGATCTGGGACTGGAATAAAATAAAGATCATTAAATTCAACGTACAACTTAAGTGACTGGATGGCCTAGCGGCGCGGCGAGTAGTGGACGGAACGGCACGCGGGCAGTGGTTCTAATCCTAACTCTTACATGGGAAAATTTTTTTTGCTTCTTTTTCCCTTTTTTTTCTTTTTCCTTTTTTTAATTTACACTAAAGATTTTGATAGTACTTTTAAACAAGATATATTAAAAAAGAAGAAAATTTCTTACAAATAATAAAATTTTGGGAAAAATTGGAGTTCGATGGACATTATATTCTAATTCAACATGAACATGGATGAAATAACGGAACTTCTAAAATCAATACAGCGAGACGTCAATGAAACAAAAAATAGCGTGAGAAATAGTGAGTCCAACTTAACAAAGAAAATTGATGAAAAGTTTAACGAGGCACAAGTTAAGATATAAATAACTAAATATAGTTAAGTTAAGATATAAAAAGGTATGCTTTTTGAAAAAATTGAAAGGGACGAAGAATTCTGGAAAAATATAGAGCCTAAATTAGAATCTTTTTTTTTCGAATGTTTGTTACCAGAAATTATTGATGGTCGCATACCACGAAATATGCCCGTGAGAGAAAGACAAATATTAGAATAAATGTAAATATTATAATATGATTCCTTGTTTTAGTAAACCCACTATTCCCCACTTCTCCTAAATTAGTAAATATATTTTATGAAGTTTCATCATTGTGTCATGTGTTAACTCCAGACGAACCGTGGGGCTCAAGAAAATAATAATATAAACGTTTTAAAAAAAACGACTTTAAAATGAACCAAACTGACCCACACGGGAAGCACCAGCTTTCTAATAAAAAAAAGAATCATCAAAATCGGTTCACCCAGTCAAAACTCCCAACTTACTTTAAAAAAAAAAAACATGTCTGCAATCCACACGTGGTAGAAATGAAACCTCCAAAAAATGAATTTAGGTGTCTATCTCTTTTAACTGTCGCTTTTTCATCTACTTTCAAATTGTTTATGCCTATAATTGGTAATTGTAAAAGTACTAGCACTATTGTAACCTTGTTCCATATTATTATAAATGTTTTTGCAATTTTATCGCTGACATATCAAATAAATAAATAAATGACAACGATGCTAAAGAAGTTTTCACTTCAAAAAGAATTATTAAAATCAAAACCGAATTGAAAAACTTTGATTTGTTATGATATAATATGAATAATATCCTTTCCAATATTATACATTCCATGTGCTTTTTACGATAAAATTAACATATGTCGTAAATATTACATACATAATAAATAGTTAAAAATGAAGCTAATAAAAGTAAAAAATGTTTGTAACGATCACACGATCCAGTAAATAAAATCGGTATAGTTTAGCCCCCTTATTCATAAAAGTTCAATAGTGGTGGAATAGTTATTATCTGTTTTGTCTCTTTCCTTCGAATGTCAAATAACTGTTGACAAACAAAGACAAAACAGAGTATAACTATTCCACTGCTATTAAATGTTTATGAATAAGGGGGTAGGCATCGACATCGATGGACAGCACTATAGAGCATCGATAAAAAAATTATCGACCATAGCCACTTCCCTATGTGTGTATGTGTGAGTTTGACCCTCCCTCTCCTCATGTTTTCCCCCGCAGAGAGCGATAGGGACAACTGCAGCTCAGACCGATTTTTACCTATAAAGATTTGACGAGATCGACCTTTCGTATTCCCCTGTTTCCTCTTCCAAAGTTGAGTCGATTCAATTATTTTTGGCATGAAAATTTTAAGAAAGAGTAGGTCTATGTCTCTACGTTTTTCTTTCATGTAATTTTCTGTTTTATATTTGTCTTTGAGGCCTTTGAACATGGCGGTATAAAAAAGTGAATTTTTGCTCATTTCAGAGGGTCACATTTTCTAAACCAATGAGTTTTTCCAAAAACATAAAACGTAGCGACATGCATATTCTAGACTTAGATTTTATGAGAAAAAATGATAGCTCTAGGGGCCTAATCCAGGGAGGAAATAGGGGACTACGTTTGTATGGCAGATTGATTCTTTACTTTCCTCTTAAAAAACCCCAGCTCAAGATTGTACATAATACGGTGAGGTTTTACTTTTCAGTAAAACTGAAATTATAAAGATAATTATCTAATTTTATCAAAGTATTGCTCACTATCAATCAATATGTGTACAGTGCTATATCAAAATTCATCAACGCACATTGCCTGTTACCAGATTATAATGTACAAATCGAGTTTCGGTATTTTTACTCTTTTAATTGTTATAAATCTAACTTCGGCTACAAGTGTAGTGGAAACGACTCATGGAAGTTTATCCGGAAAAACGTTTAAAACGATATTTGAAAAGAAAACATACCACGCCTTTATGGGAATACCGTTCGCGGCTCCACCTGTAAAAGATTTCAGATTTAAGGTATGAATATGGTTTAAGATCTTTATTTTCTCAAAAGAATTACAAATAAATTCGCTTATTTGAGAAAACACAATAAACTTATCTTAGTTTCATAAACACTGAGCATGCTGAACTTAAACTTTTAAAACAAAAACATTATACATTATACATTATACACAGTTTTCAGTCGCAATTTTTATAGTTTTCCCTTTATGTGGCCATTAAACCCTAACTCTGTACCAAATTTCAGCTCTCTGAGTTTATGGGAAGTACTAGTTCTATTTTGATGATCATGAGTGAGTGAGTTACATAAATGCGAAACTTTGCTTTCGCTTAACTTCGGAACTAAATGACCTACAGTCTTGAAATTTTGGGATTTAAGTATGTGATTGCAGCTTACTGGATGACGAAAATTTCAGCGTTCTGGTCTTATCCAGAGGTTCTCAAATAGGGGCCTGAAAATGCGGCGAAATGGTTCCAGTAAAGGATATTACGGCAGTGTTTGCTTCGCGCTCGTACTTGTAATTTTATGTATATATACTGAGTAAAGGGCACAAATATTCAGTATAAATTCTTATTCAATACAAAATTACAAGACTGTAGGTCATTTAGTTCCGAAGTTAAACGAAAGCAAAGTTTCGCATTTATGTAACTCACTCACTCATGATCATCAAAATAGAACTAGTACTTCCCATAAACGCAGAGAGCTGAAATTTGGTACAGAGTTAGGGTTTAATGGCCACATAAAGGGAAAACTATAAAAACTAGGATAATCGAAAACCTGGAGTACCTGGTGACCCTGATTAGAAAACACAAGAGCCCAACCAAATCTAAGGACGTACCGGTGTATGGTGGAATCAAACAAATTGCACATCAAATGGAAGAGCTTAAAAAATTACGCGATCCGAGTCGACAACTTATATGCGGAGAATTAGGATCATCGAGTATTTTCAAAATAAAAATAAAATTAATAAATTGATTTAATGGCGTTGCTAAGTAAACATTTCATTGATGTCACTTGGGTGTCACGTCAGCACGTATGACAAGTTTGTTTCGAAATTTGTAGCTGGAGTATGAGGTCCGACCTCTTTAGTCTATTTAATTTATTACTCCAATGTGTACGGGTAAATTTACTGTCTGTCGTTTTATAATGTCTGAACAAGAACAAATCAATTCAATGAATTTACAAAGATGGTAAGGCAAATGACGTGATCAAATAGCCATTTTAACATCCTGTGCTATTTTTGTTGCAAGAACTGGTTTATTTTATATTTTCCGAACACATTTCAAATTTAACGTATGAGAAGGTTCGTTACAAAGTTAGCATGGCGTTAAATTGTAAGGGCGGATAATAATAATTAATAACATCTGATGTAATAAAATTCTACACCTCACCACAGCCCAACAAATTATGATTAACGACTTGGAACGTGCGAATTCATTCAGTTATTAGCTTTTCGTGCGTTTGCAGCCTTTCTTATCCAACCAAAAAATTTTCATGTGAAATGTTGTCATAATATGGCTTGCACTGTCAAAAAGTTCTGTTTGTTAGCTAGTAAACCTCACTGGGTTATTAAAAAAGGGAGCCAAAAATCCTGGTTTGGCATCCTTTTTGCATAAGTTACCAACCTAGGTTGGTGTGGTATCATGTCAATATACCATGCTGCTTGCTATTATAATAATTTACAATGAAAGCTTAAAAGCTACTGATAACAAGCGGAAGTGACTGACAGACAGACTGACGGAGTGACGGACGCTTACTAAAAAAAAACAGTTCCTAAAGTCGGTTAATACCTACCATCGGAGCGCTCTTCTAATCACCAGGTATTAAGTTTTGTTATCCATAAAAGCTGCAGTTCTTCATAATGGGACTTTATGGCTGCAGAAATAGAGTTTAAAATTAAACAAATATGGTTCTTTTACGTTTCTGACCGCGATATAAAATTTCCATTAGCTGATTGATGCTGTTAACTGGTTAATTAATAGGAGATTTACGGTTTGTGTTCAGTTATTGAATACTAACAGATGTTGGGTGAGATTTTGCAGGGAAGTTTTATTTTTGGCCTAGTTTGACTTAGGGCCGATTTTTCAATCGCCAGATAAACGTTAAACGTTATTGATTCATGAAGACGCGCTCCAATCATTCTGAACCCGTTGAAAACAATCAATTCTGAAAGTACCTAATATTTATTTTATTTCAATGGGAGTATAATAATTAATGTAATTTGTATTTTATTTCATTAGAAAGTATAATTACTCGTGAATCGTAACCTCGATGTGCCATTAGCTTTAGGTTAACCCCGTTTATCGTCCGATCGTGCATTAGCCGGGTTTTAATTCGATTGCCTTTGGGACGCCGGGAAAATCGGTTAAAAGCAACTAAGCGGACTGTATCACGGTAGCATAGTTAGGTACTGTATGGGGAATAGGCTTTATGCATAAATTTAAATAAAGGTCTAGTATTTTTATTTGTAATTTTCATCGGTATCAAAACATATCTGGCAATTTTTTTTATATAATATTATAATCCCTCAATATTACAGCAAAAATTTAGTAAACATATTATATTATATACAAATAAATGAAGACTAAAAAATATTTACAAAATGTACACACCGTCCAAATGCTCGCTTGATGGCATGATCCCTCAATAATGAAGATATTGAGGCATCATCAAAATAAAAGCAATAAACAGGGAAAAATATTCCAAGAAAATTCAAATGTTCAAAACAGAACGTCGCCGGTCGTGTCGTCACCTGTACCTTATGGCGAGACTTTCTCCGTCCGTCCGTCCGTCTGTCACACTCGAATATTTCAGTAACAAGTATTAGTCAAGCTATCGAGTTAAAATCTGGAATAGTTTTAGGAAATAACTAGTGACCCAACGTTGTTGCAAATATAATACTCAACGTCCTTTAGTATATGGAAAACTAATCAGAAATACCGATAGTATAAACATGACGTTATGACAGATTTTTTATGGCATAATAATATGTTTCAAATTTACTTATTCCTCAAAAAGTAAAATCGGCGGTAAATTAATAATTAAGTATAATAATCAGTAATCCGTCTCTAATCATAAAATTCCTAACCTATTCAAATCTTCGAATTTTTATAATAAAAACCTGCTAATTAACCTTAGCAAACCTCACGAAATAATAAGCGCAATCACCGTAATGCAAATAATCCCTCCTAATCCCTAGCAAACGTTTTCAAGCGCAGCAGAAGAATGTCGTAAACGACAGTGGCAATGGGCCGCGTCAGGCCCATTGCCACTTCGCCATAATATAAGGTTATCGGAAAAACAAACGTAAGCGCGTTTTAAAATACAGTCAGCGCTATCTCGCGACGTGTAGGGGAGGGGTATCACCGCCACTCTTAGTCCAATGCATTATACGTCGCTGTACGCTGACGACAGCGCGTACCTCGCATCGTCACATCACCAAATCGTCTCCGTCAACCGCATGCAGCGTGTGCTGGACCTGCTGTCGGAGTGGCTGGACAAATAAAGGATGGCCGTCAACGTGGGCAAGACGGCCGCCATCATTTTCGGCAGGTGGAAACCGCTACATCAGCTACGCCTCCGAGGACAGGACCTACAATGGCAGACTTCTATACTGATTGGGCTAATAAATTAAATAGACCAAAGAGGTCGGACCTCATACTCCAACTACAAATTTCGAAACAAACTTGTCATAGGTAACCCAAATGACAGCAATGAAATGTTTACTTAGCAACGCCATTAAATTAATTTATTAATTTTATTTTCATTTTGAAAATACTCGATGATCCTAATTCTCCGCATATAAGTTGTCGACTCAGATCGCGTATTTTTTTACGCTCTTTCATTTGATGTGCAATTTGTTTGATTCCACCATACACCGGTACGCCCTTAGATTTGGTTGGGCTCTTGTGTTTTCTAATCAGGGTCACCAGGTACTCCAGATCTTCGATTATCCTAGTTTTTATAGTTTTCCCTTTATGTGACCATTAAACCCTAACTCTGTACCAAATTTCAGCTCTCTGAGTTTATGGGAAGTACTAGTTCTATTTTGATGATCATGAGTGAGTGAGTTACATAAATGCGAAACTTTGCTTTCGCTTAACTTCGGAACTTAATGACCTACAGACTTGAAATTTTGGGATTTAAGCATGTGATTGCAGCTTACTCGATGACGAAAATTTCAGCGTTCTGATGTTATCCAGAGGTTCTCAAATAGGGGCCTGAAAATGCGGCGAAATGGTTTCAGTAAAGGATGGTACGGCAGTGTTTGCTTCGCGCTCGACTTGGCGGGGGCACTGCCGTGTATATATAATTTTTGTTTAATAATTATCGTATATAATTTTATATAATATATATAAATTAAAATAAGTTCAATAAAAATAAACATAAATAAAGAGCGCGAAGCAAACACTGCCGTACCATCCTTTACTGGAAGCATTTCGCCGCATTTTCAGGCCCCTATTTGAGAACCTCTGGATAAGACCAGAACGCTAAAATTTTCGTCATCCAGTAAGCTGCAATCACATACTTAAATCCCAAAATTTCAAGACTGTAGGTCATTTAGTTCCGAAGTTAAGCGAAAGCAAAGTTTCGCATTTATGTAACTCACTCACTCATGATCATCAAAATAGAACTAGTACTTCCCATAAACTCAGAGAGCTGAAATTTGGTACAGAGTTAGGGTGTAATGGCCACATAAAGGGAAAACTATAAAAACTAGGATAATCGAAGACCTGGAGTACCTGGTGACCCTGATTAGAAAACACAAGAGCCCAACCAAATCTAAGGACGTACCCGTGTATGGTGGAATCAAACAAATTGCACATCAAATGAAAGAGCGTAAAAAATTACGCGATCCGAGTCGACAACTTATATGCGGAGAATTAGGATCATCGAGTATTTTCAAAATAAAAATAAAATTAATAAATTTATTTAATGGCGTTGCTAAGTAAACATTTCATTGATGTCACTTGGGTGTCACGTCAGCACCTATGACAAGTTTGTTTCGAAATTTGTAGCTGGAGTATGAGGTCAAAAGAAAAAAACTATGTCAAATAAGAAAATCTAATAAAATAAATCAATATGCACACGTTTCTACAAAAAGAAGTGAAATCCCACCAAAAAACATTCTGTAAAAACTAGCCAAGTCTCGATGAAGCTGCTTGTTTATTTCTAAAAAGTAATGAAATCTAGACAAAGTCGTACCAAGTCTAAGGTTCCTTACTGCGATTTCTTTATTACTATAGTTAATATTGTGTGACTTGGCCGTTGAAGGGTACACAAGGGTACAAAACCAGGTGCTCCATGACACCATTGCACCAATCTGTCGCCAGAACCGCTACCCATTGACGATGAAAAATTACCACTGCCACAGTTTGTACCATGTACAAGGGTACACAAGGGTACAAAACCAGGTTCTCCATGACAACATTGCACCAATCTGTTGCCAGAACCGCTACCCATTGACGATGGAAAATTGCCACTGCCACAGTTTGTACCCTTGTGTACCCTTCAACGGCCAAGTCGCACAACATTAACTATAATAATAAAGAAATCGCAGTAAGGTACCTTAGACTTGGCACGACTTTGTCTAGATTTCATTACTTTTTAGAAATAAACAAGCAGCTTCATCGAGACTTGGCTAGTTTTTACAGAATGTTTTTTGGTGGGATTAATCTGTCCTGAATCAGCCCACTTTAAACTCAGTTCGTTGGAACATCGTTATTATGAATGAGGAGTGTTAGGAACGCATTCTCTTCGGCCGCCTGTTAATTTTAATGTAATGTTGTTTGTTAATTTGTTAATATTTTAATGCAATTGTTTGTCTGTAAAGTTGTCTTCTTATATATAACTTTTATTTTTGTTTACATAAATGAAATTCATGAATAATCTTCAATGATTGAAAAACAGGGAATTTTTGAATTTAATATTGTGACGTTTACATAGGTGCATACAACGATGTTTAGAAAGCATGGATCTCGGACTCCCTTACAAATTGTCTTTCAAAATGGTACCAAAGTCAACAAAAAAAAAACGAAATTTAAATCGTAACGATTGGTTATTTCTCAGATGAATGATCCAATAGATGGACAGTTAAAATAGCAACGACATGCACTATTTTTGTACTCTTTTTACTTATGTGCTTGGTAGGTTGCTAAAAAGAGACAATTCCATAATGCCTCTTTCGAAAATTAGTAGGTTGTCACAAGGTTCGATTATGATGTATGACAGCTAGTGATGAGCTGGAGTCGATTAGATTCGACGATTAACATTAACTAGTTGGGTGACTGAACTTTGCTCGTTATTTTTTTTTGGTAAATACATTTTCTAAAAATGAATTTTCTAAGAATGATCAATTTATCGCCCTCAAAAGCAAAACCTCCCGTATACTAAATTTCATGAAAATCGTTCGAGCCGTTTTCGAGATTCAGATTATATAGAAATATATATAGTTATATACCTATACAAAAATTGCTCGTATAAAGGTATAAATAAATTATAATAATAATATATAATAAATATAAAAGATAAAATATTGTTTACCCAACCATTATTATAGTTTCTTCAGCAAGAGGAAGTGACACTATTCTTGGCTAGCAAAAGCCACTATTAATTATCCGAAAAAAACATCGCGTGATTCGCGGATAAATTAAAAAAAATTGGTTGCCTGTAAAGTCGGTATACGGGCGAAAGTTTTACGTGACAACGACTTTGAGTGGTAAAATAATTTTAATGTTTTATGTCTGTCTCTCTCGCTCTTAGGCGGGCTAACCATGCCCGAGTGAAAGGGACGCGTGCCTCTCACTCGCTCTCATTGTGAGCGCATAACGTGAGCGGAGCGTAACGCAGTTTCTTGAAGTGTCACCCGGCAAACCAATTTATAAGACGTTGTCACGTCAAAATTGTAGCATAACCACAGCGTAACCCAAAATTTTGGGTTATGAGAATTTTACACTACTGCCTACAAACCACCATAACTTCTGAAGAGACTTGGACATATCTAGACTTTTTATTACTGGATATGAAAGAAAACTTCATTTTATTTTTAAAATAGTTTATTATAATAATAAATCTGACTGAGCTAACATTGTTTTGCCATTTGAAATATAAAAAATAGCTTGCAACCTATACTTACATGTAAAGAATGTACTTACCCAAAAAACTACAGAGAAATCGCTCAAGCAGTTTCGAAGGGGTTTGGTTACAAACATACAAACACTGACACGACAATGTTATGTTATTACGATGACTAGTTAACGCCTCAAACGTTGTTTTGCCATATATTTTTCATTCAGTCGCGTTACTTTTTTTGTGAGGGTATTGATTTTCTTAAGGCGGCGTTTCGAAACATTTTTAAAATATTCTACTTTTTTTCTAATATTTGTATTCTTTTAACATCACTCATCTTCAGTATTAGTGCCACATGTACACGAAAGTTTTCTTTTCAAAATATTTGGCTCAGCCATGTTGTTCAACACCTCTCTGGGGTTTGGTGATGGTGTTTCCTATAACAAACAACAACTATTAAAAAATGTTCGTACACGAAAGTTTAAAAAATTTCGTCCGTTTAAAATCTTCATCCTTAGGAAATCTAAAGAGTATTTATTTATTCTAATTACAGATATATTGACACTATCGATATAGTGAAATTTCACAACACTAATAACCTAAAATTGCATTTTCCGAAATATTTAAAAAATATTTTAATTACCGTAAATCATCTTGTAATTGGGTGTTTACCCGGACGTTTACTAAATTGCGCTTCTTCTTTATATTTTTCTAAGCAAAATACTTACTTCTATAATATGAAAAAAATTGCATATAACTTACCGATGCAATCCAACTGATTTATTTTCGTTTTCTTTCTATGAGATACGTGTTTTGCAACCCTCTACCGAACAAGACATTTTTAATCATCTCACATTATACTTAAATTTATATACAAATCTCAATTTTTTCACATTTTTTCACAAGAAAATCTAAATAATCTTTTCAGCACTTCTCACGAAACATCAACAAATATTATGAGACAAAATGAAATATATACGACGACTGAGGTAATTCGACCAGAAACGCGAATACTTTTAAAATTGGCAGTATTAAAAGGTTGCAAATGGTTGCAAAATATTTGGACCTTGTGACATGTCAAAAAAAATAAAAACTGACACCTGCTTTTTGTCTCACTCACACTAATACTGATACTATTTAGAAACTTGAATAAGATATACGTTTACTTTGTTTTATTTTAGCCTTGTGTCTATGGGATTATTGGTCTGAGGGTTATTTACCGCCTACGTTATTTGACCGCCTCAGCCAATCAGCGATAGACTTGGTCAATGGCTTTATGCGATAGGGTAACCGGGAAATTTATTTTCTCATAATGTATGTTAATTATAATTAGTAGGAAGGCATTTTTTGTTTGTAAAATTGATACATATTACTTTACTACAGACGCCAACAGCAATGATTGATAATATCGTGAGGTAGTGGTGGTAAATAAATAACAATAAATGCATGTTATTTTAGTCTTTATGTACAAATATGTATTTTTAATTGCTGTCCCTTTACAGTATCTAGATAGGTATATTCCGAAATTCAAATTTTAAGACGGGGAAAAAAGCGTGAAATCCTATGTGTAAAGTTCACTATTTTGATTTTTTTATTACTCAATTGATTTCTTAAAATAAAAAAAAAATAAAAATATTTAAATATTTAAGTATGTTTTGATACATTTATGGTTTGTTAATTTAAAATCAAATGCTATGGAATGGACAGGCAAAAAAAATTAGGAATGTTACAAAATTTCAATAAATATTTCCTGAAGACTTACTTCATGTGCCATAATATAATCCTTGAAGACAACGTAGAAAAATTAATTTAATATTAATTATCTAGAATTCTAACTATGTAATTACGTGTGAAAGTACTTTCAGTACCCTTGCGGAAAAGTTCTGGGCGATTTTTATACCATTTAACAACAGGTTCTGCCGGTATTTTGGAAAAAAATCCGGTTTTTTATGTGCTGTGAACTGTCCGCTGCCATACTCAAGACTGATATCACTTTTGGTGTAATATTTAAGCCCCACCCACTCTAGTGTAATGTTGGTTACGCGGTTTTTTGCCAAAGATCTCATCTAATATGCTTTCTGAATATCGTTGAGTGCTTACCTACACTTCTATAAAACTATTTTTAAAATATTTCTCTTTTATTTTTCCCTTCTTTCCTCAGACGCTGATTACAGAAGGCCAAGCAACTTTGTATATTATGTCATTTAAATATTATATTGAAATTCATAAATTGACTAATTTGCTTGAATTTAAGTCGACTATAAATTATGATAGACAACATCATTTTTTATTATAATTTTAGCCAAACTACAGTTCAGTTATTCGACAGACGATGTCCCGCCCATAACGGGACTTCCTCCAACAAAAAAATTGGTCAAGTGCGAGTTGGGCTCGCGCACTGAAGGTTCCACACTATCAAGACCAATTCTCAATTGTATGGTTAAACTATACTTTCTATAGAAGAGTAAACTAACCACTCCTGCCCACCAAATTCAAAAACGAGCAAAAAATCTATTGTACCTATGAGAGACCCCCTTAAATAAAATTTATATTGCATTAACTGATCCATGATTTCACACAAATTTATTATAGGCTCGAATAGCGCAGCGGTGCGACCGTCGTCGCGCGTCGCCCAATATTTCCCGCACCCGAGTTCAAACCTCTCTTTGCTTTTGTACTTTTAAAGCATCTACCGTATACATTTGAAGCGTCTACCTGTTACCGTTATCAATATCGAGCAAAAACAACCAAAAAATAACGTTTGTTATATGGGAGCTCCCATAAATTTTTATTTAAACTTTTTAATTTTAAAGTGATTATTATATAAACGGCCAAGTCACACAACATTAAATATCTTATCTTATAATCTATACTTATAATAAATCTGTAACAGGTCAAATTCTGTACATTAAAGATATTTTGAAATTTTTTTTTCGGGCACTCTAAAATCGGTTCTGAACCCAAAACTGTATTTTTTTTCATTTTTGTCTGTCTGTCTGTCTGTCTGTCTTTCTGTATCACGGCCGCGCATCACGCCGAAACTACTGAATGAATTCCAATGAAACTTGGTATGAATTGAGTTCATACTACGAGGAAGGACATAGGATACTTTTTACCCCGAAATTCAGCATGGTTCCCTTAGGAGAGGGGATAAAAGTTAAAATGTATACTGAGTTGTAAATCATTAACGCGTGGTCCGATTTCATTCATTCTTTTTTTGTTAGAAAGGGGATACATTAAAGATTGTTCTGTAAATATTTCAAAGTCATCGGTTTTGTAGTTAAGAAAAAATAGACATATGTAATATAAAATTCTCTCGATTTTCTTTGTAACCGAACTCCTCCGAAACGGCTGGACCGATCGTTGTGAAACTTTCAGGGTATGATCTCTGGGTCGGGGAGCGGGTTGTTATCTTTATTTGATGGCCCTAAAAGCTGGAGAACCCTGGCCCTGGCCGATTTAATTTTCCCATACAAAAACCAAGGGCGGTACCGGTGTATGGTGGAATCGAACGAATCGCACATCAGATGAAAGAGCGTAAAAAAATAATCGATCCGAGTCGAGGACTTATATATGTGGAGACTTAGGATTATCGAGTATTTTCGAAATAAAAATAAAATTAATAAATTAATTTAATGGCGTTGCTATGTAAACATTTCAATGTTGTCACGTCAGCATCTTTGACAAGTTTGTTTCGAAATTTGCTCAAATTTGTAGCCGGAGTATGAGGTCCGATCTCTTTGGTCTATTTAATTTATTTGATATGCAAATAACGTTAAAATACCGATTGTTATAGTTTGGGAGAAAATCGAACATTACGTCGATGCCAAGTATTTGTTCAAGAAAGGGCTAACAGATTGACAAAGTAGGATCTGCTCCATCGTATACAATCGTTAAAAAATGGTCAGAAGAATTGATGGCCCACGAGCTGGACGGCCATCAGCTTCGAGTACTGAGAATAACGTCGGAAATATTTGGGATTTCATACTCGGGGCCGTTGATGGAAAATCAGAGAAATAGCTGAAATCATAGGTAGGTATATCCTATGAACGAACTCGAAATATAATTCATAATGAATTGGGGCTTCGAAGCTTTCTGCGAGGTGGGTACCGAGGCTTCTTTCAGCTGAAAATAAATGCAACACTCACGATTTAGCGCAATTGTTTGGAGTTGTTTAAAGCCGATTCACCAAACTTCTTACAGATATTATTTGTAAGTGCTGATGAAACTTGGTAAATCAAGGTTGGATTTACTTACCTTTGGCAGGAGTTCGGGGTAGAAAGGTGTTGTATTTGGTAGAGGTTTGGTCCCTGATTATAACAATACTAATTGCATTACAAGGTAACGCACTGTTTTAGAGCTTTTCAAAAAACAGTAATTCAATCTATATGGCGGTCAGTATAAATCGGGAAGTCTTTTTTCGAAGTTAGGATGACTTTCGGGAGATTCAGTAGGACGAGATGGAACACCACACATATATTTTGTAAAAAAAATAGGCCACAGAACTTTTTAAATACGTTATTTAAATACGTTATTTGTAGAATTAAAAACAGATTAAATTTTTGACACAAACCACTTAGGATCTTGAGCGCGCGAAGCGAGCTCGGGACTTGGGGCACCCCGACTCGGATAACGGATAGGTGACGAAGAGGATGGCGGGGCCTGCAAGGCCCCACCATCCTTCTGAGTGGTTATTTTCTTTTATGACCACCCAGAAATAGGAGCCCCGCTTCGCGGGGCTCCGTCGACCGAGCCTTGAAAAGAGTAAAGAGTAAGACTGAAGGCTAAAAAAGAATCTTAACCTCATGATTTTAAAGCTCTGTCGACTGACCCTTAGGGGGGGTGAGGGGTAGATAGTAATGGATGCTGTCAACGTGCAATACTCTTCCATACGATCCATCCATTTCTTTTTTGTCTTCATCTAAGTACTTACTAAACAAACCTCTCTTATTTTGAGAGGAAACTCACGCCCAGCTATTGTGGGGTTGAGATTAAATTCAATTATGTTTGAACCAAAGAGAGGCTTCGGCCGCAGTCAATTAAATGTTGACAAGTGAAAACCTCAGCTGTGCCATCTCGAAACAAAGTAAGGCAACGATAGATTGATACACCATGACATAACTAAAATTCGGTAATGCGAGAAAAAAATACTTTCAAGAAGGTACCACATTAATTTTAGAGATGGCGCTATAAGTAATATCGCGGCATGACTTGGCTATACGGTTTGACTTACACTGAGAGTTTGTATGTCTGTAATTTCTGAACTACAAACAAACTGATAAACTTTAAATATTTCAGAGACAATCTATGAAGTACCTCCTTTCGAACAAAAAAGGATGAATGAAATCGGACCGCGAGTTATTGAATTATCTATAACTTAACACATTTTGACTTTGATGTCGTTTTCCAGGGAAACCATGCTAAATTTCGGAATAAAAAGTATCCTATGTCCTACTTCGGTATATAATAACTCACATCATGCCAAGTCTCATTTTTATCCATCCAGCGGATTAGCCGTGATGCGTGGCCGTGAAATAGAGAGACAGACAGACAAATAGACAAAAATTAAACAAAATACAAATTACAGTTTTGGCTTCAGTATCGACTAAAGAGTGCTCTGCAACAAAAAAAATCGAAATATCTTCAATGTACGGAACGTGACCCGTTACAGTTGTATTATTATAGATAGTAGAGCCAGATATAATGACAAATATCTAATTGACCTTTTATAAGAGCCTGTACCTTTGAATTCAACTCATTCAGTAAATCTGAGAACAGGTCGTGACTCGTGAGCTATTTTTCATACCCATATTATGAGGAAAAAAATAACAGGGCAAAACGAAGTTTGCCGGGTCAGCTAGTAATATATATAAATCTCGTGTCACGATGTTTGTCCGCGATGGACTCCTAAACTACTGAACCGATTTAGTTCAAACTTCGTGAATATCTATCATTTGGTCCAACTTGAAAGATAGGATAGTTTAAATCTCAAATTATAGTCGCAATTTTAATTTATTAATATAACAAAAACTTTAGCCACAGCAACGCGTGGCCGGGTCAGCTAGTAATAATAATAAAGAAATTGCAGTATGGAACCTTAGACTTGGCACGACTTAGTCTAGATTTCATTACCTTTTAGAGATAAACAAGCAGCTCCATCGAGACTTGGCTTGTTTTTACAGAATGTTTTTGGTGGGATAAGATTTACTATTAAGGAAACAAAAAGATAATTTTAACAAGTTTTATTTAATAAAATGTAAATGTTACTTTCACCACTTAATTCAAACAACCATCACCACATTAGTCCGCTGGTTTCTGCAAACATGTTCTAAAATATCTCTACCTAACTGAACCTCTCCCAGGTATTAATTATTTTCTAGACTATTATTTCTATATGCTAGACAACTTACATGCTATTTGTCAAACATCTTAATTTACAAAAATACAGTGAATTTATAATTTTGTTTCCGCTTCCTCTTCACAAAAAAAAATACTTATCCTATTTCAAATGAACACAAACAAAACTATAGGAAGAACCCACAAACAATTAAGTTAATAATTAGAGGACTTTTCCCTGTACGGTCACTACAATAAATAAGTATGTGTTGCCCATTGGTTTAAATTCAGTCATTACATATTCAATGGGCTTATATTAATTAGCTTTTAGCACTCCTTATCCATCGCTCAAAAAAAAAATTAAAACTGTTACAGAACTTTCTCGTAACATATTGATTGAGTGAAAAGAGAACTGAAAGGAGTATCGCCTAGACTTACTTGACAAAAATTGTTCCTCGATAGCAGCAGCGGTTTGTAGGTAGGCAAGCGACACACCGTGTTCACTCCATAAGTAAAAGATATGAACTGTTTTTTAACACATAACGGGCCCGTATTTCACGAATAGTAAAGAAAAAGTTCTCAAGGACTATGCACTTGTTAAAAATAGCGGCGGCATCATCAAAGTAATAGAATGCGTCAGCGTAACCAAACCTAGGTCATCGCGCGGCGGAGTTATTTGACAACTGATGCGTTTTTTCAAAAGTGCGTGCGGGTGAGCATCGGTAGGTATGTTTTTTTGTTTCCGTCACTCGTCTAGGCGAAAGTGGAGAGGAAAAGGAAGGATATATGTATATAGAATGAATAGCGGCTGAAAACGTATACATATAAAATTGTGTATAGTGGACATATTGTAGATTTAGAATAATTATTGTAAGTTAGTATTTTAAATGCCTAACGGCGTAACCAATTGTTATGTTACATTTGTTTCGTGTGTCAAACACATACATAATTGCTTGATTTTCATAAGTTATAATTAAAATAAAAATCAAACAACTTTATTTGTGCATAGTATATCTGTGGTGGACAAGCATCAAGCACCCGTATGGATAACTGACTATAGTCATGATAGTCAATCCTACTACAGTACATGAAAGATACATCAATTAATGTACTCCTTTGTTATTAATATAAAACCAGACTTCATAATATGATATTTCACCTTAATTAGTATGGTTACTACTTATCAGGGTCAATTTACACCACCGCTGAATGGTATGGAAGTGACTTTTTGCAATGGATCAATTCCATTGCAAAAAGTCACAGTCTTCTTGTGTCAGAGGTACCTAGCATACCTCATGACACAAGAAACACTGGAATGTTCAAGTATTCCAGCGAGTTGTTTCGTAAACTCTTGGCACTGCACTATTGTGACAGACCCAACCAACTTCCTGCTATTTCCTGTGGATTCCACATATTATAACAACAACAGTAGCTAGGGAAATTATCAAGAATGTGCAAGGATTTCCCAGAAGATGTGAAACCTTTTCTTTGTTCTTAATTAATTTGTATGTTATACAATTGACATAAAGTTAATTATGCTATGTACAATTTTGTTGCAAAAAGTTGCTTCCATTCCATTCCATGGAGGTGTAATTGACAAAATGTAGCATCATAAGATTATACATCTACCCATTAAAGATGTACTAAATACAACAATGTTTTTCGTAATAGGATTAGGCAATGAAAAAGTTAAAAAAATCTAGATTCTAGGGGGCACAACACAAGTACCTGGACTTAATGAGCTATGTTCGAGATAAAATGAGATATATTGTACATATTGTATCCGCAAATGATATAACATTCTTAGGCCGATATTACACTATACTATATATAGGATCCTATCTCGCACCATAGATCGTCATCCTAGAAATATGATCTACTTGATACTATGAATGTAATTTACTATAGGGTTCAAGTTGCTCATATCTGAGTGCAATGGCCTACCTATGAATTAACTGTTACCAAAGAAAATAAATTACAATGGAAGCTCGATTGCAATTATTGCTGCTACTATTGTTACTGCTTCTTACTCTTTTTACTAATAAATAGAAAAAAAGAAGCAGAACCGGAGTAAAAAAACTTGGATTTGCCTGTGGGTCTCACTGCAACTTTCAAAAGGGGACCATTCTAACTTACTTGAGGAACTTGGATTTGATGATAAAAACTGTTACGAAACCTATTTGTGCATGGAAAAATCTACATAATATAACTACATTCTTACAAAAATTGCTCTCCCTATCATCACACAAGCAACCCATCTTACAAACTCAATTATTGAAAATAGTTGTCCTTGTCCGTGTTCTCAAAAAGAATCCTATTTAACAATATGTAATATAATATGACAAAAAGTATCCTAGATATATGATCTTCGAGAATTTAAGTCAATACACTGTCATATTTCTAGTAGTCATAGATATAGGATAGATATAGTAAAGTGTAATATCAGCCTTAGTGACACAAAACATTGTGACATATCCTGCATATTTGATACTTGTCAATAATGTTCTCAAAGGTGTGAATTTGGTGATAACAGGGTAGATTGAGAAAGGATAACCACTAAGTCCAGGTACTTGCATCTCTATAGATACTAACTGAAATAAATTAGCATTATATTTCTCTGATTTAAAGTGCACCTCTGAGATAGTCATATTTGTATCTTCTTTTGTCTTGTATTTGCCCAATTTTGGACGCCATGTCGCATTCACGACACCAGCCACAGAAAGTGCTGGTGATTACATGGAATGGACTTCGGTAATATATGTTTGTATTCTTCAGGTTTTTATTCTTCTTGTGGCATCTGATATGTAGAAATATTTCCAATGACATTAGTACCACACATATAAGGCCGGAGAATATCATAAGGGTAGGGATAAGAAGTAACATCCTCGGACTTGTGGTGTTGGCTCCAGTCCTTATCTTTTCCTTGAGGTCTTCGAACTTTTTGTTCTTGCTAACTCTCTCCCTGGGAAATGATATGAAGTCTTGCGTGTTAGAAAGTCTGTCGACGAGGTGTATATTTGGTAATTTATATGACACGGTCGGCTCCCCAGTTTCGTCATTCACTTGATAGGTTATAACTTCTCCTGTCTCGTTGTCACAACAGAATCTCTTAATTCTGGCCATTTTATGCATGTGATAATCTCAAAAACTGGTAGAAAAGAAATTGAAGATGTACAATTTTGGTAAAAAATTATATAGTTACAAACAAGAACAACGACAACTAGTAGTAGGTACTATAGGGACCCCAGACAAGTTATGATCTCTGCTGGGGTTGTCTATGGTTATGATGTGTTGCATAGACATACATATAACACTATAGGGATATATGTCTATGCCTTTGATTAGGTATACGATCTATGGTCTATGCTATGATGTGTTGGTCTATGTTATGAACCACAGATCACTATTATTATGAACACAGACCACACAGCAGAGAGAGAAGTTACAAAAATAGACAAAATAAATAAAATAGATAAAATCTATGAATCGGAATTATGAAATTTTAATTTGTAATATTTTTATGTAATCTAACTAGCAACATCGTATTCCCAAAATGGCCGATTGTTCCAAAACAAAAACGACGACGGAATGTCTTTCGCTGTGTGGTATTTTGTGAAAGGAATAAGAATATAACGCATATCCTCTGTGCAAGTGGTTTTAGCAATTTGAGACAGGACTCGCTCAAATATAATTTGTAGTGTAATCGAGACAAGACTCTGGTTTAAATTCACAAAATGTCCAGTGGCCTGATGGCATTATTCGTTGTAATATTTTGTGTTAATAATTGAGCAACGCTTTATCTTTTGTGCACTGTGTGTTTACCAATTTGAGGCAGGACTCCTATAGTATTTTGTAAAGTAATTAGGACAGAACTCTTAAATTAGGTATTTTAAAGTTTGAGACAGGACTCAAATTTTGTAGTGTTTAATTTATGTGATGAACTTCTTAACCTTAAGTTGTAATAAATAATGGAATCGGAGCATTGTTGTGTTTTATTTAAAATTATGAATTTATTGAAGATATTTTAATAATTATATATACCTATGTGTAGCTGCTACGCATATAGCTACGTATACCTATAGGTACATTATATGGTTATACACATGGTTAAGGTTAGTTCCAACTCACAAGTATAGGGGAGCTAGTTTAGCATTTCCATTTTATGGCCGGAAGTGAGGTCTCTATTCCCTATATATACAAATTACTCTATGACCAGCCGGTAGCCACCCATGAAACAAGCTGCCCACTTCCGCCTTCCCCAATTTAATTTTATTTATTATTTTGGCGTAAATAACTGATGAATATATTAGATTTGTATTCAATATAATTTTATTTAAAAAAATTACATTCCTGGTATTGATATATTAAGAGTTATGACAATATATTATTTTTTCATATAAAAGAGTATCATTTTTGGCATAATGGATAAAAATATGATGACGACACGATGACGCAGATAACAGATGAAAAAAGCTACTTTTTGTCCAAACTAAAAAATTTACATACAGCATATGAAAATAATATAACACGAAATTCATTTATTCTTCTTTAGATTATTTAAAAGTGTCATTTCTATATAGAAAAGGTTTTGCCATGGTTTTGCAATATTCACAAAAAATAAATAGTTTTCTTGATGGTTCTGTCAAAGACTAAAAAATGCTTTTTTAATATTATTATTTTGGCGGGAAACTGGGAAAACTAAAGACGCGAAGTGGGTACTAGAAAAAGGAAAGCTAAATTATTACATTGTTCAGCTTTGTTTTGCTGATAAACGTAGGAGAAAATGATTCAAGCCAATTCACTCACCGAAATTGCATGTGAGCCTGCAGAAGGAGCTCATCAACCAGTGGTAAATGCTTTTTATTTTGTATAAGACATTGTATGTTGTCTGATAGAAATATAAATTGGAAGAAAAAGGAAAATTTTATTCATGGAATAGGTATATTTATGTACAATCATGACATTTAAATTGTTTGCAGCAAAATATTTTGCCTCCTGTTCCAAATACCGAAAGAAAAAGGATGAATATAAGTTTTGCAGACGATGAAAAACCCGACTCTCAAACCGCAAGGTAAAGTAATCTTTGCATTGGTTGACTGTTATCATTTTCGTAGTATCCATGCAATGTCACAGGTAAAGTTTAAATAGCAATATTAATTGTTTTATCCGCGTGGATAAACTTACCTAGGTTTTTTACCAATCTTGATTCTACCTAGATATCTCAATTCAGGCTTACCATGGAAAAAGTTAGTAAGTACATAATTATATTCTAAATAACTCAAAGCAGTTCTGTATTTGCAAAGACATTTTCACATTTATAATGGTTACTAGGTTTTACCCGCGGCTCCACTCGCGTCATACATAATTTTTCACCATTCACGCAGGATTCAGGAACCATGTTTTCTCAGATGAAGATCTTACAGATAGCGACGTAAAGGAGTGACAAACTGGATCCAACATCTTGACACACAAAATATACTTAATCATCATGACACACAAAACCTACATAATAAGCCTATATACTTAATAAGCCTATACTAATACTTAATAAGCCTAGCCTACTTAATAAGTAATATAGATGTAAAATATGATAGGTAATTTTACGAGTAGGTACATCGGCCAAACATATGCTGTTCGACCGATTCAAACCATTTGCATTTAAGAAATTATTGCTAAGCGGTGCAAGTTTCACCAAAATCGGTTAATTAACAGCGGTTCTAGTACAGTATTCAAGATACTTTAGGCAACTGGGTAAGAAAAACGTATTCATCATTAATGCAATCGTTAACAGCTGCTTCTGATAAGCTTGAAAAAATGTTATGGTAGTGTTATTATCTCGCTGCAGACTCTGTCATAAATCATTCTTCTTCTTCTTTGAGTTGTGCATAATTCACAACTCAACAAAGAATAACAAAAGCGAAACACTCGAATGATTTTATGACCGAGTCTGCAGCGAGATAATAACACTACTATAGCTACGGATTCTTTTAATAGGAGGTAGAATTTGTTTACGATTGGATAAATAAGTGGGTAAATGTAAATTGTACTAGCTGTTGCCCGCGGCTCCGTCCGCGTGAATTTCGGTTGTTCGCTAATCTCGTGATGGGAAAGATTGATTTTCCGGGATAAAAAGTAACCTATAACATATAGGTTACTTTTAATCCGGGTTTGCTATCTATGTTCCAAATTTCAGCCAAATTCGTTCTGTATTTGCGGCGTGAAAGAGTAACGAAGATCCATTCATACTTACAAACTTCCGCGTTTCCTAAAGTAAGCGATAGCTTGTGTTATGAAAAAGTTTTTCTTTCAGAATTGCCTACATGGACTGGATGTGTATTGCAGTCGGGTTAACTTCATGGCCTTTAGTTTATCACTTGTTTCAGTACATACAAGCCACCGTATTGTATATCTCACCGCGAGCGCTTGCTATTGCTGCAAAAGCGTCGCGTGCAAGGCCTTTACGTGCAGTGCGACGAGTGCAGTCGCTGGCGGTATTTGGACAACGTCATTGACAGACATGAACTACCCAAGAAGTGGTACTGCCGGATGAACCCTGGTACGTAAAGACTAAAATCACGTGCAGTGGGACGAGTGCAGTCGCTGGCGGTATTTGGACAACGTCATTGACAGACATAAACTACCCAAGAAGTGGTACTGCCGTCTGAAACCTGGTAGCATAGATTAGTTACTATATACTAGAGACTAGGTACATAAAGACTAAAATCACATGTAGCGTTCAGTGCAGTCGATGGCGTTATTTGTCGAATGTAAATGATAAGGATGATTTATCAAAGAAACGGTAGGTACTGCAGGATGAACTCTGGTAAGTAAAGACTAAAGTCACGTGTAGTGCGAGTTGCGACGTGTGTAGTCGCTGTTATTGATAGATATATGATTTACCAGAGATACTGCAGGATGAACTCAGTAACTAAAGTGCGACTAGTGTAGACGTTGTCGCTTTTTGTCGAGTGTAAGTAATTGATAGGCATAATTTACCAAAGAAACAGTAGTTAGTGTAAGTGCAGGGTGAACCCTGATAAGTAAAGACTAAAGACACGTGTAGTGTGACGAGTATAGTCGCTGTTATTGATAGATATATGATTTCCCATATAAATGGGGTACTGCAGGATGAACCCTGATAACTAAAGACTCTTCGATAACGAAAATTCTGTCACCAAAAAAATTTACGAAAATTTAGAATTAAAATTTCTCTTACTACTTATCAAATGGGCACGCATCACTAATCTGTGGCACGCATGCACTTATCGAACGTTGCTAAAACTTTGCTTCTACCGAGTGTCCCACGAAGCGCGTCTTTTTTTAATTTCATAGACAAGGAATCCGCATCGTGCTCGGTCCCGGCGGTTCCTATCAGCATCTACGAGGAGGAGGACATGATACATAGCGAGTACTCCGCGGGCTCTCTGGTAGTGGCCCGTTTGGACGGATGGCCCTGGTGGCCTGCTATGGTGGACGACTGTCCTGACACCGAGCAGTATTATTGGCTGGACGGCTTCTCGGATATTCCTGTAAGTAGTATTCATCACACTGATATTATAAAGACGAAAGTTTGTATTAAAAAAAAAATTGACGACCTCTCTGGCGCAGTGGCGGCGCGCTCGGATTCGAGTGGGAGGTCGCGGGTTTGATTCCTACCACGGGCTGCTTTGAAATTTTTAATTTCTGAATTGGCTCAGGTCTGGTCTGGTAGGAGGCTTCGGCCGTGGCTAGTTACAAGTTACCACCCTACCAGCAAAGACGCACCGCCAAGCGATTTAGCGCTCCGGTGCGATGCTTGTAGAAACCATTGAGGTACTTCATACTACCCTTTCAAGTTAATACGATAACATCTTAGGCTGCATCATCACTTATCATCAGGTGAGATCGCAGTCAAGTACTAACTTGTACGAGTAAAAAAAATATACACATATATATATGAGGGGTATGTTAATCAGCATTTAAAGCGTCGGCTGCTTTTAATGCTGATTTATGCCACCTCCTTTGATTTGAGAACTTTTCTAGCCAGACATGAACAGAAATTGATGACAGTTTGACGATTGTTTCTTTCATTTGATAATTCCCTTTTCAGACTCATTACAACGTGGTATTCTTCGATTCATGCGAAGTGACCAGAGCGTGGGTGGCTCCCTCCCAGATAAAGCCCTACAAAGAGGGCAAAAATCTCATCAAAACTTCAGTGATGAACAAAAAATCCAGAAAACGCATGGAAGCCGCGTTGAAACAGGCAAATGATGCAGAAAAACTCACTCAAAGTGAGCGTCTAAATAAATATAGTTTCATAGCCAGATATTCAGGCAAAATTGTCACACCGAAAAAAGTAGACCCAAAAGAAATAAGAAAACATCAAGCTATCTTCAAGAGAAGGTATTCTATTGACTTTTCTCCTGAAGCGTCCGATACTGAAGAGGAAAACCAACCCATAACTGAAACTCCGAAAAAGAGATACGATAATACACAGTGTAAAACCAAGCGGTTGGACAAAGACAATAAAGTTCGAGAGGGTAAAACTAAGCTGATGGACAAAATCAATGAAGTAGAGGAGGGTTTAACAAAGCAGTCGGAAAAAGTTAAAGAAGTCGGGGGTGTTCAAACAAAGCAGTTGGACAAAGGCAATGATGTTGGAGAGGGTGAATCAAACCAGTTGGAAAAAAACAATCTAGTTGGAGAATCTAAAACAAAGTTGGACAAAGGGAAAGGATTTTACAATGATACCAATACAGACAACGCATCCTTAGCTGTTCAAGTCGACACCAATTCAGATTTAGCCAATACTGCAAACATGACTAACATAAACGGTACCTATTGAAATTTTTAATACTATCTGTTGTCCGCGATTAAATACGCGTCTTGAGGGAATCCTTAAAAAAAGTATCTTGCGAAAATTGATATCTAACAGCGAAACAATTTGTACCTTTATTACTCCAGAGAGTATATGTGTTATTTTGTGTTCTGTGGGGTAGGCCCTTATACTGTAAAATTTACACTTACAGTGTTATTAATCACTGTTGTCTATGGTTTGTTATACATTGCTGCTTCATTAAGTGAAACGAAAATAAGATTTTGTGGAAAACCTTCAATGGTTTAAAAATATATGTCAAATAAGCTTGTCAAATATCACTGAGATACACTGGTACGGTATAAGTTTGCACACTGTACATTGCCGGTTTGAAAAGTTTTATATTAGGCAATTATTGACTCGGTATTCGATTATGTTTAGTTAGTATAATAAATGTTTCGTTTTAAATTTTTTAGATACCCCTACAACTGATGTGGCCGACTCTTCAATGCCATGTACTGATACTGATATCATTGAAGACACGCTTGCAACACTGGACTGGGGCCGATCAAGCTCTCCAGATTACTAATTATTTTTTTAGGATTAAGTTTTCTTTTGTCGTTTAAAAACTATATTATTTTTGTACATTAATGATATAACTTATACTTTTCGAAAAAGTACGATGGTTACGTTTTGTTTCAAAATGTCTATGAAATTCTAGTGCCTACATAAATAAATTAGACGTAGTTTATCAGAAAAGACTTAACAGAAAGAAAGTTATCGAGTTTATAGGTTTACTTAGATGATTTTGTATTTGGATTTTTTATGTAGTTTCTGATTTGGACTAACATACTAACATTTTCATGGCTCCTATTTTATAGACCGACCTATCTTTTGATTTATTGAGAAAAATCTTTGAGTACTTTCTGCTAAGCTACGTCATACTGAAGCCGTCAGTGCTGCGGGGTAGCACTTTTTCGGTAACAGTTACTAATATAATTAATACTAATATATACATTGCGGTATGGCAAAAAATACTCAGCAATGAATTAGGTACTTTTATAATGATGCATTTAGTAAAAATTCATTGGTAGGTATTTTTTACTATTGGGCATTAGACAAAAATACCAATGCATTATTTCTATAAATTATTATTTTTTCTTAAATTTGTAACTTAAAATAAATAGTCATACCTACTTACCTACTTACTTTTAGTTTTTATCCTGTCACTTCAGGAAAAGAAAAAGATTTTGACTTTTTTTCCAAAAAAATACCACTGCTGTATTATTTATTTTATATGCATTAGAGAAACTTATATTTATAACTTAGGTGTAAGTAAAAGAGTTCGTTGCCGCCACGAATATATTAAAAAGTTTGCTTGATGTAAAACTTTTTTACTTTAAGTATGCTCATTTATTTAATTCTGTATTGTTACATAATAAAAATATTTGTGATATTGGTACCTTTTTTTAATGTGCCCCAAACGTTTATGGTCCGGTAGCCAAAACTAACTAACGTCCTGACTCGGCGATACTATAGAGTATAGGCTAAGGTCACATAGTACCTACTTTGGCTAAGGTTAAACTAAAAAAAAAGATTCCGGCGAATTGAGAACCTCCTTTTTTTGAAATCGGTGAAAAAGACAGAAAAAGTAGAATTCGACGCAGGCAGCGTCACTCCCTGGACCATAAGTTTGTGGCACTTTTACGTAACAAATACCTTCAAGTGATTGGAATAGATATTTCAATCCACGAAGACGCGCCCCACTCTGTCAAACTCCATACGAATCTAATGAAACGCAAGCGATTTTGATAGAGTGGAGCGCGTCATCGTGGACTGAAATATCTATAACAACCTTATCAAAATAAACTCATCAGGCAATGGGTGGTATATAGTGCGGTGAATACTAAAAATATGTTTTGGTTTTACCTACTATTAAAGCAGCAATGTAAAACGAACCCATAACAACGACGACCATCATCCGTCCATCATCACTGCGAGATCACTGCAATGCAATTAGTGTCAAACTGTCAATTTCACAGAATTAATATTCTGTGATACGACCCAAGGCATGGGCCTATATAATGGAACATTTTATACCTTGGCATTCATTTTGTACTGAGATTTTGTATCTCAGAGATAAATAAATAATCAGTGACTTGCACGAGCTTTTTTGACATTTATTGTCTATCCACTTTTGATTTATTGAATTTATTTTTGACTTTCTCACTCTCACGGATACGTTGGTAAGGGCGACATGCAGCGTCGCGGAAGAATATAACAGAAAAATGACCTTTTACCTAATTACTCAAAATTGTTTATTTCAGTAACCCTTTCTAAAAGAAAATTTTATCTAATGGTGTTTCTGCTCCTAAGCGGTTTTAGATTAAAGACCCAAAATACATGATGACGTTTTTTAAAAGAGTAATCGTCTTCATAGATTTTAAGTAAAACTTCATTCAAGATCACTTAAATACCGCTTATACCTACGCCGTTAAGGCTTGCCACAAATAATTATTTTCATTTCACGCAATTTCATTTAAAGCAGCAATGTATAACGAACCTGCAAAAGGAAAGTATCAATAGAATTATTGTCAATTTTAGAGAATTTTAGGTACCTACGAATCTTTGGGGCTGAGTTTGGGGCCTTGGTCTATGTTCCATTCATTGTCTATGAATCACAGACCACAAAGCTATGAAATGGCTATTGGCTATGAATTCTATGATTAGGTACTGATAATTTTGTAGCATAGACAACCACAGCAGAGAGATACCTACTGAGAGTGTAAAATATTTTGGAAATGTGTTTAACTTTATCTTGTAGGCTGCAATATCTGGAGTACCACTAAATTAAAAAGAGTTTGTATTGAAGATAGCTACGATTAAATCCCAGAAAAGTGAAATAGGGTCCTGTGGGTTACAACTAAATTGGTAAGCAAAATTATGTTCGTGAGGTACTTACCTCACAGCAAAGGTGTCTATAGTACCCTCGCTTTCTAGCATAATAGTTAGTCAAATCATATTATTTTTTTCGTTGTATATTTTGTGTTGCAATGTATTGTATATTGAACCAAATTTATGAGAAATTTCACATTAAGAATAAGTACCTATGGCTTCTTGCAAATATTTTTTTATATTCTCAGAGATCAAGAAGGTAGTAGATACCTAACTAAGCTACCTTCTTCTTCTTCTTCTTTTCTTGCTCTATGGCTTTCTGTAGTGCCAAAACAGCACAATGCACTTCGCCAATGTCGAGTAGCTTGAGGGAGGCACATAGGAGATTGGCCGGTTTAATGACACAGTTTTGATATGATCTGTAATAGAAGGGTTAGTAGTTAGTAATACTGTTAGACACAAATATGAGGTTACAGATTACATATAAATACAAAGACGAACACAAAGAGATATAAGGTGGAAAGGGGATAGATATATATGAATTAGTATTATTACAATTTTAGTTGGTTAATTTTAAAAAATTTGCATAAATATTTGGCATAGGGGCTAAACACTAACATCAAGACACAATCCACATTCAAAGGGCGAGGTATTTTAGGAGGGAGGATATCATAAATTTTGAAGGAGGTTTTTGGACAAGAGAAAAGAATATGGCAGATTGACCCCTCGTCCAGACCGCATTCACATAGGGAATGATCACGTATTCTTAATTTTGCAAGATGAACTGGGGTGCAAGCATGACCAATACGTAGGCGACTAATAGTAGAGGTAACCCAGCGAGCCGATTTTTGGTGGAGGAAGAACCATGGTCGCCGGGGGATCTTAGGTTGGAGGGAAGCATAATGCTTTCCTTTAAGAGAGATCGATTCAGTGTACGCCAAATTCCAGGAGGTTTCAAGGTCTGACTTTGCTAAGGACCGGATGTCTTGGAGGTGGTTTTTGTAATGGGAGGTAGATCCTATTTCAATAGCTTGCTTAGCCAGATTGTCAGCAGTCTCGTTCCCTTCGATACCGGAATGTCCCGGGATCCAGGCCAAAACAACATTTAGTCCTTTCTGACGGCATGCATTTAACGCCTCCCTGATGTTGAATAAAGTTGACGTTTTTATCCCACCACGGAAAGGGCTATCCTGAAGAGCATGCAAGCAGCTTAAAGAGTCAGTCAATATTAAGGCGTGCCCTATATTATGGGATTCCACAAACAGAGCTGCTTCCAAAATGCCTATAGACTCCCCTGTAAATACTGAAGTCTCTGGGGGACATTTGAATTGTAAGCTGATTTTATATTTTGGAATCCAGCATGCTACACCAACGCAGCCATTCTGGGATAATTTTGAGGCATCCGTATATAGTGTTAGGAAATCGGCCCAGTTGTCCTGAATTATGACATTAAATTTATGATTGGTCTCAACAGTATCTTTACATATGCCTAAGTTGACTATAGGGGGTCGACAAATTAAACTATCATAAGAGGAGGAGAATATGGGGAGTTTAGGAGCTGAACTGATAGGGTGAGGGAGGGATGTATATTTAAGGAAACTTTTTAAAAGGAAGGGAATGCTTTGGTTATCTCTGATGGAGGATGACAAATGACTAAGGCTCTTTAAAAGTGGGTGGGAGGAGAGTTGTAAAATTTTGCAGATAAAGCGGTCGCATAAATACTGGCTTCGTATTATAATTGGAGGGTCAACACATTCTACCTGTAGTGTGTTAGTAGGGGAAGATTTCATGGCCCCAATTACAATTCTCAAGCTCTTATATTGTATTTTATTTAATTTTTCTAAGGCAGTTTTATTAATGGGGCTTAGGATGAATGTACCATAATCTATGTGGCTTCGTACTATGGCATTGTACAGAAGTTTTTGGGAGTATGGATGAGATCCCCACCATACCCCTGATAGTGCGCGGAGGATGTTCAAGCCTTTTTCGCATTTATCTATTATGTACTGAGCATGAGCTGAGCCATTAAGTCTTGAATCAAGGACCACACCTAAGAATTTAACTTTGCTATCAGAGGGAATGTGTTGATCACCATACATAATATTAGCATCAGGAATGGACCTCTTGTGCGTGAAGGTGACAGTTTTGCATTTTTCAATGGAGAGCGACAGACCATGATCTGTTAACCACTGACCTAAGTAATTTAGAGCTGAATTTAAACGATCTGTAATGTCTTCCATCGAGCTAGATCTGGAATAAAGGGCAATGTCATCAGCATATTGTAGGATATTGCAGTTTATTACAGATAGTTCGAGGTCGGCTGTATAGATGTTATACAGGAGTGGGCTAAGGACGGAGCCTTGAGGAAGGCCCTTCCAGGTGGTTCTAGGGGGAAGGGTGGATGTAGAGGATCTAACCTTGATAGTCCTGTTTGAAAGGAGGTTGCATATGATACGGGTTAATCTCGGCGGAACACTCAGCTGGAGCAGTTTGTGCCTGAGTATTGGGAGAAGAACGTTATCATAAGCCGATGATACATCCAAGAAGACGCCTACAAGGAATTCTCCTTTTGCCATAGCCGTTCGAATGTCTGCTGTGATAATTCCGAGGCTGTCTGTTGTACCAAGCCCTTTTCTAAATCCAAATTGAGATTTGGCAAGCAGTTCCCTACTTTCCATCATCCATTCAAGCCGGTTTTTGATTAGGTGTTCCATAACTTTGGCTAAAGTGGATGAAAGAGCTATTGGTCGGTACGAGTTTGGATCCAAGGAGTCCTTTCCAGGTTTTAGAATTGGGATTATGACTTGAGTCTTCCATGATTCCGGAACAAATCCTGTAGCAAGAAACCTGTTTATCAATTTCAGGTAGCAGAGTTTCGCTTTATCATTTAGGTTCACAAGAAAAGAATAAGGAATGCCATCATCACCGGGGGCAGAGTCTTTCAGACCTGAAAGGACTCCTTGGAGCTCATCAAAGGTAAATGGAGCATCCATTTCATCATAAGGAATGGTAGTTGTAGGAATAGTGGAGCTACTCTCACAAGGTACGTACGGGGGAGCCAGCTTATCTGCAAAAGCATCTAGCCAGAAATTGGGGTTGTTAGTAGATGGGTTGGGAGATAGTTGGGAGTTTCGGAACCTTCTGATCTTATTCCAGACAGTAGAAGAAGGAGAGCAAGGGTTTAGTGTTTCGCAGAAAGAAATCCAACCAGTTTTTTTCTTTTTAGATAAAAGCCTCCTTGTCCTAGCATCAATTCGCTGGTAATCCAAAAAATTACTACGGGACATATTAATTGAGTAAGTAATTTCTGCTTCTTTGCGTTGATTAACAGAGTTTGTGCATTCATCATCCCACCATGGGGGCGATAAGTAGAAATCTCGTTCTGTCTTTTTGATAGAGAAATGGGAGTTGGCTGATGATTTTAAAATTTTTATAAAATGTTCATAGTAATTTTGACAGTCACTGTCATCCAACCCCGGAAGAGAGTCAAGGAGGTTGTCAACTGTATCAGCAAATGCAGGCCATTTTACTTTAGAGATCTTATATCTAAGGAGCGGGTTAGGGTATCTAAGAGGGATTGATTTATTAGCCAAGGAAAGAAGGATTGGGTAGTGATCGCTGCCATGAGAACTTTGGAGAGTTTGCCAGGAGAAAAGAGAGGCTATTGAGGGAGAACACAGAGATAAATCTACTGCAGATTTCGGATTCTGATTTGGGTAAACTCTTCTTGTCGGAGACCCATTGTTGAGAATGCAGACATTTAGTTCATCAAAAAGATCCATCAACAGAGAAGCAAACCCATCGCATAAGTGGGAACCCCAGGCTGTATGATGGGAATTAAAGTCACCCATCACAACAACTGGCGGGGAGAGAGCTGAGATAATAGATTTAAGTTCAGGAATGAGTGATGCATGGGGATGGGCGATATAAACAGAAAGGAAAGAAATATCAAGGGCTCTCACAGCAACAGCATTAATCTGTTGGCTGTGAGGCGGAAGGGAGATGGAAGAATAGATAAGGGAGTGCCGTATGAGGAGGGCACTTCCTGCATACCCGTCATCCCTGTCATCCCTCAGACAGGCATAGCCCGAAACCCTAAAATGGGATCCAGGCTTGAGCCATGTCTCAGAGATGGCAAGGATGACGGGTTTGTATTGATTTATAATAGGGAATAGTTCATGTTTCCTGCTGCGGAGGCTTTTGCAGTTCCACTGCAGTATTTGGACTAAATCCATTTTGAAGGAGTTCTACGATTTTAAATAGGATTTGGGCAGCGTTGGACGCTGATGGTTGGTTATTATACTTTTCTAAAATGTTGATTAAGGATTTAGTTAATAGTGGTATAAAATTATTATCTTCAGAATCTAGGTGAGAGTTATCATTATTATTTAAAGCGCAACCATTACTTAGAGAGGAGGAGCAGTTACTAATGATGCTTTGGTGAGCTTGTTTATTATATCCCTTTGCCAAGGGGGTTCTGGGACGAGGGCTACGTACCGTGGTTTCTCGATAGGACCTAATAGGAGGGGTTGGGGACCTTTGTTGGGATGAGGTTTTGGGAAGTGGGCTGGGGGTGTATATCGGTGGAGTAAACATTTGATTTGTCATTTCAGCATAGGATGGACGGCTGGAGGGGAAAAGGGATGATGCATCGGCATAAGAAATGTTGTCCTCAGACATTTTTTGTTTAATCGCCTGCTGCCTTGCGTGTTCAGGGCAGCCTTTATCAGTGGCCAAATGGCGGCCATTACATAGAATACACGAATAATTGGCTGATGTAATAGAGCAAGAGTCCCCTGAGTGGTCTTGAGAGCATTTAAAACAGCGTGGCTTGGAACGGCACTGGCTCTTAATATGCCCAAATCGGCAGCAGTTAATGCACTGTATGGTAGGAAACAGGTAGGTCTCCACAGGAAGGGATGTGTAATATGAAAACACTCTGTTGGGAAGAACTTGTCCTCTAAATGTTACAACAACTGATTGTGTTGGAATCCAATTAACTGTGCGATCCTCAGAGACCTGTTTGCGGTTAAGTCTTCTAACTTTAAGGACCTCCCCGCAGCCAGGGGGTAATTGCAGAGACTCGACGAACTCATCTAGGTGCCAATCGACAGGTACCCCTCTTACTAGTCCCATACGGGTTACATTAAAGGTTGGAATGTAGGCTTTATATTCTGCAGATTCCAGAATGGGGTTGGTTAGGAATTCGTTAGCGGCTTGCGCGGATGTGAACTGGACTGATATTTTATTCCTTCCAACGCTTTTTACACCATCAGTGACAATTGAGTGAATTTTATTTCTGTGTAGGAATTGACCAAATTTAATTGCCCTGATGGTAGTTCCGGCCGAGGGGTCAACTGTTTCTCTGGAGACATAAACGATGAATGGACCTGCGTCCGACTCAATGTATTTCTTTGGGACATCCGCGAGCGATGGGTGGGTATAAATTGATTGAATAGATGGATTAGCTGTTGAAGGGTCTGTTATAGGTTTTTTAGCCGGTAGGGTAGGATTAGCGTCCAGCGGACGCTTTCGGCTTGTTTGGGATGTCAGCGGGGTATCACATATTTCTACGTATTCCCCCGGGTCAGGGGGAACCGTAGCCGGATCCAACTCCATCCCCCTGCAGCCTGGGAGCGGCTCGGGACTCTCACAATAAAAAATTACTCACCAACACCAACTATTACAAATAATAACTAATAAAAACTACACCAAAAACTCTCACTAACACGTGCGTCTCACAGAGCTACAGGCGAAGTCCTAAGCTACCTTCAAAAATGAATTAACGAGGGAGCTATTTACTTATACTTTTTGGTATGTAATGAAAGCATGTAAAGTTTTTTGAGTATTGTTTGATAAGGCAGGAAAAGAGCCATACACCCACAACACACATTAGAAAACCTCAGGATATGGGCATCTGAACATTTTACGTACCTTTTTCGAAACGAAAACGAATTTTACAACAAAACCTTTTTTATACGAGCAAATAGTATCTATCTGAATCTGTCAAAATTCTATAATTCTATAGGTGGCTGCAGAGCAAACTACAATGTGACCCTACTTTTGGCACCAATCACTTTTGGCACCGATAAACTGGCGTCATTTTTTGCCCCGTCTGCCATGTTCACAGTAGATGTCAATTCTTACACCTTAACCTTTTGCACCTTTAAACATCACATGAATTTATAAAGCCAAAAGTTTTAATGTGCTGTGTCCTTATATTTGTTACATATTTATGATCACACCTGATGGTAAGTGATACCGTCTAAGGTGGTAAGGGTTCTTGTGATTTTATCTGGTTGGAAGAAGATCGCATACCGGCTTCACTTGCGCTTCGAAATGCCTGTTCACTGTTGATTTGAAGGTGCCCAAGGTGTAGGTGGCTGGGAGGGTATTCTAGACCTTTGCAGACTGATATACACTGAAAAGGTCTGAAATACCCTCCCAGGGGAAGGAAATGAGGAATCGAACCACTTTGTACGTCTTTGGTACGTCAACTATGTTTCAATAGTCAAAGTATTCACTGAATAACTGAAAATATAATTATAATTAACAGCCAATAACTGCTGATACATGTAGACATGTAAAAAATCATGTTCACTTCACTTTTACACTTAAAGTGTAAAATTGGAACCCTTATGGTGAGACTTTCTCCGTCCGTCCGTCCGTCACACTCGAATATTTCAGTAACAAGTATTAGTCAAGCTATCGAGTTAAAATCTGGAATAGTTTTAGGAAATAGTGACCCAACGTTGTTGCAATAATTATAATACTCAATGTCCTTTAGTATATGGAAAACAATTCAGAAATACCGATAGGATAAATATGACGTTATGACAGATTTTGTATGGCATAATATGTTTCAAATTTATTCCTCAAAAAGTAAAATCGGCCCTAAATCTAATAATTAAGTAATAATCAGTAATCCGTCACTAATCATTAAACCTAACCTAACCTAACCTATTCAAATCTTCGAATTTTTATAATAACAACCTGCTAATTAACCTTAGCAAACCTCACGAAATTATAAGCGCAATCAACGAAATGCACATAATCCCTCCTAATCCCTAGCAAACGTTTTCAAGCGCAGCAGAAGAATGTCGCGGCCGGTTGCCACTTCACCATAATATAAGGTTAGCGGAAAAACAAACGTAAGCGCGTTTTAAAATACAGTCAGCGCTATCTAGAAACGTGTGCGGGTATCACCGCCATTCTTAGTCCAATGCATTATACCTCGAGGTAGCCTCGAGGCCCGTACCCCCGAAGAGACTCGTTTCCTTCGGAGAAGACTACACTGCTGAATGCATTATACGTTGCTGTACGCCGACGACAGCGCGTACCTCGCGTCGTCACATCACCAAATCGTCTCCGTCAACCGCATGCAACGTGTGCTGGACCTGTTGTCGGAGTGGCTGGACAAATAAAGGATGGCCGTCAACGTGAGCAAGACGGCCGCCATCATTTTCGGCAGGTGGAAACCGCTACGTCAGCTACACCTCTGAGGACAGGACCTACAATGGCAGACTTCGGTGCGCTACTTAGGGTGTCGCATCGATCGGAGCCTGACGGAACTCACGGTGGAACACGATTTAAATAGACCAAAGAGGTCGGACCTCATACTCCAGCTACAAATTTCGAAACAAACTTGTCATAGGTTCTGACGTGACACCCAAGGAAATGTTACAGAAATTGTTCCAGTAAAGGATGGTACGGCAGTGTTTGCTTCGCGCTCGACTTGGCGGGGGCACTGCCGTGCCCCCTGATCAATTTTTAATTTTGTAGATAATAATTCATTTGAATAAAATTACGAGTAGGTATATAAGATCTTCCTTTGTTTACTTTCAGATGAATTACCCCCAGAGGCTGTGGGAACAGCTACTGTCGTCGCAAACATGGACCAACTATTTGATGCAGTGAATGGCAATACACCAGATTTAAAACGAGGCAAAGCGCTGCTCAGAAATATGTCCTCATCCAGTCCTCATTTAAAATTTTTTGCTAAAATGAAAAGATTTTTTGCTAAAATGAAATTTATTGGAGCAAGAAGTAGGCCTCCATCACAAGATGGCTGGTTGAGGACAATAAACGCGATTGAGCGGATATTTCAAAATTTGAAAGCGTGTGATATAAACGCGATATCTTTAAGAAGGCTTAACCAAGATCCTCTAGAAAACTGTTTTGGATGCATAAGGAGCAATTGTGGATGTAATCCAAACCCCACTTCGGTTCAATTTATTGCTGGCCTGAAAACAAGCATCGTAACAAATTTAATTAATAACAATGAGAAAAGTAGAAACTGCTTGGACGATAGCTACAATCTTTTAAACAATTTCCGAGAATTTTTAAGCAAAGATGATGAAGTGTCATCTGTGGTAACAGATGACTCTTCATCATTCGTTCTCTCCATGGAACGTATCGATGAAATCACAGTCTCAGGTGATATAAATTTTGACACACCTCAGTGTTCTGGAGAAATGCAAGCATGTGCATATGTTTGTGGATTTATTATAAAAAAGATGTGCATAAACTGCCAACAATGCAGAAAAATCATGCTTGCTGAGCAGAATACTGAGGTGTGTCATTTATTTACATCACTAAAAGAATACAGTGATGTCAAGTCCAGCTTAAAGTATGTTCGAGTATGTTTCTGTGACATGGTAGAAAACGCTGCCAAATTAATAAATAACTATTTAAAAGTTAATGCTCACAAAGAAAAAGTGAAATGTAATTTAATAAAAATTTGTTACGATGAATTGAATAAAGAGTGGCTGAAGGGGTGTGCAGAACATTTTGAAGAAAATTTTAAAAAAATAGTGGACTCCACAATTGCAATATGCCTAAAACGGTTTTGTAGTTTAAAAAATAGGGATTTTGTGGAAGAAGCGGCCAAAAAATCTTTAAACCGAAAACTGAATATATTGCAAAATGTTTAAAGTGCTGCATTATAATATATTTTATCTACGCTCATTGCTTAAAGTTCGAATTATGAAATCGAAATGTGTCAAATAATAACCTACTTTATTCACAGACTTCTATAATTATTAAAAAGTTATTCATAATAACATCACTCTACTATGGAAATATTTAAAGAAAGTTGTTTAATATCCATAACGATACACGGCTCTGGATTCCTGTATTTGTATCTGGGGTAATATTTTTTATGTAATATTTTTTTAAGTGAATCTACAGATAACATAATATAGTTGGTAGTCATTGCCGAGAGTATGGATGGGCCATGATTGACCATAGACAACAACACAATGTCTAACGTTCCGCGTATCGTTTCACCTGGGCCTGTGATTATGTTACTATACTGTTACGATTACGATTACGACAACGATTACGATTACGATTATGACGTTATCTCGTAAATCTATCGTCCGTAAACCGACTTTACAGACAACCAATTTTTTTGTTACTTAGTCAAAACTTTGCGCTGAAAAATGACTAGCAGTGAACCTTACTAAAGAAAATTTCACTCCACCTGACATCTTAGTAGTTGCAATGATTTACGACAAACGTTAGCAAGATTTTATGATTTGGATTTATGATAATAATATGAGCGTAGATAAAGTAGTGTATGAAACTCTACATAATTAGGTATTAAAACACTCGTGTGATACTATTAAGAAACTCGCCTGCGGCTCGTTTTTTAAACTCACGCTCGTGTTTTAATACCCCCCATTATGTAACCGTTACATAAACTACTAATATAATATGCAAACCACGCCACACATTTTGATGCAGTTCGCAGTTGTTAGGTGGAAACTTATTCCATACAAAACGTTCTAATAAAGTATTTGTATAACAGAGAAAACTCGCATGTTTTGTGACGAAGCCGTTAAACGACGAACGAAAAAAAACGATTTGTCGATGTACGAGTATTGCGAACACTTGCTAATCCGTATGCTGTACACCAGAATAATGGAATGGTATTTAAGAGGTTTACAAAACATCGTAACAAATTTTTATTAAATTACATTTGACTTTTTCTTTGTAAGCATTAACTTTTAAATAGTTATTTATTAATTTGGCAGCGTTTTCTACCATGTCACAGAAACATTCTCGAACATACTTTAAGCTGGACGTCTTGACATCACTGTATTCTTTTAGTGATGTAAATAAATGACACACCTCAGTATTCTGCTCAGCAAGCATGATTTTTCTGCATTGTTGGCAGTTTATGCACATATTTTTTTATAATAAATCCACAAACATATGCACATGCTTGCATTTCTCCAGAACACTGAGGTGTGTCAAAATTTACATCACCTGAGACTGTGATTTCATCGATACGTTCCATGGAGAGAACGAATGATGATCTGTTACCACAGATGACTCTAAATCATCTTTGCTTAAGAATTCTTGGAAATTGTTTAAAATATTGTAGCTATCGTCCAAGCAGTTTCTACTTTTCTCATTGTTATTAATTAAATTTGTTACGATGCTGTAAAAAAAACGATTTGTCGATGTACGAGTATTGCGAATACTTGCTAAACCGTATGCTGTACTGTACACCAGAATAATGGAATGGTGTGGTGAACTTGTATACTTAGTTTCATGTTTTAAGTCGTAAAAGTTATCATTTTTTATATAGCCCTGTGATTTCAACAGAAATACTTCGCGATATTATAATAAGTAAAACTAAAACATTGTAATTTATGTCTACAAATAAATTAAGACTAAAAATATTTACAAAATGTACACACCGTCCAAATGCTCGCTTAATGGCATGGTGCCCAAAACACTGGCGCTATTGCCTCGCTGTATAGCTAGGCTTAGCCGTTGGGCTAAGTAAGCGCCAGCTCTTTGGTCACCTGACGCGTGAACCAACTTTTTGGATAACATATTCACAAAATTTTTTGTGTCCGATGACCATGGACCTAAAGTCTCAAATGCAAGCGCCGCAAAAACATAGTCCTTGCTGATTACTGAATATTTGCGGCGCTTAAGCATTTGAGCAGACTCTGCAGCTGCACCCGCTTTTTGGTACGTACCCGGTAAATGAGACGCAGCCAACGTATCGACGCAGGTCGCATCCCACACCAAGGCACGTCCCATCAACCACGGTATTATGGTCATCCCGTCTGGCCTTTTGCCATCATCCCTGAATAGACCGGATGGCTCTAATTGCGCAGGGATAGAAGCAGTGGCCAGAGCGCGGCGTACCAAATCATTGATAGTACCGTGGCGATAAAGGCGGCCTGCACTTCTGGTGCAGCTGAGGCCATGGTAACCAAGTTGATCCACGCGACTGCCACAGGGACAGATATGAGGTTCACAAATTTTGATACCCAAGCGTAGACACACGGCAACACGAAGTGCTGTTCTGTCGAGTATCGTCCCTAGGCTGTGGGATGGCAGGGCATGTAGCCAGTGACCAGATTCTTTTTCGGAAACAGCTAAAATCCGAGCTTTATCCGTAATTGAGGTACACTGCGCTACGAGATCCGCGTGAGTCGCGATAATACGTGGTTTGTCCCAGAGGACCTGACATTCCACAGCCGTTGGAAAACCCTCGCCAGGACAAGATGCACTCCAGGCCAATCTCGCCTCTGATAGGCTCTCCACCTTTACATTGATCGGATTTAACAGATTAAGGATCTGACCAACGAGGGCGGTAGAGCCAGAAGCAGAGGACAAGAAAGCCGGGAGCGCAACACTTGAGATAGACCGTGTGCCTAATCCCCCGTATTTCACAGGGAGACATGCTTGGGTCCAAGCGCGGTCATTAAAATTTAAATTTAAAATTTTGCTTAAACATTCTTTAAGTGACAAGTCCAATTTTGAAATCAAAGAGGGGTATTTCCAAATGGGACTGCACCTCAAGAAGTACATGAATTTAGGAGCAAAAAGGCACAACCGTAAAATGTAAATGGCTACATGAGGCTTTATGTCCAATAAACGTTGTGAAAATTTATCAAAATTTTGTAATTTAGAATTTAAGAAAGAAGGAAATGCATCTTCGAAAATTGGAGCACCTAGGAGAGTTAAATTTTGTTTTGAAACTAAAGTAATTTCTGGAAATATTACACTTAAAGAATTTTGAATATTAATTTTCAACTCCGTCGAAATCGAATCCGGAAAGAAAACTTCGCATTTTGAAAAATTTATCTTCAAGCCAATTTCTGAGAATTTTTTAACTATTGTGTGCAGGTCTTGTAAAACTGTTGACGCATCTCCTCCTAAAGAGCCATCATCTAAATACCATATATTAAATTTTGAATTTAGGGTCGAAATTATGGGATTTATTGCCAAACTAAAAAGAGCAGGACCAAGAGGATCTCCCTGTTGGCAACCGACTGCAGATTCTAGGACATTTTCTCCGAACATTAATTTTGAAGAAGAGCCGTAACATTGCCATAAATAACCGAATATTTGAGATTCTTTTTGAATTTGGGCTAACATGGCTCCCCTGTCGATCGAATTAAAAGCGTTACGAATGTCGATTTTCACAAACAAATCGTAATCGCTAGAATTTAGATATGTCCTAGCAGCGTGCACCGCAGCTTCGCATCCACCTTTGACCCCAAAACCCAGTTGAGTAGGCTTCAGAACTGATGTTGTTTTGTCTCTAATAGATCTGCAGCATATGCGTGAAGCAAGACGACGTAGAGTGCTGCCGATCGCTATAGGACGAATGCCGCCATCTTTCTTATATAAAGCCACCAGATTAGCGCCGTAAAGCACTGGAATGATTTGTTGTGGAATCTGACCAGATAGCATTAAATTAATCAGGTCTGTCAATGCTTTAATAAGAGTTTTGCCTTCATCACTGGAAGAAGGACCAGTCAAATCCTTTAAATGCTGTGGTGATAGGCCGTCTAAACCTCCAGCTGAGCCATTTGGGAATCCGAAGATTCCTAGACGCACGCCATCTTCAGATGTCTTCAACTGATCTATCGGATCAAAAGTTGATGAAAGGGGTGTGGACATGGGTGGCGGTTGAGGGTGTTTTTCCCTGAGAGCTGCCAAAATCTCAGATGAGTAATTATTGGCCAGAACGTCATCCGAAAATAGTAACTTGGCAGCATTTTTGATATTCCCATCACTAACATGTTGTTCTATTCTTTTTTGTAAGTTCTGCTGAGAAAAATTGGGTTGATCTAAAAAACTTGTATTTGTAAACAAAGAACTATTATTGTTTAAATTATTTTTTATTTTTTTTGTTAGTGAAATATTTGGGGACCCTGAATTCGACAAGTTTAAATTTAGAATTCTGTATGGGAAGGTCAAAAAATGCTGCCAAGCTTCATAACTGTTCTCGGACACAACCCTTGTCACACACTCTCGAAGACTGCGGGCGACTAAGTGTCGGGCACCTCTAGGGATACGTTTTACTACCTTTATCCTGCTCTTAAGCGATGCGAGTCTCTCCCACAGCGGAGAGTCACTCGAGTGTCCATCCGTTGGACTATTATTATTGAGAAAAAAACCTGTGGTACCGTCTGGAGGTGAGAGTATAATATTTGGTACATGACGGCGACCTCTGTGAATATTAAGGCCTCTCTGACCTTTATATAATTTTCCGTTGGCACATATGGGACACTCGAGCAACTCAGTGCAAGTGGACAGTGTGTACGGAATAGAAGACATATAAAAATATATACAAAATAAAACTAGAACTAAAAATAAAACTAGAACTAAAAAGAAAACTAAGGTTAAAAACAACAGTTTTTGGAAGCACTGATTCACTGGTTACTTAAGATTGGATTTTTCTGTGCGCTGAAGTAGTCTTTGTGGATGATAACTTTCTGCATGTCCCTTTCAATTAATAATCATTAATCCAATTAATCATTGTGGGGCAATTTCAAAATCCAACTTGATAATTAATCCAAACGAAATCTTAAAAGAAATAGCATCGAGAAATAATTTCTTCGTAGGTTTTCCATCTGATCCAAGATTCAATAAATTATGTAAAGCAAGTCCAAATTAGACAGGAGAATCTACAGGAAAGATTGAAGACAGCACAGGACTTGTATGATTTTTTCCTAGGTATTTCATGTAATCCAATAAATCGGCGTTGAAAAGTAAGTTCAAAACTGGACTGGTAATAATCCACAGGGAAAAATATATTTAATTTTCTGTTTTCTACACAAAAGTATCGCTGTATTAGCACTGATATTGCACGGGAATTTTGATAAATATGCACAAAAATAAATATTAATATTTTGCGGGATAAAAATATATTGTTTTGAGTTGACAGCTGTTGACGTTTTTTTTTTTTTTTTAGTTAGTACCGTAGGCCGTACCACCATCTCTTACAGCAGTAATAATGTAATATAGTTTTGACATTTTCATACAGTGCCGGTATGAATATTTTAAAACATTATTACAATAATACTGCTTGCTATAAGAGATGGGTGGTACGGCCCGCTCCATATTAAAAACCAATGTTTCGATCGCCAAGTATTCTTACTATCCTAGAAAAAAATATTTTATTAAGTTTTGTATGAAATATTTATTCCTTAGTAAGTGAAATCTTTGACGATTGAAACATTGGTTTTAAATGGGTTCCTATTGTAGAAGATATAAAACACCGTTTATATTGAATATAAATTGTTTTATTCTACTAAATAAGTTACAAAGGTAACGGAGGGAAAAATGACAATGCAATTTTTCAATGAGTAACGACATAGACTATGCATAGACAAGTGTCAGTGACAAGGAGTATAGAAAATTAACACAGATAATAATAAACATTACAGCTTGCGTTCAATAATCAAATTAAATACTAACACTCTCCCCAGAATGCAAGCCCATTTTTAAACAACAATACAAATGTTTATTTAACGTTACCCCTTTAGTCAAAATATCAGCCACCATCTGATTGCTAGAACAAAATTCAAATTAGTTACATAGTCTTTAAGAAAATGAAAACGAATATCTATATGCCTAGTTCGCGGTTTGTAGCTATCATTATGAGAAAGTTTGATCGCGCTCTGGTTGTCACTGCAGATCTGGAGTGCGCCTTCCTCATCTTCTCCAAGCTCCCCTAGCAGCTGACGAAGCCAAAGCGCCTCCTGCGCCGCCGCCGCCATGGCCATGTACTCGGCCTCGGCTGTGGATAGCGCCACCGTTTGTTGCCTGCGGGAGCACCAAGATATGCCTCCACCCTGCAAAATAAAAATGTAACCTGTGCAGGATTTTCTATCCTGCATATCGTTTGCCCAGTCCGCGTCGCAGAATCCAATCAATTTAGATCCATCTCTGGAATACATTAGTTTATAATCTTTAGTACCTTGCAGGTATCTCATCACCCTCTTGATAGACATCCAATGCTCCATCTGCGGATTTTTATTAAATCTGCTGAGTGTGTTGACGGCATACGATATGTCCGGTCTAGTAGCTTGTGCTAAGTATAGGAGACAACCAACTGCCTGAAGATATGGAAAACTTTCATTGGTTACCTCTGTGCATGAGCTCAACTTCTTACCAGGCTCAATGGGTGTTTTAACAGGTTTGCACTCTAACATGCCAAACTTACTGAGAACTTCTTTTATATATTTTTGTTGATCTATCATTAATTTTCCTGAAGTTCTATCTCTTGTAATATTTAATCCAATACATTGTTTGATTTCACCTAGATCCTTCATGGAAAATTTTGTTTTTAATTTTTCTTTAATCTGATTCTTTATCTCATTATCAGCTGAGAATAGAATTAAGTCATCAACCCAAACTGCAATAAATATCATCATACTTATATTATAGTAGATGCAGGGGTCCACTTTAGACTGTTGAAAACCAATATCTTGTAGAGCTCCATTCAACTTCTTGTTCCAGAGTCGACTTGCTTGTTTAAGGCCATATATGGATTTGTGTAGCATACACACTTGCGATCCCTGTTCATACATTGGAGGTTGTTGCATGTAGATCTCTGCATCAATGTCTCCTTGCAAAAACGCAGAGACAGCATCCATCTGATCAATGTCTAAATTGTGTTTAACTGCCAATGCGAGCAACAATCTCACGGACGTGTAGCGTACAACTGGGGAGTAAATTTCCTCATAGTCAATCCCCTTTCTTTGTTTAAAACCCTAAAACTCTGTGGATAGGGCTTCTTCTACAGACTGTGGGTCGCTTAGATTGCTGTAGCAAAAATAACTAGTGGGGCTATCTTGATTACCTTCATTGATTACTCTGGCTTTACGTGGTCTCAGGTTCACGTTTCTGTAATCTCCTGACGATAACCTTCTGGAAGGCACGTAGGTTTCATCAAGATCTCCTTCATCAGTATTATAGTCACTGGATGACTCTGCATCATCTGTGGTCACTGAGTCCCTGTGTTCTGACAGTTCAATCTGTGTCGAAGCGTTTTCCGAGTGAACAGAGATTTTGGGTGTACTGTTGTGATGACTGCTACAAGCTGGCTGATCTGGAATTTCACATGTCACAATTTTATCATCATGTGTGTTATCTTTTTCTAAGAAAGTTACATCCCTACTCTTTATCATTTTTCGAGTTTTAGGGTTCCATAATCGATATCCTTTGGTGTCATCACAATACCCGAGAAAAATCATTTTCACTGACTTAGGGTCCCACTTAGATCGCTTCTCTTTAGGAACTTGCACCATTGCCTCGGAACCAAATATCCTCATATGAGAAATATTAGGTTTTCTGCTTGACCAAATTTCATAAGGAGTCTTCCCACTGAGTGCCTGTGTAGGCGACCTATTTATGATATAGGCTGCGGTTGCTACAGCTTCTGCCCAAAACTGTTTTCCTAATTTTGCATCAAAAATCATACATCGTGCACGCTCAACTAAGGTTCTATTCATACGCTCGGAGAGACCATTCTGTTGCGGGGTGTACGGTGTACTGGTTTGGTGAACAATACCAGAATCTGTAAGATATTTCTCAAATTCTCTGTTACAGAATTCCAGACCGTTGTCCGTTCGAAAGCATTTAATTTTCCTATTTAATTCATTTTCCACTCTATTTTTAAAATCTTTGAATACATTCAGGACATTCAGTTTGTCTTTCATAAAATATACATAAACCTTCCTGGTATAATCATCAACAAAATTAATGAAATATTTCATACCTGAGATTGATAAACTCTCCATTGGTCCGCAGACATCAGAATGGATGAGTTGTAGGGGTTGCTTTGCTCGGGAACCCACATTATTGAATGGCAGTCTGGATTGTTTACCTTTACTGCATGTTGTACAGACAATGTTGCTTTTACTTGAGCTAGATGGCAGCGTTACTCCCTCGCTGCAACTCGGTAGCTTATTCACATCGCTGAAATTTAGATGTCCCATGCGACGATGCCACAGGACTGACTCATCTGTAATTCCAGCACATATCAAATTAGCAGGGACATCTGTATTCGAGTTCAACCGGTACAGGTTATTTACTAATGTTGCCGAATAGACGATGCCATCCTTGTTATAAATGTTGCAGCCCTTGTTATGAAATATGACTTTACACCCACTTTTGCTTATAGCACTGACTGAGAGCAAGTTAACAGCAATATCAGGTATGTATAGAACATTTCTCACCTGTATTTTCTTGTTTTCACCTACATTTATGTTTACTTTACCAGCACTCTTAACGGCAAGTGGTGATTTGTTTGCCACAGTGATGTGTGACACTGGTGGCTCTGTGACATCATACAACCAGTCGCTCCTGTGGGTCATATTTAGGGCAGCTCCACTGTCCAAATACCAACTGCTGTCCACAGGATGGTCATCACTTGTAAAAGCTGAAAAAGCTGCAATAAAGCTAGTGTTATTATTATTTTTGTTTCCATTGTTTGGTTTTGCCTGTTCTTTGTCTGTCTTCTTATATCTGCAAAAACGTCCCAGGTGTCCATAGCGATTGCAATTAAAGCTGCGCGGGCCCTTCGATTTCGGCCTCGATGTCTGTGACTCAGACTTCTTCTTACCCATATAAAAAGCAGAGGGCTCAGGATTTTTTACTTCTTGGATCAGCTTTGTTTTAATTGAATCTGCGCTTATGTCTATTCCAGAACTTTCCAATGCCATTATCATAGGTTTGTACGAGTCTGGGAGACCTGCAAGCATTAATGTACCAATCCACTCGTCTTCAAACTTAAAATTGATACTTCGGAGCTTGTGCGCAGTACTCATAATTTTATTGACGTATTCTTCGATGTTTCCACAGCTGTCCAGAGTCGTCGTCACTAAATCTTTGAGTAATCCAACTTTACGTGTTAAGCCGTTGTCGTCGAATGCCTTTTCCAGATTTTTCCACACTTCTCGGGCGGTCTTGGCATCCTGCACGTGGACGTAATTAACGGGATCCAATAGAAGGATGATCTTGGCTCGCGCTTTGATGTCTTTAGAAACATTCAGGGGTTTTGTTTCATCGAGCTCAACACAGTCCCATAGGTCTTCATGCTGCAAATACGTTTGTACACCGAACTTCCATGTGGCGTAGTTTGAACGGCCGGTTAATTTTTCCAAATTAAACGTATGCGCACTTGTGGTTGACATATTTTGATTTTCCCTTATTCCTTCTCGCAACCACGCTCTCTGCTACCATGTAGAAGATATAAAACATAGGGATGTTAAAAAATAATCGATTTTTCTTTTAATCGATTATTATTTTCGTATAATCGATTTTTTTAAATCGATTCTCAAAGCCATATTAATCGATTTTTAATAAATCGATTAATAAATTACGCGATTAAATCGATTTTCATAAATAGCACCATCTATGCGCCGAATGAAAAAACTCGAAGCATTATTTGCAAGTTAGTAAATAAAAAACGGTGCCATCTGTAGTTATGTCGGTGACAGGGCGTTTTCAGTTAGAACATTTTTCCAATGTATGGAGCTTTTAGTTCAAAAACTCCTCAAGGGATGGCGCTTTTCTTGTACTGTTAGAAGTCTGTGTTCGATCTATGATTGCGACAAAGATAAAGTACAAGTTGCATTGAAATAAGTGTTCGTTCAGAAGTGTAAGTTTCAATTTAGTTTAAACCTAGGTAAGGTTATCAGACTGAGCAAACTAGCTACTAATATGTATAAAACGTTTTTACGTAAATTACAAGAAAATGCATTAAAATATTAACATTCATAAGCATTCATTGCAAATCTAGTTTTTTCTTTTCAGTCCACTTTAAAGAATTTGATGAATGAAAAAAGAAGAAGAAAACTGAATTCTGAACGTGACTATCCGACATTTGACATTTGTGATTTGTTTCACTAGTGTTGGTTGTCTATGGTCTATTGTTTTAGAATTAAATACCTATTTCTGGCATGGTGGTTTGGTGGCGAATGGACAAATTATTTATGTGTTAATTTATTGCAGTTCGTGTTTGCTAGTGTTTATGTTATAGCAATAAGCAAAACTTGGCTTCTTGTGACGGTTGTATATTTTGTGGTGTCGTGATATAAACAAAATACTGGTTTACGATACAACTTTTAGCGATTGAATATAGAAAAAAAAGAAAATAAAGATATTACTGTGTTTCATTTAAAATGAATCTCTTAGGTTTATTATTGGAATATGAAAAGCATGGAGGATTTTAAATAATAGAAAAAAAAATCGATTTTTTTGAAAAAATCGATTATTTATTTTCAGTAAAATCGATTATTGACAAATCGATTAATATTTAATAAAATTAAATCGATTTTTATTAAATCGATTCTTTTCTATTCATCTCACATCCCTAAATTTAAAACACCGTTTATATTGAATATAAATTGTTTTATTCTACTAAATAAGTTACAAAGGTAACGGAGGGAAAAATGACAATGCAATTTTTCAATGAGTAACGACATAGACTATGCATAGACAAGTGTCAGTGACAAGGAGTATAGAAAATTAACACAGATAATAATAAACATTACAGCTTGCGTTCAATAATCAAATTAAATACTATTAACACCTATGATTCAAATCTCCCGCCCTATCGGTTAGTTTAAATTTAAATTTCCCGCTATACCGATTAGTTCGTCGAGGCATACACTGAAGCGCTAGTGAGCTCTTGTTGGCATTTTCAAAGTATGAAGTTAACATTCTTCTCTCGTTAGAGAGTATATGTGTTCTGTGATATTGATTCATCAACAAACAAAAACAAACAAACTTTTTATCTCTAAAACTTTAAAGAAGAAAAAAAAGAAATGGAAAATACAAAGAAGTCGCACGTACATTAATTTGATGATTCGGGGATCGAATTCCATGCACGCATTAGCTCTGCGTTTGTGCCAATTAAAAATGTAGTAATTAGGTACCTACTTTGTAACGTGGCATAAAACTGGGCGAACGCAATATACTAAAATCTCCCCGGCTAAGCTGTTTTATGCCCGTCACAGAGAATTTACCTACCTATACGTGGAATTGGAGTGGAATGAAACACAGAAATTAATCTACAATTATAATAGTAATTCAAATACGAAAGAGAAACAATATACACAAAGAAATCTTTACTATAAGCTAAAAGACAAGAAAATTTAACTTAAATAATTGGCTAACATACCTATTAACTATCTGTTATTATAAATGTATATATCTTATTTAATAATTACACATGCTCAATCGATGGAGCCGTAGGTTCACAGAATTATTATTCTAACCACGTATTGTCGCAAATAGCGATCATAGCCTAAGGTTATCTCTGACTGTACCAAGCCGTAAATAAAATTTTATCGGTCTATACCAGTATCAAAAATATTGTTCTAACTGGTTCTACAACCGTAAATAAACAAGGATGGTACCTCCGGTCATGTTTACCCTAAGGGAAACGTTGCGTGATGACGCGCCGAGCGAAGTGTCTCAGCCCGCAGCCGCGACCGAAGCCACGAAGCGGAGCGAAGATGTGTCGTGCGGCCGCCGCAGCTGGCGGTGCGACAGCGGGCGACAGGCGCCGGATGATTTCTCGCAGAACCCCGAGGTTAGCCTTCTCACGAAAGGCTGTCGATGTCTATCCCGATAGGATTAACCCATCCAGGATTTCAAAACCACAAGAAATAACCTTTTCTTTACTTCCCGACCTGGAATTTAGAGAAATACGACAAATAAAACCCGTACAAAACGCTGGCTGCCCCCGGTGCCCCGGCATACCCAAGCGACATGAAGGAATAGAAAATGCTTACCATAAAAATGGCACTCCCAAATTTCCCGCCAAACTAGTGGTTGAACTATGCCAGTTGCATCGCCGGCCTCGTGCAGCTCGCGTACCGCCTCTCAAGGAGTCAAACCCCCATCTTCCCGATTTCTGGATTACAAAAAAAATAAGCCGAGCAACTGGTCTAACGAGAAGTACTCGCTCTTTGAATGACTGAGTCGAAATAATACCGAATGGTTCCCGCGTTAACTCTTATAGCCGTCGCTTGACGAAAGAAAAAATAATTGGCCAAGTTAGAACCGCCGCGTCCACGAGGGTTCCGTAAGTGAAATTTTATTCTTCTCTTTTAGGAAAACAACCCTGAAACGAGGTGAAACGGGGAATTCCTTATCTCAGCTAAATGATAAACCCAGTAGGCTCCTTTTGGATTTCTAGACAACAGCTATTTCCCTATATTTTGTCCTGAAAATCAAGAAATTTTACAAACCCTAATTTTAGTCCCCTTTTTGTATTTAGTCATTCAAGCATGAATGCTGTTATACAAAGGTGCCCCGTATGGTGATCGACCATATCGATCGAAGATATTTTCTGCTTTTATGGTCTACACAATTTCAGTGCGGAACTCTTTTTTTGCTTCAAAACAAGATAAGGGCGTCCGGTCTGAACAAAAGGAGAATTTACGAGGCTGTCACAATTGGAATTTCAAAGATTATTTTGTTGATGTTAGTTCATATTGAAAAAAATGGCTTATCGTGTTTGTTTGCGTTCTATTTCTGAGGTAAATTTTTATTTTTCAAGATCTTAGATAACAATGTTATGATCAAACCATACTAGAAAAAATACGACCTATGTGTGTATAAGAATGTCCCGTTACAATACCCTCTCCTTAGGGAAAAGGTTCAGCCAGGATGAACCGTTTTTCGTTGTCCTCAACGTTGCATCCTAACCAAAAGGTGAGACAAGAAAAAATCTTAGAGAAAGTCTACAAAGTATAATTGAATGCTAAGTCACAAAATTTTTCTAAGTCGTGGAACGAATCTTAACAATCAAAAGCTAATTTAGAATTTTGAACAGCTTGAAACGAATCATAACAACAAAAATCTAAATCGATATTAAATCACAACACTATTTACGAAATTTGGAAAAAATCCACTGCCTCTTCAGTCGTCTGCACAAATCTAGGTGGTTTGGGTAAAAAAAACTACAAAATAACTGAGCGGACGTTGCCATAATAAACCCGACAGGGAACAATTCCGCCACAGCAAAAAATTTAGGCCAGGCCATTATAGGTACTGAACCCAAAAAACCGTAGGCACTCCCACCTACTAAAAAAAATTATACTCAGCGTCACCTACTGCAACAACTGAAGTATAACAAAACGACCCGAGCCTCACCTAACCAAGTAAGTTGTTGACCCGAAGTACAAAAACCACAAAAATCACACCTAGACGCTTGATGCGAGATGTCTGTGTTTTAAAAAATCGGAGAACAATTTTTTCGAAATCATACATCATCTTATAAAGCTTTCAAATTCTTCCATAAAATTTCATACATCCCTTTCATCTCTTCCATCCATCCACACATAAACGAAAAGTAGCACACCAAAATCACAAGTGGCTACCTTCACTAACACTGAGATGTTAAAATACTATGAAACGTATTTAACGCCCTAAAATTGTCTCATAACAACAGCACTCTAAGCTAAATATGCATTAAAAAACGAAGCAACTGAAGCAACTCCTAATGTAAAATTTTTTCAAAACCGAATTATTAATTAACATACTTTCTCAAGATACGAATGTGTGGCAGCAACACAAAATCTAAATTTTCAAAAAAAATTTTCTTCAAAAAAGTTTACCCAACAATGACTTGCCCAAAATACTAAATAACAAAACTATGCTCGTATTAGTGTGATCCTACTTAATACACCTAATACTCACATTCGAAAAGACAAAAATCAAGTTGGGGTCATTGACGGCACAATTCAGAACCAATTTACCTAAAGTTTCCAAAAAAAATTGAATGTTCCTATTTCAAAAGCAAAAGAATCTTCGTAATCGTTGATTTGTTCTATATTTGAATTTCCAAAAAAAATTTTTTGTTCCAAACGAGTAGTCACGTGACATAACGAATATTATTTTTCTTAAGGAATAAAATTGTATAAGCCATTTGTAATGCGCGTCCAGAATAATAGAAAAAATTTCCATTTTGAATACATTGGTGATTCCGAACGAATGATCACGTGACATAACGAATAATTATTTTCCCTTACGAAATGAAATTGCACAATCCTATGTTCCATTTTGAATACAATAAAAGAACACAAGTCGAAACCTATGATCAAAGACACTGAAAAAAAAATTTTTAAAGATCAAAAACAAAAATTTCCGAACGGAATGATACCTCATAAATAAGTTTATGTTTATGTAATGAATGAAATTGAATGATACGTTGTTCCATTTTGTTAAATTATTTGGTACAGTCAAAGATTTACAAATTTGTTAAACCTAAATATTTATGTTGTATTTAGTATATCTATATTCAATATATCATAGGTTGTTATGGAGAAAAGAATGTAATATTTCAAGACCACTATAACAATTTTCATAAACGTAAACAAATCTTTATGTTTGGTATGACAATAATTATCAAAAGTAAAAGTAATGTATCTTTATCTTTAGTATATCAATGGTTATCCAAAAGTAAGTAAGTAGTTGAATATCAATGGTTATTAAAGTAGAAAAAAAATTTTTTTGTATATCTATAGTTGTAGTATATCAATGGTTATAAAGAGTAGAAAAAAAAGTAGTATATCTATAATTATTATATATCAATGTTTGATCAAAATTTGAGAATGTTGTATTGTTATATACGTATATCAATGTTTTGAAAGTATTAAAAGTTAAAGTATTATAAAATATAAATCACTTATTGATTTTTCAAAAAAAATTTTTTTTTCTTCAAGAGTGGTGCTTGAAAATATTTTCTTATAACTAAACTTATAATTATATGTATAATGAGAAAATAAAAGTTGAGGCTTTAATGGTGCCTGTACGATTTAACACAATGGCATGCAATTATTACGACTCTTAAAATTAACAATTAACATAAGACGAACACTTTTATAACGCTAACACTGAAGTTAAATAGTAAAAAAAAATTTTGTTAAGGTAATTGTTTATACTTAAATTTGAAATAAAGAAATATTGTTGTATTTATGCCTGTAAATTTTTTGATACTGGTATTGTTGTTAACAGGGATAGCTTTTCGATACTTGGTACAGTGTATGTTATATAATATTTTGATTATATCTCCAATTCCACGTTTTATCTTTTGAAAATATGATATCTATGGTTTATTAAAGTGATCTAAACATATTCTGAAAATGTTTATTTTTATAACAGAAATGTTTTGTAATTAGTTAAACGACAATTATATAATGCAAAATTAAGTTGAGAGAAGAAAAGAAAAAAAAATTTTTGCAAAGATCTACCTAGGGCGCCGCGTATACGGGGCGTCCTATAATTTGCGGAGAATATAAAATTTTAAAAAAATGTTTTTAGAAAGTGAGGAAAAAAAAGTGCATTTATTTTTCTGAAAGAAATTTAGACTCAAAATAAATTTAATAGGGGTTAATCGCGTGGACGCCACGTATAACGGCGTATAAATAGAAGGAATACAAAAAAAAATTTTTGTTAAAAAAAAATTTTTTAGATTTTTAAATATTAAAGATGTCTAAAAGAAAACAAGATACAGAATTAGAATGTTTGGGCTATTCATGTCGCCTCGTACTGAAAAGTTTTTCAAAAAGTTTTTATTATTTTGAAATTCAAAAATATATGTCTAAAGTATAGCCAATTATTAATAAATATCTAATTTGGGCGCTATTTGTAACGCGCTTACTAGTAAACTCTAAAAAAAAATTTCGTTAAAAAATGTTTTTGAAAAAATGTTTTGAAAAAAAAAATGTCTAAGTACGTTTTGCTATTTTAACCCGTTGGACGCCGTCAGTAACGCGTCCCGAATAATAATAAAAAAAAAATTCCACTTTGAAATTCAAAAAAAAATTTTTTGAAAATATAATCCTAATTTAATAACAATTTTTTACGTTGGGCGCCATTTGTAACGTGGCATAAAACTGGGCGAACGCAATATACTAAAATCTCCCCGGCTAAGGTGTTTTATGCCCGTCACAGAGAATTTACCTACCTATACGTGGAATTGGAGTGGAATGAAACACAGAAATTAATCTACAATTATAATAGTAATTCAAATACGAAAGAGAAACAATATACACAAAGAAATCTTTACTATAAGCTAAAAGACAAGAAAATTTAACTTAAATAATTGGCTAACATACCTATTAACTATCTGTTATTATAAATGTATATATCTTATTTAATAATTACACATGCTCAATCGATGGAGCCGTAGGTTCACAGAATTATTATTCTAACCACGTATTGTCGCAAATAGCGATCATAGCCTAAGGTTATCTCTGACTGTACCAAGCCGTAAATAAAATTTTATCGGTCTATACCAGTATCAAAAATATTGTTCTAACTGGTTCTACAACCGTAAATAAACAAGGATGGTACCTCCGGTCATGTTTACCCTAAGGGAAACGTTGCGTGATGACGCGCCGAGCGAAGTGTCTCAGCCCGCAGCCGCGACCGAAGCCACGAAGCGGAGCGAAGATGTGTCGTGCGGCCGCCGCAGCTGGCGGTGCGACAGCGGGCGACAGGCGCCGGATGATTTCTCGCAGAACCCCGAGGTTAGCCTTCTCACGAAAGGCTGTCGATGTCTATCCCGATAGGATTAACCCATCCAGGATTTCAAAACCACAAGAAATAACCTTTTCTTTACTTCCCGACCTGGAATTTAGAGAAATACGACAAATAAAACCCGTAAAAAACGCTGGCTGCCCCCGGTGCCCCGGCATACCCAAGCGACATGAAGGAATAGAAAATGCTTACCATAAAAATGGCACTCCCAAATTTCCCGCCAAACTAGTGGTTGAACTATGCCAGTTGCATCGCCGGCCTCGTGCAGCTCGCGTACCGCCTCTCAAGGAGTCAAACCCCCATCTTCCAGATTTCTGGATTACAAAAAAAATAAGCCGAGCAACTGGTCTAACGAGAAGTACTCGCTCTTTGAATGACTGAGTCGAAATAATACCGAATGGTTCCCGCGTTAACTCTTATAGCCGTCGCTTGACGAAAGAAAAAATAATTGGCCAAGTTAGAACCGCCGCGTCCACGAGGGTTCCGTAAGTGAAATTTTATTCTTCTCTTTTAGGAAAACAACCCTGAAACGAGGTGAAACGGGGAATTCCTTATCTCAGCTAAATGATAAACCCAGTAGGCTCCTTTTGGATTTCTAGACAACAGCTATTTCCCTATATTTTGTCCTGAAAATCAAGAAATTTTACAAACCCTAATTTTAGTCCCCTTTTTGTATTTAGTCATTCAAGCATGAATGCTGTTATACAAAGGTGCCCCGTATGGTGATCGACCATATCGATCGAAGTTATTTTCTGCTTTTATGGTCTACACAATTTCAGTGCGGAACTCTTTTTTTGCTTCAAAACAAGATAAGGGCGTCCGGTCTGAACAAAAGGAGAATTTACGAGGCTGTCACAATTGGAATTTCAAAGATTATTTTGTTGATGTTAGTTCATATTGAAAAAAATGGCTTATCGTGTTTGTTTGCGTTCTATTTCTGAGGTAAATTTTTATTTTTCAAGATCTTAGATAACAATGTTATGATCAAACCATACTAGAAAAAATACGACCTATGTGTGTATAAGAATGTCCCGTTACAACTTAAAATGCTTGTTGAGCAGCAACTTGAAGGCAGCCCTTGATGAGCTCGGCCCCCATCGCAGCGTGGAGCAATGGAAACTAGTAAGCTATAGTACCTATCTTTATTGTTTTCATTTGCCGGTTTCCCATGTTTGCAATAATTTATTTCAAGTTAAGTCAAAGCTCTTTATTCCACATACGCCTAATTTACACACTCATGATAAGTCATAAAAATGGAATTGATATAGTAATGGTGATAACTATTTTGCGGCTTAAAAACGAAGTTTACGAGGGTTCCAATGGCCCTGCCACTGAGAAGAAGCCCACAACAAACTCAGCCGGGTCTTCTTTTTTGTTACAACCATGAAACAAAAATGTTTTTATTAAGAGAATAAACAGGCTAGTAAAATCGAAGCAATTCACTATAGGGCTTGTATCATTTTTATATTCTTTTATATTAAGCAGAAATGTATTTCAAGTTACCTCTTAGATATCTGCATAAGCACATTAATTTAAAAGTTTTTTGTTTTCTAGTGCTGGCGTGACCAAAAAAAAGGCCAGAGCCGAGAAAGCGGCTTTGGAGAGGGCTCAAAAAAGTACTGGCAATTGTGTCCAGTTGCCAGTACTTTCAGTTAACGCAGAGCTGGTGTTAAGTGCCATTGGCAGCAAGATGGCAGTGGGTATTGGCCCTGCAGAGTCACCGATTGGTGTAAGTAAAGTATTATGTATAAAATATCTGGGTCACCAAGCTTTTGCAACACCTCGGGCCTCTGGTCATCGTCCAACACAAAGGGCTCGTCGGGTGCTGCCTCAAGAGTGCTTCATATGCGCTCAACAAGAGCTAAATGATCTTGTAAAAGTAAGATGATCCTCAGTGACTGCATTCTGTCTCTATTTCCATTGTTGATGGTATAACTGTAGTAGTATTTGTTCGTTTTAGGGCATTGCTAGAGGTCTGGATGAGCTCCGTCACAGATTCAACGACTTCCACAGAGAAGTCGTTGATGAGCTCCGGAGGGGCGTAGATGAGCTACGGAGGGGCGTAGATGAGCTCCAGAGGGGCGTAGATGAGCTCCGGAGGGGCAATAATCCAAGAGATGCCAAACTTCAGTTATTGTAAGTATTAATCTTTTTAAAATCTTTATTTAAATAGAGTCAATGGAAATCTTGCTCAAATCTTGCTGCATGAGTTAATTTATGCATGCAGAGTCTGAATCACATGCATTAATGAGCGGAGCATCCAAATAACAGTGTCTAAAGTATTTAACATTGTATATTTATCTTTTACAGGCTCGTATGCAGGCAAAACAATAATGACAACAATGAAAATGAACAGACTGATTGATGATTTATAGAAACTTGTGTAATATAATATTGTAAAAGAACATAAAGACTGACTTTTTAAGATAAAAGTTAAAAATCTAAAATTTTTATAATGGCATTTGAAAACAAGCTATAATTGTGATTTGTGATAATTAATATTGGTTCCTCTTAATAATAATTTTTAATTAAAGACAATTTCTATATGAAAACTGTACAGATCCTTATATTAGCTGTGAAAACGTAAAGGTTTCAAATATGTTGTTTAGTTTTCATTAGAGTTTATATTAAATATAATTAATTTTTAAATATGTTGTCTATTTGTCTTAAGGGTATAAAAAAACTACAGAAGTTATTTTTTATTTTATTATGATTCTAGTCTACTTCAAGCTTTCAACACTTAATATTATATGGTAAATAAGTAAACTGTTTTTTTTTTTAATTTATAAAGTAAGACTCAGTCTTATACTTAAAGTTAATTATGAAAGCAGTCTGTTAAGATGTTAATCAAAGATTGTGTAATATAATATTGTTGTAAAAGAACATAAAGACTGACTATTTAAAATAATAGTTAAAAATGAAAAAAAATTATAATGGCATTTGAAAACAAGCTATAATTGTGATTTGTGATAGGTAATTAATAATGGTTCCTCTTAATTATAATTTTTAATTAAAGACAATTTGTATCTGAACCTACCCTGTACATATCCTTATATTGGCAGTGAAAACTTAAAAGGTTTACAATATGTTGTTTACTTTTCATTACAGTTTATATTAAATGTACAAAATTATTTTTTATATTATATTACAATATTAGTACCTACATGTACCAATACCCTAGTGGTAGTTAAACCTGCAACCTCCTGTTCATAATATTAAACCTAAGTTTTGTTTATTAGTTCCATTAAAAGATAAATAAAATCTGAAAGTTGATCTATTATATTCCACCCTAAAATGAAACCCTTCATGTTATCAATATATGCAACGGATAAATGCAACGGAGGCGAGTTAGGGATGTTTGCGATCCGTTTTATATGAGTGATGGAGAATTTCAGTCACACTGGAGGATCTCCAAGCCAAATAATCTGCAATGAGTTGTGCCCGTTTGGCTTGGGAGAGCCTTAGAAGATGCCTTGGTACTTCCTCCTCATCAGGCTCACTGACGCCGTGCTCATCTTCAGTCTCTTCCTCAAGTGGTACACTGTAAAAATAGCATAAATATATATTTCGTACATAACCTACAGTTAATAACAGTAATGTCATATAGAAATTACTAAAATGTTTACCCAAAATGCTTCATCATATTATAAATGATGCAGCAAGCATATATTATTTGGGATGCCTTTGCCGGGGCATAGTGGAGAACTCAGTCTATTCCTAAACATCTGAGGCTACCTTTAAGGTACCCGTTTTTTTCTTTCCACTGCATTCTGTACTCGACAGTGCCAATCGGTGTACCTCTGCTCCGGTGTGTTGGGTTCTGCATGCAGAACCAGAGTCATTAACCAAGGCTCCAATGGGTACCCTGAATCACCTGTAACAATGCATTTAAATAAAGGATCTAAATGAGAGAGACAAGATCACAATATTATATGAACAGAATTACCTACAGACCAAATCTATACAATTAGAAAATACATTTATGCTAAAAATAATTTAATAAAAAAATATATGTATAATATATAGTATACAAAACATCGCGAAGAAACCCTGCATGCCTGAGAGTTCACCACTATCTTCTCTAAGGTGTGCAAAGCCTGCAGCAGGTGGCAGTGTGGCGGGCTATGGCCACCCTCATTGTCAGAGGAGACGCATGCCCAGCAGTGGGACATAAACAGGGTTTGAGAAAACATTTACTACATGTATATTTCTTTCAAAACAATGTTAATGTAAATCATTGTATCTACCTGCTATAAGTAGATGTCAGAAACTGTTCAAGGTAGCTGCTGATAGTGGTTTGGCCTTGGCATATAGTGGTCTTGCCCAATTTGCCTTTGGTATCCTCCATTGGCAAGGAGTTGAACGGCGCACAATACCTACAATAATAATATTATCATTTAGAATCTATATCGTAAAGTTAGTAGGTATCTATTTCTATGAGTCCGATAAGTAGATATTTCCATTTACCTTGAGATGGACAGGCAGGCCTTCGCCGGAATGAGGCTCCAAGTCCTCAGCGAGCTTCTCTATCAGATAGAGAGCCATGGGCTTGGAGATCCTCCAGAATGATTGAAATTCTCCATCATCACTCATATCAAACGGATCGCAAACATCCATAACTCGCCTCCGTTGCTCTCGGTCCTCGTATACCGATAGGCTCAACTATAGATACGCTACCCAAGGTATTTTCCGGACAATCTATTCACATTTTCACCAAAGTTTTATCACGTAACCTTTTATACTGTCTCTAACTTTCGTATTATCACTTAAATTAGACGAAAATTTTAAGAAAAAATTATTACTGAAAATTCGAGCGAAGCGAGATCGGGACTTAGGGCACCCCGACTCGGATAACGGATAGGTGACGAAGAGGATGGCGGGGCCTTGCAGGCCCCGCCATCCTCTGAGTGGTTATTTTCTTTTATGACCACCCAGAAATTAGGAGCCCCGCGAAGCGGGGCTCCGTCGACCAGCCCTTTCATAGTAAAAATAACCTCGAAATTTTTAAATTTAAAAAATTTATTTCTCGGCAACTGTTACGTTCCGACAAATATGGCTTGGGGGGAGGGTTACCCCCGTCCCCCCTCCCCTCCCCCCACCCTCCCACCTCCCTCCGTAACGGTAGCGTATCTATAGTTGAACCCGAAGACAATAGGTCTTCGTCAAAATCGACGACGACATATTAGCTCTTTTCAAACTGTCAAAATTAGACAAAATTACGGTGCCATGTTGGGGTTTGAAGAGATAAATACCACAGATAAGGTAAACATTATTTTATTTCTTCTTAAATGTCACTTTGACGTAACGAGAAAGACATAAATAACCTGCCATGTTAGTGGCAGTAGAGATAAAGACATAAGTCTAGAAAAAGAGAAGAGATATCTATCTCTACGTGCGCATGCTAGGCCTGAAGTCTGAGCGGGCTGTCAACACCAAGACGTCAATGTCATAGGTATACTTTTGTCCATAGACAACCACAGCAGCTTTTGTCTTTTCCCAGCGTTGCCATTTGGCAACTTTGGTTGCCATTTTGGCAACATTTGACCCTTCGTGGCAACCAAATGGCAACCGAGCTCAAATGGCAACTTTTTGGCAACTTTTCGACTTGTCATCTTGTTTTCGACTTGTGTTGTGTTGATCATCGGTAAAAAAATATCGAATATATTTCGCAGATGATTTGAACTCATCGAATTGAATAAAATCAAAATCTTGAACGCATTTTTATTCCCAAATGAAAACAAAACTCATATAATAGACAAACAAATTGTACCCATATTTCTATTAACAAAAGGTCTATTTTGGTGAAGCTAGAGATAAAAGTAATTTTATGTAAACAAAAATGGAAGAAACTTTGTGACCACAGAGCAGATAATTAATACGTAGGTAGTGTTTTAAATAAATTCTTTGTGTGTGACTGTGTGCACTGTGTAGTGCGATGCAAAGGAAATTTTCTCGTGGTTTTCTAATACTTTTGTTTTTAAATCTATTGGTAAGTCCTCTTTATTGTTAATCGAAGAAGCTACCTATATACCTATTTGAAAAACAGGAAGCTTTTTTGGACCTCTATCCAAATATATTAAAATCATCCTGGTTTTTTAAATTCAAATTTAAAAAACCATTTTCGGACAACTCCTTTATGAGGAAAAAAAATTTTTGGAATCAATTATTTATCAACCAAAAGGATTAACATTTTTTGAAAACATGATTTTTTTCGATTTAAATTTTTATCAACCAAAATGCAGAGCAATAAAACAGTACTCAATAGGTAGGTATAAATATTTTTATATTACTAAAAGGCACAGAACGTTTTTTTCAGGATTTTTTTCTAATGGCAACATTTGGTTTCAGATGGCAACATTTGAACCTACAAATGGCAACCTGGGCTGAGTACCTAGCTGAGGTACCTAGGTATACTCTGCAGTGATGCCATATCTAGGTACCAACTTTTAGGTAGATCTACCAATTTTCACTTCAGTCTACCTATCTACCACCCTAGACCAAGGGCGTAGCCAGGATTTAGTTCAGGGGGGGGCAGGGCCACTGTCATAATGTCATAGGATTAATGAGCGGTTTGACGTTTGACTTTCTTACTTTTATTTAAATTAATTATAAAGTAGGGTTGATGAGCCGGTTCGCCGGCCACCTTCAGTTCTCGGCATTTACGCGTACACGATGCCGTAAAATTGAGAAAATATCACTTATTCCATTTTATTCTTACTATTTCCAAGTAAAATCTTTATCCAGATATTTGAAAATGTTTGCTTTGCAAATGAAAACATTTTTCGTCAGAAAACACCTTCGAGTGATTTTACAGGATTTGTTCATTTTGGATGCGGCGATTTGAGAGGTAACGCAAACTGCAGAAATTAAAAAAAAATTGTGCCGCGCGTTTCACTCCAAAGTAAACTTTATGTAGTTATTCTAAATAAATGATATTAATAAGTACTGCACTTCAAAAATAACTTGGTAACATATTCCTAATATAACTTTTGGAATATTTTGTATAAAACAACAATAATGATGGGGGCCGGGAACTATAACATTTAAATTTTTTCAAAACTTTATTTTTCGGCCTAGGGGCTGAGATGTGGAATATCATGTCTTCCACACTTTCATGTCTTTTCTACAAATGGTGTAATAATTTTTCTCACGGTTTATTCTTTTAATAATGTAAGTACTTAATGCGAAGACTCACGCCATTAGTTTTCGGCCGTCAGTTTATGTCGTAATCATTAAAAATATACTGAACTGATTTGGCAGAAAATTGGAATGGAAATAGATTATATCCTAGATAAACACACAGGCTACTTTTTAACAGACTTCAAAAAAGGAGGAGGTTTACAATTCGTCCGAAACTTTTTTGTATGTATGTTCCCCGATTACTCGTAGACACCTGAACTGATTTGGAAAAATTCTTTTTTCGTTTGAAAGGGTATACTTCCCAAATGGTCTCATGTTCATCAAGTCAGGATCTGATGATGGGATCCTGAAGAAATTGAGGGAATTCTTTAAGAATTGAGAGAATTTTATAAGCTCACCTAATGCGATTTGGGTATTATTTGAAAGAGTATGCTTCCAGGATGTTATATGGTCATCAGGACACAATCTGATCATGGAATCTTGGTGAAATCGAGGGAACTCTTTCAAATTTTACAAGTACTTTTGAAAGGATTTGGGTATTTTTAAGTGGCATTTGCTTGCAGATGTTTACTTAATGGCAATAGACATGAAGTCAGAATCTGATGATGGGATCGCGGGGAAATTGAGGGAACTCTTCAGTTGCAATAAGCACACTTCCAGCGATTTGGGTATTTTTACATTGATTTGGGCATTTACTTCCAGAAAGCAATATTTTAACCGATTCCATAAAGGAGGTGGTTCTAAATTCATCAAAATTTAATTTATACGTTTATGCTAGTCTCTTGGAAGTATAAAAATTAAAGTCTGTACTCAATTCAAGCTACAGAGGTACTTATCAACTAAAAAGTAAAAATAAAATGGAAAATTCTTTTCAAAAAACCGACTCCAAATTCCACTATAAAGAGTGAAATAATGAAAGTCGGGCAATGTTTCGTAAAATCTTAGTTCTTCGTAATAACTATTCGATGTGCGAAAAACTGCGATAATATCATAGGCAATCGCCCGATTTCGAATTGGTGCACCTACATTAAAATTATTTCACTCTTTGTAGTGGCGTTTGGAGTCGGTTTTTTTAAAAGAATTTTCTATTTTTTCCCGGAAGAATCCATGGATCCCGTGAGGTTTTGTTTATGGGTGATGATGTATTTCTGGGTTTTTATTCATTTAAGTTTATTAGATTATGTTGATTGTCATTTTAATAATATTTGGATATACTATAAAAATAATGGTTAAGTTTTCATATCTTTTAATATCATTTTAGACTTACCAATTCATTTTAAATCCATCACAATGCAGTGGCCAAAAATTTAAATACCCCATGCCGAAAACTAAGGCCAAAAACTAAGGCCGAAAACTGAAATTTTAGCTCTTTTCCTCTAGATTAAATTAAAATTAAAAATAATTAATAACTTCCAGCATAAAACAGTTTTTTAAAAAGAAAATTGACTATACTGGCTTTCATATTAGGTAGTGGTGAGTGTGGCTATAATATGTCTGCAACATTTTTTTCTGATGTCCTGAAGTTGATAGGATCACTTAAAGGCCGGTATCCGGCACATCGACCCCACCATTATTTTACTTGTTGCGATTGGAAGCATCACGACCTAGGGGGGGGCAGGTGCCCCCCCCTGCCCGTACCTGGCTACGCCCTTGCCCTAGACCTAAAATCTACCTATTTTTAGGGTTCCGTTATTCCGTACCAAAATGGTAAAAATTGAACCCTGGTGCAACTTTCTCCGTCCGTCCGTCCGTCCGTCTGTCACAGTCGATTATTTCAGTAACTATTGAAGCTATCGGACATGAAATTTGGAATAGTTGTATATAATGGTGACTCAACATCATTAACATAAAAAAATTGAGAATTATTTTTAGTTTGATTAAAAAGGGGGAAAATCTCACTTTGAAATTTCAAAGTATGATAACCATACTGAGTGGTATATCATATGAAAGGGCTATCTATACCTGTGCATTTTAAAACAGATTTTTGTTTATTTTTATGCATAATAGTTTTTAATTTATCGGGCAAAATGACGAAAAAAATACCGTTTCCCGTTACCGTACCGTTTTTAGTTTATGTTCATATTTTACAAGAAAAATAAAACCAGCGCTCTAACTAGCATATTTTTTTTGGTAGGTATCATTAATAAACAAAGTTAGTTTTGCGGATCCATAAGAAACGTGATTTTTTAATTTTATTCCTCCGGTAGTAGTACGGAGCCATCGGTGCACGAGTCCGACTCGCACTATAACACACACAAAATTATTCAGAGCAAACAACATAGCAGCCTAGCGCAGAACATTTAAAAAATTTTCATCAATTAAAATATGTATAAGTTCCAAAAATGAACATTATAAGAACAGTTTCTGCATTTTTAATCTTTAAATCTTCTAATTTGAGGTGGTACCGTTGATCTACCAATTTTGCATTTTACATTCTACCAACTTCTACCAACATTTGGCACATAATCTACTAATTTTCTGAAATTCGGGTTGGCAACACTGATACTCTGGCAACACTGTCTTTTCCTGTCCGCTGTATCCGTGTCACACAATAAAACGCCATTGCTCTGTTTAATTATTAGTTATTTATTTCTTTACCTATAAATTAAGAAATAGTGTTCAATAGGTTAAGGGCCCAGACGCCCGAATAGGATTAGGGCTAAATTTCTAGTAATTAGTCAGAAAGTTGTCGGATTCACGCAGATTATTATAGGTTAGGTTCTTTGTTTCAGCCATTTTCAGCATGGCGCTTCAGAACAACCACCTGACGCAAATTGAACGACTACAAGGCCGCGACAATTAAGGAACATGGAGTTTCGCGGTGAAAACATATTTGGAACACGAGGACCTATGGAAATGCGTAGACAACGTGGGCGTAACCTTTTCTAAGGCGGAGGATACGAAAGCAAGATCGAAGATAGTGCTTTTAGTTTATCCCACAATTTACATCCACATACAGGATGCAACTTCAGCAAAGGAGGTGTGGGACAACCTGAGAAGGGCATTTGACGACTCAGGCTTGTTGAGAAAGGTAGGTCTACTAGGAGAATTAATTACCATTTACCACAGACCTGGAGAGTTGTGGCAGTATCATACAGGTAAAAAATGTTTTGTACGTACCAGATTTAGCAGTCAACTTACTGTCAGTTCGCCAGATGACACAGAATAACTGTGAAGTAAAATTTACCAAAGATACCTGTAAAGTTTATAAAGAATCTAAGTTAATTCTCACCGCATATGCCAAAAATAATTTATATGTGGTCTATAATAAAGTTTATGCTTTGCTGTCTTCAGTTCATTTATGGCATCAAAGGATGGGTCATCTAAATTACAATGATCTTCAGAAACTTGTTGAGTGCACGGAAGGTGCAGATTTGAAGCTAAGTAAACCTGAGAATGTGGTATGTAATACATGCTTAGAAGGCAAACAATCAAGACAACCATTTAAGCATGTTGGCACAAGGGCTTCCGGCCTCCTGCAACTGGTACATACAGATTTATGTGGTGCGAAAAGTCACTTGGCAACGCCCGGTATTACATCACATTTATCGACGACTACTCCAGAAAGGTATTTGTTTACTTTATCCAGTATAAATCACAGGCACTCGAAAAGTTAGAATTTAAGCAGTTAGTGGAGAATGAGTTAAATATCAAAATTAAGACTCTAAGATCTGATAACGGGAAAGAGTATCAAAATGAAGCATTTGATAAATACTGCAAAGAGTCAGGCATAAAGAGGCAGTACACCATACCCTACACCCCCGAACAGAACGGCTTGAGCGAGAGGATGAACCGTACCTTAACTGAACGTGCTAAGTGTATGCTTATTAATTCCAGCTTACCAAAGAAGTTCTGGGCAGAAGCAGTAGCCACTGCAGCTTATATTGTCAACCGCTCACCCACTAAATCCATACAGTACAAGACACCTGAGGAAGTTTGGACCGGCGTCAAACCAAATAATATAAGCAACATGAAAGTGTTTGGCTGTCGAGCTATGATGCATAATATACCAAAGGAGAAAAGACTCAAGTGGGACAGCAAGTCAAAAGAGCTCATATTTGTTGGTTATTGCCCGGAGTCGAAGGGGTACAGACTATATGATAAAGTTGAAGGAAAAATACTTAGAAGCCGGGATGTAGTGTTCCTTGAGGATAGTATTAACAAAGATTTTGCCCTGTTGCCACTAACAGAATGTCAAGAGAATAAAAATGATGATAATTTAGATGACACCACCAGCAGCACCGATAGCTTAAACAATACCATAAAGGAAAATGAGACCACATTATGTGCAAGCGATGATACTTATGTTCCTGAGCAGTCTATATCTATGGGAGAGACTCCTAGGCCCCATATGAATTTAAGACCTAGAAAACCTAAAGCAATGTCTACCTTTCTCTGTCAGAGTGAAGTCGTGAAGTCGTCAATTGAGCCCGACCCTGAAACGTTAGAGCAGGCCTTGCAATGTGAAAACTCACAGGAGTGGATAAATGCTGGACAATGAATATAATTCATTACTGGAAAACAATACATGGACTCTCTCAGAACTTCCCACAGGAAAAAGCCCTATCCCTTGCAAATGGGTATTTAAAACCAAAAGAGATGCAAATGGAAATGTCTCTAGGTACAAAGCAAGATTAGTAATAAAAGGATTTAAACAGAAACAATACATAGATTATACTGAAGTCTATGCACCAGTGGTGAGACTATGTTCTGTAAGATACTTGTTTGCAACAGCTGCTAAGTATCAGCTCAAAATTGAACAGCTGGATGCTGTGACAGCTTTTCTACAGGGCGATATAGATGTTGAGTTATATATGTCACAGCCATCTGGATATGAAAGTGGGACTAAAGAAGTTTGCAAGCTAAATAAATCAATATATGGATTAAAGCAAGCCAGTAGAACCTGGAATAAGAAGTTGGATTATTTTTTGAATAATATTGGATTTTCAAAGTCAAAAATAGATCCCTGCGTTTATTATAAACATGAAAATAAGGATATTATGTATATATATATATAACAGTATATGTGGATGATATTTTGTTATTTCACAACTGCCAAGAGTTAGCAGATAAGATAAAATTAAATATGATGAATAATTTCAAGATGAAAGAACTTGGTGTTGCTAACTGTTATATTGGATTACGTATAACATATAGACCTGAAGGAATATCTATAGATCAAACTAAGTATATTGAGAATACTTTGAAACATGGAAGAATGCAATCCAGTTGGAACTCCCATGGAGCCAAATATCAAGTTCTCAAGTGGTGAAAAGATGGAGAATATACCTTATCAAGAAGCAACTGGTTCATTGTTGTATATTTCACAGGGAACCCACCCTGATATATGCTATGCAGTACATACATTATGTCGCTATAACAGTTCACCTACTGCCGAGCATTGGAATGCTGTTAAGAGATTATTTCGTTACTTACAAGGTACTAAGGATCTGCAGCTTACTTACAAGAAGGATGTTAATGGAGAAATCACTGGATATTCTGACTCTGACTGGGCATCCTGTTCCGAAGATAGAAAATCTTGTACTGGATACATTTTTAACTTTCAGAGTGCAGCGATACCATGGAATTCTAAAAGGCAACCAACTGTTGCCTTATCAACCACTGAGGCGGAATACATGGCTCTCTCTGCTGCTACCCAGGAAGCCATGTGGCTGAGACAGCTACATCACGAGCTGTGGCCTTTGTTAGAGGTTACCCCTACTACCTTGTACTGTGATAATCAAAGTGCTCTTAAACTTGCAGGTACCTATAGCTGTTATCATGCACAAACCAAGCACATAGATGTCCGTCACCACTATGTACGTGACAAAATTCAAAGTGGTGACATCAACACAGAGTACGTGGGAACGGCCTCCATGTTAGCGGACTGCCTGACTAAAGCGCTGCCCAAGCCTAAGCATCAGAGTCTTCTGCCAGCCATCGGTCTGCGTTCCTGGGAGGATGTTAAAGTGAACGCAGCCTGCAGCACATAAAGTGAACACAGCCTGAAGTCTGAGCGGGCTGTCAACACCAAGACGTCAATGTCATACATATACTTTTGTCTTTTCCTGTCCGCTGTATCCATGTCACACAATAAAACGCCATTTCTCTGTTTAATTTTTAGTTATTTATTTCTTTACCTATAAATTAAGAAATATTGTTCAATAATATATATTAATTAATGTGTCATATGTTTTACATATATCCATAGGCTCATCAGCAGCTGAATATGCTGCGTTCTGACCCGTACTGCTGGAGATGCCACTGGTCTTTGGAGCAAGTTGCCAATGATAAGGGCAACCCTCCGTTGCCATGCACGGTGTGCCCTAGGTCTTTCCACTTCAAGTGCCTGAGAGCGTCAGAGCGCAACAAAACTTCAGACGAAAAGAGCTGGATCTGTCCTGAATGCTTGATTGTCTTGTATGCAGAGAGCTCGGAGACTAGGTAAGTTTTCATCCCAATCATCTTACATAATATACGTAAATGAATTAACAAAAAACCGACTTGAACTCTCATCAAACTACTAATAAATACATCCTTTACAATTAAAAATTTAAGACTTATAGTGTTTTCTCATGGATACCATTATCAGAACTGGACTAAATTGAAATGGGACCACACCGGAAGCGTCCGCTTTCTAATGAAAATAGAAACATTAAAATCGATTCACCCAGTTAAAAGTTAAAACATAAACAAAAATATACAGTAGAATTGAGAATCTCCTTTTTTTAGTTGGTTGAAAACTGTATGGCCTTCGCTCATGGGAGAGGAATAGAAGATACATGCTGCTATTAGAACCCAATTATTTTTTGGTCAATAATTATTACACCTATCTGTGGTATTGTGTGATTCTCTTTGCTAATGTCAATATCAGCTTAAGATTCTATCATGCTACTTGTATATCTTTTAAATACGATAACCACATGTATCATGCTTTTTCGGTACATAACTTATCCATCACTTTAAATAATCAAGTGCAGACAGACAGATAGATGCATGAAGTTACATTATAAGCATTCCATTTTTACCATTTTGGCATGGAACCTTAAAAGTAAGGATCAAAGGAAGGAAAAAAAGGAAGTATAATAATTAAAATTAATTTTCTGAATCTGTATTTAATAGCCACCTATAACCTATATCATGAAAATAAGACAAGCTTCATGCTATTTGTCATAGTAACAAAAATGATAGACTATAATATCCATGAATGTTTTCCAGTGCCTGGGTGTTTTTCAATATATTATTATTTTCAAGTATATTAGTATGTATGTATATTTATCAGTTATCTAGTACCCATAAAACAAGCTATCGCTCACTTTGGGGCTAGATTGCGATGAGTAAAAATGTCCCGTATATATTTATTTATTTATTCAATTTATTGTTTTCAGATCACCAGCTATGAAGAAGATCTCCCTGGGACTTCTGTGTGAGCTGCTACAGCATGCCTTGAGCAGGATGATGGAGCTCAATGGGGTAAATATATACACATAAACTATTGTATACCAACATTAGCTGACCCGGCAAACATGGTTTTGCCGTATCAAATATTTCTCACTTAGGGGTATGAAAAATGGTATTCTCAGACCCACTGATTTGGTCAAAGGAGTTTTGTTACAAACACTCATGAGTATTTTGTAGTAGGTATTAGTATTCAGAAACATCGAGAAGTATCAACTTGTTGATTTGCCCATTACTTAGGAATCTAGGTTTTTATTTATAATAATAATTGTAGAAGTTAATATGGAGACTGCAGTGTATAATAATTTAGGTGTTCGAGCCTTCGCTTGACCCACTTGTGAGATTACCCCCCAAGTTTTGAGTAGTGGCAGTGTTTCTTTCATGTTCCTACCCTCAAATATTGTATATGTCATGATCAGGTGACGTAGTCGCATCCGCCGCCGCCATTGCCGGTAAGCCAATCTCGTGTCAGTACGTCTTCAAGTTTTGTCAAGTGAGCAGTGTTAAAATAATTATTAAGTCTATAAAACTTGTAAATTTTAAAGTTTCTTCATCGTGATAATCGAGAGGAATCTATAAACGAATTTTTTTTTTGCAAAAGCGAATTTACTTCAACGGTTCATTGGCCTAGTTGAATGAGCAATCATCAACATTATTTAGCGAATGCCCGCTCTCCGGACGGCAGACTCGCTGTAAGGCCCAATGACCGCCGCAATTTGCAACCAAATTGCATAGACGACATGTCGTCTGAATTTCAGAGCCCAGTTAAAACTGTCGGCTGCCTACTGTCGGCTGCCTATTGTCGACTGCCTACTGTCGGCTGCCTAATGTCGACTGCCTACTGTCGGCTGCCTAATGTCGACTGACTACTGTCGGCTGCCTAATGTCGACTGCCTACTGTCGGCTGCCCTCTGTCGGCTGCCTAATGTCGACTGCCTACTGTCGGGTGCCTAATGTCGACGGCCTACTGTCGGCTGCCTAATGTCGACTGCCTACTGTCGGCTGCCCTCTGTTGGCTGCCTAATGTCGACTGCCTACTGTCGGCTGCCTAATGTCGACTGCCTACTGTCGGCTGCCCTCTGTCGGCTGCCCAATGTCGACTGCCTACTGTCGGCTACCTAATGTCGACTGCCTACTGTCGGCTGCCTATTGTCGACTGCCTACTGTCGGCTGCCTAATGTCGACTGCCTACTGTCAGCTGCCTACTGTCGGCTGCCTGCTGTCGGCTGCCCTCTGTCGGCTGCCTATTGTCGACTGCCTAGCCTACTATCGGATGTCTATTGTCGGCTGGCTTCTGTCGACCGCCCACTGTCGACTGTCTTCCGTCGGCTGCCTACTGTCGACTGCTTCTGTCGACTGGCTTCTGTAGAATTTTCACTGTCGGCTGGCTTCTATCGACTGTCTATTGTCGGCTGTTCAGGTGACGCCTACCGGCTTCATGTCAGCTTTGCAGCCGACACGTCAGCTGTTGTAAGGCTGGTTGCCGATTATGTGACCGTTAGCGTTTACTAGAGTTCAATATGATCTTCATAGATCACGCACAACACTCGGCTAGCTCGCTGCCTGGGAGCCGTCTCCAGTCCAAGAGGAGTCTTTTTAGACACATAATTGGTGACCTAGATGAGTTCTACCCAGTGGACTGGAGATCCTGGAAAGTCAACAATGTGACCTAACAGTATTTGTTTGGAGACAAAATTCAATGAGCTGACGAGAACCGACTACAGTTCGTAATACCAGAAGTTAGCTTGGCTCAAGCCTATGGTTCCTTTTACGCACTCACGCGAAGTACCGAGCAATGGAAAAAGACCTAAATGATTCGCCACTAGGGATAGCCCTGATTTACTCTCCGTTTGCCACAAATCAAAATGAAGATAATTCATCCCACTGATGCGTACACTGGTTTCATGGAAAACCTTTTCACACTGAAAAAGCTTTTACTTCCGCATCCTGCATTATATGTGGCGTCGCCATCCGCTTTAGTTGGTTCCGTTCTATCTTCCAAGCAATGCTGGTTGAGGGATCCAAGAAAGATGGCTCACAGTCCGGAAACGACCACAAAAATTTTTGAAGAGTTACATGGATAAGATTTTAGAACAATATTTAGCAATTTCCAAGCAACACACTGATGTGTCAACGGAAATATCTGTTAGCCAACTCGAATATTAGCCTTAATGTATGCGAGGAGGAAAAAGATAAGGTGAATGACTGGGTTTCTCTTGCTCTAGAGATACCAGAACCTTCTATATCTCAGGAGGCCAATCCAATTGACCAGGAAGACAATTACTTTGATTTCGCCCCCTGTTAGTAATTAATCTGAAAGGAAAGGAAAAAGTAGGACGCGTAAAAGAGACTCTAGTTTAACAAGGAATACATTGCCAGAATCTTGGAGAGTCTTCTTGGCTAAATATTCGTTATGCTGATATAAAAATACAGTTTCAGGCCACACCAGTTTTCAATAGTTTAAAGGTCAAAAGCACATTGGCCACAATGACCCCTTGGCAAACAGTTGCCATATTATTAGGAAAAATAACGGATGCTCGGCGCAAGTAGTCACTTGTACAACACAGGAAACATTTTCAGGATATTTATTTATCGTCATCACTGGAAGTCAAATCTAAGCAAGAACTTCCTTGCCACAGATTCAGCTTTACGCCGTACTTAAGACTCTCTCTTACAATACACGTGCGGAAGAAGGGCCGAAGTTATACAACACAGGAGATCTGTATATAAACCCTCGAACAAACGCTAAATAAGCTTTTACAGAACATTACACCTTCCAGCACACACCTGTTTGCTGAACCTCAGTTGGCAAGGTGGTTTTTCAAAAGCCAAAAAACATAAAACCCGGAACTATAAACAGATCACAGTTTAGTGAAAGCAGACCAAATTATCGAGGTTCCAGCTAATCAAAGAAAGGCCTTAACCAGGAGCTGGTCCTGGAAATCCGAAAACACCAAGAGTCGAGAGAAATTCTCAAGCGAATAGTAACTTCAGACGAGATAAGCGGCAGTCTTGAAGTTTGGGAGTCTTTGGGTGCCCCCTAAATCCGTGATCTTGATTTTATCTGGGTACAAAATTCCTTTCTTTTGGAAGCACACCTCTTATATGGAAGTTTGATTCAGGAAACTGCGATCGGCTTTTAGTAAAATCCTCGCTTGAAAAGTCAAGGATGATATACAACAATTTCTTGATTGTGGGGCAATTCAAAGATGTTATAGTGAATCGTAATAATTTATTTCTCCTTTGTTTCCAAGGAAAAAGAATGATGGCTCTAATAGACTCAATAATATTGAACCTTATATTACTTAACAATTTCCTATAACCACCGAAATTTCGGTCTTAAACAAAACAGACTTATCACAAGCCTATTTTCATATTTCCACCGGTTTCCAATTTCAGGTTTTCAATTTCGAAAATGTGCTGTACATGTTGAACTGCCTGCCTTTTGGCCTAGTGACAGCCCCATATATATTCAAAGGTCACGGGGTTCTCTCAAAACGCCATTGGATTGCACGCAAGGGGATCCGAGTCGTTCTTTATCTTGACGATTTCCTTCTCCTTCTCTCCGATCCAATTATTTTGTAATCTAATAATCATCAGGAATTTTCTCAAAAACGTTTGGTGAACATGGTGGCTAGGAAAAGGCAATCTCCCGAAGGCTAGCAAGGGCTAACATCGTGGACATAAATTTCGCAGCGATCATCGCACCATTGGAAAGACTATACAGCCGCCAAATACGCATAGCGGCGAACAAATTACCGGAAAATCAAAAACAAAAGAAATTTCCAATACTAATTAATAGTCTTAGAAGAACTGACGTGGTGGTTCAGAAACATCACCCGGACATCCCCAATCCATCTGCGAAAAGTGTATATCTTTATACCGATCAACCTGGCGGAATCTAGATGGGGTGCTACGCTAAAACGAAAACCTAAACGATCGTTGGAATCGATTACAAGTTACAACGTGCCAGGCATAGCAACTAAAAAAGCTTTGGGCTGTGCTGGATATCTATCAGGAGGAAAGGGCCTCAGTTACAGAAGTCGAACCGTAATGTTTCAAACGGACAATGAGACGAAAGGGTAGTAGCTTACATTATGAAACCATAAGGCATCAAGCCCTACCGCTCCTTCGCATTACGCAAGAAATCCTAAATCTGACCAACGAATTGCAGATGAGGTATATTCCTGGGATGTACCTACCATATCTCCTGGTAGCCCCGAAATAGGAGAGATCGTTTTGAAAGTGGAGCTGACTCCGAGAATTTTGGGTCGTCCGTTTACGAATTACGATCCTCAATCTACAGGAGAACCTTCTCGACCTGAGAACTGGGACGCCGCCCCGAGCAATAAACGCCATGTGCTTGCGGGTCTGGAAAATACCGACTGGACCCGGTTATTAGAGTCCTGGGCGACGGAGGACCGTAGTCTTTTAGAATCGGCTTGACTACATTAAAAACATATAAACCAGTTTGGTTTAGATGTTGGGCCAAGGATAATCCAAACCCGGGATATATCGCTAAGTACATTTGTTATCCCTTGAATAAGTCAAACTAGCGGCAAGATCTATAGCACTTATCTTTATCACTTTAAACTATAGCACGGTAGTTTGCAAAGCCATAAAAAAAAAAAGTCAATATTTAAACTTGGACGATCTAACTTATATTTAAATAATCATTAGTCATTCACTTGGACGATCTAGTCATTCACAATAAAGCAACTTTCACATGTCATCCTCCTATTTCTAAACTATTGTCGTGGGAGATTGGCTAGTTGATAAACTATTTGAATACCACAATTTGTTGAATACTTATACTTTTCGGGACGATAGCTTATTCCAATTAGTGTCTCGTCACGTATCAGGTTTGCTACTTTTAACTTCTGGGCGAAGAGTACATGATTTAACTCTACTTGATATCGGTTCTGACTCCTTTTGGAAGTCCTTAACGATATAATATTTTGGCAGAAGTTTGGATCTAAAACCGACATTGTCAGTCAGGTTAGAAATTAGTTCAGAACAATATATAAAAATTAGATGTTACATAATATTATATTATGTATAGCAATAGTGATGTAATGTATTAATTACATATATCAAAGTACCTAGGTACCTATGTAGATAAACTAGAGAAGCTTATTGATTTCGCGAATACATTTCGGGCTAGCAGAACATCTGTCAGTTGTACGTTACGACTAGAAATATCGTCATGGCAGCTTCACGCATAGTCATTTCAGGATGGCCACGCAGCTTATTTAAATCTGCAAATAATATTTTGGCTTCGCCTGGAAGCCTTAGAGCGGCAGTAAATTCTTATATCTGGTTCAATAGGAACTTATAGGAAATTCAGTTTGGATGAAATTCTCCTTCGGAGAAATTGGAGGGTTGAGGATACTTTTCTGAAGTTTAGTCTAAAGAAATCCATCAAAAAACTCTCAAACCAGACTTTGTTAAAAAGTTATTGATGGTTTTCTGAGTTTTTCTAATCTCTTACTGATTGGTATAAAAGCAATACAATAATTATTGTTCTTTATTTCTTGTTGATTTAAACATACCTATATATAATTCTATTTCATTATCCTACCTACGTATCTTTGAGTATTTGTCACAGTACGCCTTGCCATCGCCGGCAGAATATAAACACCTCTCACAAGTGGGTCAAGCGAAGGCTCGAACACCTAAATATAACCGTTTTCCCCCCGAAGGGAAGAAAACGATTATTTAGGTTTCAGCCGGAGCTTGACCCACTAAATTTTCTGGCCTAGCCGGCTTGTGAGGGTACTGACACGAGATTGGCTTACCGGCAATGGCGGCGGCGGATGCGACTACGTCACCTGATCATGACATATACAATATTTGAGGGTAGGAACATGAAAGAAACACTGCCACTACGCAAAACTTGGGGGGTAATCTCACAAGTGGGTCAAGCTCCGGCTGAAACCTAAATAATCGTTTTCTTCCCTTCGGGGGGAAAACGGTTATATTATTGAAGTTTGGATTTGATTCAGCCTGGTACCAGATTCCATACATCCATGGTCAATGTTGCTTGATATTTTTGTATTTCAACCATCTAGCAACAAAATGTTTTGAAAATATTCATACATTGATGCTTTAATGCAAAAAAGAAAATTAATGTTGATGCTTTTTTAAAAAAATTTTGTAATAAAGAAATACTACATCCTTGATCCAAATATATTTTTTGACGCGAAAAAAATCATAGATCTACTTTTGTAAAGTATTCAGAATGCTTATAGATAAACAATCTACACAGTTTTACATTTTTTTTTTGTTTGTAGTCATTAGCAAGTAGGTATAAACTATGTTTATTTTTTGCCATTTCATTATTTAACTGTACAAAACGTTTTATACGCTTTTTATACCTATAGTGATATTATAGTATATTTTTTATTCGATACATAGTATTGTGTCAACATAGTATGTCAAAGTATATTTTTTTTTTTAATCGATAGGAAATGCCTAACGCATACCCCTCCGTCAGGGGAAACGGAGGGGTTATGTGGGGCTTGCACCCACTAAAACCTGTCCCTTGCCACGACGGACTTCGTTGGCGGGAGTACGGGATTCACTTGCGTATTCACCGCGCTCCCGCCAGGCCCCGACCCGCCACCTGAGCGGCAGGTCCCGTCGCTGCTGCCGGCAGCCTGACCGCCGCCGGCTCCTCCTGGGAGGCCTCCTGTTGATGTAGTTCGGGTAACGGACGCCATAGCCCCTTACGTCCGTTACCCGCAGGCCGGCGCACCCGGAAGCCGAAGAAAGATGTTCGTCCTCCAGCAACCGGTGCGTCTCCTGCGAGAGGGATGTGCCACAGTCATTTTCCCTCTCGACGAGCGTTCCCGCCCACTTCGGTGATTTTTTTACGAGGTTGTCTTCCTCGATGTCAAATTATAATGAAGTTGAGCCATGTTTTTGAGAACGACAAAATGGCCGCATTTGCCAGGCGCCATGGTAAAACATTATACCTAACGATTTGTCAAGCGTCATAAAACATTCAAAATGCCTTCTCGTCAAAAAAAGGGTGAATGTATTTTTTTCATCTTAATTTATGGAAATAAATGAAAAAGGTATGACTTGCATACTGCTTAGGGATTCGGAAGTTTCAAGTTACGACTAAAACTGCTAAAACTATGCGTCTTTAGATCGCACGTCATACGACGGTTTAGTGGAGGAGTGCTTAGGACTTAAGATTCTACAAATTATAAACTTTCACCAGATGCATTGCAACAAATCGCAATACGTGCTGAAGACAAAAGTATGCGATACGAAACGCAAACGGCTCAGTCGGCCGGTTAGATGAAATGACCTTGCTAGTTATCTGTAGGCGGCAGCAGGCGTCTTGCGTCCCTTTCCCGCGCGGAATAATTGATACAGACGCGTCTGTATCGCTGTCCCGCTCTGTACTAATAAAGATAAAGCATTCGGATTTTATAATGTTCCACCGGTTTCCAATATGTTTTTAAGCAAATAAATGCGACCTGGCGCTTGATTCTGCAAAAATTCTTACAAGATCGACATTCGACGAGGTTACATCAATGCAGTTGGAGATTGGTTAATATTTGGCAACAGTCGAGTCGAATGTGTGCATCAATTATGCAGCCAAGGCCGCCAATTGGCTGGCAATGGCTGCATTTCTATGGTTACCTGCGATGGTTGGCCGATGTACAATTTTATTTCGGAGAATTATACCCCAATACTGTGTCCTTAATCCTTAATTCTTGTATAAATTTTACAGGCGGAGCCGTTCATGTACTCCGTAGACCGGACCGCCTACCCCGAGTACGACAAATTCGTGGTTCCCCCCATGGACCTCTCCCTCATGAAGAAAAATATATCGGAGGGGCTCTACAAGAGCACCGAGGCGTTCCTGGTGGACGCGCAGTGGATACTGCACATCAGCGTCATATTTAACTCAAGTACGAGTATGAATACATTCAATGTGAATTATTTTTATTTATGTATCTATTTTATTTATGTATTATAATATTATTATTTTGATTTTGATTCCCACTTTTTTTTGGTTTCATGGTCTTTTTTCACAGGCTATGATAAATATAAGTAATTATTTTTTTACATCTTGTTTTTAATGAAAAAATGTCGTCGGGCAGTGACAAGGCGGATTTTCCTGCCATTTATTTGACTAAGTTTGTGGAATACCTACATAGAGTCCGAAAGAAACCGCGAAAATGTAATATTGGATAGGCTACAAGTGAAGAGTCCGCGAAAACTTTTTTGTCACAAGTTACAAGCTACAAGCAACGGTGGCATTTTTGAGGAACAAAATAAAAATGGATGTACATTAAAATAATATTTGTGGGAGTTAAGAAATAAAGTTTGGATTTGGTTCAGCTTGATACGGGATTCCATACATCCATGGTCTCTATCCTTCAAGCATATGTTAAATAGGCTTATCCATTTTTCCAGAGCAAAACCAGCTATCGGCGGTGGCGCGAGCGCTGGTGCGGACGTGCCGCGCGGAGATGGTCGAGATAGAAGCGTGCCCGGAATGCAACGCCGCCGCGCACGCTCGGCGCCCCATGTGGTTCACGGACGTGTGTTCGACACCGCACATACTGCTGTGGGCTAAACTTAAAGGTATGAGTCATGACTCCTTAACGTTTAGACAAGCCCTAGTTTGTGTATGTATTTTTGTTCCTCTATACAAGTTAGTACTTGATTGCGACCTCACCTGATGGTAAGTGATGATGCAACCTAAGATGTCGTACTAATTTGGAAGGGTAAGGAAAACCCCAACGGTTTCTACAACCATCGCACCGGAACTTGGACTATCTAACCTAAGGACGCGCCTCGCATGATTATTCCCCTCTGTCAATAGTAATGGATTTTTAATCCACTGCGTTTATAAAAACTGTTTGCGGAATCGATTTTGTCATTGTCAGAATCGTTTTCGATGTGTGACGACGTCTTACACGCTGGGTGAAAAATGCCTGTCTGTGCCGTTAGTTAGTGCAAGAACAAATCAAACACATCAAATTTACAAAAAGATGGAATTTCATTTCATAAGTAAGTATTTTTGGTGTAATAAACGCTTTCTATAAATTAAATTACATAAATTATTATAATAAAATAACAATCGAGAACTTTACCGATTCAGTAATTGAGTACGTAATAATTCGGTAGAAACGAGTCACACTCCTCACGAGACTAAACTCGCCGGCATATTTAGCGGAACATAAAAAAAAGGTTTGATATCAGTATCATATAAAGTTGCTGGCTGGTTTATACGTTATTTAATTTAAAAAGAAATATTTTCAAATTAAGAAAACAACTGAACATCACATTTTATGCAATTGTTTTAATTTTATTCAAATACACCTTATCTGGAGCGAACTTCGAGTATTTCTTCCTTCTGAGTTTGATTTAAAATTTCATTGAAATATTGTTTTTTGTTAGTTTTTTTTAATCGCGTATCTTTCTGGAGTTGATGACTGAATTATGCCTGACTTAGCCCCAACGGAGATTGCCAGGGCACTCGAAATGCGAAGAAATGGTCAAACCTACAGAGTGATATCCAGAGATCTTCGTCGACCAGTTTCAACGATCCATCGCAGTATCCAACGGTTCAGGGAGACCGGTACTTATGTGAGAAGAGCAGGACATATAGCATTTATTTTCATAGTATCATATCTGTCTTATGGAATTTTGCTGTGGGGTAAAAGCGGCAGGTATTGAGAAAATTTTTGCATTGCTAATTTGTAAGGGCAATACGTGTAATATTTAATAACTTACATTTAATTTTTTTGGACAAAGAGTACACCATATTGGAATTACCATGTAAACCCAATGTGCAATAAATAAATGATTGATTGGAAAGAAAAAAACATTTTATTGATTGATATACCTACTAATTATGTTTGGTAGGCTTTTGCGCGGTCAGGTTTATTTTGTATTATATAATAATATAAGTCATTAATAAGCACATTTTCACTATCGAAATTTTAAATGAAAATTTCGTTATATAAAAAAATACAAAAGATTAAAAATGATATAAAATAAGTAAAAAAGTATGTGCATATTTTTTAAATAAATATTTTTCTTATTTTTACGTTGCATTATTAGTTTTTGGCATAATTACCTATAAAAGGGTCTTACCATTGGATAATCACGCGCCAATCTGATGAATTAAGGAAGTAAAGGGTATTTTATAAGTAGGACCTAGTTGAAACAGTTACAATTATAATTCGTGCTTTACAACAAAATATTTTCGTGAATTTTCTAAGCAATAAGATTGTTATGAGTGTAATTAGCCGTCATTATCTAAGCATGTCAATTGAATAGATTTTTTTTTAAAACTCGATTTTGTTTATAGAAACACAGCAATGGACGTCGATGAACAAAATGCACGGAATAAAGAGAAAAGGTCCAGATATAATTTAAGAAAGCGCCGCAGATCTGACCTCGAAGAGGCCGTCATAACAGTAGATAAGCAGAACAAACCTAATAATCCGACAGAGAGTCTAAAAGTTGTCGATCGTTTACAATTTGACGACGATACAAGCTTGGCTCGCGAGATTGCACCATTGAAGGAAATTGTATCCGGTCTCCCTACGATTACTACCGTGAGAAGTCTGTCCGCAACCACTCAAAATACTACTACCACTACCGAAACAAACCCGAAGACAACTGAAGTAACAGTGTCCGCGAGTTCCGCTACTAACGTCTTCACGCCGACAATAACAGACAACGTTCGTAACATGAAGGAAGCGGTGGTTAAGTTGCAGAGGTTAAGGAATGACGCAGGTTCGAGTAAACCGCTGGTAGAAAGAGTTCCGTCGTTCGCTAGAATGACCTCGCCGCCCGCACCGGTCGAAAAAGAAAAAGAAGCGACCGATAATATGGACGACTTAGAAGATCCCAAACTTAGAAGCTCGCCTGTCGCGGCTAAAACTACTGAGGTAAAGGCGAGAGCTCGGAAATCGTTTCCTTCACGGAGAAAGGACGCAGAGGGTCGATCAGAGTTGAATGGGAAGAATTCCATGTATATTCCTATACAGCCGCCAACCACCGAGGCGCCGATTCAAACACTTACCCAACCTGTAACTATCAACGGAACTGCAAACGTGCAAACTATTAGACCCCATGCGCCAGTTAGCATAAGTAAGTTTACTTTCATGATTTTTTTATTGGCTATAATTTACTTGACTACAATCAGACCTGATGGATCCTTCTTCGTACTAACTTGGAAGGGGTTTCTACTCAGCATCGCGCCGTAATGATAAGGGCTCCCGCATTGTTGTCATGGGATGGCTGATGGCAAGGATTTCAAGTTTTTACCAATCAATTTTCATTTTTTCAATGGTAAAAACGAAATCCATTGCCATACCGTGACCAGTGCGCGGTAGCCTTCAATCCATTGCCATACCGTGACCAGTGCGCGGTAGCCTTCAATCGATTGTCTGTGCGTCGCTGCTGGTAGGATGGTTGCTAACCACGGCCGAAGCCTACCACTAGATCAGACTTGCCCCCTGAGCCAAGCGACAAATAGCGTTACGTTGCGACGTATAGAAATGGAACAAAATTCAAAAAATGTATGCGATTTGACGTTCAATGACGGTCAGCTGAGCGACACTAAGACATTTTTTTAATTTCGTTCCATTTCTATAAGTCGCGATGTCACGCTATTTGTCACTTGGCTCAGGCAGCTGAGTCAATTTAAAATTATAAAATTCTAAAGAGGCCCCTGGCGGGAATCGAATTTATCGGACTTAAGATACGTTTATTTTTTATAATAAATTTGCAGCCGCGCCTCCGGCTTGCGTTAAAAAACAAGAACTCGTGAAGAAATGAGATTACTATCTTATTTCTTCACCGAACTTGTATTAAAATATATAACCCGTTCGCAAACGCTTTGCTGGTGACTTCCCCTCCCACTTCATACAACCGCAACCCGCACTCGTCGATAACAGGGACCTGATTGCGCAAGAAAAACGTATTCATCGTAATCGTTTACAAATTCTGCCCCCCAAGAGAATTCTTAAACGATTACTATAACGATGAATACGTTTTACACAATCCAGGGGCAGGTCCGCGTGGGTGGCGGTCGTATATAGTAGGAGGGGAGGTCACAAGCAAAGCTTCTGCGAAGGGGTAGTATTAGATATTTCAATTAAAAACTTTTTTTCCAGTGAACACCGCGATAAATACCCAAAGCGCAACGCTCTTGCCTTCCATACAAATAACAACATCCGCGGCTATCGCCACCGCAAAGCCTACGAACACAGTAGTAACAAACTCGCACACTAAAGCGATATGCGTGCCCGCCGTCGGACAGATGCCCACCATCGGGCAAGTCCCCACTACGGTGCACACGGTGCCGCTACTCAGGCGCGTGAACGGGCAGTGGACGTTCAGCCCACAACAACCTATGATGTCAGTTGGGGGTGATGTAAGTGAATTTCTCTTTTAAGTGTAATATTATTTAACCTTCCTTCCTAAAATTCGAAGATAATGGTAAAATATTTTTTTTTCGTCAGTTTGCCCAATAAACCAAAAACTACGAGGCATAAACATAAATAAAAATCTGATTTAGAATATCGTACCAGTAACGCCCTTTCACATAATAACCTCACTCAAAATTGTTGTTATTTTAAAATTATAACACCCTAGTTTTCCCCCCATATTAAATAAAAATGATTTTCAATTTTATGATTGCAATGACGTTGAGCTACCATAAACTATAATTATACAATTTTTAGGTCGACAGCTTCATTACTTACTGTAACAATCAATTGTTACAGTCAGTAATAACACTCAAGTGGACGGACGGACGGACGGAGAAGACGGGTTCCACTTTTACCATTTTTATATATAACCCTAAATAGGCACGTAAATATAGAAGTTGTGCTAAAGGTAATGTTGATTTTCGTATTCAGGGTACAGGGTCTCCGCCGGTCGTCAACGGATTGCCAGAGAGGAGCCCGCAGTTCATACCCGTGGCCCCCTCCAACCCGCTCACTTTGATACCGACCTCGTCGCTGCTACCTAACAACGCTAGTAGTGCTACCGGCGAGAATACTCCAGCCGAGATGCCGCGCTTGCAGCAGCGCTCTCCAATGGTGAATCCCTTGGATCCCAGCGCGGCCGCTGGCCCTGTGCCGGTGCCCTCAACTGCTGGCCCGCTCACCGCCAAACTCACTCAGTATACTGTGAAGTTAGCGGATTTATGCAGAAATTTTTTAGAAGATACGTTGGAGAGGATCGATGAACCCGCGTCGCAGGTTACGGCGCTAAAGCTTCAGCTGGAGCAGGCGAAGTGGAGACACCAGCAGGAGCTCAACGAGCTGAAGCACGCACACGAGACGGAGAAGACGCGCGCCATCAGCGAGATGCGGCGCGTGGCGCAGGTCGAGCTGGAGGCGGCGGTCAAGGCGACGAAAACCAAGCAGTGGTGCGCGAACTGCAGCCAGGAGGCGAAATTCCACTGCTGCCGGAACACGTCGTACTGCGACTACGTGTGCACGCAGCCCAGGAACACCGAAAGTAACAGTAACGAGAATGGGAACTCCTTGGGCTCCGGTCCCGAAAATCCACCATGAGTATGGTGGAAGACCCGAGCGGCAACCAGATGGTGAAGTGCGTCGGCACGTACAAGCCGCCCGGCACGCAGCAGCTGCTGCTCAACAAACAGAAACACAGCAATGGACGTCGATGAACAAAATGCACGGAATAAAGAGAAAAGGTCCAGATATAATTTTAGAAAGCGCCGCAGATCTGACCTCGAAGAGGCCGTCATAACAGTAGATAAGCAGAACAAACCTAATAATCCGACAGAGAGTCTAAAAGTTGTCGATCGTTTACAATTTGACGACGATACAAGCTTGGCTCGCGAGATTGCACCATTGAAGGAAATTGTATCCGGTCTCCCTACGATTACTACCGTGATTTCGTTAATGACCAATAGGTCGTTACAGTGGTGACCCACCGACAATAACAGACAACGATCGTAACATGAAGGAAGCGGTGGTTAAGTTGCAGAGGTTAAGGAATGACGCAGGTTCGAGTAAACCGCTGGTAGGAAGAGTTCCGTCGTTCGGTAGAATGACCTCGCCGCCCGCACCGGTTGAAAAAGAAAAAGAAGCGACCGATAATATGGACGACTTAGAAGATCCCAAACGACGCATGAAAAAGATAAAAATAAGTAAGATGGTTACGCCTGTCGCGGCTAAAACTACTGAGGTAAAGGCGAGAGCTCGGAAATCGTTTCCTTCACCGAGAAAGGACGCAGAGGGTCGGACGGTCAGAGGTCAGACGCAGAGGTCAGAGAGAGGTATACTGCCGCCAACCACCCAGGCGCCGACTCAAACACTTACCCGCCCTGTAACTATCAACGGAACTGCAAACGTGCAAACTACGAGTATTAGACCCCATGCGCCAGTTAGCATAATGAACACCACGACAAATACCCTAAACATGCCCACCATCGGGCACGTGCCCACCGTTGGGCAAGTCCCCACTACGGTGCACAGGGTGCCGCTAATCAGGTCCGTGAACGGGCAGTGGACGTTCAGCCCACAACAACCTCTGATGTCAGTTGGGGGTGATGGTACAGGGTCTCCGCCGGTCGTCAACGGATTGCCAGAGAGGAGCCCGCAGTTCATACCCTTGGCCCCCTCCAACCCGCTCACTTTGATACCGACCTCGTCGCTGCTACCTAACAACGCTAGTAGTGCTACCGGCGAGAATACTCCAGCCGAGGTATGTATTACAATATTTTAACAGAACATTTCAATATAAGAGCGGAAAGAATGTCATTTCTTTACAAGTCTCGGATTGTTGGAACAATAGAGACGAGTGGAAATGACAATTCCGCACGTGCATTGAAAGACATTTTTTAAACACACTTGCGAAAATACATAATATAGTAATGTATCTACATCATACATGTTTGTCCGAAGAGAGTTAACCAGGTGCGTTCGATGTCTTCCACTGGACACTCTCACAACTGGCCCGTGCCAGAAATAGAAACCGGGACCGTTTAAATTAGAACGTGCACCAATGCAATTTTGTTATTTTAAAGAATTAATGCGTATTAAATTTTGTGTCTTTCGTTTAAAAAAAGGACAGTCCCGCGTAGATTAAATTATGCTATTAACCTTAGAAGTAAAAACAAAGTAATAAATAAAATAAAAAATTCTCAGTGCAGGGTGCGTTGGAACCCTCGTAAACTTAGTTTTAAGTCGACTCTACTGCTAACAAGTTTTAAGTCTGTAGTTATCACCGTACATAATATTATGTAACAAATATTGTTGACGTTTTACAAGTGCCTTGTAAGTTAGGCCTATGTGAAATAAATATATTTTGACTTGACTTGACTATTGAAATTTGAATCGGAACGAATCGCAATAATTTGTAGTAAATTAATAAAATAATTGTTTACTCGCAAATTATTAAATAACGAGAAACGTCAAGTAAGCAAAAGTATTAAGTTGGGGCCAAAAATGAAAATATAATAATAGTAAAGTTTAAGGTATATAATTTACCATGAATACAGACACTAACGCACAAAAAAAGAAACAAAAAAGAGGACAAGAATTGTCTAAGGTCAACTGATGCACTCTGTGGTCAGAATCCGGAAGTTATGAAAGTATTAATATATTACAAAAAGTAACTCTGAAACCAATAACAATGAAACTTTGTTGAAAAATTATATTTTTACTTCAGATTCAACAATTTAAAAAGTTACGTCCCTTAATTCAAATATTAAAAGTGTTTACGCTATAAAATAGTCATTTAATACAAACATTTTGTGCTACAAACTTTTTGATTAAAACCTCCATGCAGAAGGAAAACAAAAAGTATTAGTGCGCACACTAAACATAGGTACATGAAAAAGTCTACTATTTGAGCCAATGTGTTTTTTTCCACCTGCAGTGCTAGCATGGACTGTAGACTATTTTACACTGGCACTATTTTATTTAATCAAGACTACTCACTATTTATTATAATTATTCTTTTTTTTTAATTTTTGCTTAGCCTAAAAAGTTTGAGGCCGTGGCGGAAAGAAAATTGTTTTGTTGTGGCGTCATTTTAAAAATTGCGTGATTACAATATAATGGATTTAACTCGGGAAAATTTTCGTTGCATGATTTTTTACGATTTTAAGAGTAATTTGACAGCTCAGCAGAGCCTCGTTCGGCTTTAATCTGCTTTTGGCGATGAAGCACCATGCAAGACGACCATTTATAGCTGGTTTGCAGAATTCAAACGTGGTCGTGTCAATCTCCATGATGAAATTCGTGAAGGTCGCCCGTGCACCGCTGTGAATAATAAGAACATCGATGCTGTGCGCCGTATGATTGAAACAGACAGGCATGTGACCTACCATGAGATTCGGACATCATTGGACATAGGCATGAGTCAAATACAATCAATCCTACAGAAACATTTTGGGTGTGAGAAAGCTGTTTTCTCGATGGATCCCACACAATTTGACCGAAGATCAAAAAACGGACCGCATCACTATGCTTGCCAGATACAACGAAAGGGCTTCAAATTTGGTGTGGGACATAGTAACAGGTGACAAAACATGGATTTATAGCTATGATCCCAAAACGAAGCAGCAATCGAGCGTATGGATCGAGAGATGAGCCGAAACCAACCAAAGTAGCGCGCGTGAAAAGTGCCTCGAAGCAAATGATTGCATCTTTTTTTTAATAAAACTGGACACGAGGCTACTGTTGCTTTAGGAAATCGTCGTACCGTGAATAGTGACTGGTACACGACCATTTGTTTACCGGAAATTATTGGAAAACTCCGTGAAAATAATGGTAAACGCCGTATCATCTTGCACCACGAAAATGCAAGTTCCCACACGGCCAGACAGACAAATGAGTTTTTGAAGGCGAAAAACGTACAACTTATGAGTTATCCAGCATACAGTCCTGACCTAGCATTTCTGCATGTTTCCCACACTGGCAACCCTGTAGAAACGTGAGCATTGAGTAACGCATGCATTTTTCACAGGTTTCCGATACTGGCCCGCGAAGGTCATGTCAGTCAGCGGCCAAGGGATGGTCGACGTGCAATTCTTCGGCACGCACGACCACGCGTGGGTACTGCCGGCCTGCCAGGAACTGCTTCCTGTTCTGCGAAAAGGATCCGAACAACTTCAAGGCCAAACGCCCGCGCCAGGACATGTTGGAGAGCATGCAGGCATGTTGCATTCTTATGTAAAGCTACCCCCTTTTTCATTAACTTGTGCTAGGTGGAATAGTTATTCTCTGTTTGTCTTTTTTTGTGAACAGTAACTTGACATTCGAAGGAAAGAGACAAAAGAGATTATAACTACTCCACCGCTATTTCACCTTTATGAATAAGAGGGTACGTGTATAAAATCGCAGTGTTGGTAACCAAACTCCTCAGAAACAGCTTGACGGTTTTTATGATTTTTTTGTCTACATATGCGGTGGGTCTGAGAGTTGGTCGTAAGCTTTTTTTCATACCCCATATATGGAAAAACAACGTTTACTGCGTTAATAACAAACCAGATAGTACTGACTAAGAAAATCTTCAAATAATTTGCCGCGTATGAAATGCCTTTTCATAGGGAGCATTTTAAAAAAGATAACATTAAATTGAAGGATCAGCGCTTCAATTTAATGTTATCCTTTTTAAAATAATGGTGTGAAAATAAGTAAAATATACTAGTCTAGCAGTCGTATATTTTTATCGGCGTATACAGCAGAACTATGTCTGACAAGATATAATAAAACGATGGCGCCATTTAAGTTATATCTTTAAAGACGTTGAATCTTAACGTTTTTCCCGAGCATATGGTTGAATGTACTAGATCCAGGATCTAATTGTTTTGTACTAGTTTATCAATGTCAGTTAGCGCTAGACAGTGTAACACGCTTCAAATTCAGTGGTAGTGCATTGAGTGATCGTAAATTACCCTCCATAAATATGGGGAAATGTGACAAGTGCAACAAAAATATTACCAGAAATAAACCTGGGCTCGAATGCAGCCGATGCGAGAAGATAGTGCACCAAAACACATTATGCTCCGAACTAACAAATAAACAGATAGCAGCTGTTCGTGCTGCGGAGAACTTGGAGTGGACCTGTCGCGAGTGCCACGAAATCTCGCCAAAACGACACACGATCGTAGTCCCCGACGATGAAGACGAGGATGACGAGAAACGCAGCGGTGTTCCTGAGCTAAAGATTGATATAAAGCAACTTCTCAGCGACATATCGAAGGAAATGGAGAAGACCATGAAACGGGAGATGAAGGAACTAAGTAACTCACTTCAGTTTCATAGCGAGAAGATGGGCGAAGTTATTACAGCACTGGAAGCCTGTCAAGGTACCATCAACGAACTAAAACGAAAAAATATTGAACTTTCTAATAAAAATAAGAACCTTGAAGTGAGGGTAGGAGCCTTGGAGCAGCGCTTACAGGAGAAGGAGCAGCGCGATTTATCAAACCTAGTCGAAATATGTAATGTCCCGCAAGTCAATGATGAAAATGCTGCCCTAATTGTGCAACAAATAGCAACAAAACTGAATCAAAAACCCGATTACGTCGTAAGAGCAACCCGTCTGCCCGGAAAGAATGACAGACCGGGACCCATACGGGTGGAGCTAAAGACGGAGCAGCTGCAAAGTACGTGGTTAACAGCTTCGAAAAAAAGCGAATATCCAATCAAAGTAAGAGATATTATGCCTGAAACCTCTAATCTAGTTGAAGCGGCAAAGCTGGTCTACCTCAGAGAATCCCTTACACCAAAAAACAAACACCTTCTTTGGTTTTGTAAAAAGGAATTAAGCCACATATATAAAGACATCTGGGTAAAATAACCTGTCAAGTGCGAGTCGGACTCGCGCACTGAGGGTTCCGTACTTCAACCGGAGGAATAAAACCATAAAAACCACTTTTCTTATCGAACCGCAAAACTAACTTTGTTTTTAGAGGTTTTATTGTAAATATCAAAAAACTACTTATTAGATCTCGTTCAAACCAATTTTCGGTGGAAGTTTGCATGGTAATGTACATCATATATTTTTTTTAGTTTTATCATACTCTTATTTTAGAAGTTACAGGGGGGGGGGGACACACATTTTACCACTTTGGAAGTGTCTCTCGCGCAAGATATTCATTTTAGAAAAAAATGATATTAGAAACCTTAGTATCATTTTTGAAGACCTATCCATAGATACCCCACACATATGGGTTTGATGAAAAAAAATTTTTTGAGTTTCAGTTCTAAGTATGGGGCACCCCCAAAATTTATTACTTTTTTTAAAATTTTGTGTGAAAACCTTAATGCGGTTCACAGAATACATCTACTTACCAAGTTTCAACAGTATAGCTCTTATAGTTTCGAAAAAAAGTGGCTGTGACATACGGACGGACAGACAGACATGACGAATTTATAAGGGTTCCGTTTTTTGCCATTCGGCTACGGAACCCTAAAAAGGAGTGATTCGAGTACGCAAAGAGGGAGAAAAAGAAAGACCAGTGATAGTTCGATCGTTAGAGGATGTAAATAACTTAAAATAGTGTGCTTTATTTTAGTACTTAATATTAATTACTTATTCCTATAGATACCTACTGCATATTGTTAAATATCTACCTACCATGAGTCAAAATTATTATTTTAACGACGACGATATTTCTGAAGTATCAAACTGTGCGAATCTCCAAAACTTTATTGATTGCTTACCAACGAAATCAAAGTTATTATGTGTTCATTTTAATATTAGATCCATTATAAAAAAATTCTCATCGCTGGAACAATGCATTCAAAGCTGCTCTGTAGCTCCCGATGTAATAATTGTCACAGAAGCTAATATATCTGCTCAGCTAAGTAGTCTATACAACTTGCAAGGATACGAGATGCACACAGAGTTACGGAGTGGGCGCAGAGGAGGAGGTATTATTATTTACATTCATAATAGAAATAAATTCAAGACCAAACTTTACAAACCGCAACACTTTGAGCTACTTTACGGACAAATCACCACTCCTCTGGGCTATTCCGCCACTTTGTGTGCTATATACAGACCACCGAACTATAGTAAACACTTATTTGTTGATGAACTAGACAAATTCCTTAGCAAAATTGATTACAGCCATATGTTTATTTTAGGAGACATCAATATAGATCTAAAGAGCAATATTCCTGTAAAACATAATCCTCAATCATCAACCTAATCCTAGATCATCATCTCTTTACAAATTTTTCTCTGGCAATTCACCGAAAAACTGCATCAATGCTTTGCATACTGTTGTCGTCTCTTTAATATTCGATATGTAAATTTTCTATGAAAAAACAAATTCCGTTATTTTGTTTTTTTTTCTACCCATCAAAAACACCTTCGGGACCTGATTACCTTTTGCTAAGAAACCACTCTCTTATACTTTCCGAGATAGAACAACACGACATTTGTGTGGCGGCCATCTTGAATCCGCCATTTTGGGTTTTTTTTAGCTCAATGCCAATTGGATGACGTTTCGAGTGACATTTGGTCGATCACCCCCCACCTATCTTCGATACCCTGTCTGTGCTCTTCACCCATCTCCGAAATCCTCAATCATCATCTCATTCCATATTTTTTCTGGTAGTCTTCCTAAAAACCGCATCAAAATACTGCATGTTTTACAACTTGTGGTCTCTTCAAAATTCCCCATACATTTTCTATGAAAAAAATAAATTCCGCCATTTTGATTTTTTTTTCTATTCATCGAATAGACCTCCGGGTCCTGCGGGCCTATTCGGTAAAATACAAGGGTGAGTTACTCACTTTAAAATCGTTACTCACCCACTTTCGTTACTGACTCACCGGTCCCTTAATTTGGTATTCACTGTCATATGGTGACACAGTAATTCACTAAATTGACGCAATTTTATCGACTAGTAATCCGGCTAAATTGTATAGTACCCGTCTGAGGAGGACTATCTTAGAAAATGTGAACATTAAATTTATTCGGTTAACTATTTATATTTTTGTCTGTGGACTATGTTAACAACTATTGTTTGTCAAAATACCTATGTCAAAACTCAAATGTCAATGAGTGTTTATTTTGATTTTTGAATCGAAAAATATTTACCCTCTTAAAGTTTTTTAAAATACTGGCACGTATAGGTAAAGTAAGTATAACAACTTATTTTGTCCGCTATATATAATTATTTAAATTTTAAACTCTCACTCACGACCGGTATAAAGTGTAACAACTATTACTGTTATTTAATATAAATGCTATGAAATATGAATTATTATTGACCATTCTGAGTGAAATTATTGTTTCTGTGCACCTAAGTAAAATTATTCTTTTAAAACGATGTAACCTAAGTTTTATTAAAATTGTTCAATCTTTTTACAGCTATGCTGCGTAGGCAGATCGTTTCTCAGAGACAGGGCGAAATACTCGTCGACTTTGTGGAGACCCATCGCGATCTAGTGATGGGTCGAATGGCAGGGCCAATGGGCAGCCAGGCTACAAGACAAGCCTGGCAAAACCTGGCCCTCAAATTGAATTCATTGGGATGCGGGGTCCAAAGGACTGGGCCTCAGTGGCGTAGAGTAAGTAAGCACAAGCTTTAATTACTAATTTTTGTAACACATTGTAGTGTATTTTACCTACTAACTTTACCTATTCAAAGTTTAAAAAAAATATGTCCAAAAAATGTGCAATATGGTTTAATATAAAATATTACACACTTCGATACATACACAAATTATGTACTTACATCATTGATATGTCTAACTCGAACAAACATCTTTAGCTCATTGTAACTGGAAACTTGAAAATGTATTCATATCTTTTTATTCTAGTACTGGGTAGAGTGGAAAGCACGAACACGGGTCAAAGCCGCTGACTCGAGGCGGATGATGAGGAGCACAGGTGGTGGTCCCAATCGCCTGGAGCCCTTGAGCTCCCTCGAGGAGCGGATTTTGGCCCTCATAGGCAATGTGGCAGTGGATGGATTGCCGGATGTGAGGGTCCCACTTGAAGTAAGTTTTGTACCATATTACAGTACTCCATATAATGACCAACCACTTAATATGTCTTAATTACATAGCAAAGTTTGGTTTTCATATAAATTTTTAAGCTGCTTATTATGACCCATTTTTGACCAACTTTTCTAATAAAAACAGAAGATTCTTTATTTTTTTACAAAATGCTTTGTATGACGTCCACTTAGTATGGCTTGTTTGTGATTTCCCTTTGACATTATTATAAATGGATTCTACTGTATATCAATTATTAATAAATGGCATACCTGCTGCATTAGTATCAATAGTATCAATATATTCTTTTTATATAAAAAAATTGGTTGCCTGTAAAGTCGGTATACGGGCGAAAGTTTTACGTGACAACGACTTTGAGTGGTAAAATAATTTTAATGTGAATATTCATTCGTATAGTAGGAAGAAGCATGAAATGCCTTTCACTTTTTATGTCTGTCTCTCTCGCTCTTAGGCGGGCTAACCATGCCCGAGTGGAAGGGACGCGTGCCTCTCACTCGCTCTCATTGTGAGCGCATAACGTGAGCGGAGCGTAACGCAGTTTCTTGAAGTGTCACCCGGCAAACCAATTTATAAGACGTTGTCACGTCAATATGTTTCCAGGGATCCAGTAACACTCACGATAGTCCATCGATATTAGCTGGTGTCCAAGTTTTAGGAGGAACACCTATAACAGCTATAGATGTTCCTCCTCAAATACAACCTAATATCGATGAATTAATCGTAGAACCTGTTCCAGTACAAAGAGAGGAAATAGTTGATTTGCAAACTCCACTATCTCCAGTCTTTGTACTGGATAACCAGGCTGTGCTGGAGGATCATGTGCTGTCAACACCCTCCACTGCCCCTGCCACTGACGCTGTTGTTGAGACACCTTCCAGTACAAAGAGAGGAAATAGTTGATTTGCAAACTCCACTATCTCCAGTCTTTGTACTGGATAACCAGGCTGTGCTGGAGGATCATGTGCTGTCAACACCCTCCACTGCCCCTGCCACTGACGCTGTTGTTGAGACACCTTCCAGTACAAAGAGAGGAAATAGTTGATTTGCAAACTCCACTATTTCCAGTCTTTGTACTGGATAACCAGGCTGTGCTGGAGGATCATGTGCTGTCAACACCCTCCACTGCCCCTGCCACTGACGCTGTTGTTGAGACACCTTCCAGTACAAAGAGAGGAAATAGTTGATTTGCAAACTCCACTATCTCCAGTCTTTGTACTGGATAACCAGGCTGTGCTGGAGGATCATGTGCTGTCAACACCCTCCACTGCCCCTGCCACTGACGCTGTTGTTGAGACACCTACGCAGGCCCAAGATATACCCACTGCAACCAATAGTAAGTATTTTAAGGTTCCGTACCTCAAAAGGAAAAAAGGAACCCTTATAGGATCACTTTGTAGTTCGTAAAACTTTAAAACCTAATAATAATTTTAGATCCTATACCATGGGGTCAAACACTAACCTTTGTTTTAATAACTGTATTATCAGGTTTCTGAAAAATTAATATTTCTGCCACTTGCAGGAAGAACTCAACCGCGCCGGAGAAGACTCCAGAATAGACTATCCCAGAATAGACAAAGTGAGTGTGTACATTATTTATTTATGAAATGAAATTACTCACAAGTCAGAACATGAATCTCTTCTACTCAGGCCAAACATTCCACAAAACGTATTTCGAAAATAAGCTTACTACATGCTAAATAAGCATGTAGTAAATCTAAATATATAAAAGTGAACTGCTCAAGAACGGCTCAAGAACGGCTGAACCGATTTGGCTGAAAATTGATGGGGAGGTAGCTTAGAACCAGGAGACGGACATAGGATACTTTTTATCCCGTACCCGTTAAAAAAATAGTCAAGTGCGAGTCGGGCAATATTGTGATAAATTTGACGGGGTCATATTAAACCTTTGATTTTGCATATCACGTCACACTTATATTATAAAGGCGAAAGTTTGTGTGTGTGTGTGTGTATGTTTGTTACTTCTTCGCACCGCAACTACTGAACCGGTTTGGCTGGAACTTGGAATGTACCTAGATAATTTATGTATAGCTGGGATTAAAACATAGGCTTTTTTTATCTTGGAAAATCTATGGTTCCCGCGGGATTTGTGAAATGTGTTTTTAAATTGTAACAAAACTCCTTAAACGGCTTGACCGATCGATATAAAATTTTGTGTGTATATTGGGGTCTGAGAATAGCACTAACTATTTTTCATCTACCTAAGTGATAAATAACATATATGGCAAAACAACGTATGCTGGGTCATCTAGTAATAAATAAATATGAGAGTTTAGAATTCGCGGGGAGACGCTGGCTTCAGGTTAAGCAGCACAAACTTGTGGTGTTTGGTGGTCATTTCAGGAGGCCTATGTCCAGCAGTGGACGTCCACCGGCTGAAACGACGACGACGAGTGCAAAGAAATTTTTTCTCAAAAATTTTTAAATGGAATTTTTTAGACAAAAATTCAGAATAAGATATTAATGTAGTTCTTCAACTCTATTCTGTTTTTTAAATGTATGAATAAACTGTAAAGTAATATTTGATGACTAGTACGACAGGATTTTTTTATGTTTCAGTTTTTCAAGACCTCAATGCCCCGCGCTGGGCCTATGAAATGGAGCAAAGGCGTTTGGCCAATGAAGAGCGCACAGCGGCAGCTCTGGAAAACTTAACGGTGCAACTTACTGAAGTTGTACGTTCTTTAAATAAAATTGTAGCTGCAATTGAAAACAAATGAAGATTATTCAGTTTCAATAGAACTATTTTTACTTTCATTTGTTTTCAATTGCAACAGCATGGTGTGGGAAAGGCATACCTACACCTAGGCACTGAAAGTTTTTAGAATTATCCATTTAGAATCATTAGCCATGAAAACTTCCTTAACTCCCTTTAAATTTTGATTATAGAACTCTTTGGTTACCTAATGTGACATTCGTTTTCTTTGTATATTGAGCAATTTTTTTATTTCTAAAGACTTTCAGTGTGACTTAGGTATGAATGCCTTCATATTCATGCTATTAATTCTTTTAGAACAGAGATACTCACTAAAGGGTAGACTGATGGGTAATTATAATGTGTGGATCTTTTTTTTTTCTTAATCTATAACTTTATTGAACAAATATAAATTTATAATGCTTGTAAAGCTAGTTAAAAAGTGTTACGACTGATTAGTAATTACAATAATTTTGTTTATCTCAACCTTTTTTTGTATATGATAGTTGGCACTTAAAGACTATTTATTAAACAAATATTAATTTATAATGCTTGTAAAGCTAGTTAAAAAGTGTTAAGAATGATTAGTAATTACAGTAACTTTGTTGGTCTCAACCTTTTTTTGTATAGGATAGTTGGCACTTAAGGGGATTTATTGAATTTATTTTTGTCTTTTTCACTCTCACGGAGATTTGGACATGCAGCGTCGCGGAAGAATATAGCGGAAAAACGACGTTTTACCTAATTACTCAAAAACTAAGCCAGTTATCAAAAATTTGTTCTAAGCGTTTTAGGATATTATTATTACCGATACATTAAAACAAAAATTACAATTACATCCATTGTAGTTTCCGATAAAATATAGAAAAACTGAGATTTTGGAGCAACTTTTGGGAAAACTTTCTATCGATAAAATTTTATCCAATCGTGTTTCTGCTTCTTAGCGATTTTAGATTAAAGACCCAAAATACATGACGTGCAAATTTGAAAGTAATTGTCTTCATAGTTTTTGCATAAAACTTCATTCAAAATCACCTAAATACGGCTTGTAGGCCGTTAAAGACTATTTATTAAACAAATATTTATTTATAATGGTTGTAAAGCTAGTTAAAAAAGTGTTAAGACTGATTAGTAATTACAATAATTTTGTTGGTCTCAACTTATTTCTGTATAAGATAGTTGGCACTTAAGACTACTTATTGAACAAATATTTTTAATGATTAACGAGCTAAATAAAAATATGTAAAGACTGATTGATACTGTTAATATATTCTCTTTAAACTTAAAGTTCTTTATTTCACAGAGACCTAAGTTACAGGCACTTATATAAAGAAAATATTTGATTTTATAATAATTATGTTATTAATGGTGATAACTGATAACTATGTAACTGCTTACACCTAAGTTCACATGACGTTCCAACGCACCTTGCACTAAGAAGGTAGCAAGGAAGGTAGGTACACTTACACGACAAACAGCCGGATATTCCTTTTTATTATCAGTTATCATGAAAAATATCTTTAATTAACATAGGCCTAACTTACAAGCACATATTTTTTGTTATCACCGTTTTACAATGGCTCCTAAAAACTAATTCCTTCAAGGATTCACTTCATGTTATTAATCCATACTGAGTAGGTAATATTATAGTAAGATTTTTTGATGATAAATGATAATCTTTATTTTTCACATAGGCCTAACTTAGAGGTCTTTATTTTTATCTGTTTTAAAAACTTGATTTAACTACTTTAACAACTACTTTACTTTTGAAACTAAAAAAATACTATCTCGCAAATACCATGATGAGCACCTTTTGATTTGTTTTTCTGTTAATCTGAAATAAAATGATAATTATGTTAATATTGTGTTTGTTTATTATTGCTTTTATTGGTATAATTTCTTTTATGATGGTTAGGGGAGAAAGACCTGCCACCAAGATACCTATTTGGTTTTCCGGTACAAGGTCAAGTAGAAGGCCTGAATGTGTCAATATTTGATATAATTCCTCTCAAAGTAGTTATTCAAAATGTATCACTTACAAGATTGCAGCCAATGGCTCATTTAAATTTAAATAAAAATTTCAATAGAGGGGCCCTAAATACTTACCATCTAAGTGGCCTGGCATCCCATAATCTCCTCACAAGTTGTTCCCTATTGGAGTCACCACTTTCCGCTCTAGGTGCAGCTGCATCATCAGTGTCCAGGATGTTTTGCTGCTGGATATTTATACTCGCTTCATTGTCGTCGCCAGGAATCGGGACATTGCGCTCGTTGGCAATGTTATGTAGGCACACAACACACACAGGCATTCACTATTGTTGCAGCCATGGCCGGATCATAGTGCAGCACTCTGTGGCCTAATAAACATCGCCAACGAGCTTTCAGTAGCCCGATGGTGCGCTCCACCGTGTTCCTGGCTCCACAATGAAGTTGTGTGTAGTATTATCTTCAGGGGATGCCGGTGCAGCGCCCAAGATGGGCGTCATCAGCCATGGACGCTGCGCATACCCAGAATCACCTGGAATCAAAATAAATAAATCCTATTATAATATTTTAATGTGAAAGTTTGTATGTTTGGACATTTGTTACTCAATCATTTAACTGATTTGGCTGTTTATGTTAGATAGCTTATAGCCTGGATTAATACATAGCATAGACTATGTGTACAAACTCAATATTTATTTTTATTTATTTATTTATTATTAATTGCATTCATGTGTACATGCAAAGATACAATTATTCATAGTACTGAGCAATTGCGTGCACATGAGACCCTGTCAGGGCACAGCAATGTAATACAATATTCTCCTTTAATATTAATATAAACTTATGTCAAAATCATAATTAATTATTATTAGTTTATGGTTAACTATGTATCATTTATAATATATAATAGCTGCAGTGTCAGAAAGTGCTTTCATAAGGAGTTAAATAAGAATAAAAATATAATAATAGTATAAAATATATAATAATATAATAATAATATTAAATATACATTTCATGTATTCAATAAATAAATAGATGTACCAACTTTTGCATGAATTCAGATTTTCACATCTACACTCAAAGTATAGTAACAAATGCTCTCACGTCTAGGTACCTACCTCTACCTACCAACTTTTTCCTTTATGATTTAAGAGTGATTTTGTCTTCTAATAATCTACCTACACATTTGTAACGACCTCCATGCTGCTGCCATTTATCCAAAGAGGGCGCTTTTTCATACTTCTGACCAGCAAAGAATACTCGATAGTCAACAATGGACGAGGTACTAAAAGCTTTACAAAACATACAATCTGAACTGGCACAGAATAAGCGAGATATGAAAGACATGGAAGAAAACATAAAAAGAGATATTAATAAAAACATCGACGAGAAATTCCATCAAATCGAAATAAAAACAAACCAAATCTAACAAAAAATAGAGGCACAACATAAAACCATAGATTTTTTAGATAAACAAATGAGAAGAAAAAATATCGTTTTCTTCGGTATTCCCGAAACCGAAAAAAGTTACGAAGACTTGCTGAACTGTGTTCTAGAAATTATTAATAAAAAAATGGATTTAGCATGCCCAAAGTGGGAAATCGAAACGGTACTCAGACTAGGAAAGAATAACGGCAGAATCAGACCAGTCGTAGTCACAATGTCGACAACCAGCAGAAAACTACAACTTCTTAAAAAGAAAAAATCTCTAGAGAGTACAGGTATCTATATCAAGGAAGACTACTCACCTGCCGTGCTACAAAGACGCAAAGAGCTCCAAGAAGAATTGAAAAGGAGGCGTTTATCCGGAGAAAAAGTAATACTACGTCACGACAAAATAGTGCAGATAAAATCACGAGAACAACCCTCCCAAACGTCTAAGCAAATCAACAGCTACCACAAAAGATCGCTGCCAGAGTCTCCAGAAGCCGAAATAACTGGGAAGACATCTGATTCTAACGAAGTACAGGCAAAGCAAGCACCAAAGAAAAATAAATCTCAGACCATATCGAGCTTCCTACGACCTTCTCAATTAAACCCCGCACCACACGCCTCTACAAGTCGCGATTACTATGAATCTTCAAAAAACTAAGCTGCGCCCCTCCAATCCCCGCTCTCCCAACACGGCCGGTCCCCGCGGGAGATGCAGACCAAAACCCTCTAGAGAAAGCTAGGACAGACAATATCAAAAACTCGGACAGAAACCTACTCTACATAGCAACATACAATGTTAGAACATTATCTTCGTATTCTCGTTTACTTCGGAACTAAGCGAAGCCCTAAGAAACATCAAGTACGACGTCATCGGTCTTTCTGAGGTACGACGACACGGTAAAACAATAGAAGAGTACGAAGACTTCATTCTATACTATATTGGAGAAACACCAGGCATGTTCGGAGTAGGGTTTATTGTAAACAAACGCCTCAAAAAGAATATTATATCCTTTGAAGGTTTTTCCGAACGAGTAGCTTTACTCCAGCTGAGCATCAACAACATCAAAATAAGTATTATACAGTGCTATGCACCCACGGAATCAGCAAGTGAAATCGAAATTGAACTTTTTTACTCTATTGTAAACAATGCAATCAAAGTTTCAGAAAATAACGTAATAGTAATGGGCGATTTTAATGCCAAGATCGGTCAACCTAAACCAGAAGAAAAATTAATAATGAAAAAGCATGGCTACGGCACTAGAAACAGTAGAGGCGACAGACTAGTACAATTCGCATTTGAAAACAGACTAGCAATTTTGAACACTTTCTTTAAAAAGAAAAGCAATCGAAGATGGACATGGAGATCGCCAAACTCTACGGTAAAAAACGAAATAGACTATATACTAACTAACCTCCATAAAAACGCCCAAGACATGCAGGTCATCAACGCGAAATACCCTAGCGATCACAGACTGGTGAGAGCAACATTACAACTACAACCATCACACAAAAAGAGTCGGAAGAACTACGTAAGTAGCGTAAAAAGCACCTTGAAAGATGCTAGTGAAATCGAAGCATACAACGAATCACTTCGTAAAGACTTAAACCATATCACCAACGACCAACACAACTACACGGTGCAAGAACTTCACGACATAATCGTCAGCGCTATAACAAAAAGCCTCAAAAACGCTTACAACACCACAAAGGACAAAAACAAGTCTTCTGTTATATCAGCCAAAACTAGAAAATTGATACTAAGACGTCAAGAGCTACAAAGAACAAAACCAAAAACGAGAAGCATGAAAAATGAGTTGAGAGCTCTATACAAGCTAATAAGCAAGTACATCATGTCTGACTACAAAACCTATCGTTTAGAAACCATAGAAAAACACATATTACAGTCAGGAAGCCTAAAAAGGGCCAACAGAGAACTGAGAACTCATAAAACCTGGATAGAAGGACTGAAAGCTTCAAATAAATCAACTCACAATAGAAACGAGATACTTCAAGTTGCCACCGACTTCTACAAAGATTTATACAAGTATGAAAATCTAAATACCACGCTAACTCTACCAAATGAAACATTGTCAAACTCAGAAGCCATAGACGAAGAGGAAGTCATAAGGGGGATTGCGAAATTGAAGTCCGAAAAAAGCCCCGGACCCGATAAAATAACCAACGAAGCTCTGAAACTAGGACACCTCTATCTCGCAAACCCTTTTGTACAGCTCTTTAACTTTGTACTTCAAACAGGCATAACACCAAAACAATGGTCAGAGTCTGACATAATTTTATTGTACAAGAAGGGCGATCCAAAAAACGTAAGCAACTACCGACCGATTAGCTTGCTCTCTTCAATTTATAAATTATTTTCATCGCTTCTAGAAAGGAGAATCAGAAGCAACATTGAAAAACACCAACCCATAGAGCAAGCGGGCTTTAGAAGTGGTTTTTCGACGGTGGATCACATTCACTCCATTGAAATGATCATCGAAAAGTATCTAGAGTTTAACAAGCCGCTCTACCTTCTATTTATAGATTATAAAAAAGCTTTCGATACGCTCTACCACCACTCAATATGGGAATCTCTACACTCTCAAAATATCGATAGCACATATCTAAAAGTTTTGCAACACCTATACGACAACTGTTATAAGCAGAATCAAGCTGGAGACGACCGGACCACCCATACCTATCAAAAGAGGAGTTAGACAGGGAGACCCCGTCTCTCAAACGATTTTCATCGCCGTGCTACAATCTGTCATTGGAAAACTAAACTGGGAAAAGGTAGGCTTAAAAATAAACCAGCAATATTTAAGCCATTTACGATTTGCCGACGACATCGTCTTGTTCTCCGAAAACTCCACCGAGTTGCAGTTGATGATCGACGCTCTACACACCGCCAGTCAACAAGTAGGCCTGGAAATAAACCGCAGTAAGACAAACATTATGACAAACAGTATTAAAAGCCCAGTATACCTAAAAAATGAAACACTAGACTACGTCGACTCGTTTATATACCTGGGGAAACAAATTTCTTTCAACGCACAAAGAAACGAGCCAGAAATAGAAAGAAGAGTTTCAAACTCATGGCAAAAGTTCTGGAGCTTGAAAGAAGTAATGAAAAGCGACATGCCCATCAAAATCAAACAAAAAGTCATGGATGTCTGTATCCTGCCATCATTAACTTACGCTAGCCAAACCTGGAAATTTACTTATCAATCCAAAAATAAAATAAGATCTTGTCAAAGAGCCATGGAGCGCAGTCTACTAAAAGTCAAAAAAATTCAAAAAATTTCTCATAAAATCATACGAAAAAGGACAAAAGTTACTGACGCTCTATGTTACTGTAAGAAATTAAAATGGCGGTGGGCAGGCCATATAGCTAGGCTAACCGACAACAGATGGACCCAGAGAGTAACATCTTGGAAAGGACCACCAGGCTACAGAAAAAGAGGCAGACCACTTGCCCGATGGGCAGATGACATAACCCACGTGGCCGGTACACAGTGGATGACCATAGCAAAAAACAGAGAAAGCTGGAAATCTCTAGAGGAGGCCTTCACCTTCGAATCAACGAGGGGTTCTTGCTAGAAAATTATACATAGTAACATAAAATTAGAATCAGGGGGCACGGCAGTGCCCCCGCCAAGTCGAGCGCGAAGCAAACACTGCCGTACCATCCTTTACTGGAACCATTTCGCCGCATTTTCAGGCCCCTATTTGAGAACCTCTGGATAAGACCAGAACGCTGAAATTTTCGTCATCCAGTAAGCTGCAATCACATACTTAAATCCCAAAATTTTCAGACTGTAGGTCATTTAGTTCCGAAGTTAAGCGAAAGCAAAGTTTCGCATTTATGTAACTCACTCACTCATGATCATCAAAATAGAACTAGTACTTCCCATAAACTCAGAGAGCTGAAATTTGGTATAGAGTTAGGGTTTAATGGCCACATAAAGGGAAAACTATAAAAACTAGGATAATCGAAGACCTGGAGTACCTGGTGACCCTGATTAGAAAACACAAAGCCCAACCAAATCTAAGGGCGTACCGGTGTATGGTGGAATCAAACAAATTGTACATCAAATGAAAGAGCGTAAAAAATTACGCGATCCGAGTCGACAACTTATATGCGGAGAATTAGGATCATCGAGTATTTTCAAAATAAAAATAAAATTAAAATTTGATTTAATGGCGTTGCTAAGTAAACATTTCATTGGTGTCACTTGGGTGTCACGTCAGCACCTATGACAAGTTTGTTTCGAAATTTTTAGCTGGAGTATGAGGTCCGACCTCTTTAGTCTATTTAATTTATAAGCCCAATCAGTATAGGTTTTGGACAAAATCGAAGATCGTGTTCCACCGTGAGTTCCATAGTCAGGCTCCGATTGATGTGACACCCTAAGTAGCGCACCAAAGTCTGCCATTGTAGGTCCTGTCCTCGGAGGTGTAGCTGACGCAGCGGTTTCCACCTGCCGAAAATGATGGCGGCCGTTTTGCTCACCAAAAATAAGTGAAATCCCACCAAAAACATTCTGTAAAAACTAGCCAAGTCTCGGTGAAGCTGCTTGTTTATCTCTAAAAAGTAATGAAATCTAGACAAAGTCGTGCCAAGTCTAAGGTTCCTTACTGCGATTTCTTTATTATTATCGTTAATGTTGTGTGACTTGGCCGTTGAAAGGTACACAAGGATACAAACTGTGGCAGTGGCAATTTTCCATCATCAATGGGTAGCGGTTCTGGTGACAGATTTTTGCAATGGTGTCATGGAGCACCTGGTTTTGTACCCTTGTACATGGTACAAACTGTGGCAGTGGTAATTTTCCATCGTCAATGGGTAGCGGTTCTGGCGACAGATGGGTGCAATGGTGTCATGGAGCCTTGTGTACCCTTCAACGGCCAAGTCACACAACATTAACGATAATAATTGTTAGGAGGACTGTACCTTCAGTCTCCATAGCAACAGTTTTCTATTATTATATGACTTGTCATACTACTGTAAAATAAAACATTCGTCACAAGTTCCAACAGTATTTATTTTACTTTAATATGGTAGCAGAGCAAAAAATAAAGCTATAAATACGTTGATCACGATGGCGTCGGGCTCAAGTACAAAAATTGAGACTTTAAATAAAGAAAATTTCGACACATGGCGAATTCAAGCAAGGGCCGTACTCATCAAAAATAAATTATGGAGTGTTGTTGAGAAGCCGCTGAATCTTGAGAAAGCTGATGAAGAGAAGAGAGAGAAGGATCTTTTAGCTCAATCTGAGTTAGTACTTCTAATTTCACCCTCTGAATTGAAGCAAATAAAAAATTGCAAAACAGCTCACGAGATTTGGACTTTGCTTGATTTTATATATGCCAGTAAGGGACCGGCTAGGAAGGCCTCTCTTTTAAAGAAGTTAATATTGTCCAAAATGGAAAATGGCAATATTAGAGAGCATTTAAATAAGTTCATGGACGTGGTAGACAAATTGCAGGATATGGACATTTGTATTCATGAGGATTTGCTCACTGTTATGATGCTATACAGCTTACCACCTGAGTACGAAAATTTTCGTGTAGCGATAGAATCCAGAGACACGTTACCGAAACCTGAAGAACTCAAGGTAAAAATTTTAGAAGAATCAGAATCCAGGCAATTTAATAATGGTTCCAACACCAATACTACCAACACTAAAGATGAACACGAAGAAGAGACAAATTTCGTAAAAACTTGCAAATTTTGCAAGAAGAAAGGACATATTATTAGTGAATGCAGAAGGCTGGAGAATAAGAAAAAGAAAGAAATGAACGAAGAAGTTCCTAAAACTTCCCACACTGTATGTATGCATTCCAAAAGTAAGAGTTCAGATGATGAAAAGAATACATGGATTCTTGATAGCGGTTGTACATCGCACATGTCTCATAACAGAAACTATTTCGAAAATCTCAACAAATCTAACTTTCAACTGTTAAGACTAGCTTCCCAAGATGCAACAGCTGATATTACTGGTAAAGGTCAAGTCACTATTATGCTAGATGCCAACGTTAGAGGCAAAAGTAAAATTCAAGAGGTTATTTTGAAAAATACTCTCTATGTGCCAACCCTATCCTCGAATTTACTATCCATAAGTAAAGCCACAGAATCTGGATGGACTGTCTTATTTACAGATAAAAAGGCCACAATTACACATCCTGAAGAAGGTATTATACTCGATGCGCCAAAAGGCAAAGATGGGCTGTACTACTTAAATCCTGCATCGTGTAAATACAACAACAAAGATAAATGTAACTTGGCAGAAGACACAAAAATTCATAAATGGCATAAATGTTTAGGTCATATGAATGAGGCCGATATGAAATTGGCATTAAAGAATGAGACACTTATCGGTTTAGATTTCAAGTCAGATGAGAAGCTTGGAGATTGTGAAATATGCATTCAAGCGAAAATTAAAAGACTGCCTAGTAAACCCAATGATACACCACGCACGACAAAACGACTTGAGATAGTGCACAGCGACGTCTGTGGTCCGATGAGTCAAACCCTTGGTGGAGAAAAATACTTCATAACTTTCATCGACGATTATACTAGATACAGCCGAGTCTATTGCATAAAACAAAAAAGTGATGTATTGGACAAATTCAAACTTTACAAGGCAGAAATGGAAAATTTCACTGGTGACAAAATTATCAGTCTCCAGTCCGACAATGGTTTGGAATACTGCAATCAAAATTTTGATAACTTTCTGAAAGAACATGGTATTACAAGACGATTAACAGCACCATATACACCACACCAGAATGGTGTTGCAGAACGTAAAAACCGCACCCTACTGGAAAAGGCTAGGAGCATGATGATCGAATCCAAAGCACCTCAAAGCCTTTGGGGAGAAGCTATTCAAACTGCAAACTACCTTTCCAATCGGAGCGTCAATAAAACAATTTCTGCACATTTTGGTACTGTTACTACACCTTATGAGAAATGGGTACAAAGAAAGCCTTGCATCTTCCATCTGCGTCAGTTTGGAATAAAAGCCTTTATATTACTGAAAGATGGCAAAGAACATAATAAATTCAAATCAAAAGCTATACCTGGGATGTTTGCAGGCTATTCAGATACTTCCAAAGCTTATAGAATTTGGGTACCTTCCAAACATAAAATCATAATTGCCAAAGACACAGATAATATAATACTATACTAGTACAGATACCCCATCACGAAGAAAGAAATGCGACAAGCTTAATTTCTTCGGGTGGGCCACCCGACGGATAAAACTGGAAATAATGGCGCTGTTACTGCGAGTAGCTTCATAGCAGATAATAAGTTTAAAAATAGGTGGCGCTGCTCTACGCAGTTTGATCGAACCCCAATAGATGACGTTGCTTTGGCAATAGTTGCAGTTATGAAAATGCTAATAGATGGCGAATCAGCTGGATTGCGTGTAAGTAAATGCTGCGTTGCCAGTTCGCTGATAAAATAAGACAGCAAGCGATGTTGCCGCTCTTCGTTGTATGCATTTGATACAAAATTAAAACTTTGTTTTCGACGTTTGCGTTGCGTTGGTCAGGTATTGCCAACTGTATGAATTTTCGGAAGAAATTAGGGAAAAATTCTTTTGAAAACATGAACTATATCGCAGTATTATACTAACCCCCTTATTCATAAATGTGAAATAGCTGTGAAATAGTTATACTCTGTTTGTTCTTTTTCCTTCGAATGTCAAATTAGTGTTGACAAACAAAGACAAAACGGACTACCTATTATACAGGTGGTAGGTATACCTATTCCACCGCTATTGCGAGGATGATGATTATGATAAATAAATATACTTTCTTTTATTTGCCTATAGTAGTAGTTTTTGATCTTGTTTTTCCAAATCCAATCCAAAGGCCGCCATCTTGTTTTTCCAAAATTTTCCATTTTCTCTATTAATCGTTTACTTATATCTACAATCGTTGCGAGTTTAAACGAAATCGGTTTCTACGCCACTAACTAAAATATTGGAATGATAGGGGTGTGTGAAGCCCGCCAACCCGTACTAACTCTGAAACCTTCGTGGGCCGATGCACAACACTTTTGCTGAAGATCACCATGATCAATGCATAGTTTACGATTCTATAAAGGACATACACACAGACAAGACAAAAATTCATTTTTATATTTAATATATAATAATAATTTTAAACAATAAAAAAATAAAAAAAGGATTTCAAGTCAGTGAATAGAACCCAGTATACGTAGTCATTGTAGCTAGTGTTTGTACCAATAGGCTAGTGAGTATTTGTCAATAATAACGAAATTAGTAAACAGCTTGAATGTGTGTGTGAAAATTTCTGCTGCTACCACCTCGTAATTGTCGGTACAAATGAAAGTATTTTGACAATTAAAATACATCTGAACTGTAGTTGGATACTTTATAAATATAGTGCTATAGCCGGGAACCATATTATTATAAAAAAATATGCACATTTTCATTCATAAACAAAATAAAATTATCTAATTACAAAATAAACGCCATCTATTGGCGCTGATGTGCCTAGCTGACCGTATCGTACCACATCTTGCAATGTAGTTCAAATTATTATCGCTTGTCGCTAGTGAGCTGACGCTAATTAATAATTTCATTCAAATGGCTACCCCTAATGCCCTCTATGAACATACTCTAGTACTACAATTTTCGATGTATGAGATGGTGGCCCCGTGCCAAAGACGTTCGATTCACTAACAAACTCTACTACACTGAAAAACAAAATCCAATCTCGGAAATTACTAAATCTTTGAAGGATAATGATAAACACTATGCCGAAATAAACTTCTTTGATGATGATGTTGAAAGTGAGTATGAGTCAGTACAAGAAAATGATGAACAAGTATCAGTACAAGGTAATGATTATGAAGAAATACTTATCCCAGATACAGATGTTAATGACACTATTATTGAAATAAATCCAACTGAAGAAGTTAACAATGAAGCTCCTGAACAACGAGTACTTCGTGATCGCAGCTGTCTCAGAAAACCACAAAGGTTTGATGAATTTGTTCTCGCTGCTACTGAAGAGTTTAACAACTATAGAGAACCTTCAACCTATCGCGAAGCTCTTGAAAGCACAGACAAAGAGAAGTAGTTAGGAGCGATGCTGAGCGAGATCAATTCCCTTCATGAGAACCAAACATGGGATATTGTTCCTTTACCAAAGAACAGAAAAGCACTGCCTTGCAAGTGGGTATTTAAAGTTAAGACCAATCCAGATGGTAGTGTCGAAAGATATAAAGCAAGATTGGTAGTAAAGGGATTCTCACAGAAACCAGGGGTAGACTATGACAAGACATTCAGCCCTGTAGTGCGCCTTACTACCGTCCGTACCCTATTAGCAGTAGCTGTAAAAGAGAAATTATCTCTCTGTCAGTTTGATGTGTCAACAGCATTTCTTAACGGTAACGTAGAAGAAGAAATCTACATGAAACAGCCCGATGGTTATAGCGATGGAACAAACAGAGTGTGCCGCCTGAAGAGGAGCTTATATGGCCTCAAGCAGGCTCCAAGATGTTGGAACACCAGTATACATGAATTTCTTGTGAGCTCCAACTTCACACAGAGTACTTCTGATCCATGCCTATATATCCGAGAAAATGGAAAATCTAAAGTGTTGATTGCACTTTACGTTGATGACGGGCTAGTTGCATCAACTACAGAGGATGATGGAAAGAAATTCATAAAGGAATTACAAAATCGCTTCAAAATTGTAACAAAACCAGCTTCATATTTTCTTGGTATGGAAATCGAAAGATCTGACAATGGTAACATAACATTAAGTCAAAAAGCTTATACAAAGAAAGTACTCGAAAAGTACAAGATGTATGAGTGCAAACCAATTAAGACACCAATCACAAAAGAGGCAGCTAAAATAGAGAATGCATCAGATGAAAAGGAAAGTAGCTTAATCTTCCCTTATAGACAGGCTGTGGGTTCCTTAGCCTACCTCATGTTCGGGACTAGGCCAGACATCAATTTCGCTGTCAGCTGCGCTTCAAGAAACTTTGATAATCCATCACGAGCAGACATTCTAGCAGTAAAAAGAATACTACGCTACCTAAAAGGTACAATGAATAAAAGTCTAGTATTCGGTTCGTCAAATAATGCTCATAACAAATTGATCTGCTACAGCGATGCAGATTTCTCAGCAGCGCACTCAACGTCAGGAATACTTTGTTTGTATTATGGTCCAATCAGCTGGCGGAGTAACAAGCAAAAGACGATAGCTTTATCGTCGACGGAGGCAGAGCTAGTGGCAGCTTCGGAGACAGCCCGGGAAATTATATGGCTACAACAGATGTTGGAGGAAATCACTAAAACTGAAAAGCCACCACTTCTTTACATTGACAATGAGTCAACAATAAAGCTAGCATACAATCCGCCGTACGAGCAACATAGCCGAACCAAGCACATACAACGAAGGTATCTCTATGTCAGAGTGTGTGTGGCAGCTGGCATACTTGAGGTCAAGCAAGTTACTACTGAGGACCAACTGGCTGATTGTTTCACAAAGCCCTTATATGCACCCAGGCTGGAAAAGCTAACTAAAGCTCTTGGCCTCAGTTCCTAAAAGAGGAGTGGATGTTAGGAGGACTGTACCTTCAGTCTCCATAGCAACAGTTTTCTATTATTATATGACTTGTCATACTACTGTAAAATAAAACATTCGTCACAAGTTCCAACAGTATTTATTTTACTTTAATAATAATAAAGAAATCGCAGTAAGGAACCTTAGACTTGGCACGACTTTGTCTAGATTTCATTACTTTTTAGAGATAAACAAGCAGCTTCACCGAGACTTGGCTAGTTTTTACAGAATGTTTTTGGTGGGATAGTTTTTTCAAAATAACATAACACACTATATAGTTACTTGTTAGCATAAAAATAGTTATGTAATTGTTTGTACATTAGCATGAAATAAAAGGCTTTTTTTTATTTTTATTTTTTATTTATTTTATTAATTTTAATTTTTACATATTAGATAGAAGATATATGGATAGATGTTAGCTACTTACGATCATCACGTTTAAAGAGTGATAATTTTTTCGGTTAAAAAAAGCCTCCTCGTGCTCTCTTGGCCGCACAATGGCTACGTGAGTACCATCGATGCATCCTATAACGCCAGGGAAGCCAAATTTTTCCATAAACCTAAAATGCAAAGAAACATAAATAAATTTATTTTTAGTATCACATTGTAACCACTAGTAACATATTATTTTTTGTGTAAACTCACCTTTCCATTATAAATTTATCTTGCTGCGAATTTGGAAACTTGATATATTTCAATAGCACTTCCCTAGCGTTAAGAGCTTCGGTCACTTCACGTAGACATCGGCTAAACGTTGGTTGGCTGATTGAGTTGAATACTGATAACCCAATGGGCCGCTGGTAGGAGCCAGTTGCAAAAAAATGCAACGCTGCTAGGACCTTCAATGGTAAAATGTACATGATTAAGATAAGCAAAAGTAGATACTTATTAGTTAACAAGTTAGGTACTTCTATGGTTAGGCAACCGTAAAAGTTTCTCAAAGAGTCTACACGAAATTGATTATTTACTAATATAATACATACTTTTAGCTCCTTTTTTACTCCTGTGTTTCTTCGCCAGGCAGGGAGATGTTCCAGGAGATTGTTGAGTACCTGTTGGTACCCAGCCTTGTCCAGGCGAAAATGAGCAATAAAATCAGTCTCCGGCAGCTCCATTGGGTTATACAATCGCGCAATTTGCGCCTGTGGATGCGCCAACACTGTTTTTTCCTTTGCTCTTCGCCATACATCAGTAACAAGGCGTAAGCCATCCTTCTTTACCTTTATGTGAAATCAAAAATAGGTTAAATTGAGCGTAAAGTCAACAGTGTGAATGTTTTTGATAAGTTAATTACTAATGTTTAGATAAGTACTTACCTACTGTAGTAAATCTCACTTAATTTCAATTAAAATCTTCGAATTTTATTTAATAGTCTTTAGCAGTTATTAAAAATGGGTAAGTCACTTCAGTGAGTATGTCACTATAAACTGTCATTTTGCTTTAGTGAATACATATTTAATGATAGGTACGACCTATCGATATAAAATTGTATGGCAAAATGCATGCCCCTGCCGTAACAGTAATTAACTAAGTTTTCGTTTGTGACCATACCAATTTAGTAACGAACTGGTGCATAGTGAATACAAAAATGTGACTTTTCGTTACTCACCCAGTTGTTAACGCAAAAATGTACGTTAGCGAATAGGCCCGCTGATCACTTCTTGTCAAGAAACCGTTTTTCCAACTTTTATACTTTCCGAGATAACGGCAAAATTCGTTTGGCCGCCATTTTGAATCCGCCATTTTGAAATTTTTTTCAGCTCACTGCCAATTGGATGACGTTTCGAATGACATTTGGTCGAGCACCCCCCACCAATTTGCAATGCCCTTGGCTGTGCTCTTCACCCGTCTTCGAAATCCTCAATCATCAGCTTTCGCTATATTTTTCTTCCTCATGAATTTTTCCCCTCTATATGGAATCATCCATGAAAAAAAAATTTTCCGTACAAAATTGTTCAGGAGAGGTGATCAATCAGTCAATCAGCACAAGCAGCTATATATATATACTAGTAGGACGCGTGGGGGCGCGGGCCACATGTGGCCCGCGTGCTGTCTTCCCGCCCATAAAAAATGCCTTCAACATTCCTCATACATTTTCTATGAAAAAATAAATTACGTCAGTTTGAATTTTTTTTCTGTCCATCTAATAGACCTTCGGGTCCTGATCACATCTTGTCAAGAAACCGTTCTTCCATCTTTTATACTTTCCGAAATATCGACGAAATTCGTTTGGCGGCCATTTTGAATCCGCCATTTTGAATTTTTTTTCAGCTCACTGCCAATTGAATGACATTTCGAATGACATTTGGTTGAGCACCCCCTACCTAGCATTGATACCCTAGCCGTGCTCTTCACCCGTCTTCGAAATCCTCAATCATCAGCTCTCTCCGTATTTTTCCTCCGAATGAATTTTTCCTTTATATACGAAACGGTCATTGAAAAAAAAATTTTTTCATACAAAATTGTTCAGGAGAGGTGATCAATCAGTGAGTGAGTCAGTGAATCAGCACGAGTAGCTATATATATAGTAACTAGTAGGGCGCGTGGAGGCGCGGGCCACATGTGGCCCGTGGGCTGTCTTCTCCCCTATTTGCCTTCCATCTTAAAGTCTCTTCAATATTCACCATACATTTTCTATGAAAAAAATAAAGTCCGCCATTTTGAATTTTTTTCTATCCATCGTATAGACCTTTAGATCCTGATCAACTCTTGTCAAGAAACCGTTCTTCCATCTTTTATACTTTCCGAGATATCGAGGAAATTCATTTGGCGGCCATTTTGAATCCGCCATTTTGAATTTTTTTCAGCTCACTGCCAATTGGATGACGTTCCGAATGACATTTGGTCGAGCACCCCCCACTTATCTTCAATACCCTGGTCGTGCTCTTCACCCGTCTTCGAAACCCTTAATCATCAGCTCTCTCCATATTTTGGTCTTAATGATTTTTTCCTTTCTATACGAAATGGTTATTGAAAAAAAAAAATTTCATACAAAATTGTTCAGGAGAGGTGATCAATCAGTGAGTCAGTCAGCACGAGCAGCTATACAGGAAAAAATTTTTTTTAGTGCCCAAATTTTAATATGTTATAGATTATTGAAATTTAATAAACACGTATTTTTTATTTTTTAGTTTTACCAAAAAATACCAAAGTTATAGTTTATCATAGATATTTACTTTTCCACAGATAATTATGGTCACCCTACTAAAGCCTATCAGCTGTTTAGGCAATACAATACCTGACGGCGCGCATGGCAGCGGTCGCTGACCTCTGAGTAGAAGAACTAGGTACCTAATTTTTAGGGTTCCGTGAAGTGTGCCAATGGGACCCTTTTACGAAGCATTTAGCAATTGATATTTAGGTACTTAGCTGAAAACGCACATAACTACAAAACTTTAATAGCATTATTAGCTTAACTTACGTTATTTCATCGCTTGAATCCCGCTAGACAGACACACACGGCACACTTAATCACTGTATTTTAACAATTGTTCAAAATGAAGTCCATCTCTTTGAAGGCATAAACGTGCACGTTTTATAACATTGTCAGTTAATTTGGCCAGTACTCGAGTGTCACTTTTCACATCGCGAAATGCGTCCATTATTTTGGACTTTAAGTCCTCCAGGCTTTGGGCTTCTTCCACGTACACTCGGCGTTTAACCTCACCCCAGAGATAAAAATCGCAGGGGGTAAGATCTGGAGATCGAGCTGGCCATTGAACCGGTCCACCACGACCTATCCATCTTTCTCCGTACGTATGATTTAAGTAATTTCTTACACTAATTGCGTAATGTGGTGGAGCGCCGTCATGTTGATAATAAAAGTTACGTAAATACGCTATTGGCACTTCTTCTATCAAACTTTCTATCGTGTTCTGTAACATATCTAAGTAACGTGGCCCTGTTAATGCACCCTCGATAAATATGGGTCCAATCACTTTGTCCTTTATTATGCCCGCCCAAACGTTCGCACTAAAACGCACTTGATGATGAGTTTCTTTCACCAAATGTGGATTGTTAAATGCCCACCAATGTTCATTGTGGACATTGTAAAGCCCTACACGAGTAAACAACGCCTCATCTGTCCATAGGATGTTGGCTTCTGCGTTATTAATTAACCACTCGCACAAAGCTCTCCGCGTTGCCGGGTCTGCGGCGTGGAGTTGTTGCACCGGCTGAAAGTGATACGGATGTAGTCCAGCTGAATTTAACAGCTTCCAAACTGCGTACTGGCTTACACCGAAGCGGCGGGATGCATCGTACGTACTGGCCCTCGGATCACGTTCGAAAAAGTCGAATATCGTGTCCTCGATGTCGACCGCCAGTCGAGGTCTGCCAGCTCCTCGGGCATGACGAGGGGTCCTGAACTGGCCGTGATCGAGGAGCCTTTGATTGGCAGCTAAAATTGTTCTTCGATTAGGCACTGTGGGGTTCCGAATTCCTTGGGCTCGCAGACGTGGTACACTCTCCCTTTCATACATTTCTTGAGCTGCTCGAAGGCTTTCATTACTGAGTAAATACACTCTCACCATTTCATAAAATTCGCGATTTGAATATTCGGGCATTGTGAACGGAAAGTATTGCGGACGATGTTACGCAAATGACAAACTCAAAAAGACTGGAATGGCTATTTGCTTATTGCTAACTTGGTGCGGGTGGCATGCGAGTACGCGGGGCGTCCCCGCAACTGCGGTTTCGAATTCTACAATAACACGCGGCGTGTCGCATGTCTATGTCGGCAAACAACAAAGGCAAAAACAGGCGGCGCGAGCGCGGCGAGTCTATGTCGGCAAAATACAAACGTAGGTATCAGGTGCCTAGCGATGATGTCGTTTGGCGCGCAATTTTTTAGTAAAAGATTAGGTATTCCGTGGTAATAGTGTATTTGATTTACTTTTTTTAAGGACAAAATTATGGTAGAAAAAAAAATTAAAAGAAAAAAAAACTACTTATGAAGTTATGTTCTATTAACGATTCAGAACTACTAGAAAAAATTTGGGCACTAAAAAAAAAATTACCCTGTATATATAACTAGTAGGGTGCGTGAGTGCGCGGGCCACATGTGGCCCGCGGGCTGTCTTCCCGCCTATAAAAGTATCACAATCCTCAGTCATCATCCCTTCTCATATTTTTTCTATATGAATCAACTCGCTATAATACATTTTCTATGAAAAAAATAAAGTCCGCCATTTTGAATTTTTTTTCTATCAATCGTATAAACCTTCGGATCCTGATCAACTCTTGTCAAGAAACCGTTCTTCCATCTTTTATACTTTCAGAGGTATCGACGAAACTCGAATGGCGGCCATTTTGAATCCGCCATTTTGAATTTTTTTTCAGCTCACTGCCAATTGGATGACGTTTCAAATGACATTTGGTCGAGCACCCCCCATCTATCTTCGATACCCTGGCCGTGCTCTTCACCCGTCTCCGAAATCCTCAATCATCAGCTTTCTCCGTATTTTTCCTCCGAATGATTTTTTTTCTTCTATACGACCTCATTCACGAAAAAAAAATTTTTCATACAAAATTGTTCAGGAGAGGTGATCAATCAGTCAGTGAGTCAGTCAGTGGCCAATCAGCACGAGTAGCTATATATATAGTAATAACTAGTAGGGCGCGTGGGGGCGCGGGCCACATGTGGCCCGCGTGCTGTCTTCCCCCCTATTTGCCTTACAACTTTAGTCCCTTCAACATTCCCCATACATTTTCTATGAAAAAAATTAACTCCGCCATTTTTAATTTTTTTTTTTCTATCCATCGAATAGACCTTTGAGTCCTCATCACCTCTTTTCAATAAACCGTTCTTCTATCTTTTATACTTTCCGAGATAACGACGAAATTCAAATGGCAGCCATTTTGAATCCGCCATTTTGAAATTTTTTTCAGCTCACTGCCAATTGCATGACATTTCAAATGACATTTGGTCGAGCACCCCCATCGTATCTCCAATACCTTGGCTGTGCTGTTCACCCGTCTCCGAAATCCTCAATCATCAGCTCTCTCCATATTTTTGTTCTTAATGATTTTTTCCCTTTTTCCCTTTTTCCTGTCCCCCTATTTGCCTTACAACTTAATACTCAACATTCCCCATACATTTTCTATGAAAAAAAAAATCCGCCATTTTGAATTTTTTTTTCTGTCCATCGAATAGACCTTCAAGTCCTATTCACTTCTTGTCAAGAAACCGTTCCTCCATCTTTTATACTTTCCGAGATATCGCCGAAATTCGTTTGGCGGCCATTTTGAATCCGCCATTTTGAAATTTTTTTCAGCTCACTGCCAATTGGATGACGTTTCGAATGACAATATTTGGTCGAGCACCCCCCACCTAATTCCAATACCCTGGCTGTGCTCTTCACTCGTCTCCGAAATCCTCAATCATCAGCTCTCGCTATACTTTTCTTCCTCATGAATTTTTCCCTTCTATACGACTCTACCCGTGAAAAAAAAAAAATTTCATACAAAATTGTTCAGGAGAGGTGATCAATCAGTCAATCAGCACGAGTAGCTAAATATATGTTAAAGTGAACGCTTCTTCTTCTTCTTCTTTTCTTGCTCTATGGCTTTCTGTAGTGCCAAAACAGCACAATGCACTTCGCCAATGTCGAGTAGCTTGAGGGAGGCACAAAGGAGATTGGCCGGTTAATGACACAGTTTTGATATGATCTGTAATAGAAGGGTTAGTAGTTAGTAATACTGTTAGACACAAATATGAGGTTACAGATTACATATAAATACAAAGACGAACACAAAGAGATATAAGGTGGAAAGGGGATAGATATATATGAATTAGTATTATTACAATTTTAGTTGGTTAATTTTAAAAAATTTGCATAAATATTTGGCATAGGGGCTAAACACTAACATCAAGACACAATCCACATTCAAAGGGCGAGGTATTTTAGGAGGGAGGATATCATAAATTTTGAAGGAGGTTTTTGGACAAGAGAAAAGAATATGGCAGATTGACCCCTCGTCCAGACCGCATTCACATAGGGAATGATCACGTATTCTTAATTTTGCAAGATGAACTGGGGTGCAAGCATGACCAATACGTAGGCGACTAATAGTAGAGGTAACCCAGCGAGCCGATTTTTGGTGGAGGAAGAACCATGGTCGCCGGGGGATCTTAGGTTGGAGGGAAGCATAATGCTTTCCTTTAAGAGAGATCGATTCAGTGTACGCCAAATTCCAGGAGGTTTCAAGGTCTGACTTTGCTAAGGACCGGATGTCTTGGAGGTGGTTTTTGTAATGGGAGGTAGATCCTATTTCAATAGCTTGCTTAGCCAGATTGTCAGCAGTCTCGTTCCCTTCGATACCGGAATGTCCCGGGATCCAGGCCAAAACAACATTTAGTCCTTTCTGACGGCATGCATTTAACGCCTCCCTGATGTTGAATAAAGTTGACGTTTTTATCCCACCACGGAAAGGGCTATCCTGAAGAGCATGCAAGCAGCTTAAAGAGTCAGTCAATATTAAGGCGTGCCCTATATTATGGGATTCCACAAACAGAGCTGCTTCCAAAATGCCTATAGACTCCCCTGTAAATACTGAAGTCTCTGGGGGACATTTGAATTGTAAGCTGATTTTATATTTTGGAATCCAGCATGCTACACCAACGCAGCCATTCTGGGATAATTTTGAGGCATCCGTATATAGTGTTAGGAAATCGGCCCAGTTGTCCTGAATTATGACATTAAATTTATGATTGGTCTCAACAGTATCTTTACATATGCCTAAGTTGACTATAGGGGGTCGACAAATTAAACTATCATAAGAGGAGGAGAATATGGGGAGTTTAGGAGCTGAACTGATAGGGTGAGGGAGGGATGTATATTTAAGGAAACTTTTTAAAAGGAAGGGAATGCTTTGGTTATCTCTGATGGAGGATGACAAATGACTAAGGCTCTTTAAAAGTGGGTGGGAGGAGAGTTGTAAAATTTTACAGATAAAGCGGTCGCATAAATACTGGCTTCGTATTATAATTGGAGGGTCAACACATTCTACCTGTAGTGTGTTAGTAGGGGAAGATTTCATGGCCCCAATTACAATTCTCAAGCTCTTATATTGTATTTTATTTAATTTTTCTAAGGCAGTTTTATTAATGGGGCTTAGGATGAATGTACCATAATCTATGTGGCTTCGTACTATGGCATTGTACAGAAGTTTTTGGGAGTATGGATGAGATCCCCACCATACCCCTGATAGTACGCGGAGGATGTTCAAGCCTTTTTCGCATTTATCTATTATGTACTGAGCATGAGCTGAGCCATTAAGTCTTGAATCAAGGACCACACCTAAGAATTTAACTTTGCTATCAGAGGGAATGTGTTGATCACCATACATAATATTAGCATCAGGAATGGACCTCTTGTGCGTGAAGGTGACAGTTTTGCATTTTTCAATGGAGAGCGACAGACCATGATCTGTTAACCACTGACCTAAGTAATTTAGAGCTGAATTTAAACGATCTGTAATGTCTTCCATCGAGCTAGATCTGGCATAAAGGGCAATGTCATCAGCATATTGTAGGATATTGCAGTTTATTACAGATAGTTCGAGGTCGGCTGTATAGATGTTATACAGGAGTGGGCTAAGGACGGAGCCTTGAGGAAGGCCCTTCCAGGTGGTTCTAGGGGGAAGAGTGGATGTAGAGGATCTAACCTTGATAGTCCTGTTTGAAAGGAGGTTGCATATGATACGGGTTAATCTCGGCGGAACACTCAGCTGGAGCAGTTTGTGCCTGAGTATTGGGAGAAGAACGTTATCATAAGCCGATGATACATCCAAGAAGACACCTACAAGGAATTCTCCTTTTGCCATAGCCGTTCGAATGTCTGCTGTGATAATTCCGAGGCTGTCTGTTGTACCAAGCCCTTTTCTAAATCCAAATTGAGATTTGGCAAGCAGTTCCCTACTTTCCATCATCCATTCAAGCCGGTTTTTGATTAGGTGTTCCATAACTTTGGCTAAAGTGGATGAAAGAGCTATTGGTCGGTACGAGTTTGGATCCAAGGAGTCCTTTCCAGGTTTTAGAATTGGGATTATGACTTGAGTCTTCCATGATTCCGGAACAAATCCTGTAGCAAGAAACCTGTTTATCAATTTCAGGTAGCAGAGTTTCGCTTTATCATTTAGGTTCACAAGAAAAGAATAAGGAATGCCATCATCACCGGGGGCAGAGTCTTTCAGACCTGAAAGGACTCCTTGGAGCTCATCAAAGGTAAATGGAGCATCCATTTCATCATAAGGAATGGTAGTTGTAGGAATAGTGGAGCTACTCTCACAAGGTACGTACGGGGGAGCCAGCTTATCTGCAAAAGCATCTAGCCAGAAATTGGGGTTGTTAGTAGATGGGTTGGGAGATAGTTGGGAGTTTCGGAACCTTCTGATCTTATTCCAGACAGTAGAAGAAGGAGAGCAAGGGTTTAGTGTTTCGCAGAAAGAAATCCAACCAGTTTTTTTCTTTTTAGATAAAAGCCTCCTTGTCCTAGCATCAATTCGCTGGTAATCCAAAAAATTACTACGGGACATATTAATTGAGTAAGTAATTTCTGCTTCTTTGCGTTGATTAACAGAGTTTGTGCATTCATCATCCCACCATGGGGGCGATAAGTAGAAATCTCGTTCTGTCTTTTTGATAGAGAAATGGGAGTTGGCTGATGATTTTAAAATTTTTATAAAATGTTCATAGTAATTTTGACAGTCACTGTCATCCAACCCCGGAAGAGAGTCAAGGAGGTTGTCAACTGTATCAGCAAATGCAGGCCATTTTACTTTAGAGATCTTATATCTAAGGAGCGGGTTAGGGTATCTAAGAGGGATTGATTTATTAGCCAAGGAAAGAAGGATTGGGTAGTGATCGCTGCCATGAGAACTTTGGAGAGTTTGCCAGGAGAAAAGAGAGGCTATTGAGGGAGAACACAGAGATAACGTAAACACACACAGAACACAGAGATAAAGTGAACGCAGCCTGCAGCACATAAAGTGAACACAGCTTGAAGTCTGAGCGGGCTGTCAACACCAAGACGTCAATGTCATAGGTACATATACTTTTGTCCATAGACAACCACAGCAGCTTTTGTCTTTTCCCAGCGTTGCCATTTGGCAACTTTGGTTGCCATTTTGGCAACATTTGACCCTTCGTGGCAACCAAATGGCAACCGAGCTCAAATGGCAACTTTTTGGCAACTTTTCGACTTGTCATCTTGTTTTCGACTTGTGTTGTGTTGATCATCGGTAAAAAAATATCGAATATAATATATATTTCGCAGATGATTTGAACTCATCGAATTGAACAAAATCAAAATCTTGAACGCATTTGTATTCCCAAATGAAAACAAAACTCATATAATAGACAAACAAATTGTACCCATATTTCTATCAACAAAAGGTCTATTTTGGTGAAGCTAGAGATAAAAGTAATTTTATGTAAACAAAAATGGAAGAAACTTTGTGACCACAGAGCAGATAATTAATACGTAGTGTTTTAAATAAATTCTTTGTGTGTGACTGTGTGCACTGTGTAGTGCGATGCAAAGGAAATTTTCTCGTGGTTTTCTAATACTTTTGTTTTTAAATCTATTGGTAAGTCCTCTTTATTGTTTTAATCGAAGAAGCTACCTATATACAATACGATCGGCAGTGGCACTGCAAGCAGGGCCCAGCAGGCAGTGCTTTGAGTAGGGCCCTATGTTTACACTTTTACAAGCTTTTATTTAGTTTCAACTGTCCCGATGTTTGTCTGTAATCAAATCTTGCAAGTTAAACCACTTTCAGGTTACCGACTGAGCTGAAATTTTGCATACATGTGTAAATTGGATGACAATGCAATATTATTGGGTATGGAGCGGATCTGATGGTGGAATCGCAAGGTGGCCATGGGAACTCAGTAAACGACAAAACTCCATCGAGTTTGGGTAAGCGGTAAGCGAGGTGTGATGATGGAGCTAGAAGATGTCCATGGTATCTCTGTAATTAAACGACCTAATCATCGAGTTTGGGCTCATCTGATTCGTCTTGACTTGTGCTATGGTGCTAGATGGTAATCGGCCTGGTGCTAGAAGAATACGGATTTAATGTATAAAATCTGGTTTAAAAAAATATTAAATGATACCTACCTACTTGTTTCAATACAAATACTTTACTCCTCCTGTCCTCATTTTTTAATCTTAGTAATACATTAAGTAGTATATTCTACCCACACCCTAGGAAAGTGTGTGGAAAGGTTTGAAGATCTGATTGTGATTAGTAATTAGTAATCAAGCCTTGCGATGAAACATGTATCGAAATATTTACGTGAATACGTCTTTAATTTTACCCGTTTTAGAAAAAAATAACTACCTACTTATACTCTTTCCAATCATTTGTTTTCTTTTGACACATGAACCAGATATAGCATTAGCGAGGGACCAGAAAGAGACCACTGTACCTTTATCTCTCTCTGGTCCCTCGCTATTGCTTTATCTGTTTCATGTGATTTCATGCCTACTTACTTAAGTCGGGAAATACAGTTTGGTCAGCCAATACATAATGTCACTAATGTTGCAGCTACATAACTATCATCTTCAATTCTTCATTCACTTAGGTACGTTTAGGTACACCGTAAGCCACTGAAGGAAGTACAGTATATATCATAGGTATACCTACTTATCATTCATTCATGTTCACGCATACCTATCTCGGTTTCTATCGGGAGATGGCTCTGAAGTACTTACATAGGCATAAGGCACGGGCTTACTGTTAAGCATAGCTGCAGATGAACGGACGAAGGGACGGACAGACTCAGTCTAGCTACTAGGGAGTCCTAATTCAATAAATTGGAATACGAGTTTAAGAGTGCCATCATGCCATGGCCCCCGTGAGTGCCATGGCCCCCGTCTGATGTACGGAGATCACAACCATTCCCTAATTTTGCAAGGTCCCACATATTCATCTCGGGTCCCCACCAAAGACAAATTAGTAAGTTTTGTGAAATAGGACAACAGTTACTGGCTAAGGACCTTACTTATTTGATATTTATTTTATTCTTTTTTTTTAGTATTTGTTGTTAATGTTATAGCGGCAACAGAAATACATCATCTGTGAAAATTTCAAGTCTGTAGGTATTACGGTTCAAGAGACTGGTGACAGACGGACAGACGGCCGGCGAAGACTCAGTAATGGGGTCCGTTTTTACCCTTTGGTTACGGAGCCCTAAAACGGCGAATCGATTTTCCCATAGTATCCAAGTTGATAATTATTATCAAGCGCACGGAATCGATGTGAGTACCTAGCCGTGGAGGGGACCAAGACAAGGCGAGGGTTGAGGGGGCCGAATGGTGGGCGGCCGAGGGGTACGCCGCAGCGCGCAACTCGCCACCCGTATCGACCGGCCCGGATATGCATTGCGATACTGAGAGATCAGCCGACCTACTAATACTCGTACCTACTCGCTAAACCACGTGAACCGGCTGCTGAAAAACTAGCGGTACCTGCCCCGTGCAGGGAGCTCGCACTGCTCAAGTGCTCACTGTCTACAGAAGGGGTGTCAAACTGATTTTCCTAAGAGCGCGTTAGCGGGCCTGAGCCTTAAATAATATACGTTAATTAATTAACAAAAAAACCAACTCAGACTCAAACTACTTGAATACTTTTCAATAAATGTTCACACAATTTATAAGATAGTTTACTCTAAGTTTTCATTGTTAATTTCTCATTAAGTGAAATTATCGTATTTCTTTTAAGAATAAACGCGATGTAGGTACAATTGTATTTACGAAAATCACCCCGCAGTATACACAGGGGTAATTTTTCAATTAAAAAATTAAGGCTTATATCAGGTTTTCTCATGGATACCATTATCAGAAGTAGGTACTAAATTGAAATGGGACCACACGGGAAGCGTCAGATTATTAATAAAAAAGAATCAACAAAATCGATTCTCTCAGTCGAAAGTTATGAATGAGGTAATAAACAGAAAAACATACAGTCGATTGGAGAACTTCGTCCTTTTTTGGAGTCGGTTGAAAAAATATTTTTATTTTATAATTACATTCTCGTAGCTAACACAGATTTGAAGAGTGTACATTATTTTGAGCAAGAAAAACCGGATACAGCTGAGTTTTCTTGTCATGGTCATAGGTGTCATATTCGTAGGAATTATTTTCAGAATCGATTGTAGATATTCAACAGTTAGCCTGGATAGATTTTGAAAGCGTGGGCGGGCGGGCCGTAAATAGCCTGAGGACGGACGGGCTCGCGGGCCTATTTGACATGGCTGATTTAGAGGAGGACGAGGAGGTTACAGCGCCCTAACAGGGTTCCGTTATTTGTTTTGTAAATATTTTGACATGTAGCCTAATATTGACAATCAAATAATGGACAGGTAATAAGATAAATAAATAAATAAATGAATAAATGAAGGATCAAGGGTCATCACGCCTTCACATGCGTTTGTCTAGCCTTCGTAGCTTTTTATCTCCGGCTCAATCGTAGTTATCATCTTTGTAAAGACGTCAAAAAAACAGAACTCCTATTATAGTCAGATAGTATACCTACTTATTTTGCACCACCATTCGCTTACGATCATCTTACAGTATCTATTTCTGAGTTCTTCTGTGGTTTTAAGTGTACTTGCTTCTTCTTTTTTTTTAATTTTAAGCATAGGCTGAAAAAAAGTATATGGGTTGCGACCTTTTATGTTGCTAATTTTGAACTCACCTATCAAAACGTAGGCTATAGGGCTACCAGACGCAAATACGAAAAGTCCCAAAAAAGCCTGATTTCCATTGAAAAAACTTGAATTTTTAAAGTCTAAGGTAAATATAGATAAAAAAGTATTCTATCTATCCTGTGGCGTTATATTACAGCCCCTTGTGGGCCCTGGCCTCCTCCACAATATTCCTCCAGTTGTCGCTAACAATATTATGTAGCCGGCAGTGTGAAGTTTCCCTGCACTAGTGTCTAAGGATGGGCGTTGCAAAGGGAAAAGAGTCTTTTGGCAGGAGTCGCCCGTACCAGGGCCAGCCTTAGCTATAGATAGATAGATAGATAGATAAACACTTTATTGCACGAAATTGCACACCACAGAATAAAAATAAATAAATAATCATAACACAAACTTAGGAGTACAATTTGGCGTACAATTTAAATACCATTATATACTAACATGCATTATATTATGTAAGATAGTGTTTTAGTTTTTTAGGGTTCCATACCCAAAGTGTATTCGTCCGTCCATCCGTCCGTCTGTCACCGCAGGTTGTATCTCTTGAAACGTGATAGTTATACGCTTGAAATGTTTACAGAAAAATTTTCATATTTCCGTTGCCGCTAGGTAGGTACCACATAAATACGCAACTATTTCGGAACTAGCTAGCAAGAAATACGAAAGAATAGTATAAAATGAAGATTAAAGGGGGGCGCCCATACAACAATCGAGCTTTTGCTTGTTGATCCAATAGACCCATTATTATGTAGTAGTTAGGTAAATGGGCCTTTCGGCTTCTTCATCATCTCGCTACGTAATACGTTACCTAAGTATATAGATAAAGGTACGGAACCCTTCCGATTCGCACTTGGCCCATTTTCTCATTTAGAAACTCTAGATACAATAGGTAAGTACGTAACTACGAGTATGACATCATTTTATTTCCTGAAGCAAACAGAAAAATGAAATTCTGTGAACAATTTAATTTCCCTGATATCCTTCGGGCCTCTGAACTACCTCTGATCAACATAGTCTTCCGGAGAATTATCTCTTTCCGGCTTCGAGAAGCAATTCTCCGGAAGTCGCTACGAAGTGTGAACTCAATTGAATTTAGCAAGGAAACTCTTTTATTCTCAATTTCACTCCTGATGTTCATTTATAACATTCCTACCTAGTTAAGTTTAAAATATTCATTTGCGTTATGCGTAGGAGTTGTAGAGATGACAATATGTGAGCGTTAATTAGACATCAAACAACCACAACAACTTGAACACAACAAGTTGATAACCGAATGGCATAACTGCAAAATGTTTGTGTGATGAGCATGATTGTTTACAAGTTACAACTTACAAGTGTCTGGGTGTAGGTATATTGTGTTTATTTATATTGTTTTTACGTAGATTAAAATATTATGTAGGTATATTTATGAGCTATCTAGTAGGTACCTACCTACCCATAACACATGCTATTGCTTACGGTTAGGGTAGATAGCGATGTGTGTAATATTCTGATATTTTTATTAACCTACTATTAGTTATAAATTTTAGAATGGAAATACTAACTTATAGTCCGTCAAGAAAGTCATGAAATTAATTCACGGAAACGATAATTTTTCTCTGCCTCATATGAGCGAATAAAAATAATGTAAATATAGAATATTAAAAAGAATTATGTATATTTTTTGTTTATTTGACTATCTACTAAAAATGTACTTACTCCTGACTTTTATAATTAATTTTCATTTCAATTTTATTTCATGACTTTTTTGACAGACTATACATCTGTCCTGATTTAGGTTATAAGTAGGTAGGTACATAGGGTAGTAATTTTTAACCCAGGAAAATCCACAACTCCCGCGGAATTTGAAAAACTGAAATCCTAAACCTAATATAAAATTATGAAATTCACGACAGTAGGTACCTCATATCTTTTTAGTGCTCCATACGCAATTGAAAAGTTTATAGATAAACCTGCCTACATACATAAATAACTGTGATAGCATTTACGTATAGCTAAATAGCAAATAGCTAGTATGCCGGAACTTTATGGTCGTATCTATTTCCGACGAGGCTCGGTCGTTGACTCGTATCCGGAACCAGGGTCGAGTACAAATAATAATTAGATAAACTGCAACTCGGCTCAAGTACTAACGCATGTACGTAATCCATAAATGTGTCTTAAACTTTAAGAACTAATCATAGTAGGTACAGGATAGGTACTACGTAGGTATTCGATTATCACACGAATATAGGTAGGTAATTAATTTAGGTTGGGTTGGTTAAAAGCAAGGTTTTTCTGTAAACCCACAGGAACCTTGGATTTTTTCGTTATGAAAACGTGCTAAGTATTTATAAAGCCTATACTACTCGAAGGTTTTGTTCACAGCTCAACGCGCGTCATAATATTGGGGTTTAAATTTGAGAAATAACACGATTTCCCGTTCCCATTCCCGCTTCTTATTCCAACCTCTAACTTTATACCTACTTTCAAGGAAGTTTGCTTAAAGCCTTCTAGCTATTACAAATTCCTAGGTACTTATTTCAAAATCTCGCGAGAAAAGCCAAAATATGAATACGGCTTTAGCTAGATATCTGAGTTCCAAATTTCAGCCAAATTGGTGTTCTGATGATTTAGGAACACAAATTTTAACACAGCATCACACAAACTTACAAACACAAATTTTAAAAATTAAATAAAATGTTAATAGGTCAGAGTTCTGTTAAACCAGGGTCTCTCTTCTTAAAAAGCTATATAGAAGCTATGAAGAATATATGTAGACGACCGAATGGCGTAGTGGTAGCGAACCTGCCGTCTGCGCCGGAGGTCGTGGGTTCGATTCCCACAACTGGTAAAAGTTTGTGTGATGAGCATGAATGTTTTCCAGTGTCTGGGTGTTTTCAATATAATATTAAATTTTTTTTCAGTTGTGTTATTGTGTAGTACCCATACCCATAACACAAGCTATTGCTTACTTTGGGGCTAGATTGCGGTGTGTAAAATGTCCCGTATATATTTATTTATAACGGTACGGAGTCCGACTCGCACTTGACCGATTGTTTAAACAATTGATGTCGGCCTGAGTTCAATGGCCCAGAGCGAGGTGTAATGTGACCATCGAAATTGCAAAAGGCGCGCCGAAGGCACCGAAGGGCTCTGTATTGGAATGCGCAGTAGCGTTCCCAACCCATAACAAGAATTGCGCTTAAAAAACCAGCCAAGTGCTAGTCAGACTCGCGCACTGACGGTTCCGTACTACATTAGACAAAGTAAAACCATAAGAGACACTTTTCTTACCGAACCGCAAACTTAACTTTGTTTTTAGAGGTTAATTGTTAATATAAAAAACAACTGCTTACTACTACTAGGTTTTGTTCAAAGCAATTTTCGGTGGAAATTTGCATGGTAATATACATCATTGGGGTAAATTTACTTACCCTTCCAAGTTGGTACGATAACATCGTAGGCTGCTTCATCACTTACCATCAGGTGAGATCGCAGTCAAGTACTAACTTGTATAGAGTAAAAAAAAATATTTTTTAGTTATATCATTCTTTTATTTTAGAAGTTACGGGGGTCAACACACATTTTGACGTGCTTGCTTTTGACGTGCCTCTCGCGCAAACTATTCACTTCAGAATCAATCTTTATTTTTTTTTACCTACTAACCTATCCAAAGATATCACTCGTAGAGGTATGATGAAAAAAATAATTTGAGTTTCATTTCTAAGTATGGGAACATATTTAATACCCCCATTTACTATTTTTTTTTCTATTTTCGTGTGAAAATTTTAATGCGGCTTACAAAATACATCTCCTTACCAAGTTTCAACAGTATAGTTCTTATAGTTTCGAAAAAAGTGGCTGTGACATGCAGACGGACAGACAGACAGACATGACGAATCTATAAGGGTTCCGTTTTTGCTATTTGGCTACGGAACTCTAAAAAGTTGACTAAGTACTTTTCTGAGAACACTGCGAGCAAGAAATGTCTTCCCGGAAGGGTATCGGTTAACGTGCGTCGTAGGAAGGTATATTTATCTAGGTACGGCTTCCCGTATAGCGGCAACTGTTTTTTTTTTTTTATAATTGACTAGCAAACGCCCGCGGCTTCGCTCACGTTGAACTTCTGCTTTACTCCCTCAAGCGTTTATTTTCCAAAATTCCTGTCATCGCCATTTATTTTGATTAGGACCACAAAATTTTTCACTACCTATTATACTTGCTGATAATAGTCAAATATCGATTTTCAAAACAATCGCCCCAGTAACAAAAAAGTTCAAAATGGCGGCCACTTTTTTAAATTTTGACCACAAATACCTTCTCTATGCTTGCTGCGATAGTCAGATATCGATTTTCAAAACAATCGCCCCAATACTTAACAAAGAAGTTCAAAATGGCGGCCACTTTTTTGAATTTTTACCTCAAATTCCTTCTCTATGCTTCTATAGTCACATATTGATTTACGAAACAATCGCGCCAGTAATAAAAAAGTTCAATATGGCGGCCATTTTTATTTTTTTTTCATTTTTACCACAAATTCCTTCTCTATGCTTGCTTCTACAGTCACATCGATTTTCAAATCATTCGGCCCAGTAACAAATAGGCTTGCGCTTGACTACAATCAAGTCAGATGAACCGAAATGATGAGGTCTAGGATGGAGCGTGCTTGCCTAGAAAATGCCTATTCACTCTTCTCTTGAAGGCACCCGGATTGTATTATATTATTTTATATTGCTGGGCTTGGCTGGGAACACGGATGTTCCACATCTTAGCGGTTCGTATCAGAAACTTTAATTCTGCGAATAGATACTGGGTAGGTTCAACATAATACAATGAAGTGTTGTTACTGTAGATACTTTCTCAATGACGTCATTTTTAAGGTTTACAATGCTTCTTATTCAGATGCTTTTCCGGCCATTGATGATTAGTAATTTTGGTTAAGGGGATTTATTGAATTTATTGTTGTCTTGCTCACTCTCACGGAGATTTGGTAGGTGCGACATGCAGCGTCGCGGAAGAATATAACAGAAAAACGACCTTTTACCTAATTACTCAAAAACTAAGCTGGTTATCAAAAATCTGTTTCTCAGCGTTTTTGGATATTATTATTACCGACACTTTAAAACAAAAATTACAATAACATCCAATGTAGTGTCCGATAAAAACTAGAAAAACTGAGATTTTGGACCAACTTTTGGGAGAACTTTCTATCGAGAAAATTTTATCCAATCGTGTTTCTGTTTCTAAATACATGACGTGTAAATTTGAAAGTAATTATTGGTGTCGATTCTGTTGGCGTTTCTCTAAACTAATAATCGTTAAAATTAGAGTTAGAGAGGTGTGCTATTCAGAAGACACACTAAATGACAGATCTAACTTAAAATTTAGTTTGACAGCTCCAAACTATTCAATTTAGATTTTAGAGATCAAAAGCTATTCTGTTGTACGCGCTAACTTTCCAAATTAAGAAAAGTCAACCTAAAATTCTTTAAATTTAGAGAGGACCTCAGGAGGTGCCGACTAAATTTAACTAGTCTGCCGTAAAGTCGTAAACCACGGATTTTTTATTTAATACCTTTTGCAAGAAATATTTTTAATTCGATTCAAATTTAATATTAATAAGTGAGAAAATAAGAAAAAACTAGTAATTTTACTTATTAATTTTTACTTGCTGGTGTGATAACCATCAAGTAAAAATCATAAATTTAAAAATTGAAATCGTCTCAAAGTGGAAGAATACGTGATTGCAGCTCTGATTGATTCCGGAGAAAGGTAATTTTATATACAGATTTTAATTTTATAATATTTTTTTATTCTTAGGTAAATAAGTAGGTAGTATTGTGAAGAGGAAAGATAGGTCGGCACCTACTACAGACCTTTCTTTCCTTACTTCCTACAGACTGTATAGTCTCCTCTAGGAACAGAAATACCTCTAGGCAACTAATTACGAGACACATAAGGAATGCGAATGATTTTGTACTCAGCTGTACCTACCTACCAACCTACTGTACCTACTTAATTGTGCTTTGTTACCAAATTTTAGGCTATCATGAAAGAGTAAGGCTTGAGTCAATCAGGAATTATTCAAACCCATTTGAGATGTTTTTGTTTGCTCTATTCCTAATCAGTTTTTAAATCTTTATTATTTTAACTGACAATTGACGAATGACAATTGACAACCGTGATATGAGTATAGACAAGGTATAGATAATCACGTGAATAGAGGCCTAATCACGTGAAGAACTAAACAAAATATCAATTTTCGGCACTTTGTAAAGTGATTAGACCAAAACAAATCAATAAAATTATTACTTTTGTATTTTAAGTAACTTATTTTGATATTTTTAGCTCAAATTATTTTAAAAATTATTAGAATAAATAAAAAACTACATTTGTGAAGTTTCTTTTTCATAAATGGCAGCACTACAGTAATCACATGTAACTAAATTTAAACGTCACTTTAGCGAGCCTTTTAGAGATTCTTAATTTAGTTGAAGCTGCCAAGCGAATGTCACTTAGAGATACAGACACCTAAATTAAAATATTTTAGTTTAGTTTAGGTTTAGAGATTTTGCACAACAGAATCGACACCATTGTCTTTATGGTTTTTGCATAAAACTTCATTCAAAATCACCTAAATACGGCTTGTAGGCCGTTAATAACACCTATTATTTTACTTATTACTAAAAAGGATAATTATACCTAACACTCGTATCTACCTATAACATTCTTTGTTCATAACATCCTCCTTCTTTTGTTTTTGGAAGTTCAGCGAGCAACTAACCATTGTTTATTGAAAATCACACGTGTAATCTGCCATCCTGCCAAACACACATGACGTAATGTTTAACTATGAGTGTTAACGGCATAAACGGTCGTTTTAAGTGATTTTTAGTGCTATAAAGACAATTACTTTTAAATTTCGGTCTCTACTCTAAATTCGCTGTGAAGCAGAAACACCATTAGATAAATTTCTCGATGGATATTTCTCCTAAAAGTTGGTCCAAATTCTAGTTTTTATCGGAAACTAAAATTGATGTAAGTAATTTTAATGTGTTCTGTAATATTAATGATAATATCCAAAAACGCTCAGAATCGGATTTTTCATAGCTGGCTTAGTTTATTAGTAATTAGATAATGGATAAAATTTCGTTTTCTCTTCTATTCTTCCGCAACACTGTGAAAGTGGCATCCACCAAAGTGTTCGTATGAGTGAGGAGGACAAAAATAACTTCTCAGGTGTAACTCGAATGCAACACCACATCACCTTTGCTATCCCAGTATGCATGTGCCGTTGTTTAGTAGTCAAGAAGTGCGCGCGGCCGGCGCGGACAGTGCCAGTAGTAGAGGAGCCCAAGAGGGGGATTTTAGTAGTTATTCGAGCGTCATGGGGACCTATTGAATTGTAAATATTAGATGCTAAGAAAAATAAGGTTATGTTATGATGTATGCTATTTCAGTGGTGGAGGAAGAAAAAAAAAGTGACGCTGAAATCTGTTCTCGAGCGAGTCAGATTTTTATAGAGATTCTTCGACTTGATATGCTTGTCGTCCTAACCCATAAGTAACCTGATAATTATGTCGAGGAGTTTTCTTAATTTGCCGGTTTTAAATTTAAAATTTTCAAACGGGCAGTTTTAGAAAATTCCTTGACAAAAGTGTCTGATTAATTATGGGTCAGGACGGCAAGGACATAACAAGATGAAGCGTCTTTAAATAAATCTGACGCTCTCGATTATTTTCAAAGGCGTCTTTTTTGTTTAATTTTTCGAAAACCTGTACTAACTTCCCTCATCACTGAAATAGCAAATATCATGTAACCGATATTACCGATTAATTTAATTGACGAAAGATTAATTAATGGCGTAATATTTGCAATGATTGTTTTCTTTAATGATTTTGACTTTCATTTATTGTTTCAACTTAATCATTTTGTAACATTGCATGCTGTAACATTTTATGTAACATATATTGTATTGTACCTGTACCCAAATTCGCAAATAAAGATAAATTGAATTGAATTGAATTTAAATGAAACTTTTTTGACGTGATAGCGTTTAATAAATTGATGAACACCAGCAACGCACATGAAAAATAGTAACGTTCCGCGTAACGTTCCACCTGAGCCTGTGCGTGCAAGCGAGAGCGCGCAACAAACGATAGAGAGGCACGATAAAACAAACGATAGAGAGGCCAATTATGACGTTATCACGTAAATCTATCGTCCGTAAACCGACTTTACAGACAACCAATTTTTTTTCATTTTTGCACCTAATCTTTACAATGCAATAGATCCTCAAGACGCTCGAGTGACTACAGATTTAGCATCGTGGGCTCCCCTGCTACGGTGCCGCGGGCGCGTTTGTTTTTTGTTCCCCGCGGATTCCATTGCCCCATGTTCAACCTGTAAGTCCGGCAGTTTGTCGAGCGTTGACCGCGCGCCTCGCCGCAGCGGAAAGCCGTTGGACAACCTGCGGCAGGACATATTATATACGATGGCCCCGTGAACCGTTCACAAGCGCCGCTTCTTCGATCGATACAACGTTAGCGCAAGATTTAATACCTATCCTTCGGTCTAATCAAAGTGGCTGTAAAACGAAAGCTCATGAATTTTTTTTTGCTCTCTACAAGTTAGTACCTACTTGACTGCGATTTCATTTGATGGTAAGTGATGATGCAGCCTAAGATGTTATCGTACTAACTTGGAAGGGTAAATAAATTTACCCCAACGGTTTCTACAAGCATCGCACCGGAACGCTAAATCGCTTGGCGGTGCGTCTTTGCTAGTGGGGTGGTAACTAAGCCACGGAGGAAGCCTTCCACCAGACCAGACCTGAGCCAATTTAGAAATTATAAAATTACAAATTAGCCCGTGGCGGGAATCGAACCCGCGACCTCCCACTCGAATCCGAGCGCGCCGCCACTGCGTTAAGGATTATGTAAAGGAAACAAATCCTTGGGTGTGAATGAACTGCTGTAATTATACAAGCTCAATTAGTTTTTAATAGGCATTGTAAAGTTGTGATAACAGAAAACAAAACCCGGCTGAGTTTTGTTTTCTGTTAACACCACTTCACAATTTCTTCTCAGTGCAGGGCGCGTTCGAACCCTCGTAAACTTAGCTTTAAGTCGACTTGTAGTTATCACCATACATATGCAGCAAATATCATATATATAGCCTTTTTCAAGAGCCTGTACGTTAGGCTTATGTGATATTTTGACTTTGACTTTGACTAATGTTGGAGCAATGTGCATTGTGCAATGGGCATAGCTCTTCTTAGCACAGGAGCTATAGCATAGAACATACAAGGAAAGGAAATAAAAATAAAAATTATAAGATTGCTTGGAACTCACGCGGTCAATTTAGCTGTTATTTTCATTGGTACATTTTTTGATCCAGGGTAAATTTCCATTCCAGTTATCGTAACACAACATGTCAGTACCGGTAGGTACCAACTTCCATCCGAGTCAGCTTTTTGAAACGATTTCCGTTAGCAGACAAGAGCACGAACATCGTCAGAAGTTGAATCAGCAGAAACACAATACTCCACACGTGTATAGTGTTGTATTTCTGCTGCATCAGCTACATATGTGTCGCAATTATTTAATAAAGTAATGCAATTGACCTAGTGGCGTAGCGGTAGCGAACCTGCCGTGTACGGCGGAGGTCGTGGGTTCGATTCCCACTAATGGTAAATGTTTGTGTGATGAGCATGAATGTTTTCCAGCGTCTGGGTGTTTTTAAATATGTAATATTTATGTATATATGTATGTTTTTAAATATGTAATAATATGTATGTATATTTATGAGTTATCTAGTACCTATAACACAAGCTTACAGACTACATACATAGCTACAGACTTGAAATTCTCACAGATGATGTATTTCTGTTACCGTTGTAACAAAAAATACTGAAAAATTGAATAAAATAAAAATTCAAGATGGCTCCCATATAAAAATCGTGATTTTTTGCTTGTTTCTCCTCGATATTAATAACGGTAATACTAAGACGCTTCAATTCAAATGTTCACGGAATATTTAATTATTATAATCATTTTAAAAATGAAAAGTTATTATTTATACTAAATAAACTAAAATGAAAAGTTCGTTTAAACTAAACCAAATATTTAATGGGATCCCCCCTTACAACAAACGTGAATTTATGCTTGTTTATGAATTTGGTGGGCAGGGGTGTTTAGTTTACTTTAATGCTATTGAGAATTAGTCTTGATAGTACGGAACCCAAAGACCCCAAAGTACACGAGCCCGACTCTCGCTGGACCATTTTTTTTAAATATTGTTCTATTAGAGTGACCGACAGATTTTTGCGACATATCGCAGATGAGCCCTGTTGTTAAGGCTGTGGCATTAGGTACCTACATGCTAAGTTATCCGGCTACTATCAGCGCCCAGGGGGTGGAAGCACGCCTATATCTCCCTTCCATTAAGTGGACGCAGTATCGAATTACGTTTGCCCGGGAGGCACATGACGAAATTTGGCAATCATCTTCAGCTACGCCCATATTACCTCTAACTACTAATAACATTAATAAATTGATAACAAACAAGCTACGAAAACTTTGTATTACATAGGTATTATGTACATAATACCTACTAAAAAGTTGTTTTAATATTGATAATACATACGTAGAGCCGTGGCCTCGATTAAAAATTAATTTATTTTTATTGAAATGTTGCAATAAAACTCATCACTAGCTTATTTTAAAAGGGCTAGTAATAAAACGAGTGACTGTAAATTACAGTTCTAAGTGTCAAAATTAATTAATTTGGGTTATAGAATTACAAAGTGAGCGACTGACTGCGAGTGACGAGAAATCAACAGAACAGCAACTTACAAACATTAATTTGAGTTACTTAAAATACAAAATGAGCAGCTTCATAATATTTGAGCGACCTAATATTTGTTTGAGTGTCAACGTTACGTCCTGCATTTTTTTTCAATATTTGGCAAATGTATTTTTTATACTGAGCGGCATTTTATCTTAAATGAAGTGTTTCGAATACAAAAACCACTTTGAAAAATACACTAATGAGCAGAGTAGGCTACCGACTCGTAGTCACACCAGATTATCACACCAGTGTTAGAAACAGGATTTTTTTTCTCTTTTGTCACACCAATGATTTTTCTACACCATTTATACCTAACTAGTGCTGTCCTAGTGAGTTAAATTAAAAACCTTGAAATTACGAATATCGATATTTTATATTATTTCTCTCCCCCTCACCCCCTCCAAGTTCCTGTCAACGGAGCCCCGCTTCGCGGGGCTCCTATTTCTGGGTGGTCATAAAAGGAAAATAACCTTAACCTAATTACCTTTTTTTGAAATTACTTTTTTAATATATTTACAATAAAACTTATCACTAGCTTATTCTAATTACTATACAAGTCTTGCCCGCGTGGAATGGTGGCAAGAATACTGGCTGCATTTCCGCGTTGAACAGCTAGGCTGATACGTTGCGCAAAAAATGAGCCAGCCCTTCTGTTATAAATATTTCCTAATTACCTATAAATATTTTATATTATCGCTCTCCCCCTCACCCCCTCCATGTTCCTGTCTATTTCTGGGTGGTCATAAAGTCGTGAGGGGTTTTTTAAATCTGTAGTTTTCATTAAAAAAGCGTATCAAAATAAAAAACATAAGCCCTCAAATAGAATATCAGTAACCCATAATCATTAATAAAGCAGCTTACAAAACTTTGCTCAAAGTGAACTTTTTAGTAGTTCGCTAAGTATAACCTCACTTAGAAAAATCGAATCTATCTTAATATTGAAGTTGCCCTCTCTGTATTTCCAGTCGCTCACTTAGTAATGAAGTCACTCGGATAAAATTTTAATATCTGAAATGGATTTATCACAATCCACTTTTTGTAAGCTCGTTCTGGATTTTATTATAAATCAATATTCGTCGTCAGTTTAGTTAATTTTTCGCTTACTCAAATTCATACCGCTCAAGTTATTAAAACAGTATGACATCATCAGTCGCAAAGTTTTTTTTTGTTCGCTCGTTTTATAATTCCCCTTTTAAAAGTCTTGCCCGTGTGGAATGGTGCGAAGAATACTGGCTGCATTTCCGCGTTGAACAGCTAGACTGATACGTTGCGCAAAATATGAGCCAGCCCTTCTGTCACCAGTTGAGGCTTTTAACTGCGGGGAAAGCTCGCGAAGGAATGATTAGCACTTTGACTCCATGGCCACAAAATTAAATCGATATTTTGTATAACAGGCGAAAATTACCAACCATATCTTATGCTACACTTAGGTTAAGGTCTAGTTTTGTAAACATAAAAATCGGAGACATTAATATTTTTTACTGCAGATGGCTCGTTCAAGAAATATTACAAACGTTTAGTGAGTTGGTTGAGTGAGTGAATTTATTATCTGACATCGACATATTACATACAAACTTCAAAATAGAACTGATTAAACATAAAAATTACAGGTCACATTCACTTAAGAGGATCGTCTAGCTGTAAGCTTTCATACAAAAAGCGATATAGTTTTCCTACCAGTAAATGTAGTCCGATTTTCATATTTTTTAGAAATGTTGTAGTTACAATGAAGTACTATGCTCGTACGTTGTACTTTTTAAGATATTGCTTATGTTAAAAGTTATAAGAATCTATATATCCATATTTTTGACCTAAAAACTTGCTCGTGTATATTTTGTTTTTTAATTTGCATAAACTAAATTACTAAAAAATTAAAAAATAAAACGTACGAGCCAAAAAGGTGTTTTGAATTTAACGAGACAGATCAAAGATGTCCAATTTGGTAAATGTTTGGGGGGGGTAAAATGTTATCACCCAAAGCAATATTCCAAAAAAAAACCTTAACCTAGGCTGGGTACTATAAAGTTAATCGTTTAAACTTTTTTTCATGACAATAAAAACGTTGCAAAACTTGTTTACTATACACGTATACAGGACACTAGGTATTCTTGTTCTCACGGTTACTTGAAATGCTCGGCCTTTATAACTTGTACGGGCGGACGTATTTTAGGGTTCCGTATGAATAGGGTAGGAACAGCGACTTCATTACAGTTTTATATAATTTATATACTTAGCAGTGTATATAAAATATCCATCCCTGAAGCAGCTGTCACAAAGCTGCCGTACCGAAGATGGCATGCAAAATCGTATTCTGCAATTAATTTCAGTTTGCTCGACTACCATCCAAGCGATCCACGCGCTGCATTGGCGGTAACGGGAGATGTAGAAAACTTAAACATTTCATAGTTGTATGAAAAATTGATATTATGGAAATTTTATAAAATTGACAATCCATCTGCGGACGTCTGCGTCGCAACATTATAAGAAAAAGCTAGTAAAATGTATCTTTTTCAATGAGGTTTTGTTTAGTCTTGGGAAATGCCGAAATTACTGTTTTAGTAACAAATTAAAGAGTTTTTCTTGTGGACAATGTTGTTTTAGATAGTAATTGTGAAGACAATTGCGAGTGAAGATAAAAGTTTTTACAAATTCATAGGTTTTATATAAACGCTCGAAATAAAAATATTTCAACGCTCCCTGAAGATTTGGACATATCTTGGTAGACACGCTCCCTCGTGATTTCATCTCAGCTCATTTTAAGCCGGCCTACTTACTACTAAGCACGACTCCCTCATAATTGGAAGGACTGACACCATGCCTACCCAAATGTGGACTATCAGCTAAACAAACATTTGAGTAATTAGGTACATCGTAGATTAGAGCCTTCATAAGTTCATAGGTACATATGACTTCCTTCACCATGTAGGTATCAGGACAGATTAATTTGTTTTGCTATAATCCGCTACTTGAAAAGATTCTGTATGGTACAATATGCAGGAACACTGCCCACATGAAACACCTGCACACACAATTTTCCAACACTTTCTTCAACACACGTATCGTCCCGACACCGGGACATCCTCAGGAGATGTTGACTTCACAATTCGAAATCGTAGATACTACGATTCCGAATCGTATCATCACAATTCGATATCGTTCTACGATAGTAACCTACCACGTAGGTTCTCAAGTAGATATACTTAATGAAAGTCCTATACGTTGACAAAAGTACCTGGGTACCTTACCGTTACAAAATGCATTAAGTATCAAGTATCAACTAGGTACATAGGTATCGCTGTATCGTATTCGCATTCCAAGTTTCAACGCGACTTACTTAGGTAGAAAACCTCCGAACCATATAAGGAATTCGTCGCCATATGCAGTAGATATAACCTTAGTTCAGTCCATGAACACACGTAGGTGCATACCACTCCTTCACAATCGCTTATGTTTGTTGTGTTATGTTGAGTTAGGAAGGAGTGGGGCGCATCTTCGTTAATTGAACTCACAATAATACCTACTTAAGATCTGCCATACCTACGTGAAACACTGTGCGGATGCAGCAGCTTTCAGAAAAACTTTCAGTTTTTGACGTGACAACGTCTTATAAATCGATAGAGCCGGTTGCACGCACGAAAAAACATGACCCATCCGGCGTTACCGGCGTTACCTCGTTCATGCGGCGTTACTTCGCGAGCGCGGAACGAGCGACAAAGAAGACGTTGTCACGTTCAACTATCGTCAGTAAACCGACTTTACAGGCAACCAATTTTTGACGTGACAACGTCTTATAAATCGATAGAGCCGGTTGCACGCACGAAAAAACATGACTCATCCGGCGTTACCTCGCTCATGCGCCGTTACCGGCGTTACCTCGCGAGCGCGGAACGAGCGACAAAGTAGCCGTTGTCACGTTCAACTATCGTCAGTAAACCGACTTTACAGGCAACCAATTTTTTTTATTTCAATATGGAGCCGATTTAGGGAGGCACCTACTTACCTATATGTATATTTGAAATCATGGAAATACGTGACTATGAGTAGGTAACTCAAAAATGACGCAGGAATGGCATAGGCGGATTGGCGCGAGAACGAGATAGTGCGAGAGGACGCTGCGCGCGCGCCGTTCATTGATGCGCAGGCGCCGATGAGCGGCGGCGGGCGGGGTGAGGAATGCGGCCGCGTCGAGCAATGACCGCGCCAGGGTCGCTTCCTTTACGAGAAACGCGGGCGTCGTACTACAGGCGATCCCCCCGCGCCCCCGCCTCCCCGCACCGTAGTCCGTGAGTGTACGCCATTGGACCTCTCGGTCTCGCTTGAGAGTTGAGAGGCGCGCTTTTCGACCTGCAGTCCGTTAGAAAAATTAAGTGCGCCGCATTCCGCGAACGTTTGGACCTCTCTATTGCACGTAAATCTTCCGTCCCATTCATGTGGCGTTCCGTAGCAAAAGCTATGCTTCAGCGATTTTACTCAAGTTTCTACAACGGTGACTGCTAAAGTGCCTACCTAACAAAACTACGCGTTATCGTTACCGTTGGACGTTTGAAATGCTTGCGTTACATTACACCCACACATTGCGGGAACGCGGCTTGCGCACTTACCCACTCACATGCTGACTACAATGTCTTTAGGATGTATGTATAATATTAACATTAGATTACTCTTCATGCCTTCCTTCTCACATTACATTACTCAGCCTTCTTCATAATTGTAATTAGGTACAGATAAGCTAAATGATTGCAGTAGCTTTGCTCCACAGAAATGGTACCTACCTAATAATAGATACTTTGCTCTAATTAAAATTAAGTAGTTACACAACATTGTAGCCGGTAGTTATTACCTAAGTAGGTACCTACCTACCTTTGAATCTTGCTTATTTTTCATTCGAATGTTGTAGGTTAAAATAAGTTGAAACTTACCTACAACTTACCTACAATAATTTCAATTCCTGAGTCGTTTTAGTAGGTAGGTAATAGGTATCCTTAGTGTATATCTTCACCATTTATACTACATAGCCCATTACCTATAGACTAACGCTACCTAGTACATTTTACATTGATAGGGCAGTCGATTCAGGCCTTGGATAAATAATTTTCTATTCCGAAGCTACTGCATTTATAATAGAGTACCTAGTTAGAAGGTATTGTAAGTAGGTATTAGTGATAGTAGCTTTTATCTACAAATGCATCATACTTACCTACGTCATTTACGTACAGCCAGCGGGGCTAGACAAAGTAACAGTCGTTTAGCGTTGACGACAGTAGATAAAAATGTATGGACAAAACACCGGACTGTAGAAAAACCACGTGACCGAATGAAAACAAATGAAAGCAGAATCTACTTTATGCTTAGCGTTGTTCACTGTCGGCTTGTCAATTGTTATGCGAAGTACTTACGCTAAAAGATATCTACTACAAGGTCTGCGAGAATACGCCAGGGAGCGTTCAAATTGTCGTAGTCGATTTTCAAAAAAAGCGTGTTTTCCTCTATACGGTCACGTGGTTTTTCTACAGTCCATGTTTCGTCCATACATTTTTATCTACTGTCGTCAATGCTAAACGATTGTTACTTTGTCTAGCCCCGCTGGTCTGTTTGGCGTCTGTCTAGCTGTCTGTAGTCAGTACTTCAGTAGAACTGACGGCACTGCTGGCTGTGACGGCTGCCGATCATAGCTGAACTTTTCAGAAAGCTATGTGTATTGAATTCACTCAACATTTGTTCACAATTTCGTAAATAGGTAGGTAATTGTTGGCATGGCTAGGCAAGTAGACTAAAATCTATGCTATCTGGTCTATGTGGTTGAAGTAGCCTTCTCGGCGTAGGCCAGAGGCCTCCCCCCAGTTACTCTATGCTCCCTATCTCTTGCTATCATCATCTAGTTTGGTCTGTTTGATTGATTTGTCTCTCCATCGAATAGACGTATACAAAGGACCCGGCGGACCCGTTTCAAAAATGTTTCTTTTGACACCAACTGCGTTAGTTGTAAGCCGACCGCAGTATTGTCATGGTTTTTGATCTGCACGCGAGTTTCCACAGGGACGATTTTGGCATTTTAGCGGAAATTTCGACAAATGCCTAGGTAGGTACTTATTTCTTGTATGAAGAAGGTGGACGTAAAATAATGTTCTGATGTTCTATTCCTTGGGTTCAAATCGGTGATCTATCGACTCCTGCTATCTTATATCTGCTTCTTTGGAATACTAATTACCTACCTAATGTGACTTGTAACTATACGGCGTCGGCACCCTATAGGTACCTACAATAGATATCTCATTCCTAAAATCCCTAGTAAATACTATAGGTATACTGAGCTTGGCTCGACACGCACTTAGTCGGATTTTTTCGATTTGTTTCGGATTTTTTCGGCCCTACTGCCCCGAAAAATTCAAATTTTATTTAGTTTTCGCAAACATTAGACTAGCTACATATTGAAGGTTTAGTTTATGGCAATGATTTTTGCGAGCATAATAATTATCAACATGTTTTTAATGAAAACTTTGCTCCAAAATTCCTATTCACCTCATAATATTGGTCCCCGAAAGATTATTTTTTGCATTTTCCCAGAATTGGAGCTATCGGGAGCCAAAATGAACTAAATGCGTAGGATATGACAGTATGAGCAAAGGTTTTATTAAAGACTTGTAGAAGCATAAATGTTGGGCCCGCAAAAATTATTGCTAACTAACTTACTAAGCCTATGATGTATACCTACTCTGAATACAGAAAAAACGTATAATTAGCCCACTATTAGCGAAAAACTAAATAAAATTTGAATTTTCGCGCCCGGATGGTACCTACCTACTCATCCCTCTCAATAATACGTTACACGAGTTCTCACATCTTGATGCAATATTTTGTCTCCAGTCCCCAGGGAAGTAAACTACAAATTGAGGTAATCAGGCGTTCATTCAACATTCAGGCGTGTATTCAATACGCGTGTAATCAATATTCTACGAAAATTTCAATCATCTCAATAACAACTAACAAGAGAGGTAATAATTAAAGTTTAATAGGTCCAAGTTCAATCATGAAACCATGCTAATAAATTACAAAATTAGCGCTGTCATTAATAACACTTGACTGTTGCTCTCCATCCTTGTATACCTATTGTGTTTATATTGTGTTTGTAATACTTATCTACATAATATATTTAAGGTATCATGAGAGTAATAAATAATAATTAAATTATTGCTACTTATCAATAAAAAATAAAAAAGGATATTATCAGATATCTCTCGTAAATAATCGGAGGTCTAGGTTCGAATAACAGGGCTAACTATAAATATCTATCAATTGCTTGACTATACCCTACTAGGCATTGCAGACCTTTGCAGTGTCATCACTTTCCATCAAGTGTGATCACAGTCAAGCGCAGCCTATTTAGTTAAAAAAATTGGTCAAGTGCGTGTCGGACTTGAGTCGAGGGTTCCGTACTACATTAGACAATGTAAAGCCATAAGAATGACTTTTTTTACCGAACCGCAATTAATCGAAAACTATCAAGCACGATACGAATACTGGACGAATAGGTACTCCACGAGGGCTGATTTTTCCATAACCTGATAAACTATCTGATGAATAAGTTTGAAACATATGCCATACAAAATCTATCAAAACGTCATATTTATTCCTTTAACGATAATCTGGCGATTGAAAAATCAGGCCTCAATATTGTTATTTCAGTTTGAAATCGAACCGGTATAGAGTTTAGTTACTGAAGTAACGGGTCGTGACAGAGCGACAGACAGACGGACAACAAGTGATCTTATAAATAAGAATTCCGTTTTTTTCTTTCGAGGTACGGAACCCTAATAAAATTTTAAGAGTTCCCTCGATTTCTCCAGGATCTCATCATCAGATCCTGACTTGATGACTATGGGACCATCTGTGAACTAAACCCTTTTAAACAAAAAAGGAATTTTCGAAATCGGTCCACGCATCTTCGAGTAATCGGGGAACATACATAAAAAAAGTAAAAAAAAAGATTCCGACGAATTGAGAACCTCCTCCTTTTTTTGAAGTCGGTTAAAAAAGGTACTTACCATGGTATTCTGTGCTCCGAGTTCATAATCGGTGTAAAGAGTTCAGTGGCATCCCTGACGCGCCTAACCGGACGCGCTCGCGGCGTCCTGCATACTCGAACCACTATTTTGCCGTCGGATCAAAATGCACCTAAGACTCACTTCGTCCATTTCGAGCATTTTCTACTTCTTTAATCGTATGACTCGACGACCTCCCTGGCGCAGTGGTGGCGCGCTCGGATTCGAGTGGGAGGTCGCGGGTTCGATTCCCGCCACGGGCCTCTTTGGAATTTTATAATTTCTAAATTGGCTCAGGTCTGGTCTGGTGGGAGGCTTTGGCCGTGGCTAGTTACCACCCTACCAGCAAAGACGCACCGCCAAGCGATTTAGCGTTCCGGTGCGATGCTTGTAGAAACCGTTGGGGTAAATTTACTTATCTACCCTTCCAGGTTAGTACGATAACATCTTAGGCTGCATAATCACTTACCATCAAGTGGGATCGCAGTCAAGTACTAACTTGTATAGAGTAAAAAAAAAAATGACTCAAAAATGGAGTCGAAAGTTTAAACTCTCATTTTGGTGGGATTTCAGGAAAGAACTACTTCGGGAAGGGCATGAAAAATACACACATTTCGAAGGTATCTTCACCATACTTCATGTCTAATCAGTCTAATCATAACTTATAGTTCACTTCTAGTTCGATACCTTACATAAGTATCAGAAATGAATTGGTACTTATCTTATAACCTGGGCGCCTTCAAATCAAGAGTGAATAGGCATCTCCTAGGCAAGCGTTCCATCAGGTGCGGTGATAACAGTCAAGTGTAGGTTTCTTTTTATGTTTGTTACCTCATAACTTTTGACTGGGTGAACCGTGAAAACACTATTTTATTTTCCAGAATATTTTGATATCACCTTTGGCCATTCTTCTTTCCAAGCACGTTTGAGAAAATATTATTTGATGTAGTTATCACCATTGCAGGCGGGGGAGCGTGGTTAGTTTATGGCGCGGCGCATACTGCAGCGGGTGCCGGGTACGTGGGTTGTTTGTCCCACACGGTGCAACGAGCGGCCGTGACGCGCGCGGCCGCTGCGCTCTATGTAAACACGGATCAAGGTCGACCGCATCCACGCATTGGCTAATACCATCGACTAATCAATGAGACACTAAAATATTATTTGATGTAGTTATCACCGTTGCAGGCGGGGGAGCGTGGTTAGTTTATGGCGCGGCGCATACTGCAGCGGGTGCCGGGTACGTGTGTTGTTTGTCCCACACGGTGCAACGAGCGGCCGTGACGCGCGCGGCCGCTGCGCTCTATGTAAACACGGATCAAGGTCGACCGCATCCACGCATTGGCTAATACCATCGACTAATCAATGAGACACTAAAATATTATTTGATGTAGTTATCACCGTTGCAGGCGGGGGAGCGTGGTTAGTTTATGGCGCGGCGCATACTGCAGCGGGTGCCGGGTACGTGTGTTGTTTGTCCCACACGGTGCAACGAGCGGCCGTGACGCGCGCGGCCGCTGCGCTCTATGTAAACACGGATCAAGGTCGACCGCATCCACGCATTGGCTAATACCATCGACTAATCAATGAGACACTAAAATATTATTTGATGTAGTTATCACCGTTGCAGGCGGGGGAGCGTGGATAGTTTATGGCGCGGCGCATACTGCAGCGGGTGCCGGGTACGTGGGTTGTTTGTCCCACACGGTGCAATGAGCGGCCGTGACGCGCGCGGCCGCTGCGCTCTATGTAAACACGGATCAAGGTCGACCGCATCCACGCATTGGCTAATACCATCGACTAATCAATGAAACACTAAAATATTATTTGATGTAGTTATCACCGTTGCAGGCGGGGGAGCGTGGTGAGTTTATGGCGCGGCGCATACTGCAGCGGGTGCCGGGTACGTGGGTGGTTGATTGTCCCACACGGTGCAATGAGCGGCCGTGATGCGCGCGGCCGCTGCGCTCTATGTAAACACGGATCAAGGTCGACCGCATCCACGCATTGGCTAATACCATCGACTAATCAATGAGACACTAAAATATTATTTGATGTAGTTATCACCGTTGCAGGCGGGGGAGCGTGGTTAGTTTATGGCGCGGCGCATACTGCAGCGGGTGCCGGGTACGTGGGTTGTTTGTCCCACACGGTGCAACGAGCGGCCGTGACGGGCGCGGCCGCTGCGCTCTATGTAAACACGGATCAAGGTCGACCGCATCCACGCATTGGCTAATACCATCGACTAATCAATGAGACACTAAAATATTATTTGATGTAGTTATCACCGTTGCAGGCGGGGGAGCGTGGTTAGTTTATGGCGCGGCGCATACTGCAGCGGGTGCCGGGTACGTGTGTTGTTTGTCCCACACGGTGCAACGAGCGGCCGTGACGCGCGCGGCCGCTGCGCTCTATGTAAACACGGATCAAGGTCGACCGCATCCACGCATTGGCTAATACCATCGACTAATCAATGAGACACTAAAATATTATTTGATGTAGTTATCACCGTTGCAGGCGGGGGAGCGTGGTTAGTTTATGGCGCGGCGCATACTGCAGCGGGTGCCGGGTACGTGTGTTGTTTGTCCCACACGGTGCAACGAGCGGCCGTGACGCGCGCGGCCGCTGCGCTCTATGTAAACACGGATCAAGGTCGACCGCATCCACGCATTGGCTAATACCATCGACTAATCAATGAGACACTAAAATATTATTTGATGTAGTTATCACCGTTGCAGGCGGGGGAGCGTGGATAGTTTATGGCGCGGCGCATACTGCAGCGGGTGCCGGGTACGTGGGTTGTTTGTCCCACACGGTGCAATGAGCGGCCGTGACGCGCGCGGCCGCTGCGCTCTATGTAAACACGGATCAAGGTCGACCGCATCCACGCATTGGCTAATACCATCGACTAATCAATGAAACACTAAAATATTATTTGATGTAGTTATCACCGTTGCAGGCGGGGGAGCGTGGTGAGTTTATGGCGCGGCGCATACTGCAGCGGGTGCCGGGTACGTGGGTGGTTGATTGTCCCACACGGTGCAATGAGCGGCCGTGATGCGCGCGGCCGCTGCGCTCTATGTAAACACGGATCAAGGTCGACCGCATCCACGCATTGGCTAATACCATCGACTAATCAATGAGACACTAAAATATTATTTGATGTAGTTATCACCGTTGCAGGCGGGGGAGCGTGGTGAGTTTATGGCGCGGCGCATACTGCAGTGGGTGCCGGGTACGTGGGTTGATTGTCCCACACGGTGCAATGAGCGGCCGTGACGCGCGCGGCCGCTGCGCTCTATGTAAACACGGATCAAGGTCGACCGCATCCACGCATTGGCTAATACCATCGACTAATCAATGAAACACTAAAATATTATTTGATGTAGTTATCACCGTTGCAGGCGGGGGAGCGTGGTGAGTTTATGGCGCGGCGCATACTGCAGCGGGTGCCGGGTACGTGGGTTGATTGTCCCACACGGTGCAACGAGCGGCCGTGACGCGCGCGGCCGCTGCGCTCTATGTAAACACGGATCAAGGTCGACCGCTTCCACGCATTGGCTAATACCATCGACTAATCAATGAAACACTAAAATATTATTTGATGTAGTTATCAACGTTGCAGGCGGGGGAGCGTGGTGAGTTTATGGCGCGGCGCATACTGCAGCGGGTGCCGGGTACGTGGGTTGTTTGTCCCACACGGTGCAATGAGCGGCCGTGACGCGCGCGGCCGCTGCGCTCTATGTAAACACGGATCAAGGTCGACCGCATCCACGCATTGGCTAATACCATCGACTAATCAATGAAACACTAAAATATTATTTGATGTAGTTATCACCGTTGCAGGCGGGGGAGCGTGGTGAGTTTATGGCGCGGCGCATACTGCAGCGGGTGCCGGGTACGTGGGTTGTTTGTCCCACACGGTGCAATGAGCGGCCGTGACGCGCGCGGCCGCTGCGCTCTATGTAAACACGGATCAAGGTCGACCGCATCCACGCATTGGCTAATACCATCGACTAATCAATGAAACACTAAAATATTATTTGATGTAGTTATCACCGTTGCAGGCGGGGGAGCGTGGTGAGTTTATGGCGCGGCGCATACTGCAGCGGGTGCCGGGTACGTGGGTTGTTTGTCCCACACGGTGCAATGAGCGGCCGTGACGCGCGCGGCCGCTGCGCTCTATGTAAACACGGATCAAGGTCGACCGCATCCACGCATTGGCTAATACCATCGACTAATCAATGAAACACTAAAATATTATTTGATGTAGTTATCACCGTTGCAGGCGGGGGAGCGTGGTGAGTTTATGGCGCGGCGCATACTGCAGCGGGTGCCGGGTACGTGGGTTGTTTGTCCCACACGGTGCAATGAGCGGCCGTGACGCGCGCGGCCGCTGCGCTCTATGTAAACACGGATCAAGGTCGACCGCATCCACGCATTGGCTAATACCATCGACTAATCAATGAAACACTAAAATATTATTTGATGTAGTTATCACCGTTGCAGGCGGGGGAGCGTGGTGAGTTTATGGCGCGGCGCATACTGCAGCGGGTGCCGGGTACGTGGGTTGTTTGTACCACACGGTGCAATGAGCGGCCGTGACGCGCGCGGCCGCTGCGCTCTATGTAAACACGGATCAAGGTCGACCGCATCCACGCATTGGCTAATACCATCGACTAATCAATGAAACACTAAAATATTATTTGATGTAGTTATCACCGTTGCAGGCGGGGGAGCGTGGTTAGTTTATGGCGTTTATAGTCTTTAAACCATTGACTAATCAATAAACACTAAAATATTATTATTATTTAATGTAGTTATCACAGTTGCAGGTTAGTTTATGGCGTGGTGCATACTGCAGCGGGTGTGGGATGGGGGGCAGGCCGGCAGGGCGGGTAGGGGGTGTATGGGTTGTTTTCCCGGTCCCATACTGAAAACACACCACCCCAGAAACACACAATAACACACCTTTATTTCGATATGACAGAGTCTTAACTTTTATTCAGAATTCAATTAATTGAACATACGGTTGTCACGAAACAAATGTCCTTCTATATAAAAACATGCAATTCTTACGAGCTCTCCGGTAAGTCTATCTGCGTTACCCGCTTACAATATCGGGCCCCTAAAGTACAAAATTTATTATGCTAACATTTAAAAACACGGGACTCAAATAACAAAATCCAAATAGTGTACCTACGCGACTTTTGTTAATATAAACAAAATTAGACATTGGATCATGCCGCCGCCGGCCGTCGATATCAAATAGTTAGGGATCCGTGTCCAGATGCTATTTGCTGTCAATACCTACCATCGACTAATCAATGAAACAACAAATTGTAGTACCACCATCCAACGTGAAAATGCTGCCAGCCTTCTAGGCACTTTCCCATTTGACACCGATTCGGAGGAATACTTTGATCACTAATTTATTGAATATTTTTTCTTATTTCTCTGTACACACTTAGATCGTACATGAATGTAGATATAAGGATAAGTACCAATTGTATAAAATGTGAAAGGTATTAAATAGTTTCAAAATCTAAAAAAAACCTAAATTAATTCTCTAATAAACTCCGCAGTGTGTATGACATATCTCACTTCTAAAGAGGCTGTCCTTAGAACGGATAAAAACAATTACCTACAAAATTAACTTTATTATGTATTCTGTATTTCATTATTTATCACTAGATTTTGCCATTTGCAAAAGTTTTTCTCCGCCACTGCTTTGCAAAAATGATAAAATTTCTGAGCAAGACTTCATAATTGATACGAGTTTGCAGTTCAGATGTGATCAAAACACGCACCATTGAGTTAAAACATTTATATCAATGCACACATCAAATTCTGTTTCGCTCTTTAGTCCATAAATTATGTTGCTAATGAATCAAAACTAGTGTTCATGAATTCCGGGACAGTAAAGTGTAATTACTGGACACGGGACCACACGTGGAATTCCGGGACTTTCTGGCATCCGGCAACCCTAGTTGAGGTTGAGGTATCTATTACCATTACAAAGTATAGCTTTATGGATGTAAACTAAAACAAAGCAACCCTGAAATTCGGACTCGATTAACATTTCAATTCAATTCAGAATCTGTATTGGAAATTCCATACTTTAATGGAGATCCGTTTTCAGCTGTAAGGGACAATACACACTGTAGATCGGGGAAATAAGTTTATATTGACAAAGTTTATGTTCGCCTACACGTTTGAATCGGAATTATTAATATTGTGCATGGTACCTATAGGTAAATATGTATATTTTAATAATTCTAATTACCAAATAAAAAACAATTTAATTAAAGTTTTTAATTGAATGCTTTTTGGTTTGAAATTTGATAACAGTAAACCAAAAATTCCTAGAAAACACTTTAGTACAGTCGCTGCCATTGCTGTAGTTACAGTGACTTTACTATTTTCATTTGTTTAGTAAAAAGTAGGTACATACTTGAGTGCAAAGTTAACTGTGAAAGATATGTTGTTTTACAAAAGGCCACTTAGAAGTTCTGGTAAGCAAACAAGGGAACCCCATACTTTAATCACCTGATAGTGATTAAAGTATGGGGTTCCATTGTTTGGTTCTTTAAGTTGTTGGATAAAACCAAGATCTTGTGTTAATTAAAATAATTCTCTTCAAATTTTATTAATTGGTCTGCCAGGTAACTTTTATACATTTTTTTTGTGCTACTGTAATTATTTTGATTTTTGACAAGCTGAGCCTCGGTAGACCAAATTTTTCTTTCTTTTCATAGGATGTGGTATTTTCCTTTAAATGAGGTATGTAAGTAGAATTGCGAAATCATGCAGTTTAAGCTTGTGCTATTTGGCTTGAATCCTTCATCTGAGTATTTGGCCGCTGACTGACATTGAACTATGAAGTGAATAATTCGTTTTCATGACGTTATAAATTACAATTTTCAGAAAGGCGTGTATTGTGAGTGAGTGTATGATTCGATTTACATATGAAAGTGAAATATTCGGTTCGTATCTGATCGTATTGGAATCAGCTGCATATTCTGGAATTGTATTTAAATGAACATGAGTGGTTTGTTGTCATGTATTGTATTGTTGTGGATTTTAATTGTTTTCTAACGAATTTTACACTAAAATGTTATTTAAAAAGTGCTACCGGTCAAACATCATCAACACTCGCAGCCAGTAGTTACGCATTTATTTTTGAGTTCAATGATAAATTATTACGAGAGTCTACAATGACATGACTAAAATTAGTAAATGCTACACGAACCCTAAAAAGAGCTCGCGGTCATGCATTTTCAAAAATATTGTGAAGCCATTTTTGATGAGATAGAGTAAACCTAAAAATGCCATAATTTCAAGTTGTAACACATACAAGAAATATACCTAAACAACGTGTAACGAAAAGTTGAAATAATATTGAAGGGTACTTAATAACGAATCACCCTGTAAAAATATTAAATAGAAATAGGCACAATGTATTGAAAACTAAAATAAGCATATCCATTTTTCAATACACTATAGAAAAATAGACAAGAAAAGCTTGTGACAGAAAGATGTGGAGGAAATTGGAGGAGGCCTTTGCCTTAGTGGGCAAACAGACTAGGTTGTCGAGGCAGTAAAACTTTAATGTAATATATATTTATACTGATTTAAACTATTATTTTGTTACTTTTTAAATTGTTAGTCGAGTAATATGTATACCAAGTCTGAATAAAGGCTCTTTTTATTTTATTTATTTTATTATAGAAAAATAAATACGCTTATTTCTATTTCATATTTTTACAGGGATATTCGATATAAAGTACAATTATGTAACCGTCAAAATTATTTCAAATTTTCGTTACACGTTGTGTATATAGCATACCCAGGTCCAATATCCATACGAATAAAATTTCACATACGTAAACTCACAAAGTTCGCATAGGTATATGCAAAACTGATTCCACAATTTCTACCTGTTTGATTTAAAGGGTATCACCTGAAAGGCTTTAAATAACTTGTTGCCTCAATTTCCCCAGACTGGAAAGCAATCACGGTGTGTGCATGGATGTACTATAGGAAGCGTGTATAGTGCAGTCTTCCCACGCCACACATCGCTGCGATTCATGGCGCCCCCACAATCAAAGGGATTTACAGGGCTGCCAGTACCCGTGATTTTCATCACACCAATAATCTACTCTAATATTATAAAGAGGCAAGATTTAAAATATGTGTGCGCGTGTGTGTGTGTGCGTGTGTGTGTGTGCGTGTGTGTGTGTGTGTGTGTTTGTAATTAATAAAAAAAGTCATTTTTTTTTCATCATTAGAAAGCTACATTCACCCTGTTCTTATTGCTAGGAAAGATAAGTAATCCCTACCAAAATATTAATAACGTAAAACAAGGTGTAAAAAATGCCATAAAACATGCCGGGATTTGTGAAAAACCTAAATTCACATGGGCGAAGCGGAGCCGCAGTCACAGCTAGTTAACGTCAAAGAAAAAAGCTCTTACAGTGCGCCTGACTGAAAACAGCTTAGAAATTAATTTTGCTTAACTTTGTTGAGTATTAAAAAGATTAATTTTATAGCTTTTCAAGCATCTCGATAGGAATTTCAACTTGGAACGAAGAAAACTTAATCTCATATAATATAGTAGCTGACGCGGCAAACATTGATTTGCCATTAGAGATATAAAAATAGCTAATGACCTACTCTCAGACCTACCGAACATACACAGAAAATTTCACAACAATCGGTTGAGCTGTTTCGGAGGAGTTTGGTAACAAATATTGGCGAGAGAATTTTATTTATTAGACTAGCTGACCCGACAAACGTTGTTTTGCCATTAGGGATATAAAACATAGATAATGACCTGCTCACAGACGTAGTGATCATACACTGAAAATTTCGTAGCAATCGGTCGAGCAGTTTTGCCAGAGTTTGGTACCAAAGAAGGGCACGAGAATTTCATATATTAGAGAAAGGAGATAATAGGTCAATTTTAATAATATAAAATTATTTTCTATAAAAAATATGCTTGAAATGCAAAATGAAGAAATCATATTTCAACGACGGTAATAAAGTAAGGTAAGATTTTAATAACAGAGACGTTTACCGTCTCTACGGACAACCCTTAGCTATTATCCTTAGGAGTAATTAGTAACTTTCCTCGCATCATATTGCAAGGCTCCAATAACGATCTAAACTAGCGAACACTATCCGTAACACTTGTACGGTACCTTATTAGTAAGTGTTATAATACGATATTAGAGTAACGTTTAAAGCAACTATACTACCTCCTACACTACTGCCTATATTAATAATTTTGATTTAGTCGATAAAGTTCTGCGATTTTCTCGAAATACGGTCTGGATTAGCTTCCAGAGATAGATAGAGCTAGGTGACCAAATGTGACTCGTAATCGAAGGTTTATGGTACTTCGTGGTACCAATGTCTTTTTTAATTGGACACGTACATATTTTATTTCTCATTAAATATATAAAATTCTCGTGCCAATTTTTGTTACCAAACTCCTCCGAAACCGCTCGACCGATAGTTATGAAATTTTCTGTGTAGGTATAGATCGTCTTATTTTATTACATTACTGGCTGACCCGGCAAACGTTATTTTGCCACTAAGGAAATAAAAATAATATATTGCCATAAGGTACGTGGCACGTACTTAAGATTTTTTAGTGCTGAAGTACTTTAGGATTAATATAGTTTTTAATATAATATAAAAGCCATTTCATTTATCAACTAAGTACCTACTTACTTATAATAATCGCAGCTGATTTAAGAATAAGAATAATTTATAAATTAAAACTTACAACTGTGGCTTACTATCTAAGGTCACAAAGTTAGATCGCAATCGCTTGTATAATATACACAAATTTTGAACGCGCAGACTCTGTTGCAGGATAAGCTCGATTTCATAAAAACATAAAATTAAAGGTTTCACTTTAAATATTCTTCTCACACCAAGTCCTAGTTAGCCGTGTGTACCTACTGTGTACCTAACTGCTTACTTGACTATATAAATATTTTACACAAAACTTGGAGCCGCGGTCGGGACTGGTCAAGCGGCATTCTCACTTGTTGAGTCTCTTGACCAATAGCTTTAAGTTTTTATCAAGATTGTATTCGCCACGTATGAGTTGAGACAATTACGAGTATGTACCGACTTACCTACGTACCGAAATATAAAATTCCATAAACCTACTTACTTAGTAGATATAGATATTTCAAACCACGAAGACGCGCCCCACTCTGTCAAAATCGCTTATGTTTCATTCGATTCGAATGGAGTTTCACAGAGTGGGACGCGTCATTGTGGATTGAAATATGTATAGGTACCAGTCACTTGTGTTGGCTTATTTGAACTTACTGCACCAAGTGGCATAGTATTTGAAGTCTGGATTTTGAGAATAATATTATTCATCACGTAGGTTTTTCCGTACGAAATCTTCCAAAGAGTTGCACTTACATCATACAGGAAGGGCTTTGACTTGGGAAGACGAGAGTGTACTTATCTACGTAGGTACCTTTAGGTGGGAAACTTTTGCTAGGAAACGTACACATTACAATATACGAGAACTAAACGGATTCTTTTCCCTATTTTCTAATCAATTTAATTTTAATAATGAGAATTTTCTGTTTTTGTAACGAAATAAATTTTATTTTAATACCGAAATATTCCTTATCTAATTAATGCTCTTCAAAATAACACAAATGCTCGATTATAAAAAAAATCTGAAAAGGCTATAATTTTTATCGTTTTATGTTTAATTCTTATAAACTTAAAATAAAATATACTTTAATAAAATTTGTATTTTACGAGTGACTACTGTAATGATATTCTATGCTAGTAATCCTAGCTAGACACATGGCATTTTTAATTTATTTTTCTTACTTGCGCTTTAAACATTTTTTTTGTGAAATTGGCGCTCGGCGGCCACGTCGCATTTACACAAAGTGTTCGTTAGAGTGAGGAGACTAATCGTTTTAGGAAAATCAGGCATAAGCGCTGTGTGTGTGCAGTCATACATCCTAGTGCAACAACTCTCACAGGCTCCATAGGTACGTATACAGAGTAGTCAACTTCAGAGAGCGGTGTATCTGTGAACAAATACCGCTTCGAACATTTTCAAGTTTGGAAACTTAGTAGCCCAGGCTCTCACGAATCGTTTGTGTAGAAATGTGATATAGTTCAGGTGTTACGGTTTCATGTTTTTTTTTATTGAAATGTGGAGTTTCATTTTTCATCAATTTGCGATTCCCACAATATTATGCTTGAGGTGCCTTTCGAAGAAATGTAGGTAAATGAAATTCTATACGATATAATCGCGGCAAACTTCTAGTGTTGGAATATAACGAGCTTCGGTTCGCAACAAAACTCTCAACTCGTTAACAGTTCGGGCTAGAATTCTCGCAAATGCAAAACTTCGAGCACCGGACTAAAATAGCGGACATTTTAAATTATGTTTTCATCTCCTATATATATCTATAATATAATATAGGAATAAGTAAGCTACTAGGAGAGAATACCCATATAACATTCAAACTTCGAAAACGTTAAGTGACCATAAAGGTAGGTACCTACCTGAATCGATTACTATTCTCATTTTGCAATTTTCCTTTTTAAAGAGAAAATAAATTTCAGGAAAGTACTTCACATTTTCACTTTCACTTCACTTCACTACTACTACTCTACAAGTAAAGTATATTGGGTGTTCTGGAATAACAACCAAAAACGAGCAGAAAATTTCACATATTATCTTGTATTTGGGAGCCTTCTATTTTTTCTATAGGTAGGTAAGTACCTACATGATTTGTAAAAATTTCAAGTGTAGGTATAGGTAACTATCGGTTCAAGAGATACAGTCTGGTGACAGACGGACGGACAGACGGACGGCGAAGTCTCAGTAATGGGATCCCGTTTTTTACCCTTTGGGGTACCCTAAAAATTATTAATTCTTTACGGGCCATTGAACATCATTGAATTAGGACGGCAGAAGCCATTTTGTTAAAATGATTCTGTGGCTACTACGCAGCCTACATACTAATGTAATGCTAATTATTACGCCGACTCACATATTAATTTGAAAACGCTCCTTACCAAGACTATTGGCGACGACAAGTTCGTCAATTAGTAACGGACTACGCTTTCAAAAGGAAACACATACCTAAAGTGGTCCCGCTTGTAACTAATTCACCTCATTCGTCCTTACACTAATGCCGGTTCCCAATATTCTATCTATCCATGGTTTGCCTTACCAGAGATTGAAATTTGACATAACTTGTATATGTCGCATTGCTATCCCTAATGTGCCCTAGTAGGGCAAAATTTAATAGAAGATAGATAGATCATAGAATATTGGGAACCGGCTTAAGAGATTATCTTATATTTTTATCACTCTTTTTTCTCCGATTTCACCTGATGATAAGCGATGATACAGTCGAAAATGTTATCGTACTAATTTGGGCCCCTGACGGTTTTTATACGTACACAGCATCGCGTCGGAACGCTAAATCGCTTGGCGATGCGGCTTTGCTGGTAGCGTGGTAACTAGCCACGGCCGAAGCCTTCCACAGGACCAGATCTAGCCCAGTTTAGAAATTGTAAAGTTCTAAATTGACAAGTGGCGAGAATCAAACTCATAAGGAAGAAGTGATCCACTTTAAATTCGCTCAGCGAGCCATGGAGAGGGCTATATTAGGAGTTTCCCTGAAGGATAAAATCCGAAATGAGGAGATCCGCAGGAGAACAAAAGTCACTGACATTAAATTTGAGAGTAATTATTGTCTTTACAGTTTTTAAATAAAACTTCATTCAAAATCGGCTTCTACGCCGTTAACATGTTCGCGAATAATCGTGGTATAAAACGAAGTAACTAGTGCTAGGTACCTATAAGGTAAGGTAGCGCCTTGGGCAATAAAAGTGTAAAAGGTACATATTATATTATTAATTACTAAGTATCAGGCAAAACAAACATGGGTTTTATTTAGACCCGTCTGCGTCTCGATTATTTTACGATCTTCATTTCAACATGGGCTTTAATCTTTAGTGTACTTTAGAAACTCAGTCTTATTTTCACGATGTTCGATTGAATTTAGATCTCCAGTAAGCCGCGGTCCGTGACTTGGACCGTGGTTCTGAGACTCTGTCAATATTTCCATATAAATGGCTCAAGTGACTACTTTAGTCCCTGAAACTGGTTTTCGTTTATCAAATTATTGTAACTACTATGAACCAAAAGATTAAAGAATGCGGGTCCAAATACCTTCAATATTTGTAGCGGTTATGACTACAGAAAAATATTAATATTATAGAATATAGTTGTACTTACCTACTGAGTACCTAGTGTACCAATTAGATAGATTCTTGTGTAATTTTCATTTCAATAGGTAGGTACCTTCTGATGGACAGACAGAGAGCAAAGTGATCCTATAAGGGTGACCTCTTCTCGTTTGACATGCGGAGCCCTGATTATCTCCAATATACATATAAAATTCTCGTGCCAATTTTTGTTCTGAAACTCCTCCGAAAAGGCTCGACCTATTGTTATGAAGTTTTCAGTGTAAGTCTCAGAGTATCTCAGAGAGTTATATATTATTTTTAATATCACTTCAGTCAGCTAGATGGTATGTAAAATTCTCGTGCCATTCTTTGTTACCAAACTCATTCGAAACGGCTCGATCGATTGTTATGAAATTTTCAGTGTATGATCACTAAGTCTCAGAGTATTATCTCAGAGAGTTATCTATTTTTAATATCCCTTCAGTCAGCAAGATGGTATGTAAAATTCTCGTGCCATTCCTTGTTACCAAACTCCTCCGAAACGGCTCGATCGATTGTTATGAAATTTTCTGTTTTTGTTCGTCGTTAGGTATGAGAGTAGATCGTAAGCTTTTAGTCCGAATGGCAAAACAACGTTTGCCGGGTCAGCTAGTATTGTATAAGTAGGTATGTGTGAGTAAAATACGAACGGCGTATTCCGCCATAGTTGGTGACGCGTTGATAGTTGGCGAAAGTCGTCGCAGGCGGAGACTCGGGGCCCATTGTCTGCGCTGAGTCACTGGCGGCGCTCGCGCAGCTATTTCTGTGCTCGCGTGGGCGGCGGGCGCAGTCGTGCCGTGCGCCCATGTCTCTAATGCTGCCCCTCATTGAGACAGACATGTGAAGCTCGTTGCTTCACCGATATCATGATAATCGACGAGTGATGACTGCTTCACGACGGACGATTTCAACAGTGACATAAAGGGACAACCCTCCAGCACCCGTGGCTCAATCAACCTCGCGGTTATGGGGCCGAAACGCGGAAGGGTGTCCGTTCGGTACTTGCTCAATGCTTGCTTCAACAGAGACATATAGGTAGTTCAAACCACGAAGACGCGTCCCACACGTTCCTAGCTCCTTACGAATCGCATGAAACAAGCAATTGTGAAAGAGTAGAGTGCGTTTTCGTGGATTGAACTACGTAACAACTACCGTGGGCTGCGGGGCTAGACAAAGTCACAAGCGTTTGGCGTTAACGCTAGTCGACAAAAATGTATGGACAAAACAAATGACTGTAGAAAAACCACGATAATAATTACTAAACACGTTCCCCATTATTAATAAACGTGGAGTAAAGATGGATTAGTTAAGCTCTGTTTTGTCTTTGTGTTTGATACTGTCGGCTGTCAATTGTCAAGCGAAGTACGCTAAAGTTATCTACAAGGTCCGCGAGAACGCCAGCGAGCGTTCAAGTTGTCGTAGTTAATTATTCAAACTTTGTCTAGCCCCGCTGATTATGTTTCGTTCAGTTTGTTAGTTGGTAACCCTCACTGCGTTTTAACTAAGAAAACGGAGGAACGGACGAAAATACTATTTTTTGTATTCTTTTTGCACAAGTTACCAACCTAGATTGATATGGTATCATGCTAGTTGCTAACTTGTGCGAAAATAGGTTTTTTGCCTCCGTTTGTAGACATCCTCATGCTTAGTTAATAACCCACTAAGGGTTACTTTATACGTTTATTCCGTATTCTGAGCTTTATACTTACTAACAAACTGTACGATACAGAATCAGCCCACAAAGGCTAATATAGTGCAAAAACACAAACACAGTCCTGCCAATACTCCTAATGCAAAAATACAGTCCTTACAAAACGATTTGCATCTTCTTGCAGGGTACTCCAGCTGGTATAAGATGTAGAATTATTTTCCGGATATAGTTCCGTTACAGTTGACGGTAATTTAAAAACGCCTTCATAATATCATCCCATTACATTTGACTCCCCTGTGTTGCCGTTGTGCCGTGGCCATCCACGGTAATATCGTGACGGTAATAGTAGTTTCTGTAACGGTTACATAAAGGGGGGGGTATTAATACCTAATTATGTAGAGTTTCATACACTACTTTATCTACGTTCATATTATTGTCATAAATCCAAACTATCAAATCTTGCTAACGTTTGTCGTAAATCATTGCAACTACTAAGATGTCAGGTGGAGTGAAATTTTCTTTAGTAGGTTTCACAGCTAGACATTTTTCAGCGCAAAGTTTTGACTAAGTAACAAAAAAAATTGGTTGTCTGTAAATCGTAATCGTTATCGTAATCGTAATCGTATTCGTAATCGTAATCATAATCATAATCACAGGCCCAGGTGGAACGATTTACGAGATAACGTCATAATCGTAATAGTTATCGTAATCGTAATCGTAATCATAATCATAATCACAGGCCCAGGTGGAACGTTACGCGGAACGTTAGACATTGTGTTGTTGCCTATGGTCGGGTCAATCATGGGCCATGGAACTTAATCAACTTTCTTTAAATATTTCCATAATAGAGCGATGTTATTATGAATAACTTTTTAATAATTATAGAAGTCTGTGAATAAAGTAGGTCATTATGTGACACATTTTGATTTCATGAAATGAAAACAAAAAGCGCGGCCACCTGCGCACTTTTGATTTCATACGAAATCTAGTAATAAGAGGAGATAGACTTTATATAAGTCATGTTTTTCTATCTCTATAGCAGAGTAATTCGTAGATGGACACGTTATTAACTTTTTCCGATAGGCGAATGCCTGGAATTGACGTGCGTTCTATTTCTTAGGAACTGGTACGTTAGCAAACACTAGTTTTGCAGTCAGATTTACATTTAGGTAAATTGGCTCCACCTACCACGTGAATTTAAATTTTTCACAAATGCCTATGGAAACCTTGGATTTTCCGGAATAAAAATTTGCCAAATGTTAATCCAAGTTAAACCTACCTAGATATATTTTTTGCGTTATTAGATTTTTGCCAAGTAGGGATTTTTGAAATTTTTGAGTGAAAAAAGCGGGATTCATTCATCGAAAGCGGCAATAGAAAAAAACCTCTGTAATAATTAAAAGTTTTTACATAATATTATTTATCTTTTTATTTGAATTCAAATAACGTTTCGGGATTATGGATCTACTGCAAGTATGAGTTTAGTTCATTTATTTAGTTTATAGATTTGTCAGTAATTTATTATTTATGACCCACAGGCACCTTAAAGGGGTATAGGGACACATTTAATACGTACCCTATATATGTACCTAACTACGTACGTAAGTACAGGAAACACAAAAGTAATGAGAAATGAAAATAAATATATTATAATTAATATTATAATATATTTATTTTCATTGCTGAAATAACAATAAATGCGACCCTTTTTAAATGTGATGAGAACCCCTGAACGAATAATAAGGTGGCGTTAGGTGGCGCTTTAGCAGCGCGCGACTGGCGGCTTCTTTGAGGTCGGAGGTCTTTGACGCGAAATTAGATTATTGTTTTTTTTAATATAGCTTTTCAAATAAGATTGATTTATATTACAAGCGAGAGCGCGCAACAAGCGGTAGAGAGGCACGATAAAAATTACATAAAATAATGATTATGACTATGACTATGATTACGATTATGATTACGATTACGAATGTGATAACGATTACGATTATGATTATCATAATGATTATGATTATGATGTTACCACGTAAATCTATCGTCCGTATACCGACTTTACAGACAACCAATTTTTTTTAAACAACGTAAAAGACGAAGGAGGTTCTCAAATCTCAAGTGACGCTTATATTTTTTTTTGGATGGATTGGATAGGAAGGATGAACACGCATAACTTTTTACAGAGTAGTCCGATTTTGAAAATGCTTTTTTATTGGAAAGATATGAACAACGATCACAAACTTAAGTACCTACCATAGGTAACCCTTACTTTAAAGTATCCTTTTGAATTTAGCTTACTTTTTAAAGATATCCATTGATTGTTTGGCGCCGTCTCAAAAGTACTTAGTTATAGGCTTAAACCTACTAATCTTAGTTTAAGGACTTAGTTATTAAGGTTAAATAAAAGGTTTAATGTTTTTTATTTTTCAGGTTATTCGACGGATTTTTTTTTTCAAAAAGCTTCTTTGACCTACTGAATCAACTCGAGTAACGAGTTTTTTGAAAAAATTAGAAGTAAGAAAAGATTAAATAAAATAAAAACCGTCTTTTCTTTAGTGTTAGAGGGGTGAAAGTGCACCCCCTTGCACCCTGCTGTCGGCACCCATGCTTACATGTCGGCGTACAAGCCGTATTTAAGTGATTTTGAATGCAGTTTTACGTAAAAACTATAAGGACAATTACTTTCAAAAGTGAACGTCATGTATTTTGGGTCTTTAATCTAAAATCGCTAAGAAGCATAAACAAGATTGGATAAAATTTTCTTGATAGAAAGTTCTCCCAAAAGTTGCTCCAAAATCTCAGTTTTCCTGTTTTATATCGGAAACTACAATGGATGTACCTAATTGTAATTTTTGTTTTAATATGTCGGTAATAACAATATCCAAAAACGCTGAGAAACCGATTTTCGATAACTGGCTGAGTTTTTGAGTAATTAGGTAAAAGGTCGTTTTTCTGTTATATTCTTCCGCGACGCTGCATGTCGCACCTACCAACGTATCCGTGAGAGTGACAAAGATAAAAATAAATTCAATAAAGCCCCTTAAGATGTGGAATGCTCAAGCTTCCATCCCAGCCTTGACTCGAAATGACTTTTGACACGTCAAGTCACATCGTACATTGCCGGCACTCGGTGGTCGCCATCGTCCGATTACGGAACGTTATCCGAACCGTTTAACAGGGCTGTCACTTACCAGCATTTAATGTCATATGCAGGTAAGGACTGAATAGAATGTACTCCAAGTATAGATATTTCAATCCACGATGACGCGCCCCACTCTGTCAAACTCCATGATTTTGACAGAGTGCGACGCGTCTTAGTGGATTGAAATATCTAAAGTTACGAAGAAATCTTGATGATTATTAGCCACAGGTAGGTATACCTACTGTTAAGTAGACGCAATTGAGCTAAACACTAACAAGCTGCCCTATAATATAAGGGCTTACAGATTATTATAGTTTAAAAACTTGGTTGTCTGTAAAGTCAGTTTAAGGACGATAGATTACGGACGTGATAACGTCATAATCATTATTTTATGTTTGTATGATTATGATTATGATTTTTTTTAATATAATCATAATCATAATCATTATTTTATGTAATTTTTATCGTGCCTCTCTATCGCTTGTTGCGCGCTCTCGCTTGCACGCACCGGCTCAGGTGGAACGTTACGCGGAACGTTACTATTTTTCATGAGTGCTGCTGGTGTTCATCAATTTATTAAACGTTATCACGTCAAAAACAGCCCTATAAAATTTGTATTTGCTTTTAGTGTACCTACTTAGATAAAATATAAGCAGAGTTTGTAATGGAATTTGTGCCGATCGATGCCGGGTCAATGGCCACAGCGGCCGTGACAACCCTAGATGGCAGAGTGAATCATGACGCGGTATCGATTTAATGGGACCTAGCCCCTAGGTGTCGTCGCGAGGAATGTTTTTAGCTCCTTTACTGCATCTTGTTTTTTAGAGTTCCGTACCTACTCAAAGGGTAAAAAAGTGACCCTATTAAGACTTCGTCTTCCGTCTATCCGTTTGTAACCAGACTGCATCTCTTGAACCGCGAACATTTTTCAACAGTTGAAAACGTTAACATTTTCAAAGATTGTGTATTTCGGCTGCCGCTAGGTATAACAAAAAATAAAGAAGCCAATATGGCAGATTTAAGATGGCGGCCATACTTTCGTAGGTGTCTATCTCGAATGGCTTTAAAGATAGAAGAATGGATTCTCAGGATAGGATGATCATGATCTGAAGATCTAATCGATGCATAGAAGAAATAATATGGCGGATTTCCATAGAAAATAATATATGGCGAATATTGAAGAGACTACAAGTAGGGTAGGGGTACCAAGGGTTTTTATCTATTTTTATGAGTCAACTCTTTAGACCTTTATAGAAAAATATGGGCAGCGATGACTATCAAGATGTTTCGGCCCCAACGGCTGCTCAAACTTCAAAATGGCGGTTTCAAGATGGCGGTAATACAAAATTTCGTCGGTGTCTTTCTCGAGAGTATAGAAGTAAGATGGAAGGGTGGTTTCTTAGGAAATTATGATCAAGACCTGAAGATCTATTTGATGAATAGAAGAAAAAAAGTATAACGGCGATATTAATTTTTCCATATAAAATATATTATGGAGTTTATTGAAGATACTGCAAGTCTTTAGTGCAATTCTTTTTCAAAATTCGTTTTCATGGGATTACTCTCTGGGAAGAGATAACGGTCGAGGCTTTGGAAGATGATTGAGAAGCACGGCCAGAGTATTAAGAATAGGTGGGGGCTGCTCAAACAAAACATACTTGTGATCTCATCCTTGTGACAGTGAACTAAAAAAATCAAAATGGCGGATTCAAGATGGCGACTGTATACCTAAACATAAACTTCATACAAGACATAAGTGCTTATTTAAGAAGGTACAGAAGATGCAAGAGTGAGTTTTTGGAACTTGTGTCGTAACGTTGTTTAATGGAGTCAAAAGAATACATCACGTGGGCCATAATATTATGTGGTTCGCGCTTTCACGTGCCATTCTAGTAGTATATGTATTCGACGACCGAATGGCGTAGCGGTTCCGAACCTGCCGTCTGCGTCGGAGGTCGTGGGTTCGATTCCCACTACTGGTAAATGTTTGTGTGATGAGCATGAATATTTTCCAGTGTCTTGGTGTTTTTCAATTCAATATATAATATTTACGTATATTAGTTTGTATACTGCATATTTATCAGTTATCTAGTACCCATAACACAAGCTATCGCTTACTTTAGGGCTAGATTGCGATGTGGTATATTGCGTGGGTGTTCTGTGTGTGTGTCCTGATGTAGGTATGTATGAGTATGTGTTCAAATAATATTTTTAATGTAGAGCTAGGTTCGCAAGTGTTCTACGTGGAGTTGGTGATAGTGATGACAATGATTGGGATTGCGTCAGGTCAGGAGCGATGTGGAATTGATGCGCCCGTGGCCCGCGGGCGTACTGTGTACACCTCTGTGTACACACACAGCCTCCGGTGCGGTGACAAAGCAATGTTAACGTGCTGCATATCAGCATGGCATTTTGTTGTGGGGAAAACGGGACGCGGAGCAGCGGCACGGCGGCCGGCGTGCATGCCATGCCTGCTCGCTTGTCGCCGCGGGCTGCGCGCCCCAGCTTCGACTTGGGCGTCGTTGGTCGAGCAGTACGCACTACGCGCCGACCTCGGAGGGCGTCGGGCGTGCGGTCGATGAGCCCGAGCAGGGGGCAGCACTGGCTCCGGCGTGCGGAGGAGGGGGGCCTCGGTCTCGCGTCTCTATCTACCTCAGCGCCCCGTTTGCTTGCGCACAATGTAGAGTCGCGAGGCGCGCTCACTAATGCGTCATACCGCCTCCTAAGCCGACGTGTTGCCGTCAGTCCGCTGACGGCACGTCGCGCGCGTTGCGCCATGTGAACTTTGTGTTAACTTTTAACATGAGAATGGTCTAAATAATTAAAATATGCGAATCCGTGCGATCGACGTGCTGTTTTCGGACACGATGGACAGTGTGATCGGTTCCGGGTGGTGTCGTCGGAGTGGTGCACGAGGTAGGCGCACGTGCTCGCCCCGGATTCGGGTAAGTGCGACTCTACTCTACAGCGACGGTCGACGTGGCGAGGGTGGCCGCAGCCCGCAGCCCGCGGCGTCGGTTCGTGGCGCATTATTTTAGCTGGTCGCGGTCACCTCCGGCAGCAAGGAATGCGGCCTCCGCCCCGCCGCGCGGCCCGCGCCGAGCGCTCCGCGCGTAGCGTAATAAATAAAGGCGGGGCACTGCTGCGTGCGCGCGCACTCTCCCGCGCCCTCCTCGCCCTCGGGTCATTGACTCCGACCCGCCGCCGCTGCGACCGCGGCCGCCGCGCCGGCCACGCCGCGCCCGAAGACCGCGGCTCTACATAGTACCACGAGCACGCACTTGGCCTCGGAGCTGCTCGGTAGGGCCTCTGTCTCCAATGTCAATGCCGTTAGATACGCGTCCGCGTCGCCGCAGCGGAAGTGCTCCGCCGCCGCCCGCGCCGCGTGCGTGAGACAGCTCGATGACGACACCGCTCAGTTAAGTACTTGTTATACTGGAGAGTTTATTGACCCCCGTGCACACACCTGGCCTTATTGAGACGAGTCCTTGCAGTATTGTCACAGTAGCGAGCTTTTAAGGACCGGTTTTGTTATAACTTGCTACATTTAATTAACAATCCCCCCTCATCCCTCCCAGTCATATTGCTATAGCAACTCATTTTTCATCGTACAAATTTTTTAGGAATATTTTAGTTACCTACTTATAAATAATATGTTCTCCATAATAAATAAACATCCGTGTTAGAATTTAAAATTGGGGGTATGTTATGTTTTTTTTATTTATTTCCGATCATGAGCCTTTGCATGCATTTTACATCTTTGTAAATTTTTATTTCCATTTGGAGTATTTTCAAGATGGAAAATCGGATGTGATAGGTCAACGACGTTTGCGCGCACTATCCTAGACCAATCGCGTTTCCCGCTAAAACGATGTTAGACGACATCAAGCGTGTGATTGGTCATCGATTTCGCGCGCATTTTTTCTTAGGCCAATCGATACGTTTCATGCTAAAACTATTGAAATATGCGGTAGAGGGCTATGCAAAAAACATTTGTGCCTATTATCATGCAGATAATGCTTTTCGAAGCGTAATGAAATGTTTTACAAAAACGGGTTTCGGCAACGCAAAGGCCCGTAGGTACCTGCATCAGACATAAATAGTTTGGAGTACAAAGCCGGCAAATTCCGTTATATTTTATAATACGGCGTAGTCCGCGCTTCATGAAACTAAAAATAAAGCGTGAACTTCCCGGTTGAATGGCGTCGTCGGTGCGACGAGCGCGGGGAGTGGCAGCCATTGCCCTCGGCCGGTTTGTTTACAACTGGCACCGCCGCTCGGCACTCGGGAGTCGGGAGCCAGCGGCGCGGCGAGTGGGCCCTGTGCGCTCGCCGTACGGTGCACTATTGCACCGAGGCTCGAGGGCGCAGGCGCCATCGCCAGGGGCGAGCGTGCCCTGCGCTCGCGCCATCTGCGTGCGCATTATTCAAATAAACCGCCACCGACAGATAGAATCGCGGCACAAAAACGGGCGTCTCGACCGCCAGGTGCGACGCGACCCTCGGCTGGGGCGAATGTACCTAGTCCCAACTCCTAGGTCAGTTATTGCCGAGATGCAATGCACCAGCACCCTGTCACTCATACCGATAACCAGGGAGCACTGTGCGACGGGCGGATCTCTTAATTTAGCGCATACCTCTTTGCAGAACCCGTTCTATTACTTAACAAAATTACTTTGCTCCTACCTATATACTTATTATTGACATGGAAAATTTACCTAATTACTCAAAAACTAAGCCAGTTATCAAAAATCAGTTTCTAATCGTTTTTGAATATTATTATTACCGACATATTAAAACAAAAATCACAATTACATCCGTTTTAGTTTCCGATAAAAATAAAAATAAAACTGAGATTTTGGACCACCTTTTAGGAGAACTTTCTATCCATTAAATCTTCTGCTTCTAAGCGATTTTAGATTAAAGACCCAAAGTACATGACGGTTAAATTTGAAAGTAAGTCTTTGTAGTTTTTAAGTAAAACTTTATTCAAAATCGCTTGAATACGGCTTCTACGCCGTTAAGTTTTTCGAGTACGTAGAGGTCCTCTGTCTCTATCTCGTTCGTAGCGAACTGCTACGCGCCTTTGCCAGCGTGTTAACTAACGTAAAGTCACATGGATCTCTATCTATCTCTGTCTAATCACATACATTTTCCCCCTACCTCTGTGTTCCGCTTTATCAAATGAGCTCATATAAGTTCATAAGTTTTTCTTTTGAAGTGACAGTCCTTAATCTATGATAAAAACCGTTTTTGGTTCTCAGAAACAAAAACCCGAGTGACCCAAATCGTTAGAGCCGTTTACAAGATACATGACATATATTATATTATATTATACATATTACATTTTACAACATGCTCGTGTAAATATAGAACTAAGCTAAATGGGCGACGAGGATGGGATCGTATAATGGCTCAAAGTTAAAGAGATTTCGTTTTAAAAGAATTCCACATTTATTAACCAGTGATGATGAATAATGAAAGGTGGCTAAGGCTTATTTTTAACGGTCTAACTTAGATGAAGATATTGAAATAATATCTAAATCATGTGATTTATGTTTGAAAAATATGCATCGTCCTTTTAGACAACGAAGAAGTTGACCTAGTTCACCTGGAGACTGGACCATGGTATCGAATTCATGCTGATTTCCTTGGCTCATAATATGCGTGTTCATAACTTCAAACATAGAAAAAATAAATATACGCGTTGACTTGAGAAACACCTCCGTTTACAACGTCGATCAAAAAATTCAAATAAATATACTTTCCGAGAGCGCGCCACCACACACGGTCCTCCGCTTTCTCATCCACCCGCTACCAGCGACCTTCTTTAGGTCATCGGTCCGGCGGGCAGGAGGTCTTCTACGCTGCGCTTACCGGTACGCGGTCTCCACTCCAGAACACGTCTGCCCCAACGGCCGTCGGTTCTGCGACAGATATGGTCCGCCCACTGCCACTTCAGCAAATAAATATAAATCAGTATTATTTAAAACGCTTAAATGTTAAACAAAAAATTGGTTGTCTGTAAAGTCGGTTTACTGACGATAGTTGAACGTGACAACGTCTTCTTTGTCGCTCGTTCCGCGCTCGCGAGGTAACGCCGGTAACGCCGCATGAGCGAGGTAACGCCGGTAACGCCGGATGAGTCATGTTTTTTCGTGCGTGCAACCGGCTCTATCGAATTATAAGACGTTGTCACGTCAAAAAACAATAATGTAATTCCGCGTCAAAGACCGCCGATCTCAAAGAAGCCGCCACTCGCACGCCGTTAAAGCGCCACCTCCCTACCCTATTCGTACTGTATAGGCTCTCGTCGCATTTATAATTTTTTTTTTGGCAACGTTAAATATCTGGCTACCATTTTTTCCTTTACTTTATTGTTTTCTTTTATGATCTGTACACAAATGTGTATGCGCTATATTCCTGTAAACAAAGTTTTCGTTGCGAAGTCTATATCACGTAGGTATGTTGAATGTTATCTTCAAATCGCCGCAATGCGCTAACGCGTCGGACTCCGGAAACTGATCATTGCAGGATGCGGTAAAACAAACTTCTCTGTACCTACCTAGGTACTTTGAATAGCGTTATTCCTGTCTCATTTGAAGAAAGAGGCTCCACGAAATGATGAGCCTGACAGTGTTTTCATGCGGAAAAACCGGCCGAGTGTGAGTCAAACTCGCGACCGAGGGTTCCATTACTATATATTATGAAGAAAAACGTTAAAAGAATAACTTTTGGCGAACCGCAAAACTAACTTCGTTTTTGAGAGGTTTATTGTTACCTAATATCAAAAATAGTATAGTAATAGGTAGTAGAGAGTAGATTTTTTTTGTTAAATAAGCGTTAATTCCTATAAATCACAACTATTTGTAAATTTTCTATCGATAAACTTTGGAGATAAGGGAGGGGAGGGCGGTATTTTATTGACAGTTTTCCCATTAAATCTAAAACTATCAGGAATAAAAATAAATAAAAATCTGTTTTAGAATATACAAGTAACGTCCTTTCTTATGATATCTACCACACTCAATATTGTTATTTCATTTTGAAATTTCAACACCCCGGTTTTCACCCCTTTTTAAATAAAAATAAAACAAGATTTTTCAATTTTTACGATTGCAATAACGTTGGGATACTATTACCTATAACTATTCCAGTTATGTTGAAACATGTTATGTTATGTTGTAAAATGAAAAACCGAGTTTCACTCCAACTGCTCCCACTACAGTTAGCAACCCGCTACACAGTTACTGAAATAATCGAGAGTGTCAGACGAACGGACGGACAGAGAAAGTCTCGCCATATAAATGGAACCCTAAAAACGTTTTGGAAGTGACAGGGGCGTAGGCGGCAGACATTAGCTGGCCTGTGTTTGATCTGTGAAGATTCAGGGCGGAGGTGTCGCCGAGGGCAACAAGTAGCGGGATGACAAAATTGCGCGCGCACTAATAGGAGGAGACTGCAGGGCGATTCACAACCATTCGATAACGTTGGTAATTGGTATCGTACGATTCGTTAAGTTATCGTACGATATTAAATAATTTCAATTCAGAATAACCCTATCGACAAGGAAGTTGAAACCGAAACCCAATCGATTTGATGTAGTTAAAGTACGATTACGTCTTTCAAACGCTATTCAGAACAGTCGGGTCGGATAATATTTGCCGAACGTCCGATATTTATTTACGGTTTCTTAACGAAAGCTACAGGTCATCCGATATCGAAATGTTTTATGGTGTTTCGGCTAAACTAGCCGGCGAATTTCAAATTATATCAATGAGCAATTATTAGGCAAATATTAGACTAACTACACACGTTGTAGCTTTCTCGCAATGAGTTTTTCGAGCATAACATTTACTCATCTATTTTTTTTCCTTAAAAACTGTTGTTAATGCTCAATAATTCCCATTCACCTCATATTGGTTCCCGAAAGATTATTTTCTGCAGTTTCCCAGATTTGGTGCTAATTATATTTTAGTATTTGATTATTAAATAGTAAGTTGTACCGTACCTACTGAAAGTTTTCTAAAAGCAAAAAACAATGCGACAAAAATAACAAATCAACAAATTCACCATAGACAACTTACAGTAGGAAATAATCACATTGACAGTTAACGTTTGACATCTGTGTGACATTTACGAAGATAGCTTAATAGTAAAATTTTCGATTTTAAATTTTCTCCAAATCAATAACTTATAATAGTCAGTTATCATTTTAAATGATGACTTGAATTACCTTCCAAATTATGAAAAGTATATTTTGCTTGCTTAATATGAATTTGGAATAATTATGATTGTGTAGGTAAATAACTGACCCGACGAACTCCAATCGTCTAGTAACAATAAATGTTGTTATCAAGTAATCACTAATTACATACTTGTAGGTAAGTAACAATAACTTGATACGGACATATATAACCTTTAAAGATTGCATAAATCTACACTTCTACACTATAATAATATTATAAAGAGGAAAGATTTGTATTTTTGGATTTTTGGATTTTTGTATTTTTGTATGTAACGAATAAACTCAAAAAGTACTGGACCGATTTAAATAATTCTTTTTTTATTAGAAAGCTACATTATCACTGAGTAACATAGGCTATATTTAGTACTAGATTACTATAGCAATCTTTAGAAATTCCTATTAAAACCAACCGAAGGTGTAAAAAAATTAGCCATAAAATGTCTTTCATCGCATACGCTGCGAAGAGTATTAATGATAGGACAAAAAAATGATTGACAATATTATAGAATATATCAATATCTACAAAAAACTTCGCGAGACCATGTGTCTAACTATTGTAGTTACGTCACTATAACTACTTTTTTACATTTAACAAATTGATAAAAATGCCGATCAAAATCAGACCGTGTTATCCATACCATTTATAAATTTTTATCCAAATAAATAATTTAATATTCAAGACTGTCTCAATACCTGATGATTACTTTTTGAATTATTGAAATCGGACATTCCATTCAAAAGATATCATGAAATTAAAATAAAAACTGCGATGAAAAGCGCATCGAGTAACTAACTCTTCGTGATCCGCGCGGTCGGCTCCTTACGCAGTGGACGCAAGCGACATTGAATATTTCGAGTTTTTTTTAACACATTTTTATGCTTCGTTAGAAATTAAAGCCCTCCCAATATGTGTAATGGTACAAGACTATTGATCAAAGAATTAAGAGATAATGTGATTGTAGCAACTATCATTACGGGTTCCGCGGCCGGTCAGCTCGCACATGTTCCGCGGATCCCGATGATACCAACAGATTTGCCCATATTATATTTTAAAAGGTTACAGTTCCCTTTAAAAATATCCTTTGCCCTAACAATAAATAAATCCCAGGGACAAACTTTTTCCATAGTTGGTATCGACTTAAGGAAAGAGTGCTTTTCCCACGGGCAATTGTATGTGGCACTTTCTCGAGTAGGATCTCCTGAAAATCAATACTTTTGTTGCCACCTACAAATACCACAGCCAACGTTGTGAATGTGTACAGGGAGGCTTTAAAATAAGCATACAATTTTTTTTTAATTTAATGATTCATAGTCGTTTTAATTAGCATGCTTATAACTTAAATATCTGTACCTTTTTATGTCTACCCGTGCGAAGCCGGGACGGGCCGCTAGTAAGCTATAAAGGTAAAAATATAGCTAAATGGCATGAATAGTAATAACTGAGAAAAACTAAATGTATGTGGAACGGACTTCCCTCTCTCATGATTGTAAAACTGGGACATAATGTTTAAAAACGTTTTTCTTGGTTTAACGTGTTTTCCGCTTTTTAATAGATCAAGATTTACAAACGCTTTTATTTTAGTAGACTCAAGAATCAAGATGTTCGTTTTATATTTATGTCGTTAGATGTGGTTAGATGTTTAGTCATTTCAACGAAAAGTTGATTGCAGAAAAAGTAGAAATTAGGTTTAGTAGTATATTACACACGCTTCTAAGATTAACGGCGTACAAGCTTGGACGATCTAGCGTACAAGCCGTATTTCAGTGATTTTGAATGCAGTTTTACGTAAAAACTATAAAGACAATTAGGTACTTTCAAAATTGAACGTCATGTATTTTTTTTATTCCAGTGTCATTGGGCCACTAATATACACAACTATTCCAAATTTCATATCGATAGCTCCGGTAGTTACTGAAATAATCGAGTGTGACGGACAGACAGACAGACGGAGAAAGTCGCACCATAAGGGTTCCATTTTACCATTTTGGTACGGAACCCTAAAAAGTCCGCGATAGCATGTGCCTATCCCCTACGGATAACATACTATAACTGCTTTTACTGTTAAAATTGTAGATTAAAAAAAATTTTAGAGAAGTTTATTTAGCCCTATGGTATTAATTTATATCTTTGTTATAAACATAAATAAGGGGATTTTTTTAATTTATCTTTGTCTTTCTCACTCTAACGGATACGTTGGTAGGCGCGACATGCAGCGTCGCGGAAGAATATAACAGAAAAATGACCTTTTACCTAATTACTCAAAAACTTAGCCAGTTATCGAAAATCGGTTTCTCAGCGTTTTTGGATAAGGTTATTACCGACACATTAAAACAAAAATTACAATTACATCCATTGTAGTTTCCGATAAAAAACAGGAAAACTAAGATTTTGAAGCAACTTTTGGGAGAACTTTCTATCGAGAAAATTTTATCCAATCGTATTTCTGCTTCTTAGCGATTTTAGATTAAAGACCCAAAATACATGAAGTTCAATTTTGAAAGTAATTGTCTTTATAGTTTTTACGTATAACTGTATTCAAAATCACTGAAATACGGCTTGTACGCCGTTAAGTACAGATGCGTAATTAATTTTGGAAATTACTATAGCCTATGACACTCTACAATAACGTATCGATTCTATTGATGAAAAAATTTCGAAAATCGGTTTCGTTTCAGTAGATCCAGAGATTACTCCTTACAACGTCACAAACTCACAAACTCAACAAACGTCACCTCTTTATAATATTAGTGTAGATAGTGTAAATGTAGATTAGTTAGATAATACCCCCACCTCAATGTGCGCCTCATGAACGAGATCATTAAAGAAAATTGTAACTGTAAATAACCTGTCAAGTGCGAGTCGGACTCGCGCACTGAGGGTTCCGTACTACAACCGGAGGAATAAAACCATAAAAACCACTTTTCTTATCGAACCGCAAAACTAACTTTGTTTTAGAGGTTTTATTGTAAATATCAAAAAAACTACTTATTAGATCTCGTTCAAACCAATTTTCGGTGGAAGTTTGCATGGTAATGTACATCATATATTTTTTTTACTTTTATCATACTCTTATTTTAGAAGTTACAGGGGGGACACACACATTTTACCACTTTGGAAGTGTCTCTCGCGCAAGCTATTCATTTTAGAAAAAAATGACATTAGAAACCTTAGTATCATTTTTGAAGACCTATCCATAGATACCCCACATATATGGGTTTGATGTAAAAAAAATTTTTGAGTTTCAGTTCTAAGTATGGGGCACCCCCAAAATTTATTACTTTTTTTTAAATTTTGTGTGAAAACCTTAATGCGGTTCTCAGAATACATCTACTTACCAAGTTTCAACAGTATAGCTTTTATAGTTTCGGAAAAAAGTGGCTGTGACATACGGACGGACAGACGGACAGACGGACAGACGGACAGACGGACAGACGGACAGACGGACAGACAGACATGACGAATTTATAAGGGTTCCGTTTTTTGCCATTCGGCTACGGAACCCTAAAAAAACTCAGGATTTTTAATAGAAATCAGAGGCCGTACCACCACCCCTTATAGCAGTATTATTGTAATATTGTTTTAAAAATTTCATACTGACATTGAAAATGTCGAAACAATATTACCATAATACTGCTGAGATGGTGGTACGGCCTTTTCTCTGAACTTATAATTTTTGCATCTGGTAACCCTAGCCACGGGAGCTATTCTCAGAATAAGAGCTTTGGCGTGCCGGATAGCCTGTTACCTCATTATGATTCACCTTCTCCGCTAAGCAATTGTAGCTGTAGGTATAGTTTCGTCAAACCAATCTGCTATCACCGATTCTCTCGACTCATTTATTTGGTACTTATATCAGTATTGTAAGATGCAGGCCTCGTGTGAAGTGGAGTGAATCGAAGTGCTTCGCGCACGCAATGAGAAGGCATGTGAAGAAAGCGCTCTCGGTCTCGCGCACTACTGACTCGCAATCGATATCAGGGACATTTCCCGTCTGCATCCGTATCAATTTATACATCCGCCTCAGCTGGTACTAAGCTTGATTTTCTTTTAGGATCAGCAATAGACATATACCTACCTTTTACAGGCTGGACGGCGGAGAAAAAAATATGTCGCTAGTTTATCCGTGCAACAATGCTTGTTTTGACACGCTGTAGTTCACTCAGCACCTATAGAACTTTGACAGAGGGGCTAGAGTTTGCTTGTAAGAAAAACGTTTACGAAAATCGTTCGGATGCCCATATCTTTTCGGTGGTTTCAGCGTTGAAAAGAAGGCCTGCAAAAGCGCTGGTGTGATGACATGGTAGAGGCTATCGGCTACACTTGACCCGACTTACTCGGGATATAGTTAATTGGCAAAGCAAGGAAGAGGTCTATGCCCGCCAGTGGGCGGCCCCGACAACTAATCAATAAGAAACAAACAAAAAATTAAACTTAGTTTTAAGTATTAGGTAATATGTGAAAATCAAAATGTTCAATAGATTTAAGATTGTTGGGAAAAAAAAGGCTTATTTAATTATCTATTCATCGTTAATCTTTTATAATAGATTTCATAGCCTCCGCTTGATTCCGGAGAGCTGGTGATTTCACTCTCAGAACTGTTTCAATTATTATTATCAGCTAATTGTTCTTAAAATGTTAATCAGTAAGTATTAATTGAAACTGTAATAGTGAAGACGATTAGTGCTTAGTGAAAAATTATTGATAGGTATTAAAAATATTTGTACCGACTACATAACTAAATATGGTTACTATTAATTTTTCTTTTTTTTTAGTTTTTTTTTATAAATAAATTTATAAGGACATTACACACATCGCAATCTAGCCCCAAAGTAAGCAATAGTTTGTGTTATGGGTGCTAGATAACTGATAAATATACAAAAATAATAATATCCATTAATAGGATATATCAAAGAACACCCAGGTCCCAGATACTAGAAACATTTACGCTCATCACACAAACATTTACCAGTAGTGGGAATCGAACTCACGACCTCCTTCGGAGACGGCAGGATCGCTACCGTTACACCATTCGGTCGTCATTTGACTACGTATCTAGTTAGGTGTTTAATGAAATACTCGTACGTTTCTAATGGATTCGAAGGTCCAAAAAACCAGACTGCGAATGCCGTTACATCAAGTAGAGCGGGTCTGCACGCAATTATCACGGCTACAGGCGAACACATCCAGTCCACTCATTCCACTGTCGATGTCGTCCAAGTAACGGAGGGGCTAGTACAGGTTTTTGTACGAATTTCGAGTCGACTCGCATCGCACAAACGAATCGAATGCCTCCATACATTAACAGTCAGCGCCATCTATTGAAGCCGCATGTCAGTGACTGTCCACAGATGGGAGGAATTTGATGCGTTTGTGCGATGCGAGTAGACTCGAAATTCGTACTAAAACTTGTACTAACGCCACGGTTGTTTACCCTCGGTTTAGCAACGAGACGTATGAGCGTGCGGCTTAGGCCGAAGCATTTAGCATTTGAGCGCGAAGAAACTGCCGCTGAAACTGATAATTTATAGAACGGACCCCTACAAAGAAAACTACGACTGAAACAACAGTTTAATCCACGAAGACGTGTCATACACTTTAGAAACAATATTGCTATACTACACACTCCTTCTAAATCGCATGAAAGCTATACAGCGATTGACAAGCAGTGGGTGGCGTATTCGTGGATTGAACTGTGCATTATAATATATCACAATCTATCTTTCTCTAAAATTTAAAATTCTTGTGATAATGTTTGTTACCAAACTCCTCCGAAACGGCTCCGACCGATTTTTATGAAATTTTCAGTGTATGATCACTAGGTCTCAACAACGTTTGCCGGGTCAGCTAAGATTCAGAACATGTACCTACAAATCGAAATCTAGTCCCAAAATAGGCGATAGCAGGGCGCGTACGAAACCTGGTAAACTTGGCTTTTTGGTCGACTTGTAGTGATCACCAAAGTGACAAATATCATGTTGACGTTTTACAAGAGCCAGTACGTTAGGGCACAGGCCTATGTGAAATAACGATATTTTGAGTTTGAAATGTGATAGCTCGAGTTATGGGTACAAGAAAAATGATTGAAAATGAAAATGAAAATAATTGGCCTAAATAACAGGCTCTTATGAAAAGTCAAAACTAGCGCCAGGTTCGGAAAGCAGGTTTGCAGTTTGCACCTTTAATGTAGGTTGATTAATACATATTATGATTATGTTATTGAAAAACATCCAGAAATTTGTTATAGCAAATAACCAGTCGACGACAGCATCTATTTACAACGCGTAAGTGAAAACTGACCGCTTCTTGCGATTTGCATGTGTCCTGTTACCGGAAAGTTGTTGTAATTACAATTCACACAGTCGGTTACTTCACTTTGTCACAGGAGTCTGATTGCGTAAGAAAAACGTATGTATCGTTATATAGTAATCGTTAAGGTGATTTATTGTTTTTTTTTTGTTTTTGATAGCCCATTTTTATCTAGAAAGGCTTAAGGTTATATAGCATCAGGCTATTACATATTTGTTTTTGTCTTTCTCACTCTTTCGGATATGTTGGTAGGTGCGTCATGCGTTGTCGCGGAAGAATATAACAGAAAACAACCTTTTACCTAATTACTCAAAAAGTAAGCCAGTTAGCAAAAATCTGTTTCTAAGCATTTTTAGGTATTATTATTACCGACACATTAAAACAGAAATTACAATAGCATCCATTGTAGTTTCCGATAAAAATTAGAAGAACTGAAGATTTTGGAGCAACTTTTGGGAAAACTTTCTATCGAGAAAATTTTATCTAGTCGTGTTTCTGCTTCTAAGCGATTGTAGATTAAAGACCCAAAATACATGACGTTTAAATTTTTAAGTCTATAGTTTTTAAATAAAACTTCATTCAAAATCGCTCAAATACGGCTTGTACGCCGTTAATATAAGTTGTGGGTTTTTCCAATGCAATGAATTATCGTATTCATAATCAATAATCACTGAAACATGCCTTCACAAGATAGTGGTTTGGACAATAACATTAACAACACGAGTGCTACTTCGTCAGTTCCTTTTTGAGGGTTCTGTACCCAAGGAGTAAATAACGGGACCCTATTACTAAGACTTTGCCATCCGTCTGTCACCAGGCTGTATCTCTTGAACCTTGATGGTAAGACAGTGGAAATTTTCACAGATGATGTATTTCTGTTGCCGCTATAATAACAAAAATTGAATAAAATTATTCTTTAAGAATTTTATATACAACAAACGAGATAATCCCAAAATCCCATTAATTGTTTTTCAGTGCACAAAGTACGAATACATTGCACTTGGTTCTTCTATCTTCACTTCATCTACATGTTTTCTATTACACACAAGCTCATAGCCTGAGCTCATAGCAATATGTAAGACTAGTAGGGTGCGTGGAGGCGCGGGCCACATGTGGCCCGCGTGCTGTCTTCCCGCCCATAAAAACTCCCTTCAAAATTCCCCATACATTTTCTATGAAAAAAATTAATTCCGCCATTTTGAATTTTTTTCCTATCCATCCAATAGACCTTCGGGTCCTGATCACTTCTTGATATAATAATAATTCTACGAATATTAACCTCATTGCCAGTAGGTAATTAATAGGTTTCAGGCAGTCGTGGTAATAATTCTTCATTTTTCCAAGCTTCAAGGTAGATAATAATTATTATATTATGTACAGGGCGTCCCACGTCTCGGCGATGCCACTTGGAGGGGAAGTAGGTACCTACCTACCTTAAATATTGTAGATAGAGCATTTCAATGAAAGATGCATTCATATGCAGTGGGGCAGGAGGAAATAAAATAACATACTGCAGAAAAGAGTAACTTTCCACACGCAAAACGCGCATGGAAATGTCAACTTTTTGATGGTATTAAAAATTATGCTTATTGTTATTTCAGCGAAGGCTCTATAATTTTTCTCACGCAGTGTGGGGTTGCAATTCCAAGAAGCATGCTGCATGACATACTCCTAGGTAGTGTCTCACTGACATATTATTTATTAGCCTCGCTTATCGAGGCTTGCTGCGCTGACTTTGGGATTGATATTTGACACACCTGTTAATTGTTATGAGTAGGTATGCTACAAACAATTCTACTTACCGGCTTCGTCGGTTTGATAGTGATTATGAGAATTATCGTTTTATGCTTCTCGATTTAATTTTGCTGATCCTGCTATTATATTGATAGATATTTCAGTCCACAATGACGCGCCCCACTCTGTCAAACTCCATTCGAATCGAATGAAACATAAGCGATTTTGACAGAGTGGGGCGCGTCTTCGTGGATTGAAATAGGTATCTTTGATTAGCTGTCCGGAAAAATGCTAATTAGTCATTTGGGATATAAAAAATAGCTAATGACCTTCTGCCAGACCTACCCAACATACAACAACAAACCATTTATTCCTTTTTAGGGTTCCGTAGCCGAATGGCAAAAAACGGAACCCTTATAAATTCGTCATGTCTGTCTGTCCGTCTGTCCGTCTGTCCGTCTGTCTGTCTGTCCGTCTGTCCGTCTGTCCGTCTGTCCGTCTGTCCGTCTGTCCGTCCATATGTCACAGCCACTTTTTTCCGAAACTATAAGAGCTATACTGTTGAAACTTGGTAAGTAGATGTATTATGTGAACCGCATTAAGGTTTTCATACAAAATTTTAAAAAAAGTAATAAATTTTGGGGGTGCCCCATACTTAGAACTGAAAGTCAAAAATTTTTTTTTCATCAAACCCATATGTGTGGGGTGTCTATGGATAGGTCTTCAAAAATGATACTAAGGTTTCTAATATCATTTTTTTCTAAAATGAATAGCTTGCGCGAGAGACACTTCCAAAGTGCTAAAATGTGTGTCCCACCCCCTGTAACTTCTAAAATAAGAGTATGATAAAACTAAAAAAAATATATGATGTACATTACCATACAAACTTCCACCGATAATTGGTTTGAACGAGATCTAATAAGTAGTTTTTTTATATTTACATTAAACCTCTAAAAACAAAGTTAGTTTTGCGGTTCGATAAGAAAAGTGGTTTTTTATGGTTTTATTCCTCCGGTTGTAGTACGGAACCCTCAGTGCGCGAGTCCGACTCGCACTTGACAGGTTTTTTATTTTTTGTTGTTATAGCGGAAACAGAAATACAATCATCTGAAAGAAATTCAACTACCTCTAACCTAACTATCACGGTTTTAGAGATACAGAGTCCTGTCATTCATTTAGGTTCATTAGGATTCCTAATGAATCTTCGGAAATTGTGGAAAATACGGTGTACTGATGAGACTAAAATTGTAAAATGCGGTGAACGTTTGGTAAAAAAATTGGTTGTCTGTAAAGTCGGTTTACGGACGATAGATTTACGTGGTAACGTCATAATTGGCCTCTCTATCGTTTGTTTTATCGTGCCTCTCTATCGCTTGTTGCGCGCTCTCGCTTGCACGCACAGGCTCAGGTGGAACGTTACGCGGAACGTTACTATTTTTCATATGCGTTGCTTGTGTTCATCAATTTATTAAACGTTATCACGTCAAAATAAAGCGTTATCATCCAAAGCAATATTTCAAGAACAAAATGTAGGCCCTAGCACTGGACTTGTAACTCTCTACATGGGCATAGATATCATTTTTGAAAATAGGTACCAACTCGAGTCGCTTCACGCGTCGTCACTATACGATCCTCATAAGGTAAACTTAGTTTACCAAGACAAATGAGCGAGAATTCTTAGCTAGGGTCGAATATTGACAAAGTTGGTTGTTTTTCTACCCTAAAAGCATCTAAAAGTTATTTTTTTTACTAAAACCCCTGGCAAAGCGCAGGTAGTCAAGATCCTTTTACAAAGTGATCTGGCGCAAAAAATTGGTTTAAAAATTACGCAAGAGACTTTGTCCCCTCTCTCTTGTGTTAGCTTTTTGCAGGCTGAAAATAATAATAATAATATTTCTTTAATAAAGGTAAAACAAATTGTACAATAAATTGTAAACAAATAATCATAGAAACTAAATACATACAGTCTTACGGGTAGGTACACACTAATAAAAAGAATCTACAATTAAATACCTACTCAAAACTTAACTAGTAAATATACTTACATCTAACTGAAATGGTCAAAAGACTCATTTCAGATGTGAAGGATACAGGTTGGAACTACTTTCTATATTTGGCCTGATGAACAGACAGCCAAATAGTCAAAGATCTGACTGGGCATCCCCTCGCACACGACCTTGAGTATAGCATTGTTAGAACTGCGAAGCCTTTCCCAAAAGGACGCTATGCGAGCTCTAACAATGCCATAGAAATCGGCCACCCTCGACTCGGCAAACATGGAAGCAGCATAATGGCGTTATATAGAAGAACAGTAACCGACTTAAAACGGATTGGATGGTATTTTATTGTTTTTTAACTCGTTCCCTGTATTAGTAGGTACCAATGTTCAAATTTCATTACTAAGTAATCGTTTACGAACAAACTCAAAAGTACCTGCCCCAAATCCTTAGAAGTCATGCTGCCATTGCATCACTTTTCTCAGAAGAGGCAGTTTGAAACAGTTCTGACTTAACGACTTTTATCTTTTGTTCGCAGGTGCATTTACCGACAGGGAACAGAGGGAAAGAGTGGAACTGTAACAATAAAAACATCAAATAATGGCTTATAAACAACTTTTGGCGTCGTTTCGGCTTACGGTAAGTTTTTAATTCTTTTATTCCTATGGCTTCATACCTACCACGCTTTATTATGCGTCATTAATAATCGTAAGAAAATTCTATCCCATATTTACATAAAAGGGTTAATTATTGATTTTGAAGTCAATCGTGTATCACCAGTGTTTGTTAAATATAATTAATCAATTAGTGCCGTTAGCTTAGGAAACAATATGTAATGAATACATTAATTTAAGATGGTATCTAATTGGTCTAGGTAGATACTACGTATTTTAAAATATAATTCACAGTATAATATCCCAATTCCCAAATTACTCAGAATTTTTTGCTGCTGGTTAACTAAGGGATAACACAAGTTACAAACCGTTCTCAAGTTTGCTTCATATGACAATGAAAAATCTATTTCTTCCTTTGACTTCCAAACATTTTTTTAATGCTATTGTGCTACAACATCACAGATCGCCTAATTTCCTCCGTATGATACTTTCGAGCATAGTTATGTTGGACATATCCATCACAATATAATAATTATGTAAGGCCAAGCCTGGTCAAAGAAAGTAACTCAAAATGGCGGATACGGTACAATTTTTGACAAACATTTTTTAAGACTATTACTGAATTCTGATAATTTCCGCCATCCTTGATCTTTCATTTAATAAAAGGCATAAAAATTGTAAAAACATTAAAATTAGGTACATACAATAAAATTGCGGATACGGCACTATCATTAGTTTAACATGTTTAAAACTTTGCTTAAAAGTGTCAATTTTAAGAGATTTATCCGAGCACAGAAATAGTAATAATACTGTGAGTCCGAGTAACCTAAGTAACTCACAAAATATCAGTCGATAATCAAAACTGGGCTCATTCAAGTAAAAATGTTTATGTACTTAATCTGTAAAACCCTAAAAAGATGATTCTGCCATTCCTGCAAGTTAACTGTCACAAGCCAGTGACGTACAATTAACGAAAAACTGATTAAAATTTTAATTCGCCGGACGGATTGTTACATTTAAAGCTTTAACATTCGTATGCCAACTGTTTCTAGTTCCTAAGGCAAAATAAAAAAAGATAGGTCAGTCCTATGTATGATAATGTGCTACTTTTAAACAATTATGCAGCAATAAATAAATAATTTATGAACAATTGATAAATAATTTATAACTAAAACGTTTGGCGGAATTTTACCTGCCTCTATTTTAGTCTTTATCGTTGATGTTGGAAATTCGAAATTGTACGATTGTATGTGCACTTCTGGCGTTTCTTTTTATAATTTTTGGGAATTTGCCAGTTCGTTAGTTCCTCGATAACCGCTTAAAATTAACCACCTAGCAACTATACTGGAATCTTAGTCGAATGCGAACATTTTTACCTTAGTAAGAATATTTTTATACATGTTTTTAATATAGAGATAAAATTACATTTAAAATATTTGCTACGGAGAAATTGCGAACAGTTTCATCCGTAGGCTGCTTCCGGACGATTCTAATAATGTAACCTAACAACTATCATAGTCCAAGTTGGAGCCCTCGACTTTAAAAGTGCGGCAAAAAATACTTTGCCCAAATTGGCAAAACCCGAGCCGTCGCTACACAATTTTTCACTCACACTAGCATCCGCGCACCTTACAAATTTCAAATTGACACACTCACCACCACAAGAAAAAGTTGCCGCACTCACGGAGCTGTCGATGTTAGGTTGGGCTCTATCTATTCGGAGCGCGAGTGACGACCTATTATAAATCTATGCTAACAATACAGTATACTTTCCTAAAGTAGATATACCTACGCTAACGGCAACTACGCACGCCCAACATCAGATATCCGAACTCTGGAGGCCTACCGCTTTACCAAACTCTAGTCTGGCGACAATCGAAGGACCTCCCTCCATCTGGTCTTTACTTTTTTTATGGCATACACTTAGTGAGTGGCATACACTTTTTTCATCACGCCTTATAATACTCATGAGCAAAAACTATAAAGGATATACTTACTCGAAATTAGAAGACTAGCGTGATTTTTTTCAAAAGACCACCTTTCATAGACACCTTGGCCCTGGGGACCAAGCTCTTCTCTTCTCTTCTCTTTCAAACAATATACCCAAATGACTTCAAGAGTGCTTATAAAATTTGAAGAGTTCCCTCGATTTCTCTAGGATCCCATCATCAGATCCTGACTTGATGACTATGGGACCATCTGTGAACTATACCCTATCAAACAAAAAAAGAATTTTCTAAATTATAATATAAGATGCGTGGACGCATCTTCGAGTAATCGGGGAACATACATAAAAAAAAGATTCCGATGAATTTAGAACCTCCTCCTTTTTTAACCGACTTCAAAAAAAGGAGGAAATTCTCAATTCGTCGTAATCTTTTTTTTGATGTCGGTTAATAAACTAAAAAATATATTGATCATTGAAAATTAATGCCTTAAAGCCTGTAAATGTGAGAGAAGCCGCGGGCGTTCGCTAGTCGTATTATATATTAATTTTCGCACGATTTTATCTCAGGTAGGTACTTACGTGATAATTTTGTGATAACGCTATTGATTTCTAAATATAACGCACGCGTACCTATATGTGGATATGCTGATAATAATATTTTGTATTTAATATGATATTTTTGCGAAAATTTACAAAAGGTTTAAACAGTTCGAAACGTAATGTTATTATAATGTAAAGAAAAATAGTTAAGAGCGTTTATGCGGCACGGTATGAATCGCGTGTCGCTCCATACAAAAAAGGAATTCCGTTCCCACTGACGCAATTTTGCGCGGAAAATGGTATTACAAAAAAAATTATAGTAAAATAAATATACAACTTATTAAAATAGTAAATAACCAGTGACATTGAATATTAATTGAATTAAATTACTATAATTCAGAAATAACAAAATATCTTGGATTTTATCCTAAAATAATACGTTTAATTTATCGAAAAATGCTAAAAATGACACTTTTCAGTTTACGGTTTTTGAATGAAAATAGATTGATAGGAAAATCGTGTTTTTTTTTTTGAGACATTTTTTAGTAAATGTTATTAATTTTCTAAATATGTCATTGTTATAAGTTTGTGTTATGAAACATGGCAAATATCTTGCATCAAAATAGAGCTTCCACCGCTAAGTGAGTAATTAGCCTTTATCTTAAACTTTCTAATGAGAAAGTTATACACATATTAGGTCCTTACATATGAAATTGGCGTTTTGTCGTACTGGCCACTTTGATCTCAAATATCTCTTCTTTGGTTAGAAATTCCAATTTCAAATTTATACAGCTATTTACTCATGCTTTTGTGTTTTGAAAATCGTAATTCATTTGTTTTTTTCTCTTTTGGTTTTTTTTTTGCGCCACTCTGTTTACAAAATGGAAAACTTGAAATATCGCGTTATTTACGAGTACGAGTTCCATCGTGGCACCAGTGCTGCAGAAACGGCTCGAAGGATTAATGATGTGTACGGCGAGGGTGTCGCAAAAGAAAACACAGTGCGTTTTTGGTTCCAACGTTTTCGTTCTGGAAATTTCGACCTGCAGAACAAGCCCCGTGTTCGGCCGGAGACCAAAGTTGACAATGAAGAATTGAAGGTTATTGTGGAAGCGGATCCATCGCAAACCACGTCCGAGCTAGCTGCAGGCTGCGGTGTTAGTGATAAAACTGTTTTAGTTCACTTGAAGCAAATTGGGAAGGTGAAAAAGCTTGAAAGGTGGGTACCTCATGAATTGAGTGCAGCAAACCGACAAACGCGCGTAGACTGCTGTGTTACATTACTCAACCGGCACAGTAATGAAGGGATTTTAAATCGAATCATTACCTGTGATGAAAAATGGATCCCGTATGATAATCGGAAACGTTCATCGCAATGGTTGAACCCTGGCGAACCAGCCAAATCCTGCCCCAAACGAAAATTGAATTAAAAAAAAATTACTTGTGAGCGTTTGGTGGACTAGCGCCGGCGACGTTCACTACAGCTTTCTTAAATCTGGCCAGGCGATTACGGCGGATATCTATTGTCAGCAACTGCAATCCATGATGGAAAAGCTAGCTGCTAAACAACCGAGGCTGGTCAATCGTTCTAGGCCACTGCTGCTTCAGAACAACGCTAGACCACACACTGCACAACAGACGGCTACCAAATTAGAGGAGCTTCAATTGGAATGCCTAAGACATCCTCCTTACTCCCCGGACCTTGCTCCAACAGATTACCATTTTTTTCGAAATTTGGATAACTCCTTACAAGGGAAAAAATTTAACTCCGATGAGGCAGTCCAAAGCGCTTTCAAAGATTTTATTGATTCCAGTCCGAATGGCTTTTTTAGTAAAGAGATCAATGAACTACCTATAAGGTGGCAAAAGTGCATAGATAGCAATGGTACATACTTTGATTAAATATATATATTATATTAAAAAAAAATCGACTTTATGTTCCTCCCATACAAAACGCCAATTTCATATGTAAGTACCTAATATTTTCAAATATTTTTGAGACAAAAACTAGATTATGAAATGCCAAATAATATGATAGCAATTATCTAATCAATAATTGAACACAATATGACACTCTTATGTTCCGTCGAAAATTGACAATTTTGACTCAAGCATAATTTCAACGCATGAATGGTCGTAAATATTTATGATGAATTCAGAAGAATGACGAAAGATGGTATCAAGTTATCTCATGGCCTAAAATTAAAATATTCTAGAAAAATAAAGAATGTTTTTTTTGAGAACCATTGGCACAATTTATTTTTTATATCCGGAATTTTATTTTGCGTACAAGAATTTACTTTATTCTCAATGCACATTTCCTGTCACACAGATTTTTATTGAGAAGTACAACTTGATTATTTTCCTAAATCTTGTGTATAATAGTTACAATCTCAAGTTACAATATGTTAGGACTTAGGAATAACAACAAATTAAAGTCCGTGACAATACACACATATATCCGTGATTTCGCCGTCTGAATGTAAGTTACATATTGGGATTGCAAAACCGTTCTGTATTGAGAACCGGTTATTTTTTCGGTTCTCATTAAAAAACCCGGTTTTCGGGTAACCCGGTTTATTAATTATTATTTATTTAATATTCGTTTGAAATGCTCGTTTCTGAACAAGTAACGGTCCCGAGATGATTCCGTTGGTAAAAGTATTTCTAAACGGTGCATTAGTTTGTGTAGTGATAAGTTTTAAATATGTACTTTCTTTGCACATCCAAAAGGCAACATAGGCATGAGCACAAGGCTCCGACAGCTTATGTTCGAAGCTTTTTGTTTTTACACCTGACAAGGTTTGGTTTTAATGTGCTAAAGATTCAAAATACGGGAACCATGCCATTTTTTTTTGGACAAAAGTTAGTTTTTGATTCAACCCAAGGTCTATATTCCAAATTTTAGCCAAATCAGTCCAATAGTTGTGGCATAATTCAGTAACAAAGTAGTTGAGTACCATAATTCAGTAACTATGTAGGTATACAAACTTTCACATTTATAATATTAAAATAGAGAAAAGTACGTCATTTTTTCTTTGTTAAGCATAAAATCGTTTAACTTTCTAGTATTAAGTCTAGTAAAACTGTTAAGATTTCGCGGCCTAAGTGTCTAAAAGTAACTAAACAAGTGATTGATATTTTGTTTCTACAAAAGTCTTGAAATGTCTTTGCCGTATGCAGATCTCCTGTTACGAGGCAGACATCTAAACTTCTAAAGCACTGCACTGTCACTGCATACAACAAAATAAAAACCGAAAGACCCGAAAACCGTGGTTTAAAATGCTTTGAATAGCGCCGAAAAACCCTGTTTTTTCAGTTTTCGGGTAACCTAGGTTGCATAGGTATTACAAATAGATTTAGGAATTCACGACTTCATATCACAATGAGATAATTATTAATGTGCGTCAGTGGCTCCGTGTTATCTAACCGTCGTCGTGTGAATGCTGTTTATTACGCGTCTATATCAGTTGACCATGACATTGTTATTGTGTTATTATCTGGTCGCTTGCGCTGCGTTGGCTATTCCAGTGAGTACACTGATCTCTGTTAAGAGCAGCCTCAGACTACATTAAATAAAGGAGAGCAGCCTTCCCGCTAGATTTTTTCATACAAACGCTCGTACGCGATTATGACGTTTTAACAAATTTTTCTTGGAATATTTTTAACAAGTAGGTACCTTGCACACTATATCTAGGTTTTTATACAAACAGAAATTATAATTTATCAGCAAATGTGCATTCTTGCTGAAATTTTACATAAACTTTGGTCGTTTCGCTCAGCTCATAATATAAAGTAAAAGTAAAAAAAAAACAAATGTACAGAAACCTCGAACAACTAATGGAGATTCGAAATAACAAACATTATTTACACATACTTGTAAGGCTTTTTCAAAATCACGTATTTCCTGGAACAAGTTTCGTGAAATTGCCGAGGTATTTTTGTTTTCCTGAACGCCCGACCGACGACACTGGCGTTAGCTCGTTTTTAACCGACTTCAAAAAGGAGGAGGTTCTCAATTCGTCGGAATCATTTTCGCAGTGAGTCTTTTTCTAGGCTTGCGTTAGACGAAACAGCAAGCCTGCAGACCACGTATTAGTTGGACTTGGATGGTCCGGGAAGGGTCACCTTAAATGGATCTCAGACTGTCAACGTAAAAATGAAGACACTTGACTTTCGCCATTTTGGCGCTGATTGTTGTGTAACCTGGCGTAAGCGTCCATGGAACTAAAATAAAATGATATGCAAGACGACGATCGCTAACAACAATAATGTCAATTAAGTACCGTTGACCTTCGAGAGGGCGCTTAAAATCCGCACAAAAAGTTAACTGTTAAATGTATAGAAAGTTTGATCCAGCGCGCTAGTATAATAAATAGAACCAGTGAGTGCCTAACGAGTAACGAGCGATGGCACATTCGTCATGACTTAGAACAATTAGAAACTGTTACACTAGTGCTCCAAACTAAAGGTGGGTACTGACCAATGTTACGAGGTGTAATGTAACATTCGCATCGAGCGTGGTACGCATCGAGCATGTTACGCTGTGTTTTAATATCGGCGTAACATGCTCGTCAATACTCTGTGCTCCGCTTTCGCCGAAGTACACTTAACCGCGTAACACTCAAAGGATTCGCCAAAAAACCGACAGCCGAGTGGAGCACTCAAAGCGAGCAACGAGCGGCTCGTTGCTCGCTGGTTTCCCCGTAACACGACGTACTGACTGCTCGAATGCTCGCGGTGTAACACGTTACATTACACCCCGTAACGCCGGTCAGTACCCACCTTTAGAATTACAACCTAGCCGGGACTAAAAGAGCGACTTTGCCCCCCTAAATCGTAATATGAGTTAAAATATACATATTGCGGAAAGATAAAAGGGGATATTAATAAACGATCGAATACAAAAATAATTAAAGACTGATGCTATGAATAACTTGAGCGGTATGAATTTAAGTAAACGCAAAATTAACCTAACGACGAATACATAGATTGATAATAAAATACTGAGCGAGCTTACTTAAATACAAAATTGGATTGTGATAAGATATAATTTCAGATAGGTAAGTAGGTATATCAGATATAAGTAGATCCTCTACCACCTGGTTGCCAGATCGTTTTTTCCGCGCACCGTGCAAATTGTAAATCAATTATTACCAGCAGCAGTGCTCCCTCAACATCAACATAGGGTTATTCAAGGGCAATTAGCCGAAAGCCTATAGGGGACGATGTATAGATGCATGATAAAATATCACAAGAAGTGTGGCTCTTATCCTGAGGGAACTATAGGGAGATGAAAAATGTGCCATAAATTTTAAGTGACATCCCTAAAAACATCTGATTGAACATAATGATGATTGAACTGGGCATAATGAAAAGTGTATTACGATAACCAATCCAGACTCTCGAAAGTTATTAACTTATGCAACTTATTCTTATTGGATAGCGTTTAAAAACTAACATTTCAAATAACCAATAGGAATCGAAAATGGGTGGTGCTTTCAAAAAAAAAAGGATTAAAGCCCCCATACGACTCGCACTAGACTTTTTTATAGACTACAATACTCCTACAATTCTTTTTTAAATTAACACGCTGTTTGTTTGACGCTGCACATTGCACATTGTTATACGCTGTTTAAGGATAAGCAGAGGTCAGGTCACGAAATTACACAAACTCGAGCAAGATCGAGAGAGAGTATATTATTATTGTCTGTTTTATTTTACAATTTGCAATGATTTAATATAGCAACACGTACACTGCAAATTTTGCTCTTCATAAACCACCAGGCGCAAACATACGCAAAAAGAAAGTAACGTTTTGTATGCAAAATTCAATTCCGGATACGAAAAACATTCCTAGTGGCAATGGTTCTTGAAAAACACTATTTTATTTTCCTAGACTATTTTGGTTTTGGTTAATGGGTCATTCTTAGATATCTAGATATTTCGACCAATATATGACACAGCAACAATCCGATACGGACGTAAAAAACCGCACTCGAACGGATCTTTGTAATCTCGCGCACTAATCTCAGCTTACAGAATGAGAAGTTGAATGGCGGTGTCAGTTTGTGAAAAAACAAATGCCATTGAACCCGGGCGAATGCACTGGGCCTGGGGCCGTTAGCTTTAACCGAGGTCAGGGCGAATCGACGCCGGTGGATAGCACTCGCAAATAAGCTTGAAATGCCAGCTGTACCTACTCGTTTCTCGTATACGCGAGATGACCTTCTTTTTGTCACCTTATTGTGAAGGCCATAGACGGATTTCTTTTTGTTCTCCTCACTCCACACGAAATATACACACGATTTATACGAATGTAACTACATCTTCTCATGCTTAAAATTATTTTGACAACCTTCTTCGGGATAAATCAAAATTGCTGTATATGAACTCAAATCGAACAATCAATTTGATACATGCAGTGGATTCGCCGTGATTCATACAAACAGACAAAAAGTAAAGTTTTCTTAAAAAAATAATATTGTTAACTAGAAGATACCCGCGGCTTTGCCCGCGTAAATTTTAGTTTTGCACTATTCCTACAGGAACCATAGATTTTTCCCGATTTTTTTAATCGGGAAAAATCCAAGAAAATCCGTCGGAGCTGCAGTGTAATTATACTGATAGGTTCTTAGTTCTTACTTTTCTTTAGTTGAGGACTTTCAAAAAAATGATTTAATCCTTTTTCAATTCAAGTCTGGAAAAGCCGTGGGTGTTTTTAATTTTCCACTTGTGTACCTATTATTTCGTCGAAACGTCGTCACGTCGTATTAATTTTAAAGTTAATCGAATTGTGGGAATTAGCCATCGGTCGCAACGACGAATAGCAATCGTCCCAATCACGCATGCGCGTTCCGATCGATTTCTAAACATGTGAAGCTTTTTCTATTAGGTACACGTAAATGATATTTGTTAGACTATTATCAACCGTATTAATAACAAAACACAAAACCACATTTCAGTTTACATCGGCTGTTAACTGTAGATGCAAATAAAATGGAAAATTCTTTCCAAAAAACCAACTTCAAATGCCACTACAAAGAATGAAATAATTTTTAATGTACACCAATTCGAAGTCGGGCAATGTTTTGTTCAATCATTAATAAATTATCGACAATACCAAGGACTATCATTGAATGAACGAAACATTGCCCGACTTCGAATTGGTGTACATTAAAAATTATTTCATTCTTTGTAGTGGCATTTGAAGTTGGTTTTTTGGAAAGAATTTTCCATTTTATTTTATACTTTTTAGTGGAAAACAACTAATGCGCAAGGCATTGGAAAAAATGCCCACATCGCTTGAAGTATGCTTCTTAAATCTGAAGAGTTCCCTCAATTTCTCCAAGATCCTATCATCAGATCCTGACTTGATGAATACAGTCATTACTTGATGACTGCAAGGAAATGCAATCGTAACTATAAAAAATACCTAAATCGCTTCAAGTATACTAGCAAAATTTGAAGAGTTCCCTCGATTTTACCAACATCCCATCATCAGATCCCGACGTGATGACCATAAGACTACCTGGAAAAAATTACTCTTTCAAACAATACCCAAATCACTTCAAGTGTGCCTATAAAATTTGAAGTTTCCCTCGATTCCTCCAGGATCCCATCATCAGATCCTGACTTGATGACAATGGGACCATCTGTGAACTACACCCTATCAAACAAAAAAAAAATTTTCGAAATTGGTCCACGCATCTTCGAGTAATCGGGGAACATACATAAAAAAAAAAAAAATAAAAAAAAAAAAAAAAAGATTCCGACGAATTGAGAACCTCCTCCTTTTTTTGAAGTCGGTTAAAAAGTACGATTCTTGCTAAATTAAATTGCTTATAGCACCAGAGGGCGTTAGCAGTTTTTGGACGTATTTGATTGGAGAACTGAAAGATTGCTACAGGTGGTGGTAGGTTTGCAAATAAAATATTTGTTGATGAGTTACATGTTATACAAATTTCCTTAAATTTTATGTAGCAAAGGAAGACTGATACGGTTTCAAACAAATTTGGGGCTGGTCTGGTTGGTAAAAAGATGAAAGAGATATCAAACAATAGATTTACATATATATTAAGGAATCGGATAGCTCAATGGTGGCTCTTGGTACTGGAAAATACATTCAGTGTTGAGTACAAACCGAGCACGCAAATGGCGCAAGCGGATGAAATCCAATTCCATCAGATGATAATTTAATAGATGCCAGGTCAGGCATATGTACCTACGAAGTGCATTGACTGCAACCAGTTCAGTTATGCGGTGTTTCGCATTCCGCAATTACCAGAAAAGAGGCTGAAGCTCCTTGTGTGGGCAAGCGGTGTTCCGCTGTTACCAGAACAGAGGCCGAAGCTCCTTGTGTGGGCAAGCGGTGTTCCGCTGTTACCAGAACAGAGGCCGAAGCTCCTTGTGTGGGCAAGCGGTGTTCCGCTGTTACCAGAACAGAGGCCGAAGCTCCTTGTGTGGGCATGCGGTGTCCCGCAGTTACCAGAACAGAGGCCGAAGCTCCTTGTGTGAACAAGCGGTGTTCCACAGTTACCAAATCAGAGGCCGGACCTCCTTGTGTGGGCCAGTGGTGTTCCACAGTTACCAAATCAGAGGCCGGAGCTCTTGTGTGGGCAAGCGGTGTTCCGTAGTTACCAGAACAGAGGCCGAAGTAACAGTAGTCAGTTATATTACACAATCAGTAGTTTTCCAACCCAAGTTTCCCTATAATTATAATTGCTTCAAGATTAATACTTATTTAATATTTTATTAAACGAGTTTTTTATATAAACATTTTTTAAATGTTATTTAATTGCATAATCTAAGGTCGTCGCTCGCGCTCTCAACGACAGGTCCGTGAGTGCGTGACCTTTTTCTTGTAGTGTAAGGGTGTTAATTTGTAATTTGCCGCGGATGCTAGGCTAGTGTGCGTGAAAAATCGTGTGACGGCTCAGTATGCGAACTTTGATTATTTATTGCCGCACTTTTGAAGTCGCGTGCGGCCTCTTGTAGTAAGTGCAATCAAACGTACCGATTCTTCAGCAATAGTCTTATCCACTTATCAGATCTCAACTACTAGTGAGAGAATACTACTATCTTAGAATGTCGGACAACTTCCATTTCTTAGCAAACTTTTCTCTCGCGTAGTCAAGTTGACACTAAACCCTGCAAGCATACTTGCATTCGAGCAGCCAAAAAATTATAGCCTATGGAAATTAAAGAGATTGGATGGAAATTAAAGAAAATTATACTTATATTTTATATACTTTATTAAATAGTCACTTCTTTTTAGGGTTCCGTACCAAAATGGTAAAATGGAACCCTTATGGTGCGACTTTGCCCGTCTGTCTGTCCGTCTGTCTGTCCGTCTGTCCGTCTGTCTGTTCGTCACACTCGATTATTTCAGTAACTACCGGTGCTATCGATATGAAATTTGGAATAGTTGTGTATATTAGTGGCCCGATGACACTGGAATAAAAAAAAATGGAAATTATTTTTGTTCTTATTAAAAAGGGGGGAAAATCGGAGGGTTGAAATTTAAAAGTGAGATAACTGTACTGTGTGGGGTATCATATGAAAGGGTTTACTTTGTAAATTCCAAAACCGATTTTTAATTATTTTTATTCATGATAGTTTTTGATTTATCGGGGAAAATGTCTAAAAAAATACCGTTTCCCCCCCTTATCTCCGGAGTTTACCATTCGAAAAATCTCAAATAATTATGGTAAATAGGAATTTACGTATATTTTACAGGAAAACTATAGCCAATGCTCTAACTAGCATAGTTTTTTTGATATTAACAATAAACCTCTACAAACAAAGTTAGTTTTGCGGTTCATTAACAAAGGTAATTATTACCGTTTTACATCTTTGGTCGTTACAGTTTTGGTCGTGTTACATCTACATTAGTACGAACGAATCTTAAAAGTACCTAGCTATAACTACCTAAGCTTATTTAATGTAGTATGGAACCCTCGGTGCGCGAGTCCAACTCGCACTTGGCCGGTTTTTTTTTTACTTGGCGTAGAAAAGTTTCTTCACTACAACTATCGCTTCCACTCATATTTATGACGATAGCAAAAAATTAAGTTAGTGTTAATAACAAAACAGTGAACAAAACGTTAAAAGGTTAGTTTTCATAACACAGCAAACAGCTCCCGAAAGAACTGAAAGCAGAAGAGAATACAAATATATTCTTAAACAATTTAAAAGACTTCCTGAAAAAAAAGCGTATTATCATGTTAATGAATTTTTAGATCAAAAATGAAAGCATTTGTTAAATTGTTATTCGACACAATAAGTCCGCCTCCCTGGTTACAGCGCCCTTACAGGGTTCCGCTATTTTAATGGTAAATTGAAAAAAATGTAACTAAATAAATAAATGAAATAAATGAAAACAATGTTTGTTTATAAAAATACACGTACCCTCGTTTATATATAGGTTTTCTCGGGACACTTTTTTCGTGAATTATGTATTACACCCCGGGTCCTTAGATAGTACCTAAGTCAATGGCACCAAAGATGATGCAGGAACCACTCTATGATCTGTACATAAATACCTACCTATAACCTACGCTATATTGTTCACACAATACAATTCACAACAACAGGAAAAGCTATATGAATGCATTCGACTGATAAGGGTCCTCCCTTATCAGTCGAATGCATTCATGTAACGCGGGTCACGGTAGTATGACGTGAGAGGCGAAGTCTTCTGCGAACGGTACGGAACGGTAAGGCTTCTGCGAACGGGTTATAACAATCGTTTGCCGTCGGCAAATTACAAGACAGCGAGCATTTCTAAACTTACTATTTGACATCGCCTGATAAGTGAAGAGCGCGGGTCACGGTAGTATGCAGTGGGAGGAAAAGTCATCGGCAAAACTTTTATGGTCACTTTTCCGTGGGCAAATTGCCAAACTCCTCCGAAACGGCTCGACAGATTGTTATGAAGTTTTCTATATGTATAAGTTCGGTAGGTTTGCGAATAGGACGTAAGCTATTTTACATACCTATATAGCAAAACAACGTTTGCAGGGCTAGTCTAACATAAAAATCTCGTGTCTCGTGTACAAAGTCCTCCGAAACGGCTCGACCGATTGTTATGACATTTTCTATGTATATTCGGTAAAACTGAGCGTACGTAAAGTCGTAAGCTATTTATTTTCCGTACCCCTGAATGGCAAATCAATGTTTGTCTAGTAAGCTAGTAATAAAGTAATAATTTTCATCGAATTCAAAGGTCGTGTAATACAAAATTGTATTTATAGTTTTAATCTGCAGGTCACTAATAATCGCTTAAAAAGACCGTTTACTCCGTTAAGAGAGCCGTGTTTCCATTTCATTTTGACTACATACGGAGCTAGCTTGGCTCATAATCGTGGTGACTATATTTTAAAATTGCCTTAGTTTACATTATGGAACAATGCAATTTGTATACAATTTCAGGGTTATTAAAATACAACTTTACTTCTCGAGTTATCAATGTGTTTGTATTATGCCTGTGTAAATACAGGATGAAATCACGGTTATTTCTTTGAATGTGAACTATGTTTGTTGTTTTTTCTAGTATGCGTGATGTATGTGTGCTATATACTATACTCTTTCCATTCGTTTATATTTTCTCTTTGACAATGAAACAGATATAGCAATAGCGAGGGACCAGAAAAAAATTGCTATATCTGTAACGAGACATAGAGGAAATTAACAAATGGAAAGAGTTTAATTGTTTTGTCTATGTGGTAGTGAAATTGATGGAAGGGGCAAGGGGAGCGTCGGTTTCAAACAAATTATTGCCTGTGGCATATCACCCTTGTTTCCGTAATCTGATAATGGATTACACGAGTACCTATATACGTATTAATACCTGTATTGAGCCAATCCGATTTGATAGGTATTAATGGACAATGAATTTGCGAGATTGGAGATTACACGGTATTTTAATATTATGCATGAATTGAAAGCCTTTCGTCTGCCTTTGTTGTATTTATATTATTAAGTAATTTCTCATAACTGTCTGTTTTATGCTTTCTGTTATATGCGGCTTGGATGCGGCGTTTCAGCTTGCATAAAATACGCATAATTACGAAAATAAGACGTGAAAGAATACTATACTTACTCCTTTCTAAGAAAAGTGTTGGGAACCAAATTAGCACTTATCTATTAGTAGTTAATTTGTAAATAAAGATTTCAATGTACCACTTTTAATATAAGTATTATCAGTTATAATAGTATCATGTTAAGATGATAAATAACGTTTTTGCGAACTCTAATATTTCTCGTAGACTCCTTGGAAATACCTTGTCGTATTAAATCAATTAAGAAAAGCGGACAACTCTGTAAAAAGTTATGCGTGGTCATCTGTTTTTTCCGATATATAAAATTCTCGTGTCTCGTGTTTGTTAAAACAACGTTTGCCGGGTCAACTGTTATGTATATATGTAACCGGAAATGTGTGAAAACCAGGAATTCTATGCAATTCCTAGATAATACGTATACAATTCCTGACTTATTTAGGAAATGTGTGAAAGGAAAATTTTAACATCAAGCAATAGAAATGTGTGAAATAGATTTTTTTGCACACATTGCCGGCCGATTTTGGGATTTCTATAGATTCCCTATGAATTGTATACATTTCCTGATTACATACATTTACTGTAAGATATACAAATAAATAAATATATATCAGGACATTACACACATCGCAATCTAGCCCCAAAGTAAGCAATAGTTTGTGATATGGGTACTAGATAACTGATAAATATACATACATACTAATATCGTTCGTGCGTTCAGCCGATGGATATGTCCACTGCTGGACAAAGGACTCCTGCAATGATTTCCAGCCCGCACGGTCCTGCGCCACTTATATCCAGCGCCTTCGCGGCGACTCTTTTTAACCGACTTCAAAAACTAACACTAATAGTCCTTCACTTCAAAAACTAACACTAATAGTAAAACAATTCACTAATAGTCCTTCGTATTGTCGATAATTTTGTCGTTTCTTTGCACAACAAGTTTATAATACGAAGGCCTATTAATGATTGAACAAAACATTGCCCGACTTCTAATTGGTGTACATTAAAAATTATTTCACTCTTTGTAGTGGCATTTGAAGTTGGTTTTTTGGAAACTATTTTCCATTTTTAATGTCGTCAGAACTCAGATCGTCAGTCCATCTGGTCACATACTAATTAATATACATAAATATAATATATTAAAAAAACTCAGATACTGGAAAACATTCATGCTCATCAGACAAACATTTACGAGTAGTGGGAATCGAACCCACGACCTTCGTAGCAGACGGCAGGTTCGCTACCGCTACGTCATCGATATACCATAGTGGTATATCGATGCGCTACGTCAATCGGTCGTCAAGGATTGCTCGTTTAAAGATATAAGATAAGATACGCATCGAGTTGCGAACATCCTGCGCTTTTTGACGTCAGTTACAAAGCGGAAAATACGCTTATTACTTGTTTAACACATTATTCAGCTAGACCTAATGTGTCTTTTTTCTTGTCCACAGATAAATACAGCTTCGCAGAAAATCGCATTAATAAATAATCATAAAATGTGATTCGATCCGGACCCGATTGGTGAGTTTTATTGGATTACATCGATGTTGTTATAATTTTGCGCTCTGTAATTATTAGTACATAGTTTCTATAAGCTGCCCTTGCGTGATGCGAATTGTTCATATATTTTTTGTGTCTTCACTATGCGATTGAATTGTAATTATTATGCTAAGCTTAGCTGTGCGTACCACGTACCTAATGGTCAAATATATATAATAATGATTGTTATCAATGCTGCTATCAATGCTTTATATTCAATGCTCTTGAGCGCTCCGTAGAGAAGGTCTCAAAGAAAAATTCTTGTATTGTTACAGAGCAAAGATGTTGAAAATTTTGTCGCTTGGAAAAACGTCCGCTTGGAAACTTAAACCAACCAAGAAATATTATATCAGGTAAATATTATTAACACAATTTTCGTCAACACAATCTTTTAAGCATTAAGCTATTATCTTTAGATAAGATCCAATATATCTAGAAAAATATTTTTATGTGTACCTAAATGAACGTAGCGAATGAAAAGCTCTTGCGATATTCTCTCACAAATATTTACATTATCATCCAGTTTTTATATTTTGATTATACTTATCAGCTTATATTCTAGTAAATGGTTTAACATTGTGTTACAAGTCATTAGCATAGTTTGCTTTGTGTAGCGTTGTTTCATGTAACATCAATCCAGAGTTTCACTCCAACAAATCTATAAACTTCTTCACTAATATTATAAACAGGAAAGATTTGTATTTTTGTGTGTGTGTATGTTTGTAATGAATAAACTCAAAAACTACTGCGCCGATTTCAATAAAAAATTACCATAAGAAAGCTACATTCACCTTGGATATATTTATTGCAAGAAAATATCCTTACGAAAGCTTTAGTAACGTAACCCAAGATGTAAAAAATGCCACAAAACATCTTATGCGCTGCGGAAACTATTGATGATAGAGCAAAAGTATGTTCTACAATATTAAAGAACATATTAATAACTACAAAAAACTTCGTGATACTATATGTCCAACTATTATGGTTTTGTCACAATAACATCCGCCGCTAGTAATTAATATATATTGCTCTGCGATGGTTTCAAATTGTAAATTCGTTCTTGATTTTAATAACGTATTCGTACGTTGCTGTAGCGGACATGGAACGGTTTGAATGGAATTTGTTATGCATTTTGGCAGCTTGCTGATATCCAGTGCAGCGCGGTTCGTCGAGGCTCCATTGCAGAGTTCAACACACTAAAAATATTCAGGTAGGCTGAATGAAAATGACGAGAGAAAAGTATTCTTCATAATTTTTATGTTCTGAAATAGTACCGCCTACCGCAGCCAGCAAATTAGGCATTGATGAATGAATGTGAATGAAGACCGAGGCGAAGCCGAGGCACACAATCGTAAGTCCATCAATGTCTAGTTTTGGCCAAGGTTTGTATAGTATTTTTCTCAAACAATGCGCAAAAATTAAAACCGATTTTGCGCCCGTGTCAGCGAAGAGATTTTATTTCATAAACAGCTTTCTATTTGCAAGCCAGTTCGGAATTTCAATTTAACCTTTGAAAAATTGCCATGTGTCTCAGAAACAGATCCTTACATTTTTAAATTACAGGACAGATGAGTTTAGGATATAATTTATTTGGTCGCTAAACCACGACATATATGGATTTTCATACAACTTCTGCCGGCTCTGCTTTGACAGTACAGCAATTTCGATATATCTCATAGAAAAAATAATACTCAATTTTCCAACCATTGTTTGAGAAAAATATTTGTTATTTATTATTGCAAGCGAACCTACTATGATGAGTATATTTCTCTCAATCACATCTCCTTTTCAGTTTGATAAATCCTTTTTAGGTTCATATTTTATATTTTTTTATATTTTGTAATATATGTCAGTGTTTTGTTAAAAGCTAATGCGATTTTTTTGTTACCTAACAACCGTTTTAAGTTAACAATACCCATGTTTTTTTGGTTTTACTGTCATTAAATAAAATAGTAGAGTGTTGCATCGAGCGGTAAGTGAGTTATTAATATTTTATTTATTTATTATTAATTATTAATGTTGTAATTAAATTATTATATTGTTTGTATTAAATTATTATATATTGTATTATTAATGTTGTGAATGACGTTAAATTAGCGTGAGTGCTTTAAATTATTTCTACTTACTCACTTAAGCAAGGTGCGTAATCTACTATTCTTTCAACTACTCTACCTACCGTGATAAAATATATCTACTGAAAAAACTTCATAAAACAAGGAATTTACTTTATTCTGAGGTTGTTAAATTTCAAGTATCAAAGTTACTTTGGTCAATATAAAGTTATTCCTTGGTACAAAACACACGTAATTTGTTTTTAAGTTTTCAGGCTTTCACGAAGTCAGTTTTATGCAGCCGATTTTTATTTTCAGCCGGTATATTTTTGACCTAAAGCATACATTTAACTCCTTCGGAAGGGATTGACCAATTTTCATGAATTTTTTTGTCTACATTCAGTTGGTCAGAGTTCCTAAGCTATTTTTCTAAAAACTTGAGTCTTAAATGGCAAGGACGAACTTCGTTTCTGAACGCATGTGATATTTGTTAATGAAAGTCTCCAGCTGTAGATATTATACGAGATCACATTAGTTTTAATTTGGGAATGAAAATGAAAATGAAAATATTTATTTTTCACATAGGCCTAAATAACAGGCTCTTATGAAAAGTCAAAACTCTCCCGCCACGCGGGAAATGCTATTATATTACCTAGGCCCCAAAAGAATTTTCACTTCTCCCTAGGGCGAGAAAGCAGTATGAAAATTATGGATTTCCTGCTAATTATGGATTTCCGCAAAATAACGCCTGCTTCCATTCAATAGTATGAAAATCCTTTCTCACCCTAGGGCTGCAAAGCATTTCTAAATTAGAACATAACGTAATCTCATATTGCGTCTATAACGTCTAAAGCTGAAGACTTTTTTTATAACACATACGTATCAGTAACAAGTTCGACCTTAGAGTTTGTACAGGTATATTACTTTTTTGTTTTTACATTTTATTATGATATCAAGAAAAATAATAACTTCTTTTTAGTTTTATCAATCATAAAGGAAATCTAATTAAATTGATTTTGGTCTCGTGTCCTTTGAATGCCTCGCCATGCTCAGGAATCTATTCTTTGACCCTAGAATCCTTCGCCGCTCAGCATTCAAATTTGACACTCGGCCCAAAACTCCATTTTGCGGCCTTACATAACAAATAACTATTTCTGCCCTAATGAACATTGAAAATGTTTTCCCGCCCTTGGGAGAAATGAAAATGCTTTTGCGGTCTATGGACTATAATATCATTTCCCGCCCGCTTTTCAGCCTTTAAAAAGATCTCTTTTCCGAGCGGGTTAGATGAAAACACATTTAGTTCATATCAAATAAACATTGTTCAAACGTCTCATTTACTTCATATTGGTTCCCAATGGAAAATGCAGAAAATAGTCTTTCGTGAACCAATAATATGAGGTAAGTGAAGGTTTTTAAGGTATGTTTTTATAAAAAAATATGCGGCTGTGATACTATTATTTGCGCAAAACTTTACCATATAAGGCTAAAATGAGAAGTGGGTTTAATATTTGCGAAAAACTAAATAAAACTATAATTCCGAAGGTTCATGGGGCCGAACCACCTTAAACAAGACTAAACTAAACTAACCTACGGGCTACGTGCCGTTTCAAATACAGCAGTATTATTCAGTTTCAATACTATTGTAACTTAAAATAGCAGTAACTTAAAATAACTTCCTGTAATCAGTGTAAAAATTAATCAATGAAAGGACAATGATCATTGATGTATGGAATCCGTATCAAGCTGAATCAAATTCACCTTTAATTTTTATATACTACGGTCTCCTTTACATTAACTTCGTTAACTCCTACAATTATTACTTTTTTAATTAACATCTGGATTCTAAAGTTATAGGCAAACAAACTAGTAGGTATCCTTAGTAAAATCAGTATGACACGAAATGTGCATCGAAAAGAAAGTAACGTTTTGTATGCAAAATTAAATTCCGGATATAAAACACAAATTTCTTGTGTTTATGGTTCTTAAAAACGCTATTTTATTTCCCTAGACTATTTTGGTTTTGGTTCCGAGGAAATTTTGATACCACCTTTGGTCATTTTCCTTTCACCTTTTTCTTGTTCATATGTCTGTATACTTAGTTTTATAGATTGTGTCAAAAAAATGTTTTCAGCATTGATATATACTTATGGATTTCGGGTCAGCGCTAAAAAGTGTCCGAACCGAAAGAGAGCCAAAACGCGAAAAGGTTTCTAATCGCACTTCAGTCTCGTGTTTGATTCATCAGAGAGAACACGCGTTAATAATGCCGCTCTTTGTTTTATTCACACATATACAAAATTAGGCTGTATGATAATGGTTTAACACATAAATTACAAAACAATGTTTTAGTTTGTTTATAAAAATACAGATGTACCTACATTTGTTTTTTATAAAGGTTTTCTTGGGACACTTTTTCGTTAATTTTGTATTACACCCGGGGTCCATAGATTTATATCTCAATGGTTTTCAGCAATCTTTTCAGCATCAACAACGTTGCAAAGCTTGCTCTTTGCCTCGTGAAAGACTTGGGTAGTGAGATGTACCATGTACATCACAATTCTCACTACCTTGTCTTTCATGCGGATCGAGCATATGTCGACGAAGTTCTTCGCATTGCTATTCAGGAGCCAGCAAGAAAGGGTGAGTCAGAGGTGAGATGCCGGCAAACTTTTGAGCATGAAGTGGGGGCAAGTTAGCGCACGCGCCTTTTAAATCCTTTTGGTAGTAAGTGCGAGGTGCATTGACTTCATGTTCAAGAAGTTTGCCGGCATTTTTTTTTAATACAAATTGCCTTATTTGTACAGAAACAAATTGGAAACGATGATCCTGCAGAAGTATAAACTGTGTTGCAGTGATCATCGCCCTCCTCATACAATGTACAAATTTGTAGGTAGTTTATTTGCTATGATTGACTAAATTAAATAGGTAGTAAGGTGCTATTATTATAAATTTAGAAAGTACCTGGGGGGACCATGCTTTGCTCCGTTACTATTTTAGATGGTAAGCGAATATTCTTATCTTATCATTGTGCCATGTCAAAAACTTGTGGCGATAATAGATTACTTGACGACAAATTACAACAATGTAAAAAGCTTCCACACAAACTAATAACTTAAATAAATAATTAATTTAATTAACATTCAAATACCACATTAATTTTAGAGACAGTGCTAAAATTATTCATTTATCTATTGAATTTTTATTTTATAGTGTACAGTGAGAAATATATTACAACTTCTTTGTTTAAAGAAATTGTGATTTCTTTGTGTAAAGTATTATATCTGAAAGCAATGTGAGCACTAGCAAATGCCCGCGGCTTCGCTCACGTTGAACTTGTTTTACTCCCTCAGGCGTTTAATTTCTAAAATTAATTTAACATTTTAACCACAAAATTTGTCTCCTGCTTGCTGGTAATAGTCACATATTGATTTTGAAAAAATTCGGTGGTCACAAAATAGCTCAATATGGTTGCCATTTTTTTAGGGTTCCGTAGGTACCCAAAGGGTAAAACGGGACTCTATTACTGAGACTCCGGCGTCCGTTCGTCCATCCGGCCGTGCTTGCTTGCTATACCATATTTAGATATATAAGATCAATATTGTGGCCACTTTTTTAAATTTTTATTACAAATTCCTTCTCTATGCTTGCTGCCATAGTCAGATATCGATTTTCAAAGCAATCGGTACATTACGAAAAAAATTCAAAATGGCGGACATATTTTTTTTGACCACAAATTCCTTCTCTATGCTTGCTGCGATAGTCAGATATCGATTTACAAAATAATTGGTCAAATAACAAAAAGGTTCGTAATTTTTCCTTCTCAAAATTTGAATTTCGATAATCCCCGTATTCATGACCTAATGTCAACCTAGGTACCAAAGGACATTGCCCACCCCCCATAGACACCTTGGCCCTGGGTACCCACTCTTAAACCTGTGTGAGGCTGATTGTATGTGGGTTGAGCAAGGCATCGGATACGGCATTGGTTTAACAAGTGGAAAATTAAAAAATTTTAAAACACCCACGACTTTTGCAGACTTGTAATTGAAAAAGGATTAAATATTTTTTTTTAAACTCCCCGACTAAAGGAAAGTAAGAACTAAGAACCTATCAGTATAATTACAAATCCAAGAAAATCCGTCGGAGCTGCTGTGTTAATAAAAAATTATTTAATCCTTTTTCAATTACAAGTCTGCAAAAGTCGTGGGTGTTTTAAATTTTTTTAATTTTCCACTTGTTTTATAGTTTTTCGATTAATATATGAATGTAATTTAAATTAAATTATTATTAAAAAATGAAAATTAATCTTCAAACTAGCCATTAGCTCCTCTAGCAGCGTTTGAAGGCATCATCCCGTCCAAGTCATAAAGAGACGTTTATTGTGGCGCCCCCTGCTGTTCAATCTGCTGAACAATTATCTACGAGCCATTGCCAATGACTCACTAATATTTTATACAAAACTGTATCCAAATCGGTTCAGTCGTTTTTGTAATAATTGAGAACATTCGTTTGCACTGTAAATGTTTTTTATGGCGCCCCCTGGTGACCAATGTTCGTAACAACTATCTAAGAACCATCGCCAATGAATACCAAACATTATATAGAAAACTGCATCTAAATCGGTCAAGCCGTTTTTGAAATAAATGGGAACATTCGTTTGCAATATAAATGTATTTTATGGCGCCCCCTGGTGATCGATGTTCGTACCAACTATCTAAGAACCATTGCCGCTGAACACCAAACATTATACAGGAAACCGCATCTAAATCGGTCAAGCCGTTTTTGAAATAAATGGGAACATTGATGTGCACACACAAACAAACCAACAAACAAACAAACAAACAAAAATATTTTTCCATTATTGGTTTTTGTGAACAATTTAACATACAAACAAACATAACATCTCAATAATTAAGTACCTAATGTACAAACGGTCTCTCACCCTAAACGCATATACCCGTACTCCGTTCCGTCGTGGGTAAAAAGAGTAATCTATAAAACCAGGGCCTTCGAAGCTAGCCACCACTATACCCAAGTTCGTGCTGGGGTCTCCATGAGAAACGGGTACGAGATCCATATTCAAGCTGTGATTGTTAGGGTTAAAAGAGTCGCCCGAGTCCTTTTTAAGCATAAATGTTGCTTAATTATCATATCTGGGAAAATAAACACAAATGACAGGTACAAACATAAACACTTCATGTTGATTTGTTATATGACAACCACAGGTGTCATAAGTGTCTTTCTTTGATATTTGATTATACGATTAATGTTGCCATATTAAAAGGAAGATCAAAAACCGATATTGATGTATCGATTATTGACTTATTTCTCTTGAAATTATTTCATAAAGGTATATTATTATGTTTACGGAAGTAAATTCTTTTTATTTTTAAATCCTGTTTTACCTTATTTTATTAGGTATTTAAAGCTATGTTTTAACAGTAATTAATACCTATGGAAAATTAATTGTACTAGATATTAGTACAGCTGTAATAAAAACAGTAAGCAATAACGATTATAACGTATCAAATCAAATTAAATCAAATCATAATGTTTAATCTTCCACATAGGCCAAACTTACAGGCACTTGCGCAATGTCAGACTTTATGGTCACGTTCGGAAAGCAGAAGAACGGACAGGATACTGACGAAGTGCCAGTCGGCACATTTGTATCTAATACAAATAATAAAAAAATAAAATAATAAAGAAGCCTTTATGCTAATACAAATAAACCTTATTTAAAATAAATCGATATTGTTCGATTTAAGTATAAAGTAAAAATCGATTAAATCGATCGATATTAAAATGTGGCTACACTGAATGCATTCAGACTGAATGAAGCTCAATGGGCTGACAGAAAAAGGTTTTCGATTTCCTTTATTGTTTCAATACTTATTTTTTTTCAACAAATTGTAGAAATCTTCTTTGGATAAAATAATAATTTTATAGTTAGTGAAAAAATACATAGTTTTTTTCGGCAAAAGGATATTGTTGGGCACTGCCGGGCCATATATGGGCATCTCCCTTTCAGATCTCTACGACTTTTAATTTCGCCGGAATCCCTGGAACAACGCAAAAATTACACTTTTGTATGGGAAAATTCCTTAAATGTACGATATTCACCCCTTAAAATTTGAATTTTCTTTTTCCATTCAATAAATATTTCACATATCCTGCAATTTCAGCATGCCAGGGCATTCATTTCATGGGGTTTGATATTGTCTTATTGCACATAATATTTATGGATATTGAGGTTTCTAATAAAACTTTTTTTGAAATTGAATAGTGTGCGCAAGAGACGCTTCCAAAGCGGTATAAAATGTGTGTGTTCCACCCAACCACGGTAACTTCTAAAATAAAAGAATGATTAAACTAAAAAATATATATTACCATACAAACTTCCACCGAAAATTGGTTTGAACGAGATCTAGTACCTACCTAAGTAGCTTTTTTGGTATTAACCATTAAGGCTTTAAGAAGGCCGAATGATAGTTTACAGGGGGACGGAGCAGCCGCGTTCACACTGATTTACTTAAATTTCGGGGAAATTATTACTTTACACGATTGTTAGAAGGCCTAAAAATAAAACTGTCAATCAAAGTTGTTGTAATTTTTATGTACTTTTTTTTGTGCAAGAATTAATTAAATAGCTTGTGCCATTTTACAGACAATTTTCAAAGTATGACAAAATGAGAAGCGTCTGAGAAAATTTATTTTCTTGTCAATACCGATTGTTCTTAAAACCCTTTTTCCGTTACATATTTTTTCTGTAAGGATTCGATGATCAGTTCTTCAAACAAAATGCCTTAAACATCGTAAAAAAGAGCCAGTTTGCCAGCTCTTAAAGCCTTAAACTCAAAAAACAAAATTAAGTTTGCGGTTGAAGTGGGAAAAGTGATTCTGGATTAGTTTTTCTATACAAGTAACGGTCAAGTCAAGTCAAGTCTTTTCTTTTTTAATTGTGGGAAGGGTGCCGTAGTTTACGTAGTATATATTAATTATCAGTGCCAGCGGAGCGTGCCCTACTCCTTAGTATTCTAACGCCCTGTTAGAATACTTAGGTGGTTCGGCCAAAGTAGCCCGCGAAATTCAAATTAAAAAGGGGAATGAAACCTTAATATAGTAGATATTTCAATCCACGATGTCGCGCCCCACTTTGTCAAAATTGTTTATGTTTCTTTCAATTAGCACGGAGTTTGACAGAGTGGGGCGCGCCGTCGTGAATTGAAATATGTATTGTATAGGCCCATGGCATCGTTATTTTTTTTATAATAGCTTAAATTAAGTCTCAAAACCGTAATCTTTGAGATTTGCAAGAATGCTCTAATGTTCTTATCAGGCGCTATCTTTATGGTGTGCGTTCGGCCAGCGGAATTATATCGAATTTCTTCGTTTTAAGTATGTATATGTTAGATATTTAGTCCATTAAGCCCTCTAAATGTCCCCGAAATTAGAAATTTGTCCACCCAGTTTAAACTGTCATGTAAAAGGCGGTTTTTGTGACCTCCAATACTTGGTAGGTTTATCACTACAATAGGTTTCTGGCCAGTTTTTCGTTGATAAGTAATAAGTATCTCTTTGATTTTAACGATGAGCGAATATTTAAAACATAGACATTCTGCCATAGTAATTTGGTCATTGTGTTTTTGGTGAATTTCTCAAAAACGGTTGGATGCACAAATTTCAAACTTTTGAAACAATAACACGACAAAACGGGCTAAATACCTACAGAACTCAAATCAATAAATTCGATATCGTTTGGCTGTGACAACGCTAGCAAAAAAAAGGGAACGTTCCCCCAGCGGAAAACGTTTTTGGAGGATATCTCAAAAACTACTGGGTGTAATAATGCTGATTATCCATACTTATTAAATGTTCTTAGTTTTCCTATGGCATCAAATCTAAGCTCATGCTTTCAGCAGAACTAAAAAAAATCTTAATTCTGGAGGGCTATTTTGCAAGATGAGTACAAGTATGGTTATATAAGTAACTGGCTAAGAGCTAAAAGCAATAAAACTGTTAACAATAGCATTTCACACCTTGTAAAGTAATAGTCCCAGATGTTTGAGAGCGAAATTCAACCTAAGGCAATCTGTTTTTAAAGATAAATAAAAATCTATATTATTTCTCGTACACAAATAAATCTCTACGAGGGCTGTCGAATATTTTAAGCTGATTAAACCAAATAATTATCTCTGTAGTAAGTAGATAATATCTAAATGATAAAACATATAAAAAATATATAAATATAAATTCAAATGATCGTGTTGTTACTGCCAACACTATCTTCTTTCTAATATATAAAATTCTCTCGCTTTTCTTTGTTACCAAACTCTTCCGAAACGCATGGACCGATAGTTATGAAATTTTCAGGGTATATTCTCTGGGTCTGGGAGCAGGTTATCTATTTTAAGTGAGAAAAAATGTAAATGGCGAAACAACGTTTGCCGGGCCAGCTAGTCTAATATATAAAATTCTCTCGCTTTTCTTTGTAACCAAACTCCTCCGAAACAGCTGGACCGATCGTTATGAAATTTTCAGGGTAAGATCTCGGGTCCGGGAGCGGGTTGTTATCTACCTATATTTTATGTCCCTAAACGGCAAAACGAAGTTTGCCCGGTCAGCTTGTAATTATATAATATTTTTTTTCATTTCAATATACAGTTGAATTTGAGTTCTGTTTTTTTCAACGCCATCGCCTTGCATCGGTCCGATTTGTCTGAAAGGTCATATTTCTGCAGTGCGTTTCAATTGCGTTCTCCTATGGGTGAAACATTAGTTTTTTTAACCGACTTGAAAAAAATGAGGTTCTGTTTGTGACCCGTATGTATGTAATATGTATGCATGCTTGTCCGTGATTATTTCGCGTTTGGCAGAACTGATTTTGATGCGGTATTCAGTAAAGTATTTGTTACATTCTGGAGACAGTTTTAGTATATTAACCAACTTCAAAAAAACAGGAGGTTCTTAGTTTTACTTTCTTTGGGGCTAGATTGCCATGTGTAAAATATCCCGTATATACTTATTTATTAAATAAATTCCCGCAACTCGGTACTAGATGGCAATAGAGTCCTTAACAAGAGAAGAATGAAAATGCTATATGTAAGAGAAGAATGTAATCCTAATGCATGTGTCAATTGTAAAATTACTATATTTAAGAGACAAAACTGTACCTATTCTCTTTTATGTGAACTGTGTTCTTTCGAGAAATAAGGCTCTTTAAACCGATATGTTGCTAAAGTCCGGTCGCGGAATAGGAAGAATTTCGTACATTAACCTGTTACTACCTGTCTCTGTCACTCCCGCGTCAAAATAATGCGTCACGCACGCACAGGACGGCGGTCATTGCATCTGTGCGAGCGTGACGAATTTTTTTTCATCGAGACGAGACGAGCGGCGAGACGCGAATCCATGAAGCATTGTACAGGATATACATATATTATATCAAACGGGTTTGATCTGAACAATTTTGAACTTTACCAACGAACGGTTAAAACATTATTTTCTCTAACTCGAGTCTTATTCTGTAACACCTAGTTTCAAAAAGTAAAAAGTCCTCGCGATACGTTGAATGAATGAATTTGAAAATCGACGAACCTTTTCATGCTGTGACTGTACTTATTTAAAAAAGAAGAAGGAAGTGGCTGTATGAGGAAGGCTGAGGACGTGCGTTTGGTAAGGGCTATGTCCAACAGGCTGAGTTGATGATGATGAAAAAATGTTTGTGAAAAATGTGAATTTGGTTTAAATAGGTAAACGGATACATAAAAAAATTGGTCAAGAGCGAGTCGGGCTCGCGCATTGGGTTCCGTACCATCAAGACCCATACCCAATAGTATTAAAGTAATTAAACACCCCTGCCCACCAAATTTGAAAACGGGCAAAAAAATCATGTTAGTTGTATGGGAGTTCCTTAATTTTTTGTTTTATTTTCATTTAACTATTTATTTCTACAGTAAATATATAACTAAATATTCTGTGAAAATTTGAAGCGTCTACCTGTTACCGTTATCAATATCGAGCAAAAAAGCAAAAGAATCACGTTTGTTGTATGGGAGCTATTTATGGAAATATTTAAGGGTAAATATTTATTTAATTCTATTTTTAGTATTTGTTGTTATAGCGGCAACACATCATCTGTGAAAATTTCAAGTCTATCACGGTTATCTATATATATACTCTATCATATTATCACGGTTCAAGAGATACAGCCTGGTGACAGACGGACGGACAAACGGACAGACGGACGGCAAAGTCTTAGTAATAAGGTCCCGTTTTTACCCTTTGGGTACGGAACTCTAAAAAAAAGATACAATCGATTATAAAATCAAAGGTTTAAAGCTATATAAAGGTATTCTGGAGAAAGGAGGATATTTAATTGTTGTATCTAAGGCGTTTATAAAACACTACCCTTTAGCTGATTATATATTTTCAATAGACACTTACTTAGTTTAGAGTCTAACTTAAGCTGTAATTTTTACGGTTCAGTGCCCAAAAGGCTAAAACGGGACCCACCCACTAACCATAATCGCAGTTAAGTATGCTAACCATTAATGTGTTTCGGCCCTATCGGCCATTTCGAGCTATCAAGAACCAATATGAAGTAAATGAGTATTGTCGAGCAGAGTTTTTAATAAAAAAAATATGATGAGTAGATGCATAAATTTTGTGCCCGCAAAACTCATTGCCATAAGCCTACGATGTATAAATAGCTCGCTATTAGCGATAACCTAAATAAAATCTGAATTTTCGCGCCCGGGCGGTACGCATCCCCTTAAGCAGCAAGTGACTGATATTCAGTGGAGTGGATAAACGTATTCAGCATAAATCAGTGTTCGAATTTGAGCTCATACATAATTGGAGTGACGTAATCGTTTCAGCAAAACACGTGTGAAAAGCTCCCTTGATTTTCATCCGATATTTATTCAGTCTTGATATTTTCCTCTCGAGAAACGGTTCACTCACCACCGTAGTGGGAATTTTGCCGCTTTATGTAAGTACTTTATTAACTGATCTGACTTTCCGTTTAGGGTTCCGTATCAAAATGGTAAAAACGGGACCCTATTACTAAGACTTCCCCGTCCGTCCGTCTGTCACCAGGCTGTATCTCTTGAGCCGTAATAGCTACAGACTTGAAATTTTCACAGATGATGTATCTTTGTTGCCGCTGTAACAACGAATACTAAAAATAGAATAAAATAAACATTTAAAGCGCCTCCCACACAATATACGTGATTTTTTTTGCTAGGTCTGTGCTAGAGAACTATCGATATGAAAGCTGACGTCAAAAATGCGTTTTGGTTGATGGCATCCTTATCGGTCTATCACAAACTCTCACAAACGCTCACAAAATGTGTGAGCAACAATGACGTCACTTTAGAGGTTATTTGACAGATTTAAGGCTACAGCATAGACTGGTCACGGCATGGCAAGGGATTTTAAGTTTTTAGCAATGGAAATTCATCCGTATTGTTATAGAAATGCGACATAAAGTGCTATGATATCGCTAGAAATTACAGTAAATAATTTTTAGTTTTTTTTAATGCGAACAAAGTCGCAGGCGTAAATTGTTATCTATCTGTATTATAAAATGACGGGTCTGCATCGATAATAATTTCAATCCATAGAAATTATAACGGTCTTCTGCACGTGATTGTCTCAAAAAATAACTTTATATTCATAATCAAGTCAGGTGAGGTCAGGGACTGTGATCTGTAAAATGGACACTTCCAGTGATATAACTTTTACCCATGGTTCGTTATACCTTACATTGCTGCTTTATTAAGTGAAACGAGAAAAATATTTCAGACAGAGGACGGGCGACCGGACCGGGCGTATTGTTCTTACTTTAATCGTATAAGTAGCAAGGCGCTCGAACATTATAAATTGTAATATTGTTTGTCCTTCTACGTCTCAAAGCGACAATATCTACAAATATGTAGGTATGTCGCTAACTTATTTCGTTTTATTTTTACTTCGCTACTGTTGCGTAAAATTACATATAGACTAACTTTTAAGAGGCTTTCAGCCTCAGAATGTTTGACACCTATGTTTCTAATAGTTATAATTATTGGTGCTGTTAGTAATTATTTATTTTAATAAAGACTTTTTTAAATAAAATAAAATCAATAGATAAAAAAAATGAGGAAAAAAGCTCGTAGAAGGTCACAAATGGCGGTTCCCAATATTCTATCCATGGTTTGCCTTACTAGAAATAGAAAGAAGTGTGGCGTGCGCCCATACATCGGTTTATACTATTCCGACTAGAAACGAAAAAATCTTTTTTTGATTAGGCCTGCAATCCTGAACTCAATGTTAAAAGATTTTTCTTACAAAATAAAATGGAAAATTCTTTCCAAAAAACCAACTTCAAATGCCACTACAAAGAGTGAAATAATTTTTAATGTACACCAATTCGAAGTCGGGCAATGTTTTGTTCAATCATTAATAGTCGTATTAAAAAACTTAATGTGCAAAGAAACGACAAAATTATCGTCAATACGGAGGACTATTAGTGAATGAACGAAACATTGCCCGACTTCGAATTGGTGTACATTAAAAATTATTTCACTCTTTGTAGTGGCATTTGAAGTTAGTTTTTTGGAAAGAATTTTCCATTTTATTTTTTACTTTTTAGTGGAAAACAAGTAATGCGCAAGGCATTGGAAAAAATGCCCAAATCGCTGGAAGTATGCTTCTAAAATCTGAAGAGTTCCCTCGATTTTACCAAGATCCCATCATCAGATTCCGACCTGATGACCATAAGACTACCTGGAAAAAATTACTCTTTCAAACAATACCTAAATCACTTCAAGTGTGCTTATAAAATTTGAAGAGTTCCCTCGATTTCTCCAGGATCCCATCATCAGAACCTGACTTGGTGACTATGGGACCATCTGTGAACTATACCCTTTCAAACAAAAAAAATTGGTTGCCTGTAAAGTCGGTTTACTGACGATAGTTGAACGTGACAACGTCTTCTTTGTCGCTCGTTCCGCGCTCGCGAGGTAACGCCGCATGAGCGAGGTAACGCCGGTAACGACGGATGAGTCATGTTTTTTCGTGCGTGCAACCGGCTCTATCGATTTATAAGACGTTGTCACGTCAAAAAGAATTTTCTAAATTGGTCCACGCATCTTCGAGTAATCGGGGAACATAGATAAAAAAAAAAAAGATTCCGACGAATTGAGACCCTTTTTTTGAAGTCGGTTAAAAAGTGGATAACAATTAATATTTATTTTCATAATATTGTATCTAAGTATCATACCAACAGCGACCTCCCCTGAGATAATATTATACTCCTTGATAAAAACGTCACTTGTCCCAGAATTTGTCACTGTTTACAGTTGAGACTTTATCAGTTTGGCCCGGTTTCCTCCAAAGCGGAGCTGCGTTTGAGTGACCAATTAGATTTCGTCATTTTGATCTCCGAAACTGAGGGGAGAGGAGATGTCGAAGTGACGGCATCTGACTGGTTACTCAAAGACAGCTCTGCTTTGGTTGAAACCGGGCCTAAGAGTATTACGGAAACATAAAGTGAACGGCTCCAGAGTTAATGAGTTACGGAAAGTGCAAAGAAGAAATTAAAATTATGTTACGGAGAGCGTAAAGTAGAAAGAAGAATAGAATACATATTTGGAAAAATGTGACATTATCTATCACATGGAAACATATTTTTAATACTTGTGTTTCTTAAAAACAAATTACGATTTTAATGGCCTGTGTTATGTTTGTGATAAGTGCTTAGAGAAACGACTACCTCAGCACCCCTCAACGGGCGGTTTTTTTAAGGGAAAAGAGGAGTCCACAGCTCTGGGCCATATACGAAATTCAAAAATTACCTTTTATCACAGAGTGGACCTGCTCCTGACCACCCCAGAAAAAAGGAGGAATATATATTTCTTCTTTGTATTCTTGTAATTAAAAAAAATAAGAAATTCGTCGAAAATTTAAACCCGACGCTACCAGGGGTGTAACTTTTTACCAAACAATATGTGGACTACTAATATGTGGACATAGAACAATCTAGCATTGCAATAATACTTTCACTTTGGATGTCCAGCTTCGGTCGTTTTTTGAACTAATTGCACCGTACTATAGGGCAAATAGAAGATCATTACTGAGATACAGAACTAGGGCCCCATGCCCATATTTTTATTTGATACAGTTTTGTATGATTTACGCGATTGGGCTGCTGCAAAAATACATTCATTTTGACATATATGGAAACGTTTACGTCATAGATATTAAACATTACAACAACAAGTACGTTTTTTAAGTAGGTACTTGTTATTGTTACAAAAGATAACAAAAATAAAAAAAATAGATAGACTATACGTGTCTAGGGCATGTGTGGGCAGGGCATGTAGGGCATTTGGTGACATGAATAGCATCTACTGTAGAATATTTTCTATCGAGATATCGCGGACAATATGCAGACTTCCTTCGTGTACTTTGAGGCCGATTTTCAGATAGATTTTGCAGGTTATCAGGATTCAGGCGCTTTATGTGCTATCGAGGCATTTTGGGGAGTGTTTTTGTGTTTCTATATTTGAGATCTGATTCTGATGTTGAATCATCAAAAAGGTATTTTTTTCATTTATCTGTAGAACAACTTGTTATTCAGTGCATCAATATATTTCAAGGCCCCAAAGGGGCATTGCGATCACGGCATTATATTACGCAAACCCGCGAACGCGATATTATATTATTATTTTGTTGGGTTCTAACGAATTGAGTTTTTTCAAGGTAATGGTTCGATAATATTAGTTAGGCGAGAAAAACATTATTTCCATCATCATGATCTGAATCCAGTTCACTGGGAAGTTCAAATCTAATATAACATCTTCCTCGTTGGTTTCATGAGAAGTTTATCCAATAAATCTTAAACGATATCCATATTAATTAACAAAAATCGCAGTTATTAGTCATCGTCACTATTTTCATTAATTACACTACGTTGTCGAAATAACATAATAGGTATATGATGTGGGAGCAAAACACAACTGTTTGATTTCAATTACTCAGTTACACCAATAAACGCCCGATATCTTCGTATCTTTGAGATTGTAATATATTTTATCTCATTTATTTTTATTACAATTTAATAATATTTTTTATCTACGCTCATTGCTTAAAGTTCGAATTATGAAATCGAAATGTGTCAAATAATTACCTACTTTATTCACAGACTTCTATAATTATTAAAAAGTTATTCATAATAACATCGCTCTACTATGGAAATATTTAAAGAAAGTTGTATAAAATCTATAACGATACACGGCTCTGGACTCCTGTATTTGTATCTGGGGTAATATTTTTTATGTAATATTTTTTAAGTGAATCCACAGACAACTTATAGTTGGTAGTCATTGCCGAGAGTATGGATGGGCCATGATTGACCATAGACAACAACACAATGTCTATGGGGTAATATTTTTTATGTAATATTTTTTTAAGTGAATCCACAGACAACTTATAGTTGGTAGTCATTGCCGAGAGTATGGATGGGCCATGATTGACCATAGACAACAACACAATGTCTATGGGGTAATATTTTTATGTAATATTTTTTAAGTGAATCCACAGACAACTTATAGTTGGTAGTCATTGCCGAGAGTATGGATGGGCCATGAATCATGATTGACCATAGACAACAACACAATGTCTAACGTTCCGCGTAACGTTCCACCTGGGCCTGTGATTATGATTACGATTACGATTACGATTACGATTACGACTACGATTACGACTACGATTACGATTACGATAACGAATATGATTACGATTACGATTACGATAACGATTACGATTATGACGCTATCTCGTAAATCTATCGTCCGTAAACCGACTTTACAGACAACCAATTTTTTTTGTTACTTAGTCAAAACTTTGCGCTGAAAAATGTCTAGCAGTGAAACCTACTAAAGAAAATTTCACTCCACCTGACATCTTAGTAGTTGCAATGATTTACGACAAACGTTAGCAAGATTTTATGATTTGGGTAATAATATGAGCGTAGATAAAGTAGTGTATGAAACTCTACATAATTAGGTATTAAAACACTCGTGTGATACTATTAAAAAACTCGCCTGCGGCTCGTTTTTTAAACTCACACTCGTGTTTTAATACCCCCCATTATGTAACCGTTACATAAACTACTATAACAATGTTTCTAAAACAATAAAATAAAAAAAAAGTTTAAAAATTTTAAAAAATTGAGTCCAGTACTTGAGCGTTCATGCGAAACGGCGTGCCTCGCGTTTCGTACCATACTAATAAGGTATTCGTTGGAGCTGACGAAATTTTGCGCCGATAATGGTATTACAAAAAAATTTATAGTAAAATAAATATACAACTTATTAAAATAGTAAATAACCAGTGACATTGAATATTAATTGAATTAAATTACTATAATTCAGAAATAACAAAATATCTCGGATATTATCCTAAAATAATACGTTAATTTATCGAAAAATGCTAAAAATGACACTTTTCGGTTTCTGATTTTTGAATGAAAATCTAGGAGAATCGTGTTTTTTTGAGACACTTTTTGTAAATGTTATTAATTTTCTAAATATTATGTCATTCTTATAAGTTTGTGTTATGAAACATGGCAAATATCTTGCATCAAAATAGAGCTTCCACCGCTAAGTGAGTAATTAGCCTTAACCTTAAACTTTCTAATGAGAAAGTTATACACATATTTTCAAATATTTTTGAGACAAAAACTAGATTATGAAATGCCAAATAATATGATGGCAATTATCTAATCAATAATTGAACACATGACACTCTTATGTTACGTCGAAAATTGACAATTTTGACTCAAGCATAATTCCAACGCATGAACGCTCTTAAGCCACCGGTGTTCAGGGTTCCAGAGTGAGGAACCTCCTCACAATGCGTGCCGTCTCCAAGATCACTGCCTTCTGTATGCGGCCCTTGATCCAGCAGTCGAGCAAAAGCTTCTTAAGATGTTGGTCGAAGCTTTTGTATTTATTTATTTTATATTAGAAATTATACATATATTTAATAATATATTTATTTATTTAATATATGTTATTTATCTAATATATAAAATTCTCTCGATTTTCTTTGTAACAAAACTCCTCCGAAACGGCTGGACCGATCGTCATGAAATTTTCAGTATATGATCTCTGGGTCGGGGAGCGGGTTGTTATCTATATAGTTCATGTCCCTAAACGGCAAAACGAAGTTTGCCTGGTCAGCTAGTTTTTATATAATATATTATTTTTAGACATGAGCAAGCAATACGCCCCTGAATTAGGAATTCGTAAAACTGCGTCAATATGTAATAACAGTGAAAGCGTACCACGATGAAGCACTGTACTTCGCCCCGGTACTTCGATAATCTAGTCATTAGATACTAGTCATTAGTAAAAGAAGATCAAAAAAATATTGTAATAGGCTAGTGCCATTAACTGTCTAAACGCTACTTTGCTAAAGATTATAAACAAATTGGTCATAATGTGATCCACTTACTTTCATTCTTTTTTTATAACATGTTGTACCCCATAGATTTAATTAATACCTACTTGGTATGCAGTAAGGCAAGGTATAGACAATTATTATGTATTTTTTTCAAAGTGGTCATTCAATTCGATCTGATAAAAATCCATAAAAAAAATATTTGTTTTTAGACTAGGCTCATGAAAATACATACAAAATAAACTGTAAAGTGTACCATAAACACACACATTTGTTTTATTTTTCTAACTTTAGAATCAACAGAAATATATCACCTTGAAAAAAAGTCGCCTCTGCACAATTTTTTCAAATAGCCCCTCAATTAACAAATATAATATAGAGATTATATCTACTAGATGAACTACTATTAGTACCCTCTACAATATAGTATACAATTACGATAGTATAGGTTCCCATCGGGGGCAGTTTGCATATGGAAGTACGGCTAAACCCTATATATGCAAGTGACTTACAACCACAGAGCCAGAGAGGGTTCTGTTCTCTATTAAAATTCGAATAAAAACATAAAAAAATCAGCGTTCTCAGTTATATGACCAGCCAGTAAGTGGTAATACTACGATGTAATGTGTAAAGTTTATCTATTTATTTTTAAGTCAATCATATTGTTTACCAACGATTTTAGCGTTAGTATGGTAAAGTTTTGCGATATAGAAATAAATACAAAAATGTATATGCATTTAGTTGGCCTTGTTAGTTTTAAAAAAATCTTCTCTTTAAATAAGCGTTCTTAATTTTATTATGACCACTAGTGTTTATTAGACTTTTCCTTCACTTCACTTCTTAACCTCAACATGATTGTTATCAAACCGTATGAAAAACAAACAATACTTACTTAATAAAATTTCTCTCTGTGTGTAATTTCAGAAAAAAAGGTTCGACAGTGAATGTGGCCTTGCCATCAAAGTCGGTTTGTCATAGTTCATTGTGAGACTATCACAGCCAGCTTTGATGAGCACGGCTGCGTTTGTATCACCAATCAACAAAGGAACTACGCACTTCGTTTATTTGTAGCTTAAGTACCTTCTGAATATCCTGATAATTCTCGGGCCTAGCCTGTCAAAGCGGCGGTGACATGTCCCCGTGCTCATATCACAGCCACTTTGATGTGGTCGGTTTACGGAGATCGCCTTGTTTGTAGATGTACCAGGAGTGCCAAGTGTCCGTGTCCCTATCGTAAAAATGGTTGTGCCATGCTCGGCTTTCATATCACAGCCATTTTTGACGAGTTGGGCTGCGTGACGTGAAATTGCTGCGACTGCGAACAGTCGCACTGTGAATCGGCGCCGAGTGTCACTCTCGAAGTGGCTGTGATCTGTCTCCCATCCATATCACAGCCAGCTTTGATGAGCGACAACTGGCGGTCTGGCGTCAGTCAAGAGTGACTTCAGCGTCCGCCGAGCGCGCGAGGAGCAACTAGGGGGCCGACAAAGTGGTTGTGAAATGTGCCTATATTTCTTCATATCACAGCCAGCTTTGTTGACTTCATTGTTGTGATTCATTCACTACTCTTCTCTTCTCATATTACTTTTAAAACCAACGCTCAAGGAAACGAGTAATAAAATAGAAGGTATCATTTATTTTTCTCTTTCTCTCATCTAAATGCTTTATTTATATCATGTGGTTAGTAGCAATGCGTGGGAAGCGTACCTATCCCTTTTTTCAGTGAACGGAAAACCATAGCATAGCAACCATATCTCACAAATTGTCTTTGAAAAATGATTAACTGAAATGGCAAAGATCTTTATTTTAGCGTGTGAAATTCCTACTTCTATGCTTTTTACGTTCACGGACTATGTGTCATTGTATTTTATTTTAATTTATTTTTGTCTTCCTTACGAATAATTTTTCTATCACTAGATAAACTATCTGTGGATCTAATTTAAAACACTTTATGTCATACAAAATCTGTCAAAAATTCTTATTCCTTAGAACTTAACGATTACGCCGCGGCTTGCCGTGGCATAATATTGAAGCCTAGTAAGTATTCCTATGAGAACACGTTTGAATTTCCATTGGCAAAATCTTGAAATCCCTTGCCATGTCGTGACCAGTATGCGGTAGCCTTTATCGTAACGTGTTAACTCTGAGTTAACACACTACCCCAAGTAGCCATTTTGTTAAGGGTTGTGATCAATAAATAGAAGATTGTTGTTTACACAAGTTTATTTGGACATCTATCCTCTCAGCTATGACCATACCAAGATTGTCCTTAAACACGCATTCACCGATGCATTTGTTTGGTTCCAGGGGATTTTGTTCAGTGTGCCCACAACCACACAACCACCACACACAACCACGGGATTGCCTGATATGCTGCGCCCAAATTGCGAACGTGAAACCAGGGAGCGCATGACAGTCACCTAAACTAGCACGACTCATCTACACCGTCGGCAACCGTTTTCATCGCAGCCCCAGTTTTCACTCCCACTAATGTAGAGAATATCGAACGTACGAACGTGTGAAGAATAAGTCGTACGAAACCTGTTACGCACGACGTGGCGAAGATCCCCATGACATACGTGCTCTCCCCTCCAGATTCGCCCTGACGTTGTGAACATACTTTGTACTGTCGTACTTTCGACCAACAACATCATTTGAACGGCTTGCGTAATTTCTTAGATAGACGTAAATAAATGGCACTTAATGCTGGCATGGTGCGAGTATGTTGGCAACCGTCTCTATCGCCCGTGATCGAAGAGGAAAGCGGCGAACACGTCCAGCGCAATGTCGACGAAGCTGAGTCTCATCATTCCTCTCAATGGCGGCCGGCCATTTCGCCCATACCTGAAGAAGACACTCCCTCTGCTTCCCCGACATCAGTCGAAATTATGATCCCAGGCAACTTCAACATTAGTTGCAACCCATGTTTTGTAGACGAATATGATATTTCATCTGAGTCTTCGGAGATTCTTTGGCAGCCAGACGACTATGATGTTTCATCTGATTCTTCGGAGATTCTTTGGCAGCCAGACGAATATGATTTTTCATCTGATTCTTCGGATAATAAGTGGAGACCAGGTCTCTCCCCGTTACTTGAAGAAGCGTCTTCTGCGTCTTCTTCATCCGATGACGTTCGTTACCCGTATACTACTCATACTCGGACGGATAAGGACCGCAATGAGGGAGAGAACAACAAAAAATCATTATAAATTGTTATCATTGATTCACCAAACAATTTCTTTATTAACAGCTTTCAATTTCTGGTGTTTAACACACCAGAAATTGAAAGCTGTTGAAAAAATTAAAGATCGACTTATCTATAAATGATTGGCCCTCCACGGGTTTACGCTCACACGTTGAAAGAATAATGTAGTGAAGGGCCGTTCGTTTTTATTAGACGATGTCTACGAGTAAGTTCAGTTATTATAATAAATACGTATATTTTTAAAGTTATTATATATTATTTACCAACATTTGGTAGGCCCCCCCCATCACCCGGCCTTCATCCAAGCGATGATCGAGGAGAAGAGGAAGCTGCGACGGCAATGGCAAGTGCGGCGGAGCCCGATCAATTGGTCCGCTTCCACCGCCTCTGCCGCCCCCTCTCCGGGAAGCCTACTCCGATTAGGCCTCTCCTGGCCGTTGACGGAACCCCACGTTACCGCGCCAAAGACCGAGCGGAGATTTTCGCCGACTTCCTGGAGATGCAGTTACAAAACAGGGGAAGAACATCCTGCATACTCGGGTGTTACCGTCCCATTACGCTGCAGTCGACGATATCGAAAGTTTTCGAGAAGTTGCTGCTGCTCATCACACCCCGCCTTTAGTAACGCGAAGAGCAGTTCGGCTTCCTTTCCGAACACTCCACCACGCTCCAAGTCACGAGAGTACTGCACCACCTCGCTGCAGCTTTTAATAAGCGAGAGCATTCTGTTGCAGTATTCCTGGACATGGAGAAGGTGTTTGATCGCGTCTGGCACGCCGGCATCGTGTACAAGCTGTCCACGTCTACTACTCCTCGTCGAGTAGTTAAGACTGTGGCCACCTTCCTGCAAGATAGACGTTTTCAAGTGGCGGTTGAAAACGTGCTGTCCGCGGAGCGACCCATCCGTTCCGGCGTGCCCAAGGGAAGCTGCCTGTCGCCCGTCTGCTACAGCAGATACAAGGCGACATCCCAGTGGTTGCCGGCGCCATGCTGGCGCTGTATGCAGACGACGCTGCATTCACCACCACCTCGTGGAATGACCCAGACGCAGCTATCAAGATGCAGCGTGCACTGGACGCACTTCCCACATGGCTGAAGGATTGGAGACGTCCGCATACGTCCGCATGCGACTCACCTACGCGGCACCAGCCTGGTTCGCGCTGGTCAGCGAGCCGGGCTGCAAGTCGCTGCGGTCGCAGCAGTCGCTTGCACTCCGCACCATCACCGGAGCGCCATGCTTCGTACGGAACCAGGTCATCTCCAGAAACCTGGGTATGGAGAGCCTCGACGACCACGTTTGCCGCCTGAGCACCTCGATGTTAGCGCGCGCCGACGGAGCGCGGTCCCAGCACCTGCGGGACATCGCGCCATACCATCGGCATAAGAATACCCCGCTTCCTCGCCGCTGGCTGATAGGCGTCCACCGGGACATCACTGGCGGGCATGACCTCGCTGAGCGGCGGATTGTTAGCTTACGTCCGGTGGTAGCTAGCAATTTTCCTCACTCCGCTGCGCTCGCTGATCGCTCGCAAACCCCCGCGGGCTCGAATCGCAGTGCAGTGGAGTCACCTGATATCACGGACCAGTAATGGTCCCATCCAGTTAACGATATCGGTCCCGCCTGTAGTTGCAGGCGGCGCCGATATCATTGGAAGGAGCCATCTCCCCGATCAATTAGCCCGGCACGTTCGGCGGCCCGGCGGTTTAAATTTTAATATTTTAGTTTAATAAAATAAAACAGTTGATGAAGTTTTTAGGTCAATAATATGGATATTTAGACGCGAATAACTTTTGATATAGGCAATATATCATGAAAAGTAAAACCTACGACTCCTACGAGCATAGTTCTTCATTGTATCTGCAACATTTCTAAAAAATATGAGAATCCATAAGAGAAGACTACATTACGGGAAAATGTTATCGCTTTTTGTATGAAAGCTAGACAATCCTCTTAAAACCTAAAATAATATTATATTGTGTGCGCTATATTTTGTTACGAGTTAAGTATAAGTTATAAACTTATACGACATAACGTTACGTCATATTTAAGGTTCTTATGCAGAGTGGATTATATTTAATATTGAAAGAATTTAAAAGAAAGAGGTATAAAAAATAATCTATTTTATTATATTATATATATGTATAATAATTGTTGTTATATTATAATAATTATATAATAATTGTTATTTATATTAAAATAAGTATGGCTAAGGCTTATAATATTTTGTGAAGGTTCATATAATGCTTACACTGTGAATACGTAATACTTTATTGTTGAAATTATATACCTGCACTATAATAAGCAATATAATATGTCTGGTTATTTGATTGTATTTAGAGAGTATGCATTATATTTGTCTGTTCGGCCATGATTTAGTATCGACAACGATATTATGCGGAAAAGGCATAAAACTTATGTGCCCTTATTTCTATGTTTGATAATAAATAATCATGTATATAAAAACAAAAAGATGTAAGTTTTATTTATACCCCTCAATAGCAAAACAATGTTTACCCGGTCAGCTAGTGCAATATACAGGGTCATATTAAACATACCAAATCGCTCTCGGCCTGTAGTGGTTTACATTAAAACTAACAAATTTTGTTCTACGACGTTAATTTATTTCATACAAAAAAAATCATGTTATTTCCGTAAAGGGACATAACAGTGAAACCAATCGCCGCGAGATGCCACGTTCCGATGTTACATTACAGAGTAGTAACAATTAGAGTATCTGTTAAATATTCAAAATTCGATATTTCTCGAAATATCGAGTGAAAAAAAGTCGTAGAACTAAATTTGTTAGTTTTAATGTAAACAACTACAGCGATAATTATGTTCCCGCAGAATAAGTGAAGAATAGAAATTCACGCGGGAGAAGTACTCTTTCACGCTGCAACGACTAAACAGATTTGACTGATATTTGGAATGGAGATACATCGTAATATCTTGATTGCTACTTATGCTATTTTATCCTGAAAAAGCCATGGTTTGAAAGGCAGACTAGAAGCATTATAATTTAAATTTGGTGTCTTCTCTGCTGCTGGCGGTGGCTTCTCTTGCGATCACGTTAAAAACAACGAACAATAGAGAGTTTTAACTACCAATAAAACTTACCTATTATTTTTCAAACAATATCCGGAATCCATCTTGAGTCAAGCCTCGCATTTTCTTGCCGGAAGCCAGCAATTTTACCTCACCTCTCCGTGTGCAGCGCCCCCTAGTGCAACCTATGTAGCTTGTTTAAGCACCGGTGAACTCTCGTCATTATGGAACTCGAGATGCACCAGGTAGACCTTACCTGGATTCCGGATATTGTTTGAAAAAATAATAGGTAAGTTTTATTGGTAGTTAAAACTCTCTATTATTTGTTTCGTGACAATATCCGGAATCCATCTTGAGTGATGTGTTTGTTATCACCTGGTGCTGCGAAGCGGGCGCTATAATGTGTTTTATTATTTATAATGATTATCAGTAAAATATCATTAAGTACTAATAATAATATTATTATGTAGATATAACTTTATAATACAGCATTGAAATCTTTGAGAAGAAAACAATAATATGATTAAATAACCATTAAATTAGGGGTATCGAATTGATTCACAAAACAAATAATTAAAGGCGAAACCTAAGGTTACCAAATTAATAATAGACATAATCTATAGTGTGGTGCAAGAGGGATGATCTTTCGGCAGCTGTCGGTTGTAATATTGCATTGAAAAACCAACAGCTCTTCAAGCTACAAATTTCACAAAATTTTGTGTCCCGATTAGAAATTGATATTGCTTGAGAGACCATTTGTAGCTGTAGTTTTGCAATGTTATAGGTAGCTGTCGCTGAAATGTCTTGCGTTATGCATGGCACTAAAGCTTCAACAAGGACTTTGTGTCGGAGCTAAAAAGATGTGTCGAAGTAAACTTTCTATATTTGATGAAGTTGTCAGATATGTCGAAGTGATTATATACTCTTTGTGTAGAACCACAAGCTGAACACAGAACTATTCTAGTCTTCTTAGATATTTCAATTAAAAGTAACAAGCTGAGATAACGGGACAAAAGATAAAATACTCTTTACTGTAGCATTTAAGAGACAGAATGATATAAATTTTCAATTTTAATGCATTACCGACTAAAATTAAAGTCCGACATGATTACAAATTAAAGTAAAGGTATGAATGATCATGTTATATTATTTTGTAAGAGTTTAAGATCAATATATGAATATGAGGTCATCTTATGACCTGAAGAACCTTAACAACACCGACAGTGAAGCCTACCTCTTCAAGTCACGAACGTCGCGAAGTTTAGTCTCACCATTAGAGATTGATGCTGCTTTAGAGACCACTGTTGCGATGCGTAGCTGTTGCTGAAATGCCTTGCGATAGCGTTTTGGCACTTCGGCTCCAACATTGCGTTTGCGTTTTGCGTCCCAGGCAATACCGAGAAACTCGAGGCATTGCGTTGCAGCTAGTACAGACCTGTGATTGTTCCGCCCAATAGCCGCAGTCTTGACCTCACCATTAGAGATTGAAGTTGCTTGAGAGACTACTGTTGTCTGTTGCGATGCGTAGCTAATTAAGTAGAATAATGTATAGGTAAGTTATTGTCTGAGAGAGAAATTGCTTTTATTAGAACATGGTTAAGTTAAGAATTTTGATGATGATTCAGCATTACTTGTCAAATTTTATCAACGAGAACGATGTTTTTGTGAAGTTGTGACAGATAGCGTGCAATTTGGTTGCAGTTCCTCGCCAGTTTGACATTAACAGCTCCTGCTCCTGTTCAGTTCTATGCGTTCAGGATTCACAATCGTATACAGGGTTTGTAAAAATCTGTTTTGAACATCGCTTTCTGAAACACTGTTCCATCTCGGAGCAATTAATTTGTAACTTCCGCTGTCCATGTAGCTGAGTACTCTGGTGAACATGGCTTGGTGACGAAAACGTGACCCCGTAGCGCTACTGGTGGCAAAATGCGAAATCGTGTTTGAACGTTTTGATCTTGTACATCCTTTGCGACGTACCTTGGTACCTTGTCAGAAGTTTTCGATGCAAAGAGGTCTATCTATGAGGACTTATCTGAAATATGATTGCTGTAGCTGCTGTAGTGTAAACCTTCTGCTGAGACAGAGTGTCCACTTCAGTTTTGTTTCTGTGCTTGGAAGTATTGAGCTATTAGATGCACGTTTGGTTTGTCCAGAAGCGATAAATTTTGATGTATTTGCTGGAGAATTTTACGCGAAGACAGTGCGGTCGTCTGCTTGAAGCAGTATCTGAGCATTCCGCAGCTGATGTTGTTAGTGCAGTATTGCTGCGTACTGTCCAGGATCTATGTGAAATTTGTGTGTCACTGAACTGCTTTGTCCAAACGATATTGAAAGCCTTCGTGGTCAATATGCATCCGTCTATGGGCTCGAACCACTACACTAATTCTGAGCGCGCTAGTAGTGTAATGACTAGTCTGCCAATGGCCGGAATGTAGTAATAATGATCAATCGGCAGCTGTCAGCTGTAGTACTGCAGCGCTTGACAGAGAACTCAAGTTACGAGCGTCGCAAAGTTTAGTCTCATCATTAGGGATTGATGTTGCTTTAGAGACCATTGTTACAATGCGTAGCTGTTGCTGAAATGCCTTGCGATAGCGTTTTGGCACTTCGGCTCCGACAGGGATATTGCGTTTGCGTTTTGGGTCCCAGGCAATGCCAAGAAACTCGAGGCATTGCGTCGGAGCCAGCACAGACGTGTGATTGTTCAGCCCAATAACCGCAGTCTTGATAATGAAAGTAATCTCGTATTTGTTGCTTTTGAGTTGATTGTGCTGGAATGTAGTAGAGATTATTCGGAAGCTGTCGCCTGTAGTATTGCAGTGCCCGACAGTAAAGCCTATCTCTTCAAATTACGAACTTTGCCAAGTTTAGTCTCACCATTAGAGATTGATGCTGCTTTAGAGACCACTGTTGCGATGCGTAGCTGCTGCTGAAATGCCTTGCGATAGCGTTTTGGCACTTCGGGCTCCAACAGGGACATTGCGTTTGCGTTTTGCGTCCCAGGCAATACCGAGAAACTCGAGGCATTGCGTCGGAGTCAGCATAGACTTGTGATTATTCAGACCAAAAACCACATTGCAGATGCTAGCTAAGAAACCAAATTGATAATGACGCAACCGTCTTGGACGTTGGTTAAAGACCGAACGGTAAAACAGGTCCTCCGAAGTAGCCGATGTTTGTTCGAACTTCGATGTTAGTTGACTATAGAATTGGCGATACAGAGCGATATAAATGTACGTGCAAAATTGGGTTGACTCCAATCTGTATTCGCCATCAAGTAGTTTTAAAGAAAGCTCAGTACGTACACGAAAGTGACTAAAGAAACGAAACAGCTTTCATATTTTTTTTAAATTGCCTTAGGTTTAAAGATTGGGCAAGATGTTTGGCCTGGGTTGAGCACCAGAGAGGATGTTGAGAGGTAACCGGGGATGCGTTTCTCCTGCTCCAGTATTGCTGCCTCCAACATCTTGTTCAATTTGTAAAGACACATCGCGAGTAGTTTTAGTGTCTATCACTACTAACTAATTTTGTGACCCATAGTAATATCAGCGGCGGCTTAGGATAAATGGAATGCGCGCCTTGTTCAAAAATTTTTATACGTTTTTAAAGTGCACTAGAATTGGTCAAAAACATTTGCTTTGTTTATAAAGCATCCGCCGTAAAATGTCCGATACTCATTGCTTTCAACTTAAAAATGTCTAGTTAAAGGTTTAGGGTTAGAGCAGAAAAAAGGTTTAGTTACGAGTTTCAAGGGCCTGAGCGCAAAAGAAGAAGAAGATACTTTGGCTGCCCTCGCCCCCACCTCCGTTGACAAAAGCTTTGAATGGATTCAACCTTACATACAGATTGCAAAGTATTTCGGTATTTTATATTTAACATGAAAATTCACTTCTAAGAAAATTCCCAGTGATCTTGACATGATATATCACATCATGTGAAATAACTTTACGGTCTAAAATGATCGGATCAGATTTCTTGCCGCATACCAGCAAAAACTGGTTAATTAATAATGTAGGTAAGAAAATAGCAATTGAATTTTATCATCAAGAAATTCGCATTGAAAGATTCTTCGAATCACTGATGAATGTTGTTTTAAAGCCGCGGCCAAACCATTTTAACTATTTTACTTCGATGTCTCAAAAACCGGGGGTAGTAGAATATTTCAGGAAAACGATTTTGTACCAATAATAATCAAACGCGTTTATCGTTTTGTAAAGTACTGTCAAGTTGGCCGCTAAGTAAAAACGTATTCATTACGTAAATTTGAATATATATGTACCGTTTCTTTATGTTTCGTGATGAGATTGATTAAACATAAGGACGGTTATCGGATAAAATAAGAACTTGAAATATACGTAACTCACGGTTCGGTAATCCCTCGTTGTCCCCTTTCTTCCACTGCAACACTCACCTCCACCACTGGAACTCGGTTATGGAGAACGCACACGTATTTTTAGGATTCACTTCCTAGAATACACCTTGGTTCTCCATTTACGGAGAGGCTAAATAATATAAATACTAATTTTTAAAGTAATTATAATAATAACTATAACTATTATTATTACAAAACTGTATATAAGTTATTCGCAAAGGAGTATTAAGACTTGCTGACTTATGACCGGCGCGAAAAACGACGCTATAATGACGAGAGTTCACCGGTGCTTAAACAAGCTACATAGGTTGCACTAGGGGGCGCTGCACACGGAGAGGTGAGGTAAAATTGCTGGCTTCCGGCAAGAAAATGCGAGGCTTGACTCAAGATGGATTCAACAAATAATAGTGTATTTTACGTAAGTTAAAATATTGATTTATTTAACTTATTTTTGAAACAATGTTCATTAATAAATTTTGAAAAAATAAATGAAATCGAGTAAATAACTATCGTGCCTTTTTTTCATGTAGTCTGAGCTATCGTGTTGTAAAAAATTATAGGCAAACCGCTATGAACTTGACTCTCCTGATGGGCTGCGGGACGCGGGGCTGGTGATGCGATTGGCTATAACGATAAAAATATGTTATAATTATTATCATTTATCACGATTAAAAAAAAAAATTGAGAAACTTTTTTCTACTTTTATTTTGGGTGCTTTTAACTGGATAAAATAACAATTTCTAAGAACAAACTTGGATTTAATTATTTTTCCATTATTCTATATATAAAAGAAAGACGATGTTAGTTACACTATTTATAACTCAAGAACGGCTTTACCGATATGGCTGAAAATTGGTGAGGAGGTAGCTTAGAGCCACGAGACGGACATAGGATACTATTTATTCCGTTCGAGAGAAAAAAATTATATGGCAAAACAACGCTTGCCGGGTCAGCTAGTAATGAATAAAACTAAATAGGAGTTATTATTTTATTGATATTCTAAGAAAATATTAAAAAAAATCAATGCCTATTCCAACTCCTTCGTTACTCACCGTATGCGTTATTAAAAAAAAAGAAGTCTTTAGCTTCAAACAAGTTCAAACATTATACCTCACGCAATAGGAGATTGCGTCATGTTTGAGTTTGGAAATGCGTTTCTGCCCTAGAGCGAGAAAGCATTTTCATAATATTTTCTCCCCCTGGGGAGAAATGAAAATGCTTTTGCGGCCTAGGGAATATAATAGCATTTCCCGCCCGCATTTTGGGCAATCTCTTTTCCGAGCGGGTGAGATAAAAAATAGAAGTACCCCAAACACAGGTGCTCACTGCTCACTGGACCATCATACCATCATCCGTGGACTCCGTGGTGACTATCGTAAGTATATGCGAAGAAGGTGAAAGTATATTATATTATCACCGGTAAGGAACCTGAGGATATTGCCATCAGAAGATTTTAGGCAAACCTTCTTCATACAACAAAATAGTAGTGCCTTGTGTCTAGAGTTGATTTTATTTTTCCCGTAAAATATACATATAATTATTTAAATTTTTCCATTGGTAATCGGGGAGGGGGAAAGGTAGATTTTTTGACAGATAAAGTTAAGTTAGCCCAATAAATCAAAAACTATCAGGCATAAAAATAAACCTAAGTCTTAGAATATGCAAGTAACACCCTTTCATAAGATACCCCATTGAGTGGGGTACTGTTTAACTGTACCCCTACTGTTACCTTATTTTTAAATTTCAACATACCCGTTTTCCCTTTTTAAATAAATGACCTCTATTAGCGAAAACTACTTATATAAAATTTGAATTTTCGCGCCCGGATGTTATCAATCCCATAAATCAGTTCGTTGCCTTCACTAAAAAAAATAGTATTACTTTTCGCCAATAGATGTCACAATAGGTCACATTAGCCTTAGTATAATATATTTTGTTGTGTCGTTATAACAGTTAGATGCCCCCCATTAAAAAATAGTATTAGGTACATTACTATTCGCCAATAGATGTCACGCAGATTTCGAGCTAACGGGAACCAATATGAAGTAAATGAGTAAGTATTGTTGAGCAGTTTTTATTAAAAACATGTACCTAGATGCATAAATGATGTGCCCGCAAAACTCATTGCCATAATTATATCAGCTACGACGTATAATTTTGAATTTTCGCGCCCAGGTGAAAAATTAAAATAGTACTACTATTCGGCAATAGGTGTCAGGAATAGGTTCGCCACTACCAGCCCGCGAAATTCAAATTTTATTTAATTTTTCGCAAATATTAGACTAACTACACATTGTAGGTACTGTGTTATTAGCTTACAAACTGCGAAAAACCCAATAAAATTTGAATTTCCCGGGCAGACCTTTACTGTGAGCCAACGACAAAATACATTTTCTAAAAATTAATCCTAGGTAGATCGACTTATCGCCCCTAAAAACCCATGTACACTAAATGAAAATTATATATAATAAAATTTCATGAAAATCGTTCGAGCTGTTTCCGAGATTCATATTATAAAGAAATAGAAATATATATATATATATATTTTTTATATAATTGATAGGCTTGCGCTTGACTACAATCAAGTCTGATGAACAGAAATGATGAGGTCTAGGATGGAGCGCGCTTGCCTAGAAAATGCCTATTCACTCTTCTCTTGAAGGCACCCAGATTGTATTGTATATACACAAGAATTGCTCGTTTAAAGGTGATAAAAACGATTTTCAAATTTTATGATTGCAATGGACGTTGGGTCAATATTACCTATTACTAAATATCAGCCCTATAGCTTTAAGAGTTACTGAAATTCTAAGTTACTACTAGTCTAAATATCAGCCCTATAGCTTTAAGAGTTACTGAAATAATCGAGTGCGACAGACGGAAGGACGGAGAAAGTCTCACCAAAAGGGTTCCATTTTTACGATTTTGGTATCGAACTTTCAAAACGAACTTTTACTAGTTACTTAGTTATAGAGTTTATTTTAATTAACCTATTCAACGATACCCCAGACTATGGCATAAACTAAACCCTACTCTAAAAATATTTTCATAATTTTTATTTCTCCACTTTTTTGGCATGATTGATATTTATTCCCATGCCAAATTACAGATTTCTAGTATTAGTAGTCTGTGAGCTGCACCGTAGACGGACATGACGAAACTTTAAAAGTTCCGTAGTAAACAAGGAACCCTTAAAGGGAAATAAAAAATAATAAAAACGATGTCATTTTGTCAGTAATTTTATTTATCTTAACCACTTAATATAACACATTGCCATTAATATTAGCACAATTAATGAGTAACATACTTGTCCCGTTTATCGCGGAAACTATCGCTATGGACATTGGACATAGAGTCAAAGTGCTAGAAATTATTTCGCGAGCCTTCCCCGCGGTTAATAGCCTCATATGGCGACAGAAGGGTTGGCTTATTTTTCAATTTTCGACGAATTAACCTACGTGGAAATGCAATATTCTTGGCACCATTCCACGCGGGCTAAACATGTTTTCTAATATATACAATTCTCGTGTCTTGTATCCGTTACTAAGCTCTTCCGAAACGGCTCGCTCAATTGTTATGTTCGGTAGTTCTTATAGTAAGGAGTAAGTTATTTTTTATATCCCTAATTGCAAAACATGTTTGCAAATCAGCAATATTACAGAATTTAGAAAAAGCTAGCGATAAGTTTCACTGTATAATTTAAAAAAAAAAATCTTCTAACATGAAAAAAATTATGACATTATAAGATATGGATCATGTACTTTGATCATGTCTTTGTCTACCTGTAAGCTTTCATTAATTACTAGCTGACGCGGCAAACGTTGCTTTGTCATAATATATTGCTTGGGGCATGGAAAATAGCTTGCAGCCTACCGATAGACAAAACATTTCATGAGCGGTCGAGCCGTTTCGTTACAAAAACTGTGATAATTTTATACATGCAGGGTTATATGAAAAATATTATATCACTCTCGTCCTGTAGTTGTTTACATTAAAACTAAATTTTGTTCTACATCTTTCTTTTTTACTCGATATTTTGAGAAATATCAAATATTCAACATTTAACAGAGATACTCTAATTGTTACTACTCTGAAATGTTTTTTTTTATGGCGGTGGATACTCTCTAAATACAATCAAATAATCGAAAATGTTGCGGCTCCTCTAATGTAGGATGGAAACCACAACAGTGAGCACTCGCGAAGATAAAATAAAAACTGCGAGAACTAAGTTTAATTTATACAAGTTTAAGTTAATGTGTATATGTTATTTTAACATTAAAGCATTACGTATTCACAGTGTAAGCATATAATATGTACCTACCTTCACAAAATATTATTAGCCTCAGCAATACTTATTTTAATATAAACATTAATTTCAAATCATTTCAATAGAAAATATATTCCACTCTGTAATCCGCTCTATAATCTAAAACCTTAAATAGACGTTACTCTATGTCGTATAAGTTTGTAACTCATGGTCATGTCGTAAAAAAATATTGTGCATAAATATATAAATATGTATAACGTAAATGTAGTTTTCTCATAATGTATAGAAATGTTGCAATAACAATGATGGACAGTGCTCGTACGTTTTACTTTTTATGAAATATGGTTTATATAGTTATTTGTCATGCAAGGCCGCAAAATGGATTTTTAGGCCAGTGTCAAATTTAAATGCTGAGCGGCGAATTGTAGTAGCGTGCGTCCCCGAGCGCAGCGAGGGGTTCAAAGAATAGAATCCTGAGCTTAGCGAGGCATTCAAAGTCACGAGACCCAAAAAAATTTTCGGCCGTACTTAACACAAAATTTTTCATCTCACCACAGCGAGGAAATTTACTAGAACACTTTTGATCGGCATTGCAAGTGTGTTTTAGGAATTGTTTTTAGTAACTCTGCAAATATGTTACACTCTGCAATAACTTCACTCACTTTTAATCATCACTCATATTTTTTCAAAGTTCAAACAAATCAGTAATGAGTAAAGCAAAAACAACATATTATTATTTATCACGATTAGAAAAAAATTAGAAACGTTTTTTCTACTTTTATTTTGGATGCGTTCAGAAATAACCATTTTTAAGAACCAAAGATAATAGAAAATTAAAAAAAAAATAACTATAATTAGATAAACAATAAGTAAATATCATGGATTTAAATTAGATTTCCTTAATAATTAATAAAACTAAATAGCAGTTATGCTTTTGGAGTAATAAAGCATATATATTATATATTATATTATATATATTATTGATGTTCTAAGTAAATAAATGTAAAAACAAAAAAGTAATGTTCCTATACAAACTCTAAGGTCGAACTTCGTTACTGACCGTTTGTGTTATTAAGAAAAACTTCAGCTTTAGAAATTATATAGACGCACAACGAGATTATGTCCTGTTCGAATTTAGAAATGCTCGCCCTAGGGAGAAATGAAAATTCTTTTGGGGCCTAGGGAATATAATAGCATTTCCCGCCCGCATTTTGAGGATTAAAGAACTCTTTTCCGAGCGGGTGAGATGAAAAAGTTATTAGCGTCTAAATATCCATATTTTTAACCTAAAAACTTTATCGACTATTTTTTATTATTTTAAATAAACTAAAATTCTATAAAATAAAACGTACGAGTTTAGATGAAGATGTGCTGAATTTAATGAGACCAAAATTATCAAATTTGGTACACGTTTGGGGGGTTAATACGTTATCACCCGAAGTACTATTTCAAGAACAAAATGTAGGCCTAGCTCTGGACTTGCAACTCTCTCTTGGTATAAATAGAATTTTTGAAAAAATCTATTTGCGTCGCGCTTAGTCACTGTCTAGTGACTGATCTCTGATCCTCTTAATAGTGGTGAGGATTCGGCTTTATATTTAGTTAGTTCAATTCAGAAAGACGCGCCCAACTCCTTTACAATTGCACTTGTTTCATGTGATTCTGCAAGTATAGCGGTAATGTTTTTACGTGGTTGGGAAGGATTGGGGCGCATCTTCGTGGATTGAACTCTAAAATTCGGCCGAACCACCCTAAGGCGACAAAATCTAGTAGCATTTTCATACTAAACAATTACACAAATAATTGCGTTTATATCTGTAGCATAGACTGTTGGCAGTTGGGTGTTTGACTCAAATTTTTTTATTACTTTATTATAAATTATGATAAAAATTATAACGTACCTACACGATCAAATAACAAAAAAGTTATAAGCATTTAAATGTTTCTGGTTTAATTGTTCTTCAATATTTAAGTATGTAGACTGATTTTACCATAAATAAGTTTGACTTGATCAACTATTGGAAAACTGGCAAATCTAGTCTTAGTTTGAGCTTGAATATGTAAGAATCAATCAATATATTTAAAGTAATAGTAGTGATAAATTTTAATATTTAGTGATAAGTTTTATTGTAAATTTAAAAAAAAAAAAATTTGCTATAATTACAAACACATTTAAAGTATAAACTAAGGTATAACATTACGATAAATTAACCTAAGCCGATATGTCACTAGTTTATTATTTATTTCATTACTTTTATAGTTTAGTTACGCTCGAAGTTGCTCTAAAATTGGCATTTCCCAGGAGTCACAACTTTCAACACAGCAAGAATTTTAAAAATATATCGGTCAATTTAAGGACGGATAAGACGAAAATTTTATAGGTGCAAATAGTTAATTAGTTAATTACCAGAAGAATAAAGGGATAATTACTAAAGTAATTCTTTTGCATGAAAATGCGAGCATAAAGGGATCCCATTGAATCTTACAGTGAAAATGAGTTCTCACAACCTTTATATTGGGTGAAATCTTAATATTAAATCAATATTCTATTTTAGAATTATTAGCAAAAAAATCGTGAATAATATGGTTATTATACTAGAATAATTAGCAAAAAAAATAGTGAATAATATGATTATTGATCAAATAACAAAAAGTTGTGAGCATTTTAATATTTTAATTTTTAATTAACATTTATTTAAAATTTCTTATCATACAGAGACAGATATTGAACTGTGACGTCACTGCAGTCATCAATTGTGCCATAACAGCTCCATTCTATAAGGCTTCTACCCTGCGGGGCTAGACAAAGTCACAGTCGTTTGGCGTTAACACTAGTCGACAAAAATGTATGGACAAAACAAATGACTGTAGAAAAACCACGATAATAATTACTAAACACGCTGTGTTTGAATAATTAACTACGCTAACTTGAACGCTCGCTGGCGTTCTAGCAGACCTTGTAGATAACTTTAACGTACTTCGCTTGACAATTGACAGCCGACAGTATCAAACACAGCGTGTTTAGTAATTATTATCGTGGTTTTTCTACAGTCATTTGTTTTGTCCATATATTTTTGTCGACTAGCGTTAACGCCAAACGCTTGTGACTTTGTCTAGCCCCGCTGGTCTATATACAAATTTTCGTTTTGCGAGAAGGAGACAGAAGACCACTACTTTGAAACTTACAACCATTGACTTACTATGTGCGGACCCCGGGTGTAATACAAAATTCACGAAAAAATGTCCCGAGGAAACCTATATATAAACGAGGGTAGATATGTGTATTTTTATAAGCAAACTAAAACATTGTAATTTATGTCTTAAACCAATAATATACAGTCTAATTTTACTTGCAACTAGCTAAAGTGCGATTGTCTCCCTTTTCGCGTTTTATCTCTCTTTCGGTTCGGATACTTTTTAGCGCTGACTCGTCATCCTTAGTATTATATATCTATGCTTACAACCTATAAACGCTTAAAATTATAAATTTTTTCGAATACAGGAATAAATAATAACGAAGACTTATTAAATCCTACAAAACTTGTATATAATGCTAATATTAATAGGAGTTGACGAATATTTTATACATAAATGGATTTTTAAATTTGGATGGATTGGAAAAATAAGATAAATGATAATATATATACGAAAGATACTGATATAATTTACTATAATTATTTCGAAAACAATGAAAATATTTAAGTTCAATTAGCTTTTGCTAAAGAAACTACTTTTAAGTCGACTTGTAGTTATAACCATGCATAATACGACAAATATCATATTGACGTTTTACAAGAGACTGTACATTATGCCTATGTGAAATAGAGATAATTTGAGTTTTGAGATTTTTGTTTTTTTTTTGAAGAAATAAATATTTTTATACATTCCAATATTTTTTAATGCAATATTTTACACCTTCAGAAATATTTTTTCTGCTTTTCCTACTCGGTTTTCATAAGTATACATCACTTAAACGATCATTAAGATTAGGTATTTTAAGAGGAACCAAAATCTTGCAAATTCACCCCAAATTGCACTACCTATTCCGATCTTTGGTTTTTTTACCCTATACAAGTACTTGACTGCGATCTCACCTGATGGTAAGGGATGATGCAGCCTAAGATGTTATCGTACTAACTTGCGAGGGTAAGTAAATTTACCCCAACGGTTTCTACAAGCATCGCACCGGAACGCTAAATCGCTTGGCGGTGCGTCTTTGCTGGTAGGGTGGTAACTAGCCATGGCCGAAGCCTCTCACCAGACCAGACCTGAGACAATTTAGAAGTTATAAAATTACAAAGTGGCCCGTGGCGGGAATCGAACCCGCGACCTCCCGACTCGAATCCGAGCTCGCCGCCACTGTGTTAGGGAGGTCGTCAAAATGACTTTATATTTTTTTTTATTAAATTTTTTGAGGATGTCATTATCTTAGTTTATAATAAACTAGCAAACGCCCGCGGCTTCGCTCACGTTGAACTTCTGCTGTACTCCTTCAGGCATTTAAGTTCCAAAATTCCTGTATTTTTCCATTCTTCCTTTCAAATTCCTTCTCCATACTTGTCGCGATACTCACATATCGATTTACAAAGCAATCGGCCCAATAACAAAAAAAAATCAAAATGGCGGCCACTTTTATAATTTTTACCACAAATTCCTTCTCCATACTTGTCGCGATCCTCATATGTCGATTTTCAAAGCAATCGGCCCAATAACAAAAAAATTCAAAATGGCGGCCACTTTTTTAAATTTTTACCACAAATTCCTTATCCATACTTGTCGCGATACTCACATATCGATTTTCAAAGCAATCGGCACAGTAACGAAAAAAATCAAAATGGCGGCCACTTCTTAAAATTTTGACTACAAATTCCTTCTCTATACTTGTTGCGATACTCACATATCGATTTTCAAAGCAATCGGCCCAATAACAAAAAAATTCAAAATGGCGGCCACTTTTTTAAATTTTTACCACAAATTCCTTCTCCATACTTGTCGCGATACTCACATATCGATTTTCAAAGCAATCGTCACAGTAACAAAAAAATTCAAAATGGCGGCCACTTTTTAAAATTTTGACTACAAATTCCTTCTCTATACTTGTTGCGATACTCACATATCGATTTTCAAAGCAATCTGCACAGTAACAAAAAAAATCAAAATGGCGGCCACTTCTTAAAATTTTGACTACTAATTCCTTCTCTATACTTGTTGCAATACTCGCATATCGATTTTCAAAGCAATCGGCACAGTAACAAAAAAATTCAAAATGGCGGCCACTTTTTAAAATTTTGACTACAAATTCCTTCTCTATACTTGTTGCAATACTCACATATCGATTTTCAAAGCAATCGGCCCAGTAACAAAAACATTCAAAATGGCGGCCACTTTTTTAAATTTTTACCACAAATTCCTTCTCCATACTGGTCGCGATACTCACATATCGATTTTCAAAGCAATCGGCCCAATAACAAAAAAAATCAAAATGGCGGCCACTTTTTAAAATTTTGACTACAAATTCCTTCTCTATACTTGTTGCGATAGTCACATATCGATTTTCAAAGCAATCGGCACAGTAACAAAAAAAATCAAAATGGCGGCCACTTCTTAAAATTTTGACTACAAATTCCTTCTCTATACTTGTTGCGATACTCACATATCGATTTGCAAAGCAATCGGCCCAATAACAAAAAAATTCAAAATGGCGGCCACTTTTTTAAATTTTTACCACAAATTCCTTCTCCATACTTGTCGCGATACTCACATATCGATTTTCAAAGCAATCGTCACAGTAACAAAAAAATTCAAAATGGCGGCCACTTTTTAAAATTTTGACTACAAATTCCTTCTCTATACTTGTTGCGATACTCACATATCGATTTTCAAAGCAATCGGCACAGTAACAAAAAAGTTCAAAATGGCGGCCACTTTTTAAACTTTGTCCAGAAATTCCTACTTATCCCCAGCTGATTACGAATTCATCACCTAATATCAACCTAGGTACCAAATTTCAGATCTCTACGATATTATTGATTTCGCTGGAATCCCTGGTAAAACGCAAAAAATACACTTTTGTATGGCAAAATTCATTAAATGTAAGATTTTTATCCCTTAAACATGGAATTCCTGGAATCCTCGTCTTAGTACGAATTCATGACCTACCTAGGTATCAAATTTCAGATCTCTACGACTTTAAGTTTTTCGGGAATTCCTGGAACAACGAAAAAAAATACAATTTTGTATGGAGAAATCCCTTTAATGTACTATTTCTACCCCTTAAACATGGAATTTCTGGAATCCCCGTCTTAGTACGAATTCATGACCTAATATCTACCTAGGTACCAAATTTCAGATCTCTACTACTTTTAGTTTTTCGGGAATTCCTGGAACAACGAAAAAAATTACAATTTTGTATGGAGAAATCCCCTTAATGTACTATTTCTACCCCTTAAACATGGAATTTCTGGAATCCCCGTCTTAGTACGAATTCATGACCTAATATCTATCTAGGTATCAAATTTCAGATCTCTACGACTTTTAGTTTTGCGGGAATTCCTGGAACAACGAAAAAAAAATCAATTTTGTATGGAGAAATCCCTTAAATGTACTATTTCTACCCCTTAAACATGGAATTTCTGGAATCCCCGTCTTAGTACGAATTCATGACCTAATATCTACCTAGGTACCAAATTTGAGATCTCTACGACTTTTAGTTTTTCTGGAATGCCTGGAACAACGAAAAAATTTCAATTTTGTATGGAGAAATCCCTTTAATGTACTATTTCTACCCCTTAAACATGGAATTTCTGGAATCCCCGTCTTAGTACGAATTCATGACCTAATATCTTCCTAGGTACCAAATTTGAGATCTCTACGACTTTTAGTTTTTCGGGAATTCCTGGAACAACGAAAAAAATTTTAGTTTTGTATGGAAAATACCCTTAAATGTATGATTTTTACCCCTTAAACATGGAATTTCTGGAATCCCCGTCTTAGTACGAATTCATGACCTAATATCTACCTAGGAACCAAGTTCCAGGTCTCTACGACTTTTAGTTTTTCGGGAATTCCTGGAACAACGAAAAAAATTTTACTTTTGTATGGAAAATACCCTTAAATGTATGATTTTTACCCCTTAAACATGGAATTTCTGGAATCCCCGTCTTAGTACGAATTCATGACCTAATATCTACCTAGGTACCAAATTTCAGATCTCTAGGACCTATAGTTTTGGCGGAATCCGTGGAACAACCAAAATGCCTCATTCTTTTATTTATAATAAATTTCGAGTCAACTTCCCAAATGTCATCCTTGCATAATATATCAAATAATCAATTATAATAATCAATTAATGGAAAATTAACCTTGGTATAATAACATCTATTTATTATTATAGTAACTAAGACTAAACTTACTCCTAGACATCGTCTAATGAAAACGAACAGCCTTCCACTACATTAGTCTTTTAACGTGTGATCGTAAACAAGTGGAGGGTCGTTCATTCTTAGATTAGTGGATCTATACTAATTTTTAACACACAAGAAATAAATTGCAGTTTCTTAATACTAAAAGAAATGTTTTTTTTAAAGCTTATAATGTGAAATGTTCTGTGATGTGTTAAATGTGATTAACGTTAATAAATACTAATATTTACAACAATAATTTATCATACTTGTTTGTTCTCTCACTCATTGCGGTCGTTATCCGTCAGGCTATCAGTAGTATCCAAGTTGTCCGGGCAACGATCGTCGTCTGATAAAGAAGACGCAGAAGACGCTTCTTCAAGCAACGGGGATAGACACGAGTGCCAAACCGTCTGCGATGAATCAAGCAACATATCCAGTTCGTCTACAAACCATGGGTTGCAAGTAATGTTGAAGTGGCGCGGGATGATGTTTTCTACTGATATCGGGGAAACAGAAGGAGTGTCTTCCTCAGGTATGGGCGAGAGGACCGGACGCCATTGAGAGGAATGCTGAGAATGGGATTCAGCTTCGTCGCCATTGCGCTGGTCGTTTTCTTCGCTTTCCTCATCCTCCTCTTCGATCACGGGGAGAACCGGTTGCCAACGTACCCGCATCACACCACCTCCATTAGGTAAGTTGTCGTTAGGGCGAATCTGGTGGGGCAACCACGGATGTCATGTGGCTCTCCGCCGCGGCGTGAGTAACCCGTTGTCTGTGGCTTCTTCCCCGTTCTCCACAGGAGGGACTACTCCAACTGGGGCCACAATAAAGTCCGTTGCGTGTCGGCCAATCGGGAAGAGATCGTATGGTTTTTTACCGTCGGTATACAGGAGTTGTGCCAATCTAGTTGATTGTCACGCGCCCTCTGGCTTCACGTGCGCAATCCTGGCCCGGCATATCGGGCAGGCCCTCAGTTGCGATGTGCACACTGAACAAAAGCCCCTGGAACCAAATAGAGTGCATTAGTGAATGTGTGCTTCAGAGGGGGTATTAACTGAAGATGTCAGTTCAAGATTTGATTTTTACAGTAGTAAATCAAGTCTCAACTACCTGAAATAAAACACACGAATATTACATCATATTTTCGAGAAACTGTATTAGTGACAAGTGGAAAATAAAAAATTTTTAAACACCCACGACTTTTGCAGACTTGTAATTGAAAAAGGATTAAATATTTTTTTTGAAACTCCCCGACTAAAGGAAAGTAAGAACTAAGAACCTATCAGTATAATTACAAATCCAAGAAAATCCGTCGGAGCTGCCATTGCTATTTTCGTTTCTAATATCTATTAATGCAATTAGTAAGTATTGATAAACTGCCGGTATATGAGAAGTATCAAGAAATTGTATTAGTCATCAACTGGTAAACAGCACCATCAACACCGTCACAGGCAGAACACAGCAGCTCCGACGGATTTTCTTGGATTTGTAATTATACTGATAGGTTCTTATGGTGAAAGAATTTTGATAATCGGTTCAGTAGATCCAGAGATTACCCCTTACAACGTCATAAACTTACAAACGTTAACCCTTTATAATATTAGTATAGATGAATGAAACTAAATACTGAATTTTGAAAAGTTGTAGAGCAAAAGTCGTAGGTTTTAAATAAAGGAATTACAGGCGGAGTGTTTTGGTATTGTTTACTTAATTTATAGAGATAGATAGAGAAGTACTATAATTTACATGTATTGATAAACTCACCTGTGACCACAAGGAACAAGTACGCACGACGCGTACTCATCGAAACAAATATTGCACGTTCCCTCTTTAATTGTTGACGATTTCATTTTTTCCAGATGCACCCGCTTAGGAAGAACCTAAAACAATCATCCTCACATTACAAAGGCGAAAGTTATTGTGTAAGCGTGTATGAATGTCTGTTAAGGGGTTTTATTGAATTTATTTTTGTCTTTATCACTCTCACGGACACGATGGTAGGTGCGACATGCAGCGTCGCGGAAGAATATAACAGAAAAACGACCTTTTACCTAATTACTCAAAAACTAAGCTAGTCATCAAAAATCTGTTTCTTAGCGTTTTTGGATATTATTATTACCGACACTATAAAACAAAAAGTACAATTACTTCCAATGTAGTGTCTGATAAAAACTAGAAAAACTGAGATTTTGGAGCAACTTTTGGGAGAACTTTCTATCGAGAAAATGTTATCCAATCGTGTTTCTGCTTCTTAGCGATTTTAGATTAAAGACCCAAAATACATGACGTGTAAATTTGAAAGTAATAATTTTCATTATAGTTTTTGCATAAAACTTCATTCAAAATCACCTAAATACGGCTTGTAGGCCGTTAATGTGGAGATCTGTTTCAGATATTTTATAAAGAACTAGCTGACCCGGCAAACGTTGTTTTGCCATTAGGGATATACAAATAGATAACGACCTGCTCCCAGACACAGTGATCACACCCTGAAAATTTCATAACAATCGGTCCAGCCGTTTTGGAGGAGTTTGGTAACAAGGAATATCGAGAGAATTTTATATATTAGAAAGATTGTATTGCATGGGTGTAGATAAAAACGATATTTTTAACACATTTGCTCAAATAGTGGACTTTTCCATGTATGTTTAGCGTGCGCAAAGTTCTTCTTTTCCTTTTTGTTTTACTTCTGCATAGAGGTTTTAATCAAAAAGGCTGTAGTACAGAATGTTTGTATTAAATGACTATTTTATAGCGTAAACACAATTAATACTTGAATTAAAGGACGTAACTATTAAAATTGTTAAATCTGAAATAAAAATATAATTTTTCAACAAAGTTTCATTATTATTTGTTTCAGAGTTACTTTTTTGAAAAATATTAGAACTTTCATAACTTCCGGATTCTGACCCCAGGTCACAGAGTGCATCAGTTGACCATAGACAATTGTCCACTTGTCCACTTTTTTGTTTTTTTTTTTTTGTCCGTGAATGGTCTGCATTCATGGTAAATTACATACCTTAAACTACTTTTATAATATTTTTATTTTTGGCCCCAATTTATGTATTTTCGCAAATGTGTTAAAAATGTCGTTCAATGCACGTGCGGAATTGTCATTTCCACTGGTCTCTATTGTTGACACGCGCCTACGGCTTGTGTCAACAAACCGAGACTCGTAAAAAAATGACATACTTTCCGCACTTATATTGAAATGTACTATTTTCATTTATTGTATAACAGAAAGTGTTGCGTTATAAATGGTACTTGCTTGCTTGTCTTCCTCGGTGAGTCTGCCGTAGTCGTTGAAGACCGAGAACGCTCGGTCCCCGGGTGGAAAGCGGAATGCTTCGTAGCCGAAATTGAATCGGCACTGTTGGTACGCCATGAACGATGCGGCCGCGAAGAATTCATGCCTGAAATATTTAGTTGAGATTATTATATATATGTTATACAATAAGCTGCCCTGGCAAACTTTGTTTTGCCAACAACTGGTAACTTTTGATTTCCTTGTCGAATTAGAATTTTATTTTCATGCATGTGTTTATTCTTAACCTACTTTACAAATAATAATAATAGTTTAAAAAACTAAAAAAACCACGCTCTATCTCTCTTACTCGCATGCAAAGGGTGCGGAAAGTAATTAATTAATCCTGGCGAATTTAATTACGATTTTAATCGAATTATTGCATTGTCATCGGTCTTTGACGGGTGTGCAAAGTTTGAATTAAATCTGATCGTTCAAAGTAGGACAAAAACATACAAACATACAGGTGAAGCTAATAAAAGCGTGTTAAAAAGCAATAAAAAATGGAGTAAAATACAGTATTGTTATACGCATTTAAAAGGAGAATAACAAAAGGTGGTATCAAGTTTCTCATAAAACGAAACCAAAATAGTAGAAAATAAAAGTGTTTTTTTAGGCACTAGGAATTAAAATTTTGCATACAAAACGTTACTTTCTTTTCGATGAACATTTCGTGTCATACTGATTTTACTAACAAGTACAACTTGTTTGTTTGCTTATAACTTTATAATCCGGATGATAATTTAAAATTGGTCAAGTGCGAGTCGGGCTCGCGCACTGAGTGTTCCGTACCATCAAGACCCATTCTTAATCAATCAACCAAAAACAAGCAAAAAATCACGTTTGTTGTATGGGAGCCTCCTTAAATATTTTTTTATTTTAATTTAACTATTTAATTTAAAAGCAAATTTAAAATTAAATATTCTGTTAACATTTGAAGCGTCTACCTTTTATGGTTTAATAACCATAAAAGGTATTATACCTCGATATTAATATATCGAGCAAAAACAAGCAAAAAAAATCACGTTTACTGTAAGGAAATATTTTATTCTATTTTTTAGTATTTGTTGTTATAGCGGCAACAGAAATACATCATTTGTGAAAATTTTAAGTCTGTAGCTATCACGGTTACAGCCTTAGGTTAGGTTATGCACGGTTACGGAGATACAGCCTGGTGACGGATGGACGGACGGCCGGACAGCGAAGTCTCCGTAATAGGGTTCCTTTTTTACCCTTCGAGTACGGAACCCTAAAAAAGTAATGATCGTAGGAATTAATGTGGAGACCGTAGTCTATAAAAAATTAAAGTTTGGATTTGATTCAGCTTGATACGGGATTCCATACACCCATGATCATTAATTTTATCCTTCATCAGAATGCCTAGTGTTTCTGGGAAAGATGATAAAAGAATTTTTAGTTACCAAGCCGTTTGGAAAATTTCGGTGAGCGGTTCCAGTCTCTGCCCGTTCAGTGAGAATATGACTTCCCTGGCGTCCAGGTCGATGAGGCAGCCCAGCACGTCGCCGGGGCGCCACGCGGGCACGTCGGTCACCGCGGTGGGGCGGGCGTTGTACCAGACCAGGCGCCTGCATCCGTCGTACGCCACGGAGTATATGTCGTCTCCTATGCCGTAACCCTCCTGCGTCCACAATAAACAATATTCTTTTACTATACTTATTGAAATGTGTCTGGTCGAGAGTGGCGAGTGCTTCTGCGGACTGGCGGAGGAGAACCTCCACCATGTCTTGTGGGAGTGCTCCTTATACGAGCACCTCCGGTGTTTGCTGCTGGACGGGATCGTTCGCGACGTTTCTGACCCAGTTTATTATCAGGATCTCGTGGGTTCGGCGGCCAACTTCGGAAAGCTACGGGAGTTCACGCACGCGTGGCATAAGAGGCGAAGCGGCTTGGAGTGACATAGAGAATATATGCTGTGGACAGCGACGGCGCGGCGAGTCCGTATTTTATATCGTCCTGCCCCAGAATGGGGAGAGTGAGTTCATAGGGACAAGGAGCGAGAGGAAACAACTTGTAGGGAGTCAAGAAGGCGCCCCGGGAACACGCCAAGAGCTAGTACCGAACGGGCGCCCTCCCGCGTTTCAGCCCCCATAACCGCGAGGTTGATTGGGCCATAGGTGGTGGAGGGTTGTCCCTATACTTATTGACATATAAATCTATGGACCCCGGGTGTAATACAAAATTCACGAAAAAAGTGTCCTAGTGCAAACCTACCTATATAAACGAGTGTACTTTTATGGGTATTTTTATAAGCAAACTAAACATTGTAATTAACGTCTCAAACCATTATCATACAGCCTAATTTCGTATATGTGTGAATAAAACACAGAGCGGCATTATTAACGCGTGTTCTCTCTGATGAATCAAACACGGGACTGAAGTGCGATTGGAAACCTTTTCGCGTTTTGGCTCTCATTCGGTTCGGAATTCGGATACTTTTTAGCGCTGACCCGAAATCCATATATATAAATTACTATAGTTGTAATAATGTTCAGATACGTAAAGTGACAGGCGATTTCTTTGGAATGTAACCATTTGCCATTGCCTTGGATTAACTCAAAGGCTACTTTTCATCCCGAGAAAACCCACAGACCTCGATCTAAAGCGAGCTATATTGCTATACAGCCTACAGGCATAGCATATACAGGGCATCCTACGTCCCATGTCACATGGAGAGGACAAATTATACTGTATATATAGCTATAGTAAACTTATATATAAAGAGCAGGAACATAAACAAATTCCTTTTTGAAATTAATAAATATAAATATATACAGGACATTTTACACATCGCAATCTAGCCCCAAAGTAAGCGATAGCTTGTGTTATGGGTACTAGATAACTGATAAATTTACATACATACTAATATACATAAATATAATATATTGCAAACACCCAGTCATTGGAAAACATTCATGCTCATCACACAAACATTTACCAGTAGTGGGAATCGAACCCACGACCTCCGGCGCAGACGGCAGGTTCGCTACCACTACGCCATTCGGTCGTCAAATTAAATGATTCCAGGCTTTTGGTTCAACTAGAAAGATTTTAGGTATAAATTTATAAAACAAATAGCAAACTGGTAATATATTAAAAGAAAGTAGGAATAAATTATTTCAGAATCTGAAACAAAAACGCGGCGATGTAGCAATGACGGCCTGACAGCTGACGTAGAAATTTTCATAAGGAAATTCCTAGGCTCACTTAATTTCAGAATCACCACCTAGCCTAAACTGAACCCCGAAATCTGAAATTTTCCATACAGTTTAGCTTTATGACGTACATTAGGAAAACAGAAGGACTTTTTGATATTCCAACGACGTCACCTTGACTATAAAAGTATATTTCGCTATTAATATTGCTAACAATATTGCTAACAACTCAGGCTAGCAGTTGCTATGGAGAGCGAACAACAGATTTACCTACTGCCCAGATTAATAAATGAACTACCACTAAAGTCTTAACTAACGGGAAGACATATCAAGCACAAAATTATCTTTTAAATAACTCGTTAGTCATACATAAAAAATACACATTACGTATAATATAAATAATAAACAAAACAATACTAATATTAAAAGTATAAAATAAACAGCGATTTAAGTATTTACACATATAAATAAGCATAGGTATCGGAATAAGCAAATAAAAATAATACAGAATACGTAATAATATTCAAACATAATTATAATTTAATTACAACAGCCTGTATATTCTCTGTCACTGATAAGGATCTTTTGTTCGAATCGCTTGCGGCTCGGTGTTTTGCGTGTCCTACTGACAGTTTTTCGTCTGTTTATTTCTAAAACCTGCCTTCTAATTTAAGATGGTCGAGTCTTTAGTTATAATTTAACCTTAGTGCTATGTATATTAAAGTTTCTATGTATATCAGTATTACAGTTTAAGGAGGAATGTGCGCGACCCGACAAGCCGCCGAGGTTTAAGGGTGCCAAGCAAGTAAAGTGTAAATATTATGTATTTTTATTTGATTAAATAAATAAAAAAAAAAATATATAAGTGCGGAAAGTTTGTCAATTCTTTATAAGTCCCGGTTTGTTGACCCAAGCCAAAAGGCGCGGGTCAACGATAGGGACGAATAGAAATGACTATTCCACACGTGCATTGAAGGACGTTTTTTAATACATTTGCGAAAAAATATTTACAATTATGGCTTATAGAAGTGAATTCACGCCTAACCTCAGATCCATGAATGGATTCCATACATTATTCTCAGCGCTTAACAAACAAAATCAACAAACGAAAATGTGCATAACAGCTAATGAACTAAAAATAAATACCTAATAATCAATTGCCATTAATAATAAAATAATTTGCCGAAAAAGGAAGGTTTGCATGGACTTTGAAAAACTGCGTTGGGAAATTAACGCAGCGGAAAATTTGGGAAAAAAATTATAAAACGAAGGGACATTGAAATTAATTTATTTTAAATTTAATTCAAGTATTTATAGTAAGTAGTTTCTCTGTAAAATAATTACATTATTGTTATTTAATTAATTATGTAATTTAATTTTGTACAGAAAACTTTTACTTGAAAACCTCCTTCATGCATTTTGATCCACGTGCAGGGGGAAAACAAAAAGCTCTAGTGCGGGAAGGAATCTTTGCGCACGCTAAACATTTGAAATGTGTAATCAAAATGTACGAATAAATATAATTTATTCGTCCAGTTCCCGTACAAATAGTCACATCGTAATATTTAAGTTGGAACTTTAAATATATTTGTAGTTTTAGTTTAAGTTTCGTGTTTTCTTTTGTCACTTTAATTAAATATTTCAATTTAAGCATATAGGGTAGTCTTCAAACGGTTTGTAAGTGTGTTTTAATTTTTTTGAATTTTTTTATCCGCAGGGGTACCATGGGAATTTTTTTTTGCCCGTGGTACTCCTAAAAGCTCCTGGGGTACCACGGGCAAAAAAATTGCCCGTGGTACCCTAGGGGGACTATCGGGGGGATCACGGGCAACTTTTCGAGCAAATGTATTAAAAAAGGACGATTAGAGGAAATAAAAAAAAAAATAATCATACTCACGTCGTTCAAAAAGTGACTGTTTTTAGTAGCCCAGCCGATCTGCATGACTCCGGCTGTGATGACGGTAGCCTCGTAGTACCAACAACCCGCGTCCACTTGGAATGTACAACGCACGCTCTCGAAAGAGTATGAGTCGCAGCGGGCTTCCAGTCCGTTGCAGGATATTTGCAAATATTCGCTCACGTCATGCGAATTCAGTATTGCGTGAATGCCGGACATGTCCACCGTTTCGTAGGAACACGGCCTGCCCTCGATTAAGACTGAAATGAGAGGACAGGACACGATAAGTAGCGTCATCTGTCTAAATTCCCCCTAATACGCCAGAATATAGCGGCAACCGTCCCTGTGAAAACGCGCTAGCGGACCGACAACAAGTGTAGTGATATGTGAAATTTTTGCCGGTGTTGGTGGGCAATAGGGAAATTTCCCTCCTGGCAGGTTGTTGTGCCTGGGGACCGCTTGTGATCCGAGCGTGTGACGTCAGAATTTCTTTAAATAGCACGTTCGTCGAAAGCTCCGTCAGCGTGTACTAGGGTACTGGTTACGCCATATCGTCAGCTATCGAAGACCGCTACAATCACTCCCCTCTGAGACTGTTGAGTCGTGTGTCGTCGTTGCCCGCGTGGGGCCTTATTTAATACATTTGCTACTTACGAGCACCAATCTGAACTTGGTATGTATGTACTTGGATCATTGATTTTTGTCACGAAATCAAATTCTTAGCAATATAAAATTCCGGGCGGAAAAATACAGTATAATATATTACCTCGCAGGGAAAATACCCGAGGTAGTGGAAAATACCGCTTCAGAAAGCAAGAAAAGTAGTTAAGAAAAAGTTTTGCCTGCCGATAGCTAACTTTCCAGGTTGTTTGAAGAGAAAAAATATATGACAGAAAATTAAAATACATTTACAAAAGGGAGCTGACACACCAATTAGAGAGCTTCATTTTAACTATCACTCGAACTTGGTTTATTCTGGATGGTTTCATCATTATAGAGATATTGTAATACATGACTCCTCGTAAGTAGTTATGAGCCAGGCCTATATGAAATAATGTTTTGATCTGATTTGTTTCACACATTCAAGTATAGTAAGGGAGACTCCCACTTCGAGTAAGACACTGACAGAAGAGGCATCTTGTGTGGTTGATGTCTAGTGGACTCGAACGAAACGTTTTCCTTCCACGTTTTTGATACGAAACCCGCTAAGGTGTGGAATAGCCACCCAGTAAAGTATAGGCTGGGTGCCTTCAAGAGAAAAACGCGCTCCTAGTTGCATATCATTTTTGCTTTTGCAATCGCTAGCCTATTTTTATTATTATAAAAATGTAAACAAATTATATTTATCGCTTATATTTTTTATACTCACACAAGTTGTCAAGCGCCGATTTAGCGCAGAAGCCAACTTGACGCCACAAACAGTCATCGCTGTTAGAAAAAGTTTCCAGGGTCAGTAAAGGATGTTGATCCCATTCTTCTAGCCGGCTCTTTATCTTCAATTTATTCTCTGTAGTATGAGCGAATTTTTGTAAAGCTATCAAAGCAAACAATACTATGCATGGTTCGTGGTACGTATACTGAAACAATATATTAACGTTTTAAAATTATTTTAGTAGAGACATTGTTGAAGCTGTGTTGTTATTGGAGCTTTAAAACTATAAAGACAATTATTGCTTTAAAATTTAAACGTCATTTATTTTGGGTCTTTAATCTAAAATCGCTTAGAAACAGAAACACGATTGGATAAAATTTATTCGATAGAAATTTCTAAATCTCAGTTTTTCTAATTTTTATCAGAAACTACAACGGATGTTAGTGTAATTTTTGTTTTAATGTGTTGGTAATAATAATGTCCAAAAAAGCTTGGAAACAGATTTTTGATAACTGGCTTAGTTTTGAGTAATTAGTTAAAAGGTCGTTTTTCTTTATATTCTTCTGCGACGCTGCATGTCGCACCTACAGTATGCGTGAGAGTGAGAAAGACAAAAATAGAGCTGTGTATATGTATACTGAAGAACTAGAGTGAGACAGTTTGAAACAGTACTATGAGAAAGACACATGTCAAAACGGTTTTCACTGAATGCCTGGAACTGTAAGCACTAAAATGTTCAGCTGAAGACAATGGCCCAAGAGCCCACGACGGCCAGACCTCCGTTATTTTATAAAAGCTGAAAGTTTCTCTGTACATGTCTCCTATATTTTCATATTTTTAATTTTTCTCAAGAATAGGTGGTTTTTCATGGGAGTGGTATCGGGGAGTAGGGGATACCTCCACCCTCCTCCCCACCTTCCCTCCCCCCTACTCCTGCCAAACTATTCTAAATTCTTACCCATACAGCAGACTTTCAATGTGTCTGGAAAGATGTAAAAACCATTAAAACTGTCCGTCTATTGAGGTAACATCCTTTTATAGGTCCCCAAGTAACGTATATAAAATTTAACTTCACTACATAGTATAAAACAAAGTCGCCTTTTCTGTCCCTATATCCCTATGTGCGCTTAAATCTTTAAAACTACCCAACGGATTTTGATGCGGTTTTTTCCAATAGATAGAGTGATTCAAGAGGAAGGTTTATATGTATAAAACATGCATCATATACTAAGGCAACATTGCTAATTTTAGAGGTTTCTAACGTGATGTCGTAAATTAACCTATTTTTTTGGGCTGATTTAGCAATTTAGCAAAAACGCTGCCTAAACCCTACGAGTTAGATCAAATTAATGTACTACAGTATTGTACACCATAAAAAGGTCTACAAAAAAGTCCGCGATGGTATATGTTTATATTTTAGGGATAACCCACATTAACCATTTTTATTGTTTACTTTTTACGTGAAAAAATGGCTTATTTACGAAGCTATTTTAAGCAATACGGCATTAATCCTTATCGAATTAAGTACCTTAAATACAGTGTGCAATTAATATAGATCAATATGGTTCCTTACAGCATGTAAATTAAACAAATATTTTCGGAGATATTACAAATTTAAAATTTGCGTTTGCGGCGGGCGGTACCGGTCGGACGGGGCAGTGCGTGTTTTCAGGAGATTTTCGACAAATCCTACCAGTTGTGACTCGAGGAACACGTGCTGACGAAATAAAGGCTTCCCTAAAAAGATCAAACCTTTGGCCACATGTCAATAAATTAGAGCTTAAAACTAATATGAGGGTTTCGTCATCTTCACGTGAGAACAGGCTATTTCCAGAGATGCTGCTAAAAGTTGGCAATGGAGAATTAACACAAAGTGAGGGAAGGATTAACCTTGAAAACCTTTGTGTTTTGATAGACAACATCCAAGAGTTAGTCAACAAAGTCTATCCTGACATTGATGACATAAGTTACAAGACAATATCTTGGTTTAAAGAAAGAGCGATTCTGTCACCAACTAATGAACAAGTAGATAAGGTAAATAACTTGATTCTTTCAAAGATTGATGCGCCGACGAAAATATACTACTCGGTGGATACTGTTCTCGATTTGGAAGAAGCTGTTCATTTTCCTACAGAGTTTCTAAACTCCTTGAACCCGTCTGGACTCCCTCCTCACAAAATGGTGTTGAAAGTAGGTTGTCCTGTTATTTTATTAAGAAACCTGAATCCACCTAAACTTTGCAATGGCACGCGTTTGCTGATAAAAATCACTGAAAACTTTCATAATAGAGTGCACAATACTCACAGGATGTGGTACCGGAGAAGATGTATTGATTCCCCGAATCCCTCTGATACCATCGGATTTACCCTTCCAATTTAAACGTTTACAGTTTCCGGTAAAGACATCTTTTGCAATGACCATTAATAAATCGCAAGGTCAAACCTTCAACGTTGCAGGCTTAGATTTGAGCGTTGACTGATTTTTACATGACCAACTGTATGTCGGTCTTTCAAGAGTAACCTCAAGAGAAAACATGTTTGTATTGTCTAATGACAAGAAAGCTGTTAACGTTGTGTATAAAGACATCCTGTAATATATTAATTATTGTTGTAAAAATAAAATAAATACCTACCTAGGTAAAAATGTAAAAAGTAAATAAGTAAAAATGTGTAATAAAAATTGTATGAATTTAGATATTCCAAAGATAGCAGGAAATCTTCATAGTAAGTATAGGGAAAGAGGAATTGTTTTACTCCAAATTTAATGCGTGCAGGCCAAGGGCAGTAATGAATGAATCAAAAATACTGGATCGATTTTAATCATGTTTTCATTGAGTGACATAGGCATATATATATATATTCATAGTTTTTCTGTAGTGTATTTAATTTAGTATCAGCATTGCACCCGTGCGAAGCCGGGGCGGGTCGCTAGTTTATACTATAACGAAAGTATAATTAAATTTTTTTAATGCTTAGGTGTGTCTGGCAGAGGGTAGCACTATCATAAGTGTCCGGCAATGAATGAAGAGATTTCTAAAGGTATCCCGAAGAAAATATAAAAAAGTTGAGTTTTATACTTTAAGTAATTTCAGGTACTTACTATTTTATACACCTTTATTACTACATGTTACCTGCCCAAGTAACCACAACCCAAACTCCATAGTCGCTGGTCGTTCTTACCTGTACAGGGGACATGTACAAAGAAACTTTCAACTTTTATAAAATAACGAAGTTCTGGCCGCCAAGGGCTCTTGCTCTATGAACGCGTACGTGTGTAAAATTTAAATTGTGAGAGATGTTCATATTAAATGTAAATCAATATCATACGAGAGCAATGCATGCATTACGATTCACGCATCGCATGTCGCTGTAATGTAGGCGCACTTTCAATCAGGCGAAAGTCTTCCTCGCTTTTTCACTCTTTGCTATTATTTTATTTTATTTTAATATCAAAAAACTACGCGGAAAGCAAATGAAGTGCTCTTTTATTGATCTCAATTACGAAAGACGGTGTACCATTGTTCAAAAGCGTTTGTTTTATGCATCCAGGCGACAACTTAAAAAAAAATATCTTCAAAGGTTGACGGTCTTGTTTGGTATAAAGCGATCAGTACTAACTTACTGAACTTAATCAGCCTATGGACGTCCACATAGGACTTTCCGAGAGAGCGCCACCACACATGGTCATCATCCACCCGCTACCGGCGACCTTTTTCAGGTCGTCGGTCCAGCGGGCAGGAGGTCGTCCTACGCTGCGCTTACCGGTACGCTGTCTCCACTTCAGAACACGTCTGCCCCAACGCCGTCGGTTCTGCGACAGATATGGCCCATTGCCACTTCAGCTTGCTAATCCGTTGGACTATGTCAGTTACCTTGGTTCTCTTACGGATGGCTTCGGAGAAAGGGATAAGAAGCACAGCGTAATGACAGAAAACTTACCAAATAGGACAGCAAATACTCCAGTGTATCCTCAGTGAGTATCGCAACACTGTTAGGGCCAACCAACTTTTCAGCGATGCAGCCTAAGGCAACGCAGATATTGCGTTCTATCCTTGTGTTGCATTTACTAAAAGCTCGTTGTGCGGACAGTCCAAAAAGTTTTGTTACCTGTTAAAAACACAAATGGATTTAGTACCTATTAATTCGAAATAATACCGAATCCAACCAAACGGTCTTCGAAAATGGCCATTAAATGAAGCTATTAACGAGGCAACAATGAAAAAATTAAATAAGAACAAAAATTTATGATTAAAACTAAAAATCTACATTAAGCTTCTTTGAATGCGGTACTAAGCTTTCTGAAAGAAAACCCGTAACTTGTGCAAGCGACTGGCGGTAAACGATGTACTTGTAGGTATTAAAATAGTTACTATAATACTAGTTGACCCGGTAAACGTTGTTTTGCCACTAGAGATATAAAAAATAGCTAACGACCTAAGTTATACTCTCAGACTTACAGAATTTCAACATACACAGGTATAACAATCGATCGAAACGTCTCGGAGAAGTTTGGTAACAAGCACGAGACATGAGAAGTTTATATATTGAAGATTTATTTAATTTGTCACATTTGTGAATATGTAATCCTATACCTTTAAACGAGTAATTCTTGTATATATATTTCTATGTAATCTGAATCTCGGAAACGGCTTGAACGATTTTCATGAAATTTAGTATACAAGGAGTTTTGGGGGCGATAAATTGATCTAGCTAGGATTCATTTTTAGAAAATATCGTTTTTACCAAAAAAAATATAAATAAATAAATAAATATAAATATAATATATATACAGGACATTTGAAACATCGCAATCTAGCCCCAAAGTAAGCGATAGCTTGTGTTATGGATACTAGATGACTGATAATATACATACATACTAATAAACATAAATATAATATAATGAAAAACACCCAAACACTGGAAAATGTTCATGCTCATCACACAAACATTTACCAGTAGTGGGAATCGAACCCACGACCTCCAGCGCAGATGGCAGGTTCGCTACCACTACGCCATTTGGTCGTCAAATATATAAATCTATACCTGACATATATTGGCGATAAAGTAAAACTATTACAGGAAACTCCTGCTGTCATCTCAGGTAAGTAGCTGTAATACTACCGAGCAAAGCTCGGTCACCCAACTAGTATAAATTATACTTACTTTAATAACAGTCTCTTTTGCCGGTAACGGGCACTCGTCTAATAATATTGAAATAGCCGTAGGACCGAATGGGTTTTCCAATGGGATCACGGTCACCATGGAATTTATAATTTGTATCCATCCTTCTTCCTTGTCTGCAATGACATGCAGTTTGACGAGGGAGACTGGAGACTGCTCATCCCTGAAACATTAAGTCACTTTAGAATAACATCCGAAAAATGAAATCTCTATCGCTATTTGGTAACTATTTCAACTCCACGCTTAGTAGAGTTTGTGCAGAATTAGTGGAGACAGCTCCGAGTTATTGTTTCTCTTAAATTTAAAACGCCTATTCCTCATTATCTTAATTTCGCTATGTTTAAAGGATCGTCTAGCTTTTATACAAAAAGCAAAGAGCGTAAATGTATTCTTGTTTACATAATTTTTAGAAATGTTGCAGACACAATGAAGAACTATGCTCGTACTTTTTATTTTTGAAGAAATATTGCTCATGTTATTTTGACCTTAAAACTTCGTTTGTTTTTATTTAAATATATTTTAGTTTATTATAAATTTTAATTGTTTATACCTAATGTATAAATTATTTTTTCTAAAAAAACGTACGCGCCTACATAAAGGTGCACTTAATCTAATGAGACCAAAATTTTCCGATTTGGTAAACGTTTGGGGGAGGGGTAAAAAGCAATATTTCAATGTAAGCCTAGCTCTGGGGCTTGCAACTCTCTCTATAAGGACATAGATAGCATTTTTGAAAACACCATTTCGCGTCGCTTTTTAGACTTTAGAGGAACAACAACGCGTTATGGATTATGGATTATGTTTTCACTCAGCCTGCATTTTCAATCCGCGCGCATTATTACTCAATCTATTAATTACTCGAACGCGTCTAGTAAGCCGATTACCTCTCTTCCCAATCCACCGTCCGCATCCTATTATCGTCTTGCGCTTGCGTCTTTTTAACCCCCGACGCAAAAGGGGTGTTATAAGTTTAACGTGTCTGTGTATCTGTGTATCTGTGTTTCTGTTTGTGGTATCGTAGCTCCCAAATTTCATGAAGAAAACTCCGATTTTCATGAAGTTTATTTTGTGTCATAGATAATTTTATCCCGAGTGTTCTTAGCCATGTTTCATGAAAATCTGTTTTGCCGTTGCCGTTTGAAGATTACCAGCTATTTTCTAGTTGATGGGGGGATCTGACTAACTTCTTTATGTCCGATCGATTCGAAATTTGGTACCGTCTAGCTTCAATGACATTGAAAGTATAATATGGTAAGGTAACCATGACCTGATTTGCCGTTTGAACAAGGGAATCGGACGAGAACCGATGCTGGTCACTTCTCTGAGTGTTGAGACTCGGGTGCAAAATAGTGAAGAAATTATGTTTGTGCAAGAGGTACGAAACTAGGAAACCTGTTTGACGACCCCCCTGGCGCAGTGGCGCGCTCAGATTCAAGTGGGAAATCGCGAGATCGATGCGATCGCATGGGCAGAGAATAAAAAAACGTATATCCCCGATTTTATCCTCTGGCGGGGCAGAAAATGACTGCTAAAGGAGGAAAGGAAAAATTGGCCCCCGTTTGACATTTCACGTGGACATAATTTATCCCAAAGTCAGAAAGATTGACCATTTGTAGATGGGTTAGTTTTATCTATGGTTTTGCCAAAATCGTAACTCCGCGATATTGAGTTGACACTTGACATATCGCAGGTCAAAGGGGATTTATCTCCACCCATGCTCTGTAGATTTGTAAAAAAGGAAGAGGAGGAAGAGGGGATGAAATGATGTCATATCCCCGTGGAGGAAATAGTCCCCTGCCCATGCTAGTACAGCAGTGGAGAGAGCGGGATGTAAATGATAATGACATGAATTAACTTTTCTATAATTATAATAATAATAATCCCCTTGCCGATTTCGACTACGGTGACTGATTTCCTGAAGCAGTGTTTAAAGGGCTCCGTTGGTGCGCCCTAATGTGGCTTATGTACCCTATCTTTGCACTGAAAGTGCGAGCGCAGTGCGGACAAGTTAGCGTATTGCCAATATAGTTGTAAGTAATGACATTAGAGTGTGGCCTACTCATGAGCTTTCTATAATTAGCGTTATCTTAATTTGTATAGATTATAGATAGATAGATAAACACTTTATTGCGCACCACAGAATAAAAATATTAAAAAAGAAATAATCATAACGCAGACTTAGGAGTTTTTTAGAAAAGTAAGTAAATATAAGAAAGTGAAGTTCCTATTGTGAATAAATTGTTTTGACCTTCTAACATTTTAATAAATGATAAATATTTTTCTTTTTTCACATACGAACGAGAAAATTTGCTACGGCGCCGCGCGTCGCTGAACAACGTTTAATGATTCAAAGCGAACTGCGAAGTTAGTGTCCCATTATAAATGCTTTTAGATTAAACATTCACCGATTCTTAGCTTCTTCGCACACGGCTTACGATCCGTGTGCGAAGCGTAATCCAATCGTGTACAGTGCCAGAGTACGACGTGAGCAATACGAGTACGAACATGTTCAAACATGTCCGCAGACGAAGCGGTGGTGTTGTATATGTGGTAGGATAGTCGTAGCGTACTAGCGTAAACACACGAGCGTTAGAAGTAAACTTTTTATTATTTACTGTAGAAACACCTGAATGATTAAACTTCTCAATTCCTTATGATTTTTGCCTTTACATGATTGAAAAAATAAATTAAATTCATCAAACTGGTTGAAGAATAGCATTCTACTACTAGTACTACTACGTCTACGCGACGATTCGTTTGTGCAACAATGTAGGTCTCGTAGGCGTAGCGTCATAACGATACGCTTACGCTAACGAGCCGTGTGCGAAGGGGCTTAAAGTTATAGGTCTCGCTTTCAGCATCGCAAAGCATCCACGTGACCTTTATGTGCCAGATTTAAAAAATTGTCGTAATTTGTAATTGGCGTATGTCAGTGAGATTGCGAGAATGGCATCTTTACGTATGTTCATCTCATGTTCATATCAAAATCACTGCTATTGAAAGTGAAATTAATAAATTAGTCCGAGTTTGACGTGATTCACTTACAAAACAGTTGATTCGATGATTTTTTTTTTAATTTATTTAAATCAAAGAAAATACATGCACATGTCAAAATTACAAAATCTCGCCAAACTATGATTAGTTTATTGGCGAGGAGGCGCTCTTTACATTTAGTTCTAGTGCGTCTAATTATCCTAGTTAAACTACAACACTTACTATGAATACAGCTAATTAATACTAAAAATACTACATAAACTATGTAATACAAATTAAAAAAATATATATATGTACAAATAAACATAAAATATATTTTATACATAAAATTTTATGTATAAAATATATTCTATAAATAATTATATCGCAGCTTGAGTTCTCAAGCAGATGTTCTTTCAGATGATGTTTAATTTCTTAAAATTAAAACAAAGATTTTGATTGAACACGTGAAGTGGATACTGGTATTCCCGCAAATTAACTGCCATAAGCCTACGATGTCTTGTTAACTTACAAATGGTGAAAATTAAGTCCAATTTTAATTTGGCAGACAAGCATTCAACCTTAGCTCGATAAAGTTCGTAGATTAAAATTATTTTTGTCTTCCTCATTCTTACGAATAGGTACGGTGGTAGGAAAGAGAGGCAGCATTGCGGGCGAATTTCACAGAAACAACGACATTTTATTTTATTACATTAATAAATGTTAGGGCTGATTTTTCAATCGCCAGATAATCGTTAACTAGGGAATAAATCATCTGAGGAATAAATATGACTTTTTGACAGATTTTGTATAGTTTCAAAATTATTCCTCAGATTATCTGGCAATTGAAAAATCGGCTCTAGTTAACAATTGATATTACTGTAGACACAAATTTAAAAAATTTAATACGAGAGACAAGGATGTTGCACGGCAGTTATCTCTGTCACATTAAAACACACAACCTAATTTAATTTCACAAAAGTTGATGTAACCATTTCTGTGAAAAAGCAGATTTATGTATTTGCAGAGGCAACTTTTGCATTTTTTTCTATCCAGTAAAATTTGCGAAATAGTGCGATTTGCGAATTTGCGAATTTCGGCATCAGCCACCATGTCAGAATAATTTCAATTGTATCCACATATTTTTTTAAGAGTGACAAGATCTGTAGATTTTATATAAAACGATTTTATACGAAGTTACGAACGCAATTTGCCAAAGTTGACTTATCACAGCGCCTTATAGGTAGCCTTATAGGTAAACTAGGCCCTCCTGATGGTCTGCGGGACGCGGGGCGGGAGCTGCTCAACCAATCAGCAAGTCTGTCGCTGTCCGCCGGCAGCGCTGAAGTATCGTTATAGCCAATCGCATCACCCGCCCCGCGTCCCGCAGACCATCAGGACAGTCAAGTTTATATCTATCGCTTGTTACTTACGTGTCAACGCGCGAGGCGGCCACGGTGAGCATTTCGATGATGAGCAGGTCAATGAGTTTTGAGTTGACCACTTTCGGGATGCGAACGTGTGAGACATCTTGAACAGCAGCAGGTCGCTCTGGTGAAGGATTTTGGCCCTGTTCATCCGGCTCGTCTTCCTTACAGCAACAGGCTCCCATTATTACCTGTACAAAATAACATTATTCAATATCCAACAGACTACAGCTACTAACACTACTGACTTCATATATCTAAGATGTTGACAAAAAACGACTAATATTTGCATGCCTATAAATCGGCAGAACACTGAGACCAAACATTTATGTATTTATTTAATAACCCTGTACGTGTTTTAAGCAAATAAATGATTTATTATTATTACTATTAATAACAGAAGCAGTGAAAAGTGACCGTTTCAAAATTGGGTATTTTCCTACTTTTGAATTGAATAAATATTATTACTTTATTATAAACTAGGATAAAAAAAATTATATGCGTAAAACTTGGAATCCGGATGTTAAATAAAAAAATAATAATTGTAGTAATTAATGTGGAGACCGTAGTCAGTAAAAAATAAAGTTTGGATAGCTTTGATACGGGATCCATGGTCATTGCCCTTTCCAACTAAGTAAGTCATAAAAAAATAAGTAAATACCCATAAAATCATGACAGTTTTCATTTTATTTCAAAGAAAATAAGGATTTCCTTGAAATCTGCCACATTCTGCCACTCTTAAATCGTCAGCTTTTTCTGCACGAATTAATATTTTTAGGAGCCAATCTGTTTTGGCCAGACAGAACTCAGTACGCAGTTTGTTCTACCGCAAGCGGTCTTATCTAATTATAATGTGTTATTATTTTTAATAATATTAGGTATATTTGTTTGGTATTATTTTGTCGAGCCACCTGAATTTTGAAAGGGAAACAAAGACTTTGGCCACCCGAATTCTCAAATGGAAACAAAGATTTCGTCGACGCGAACAAAGAGGACGCCGCGCGGGCGTCGATACTAAATTACTGATAGATATACTTAGTCGTAGAAATGTTTAACAATAGCATTTCACACATTGTAAAATAATAAACACAGATGTTTGCGAGTGAAATTCAACCTTAAGACCACCTTAAGACAATCAGTTTTAAAGATCTATATATAGTTTCTCGTAAACGAAGAAATTTTTTAAGTTGATTAAGTACCTAAGACCATATCTATTAGTAAATTACCATCCATATTAGTAAATTATATCTTAATGATAAAAGATAAAACAAATTATTACTTAGGTATTATTCTCTTAATATTTAATGTACTTATATTGAAATACAGGGATAATTAAAAATTATAATCACTCTCACTGTCTGAACTGTCCGTCATCACATATATAATAAACTAGCAAACGCCCGCGGCTTCGCTCACGTTAACTTCTGAGTTAGGCTTTACTATGGTGGTTTAATTTCCAAAATTCCTGCATTACACACCATTTTGCCCACAAAATTTTCTCTTGCTTCCTGGTAATAGTCACATATTGATTTTGAAAAATTCGATCGTCACAAAAAAGTTAAATATGGTGGCCATTTTTAGGGTTCCGTACCCAAAGGGTAAAAGCTCTTACTAAGACTCCACCGTCCGTTCGTCCATCCGGCCGTGGTTGCTTGCTACCATTGTAAGACACATAAGTACAAAATTGTGGCCAATTCTTTTAAATTTTTACCAAAAATTCCTTTTCTATGCTCGCTGCGATAATCAGATATCAATTTTGAAAACAATCGGCCCAGTAACAAAAAAGTTCAAAATGGCAGCCACTTTTTAAAATGTTGACTACAAATTCTTTCTCTATGCTTGCTGCCATTGTCAAATATCGATTTTCAAAGCAATCGGCCCAGTAACAAAAAAGTTCAAAATGGCGGCCAATTTTTTAAATTTTGACTACAAATTCCTTCTCGATGCTTGGTGAAATAATCAGATGTCGATTTTCAAAGCAATCGACCCAGAAACAAAAAAATTCAAAATGGCGGACACTTTTTTAAATTTTGACCACAAATTCCTTCTCTATGCTTGCTACCATAGTCAAATATCGATTTTCAAAGCAATCGGCCCAGTAACAAAAAAGTTCAAAATGGCGGCCACCTTTTTTAAATTTTGACCACAAATTCCTGCTCTATGCTTGCTGCCATAGTCAAATATCGATTTTCAAAGCAATCGGCCCAGTAACAAAAAAAATCAAAATGGCGGCCACTTTTTTAAATTTTGACCACAAATTCCTTCTCTATGCTTGCTGCCATAGTCAAATATCGATTTTCAAAGCAATCGGCCCAGTAACAAAAAATTTCAAAATGGCGGCCACTTTTTTAAATTTTGACCACAAATTCCTTCTCTATGCTTGCTGCCATAGTCAAATATCCATTTTCAAAGCAATCGGCCCTGTAACAAAAAAGTTCAAAATGGCGGCCACTTTTTTAAATTTTGACCACAAATTCCTTCTCTATGCTTGCTGCCATAGTCAAATATCGATTTTCAAAGCAATCTGCCCAGTAACAAAAAAGTTCAAAATGGCGGCCACTTTTTTAAATTTTGACCACAAATTCCTTCTCTATGCTTGCTGCCATAGTCAAATATCGATTTTCAAAGCAATCGGCCCAGTAACAAAAAAAATCAAAATGGCGGACACTTTTTTAAATTTTGACCACAAATTCCTTCTCTATGCTTGCTGCCATAGTCAAATATCGATTTTCAAAGCAATCGGCCCAGTAACAAAAAAGTTCAAAATGGCGGCCACCTTTTTAAATTTTGACCACAAACTCCTTCTCTATGCTTGCTGCCATAGTCAAATATCGATTTTCAAAGCAATCGGCCCAGTAACAAAAAAAATTCAAAATGGCGGCCACTTTTTTAAATTTTGACCACAAATTCCTTCTCTATGCTTGCTGCCATAGTCAAATATCGATTTTTAAAGCAATCGGCCCAGTAACTAAAAATTTCAAAATGGCGGCCACTTTTTTAAATTTTGACCACAAATTCCTTCTCTATGCTTGCTGCCATAGTCAAATATCGATTTTAAAAGCAATCTACCCAGTAACAAAAAAGTTCAAAATGGCGGCCACTTTTTTAAATTTTGACCACAAATTCCTTCTCTATGCTTGCTGCCATAGTCAAATATCGATTTTCAAAGCAATCGGCCCAGTAACAAAAAAGTTCAAAATGGCGGCCACTTTTTTAAATTTTGACCACAAATTCCTTCTCTATGCTTGCTGCCATAGTCAAATATCGATTTTCAAAGCAATCGGCCCAGTAACAAAAAAGTTCAAAATGGCGGCCACTTTTTTAAATTTTGACTACAAATTCCTTCTCTATGCTTGCTGCCATAGTCAAATATCGATTTTCAAAGCAATCAGCCCAGTAACTAAAAAGTTCAAATTGGCGGCCACTTTTTTAAATTTTGACCACAAATTCCTTCTCTATGCTTGCTGCCATAGTCAAATATCCATTTTCAAAGCAATCGGCCCAGTAACAAAAAAGTTCAAAATGGCGGCCACTTTTTTAAATTTTGACCACAAATTCCTTCTCTATGCTTGCTGCCATAGTCAAATATCGATTTTCAAAGCAATCGGCCCAGTAACAAAAAAGTTCAAAATGGCGGCCACTTTTTTAAATTTTGACCACAAATTCCTTCTCTATGCTTGCTGCCATAGTCAAATATCGATTTTAAAAGCAATCTACCCAGTAACAAAAAAGTTCAAAATGGCGGCCACTTTTTTAAATTTTGACCACAAATTCCTTCTCTATGCTTGCTGCCATAGTCAAATATCGATTTTCAAAGCAATCGGCCCAGTAACAAAAAAGTTCAAAATGGCGGCCACTTTTTTAAATTTTGACCACAAATTCCTTCTCTATGCTTGCTGCCATAGTCAAATATCGATTTTCAAAGCAATCGGCCCAGTAACAAAAAAGTTCAAAATGGCGGCCACTTTTTTAAATTTTGACTACAAATTCCTTCTCTATGCTTGCTGCCATAGTCAAATATCGATTTTCAAAGCAATCAGCCCAGTAACTAAAAAGTTCAAATTGGCGGCCACTTTTTTAAATTTTGACCACAAATTCCTTCTCTATGCTTGCTGCCATAGTCAAATATCCATTTTCAAAGCAATCGGCCCAGTAACAAAAAAGTTCAAAATGGCGGCCACTTTTTTAAATTTTGACCACAAATTCCTTCTCTATGCTTGCTGCCATAGTCAAATATCGATTTTCAAAGCAATCGGCCCAGTAACAAAAAAGTTCAAAATGGCGGCCACTTTTTTTAAATTTTGACCACAAATTCCTTCTCTATGCTTGCTGCCATAGTCAAATATCGATTTTCAAAGCAATCGGCCCAGTAACAAAAAAGTTCAAAATGGCGGCCACTTTTTTAAATTTTGACCACAAATTCCTTCTTTATGCTTGCTGCCATAGTCAAATATCGATTTTCAAAGCAATCGGCCCAGTAACAAAAAAGTTCAAAATGGCGGCCTATTTTTTAAATTTTGACCACAAACTCTTTCTCTATGCTTGCTGCCACTGTAAAATATCGATTTTCAAAACAATCGGCCCAGTAACAAAAAAGTTCAAAATGGCGGCCACTTTTTAAATTTTGACCACAAATTCCTTCTCTATGCTTGCTGCCATAGTCAAATATCGATTTTCAAAGCAATCGGCCCAGTAACAAAAAAGTTCAAAATGGCGGCCACTTTTTTAAATTTTGACCACAAATTCCTTCTCTATGCTTGCTGCCATAGTCAAATATCGATTTTCAAAGCAATCAGCCCAGTAACTAAAAAGTTCAAAATGGCGGCCACTTTTTTAAATATTGACCACAAATTCCTTCTCTATGCTTGCTGCCATAGTTAAATATCGATTTTCAAAGCAATCGGCCCAGTAACAAAAAAGTTCAAAATGGCGGCCTATTTTTTAAATTTTTACCACAAATTCCGTCTCTATGCTTTCTGCCATAGTCAAATATCGATTTTCAAAGCAATCGGCCCAGTAACAAAAAAGTTCAAAATGGCGGCCAAAAAATTCAAAATTTTTCCTCCTCAAAATTTGAATCTCGAAAATCCCTTTCTGAATACGAATTCATGATATACCTAATACCAACCTAGGTACCAAATTTCAGATCTCTACGACTTTTAATTTCGCTGGAATCCCTGGAACAACGCAAAAATTACACTTTTGTATGGGAAAATCCCTTAAAAGTAGGATTTTCATCCCTTCCAATTTGAATTTCTGGAATCCCCGTCTTAGTACGAATTCATGTCCTAATATCAACCTAGGTACCAAATTTCAGATCTCTACGATTTGTAGTTTTCCGGGAATCCCTGGAACAACGAAATAAATTTCACTTTTGTATGGAGAAATCCCTAAAACCAACGGTTTTTACCCCTTAAAATTAGAATTTCTGGAATCCCCGTCTTAGTACGAATTCTTGACCTAATATCAACCTAGGTACCAAATTTCAGATCTCTACGACTTTTAGTTTTTCGGGAATCCCTGGAACAACGAAAAAAATTACACTTTTGTATGGAGAAATCCCTAAAACCAACGGTTTTTTCCCCTTAAAATTTGAATTTCTGGAATCCCCGTCTTAGTACGAATTCATGACCTAATATCTACTTAGTTACCAATTTTCAGATCCCTACGACTTGTAGCTTTTCGGGAATTCCTGGAACAACGAAAAATATTTCACTTTTGTATGGGGAAATCCAAAAAACCAACGGTTTTTACCCCTTACAATTTGAATATCTGAAATCCCCGTCTTAGTACGAATTCATGACCTAATATCAACCTAGGTACCAAATTTCAGATCTCTACGACTTGTAGCTTTTCGGGAATTCCTGGAACAACGAAAAAAATTTTACTTTTGTATGGGGAAATCCAAAAAACCAACGGTATTTACCCCTTACAATTTGAATTTCTGGAATCCCCGTCTTAGTACGAATTCATGACCTAATATCTACCTAGGTACCAAATTTCAGATCCCTACGACTTATAGCTTTTCGGGAATCCCTGGAACAACGAAAAAAATTTCACTTTTGTATGGGGAAATCCAAAAAACCAACGGTTTTTACCCCTTAAAGTTTGAATTTCTGGAATCCCCGCCTTAGTACGAATTCATGACCTAATATCTACCTAGGTACCAAATTTCAGATCTCTACGACCTATAGTTTTGGCGGAATCCTTGGAACAACCAAAATCACCAAAATGCCTCATTCTTTTATATATATAGATCGGTTTAGGTCACAGAGCAAGGAATGACTTTTATTGTTTTCTGTGGTTTAGGTCATAATCATGATCATTTTATTGGTAAATGTGTTTACACGTCATAGGTACAATATAACTTAACATACAAAGTAAGTACGTTTATAGACTATACAGGAGAAAAAAATAAATCCATACATAATACTCATAATAATGTTAAATGTTATTTAATTCTAATCAATTGTGTCTTGTCTTGTTTGTGGTCTTGGGCAATGTAACTGTTTTCAATACTCTCGACACTATCCGTATCATAAATAAATATTAACTGTAATTTTCTCCACTTCACTGCGAATCAATTCGACTACTGTCGAAGTTCAATTGGGGTTGAGTATTATTTCGCTCACTCCAAACATGTTCAATGGGTTAATAATTTAATAATAGTTAATTGACTATTATTAAATTATTACAATAGTAAATTAATTATTATAATAGTTAATTAATTATTAATTAACTATTATTAAATTGTTAATTAATAATAGTTAATTGACAATAGTAAGGCGGTAGTCTCAAAACTCTTTGCCAATTCATCAATAACCATTTTTTTGTAGTATTAATAAGTATTTTAAATACAGTCCCAAAGGTATGACTTCTTCGCTTTCTCAGGAATTATTTGCCCACGTCCTTCCAAATAATTTACTATATCAGCTTTTTTTCGTTGATGTATTCGGGGTTTTTTCTGCTTGTCTGGAGTGAGGCCCGGTTTCCACCAAAGCAGAGCGGAGCGGAGCTGTGTTTGAGTAGCCAATTAGATTTCGTCATTTCGACATCTCCTCTCCCCTCAGTTTCAGATATGTCCAAAATTCCAAGATTCCAAAAATTTTTGACGACATCGTTCATTCAGTTCTTTTTTATTTGTATCGGTGCCTACGGTGCATATCCGAAATTCGAATCCCGACCTCCAGTTAGGGGTCAGAGTTTTAAACCACTGGGTTATACCGCTACCGCTTATTTTTGCTTAACGGCCTACAAGCCGTATTTAGGTGATTTTGAATGAAGTTTTATGCAAAAACTATAAAGAAAATTACTATTTACACGTCATGTATTTTGGGTCTTTAATCTAAAATCGCTAAGAAGCAGAAACACGATTGGATAAAATTTTCTCGATAGAAAGTTCTCCCAAAAGTTGCTCCAAAATCTCAGTTTTTCTATATTTTATCGGAAACTACAATGGATGTAATTGTAATTTTTGTTTTAATGTACCGGTAATAATAATATCCTAAAACGCTTAGAACGGATTTTTGATAACCAGCTTAGTTTTTGAGTAATTAGGTAAAACGTCGTATAACTGCTATATTCTTCCGCGACGCTGCATGTCGCACCTACCAAATCTCCGTGAGAGTGAGAAAGACAAAAATAAATTCAATCAATCCCCTTAAATAGTTTTTAATTGAATTAGTTCTTCAGTCTTCTGTCTCACTCGCACACGTACGAGAAGCTTTTTGTTAGTGTGCGAGTCATAAGTAAGTCGCGATTCGCGTCGTTGTGTTAAGCGGCACGTGCCGCGTGTTTATAGCGGCACTGAAGCGCACGGTACTGTAGTATGTCTAACGTTTATGAAATTTTTGGGATATGCAGGACTACTTTTTTTTTTATTGAAGATAGGCTTGCGCTTGACGACAATCATGCCTTATGGAAAGCAATTATGAGGTCTAGGTTGGAGCTCCTAGAAAATGCCTATTCACTCTTCTCTTGAAGGCACCCAGAATGTACTTGGCTGGAAACACGGAGGCTGAAAGGGCGTTCTACAACTCAGCGGTTCGTATCAGAAACGTGGAAGAAAAACGTTTCGTGCGAGTTTGTTGGACGTCGACCACATAAGGATGCAACCGCTCTCGACGTCTTGCAGTCCTATGTATGATACACTACAGTAAAACAAAAGATAAAAAACCACTAGACCAATTACTTTTTTCTCTATATTCGGTAGGTCTAAAAATAAGAGGTAAGCTGTTTTTCATTTCATACCCCTATATGGCAAAACACCGTCTGCCAAGTCAGCTAGTTAATAATTAAAAGTAAGTTTAAAACAATTGAATATCACTTTACACTTTACTTTTACTCCGCGCTAACTTTTACTAGACCTCGAGTTACTAAAGGTGGAAATTAATAACCTATCCAATCCGGATTTTGATAGTACAAAAATATTTTATATCGTTATTAATATGATCGATTTTCAACATGGCGTTGTACGATTCGACGTAAACAACAACACAATCTGTCACCAGTTGACATTTCTGTCAATTCGCAATGAAAGACATGTTACCACCATGATTAATCTTTTTTACGTTTTGCAATTATAAGCAGAAATACTTGTGTTTTTACAATTAAAACAAGCCTTTTTTAAAGAAAACATGTACGTAAAAAACTAAAAACTGGATTATACCCAAGTACCGTACATAGACCCAGCCCAGGGCTCATACCTTAATGAAACATCTCCTTTGACATAACTTGTATGGAGCTTATGTCAAATTTTTATCACTGATAGGCCAAATTCGGATCGGATAGGTTATTAATTTCGGCCGTTGAAGTTTCTACAGTTTTTATAAGCTAATGATTTGATCACAGTTGCCACCTACAGGGTCTGATTGTGCATTTACATCCCACCAAACTTCAACATACAAAAATAACATTTGTTTAACTTTCTGAGCAACAGTGAATGCATATGGCGCTGCACGCACGGTCGAGTCATCAGCGAAAAGCGGGACTGAGCTTGTCCCGCAAGTGATATTTAATTTTGATTTAAAATCGGGACGTTCCGTCCAAATTGGGACGTCTGGCAACGCTGGTGTATACAATGTGCTTAGAAAAGTTACAACAATATATTCTATTTCAAGATGAGAGTTTACCTTTAGTTGTTATAAGCCGCTTACATTTAACAAAATAAACGTACAAAATATTATATTGGTGTGTGTACTGTGTAACCTCGAAGTTTTGCTCCTTTTTGCCCTTCCTCGCTAGGACTAAGCTACGCACACTGTCACAAAGTGTAAGTGTACGGTTAACAACAACCAAGGGCAACGCAGGGGGGTTACTCAGGTTAGTACAGGTTTTTGTACGAATTTCGAGTCGACTCGCATCGCACAAACGAATCGAATTAGGTACTCCATAAATTTATAGCCACAGCCATCTATGGACAGTCACTGACGTGCGGCTGTCATTAGATGGCGCTGGCCTCGGAGCAATTAACAAGCCTGGAGAAGTAACAATGAATTGAACGAGTAAAGCAGTTGCTTGACCTTTCTAACTAAACGCGAAACGCCATATGCCAAAACGAGACAGACATATGTCAACTCGTCTGTGGAAAATAAAGCGTAGCCATTTCATTTTAATTTGAACACCAGTCTGGTGATCATCGCATGGCGATTTAAAATATTGTTTTCAAAGTTAAAAAAGTAAATTCCAAGTAATATTGTTTGTTTCCAAAAAGATTTTTAGTTATAGTGTACATGGCTTGCGTTGCATACGGCTGTAAAAGCCGTAGTAATGTACAATCCGAGGAAGACGGGAATTTGTCATTTCACAGGTTAGTGTTTTCAGCAACTTTTGGCTTATGTGTTATAAATTTCTGAATATAAAATGTATTTTGTGATACTTCTGTCTATTCTACACGTAACTAAATAAATAAAATCATGTTTAGCCCATTTTTGAGGAAAATATGCCATTTATTAGAAAATGTAGTGTTGTGCAGTCATAATTTCGGTATCGATACATCGTCGAACATCGTAGTATGTAGGTACTTCCATGACAATGACTCCTTCAAATCAAATAACCAAAACAAGTTTTTTATTGATTTTGTTATTTATTTGTAGGTTTCCGGTGGATGACAATTTAAAAAATGTTTGGGTGCAGGCTGTCCATAGGAAAAATTGGAAGCCTTCAAAACATTCGCGGCTTTGCTCAAAGCATTTCGAATCGACCTGCTATTTAAATGGGAAGAAAAGGAAAGTGCTTTGCAGATATGCTGTCCCGACTATAATCAATACTTATCCAACTTATTTACAAAAGGTACTATGTCAACTAATATATCCACAATAACATTTATGAATAATTAATTCTTGTTAAAGCCACCAATCACTTTTCTGTTTAAGTTCTATTTTCTGTGTTTTAACCTTAATAAATATTAATTTATGTTATATAATAACAATAATTTCGGCTAAAATACTGATATATATGTCATAAAAATAACTTAATCTTAGGTCTTACTTAAATGTTTACAAACAAAATTACTTACTTTTTTGTATATCTATTATCTGTTTTCGAATTACAGGAAGCAGTTAAACTAGCCAGAAATACAATCATCGACTCTCAGAGAAAACTACGACGTATCTCAAATCTTCCTACTTTAGATCAACCTTCAATATCAAAAGCTTCATATACTCCATCCGTTACTTCTGCATCACTTACTCAGCCGCGCATTGATGACAGCCCTCGAAAAAAAAAACTTAAGAAGATTATAGTGAAAGAATTGAAAATATCTTCACAACGTCTTAATAAGTTAAAAGCTTTGTGGCAAAGGTGCAGAAGATTAAAACGCAAAGTATTGATCAATGGAATGTGGACAATCACAGAAATTTATTGATAAAAGCTATAGCCGAGCAATACTTAATTCTTAGAATTCATTATATGACTAAACAACTGATCCAACCCGAAGAGCGAGTTCGTAACTTTTTAAATAAAACTACATATTCTGTTTAAAGGATAATAAGCAATTGTTTATATGTTTGTTTACATTGTTGAAGTGATTGTTAAACTGTAAGTACATAAAAATTGGTAACTGATTTGCTTAAAAATAAAAAAATTGTGTTATAAATTAAAATGTATCTATTGTTTTATTTAAAACTTTACTACGTAAAATTCAAAAGAACCTCAAATTCAAAAGGATCATGAATAAATAAATGCATAAATGGTTGTTAAAGATTATCATTGAATACTTGATAAATTCTATTGTTGCCCATGAGAGTAAAAAGTTCTTACTAAGAAATAAATCATTCTTACTAAATAAAACAGCTTCAGATAGAGAATGCGCATATCTCGCACCTTAATTTCTATATGATAAAGTGTAATCCTCTTTTTGGTATTTTTTTTGATAATCCCTAGAAATGTTATCATCAAGTTAAAATTTTAAAAAATATCAATACCTGTACATAAGAAATAATTTGTATGCCAAAACAACGTTTGCCGGGTCAGCTAGTCGATAATATACGATAGAGTGACAACAACACTATCTGACTAGAATGAAAACTGGCTACATGTGGACTTGAAGGCCAAGTCGATTACAACGTGTTGTCTCTTTCTATTGCACTAGTATGGATATTGAATAAAAGAGTACCGCTACATAAAAAACGTTCAATTCATTGTTACTTCTCCAGGCTTGTTAATTGCTCCGAGGCGCTGGCTGTAAATTTATGAAGGCATTCGATTCGTTTATGCGATGCGAGTCGACTCGAAGTTCGTACAAAAACTTGTAATAACCTCTTTGATTTTGAAATAGATTATCAGATTTTGTAGCTGCAGCGTGGTATAATGCACTTAGTTTACATCTGCCGGACACAGCGCGAGCGGCTGCAACCACTACGCAGATGTTATAATTATGTTATAGGTAATTTATGAAAGTTGTAAGGATGTAGATGCATGAACATCTCTATTTTTAACCCCCGACGCAAAAGGGGTGTTATAAGTTTAAAGTGTCTGTGTATCTGTGTATCTGTCTGTGGTATCGTAGCGCCCAAACGGATGGACCGATTTTCATGAAGTTTATTTTGTGTCATAGATAATTTTACCCCGAGTGTTCTTAGCCATGTCTCATGAAAATCTGTTCAGCCGTTTGAAGATTATCAGCTATTTTCTAGTTGATGAGGGGATCTGACTAACTTCTTTAAGTCCGATCGATTCGAAATTTGGTACCGTGTTACTTCAATGATATTGAAAGTATATGTTGAGGCAACCATGTCCTGATTTGCCGTTTGAAGATCATCAGCTCTTTAATAGTTGATGAGGGGATCTGACTACCTTCCATATGTCCTATCGTTTCGAAATTTGGTACCGTGTTATTTCAATGATATTTAAAGCGTATAGTAAGATAATCATGGCCTACCATCAAGGGCCTCTAATCGCGACTCAACAATAGACCTAAACTGAATTGCATCGCTAATTCGTGACATAAATTCTTTTAATTTCACAAAAAGATGACATGAAAATAATTTAAACTTACAACTAACTAAGTTACTTCACTATTAATACCTTCCCTATATTTAATACCTTATTACCTACTTTAAAAAGGACAAAATAAAAGTAAAATTACAAATTTTAAAAACCCCCGACACAAAAAATAAAATATAAAAAGTAACAAATAATATTTTAAACCTATTATAATAATTATTATCGTCACAATATAATATTAAGTACGTTCAAATATTTTTTAATTCAAGCATCGTCGCATCGTCGGGGGACTCATTTTCCGGAGTATCTCTCTAACGGTCCCCCGACGATGCGACGACGCTTGAATTAAAAAATATTTGAACGTACTTAATATTATATTGTGACGATAATAATTATTATAATAGGTTTAAAATATTATTTGTTACTTTTTATATTTTATTTTTTGTGTCGGGGGTTTTTAAAATTTGTAATTATACTTTTTATATCAAAAAGTGAATGTAGATTTGTTTGTTACGCTTTCACGCTTAAACCACTGAAGCAATTTCGACGAAAGGAGAATGACCAAAAGTCAATTTTCTCATGAACCAAAACCAAAATAGTCTAGGAAAATAAACAAGTGTTTTTTAAGAACCATAGACACAAGGAATTTGTGTTGCATATCCGGAAATTAATATTGCATACAAAACTTTACTTTTATTTCGATGCACATTTCGTGTCATACTGATTTTACTACGAAGTACAACTTGTTTGTTTGCCTATAACTTTAGAATCCGGATGTTAATTAAAAAAGTAATAATTGTAGGAGTTAATATAGGGACCACAGAAAAAAGAAAAAGGAGGGACCGTAGTCTATCACACTAATATTCACACTAATATTATAAAGGCGAAAGTTTGTGTGTAAGAGTGTGTGTGTGTGTGTGTGTGTAAGTGTGTGTGTGTGTGGGTGTAAGTGTGTATGTTTGTTACTCCTTCACGCCGCAACTACTGAACCGATTTGGCTGAAATTTAGAACATAGATAGCTTATAACCCGTAATAAAACATAGGCTACTTTTTATCCCGGGAAAATCCATAGTTCCCATGGTTTTTTTTTTAAAAAACCCTAATTTTCAACAGTAATCTATAGCTACAGCTGTAGGCAGATTACTTTGACAATTTTCTGAAAGTAGGTATAAAGGTCATTGAAAAGGAAATTCAATTTTGTCTCGGGATTAGTAAAAAATCGAATTTAACGCGGGCGGAGCCGCGGGCAAAAGCTAGTAAAAAATAAAGTTTGGATTTAATTCAGCTTGATACGAGATTCCATACATCCATGATCCCTTTCGCACTGAGATAGGCTGTATACTTATTGAGAAACGACTGCTACTTTTAGAATCAGAAACATCCATAATCCCCGTGGGATATTTATAAAACCCGAATTTTCTACAGTAATCTAAGATTGCTTTATCAAACTTACTTGAAAGTAGGTATAAAGGCGGAATAGCGAGCGCGAACGGAAACGGAAAATTCACATTTCCTTAGGTTATTTTCCTTATTACAAGTGGAAAATTAAAAAATTTTAAAACACCCACGACTTTTACAGACTTGTAATTGAAAAAGGATTAAATAATTTTTTTGAAACTCCCCGACTAAAGGAAAGTAAGAACTAAGAACCTATCAGTATAATTACAAATCCAAGAAAATCCGCCGGAGCTGCTGTGTTTTGCCTATGACGGTGTTGATGGTGCTGTTTACCAGTTGATGACTAATTCAATTTCTTGATACTTCTCATATACCGGCAGTTTATCAATACTTACTAATTACATTAATTGATATTGGAAACGAAAATAGCAATGGCAGCTCCGACGGATTTTCTTGGATTTGTAATTATACTGATAGGTTCTTAGTTCTTACTTTCCTTTAGTCGGGGAGTTTCAAAAAAATTATTTAATCCTTTTTCAATTACAAGTCTGTAAAAGTCGTGGGTGTTTTAAAATTTTTTAATTTTCCACTTGTTTTATAGTTTTTCGATTAATATATTAATGTAATTTAAATTATATTATTATTAAAAAATGAAAATTAATCTTCAAACTAGCCATTAGCTCCTCTAGCAGCGTTTGAAGGCATCATCCCTTCCAAGTCATAAAGAGACGTTTATTGTGGCGCCCCCTGCTGTTCAATCACAAGAACAATTATCTACGAACCATTGCCAATGACTCACTAATATTTTATACAAAACGGTATCCAAATCGGTTCAGTCGTTTTTGTAATAATTGAGAACATTCTTTTGCACTGTAAATGTTTTTTATGGCGCCCCCTGGTGATCGATGTTCGTAACAACTATCAAAGAACCATCGCCAATGAATACCAAACATTATACAGGAAACTGCATTTAAATCGGTCAAGCCGTTTTTGAAATAAATGGGAACATTCGTTTGCAATATAAATGTATTTTATGGCGCCCCCTGGTGATCGATTTTCGTAACAACTATCTAAGAACCTTTGCCGCTGGACACCAAACATTATACAGAAAACTGCATCTAAATCGGTCAAGCCGTTTTTGAAATAAATGGGAACATCGATGTGCACAAACGAACACACAAACAAACAAACAAACAAACAAACAAACAAACAAACAAACAAAAATATTTTTGCATTAATGGTTTTTGTGAACAATTTAACATACAAACAAACATAAAATCTTTTTAATAGAGTAATGTACAAACGGTCTCTCACCCTAAACGCATATACCCGTACTCCGTTCCGTCGTGGGTAATAAAATACCATTGCCAAATGGTTACCCTTACTATGTAATACGATCTGGCTTGTAACTCACGATCTAGCTTGTGAATTAATTAGTGATATTATTTTACCTTAAGAGGATTGTATGCATGTAAGCTTTCATACAAAAAGCGATAACGTTTTCTTACCCGTAAATATAGTCAGATTTTCATATTTTTTGGATATGTTGCAGATACTGTAAATTAAGTACTACCTATGCTCATACGGTTTACGTTTTAAGAAATATTGCTTATAATAAAAGTTATTTGAGTCCAAATATCCACATTTTTGACCTAAACACTTGCTCGAGTATTCAATTTTTTTAATTTAAATAAAACTAAAATACTAAAAAACAATACGTACGAGGATTAAGGTGTACTGAATCTAATGACACCAAAACTCCAATTTGGTAAACGTTTAGGCGGTAAAAACGTTATCACCCAAAGCCATATTTCAAGAATAAAATGTAGGCCTAGCTCTGGACTTGCAACTCTACCTATATGGGCATAGATATCATTTTCGAAAACACCTATTCGCGTTACGCTAAGTCAGTTTTTAAAAGCCTTAAACTTCCTACTTATGATTAAATGTGTATCGAAATTATCGAGTCCACGGTACTTGCTACCATAGCTCAGTTGGCAGAGGACCCAGCCGCGATAACTGGTGACACGGATTTATAGGTAAAGCGCTATAAACTCGACCCTCCTGATGGTCTGCGGGACGCGGGGGGGAGCCTCTCAGCCAATCAGCTAGTCTGTCACTGTCCGCTGACAGTGCTGCCATATCATTATAGCCAATTGCATCACCCACCGTCCCGTTGGCAGTGACAATTTTGGTACACTATAAATAACTGTATTTCTCGCGAGCGGAGCCTCGGCAAAAGCTTGTAAATATTTAAAATAGATGTACAAATATCAAATGCTTGTACATAAAACAAAAGGGTATCTAAATTTATATTTAGATTTACATTAAAAAAAAAAAATTCAATCTGAAATAACTAGCAACTAGAAAAAAATATTGGAGATTTTAAGTAAATTGCGTAGGAAGCCCATTAGCTCAATGGACGATTTATTCTAATTAACAGACTAAAAATGTCCGCCAAATTAATTTCGAACAAATTGGTAGAAGAATTTCAGTAATCTACTTTTCAGTAGTTACTTAAACAAAGATTTAAATCTGGATTCGCCCATAGCTTACATTGCGCACATCAAAAACGTCCACAAAACAAAAACGTGGAAGTTTTTGTCTTGTGTGTGACGCGTGGCTCATCGATTTAAATCATATTTGCAGCAAACCTATCCTCGAGCACAGATCTAATAAGGCCAGGTAAGTGCGAATCGGACTCTCACACAGAAGGTTCCGTACTACTACAGAAAAAGTAATCAATAAGAACCACTTTTCTTAATTAACCTGAAACTTAACTTTGTTTTTTGAAGTTAATTGTTAATACCAAAAAACTACTTAGGTACTATTAGACCTCGTTGAAACCAATTTTCGATGGAAGTTTGCACGGTAATGTATATCGTATATTTTTTTAGTTTTACCATTGTCTTATTTTAGAAGTAAAGGGGGAGGGACGACACATTTTACCATTTGAAGTTGTCTCTCGTGCAAACTATTCACTTTAGAAAAAAACTCTTAATATCATTTCATTTTTGAAAACCTATCCATAAATACACGTATCAATGAAAAAAAATAATGAAAAAAAAATCGAGTATGGAGAACCCCCATTTTCTATTTTCGAGTGAAATTCTTAATGCGGTTCACAGAATACATCACATTTACTGAGTCTCAACAGTATAGTTTTTATAGTTTCGGAAAAAAGTGGCTGCGACATATGGACGGACAGACAGATAGAGAGACAGACATGACGAATCTGTAAGGGTTCCGTTTTTTGCAATTTGGCTACGGAACCCTAAAACGAACCAAAAGTGTGTTTCAGGCTGAAAAAAGCAGATAGCAATAGTATATCAACAATTATAATAAATTAAACGAGTATAAGAGTGTAGGGATGCACAACATAACAGCTATAACCAAATCAAATATTTGAATAAAAAAATCACACCACTAATCACTCATAGTAAAACATATTTATATCCACTCTCTGAAAGTAGGCATTATAGGCCGGAACATAAGTAAGGTTGCCATGACAACCCAAACAATTTCCCGACCAATTACCATTTAACCATGTATTGATAAAGTAATTGAGAGGTATATTGGATATAACTTGAATGAGTATTTCGCTCAAAATGAAATCCCAACAAAAACATTTTCATGTAAAATGTTGCCAGACAAGCATATGGCTCACACTGTCAAAAAGGTATCAGATCTCATATAGTGAAATAATTTTTAATGTACACCAATTCGAAGTCGGGCAATGTTTTGTATAATCATAGTTCTTCGTAATACTTACTCGATGTGCGAAAAAACTTCGATAATATTATAGACAATCACCATCGTAGGTCAGCATATGTATCATAGCCTTTTAATAGATGATAGATTCAACAGGAAACAACATATTAACCACATTTGTAATAAACTGAGCGCAATACTTAGTAATTTAACAATACTCAAACATAAAATACCCTTCAGAACCCTTAAAATGATATACATAGCACTAGCTCATTGTGTAGTTAGTTATACGGACTGAGTAGCTATGGCAGAACCTACAAAACTTATATTAATATATACAGGATATCTATAAAATACAAGTAAGATTATTAAAAACCATTGTTCCCAACCACATTAAATTAGTGTATGTACGACGAAGCTGGATTATTTGAATACTACGAGTATAATTGTTGAAGTGTAGAGAATAAAATTACGCCCGGTTTCCACAAAAGCGGCTTAAACTGTCAGTCATGTATGAGGAGTGGGCGCATGTGAGCTCACTCAAGAAACATACTCGTACTAGATCAGGAAACCTAAGAGAACTTAAAAGCTTACCAAGAGTGTGAGTCTTCATAATGTGCACATATTGAAATGAGGGAAACTATGTTTAATTTTATCGACGGAAAACGTATTTAAAAAAATCTAATTTTTTTTTAAATTTTTTTTTGGAATTTTTAAAATTTTTGTTCGCTACTATGACCCTTGTGTAAACAAAACGGTGTAACTTTTAAACTAAATGATCTATCACGATGAATCAAACTTATTAATGATTGGAAGTAATGGGCCATCCTCACGAAATGAAAACTCTGGAAAAAAACTACCCTAAATAGAAAATAAACATGTTTTTAGCAAAATTTCTGGTTTTTTTTTTACCAATTTTTACTATAATCGTAAAATTTCTCAATTAAACACCCATATTGTGTACTTTTTTATTACTTTAAATTATTCCTCATCGTATTAGCTACCTAATGGTAAAAATTGCATGTTTGTAACTTAATCCTAACATTTCTTTTTAACTGTTCAAAAATAGCACTCCAAACGCGCAAGTTATTGTTTTCCAAAGGATGGTTCTATGTGATATCTACAATCCCAATAATTAGTGCGTAGCCGTGTGCTAGGCCTTTCTTTAACACTTGATAAGAAATGTTAGAATTGAGTTATAAGCATGCAATTTTTACCATTAGGTAGCTAATACGATGAACCGGTTGAACAAGCAGGATTTATTAAGAACTACGCCACAATTGACCACATCCACACGCTCAAACTGATAATAGAAAAATATAAAGAATTTGACATGCCATTATATATAGCCTTTATTGACTACTCAAAAGCTTTTGACTCTTTACATCATCATTCTATCTGGGACTCCCTAAACGAGCAGGGTTTAAATAGAGACTACATAGAGCTCATAAAGGAAATATACAACACTAGCAAGGCTCGAGTGAAACTGGACTCACCAGGCCCTTATTTCAAAATCGAAAGAGGCGTTAAACAAGGAGACCCACTATCACCTAAATTATTTATCGCTGTTTTGGAGAGCATTTTCAGAAGATTGCAATGGGAAAACAAGGGCATAAAAATCAATGGCAGATATCTGTCACATTTACGATTCGCCGACGACTTAGTCTTGCTCTCGGAGGACCCAACTGAGCTGCAGCTTATGTTACAATCATTGCACCAAGAGAGCAAGGCTATGGGACTAGAAATGAATGAGAGCAAAACGAAGTTGATGACAAACAAGGATCATACACCTATCGTTATAATGGTATCACCAATAGAATATGTAGAAGACTATGTGTACCTTGGCCACCTTATTTCTTTCAAGTCTGGTACAGAAAAAGAAATAGACCGACGGATAAAGTCCACATGGAACAAGTACTGGGCTATGAAAGATGTATTTAAAGGAAAACTACCACTAAAGTTAAAATCAAAAGCCATGGACATAAATATAGTATTTAAAGGAAAACTACCACTAAAGTTAAAATCAAAAGCCATGGACATATGCCTAACACCATGTCTAACATATGCCGCGCAGACCTGGCCAATAACCAAAAATAATATTGAAAAGATAGCTAAATGTCAAAGAGGAATGAAACGCAGTCTTTTGAACCTAAAACTAAAGGACAGAGTAAAAAATGTAGAGATAAGGAAAAAGTCTAAAGCAAAAGACGCTGTCAAACATTTACTTAGATCCAAATGGAAATGGGCGGGGCACATTCAAAGAGTTCCGGACGAAAGATGGTCGAAAGTCGTTACCAACTGGTATCCACGGAATTCTAAACGGAGGCGTGGACGACCGTTCAAAAGATGGGATGACGATATTGTCAAAGTCGCAGGTAAAACCTGGTCGCGAGTAGCTAGGAACAGAAGGGACTGGTTGCTAATGGAGGAGGCTTTTACCGCCATAGGCGGTCCTTACAATAACTAAAATAAACTTACTGACAATACTAACCTAGATTAAGACATATTGCTAACCTACTAACGACCATAGTTTATTATGCTAAACTTTTTTCAGATAAGATGTAATTAGATAACTATTGTAAGGAAAGAAATAAAGCTATTATTATTATTATTATTAGCTAATACGATGAGGAATCATTTAAAGTAATAGACACACAATGAAAATGAAAATGAAAAATTGAAATGAAAATGAAAACACACAATGGGGGCATTTTATTGAGAAATTTTACGATTATTGTAAAAATTAGTGAAAAAAAAAACAGAAATTCTATTAAAAACACGTGTATTTTCTATTGAGGGTAATTTTTTTCCACAATTTTCATTTCATGAGGACGGACCATTACTTCCAATCATTAATAAGTTTGATTCATCGTGATATATCATTTAGTTTAAAAGTTAGACCGTTTTGTTTACACAAGGGTCATAGTAGCGAACAAAATTTTTTTTTTTAATACGTTTTCCGTCGATAAAATTAAGCATAGTTTCCCTCATTTCAATATGTGCACATTATGAAGACTCACGCTGTATTTAACCCCATTACAATAATACTTATGGGAAAAGGACTTGGGAATACATGCTCCCACTGCCAGCTGATTTATTGAATAGAATTACACAAAATAGTTTAAACAAGAAATATGTTAAAAGAGTTCTTAAAGATGTGTAAAACCAAATAATATGTCATATAATATGTTATGTAACAATTAAAGGTAAGAGATTATGTCTCTGCGCAAAAACCTCAAGCGGTTTATGTGGGGTTTTCTCGTTGATTGTTAAACAAGTTGTGATGTATTTTTAATAATTAATATAGTTAAATAAATAATAAGATAAATTGGCTTCCTTTAAAATTTTCTTGTAAAAAACTCAGAAGTATAATGGGTTTCAGAGATATTTCAATCACCCCACACACCGTCAAGTCTATTATTTCATAATACTGTGCGTTAAAGCAAAATCAAAGAGTATGCCTGCGTAATTCAATTTTTTGTGTTTTTTTCGCAATTTTTAAGCTAATAAAACATAATAATTATGCCAATTATGACAATAAGATTGCGTAAATGCCAGTATCATCTTCACATGTGTATGTTAAAATTTTTGCTTAAAAGTGTCCAGTTAAAGAAATTAGGCTGAGATTTGCGAGTTTACTCACTTCAAACGATACTCAAACTAATTTCTCAGGTCGCATGCCCCTTAATATCGAAACTAAATCTCATAAATGGCTCGGCCGAGTTGGACGAGTTAGAAGATCAACAAATAAATCCGATAAGTAGCTTTTACATCACGCCAAGCGGTGTAGTACAACGTCTATCGGGTCAGCTAGAAATAATATTTTAAAAGCGACTTTAAAAAAATCAAAAAACATTTAATGATTCACATTATTCAAAGGCCATTGGATATTATTTTTCATGCACCCCCGATCACTACTAATTGGGTGTGCTTTGAGGCGGTCTCGTTTGTAAAGTATACGCATAATTAATTAATGTTGAGAGTTTATTAATTTTTATTTCAGGAAAATAAAAAGATAAAAAACTTGACCAGAAAATAGAAACATCGGAATTGCCACTTAAGGCTTTAAGAGCTGGCAAACTGGCTCTTTTTTACCATGTTTAAGGCATTTTGTTTAAAGAACTCATCGAATCCTTACAGAAAAAAATATGTGACGGAAAATTAAGGTTTTATGAACAATCAGTATTGACAAGAAAATGAATTATCTCAAACCCTAATCCGAAAAAAAATCTCGAAAAGCATCTAATTTTGTCATACTTTGAAAATTGACAAAATTATCTGTAAAACGGCACAAGCTATTTAATTAATTCTTGCACACAATAAGTACATAAAAATTACAACAATTTTGATTAACAGTTTTATTTTTAGGCCTTCTAACAATCATGTAAAGTAATAATTTCCCCGAAATTTAAGTAAATCAGTGTGAACGCAAAGCCAAAGAAAAGCCTTAAGAACAAAAGACAAGTGCGAGTCCAACTCGCGCACTGAGGGTTTCGCACTATAGAAAAAGTTGTGTAGAAAACTTAAAATCATAAGAATCACTTTTTTATCCAACCGCAAACTTGACTTTGTTTATTTAGTCATAATTATTTCACATTTTTGGATCTGTAAACTTCAGAGATAAGGGGAGAGGGACGGTATTTTTTCAATCAATATAACAAAAACTATTTTTTATAAAAATAAATAAAAATCAGATTTAGAATACTCAAGCAACGCCAAAATATTGAGTGGGGTATCATGTGTTAGCAATTCTAATTATTATTCAAAGTATTTTGACGTCAAGTCCTGTTGAACAAACAAGTGGCGCCACATTTGACATCGGGTCGTCGGGAACTGTCGTGTTGTCGGCGGGGAAAGTCGACAAGTATATAAAGCAGGCTTTGGGGTTCAGTCGCCCTCTCTCGGATACGGTTTTGGCAGTTACATCAAGTCTTGGTGAGATCGCGGGTGTTTATGTAAGTGCAGTAAAGTTATATCAATTAGTGCTAGTGTTATCACGAGAATTAGTGTTATAATAAATGCAGTAGTGTATTTAATAGCTGCTAAGTGTAATTGATTCAGTATTAACGTTTAATTCAATATTGTTATCTCATTTTGAAATTTCCCCATTTTAAATAAAAATATAAACTACTTTCAATTTTTTAAAATTGCAATAATTGCGGGCTATTTAGTTAGCTATAACTATATTTAGTAATTAGTTTTATAGGTATAATTTAATAGTTACTGAAATAAAGGGCCATGACACGCAGACAGACAGACAACAAAGTGATCTTTTAAGGGTTCCTTTTTTTGAGGTACGGAACTTTAAAAGTAGTAGTTAGGAAAGTAGGTAGTAGGTAGATTAAAATTGTAAAAAATCAAAATTAATTATGTAATCTAATTTCATGGCTAATGCTGGTCAGGAAATGATAAACACTTGAAAATACTTGCAGATTATGTTTTATAATAAGTTCTGGCTTTGATACAATGCAACAATCCTAAAAGGTGTGGAAATGTAGCAGGTAAACATCTTCTTGAAACAATTAGATACCTGAGCTGGGAATCAAACCTAAACACGAAAAAGTTAACAATCATCATTATTATTTATTTTATCAAATACATTTGACCTTACTTCTCCAGAAATGTGTATATCAATAAAACATAACGAGCAATTTTGAGTTACACGTGTCTTATACCAGACAAGCTTTGTCCCGCGGCTACGCCTGAGGGAAAGGTAAATTTCTCATTCCCGTTCCCTATCACAACCTTTATACCTTCAAGGAAGTTTGCTTAAGCAATCTACCTATTGTAGGTAGCTGTAGATTACTGTAGAAATATGGGTTTTTTAAATATCCCGGGAACGGGAACTGTAATTGTTTTCTTTATTAATTTGTGTTAATCCGGGATATAAGATATATATGTTCCAAATATCAGCCAAATCGGTTCTGTACTTGCGGCGAGAAAGAGTAACAAAAATCCAAAGTCACGGACGCACAAACTTTCAGATTTATAATATTCATTAGATTATTAGATTTAAGGTAAAGTAATCAACGTCACTTGTAAGGAACGCATCCAATATCAACGTGACATTAATTTTCGTATATTTCGGAGCTTTTCTTACAAAAGCGTGTCTAGACGGCTCCATCGAGACCCATATCAAATACCTCCTACGCACAATGACGCAAGGTAACATGACGTGTTATTGTTTCTTCCACGGGCTCATGCACCGAGGGTAGTAATATAGAAAGAGTAATCCATAATCACTTTTCTTACTCAACCGCAAACTTAACCCGCGACTCCACCCGCGTCACATTACTTTTTTCACAAATCCCGAGAAAACTCTGAATTTCCTTAATGACATAATGAATGATAATATAGATGGCTAAGGAGAATTGGGGTTCTTCAAATCTATGTTTCCAGGAATGTAGGTCCCAACAAAATATCAACCAAATCGGTTCTGTATTTGCGGAACGAAGGAGTATTTCTCCCGCGTGAATTTCGTTTTTCACAATTCCCACAGAAACCATAGCTCTTCCGTGATAAAAAATAGCCTATGTGGTAATTCCAGGATACTGTCTATTTCTTTTGAAACTTTCAGCCAAATCGTTTCAGCAGTTACGGCTGGCCGATGTAGTAATGTGGTAATTCTAAGATATTGTCTATCTTCATTCCAAATTTCATGCAAATCGTTGCAGCAGTTGCGGCGTGCCTATGTGGTAATGTGGTAATTCCAGGATATCGTCTACCTCCATTCCAACAAATTTCAGCCAAATCAATTCAATAGTTGTGTGTGTGTGAATTTCCCGCGTGAATTTCCGTTTTCCACACAACCCGCGGAAAGCGGATTTTTCGAAGATAAAAAGTTGTCTATCTATCAATCCAAGTACAGTCTATCTTCATTCCGTATTCCAACCAAATCAGTTCAAAAGTTGCGGCGTGAAAGAGTACTTCCCCCACGTGAACTTCAATTTTCACAAATTTTGCGGTGAAAATGCATTTTTGGGATATAAAGAAATCTATGAGATAATCCAGGATATCGTTTATCTCCACTCAAAATTTCCACCAATTCGATTCTGTAGTTGCAGCTTGAAGGAGTATTAGTTCTCCCGCGTGAATTTCGGGTTTTCACATATAACGCGGAAACCATGTATTTTTCTATTAAAAAAAGCCTATGTATAAATCTAGGTTGCTTACTACCTTCATTCTAAATTTCAGCCAAATAGGTTCGGTAGTTGCAGCATGAAGGAGTATTTCTATCTCGTGAATATTGGTATTTCATTAATTCCACGAGAACCATGGATTTTTGGGACAAAAAGCAGCCTATCTATTAATTTACAATCTATCACCATTTAAAATTCCAGCCAAATCCAGTGAATTTCGGTTTTTCACATTTCCCTCGCAATCCATGGATATTTCCAGGATAAAAAATTGCCTATTTACAGTTCATTATATAATCTATCCCAAATTTCAGCCAAATCGTTTTAGTAGTTGTGATGTAAAGAAGTTTTTCTCCCGTGTGAATTTTGGTTTATCCCATATCCCGCAGAAACCATGGAATTTTAAGAAGTAGCTTATGTGTTAATCCAGGATATAATCTATCTCCATTCTAAATTTCAGCCAAGTGGGTTCAGTAGTTGTGGCATGAAGGATTTTTCTCCCGCGTGGAAATCAACTTTTTAAATATCTCGCGTAAACCACAGTTTTTTCCGGGATGAAAAGTAACATAAGTGTTAGATCATTATAATATAATCCACCTCTAATCTATTAAAGCTATCGACCTAAAATTTGGAACAGTTATGGACAATAGTGATCCAACGTCATTGCAATCATTAAAATATGAAAATCTTTTTTTTTATTTAAAGAGGGGGAAAACCGGGGTTGATATTTCAAAATGAGATAAAAATATAGAGTGGGGGTATCATAAGAAAGGAAAACGTTACTTGTATATTCTAAAACCAATTTTTATTTATTTTTATGCACTACATGTTGGGCACCAACACCGCAACCAACCCATCGTCAACCCGCGCACCACCACCATGTAGAGCATGCAATTCGAAATTTAAATAAAACCTTTGTTAAGTTATCTCCTTAGTTCTGAAATTTTGGAGTAAAATATCGTTCCATTTTTAAATTACCAACAACTATGAGTTTAGTATGTAATTTATACGGCCACTATACGACCACAGATATGGATTTTCATATTACTTTTGGCAGTCGCTGGTGATTGGCCGGTACAGCAAGTTTTGTCAAAATAATCCTCAATTTTCCAAGCATGTTTGAGAAAATAAAAGCTTTAAAAAATATATAACCGCAAGTGCAAGTCGGACTTGCGCACCGAGGGTTCCGTACTTACCGAACCTCAAAATTAACTTTGTATTTTAAGGTTAATTATTAATACCAAAAAAAGTATACTATAGATACAGAGTTGATTTTATTTTACCCGTAAAATAAAATTAGTCCCTATTAATAATAATTATTTCAGAATTTTCGACATTTTGACCAATAAATCAAACACTATCAGGCAAAAACTCGGTTTTCCCCCTTTTTAAATAAAAATAAAAAAGATTTTAATTTTTTTAAGATTCCAATGACGGCGGGCTATCGTTATTTACAACTATTCCAAATTTCATGTCGATATCTGTAATAGTTACTGAAATAAAGGGTCGTGAGTCGTGACCGACAGACAGACAGACGGACAACAAAGTGATTTTATAAGGCGTCCGTTTTTTTTCTTTTAAGGTACGAAACCCTAAAAAAAATCAATGCATTTTATAGCCCAACATAATAAAAAAATGGAAATGCGTATAAATACCAATATCCGTCGCTAACAGGATCTGTTTGGGTGTCCAAATTGAAGTCTCACCACATTTGCACTGTACAAATAATGTACGTTATTCTAAGATTGATATTACATTAAATACTTACTTTTCTCATTTACGTAAATATGACCGAAAGAGCGTCCGACATAATATGACCGAAAAAGCGTCCGCTATCTAGCGACGCTACCCGACACTGACGGATTCGCAAGGGGAAAAGGGGAGTAAGTACATTTGGTGCCTCGTGCCCTCCCTAGTTGATCTCAGGTCTATTTTTATTTTCCAGGTACATTTTCAGGTAATTAATTCTTTATTTGTTCTTTGTTTTTATGAATAAGAGAAATGGTTCGTTAGGGCTGGTATTGACTATTGAGCAACAGGCATTTTAGGCATATAACTTGGCCGGGTCCTGAATTCGAACCCCTGACTCTCGGCGCCGTCGGTGAAGTCGTAATTTTTTTTATTCTATACAAGTTAGTACTTCACTGCGATCTCACCTGATGGTAAGTGATGATACAGTCTAAGATGTTATCGTATTAACTTGGAAGGGTAAGTAAATTAGCCCCAACGGTTTCTACAAGCATCGCACTGGAACGCTGAATCGCTTGGCGGTACGTCTTTGCATGTAAGGTAACTACCTAGCCAGGACCTAAGTCTCCCACCAGACTAGACCTGAGCCAATTTAGAAATTATAAAATTCTAAAGTGTGTAAAATTATAAAATTATAAAATTCTAAACCAGGGGGTCGTCAAATAATGGATCTTGAAAAGCCGAGATGCGGTCTAACGTTTGTGTATTTAATAATTTGATTTTTATTCAATTCAATTTTATCAAATCAAATCAATCATTTATTTCCATAAACATGGTAACAGTTAAAGACAAAGGATATGTAATTATTATTTTCCAAGGATGTTTTGCCGCAGTATGGGCGTGCAAAAATCACGTGTTACGTTGTTTGTCCGCGATGGACTCCTAAACTACTGAACCGATTTAGTTCAAAATTCGTGAATATCTGTCATTTGGTCCAACTTAGAAGATAGAATAGTTTTTATCCCACGTGGACGAAGTCGCGGGCATCAGCTAGTGTTATATATAATATTACTAGCTGACCCGGTAAACGTTGTTTTGCCCTGTAAGTTTCCGTCTGTCCGCCTGTCCGTCTGTCTGTCTCTCTATCTGTCCGTCCGTCTGTCTGTCTGTTTCTTTTTTTAATGAAAAAAATCTTGAAAATGACATGAAGGCATACAGTTTAAGAAGTATAGCTGTTTATGGTGGTTCCTTTTAGTAGGTATACTCGACCATAATGACTCCCTTCAAATACCAGAATACTGATTACATCACCATTCTTACAGACAAAATCACTTTAGCTTTCTTCGAAGGCGGTGAGCCTGGTCTCCTCTATTCTTCTGATTGTTGTTTTGACTCACGAGTATTCTATTGAACCCACGATTCATCAGTAGTAACAAATATCTAGTAATAGTCTAGTATAAAGTTTTGTGGATCAACTCAGAACTCGCAGAAACCTTTGAAACCCCCAAATTATTTGTTCGGATTATATTTTGAGTTCGTTCATAAGATATGCCGATGATTTCAGCTATCTCTATGATTTTCAACAAATCCTAAAATTTTCCGGTATTTTTGCAGTAGTCAAAGCTGATGGTCGTCCAGCTCGTGGGTCATCTTCAATGCTCAATGTTTGTCTTTTGACTTATCTGATATTCTGTGCTTTAATTCTGCTAACCTTTTTATACGATTCAATACGATGGAGTGGACCAGATTAACCGATTCTTGAACAAAAAAATTGTTTTGACGCGGTTCGATTTTCTCCTGCAATAGGACTGTTTGCATATTATAACGTTCAGGTCATTTGCATATTAAATAAACTTTGGGCTATATGTGGGGCCACTAATGAATTAAACAGACCAAAGAGGTCGGACCTCACACTACCGTAAATCTATGGAAAAATCTGACGTATGAAACGTGAATGTGAAACCATCGTGGAGCAAACTTGTGAGATGGAGTTGAGAGGTGCTGACGTGACACAGATGAAATGTTTACTTATTAACGCCATTATTGAATTAAAATTAAATTTTTGATATTTGTATGGGAAAATTAATTCGGCCAGGGCAATGGTTCTCTTATTGCTTTTAGGGATATAAGAAATAGATAACAACCTGCCCTGGCGCAGTGGCGGCGCGCTCGGATTCGAGCTCGTGGTCGCGGGTTCAATTTGGAATTTTATAATTTCTAAATTGGCTCAGGTCTGGTCTGGTGGGAGGCTTCGCCCAAGGCTAGTTACCACCCTACTAGCAGCCGGTGCGATGCTTGTACAAACCGTTGGGGTAAATTTACTTACCATCAGGTGAGATCGCAGTAAAATACTAACTTGTATAGAGTAAAATTATTATTATGTGTGGTATGACTATTGAGTCTAAAGTATTCACGACCTATTTACGGTTTCGATTGTATGGAGTCTAGGGTTCTACATATATTTTAAGTAAAGTTAGTAAATCTTTGTTGTGAAACAGTGAGAAATTACGCTTTAAAAGCAATCCCACAGGAATAGGTTTATTTTTCCGGGATAAAAAGTAGCCTATGTCACTCTTCGGATCTTGAACTATATCAATCAAGGAAGATTTCAACTTTAGCAAGATTTTGCTTACTATCATTTTTGTTTGTAATTTAACGTAGATTACTTTTGTCCTGGACATTTTCGTGCTAAATTGCATAGTTTTTGAAATATTTAACTGAAAAAAAAAACAGAACTTCCTCCTCTCTCCACCCCAAACCCGACGCTGTCAGGGGTGTAACTTTATAGTTATACTAGCAAACGCCCGCGGCTTCGCTCACGTTAACTTCTGATTTATGCTTTACTATGGTGGTTTAATTTCCAAAATTCCTGCACTTTACACCATTTTGCCCACAAAATTTTCTCTTGCTTCCTGGTAATAGTCACATATTGATTTTGAAAAATTCGATCGTCACAAAAAAGTTAAATATGGTGGCCAATTTTAGGGTTTCGTACCCAAAGGGTAAAAGCTCTTACTAAGACTCCACCGTCCGTTCGTCCATCCGGCCGTGGTTGCTTGCTACCATGGTAAGACATATAAGTACAAAATTGTGGCCAATTCTTTTAAATTTTTACCAAAAATTCCTTTTCTATGCTCGCTGCGATAATCAGATATCAATTTTGAAAACAATCGGCCCAGTAACAAAAAAGTTCAAAATGGCGGCCACTTTTTAAAATGTTGACTATAAATTCTTTCTCTATGCTTGCTGCCATTGTCAAATATCGATTTTCAAAGCAATCGGCCCAGTAACAAAAAAAGTTCAAAATGGTGGCCAAAAAGTTCATCATTTTTTAATTTTGACTACAAATTCCTTCTCTATGCTTGCTGCCATAGTCAGACGTCGATTTTCAAAGCAATCGGCCCAGTAACAAAAAAGTTCAAAATGGCGGCCACCTTTTTTAAATTTTGACCACAAATTCCTTCTCTATGCTTACTGCCATAGTCAAATATCGATTTTCAAAGCAATCGGCCCAGTAACAAAAAAGTTCAAAATGGCGGCCACTTTTTTAAATTTTGACCACAAATTCCTTCTCTATGCTTGCTGCCATAGTCAAATATCGATTTTCAAAGCAATCGGCCCAGTAACAAAAAATTTCAAAATGGCGGCCACTTTTTTAAATTTTGACCACAAATTCCTTCTCTGTGCTTGCTGCCATAGTCAAATATCGATTTTAAAAGCAATCTGCCCAGTAACAAAAAAGTTCAAAATGGCGGCCACTTTTTTAAATTTTGACCACAAATTCCTTCTCTATGCTTGCTGCCATAGTCAAATATCCATTTTCAAAGCAATCGGCCCAGTAACAAAAAAGTTCAAAATGGCGGCCACTTTTTTAAATTTTGACCACAAATTCCTTCTCTATGCTTGCTGCCATAGTCAAATATCGATTTTCAAAGCAATCGGCCCAGTAACAAAAAAGTTCAAAATGGCGGCCACTTTTTTAAATTTTGACCACAAATTCCTTCTCTATGCTTGGTGCCATAGTCAAATATCGATTTTCAAAGCAATCTGCCCAGTAACAAAAAAGTTCAAAATGGCGGCCACTTTTTTAAATATTGACCACAAATTCCTTCTCTATGCTTGCTGCCATAGTCAAATATCGATTTTCAAAGCAATCGGCCCAGTAACAAAAAAGTTCAAAATGGCGGCCACTTTTTTAAATTTTGACCACAAATTCCTTCTCTATGCTTGCTGCCATAGTCAAATATCGATTTTCAAAGCAATCTGCCCAGTAACAAAAAAGTTCAAAATGGCGGCCACTTTTTTAAATTTTGACCACAAATTCCTTCTCTATGCTTGCTGCCATAGTCAAATATCCATTTTCAAAGCAATCGGCCCAGTAACAAAAAAGTTCAAAATGGCGGCCACTTTTTTAAATTTTGACCACAAATTCCTTCTCTATGCTTGCTGCCATAGTGAAATATCGATTTTCAAAGCAATCGGCCCAGTAACAAAAAAGTTCAAAATGGCGGCCACTTTTTTTAAATTTTGACCACAAATTCCTTCTCTATGCTTGCTGCCATAGTCAAATATCGATTTTCAAAGCAATCGGCCCAGTAACAAAAAAGTTCAAAATGGCGGCCACTTTTTTTAAATTTTGACCACAAATTCCTTCTCTATGCTTGCTGCCATAGTCAAATATCCATTTTCAAAGCAATCGGCCCAGTAACAAAAAAGTTCAAAATGGCGGCCACTTTTTTAAATTTTGACCACAAATTCCTTCTCTATGCTTGCTGCCATAGTCAAATATCCATTTTCAAAGCAATCGGCCCAGTAACAAAAAAGTTCAAAATGGCGGCCACTTTTTTAAATTTTGACCACAAATTCCTTCTCTATGCTTGCTGCCATAGTGAAATATCGATTTTCAAAGCAATCGGCCCAGTAACAAAAAAGTTCAAAATGGCGGCCACTTTTTTTAAATTTTGACCACAAATTCCTTCTCTATGCTTGCTGCCATAGTCAAATATCGATTTTCAAAGCAATCGGCCCAGTAACAAAAAAGTTCAAAATGGCGGCCTATTTTTTAAATTTTGACCACAAACTCTTTCTCTATGCTTGCTGCCACTGTAAAATATCGATTTTCAAAGCAATCGGCCCAGTAACAAAAAAGTTCAAAATGGCGGCCACTTTTTTAAATTTTGACCACAAATTCCTTCTCTATGCTTGCTGCCATAGTCAAATATCGATTTTCAAAGCAATCGGCCCAGTAACAAAAAAGTTCAAAATGGCGGCCACTTTTTTAAATTTTGACCACAAATTCCTTCTCTATGCTTGCTGCCATAGTCAAATATCGATTTTCAAAGCAATCAGCCCAGTAACTAAAAAGTTCAAAATGGCGGCCACTTTTTTAAATATTGACCACAAATTCCTTCTCTATGCTTGCTGCCATAGTTAAATATCGATTTTCAAAGCAATCGGCCCAGTAACAAAAAAGTTCAAAATGGCGGCCTATTTTTTAAATTTTGACCACAAATTCCGTCTCTATGCTTGCTGCCATAGTCAAATATCGATTTTCAAAGCAATCGGCCCAGTAACAAAAAAGTTCAAAATGGCGGCCAAAAAATTCAAAATTTTTCCTCCTCAAAATTTGAATCTCGAAAATCCCTTTCTGAATACGAATTCATGATATACCTAATACCAACCTAGGTACCAAATTTCAGATCTCTACGACTTTTAATTTCGCTGGAATCCCTGGAACAACGCAAAAATTACACTTTTGTATGGGAAAATCCCTTAAAAGTAGGATTTTTATCCCTTCCAATTTGAATTTCTGGAATCCCCCGTCTTAGTACGAATTCATGACCTAATATCAACCTAGGTACCAAATTTCAGATCTCTACGACTTTTAGTTTTTCGGGAATCCCTGGAACAACGAAAAAAATTACACTTTTGTATGGAGAAATCCCTAAAACCAACGGTTTTTTCCCCTTAAAATTTGAATTTCTGGAATCCCCGTCTTAGTACGAATTCATGACCTAATATCTACTTAGTTACCAATTTTCAGATCCCTACGACTTGTAGCTTTTCGGGAATTCCTGGAACAACGAAAAATATTTCACTTTTGTATGGGGAAATCCAAAAAACCAACGGTTTTTACCCCTTACAATTTGAATTTCTGAAATCCCCGTCTTAGTACGAATTCATGACCTAATATCAACCTAGGTACCAAATTTCAGATCTCTACGACTTGTAGCTTTTCGGGAATTCCTGGAACAACGAAAAAAATTTTACTTTTGTATGGGGAAATCCAAAAAACCAACGGTTTTTACCCCTTACAATTTGAATTTCTGGAATCCCCGTCTTAGTACGAATTCATGACCTAATATCTACTTAGTTACGAATTTTCAGATCCCTACGACTTGTAGCTTTTCGGGAATTCCTGGAACAACGAAAAATATTTCACTTTTGTATGGGGAAATCCAAAAAACCAACGGTTTTTACCCCTTACAATTTGAATTTCTGAAATCCCCGTCTTAGTACGAATTCATGACCTAATATCAACCTAGGTACCAAATTTCAGATCTCTACGACTTGTAGCTTTTCGGGAATTCCTGGAACAACGAAATAAATTTTACTTTTGTATGGGGAAATCCAAAAAACCAACGGTTTTTACCCCTTACAATTTGAATTTCTGGAATCCCCGTCTTAGTACGAATTCATGACCTAATATCTACCTAGGTACCAAATTTCAGATCCCTACGACTTGTAGCTTTTCGGGAATTCCTGGAACAACGAAAAAAAATTCACTTTTGTATGGGGAAATCCAAAAAACCAACAGTTTTTACCCCTTACAATTTGAATTTCTGGAATCCCCGTCTTAGTACGAATTCATGACCTAATATCTACCTAGGTACCAAATTTCAGATCTCTACGACCTATAGTTTTGGCGGAATCCTTGGAACAACCAAAATCACCAAAATGCCTCATTCTTTTATATATATAGATACCAAACAATATGTGGACTGCATAGAACAATCTGGCATTGCAATAATGCTTTCACTTTGGATGTCAGGGTACGGTCGTTTTTTGAGCTATACCTTGCCTCACAGCCTAGGGAGCGCGAACTTCGGCCGTAGGGCCCGTAGGGCCCGCAGGTACCCGTAGCACTGTGACGAGCAACATGAAGGATGTCAGGCCGCACCGCGCGAACTTCGTCGCGCCATAGAGCACGCGAGCACCACTGACCACACGAAGACTTTACCAGTACGTACTATATTAATTAGTGTTCTGTGCCAGTACCACAACATATAGTTAATAGTACTTAATTACATATATGTAATAGTACTTAATCACTTCACTTCTTCATACTTTACTTCGTGTCGCTTGTATCGCAGACTTGAGTCCACTCAACGGACTGACTGATTGTTTTTTTTTCGGATTGATTATACATATTGCATGGCCATAACGACCATTATCAGCGTCACCGGGTGAGTTGGGCGCGCATGGACGCACCGCCGGGATGTGAGAAGATCCCTGGGGTTCGAAGAGCCCTAGGGAACGCTCGAGAAGATCGGGGGGCAACGTTAGGCTCGGACCTAGGCTTAGGTCGACGTTGTGACGCTAGGGAGGGTAATGGACGGATTAGACTAGTCCGCACGCCTCCGAGGCCGTGGGTGTGATCCACGTCCGGATGACGAATGAAGTCGGAGCCTTCGTCTTCGCCGGCGAAGACGCTGTACAAGATGTGTGGGTTTGTGATGCCCTAGTCCTGAGTTAGCGAGATTGTTGTGCGTCGTAATCTGGTCGTCTGGTTCGTAGATGACATGTTTCGGGCGTCTCTATAAGGGTCGATATTAAGGTCGGGCACGTATGATGGCCCCTGAACTATAAGAGAGTTTAGGTGTTTGGCGGATCTCTCAAAGTAGGTTTTCGAGAGTTGCTTAACATGACTACGTACCTATTCACTCTTCTCTTGAAGGCACCCAGATTGTATTTGGCAGGAAACACGGAGGCTGGAAGTGCGTTCCACACCTTAGCGGTTCGTATCAGAAACGTGGAGGAAAAACGTTTCGTGCGCGTTTCTTGGACGTCAACCACATAAGGATGCCACCACTCTCTATATACAATAGAAATAGATAGATAGCCCCAAATTGTACTTACGGTCAGCAGATCGACTTTATTACAAAATGTAGGTACTGCACTAGCAATTATCGTATACATGGTGTGGAAAAATCAGTGGTGTGACAAAAGAGAAAAAAATCCTGTTTGTAACACTGGTGTGATAATCTGGTGTGACTACGAGTCGGTAGCCGTATCGACTACGCCTTCGGTCTTCAATCTACTTCTTCTTTCGTGATCGCTGACCATTCCTCGCAAAGAACATTGTACTACAGTCTGCTTTTTGTTGTAATTTTGGTACTTTTCACAAAAATTCCCGACGTTTGCACGTCAACATGTCCGTTCCCTGGCCTGGATAGCCTTTGAATGGGGAACGTCCATCAAACACAGGCGTGACTATGATACTCTATAACTATTTATATTTTTTTACGACCGAATGGCGTAGCGGTAGTAATCCTGCCGTCTGCGCCGGAGGTTTTGAGTTCGATTTCTAAAATTGCAAATTGTTTGTGTGATGAACATGGAATATCTTCAAGTGTCTGGGTGTTCTTATCAATATATTGTATTTAATTTTTGAATTTTAAAATTCAGCCTCATATGAGTTGTTCACCACGAACTTCGAGTAAAACTTTACAACATAAGTGGTCAAGCGCGAGTCGGGCTCGCACACTGACCCTCAGTCAGGCCAGGTTCACTTATCACGTAACTGTCTCTACGTGTCTCGGCGTACTAATTTCAGATAGCCGCCGCGCTCCGGCGAGGGTGTAGCCTTTAGTTCTTGTACAGTCTATTTCAAGCGCTGCGTGCACCGGATTGCGAGGCAACCTTAGTACGTCGGAAGCAATGACTTCTATGTATCCTACTAGACGCGCAGTGTGGAACAAAAAATGTGCTCTAAATCTATATAACGCCATCTAGTCTGATGAGCGGGAACTTGCTTGCAAACGTATTGACGTCACGTCGATGAGTGGTCTTATGGTCAAAGATTAAAAAATAGATATTGCAATCATTGCAATCGCTTGCAATACCTACACATCGTTCAACATTTTTATTTTAAATTATGATAAATAACATTTTATGAATAAATTACCGGAAATAAAATAATTTTTAAAATTTGACTTAGTGAAACTTAAAAAGTGTATTTTATAGCTATTATGAACTTGCAAAATCTAAAGAACATTTAATATTGTCGTAAATGTATAACTTATTTAATGTAGGTACCTACCCTAGATTTGGGAAGTACTAAATTAAACGCAGATAATCTTGGATCGATTGCTTATATTTATTATTATTGATACAAATATCTTAGCATGTCTGGTAAGAAATATACACAACTTTATGGTATTGACAGTAATAATGCCTAATTAAGAAATAGTAGTTTATGTAACGGTTACATAATGGGGGGTATTAAAACACGAGTGTGAGTTTAAAAAACGAGCCGCAGGCGAGTTTTTTAATAGTATCACACGAGTGTTTTAATACCTAATTATGTAGAGTTTCATACACTACTTTATCTACGCTCATATTATTACCCAAATCATAAAATCTTGCTAACGTTTGTCGTAAATCATTGCAACTACTAAGATGTCAGGTGGAGTGAAATTTTCTTTAGTAGGTTTCACTGCTAGACATTTTTCAGCGCAAAGTTTTGACTAAGTAACAAAAAAAATTGGTTGTCTGTAAAGTCGGTTTACGGACGATAGATTTACGAGATAACGTCATAATCGTAATCGTTATCATAATCGTAATCGTAATCGTAATCGTAATCGTAATCATAATCACAGGCCCAGGTGGAACGTTACGCGGAACGTTAGACATTGTGTTGTTGTCTATGGTCAATCATGATTCATGGCCCATCCATACTCTCGGCAATGACTACCAACTATAAGTTGTCTGTGGATTCACTTAAAAAATATTACATAAAAATATTACCCCATAGACATTGTGTTGTTGTCTATGGTCAATCATGGCCCATCCATACTCTCGGCAATGACTACCAACTATAAGTTGTCTGAGGATTCACTTAAAAAAATATTACATAAAAAATATTACCCCATAGACATTGTGTTGTTGTCTATGGTCAATCATGGCGCATCCATACTCTCGGCAATGACTACCAACTATAAGTTGTCTGTGGATTCACTTAAAAAATATTACATAAAAAATATTACCCCAGATACAAATACAGGAGTCCAGAGCCGTGTATCGTTATAGATTTTATACAACTTTCTTTAAATATTTCCATAGTAGAGCGATGTTATTATGAATAACTTTTTAATAATTATAGAAGTCTGTGAATAAAGTAGGTAATTATTTGACACATTTCGATTTCATAATTCGAACTTTAAGCAATGAGCGTAGATAAAAAAATATATAAGTTATATGTATATTCGTAATCACCGTATCATTATATTGGTACCAATAGAAATTATTTTCGTAGTGATCTACCCTATTTCACTAAAGACATATCTGTTTAAATAAATTCTCATAATCTTTGTCAACGTGTCGGTAGTACCGTTCGCTCTCGTGTATTTCTACTAACGAGTAAGCGTGATGGATAATCATGAAAGGAGTTGTGTATTTATTTACGATAATATTTGTTTTTAGACAAAAACGAAATAAATTATACTGACTTTACTGAAATAAACTTCAAAATACGTAGAAAAACTACTTACATAAATAATATTCACTGTTTTATTGGTCACTCCCTGTAAAAACCACGTTCACGGCTCACTTATCAGTGCATTGATCTCCTCGCTAGCTCGCAGTGGACTAAACGATCTGTGGACCATCAACCACTGTTCAGTGAGCAATTATGTAGTACCAAACTGCGCGTCTAGTACATAGAAGTCGTTGGTCGGAAGAGACAAAATTGCGAGATAAAAAGAGACCACAAATTTGCGTTTGTTGCGTGTTGTTTGCGGGGCGGAGCCAGGCGCTATTGCGAACTGAATTGTACTTTTTGTGTCAGCGCTAGAGTCGCTATTTCTTAAATCTTCCGGAGTGAACCTTCTGTACCTTAGATAGGTACTATTTAGGGCATGCAGAACCGGTTCCGGTTCTTAATTTTGAATTCCCGGTTCTGCACCGAGCTAAGAACCGGGTACCCGGGATTTCCCGGTTCTTGGTAAAAAAGTTTAAAATTTTAATGAAAAGCATTATTTTTAATATTCCTACAAAAGGTGCTATTACGATTTGTAGTAAACATGAAATAGAAAATTATTTTCAAAAAACCGACTTCAAATGCCACTACAGAGTGAAATAATTTTTAATGTATACCAATTTGACGTCAGGCGATTTTTTATAATATTATCGTCTTTTCTTCGCACATGGAGTAGGTATTAGGAATGACTATGATTGTACAAAACATTCAAGGGTTCTTATAAAATTTGATTCCTCCAGGATCCTCCCTCGATTTCTACAGGATCCCAACATCAGATTCTGACTTGATGACTATGAAACCATCTGGAAAGTATACTATTTCAAACAAAAAAATAATTTTCGATAAAATACGTAATAATTGGATTTTTTTAAAGAACCGGGAGAACCGAGAAGTCATATTCAGAACCGGTTCTTTTAACACCTTTAAAATCCCGGGATTTCCCGGGACTTTACGAACCGGAAAATCCCGGGTGCATGCCCTAGTACTATTATATATTCCGTGCCTCAGTGTGCATGCAAGTGAATTCCGATTCGCAAAAATTCACGTTTGTTGTATAGGAATGTAAAATTAGAGGGGGGCCCTCTAATTTTTTTACTTTAATTTAATTATTTATTTTTAAAGTGAATATATAACTAAATAATCTGTGAATATTTTAAGCTACATGTTGCTGTTATCAATATCGAGCAAAACGCAAGAAATAGAATCACGTTCTTTGTATGGGAGCCCTCTGCAATATTAATTTTATTCTATTTTATAGTATTTGTTGTTATAATGGCAACAGGAATACATCATACTATGTGAAAATTTCATTTGTTTAACTATCACAGTTCAAGAGATACGGCCTGGTGACAGATGGATGGAGGGACGGACGGGCAGCAAATTGTCAGCAATAGGGTCTCGTTTGTACCCTTTGGTACAGAACTAAAAATATTATCCAAAATTAAATATTTTGTAATATCCCACATTTTTTGTTTGTAATTGTGAAAGAAAGGAAGAACCTATCAATATAATTTTGCATTGTGAGTTTCTTAAAAAAAAGTTATTGATTAAAATGTATTTATTAACAAAGAAATTCAATAAAATCATCATGAATCCTCTAAGCAGGTCCATGATGCATATAATACATCACAGATTACTGCATTTATTGATGACATTATTGTCATATCCAGTTGATCTACAAATAAAGTAGTGAATCACTGACTTAATCTCTGCATGAAAGAGGAAAGTTTCAGCCTCAAGAACAATACTGAAAAACAAAATATCTTGCTACAACTTGGAAGTACGAGCCACTATAGAACATCTCCATGATCAACAATATTTTTGAAGGGGTTGAAACTTTTAAACACTTAGGGTCTGTTACTTTATTTATACTTATTAACTTCCCAAAACTGTACTGAAACTAAGGTCAATGATTGTCTCGGGTAAGAAAGGCTTTTATTAATGTAAAAAACTACATAATTTTAAACTACTGAGCATGGTGGCTTACTATGGGCCTCATAAGAAGGCTCAGGGTCACGCAGCAAGTTATGGAGAGTGTTATGCTGGGAGTACTTTTCTGCGATCAAAGTGACCGACATAGCTCAACGTGTCGCAAAACTGAAGTGGCAATGGGCAGAGCACATAGCTTGTAGAACCGCTGGACTTGGGGACCCAAGGTGCTGGAATGGTGGCTACGCACTGGGAAACGCAGTATCAACAGATCCCCCCACCAGGTGGATCTACGATATAAAGAAAGTCTAAAGAAATTGTGGTGTTTGGCAATCATTTCAGGAGGCCTATGTCCAACAGTGGACGTCCATCGGCTGAAAGACGACAACTGAGCAGAAAATCCAAAGCAGGCATGTACAATTATAAGACCTTATGTGAATTACACTTGCAAAGCCTTGATGCTTACACAGAGGAATGAAGTAAGACTGGGGCTATTTGAAAGTAAAGTGCTGTAGAAAGATGACGAAATGGACTCCCCAGCAAATAAAATTAAAAGGCAGACCTAAAAACCATCAGTCGTAATATGGAAGATCTAACTAAGGGAAAGGTTAAAAACACCAACTCAAGCACCAAATGGAGGAAAATTGTGGTGGAGGCCAGAGCAGTAGTGCCAAGGATAGGTAGATAGTAATAATAATGTATGTAATGCATTTTATCCATACTTAACACTTAAATAGTCACTTTTAAACTTTTTGTATGTCCCACTGGGCAAAAAACAGTTGCCAATCTTTTTCAAGTCTTTACAATACATTTCGAAAAAGATTTGTGCAGGCAAGTTATAGAGTAGTTACCTAGTTGATTTGAAAGATTTTTATTATAATTATAACTTATAAACAAAAACCAAAATATTTTTAGACTTTAGAATAGTCTAAAAATATTTTGGTTTTTGTTTATGAGGAAACTTGATACTAACTTTGGTCATTCTTTCCTCAATTAAAGTAGGACTAATATATTAGTCCTAAATCTGGAAATTACTTAATTTTGCATACAAAAAGTTACTTTCCTTTTTTACACAAGAATTGTGTCATGCACATTTTATTGAGAAGTACAACTTGTGCTACCTTGGTACGGGTTTCCATACATCCATGATCATTAGCCTTTAAGTTAGGAACAATTTAACACCAGATATTTCATAATATTATGTATTATTTATTTATGTTATTTTATTTACTTTCTCTGTTTTATTTTTACCTAGACTTGCACTTTATGACAATCTTGCCTGATGAAAGCAATGATGAGGTCTAGCTAGGTAATATAATTTTGATAGAAGTTGCAACAAACTTCCATATTTAAGAAACAATGTACTACTGTAATCATCAACGTAGTACTAACATGGTTGCAGATAAAAGAATCAGTTCAAATCCACTTACCGAAGTTTATCATCCATTTCTTCTTTGGAAAAAGACGAAACGAACACAACAGAACACCAGTGTCTTTAATTAATTATGTATTTATATGCTTCGAATTTCTGAATCATGATTATTACACTTCGAAAATAAAACCACTTAAAATACCATTGCACCAACTTGATCAACCTAAAATTGATAAAGTATTTAAGTTTCGTTTAACTGTTCGCTGATATAAAACTCACTATAAAGTAGTTAGGTAGGTACTCAGGCTAGTCAATATAAACAAGAAACAAATGTTAATATGTATGTTACATATGTACATTACACAAGACCGATAGTACACGGTAGTCTGTATTATTTAGTATCTATAGGATCCTATCTCGCACCACAGATCGTCATCCTATAATATGATCTACTTGATGAATGTATTACAATATAGGGTTCAAGTTGCTCATATCTGAGTGCAATGTTTGTGGTCTGTGGTTGGTCTGTGGTGCAATGGCCTACCTATGAATTACCTGTTTCCAAACAAAGAAGCTCATGAGTGCAATTACCTATTGCTGCTACTACTGTTACTGCTTCTTACTTTTTTACTTATGAAAAGAAAAAAGAAGCAAAACACAAGTAAAAGAAATAGATTAGGTCTCACGGCAGCCATCAAAAGGGAGTCATTTAAACTTACTCGAGGAACATCGATTTTATGATAACAACTGTTACAGAACCTATTTGCGCATGGAAGACTCTACATTATAACTACAAAAATTACTGTCCACATCAAACAATCAACCGATCTTAAGTAGCCTGTACACAATGGCGTATGCTGGCCCACTGCAGGCCACGCACAACTGTAGGCCACGATCACTTGGTGTTCATATAATGGCGCATGACTCATTGCTGCCCAGTGAAGCACTTGCGATGGACGTGGAAGTAGTTTAAGGCGAAATCAACGACACTGCGCGCGAAATTCAAAATTTTCGTGGTTTTTTGCAATTTGTATGCTAGTTACAAGCAGAGATTTTTATATAAACACGTGAAGACGACTGGAATTCCCGCAATTTAACTGCCATGAGCCTACTATGTCTTATTAGCTTAAAAATTGCGAAAAACCACAAAAAATTTGAATTTCGCGGGCACACCCGTGGCACGCTTTTTACGTACATGACTAAGTAATTTTTTTATCATTTTTAGGCAAACCATGAACAATCTGCTGAGCGAAATGCTTGCAGAACCATCAGGAGAATTCGATAATTCGAATTTATCAATAATGTAATAATTATTAATTTGAATTAAGTAATATAATTTTGTTGGGAGTGGTCGGTAAAAGAATACACTGTTCAGCGGTTGGTGGCGAACTAAGCAATGGGCCATTGTGTGAACACCACAGATCACGCGACGCCACGATTCCTTTGAAGTGTGCGCCAAAAACCGACAACTTCCCGATCGCGCGCTATCGTTGACCATTGCCCGCTATTGCATACCATTCCCCCCTGTACACAATGGCGATGGCCTGCAGTGGGCCAGCATACGCCATTGTGTATAGGCTACTTTACGAACTCAATTATTGAAAATTAGTTGTCCTTGTCCCCGTGTTCTCCTGTTCTCCTACTATCTATTATGATCTATGGTGTTCTCAAATAGGATCATATCAACATGTTGACAGATAGGATCCTAGTTATATGATCATCGAGAATTTGGGCCATTACACTATCATATTTCTAGTAGTCATAGATATAGGATCCTATATGTATATAGTACTATAGTGTAATATCGGCCTTAGGTCTATCGTCAAGAATCAAGCAGCAATATGTCGCAGCCAGATGATCAAAACTGAAATTTTGCCAAACGACTAAGCCATACAATAAATTAATTTTTTGGGAGTCAACACCAAGTTCTAATAAAATTGGGAAAATGGAATATTCACAGTAAAAATTGCATCTTCATTATCTTAATCTTAATCTAATATATATAAATCTCGTGTCACGATGTTTGTCCGCGATGGACTCCTAAACTACTGAACCGATTATAATAAAATTCGCACACCATGTGCAGTTCGATCCAACTTGAGAGATAGGATAGTTTAAATCTCAAATTTTAGTCGCAATTTTAATTTATTAATATAACAAAAACTTTAGCCACAGCAACGCGTGGCCGGGTCAGCTAGTATACTTATATAAATCACGTGTCACGTTGTTTGTCCGCGATGGACTCCTAAACTACTGAACCGATTTAGTTCAAACTTCGTGAATATCTGTCATTTGGTCCAACTTAAAAGATAGAATAGTTTTTATCCCACGCGGACGAAGTCGCGGGCATCAGCTAGTCTAAATATAAAAATATGTGTACTGTATACCAATATTGTATTGTGAGTAGGTAATTTTCTAAAAGATAAAATTCTCAATGCCAATTTTTGTTACCAAATCCCTTCGAAACGGTTCGACGGATTATTATGAAATTTTTTATGTGTGTTCGGTAGGTCTGAGAGAAGGTCGTAAGTGGTTTTTTTATATCCCTAATGGCAAAACAGTGTTTGCCGGGTCAGCTAATATCAAAATATATTTATGTGATAGGTTAAAATGTTTTTCCCCGTAGCTTCATCCTGTAGTTTTCTGAAATTTACTTCACCAAATATAGGTAAAAACATGAAAACTCTCAGAATTTATATCATCAATTTGAAAACTGATAGAATGTTTATGTTAGCGTTTTTTTCTTATCTTCGCGTCCTGATTTTCTTAACTTAAAAATGTTAACCCTACAAAAGCCAAGGCGAACTCTCACACTTTCCCTAATCAAAACCAACCGACAGCATGCGGCAGAACAGCTCCTTTAAGTGACCAATAACTTCACACACTAGTCACTTTATGCCCTTATGTATCCCATACCTAAATGCGTGTGTTTCCGTTTGTTTTTTAATGTCAGTTATCAACTTCTGAAACGATCTTGATCCTATTTATTTTGCATCTTTGTCTTACAATCTTGGTCATCAGATTTTTTTTATTCTATACAAGTTAGTAGGTACTTAACTGCGATCTCACCTGATGGTAAGTGCTTCCTATGTATTATCTATGGTGCTTCCTAAGATGTTATTGTACTAACTTGGAAGGGTAAGTAAATTTACCCCAACGGTTTCTACAAGCATCGCACCGGAACGCTAAATCGCTTGGCGGTGCGTCTTTGCTGGTAGAGCGGTAACTAGCCACGGCCAAAGAAAGCCTCCCACCAGACCAGACCTGAGCCAATTTAGAAATTATAAAATTCCAAAGTGGCCCGTGGTGGGAATCGAACCCACGACCTCCCACTCGAAAGCGCGCCGCCACTGTACCAGAGGGGTCGTCAAAACGATAATGGGTTCCTGCAAAAATTCTTACGAGTAAATACCTACCAGAATAACAAAAATACGCTTTGGTTCACTTAAATAGGTGCTAAAGACCCCACAAGTAATTCTTACCTACAATCAGGGTTGGGCAGTATTTAAATTACTTGTAATTGAAATACGTAATTAAAATACAAATATGTATTTGGTATTTGTATTTCAATTACTTCCTTAAAATATAATTTGTAATTCGTATTTCAAATACCTGACGCCGAAGTATTTTATGTATGTATGTAAGGCAGTGGCATTACTTTGTCTGAGTTCCTCACAAAGGGCCGGCATGAGGCGTTTGTTGCGGCGCGGAAGCGGTTCGGCGTGTCCCGCAGCTGGACGAGAGACGGCTGTGTCGTGGTCCTAGGGGCCGACGGCACGCACCATCGGGTCGTCTCTGTGGCAGAAGTAGACGCGATCCCGGAGCCAGCTGGTGGTGCCAGTGGTACTGCGGGGCCATCTGTGGCGGACACGCAGGCGCCGTCGGTCGTGCATGCCGCAGAAATGAAGATGGTGCACGCCCCGGTTACTCCCAAACCCAACATTCAACTGAGAGCCAGAAAGCCCAATAAAAATTATAAGTGACGTATCTCTATTGTTCCATTTTTAAAAATTTGACACATTCTTGTATTGATAGCCAGTACTTTTTAAAAATCAAAAGAGTTTTTAATATATGCGCCATTTCCAGGTTAGTCTCGGGACTTATTGAACGATCTATAAAAGTAAATAGTCCCAACTGTAACAGTTCATACCGTGACGCAAATATTTATGATTAGGGTCACGGAGTTCATTTGTACTGCGCGACTCACGGCAACGATCGCTAGGTATCGTAGCGCGGGTCTGAGTGAGCGACAAATGCCTAAAGTGCTATAGTCGCCTTAAGCATGAAACATGATCTTATAAGTATCCGTAAGCTAACCCCATAGATATAATTTATAATACTAAGGATGACGGGTCAGCGCTAAAATGTGTCCGAACCGAAAGAAAGATAAAACGCGAAAAGGGAGACAATCGCATTATAGCTAGTTGCAAGTAAAATTAGGCTGTAAAGTAATGGTTTAACACATAAATTACAATGTTTTAGTTTGTTTATAAAAATACACATACCCTCGTTTATATATAAGTTTTCTCGGGACACTTTTTTCGTGAATTTTGTATTACACCCGGGGTCCTTAGATAGTAATTAGTAAGTCAATGGCTAACCCCAACTAAAAACTAACAAAGCAAATCGCAGTAGGAATAACATAATTCAACAGAGCCTTATCCGGGTACTAGATTGGGAGCAGGTGATTTATTTGTTAAAACTCTTTCCAATAATAATTAATAATCAAACAAGTGGTATAACAAAACGTCATCTTAGCTTATACAAACATCGCAAGTCACTTCAGAAAATTCCTACAACAAACCAGCAACTTTTTGCAAATATAAATAACATAATTTCATAGTTCAATTTTTGCTTACAAATAGCGACAATGAATAATTTGACGACGTGAAAGTAAATAGCAAAACACTCAACACTGCCATAAATATTTTAACCAAATTCACCAGTACCTACTCTTAGTCTATGGTATAACCCATAACGGTCGATCGACTAAATCATCGGATGTAATCACGGCCATGATTTTAATGAGTGGCTTCGAAAACTTTTGAGAACACTATGAAAGTTTCCGCACGTTTTCCATCACAGCTTTGTAAGTGATATTATCTAGTTTCCTAAAACGTAGCCTGTACTTAACTTCGAAAAGTTTCCAGAATTCCAAACTCTGACCCCCTTTTAGATGGCAGAGCAGAAGTCTGAACCAACGAGCTATAACTGCTTACGTCGGCGCTGATAATATCAAAGTACCTAATAAATAAAATCTCATATCGTTTTCGCACATTTTTACTACTGTAAAATTAAATTTCACTTCAATTACATTTAACAGAATCAAGTAAAATTAGTACAAAAAATTTGACTACCTAACACAAACAGAATTGATTAAATTAACTTTTTAACATACTAGGTAGCATAACTAATATACTTACATAGCTTTAAATTGAATGCCAATATTAAGTGGTTTGACAAAGAAATAATACAATCTAAACACCCGAATCAAATAAAATTAATTGAAAAAAATATTTAAAACAAATGAAATTAATTAGGCTCTTCAAATCAATCTTGTTTTACATATCTACAACTAGAAGTAACAGTATTGTAAAGATATGTAAAATATTAATTACATTTAACAGAATCAAGTAAAATTAGTAGAAAAAAATTGATTAAATTAACTTTTTAGGGCTGGCAAGCCGAAGTGTTATAAATCCGTAAAATCGCTTCAGTCTCCAGTCAAGAATCAAACTTAACATATCAACGTGTGCTGGCACCACTGTGTCAAGAGTTCGTACAAATAAATAAGTTATTGCGGTGCGTGCGGTGGTGTAGAATCTGAAATTAAAAAATTGCGTAAAAAAATCGAGTAGATATGACAAACGGACGGACGGACGGACAGACGGTTGGACGGATAAAGTCTCACCATAAGGGATCCATTTTTACAATTTGGTATGGAAAAAGGGAAAAAGGGAAACGAAGCTAACATTAACCACATTAGCGGGAGTACGGGATTCACTTGCGTACTTATAGCCTCGGGTGATTCTTGTCAGTAAAATTGTACATCGGCCAAACATGGCTGCAGGCAACCATAGCAACACAACCTTCCACAGCTAATCGGTGTATTTGGCTGCATAACGACAGTGCCCAAGATAACTTCGGCGATGCTATAAGTACCTAAGTATTTTTGCGGAATCAAACTACAGGTTTTGACGCGCCACCACATCGCCCAGTCGCTGCTGCCGGCCCTTTATTCTTTATTTTAGTTATTGCGAAACTTGGTACAATATATATAATAAAATGTAATATATAATAAAAATACAATATATAATAAAAAAAATTCAAAATGGCCGCTATACGAATTCCGTCGATATCTCGGAAAGTATAAAAGATGGAAGAACGGTTTCTTGACAAGAAGTTATCAGGGCCCGAAGGTCTATTTGATGGCTAGGAAAAAAAATCAAAATGGCGGAAAATATTTTTTCATAGAAATTGTATGGGGAATGTTGAGACTAAAGTTGTAAGGCAAAATGGGGGCCCACGAGCCCTACTAGTTTTTAATAATATTAGGTCCTTACATATGAAATTGGCGTTTTGTATGGGAGGAACATAAAGTCGATTTTTTTTTAATATAATATATATATTTAATCAAACTATGTACCATTGCTATCTATACACTTTTGCCACCTTATAGGTAGTTCATTGATCCCTTTACTAAAAAAGCTATTCGGACGGGAATCCATAAAATCTTTGAAAGCGCTTTGGACTGCCTCATCGGAGTTAAATTTTTTCCCGTGTAAGAAGTTATCCAAATTTCGAAAAAAATGGTAATCTGTTGGAGCAAGGTCCGGGGAGTAAGGTGGATGTCTTAGGCATTCCAATTGAAGCTCCTCTAATTTGGTAGCCGTCTGTTGTGCAGTGTGTGGTCTAGCGTTGTCCTGAAGCAGCAGTGGCCTAGAAAGATTGACCAGCCTCGGTTGTTTAGCAGCTAGCTTTTCCATCATGGATTGCAGTTGCTGACAATAGATATCCGCCGTAATCGTCTGGCCAGATTTAAGAAAGCTGTAGTGAACGACGCCGGCGCTAGTCCACCAAACGCTCACAAGTAATTTTTTTTGAGTCAATTTTTGTTTGGGGCAGGATTTGGCTGGTTCGCCAGGGTTCAACCATTGCGATGAGCGTTTCCGATTATCATACAGGATCCATTTTGCATCACAGATAATGATTCGATTTAAAATCCCTTCATTACTGTGCCGATTGAGTAATGTAACACAGCAGTCTACGCGCGTTTGTCGGTTTGCTGCACTCAATTCATGAGGTACCCACCTTTCAAGCTTTTTTACCTTCCCAATTTGCTTCAAGTGAACTAAAACAGTTTTATCACTAACACCGCAGCCTGCAGCTAGCTCGGACGTGATTTGCGATGGATCCGCTTCCACAATAACCTTCAATTCTTCATTGTCATCTTTGGTCTCCGGCCGTCCACGGGGCTTGTTCTGCAGGTCGAAATTTCCAGAACGAAAACGTTGGAACCAAAAACGCACTGTGTTTTCTTTTGCGACACCCTCGTCGTACACATCATTAATCCTTCGAGCCGTTTCTGCAGCACTGGTGCCACGATGGAACTCGTACTCGTAAATAACGCGATATTTCAAGTTTTCCATTTTGTAAACAGAGTGGCGCAAAAAAAAAACCAAAAGAGAAAAAAACAAATGAATTACGATTTTCAAAACACAAAAGCATGAGTAAATAGCTGTATAAATTTGAAATTGGAATTTTTAACCAAAGAAGAGATATTTGAGATCAAAGTGGCCAGTACGACAAAACGCCAATTTCATATGTAAGCACCTAATATAAAAAGTGCAATAAATATATGTACGGGATCCCTGTGGACCAACTTTTCACAGGTATCACTGAACGCAATTCGGATTCAGTACAATAACGCCTTCAGAAAGTTGTTGGGTTTGCCACGCTATTGCAGTGCTTCAGAGATGTTTGCGTCCGCTAAAACAGGCGATTTTTATGCTATAAGGAGGAAGCGTATAGCATCTCTGATGCGAAGAGTGTGGGCAAGTGGCAACAGCATTCTGAGGGCGTTAGGACAAAGACATGACTCTCGAGTATATAGGATGTATTTGAAATTGCATGTGAATTAAGTGATATTTTGTGATTAATTAGTATTGTAATTTTTACATTTTTAAATAATTTTAGCTATAAGTACGATAATAATGTAATTTGTATGGGGCCATAGTTGCCACAAATAAATAAATTAAATTAAATATAATTATTATGATTTATGTACAGTTTACCGCTTACCCCCATGATACCTTATTTAAGACTTAACGCGCAAAAAAGGTCACCGCGAGTGAGACATATTTGCCGTGAATTTTAAACGAGGTAGGGTTAACGCTCTTTCCCTGATCTGTGGGTTAACGTAATAAACATCATACTCACGGACATTATTTCCGATTTCGCTGATGTCCGAGGAGTCCTGCCGGGACATCGGCAGGCTTCCAGTCTCCTCCACGAACTGAAAGATCATTTTTATTTAGTCTTTTGTGCCAGAGCAGAATTTTTCATATTATTGAACTAGAAAAAACGAAGTTTTTTTTTCTATTTCAATTTACATTTTCTGTAGTTTGTAAAGTAAAAGTGCTGTTAGTAAAATTACGTACAACACTACTAGTAGCTAGGTTACCGTCCCCAGCTTTGCTCGGAAACTATTTTGGAACACTTATATCATCGCATCTCAAAAAAAAAAATTGAGGCAACAGTTAATTACTTGCAGTCAAATTATAATAACTATACAGGGTTTTTTTTATTATTTGGGTCACAAAACTGGTTACAATCATATAGTATTAAGACTGCAACCTACTTGATGCAACCACAACATGCGTTAGAGATAATTGAAGTTGACAGTACAATGAATAAGAATATAAACTTGCAGATTACAGAACAATAATAAATATAAATAAAAACTTATAATAGATGCACAAAGGTTATTTAAGTGTTTAAGTTAAGTGTTACAAAAAAAAGTAGAAAATCTTGCTGCTTAAACATACACTGTTTGCATGCTTTTTTAAATGAGGTCAAAGAGCTACAGAAAACATCGCAGCTATTTCTGTAAGCATTAATTAAAGAACATATGCGGTAGACAGTTGGCCTACGTTTGTGCGATATAGTGGCAAATGAAACGGCTTCCGATTCTGCAGACGACTGCCAGGGCGGGGTATGGAGAAATTAAGACGCTCCAAGATCTCCGGCGACTCAATATGGCCGTTGACAATTTTATAAAAGAACATCATGAACAACAATTTGCGCCTGTTTCTTAAAGATAATAAATTGTACAACCGTAAACGTGAGTCGTACGAATCTAACTCTCGACATCTGTTGTCGGTATATGCTCGCTGGTACAGGAAGCGCTTCTGCACGCTTTCCAATCTGTCACAGTGTACGTTAAATACGATGGACTCCAAGCTGGACTACGGTATTCTAGAATGCTCCGTAATAGATGGTAATGAACAGATTAGGATCACGAAACAGTTTCATTTGACGCGAAACGAAGCCTGATAATTTTGATGTTTTTTTTATAATCACATCAAAATGATAACAAAAAGATAAAGAACTATCTAAGAGCACCCCCAAATCCCGTACCACATTAACTTCCTTTAGCAGTGTGTCAAAAGCATAGTACACATGATTAGTTTTTTTTCTAGTATATTTAATAAACAGGCATTTATCCAGATTTAAGGCCATTTGATTGTTTTTACACCATTCAATAACACTATTAATATCGTTTTGAAGCATTACAGAGTCAGATGTATTAGTAATAGTACGATAGATTATCAGATCGTCAGCGTATCTGAAGTTATAGGTGAGAATATAGCTTAATAAAAATTAAAAACAGAAGGGGACCCAAATGAGACCCTTGAGGAACGCCTGACGGGATGGGCTTAGTGTCAGATTTGAATCCGAATAGAGAAACTAATTGAGAGCGATTTTTTAAGTAAGATTCACACCATCTTAACAGCGATCCATGTATACCCAACTGGTTAAGCTTCATTAATAATAAATCATGATTCACAAGGTCAAATGCTTTTTTAAAATCCGTGTACACTGCATGTACTTCAACATTGCTATATAAAGCTTCAGCTATATCCGTGACATATCCAACTAGGTTAGTAGTCGTCGATCTCCGTGGGAGAAAACGTTTTTAGGAAGTGTAGAAGTTTCCGCTGAACGAGTGCCTCAAAAACTTTCGCACTAGCTGATAATATAGAGATAGGCCTGTAGTTGCTAACGTTATTTATGGCTCCAGTCTTGTGAATTGGAGTAACATGAGCTATTTTCCATTTGGTCGGAAAAAAACCAGATAAGTTGAATATAAACGTTAGGGGGTAAGCCAGACGCTCAGCACATTTTTTAAGAAAAATTGGAGGAATTTGGTCTGGACCACAGCCCTTATTGACATCCAAAGTAAGTAAATATTTATGAACCTCTTCAACACTCAACATAACTTGTGAAGCTGATACTGTTTCCCTATAGTTCATGTGACCTTCGGTACTCGTTACCGGTGGGTCGGGGGTCGATCTTTGTAGACTGATTGAAAATATTTCGAAAATAACATATTCCTAAATATTACATATTCCTTGACCGCCTTTAGCTGCTTCGTTACCGAAAAACATATCATTTGGAATTGAAGTACAATTGGTTTTTCTATGATTACAAAATCGTCAAAAATATTTAGGATTATAACGAAGGTGACTAGCAGCAGAATTCTTGAATCTTGAGTAACACTCGGGTATGTGATGTATATTACAATGTAGGTAGTCAAATAATAATATATGGCGATGTCGAATGAGTAACCAATAAACGTCAGTGCGTGCCCGACCACCGGTGTTTCATTAACCTTTACATGGCGCAGTCGAGATTTAAAGTTAAGATAGTGGTTAAAGTTGTGATTACAAGTGAAATATGGAAAGTATATTGTCCCCGCCGTCATCATTTTTTAGTGCCGCGGCCCCGCGCGTCGTGATGGCGCGCGCGGAAACGGCGCGGGCGCGCCTCCAGGCGGTTGGTGGTGACACCGCTATCCGACGGCGTTCAACTAGTGTTTACAACCGGCGCGAGTTTCGTGAAAAGAACCGTCTGATTCGGCACTCGTTGTGACGAAATTATAGAAGTGGGTAGATAGATATAACATCACTAAAACACCACACTAATTTTTGAGTGTTTTTTGAGAAAAATTGATAACTTTCCTTTGAGATGTTGATGTACGTGAACACTTCACAATGATCACGTACCAATATGGATCACAATAACTATGAAATTGTAACAATACTGCAAGTTAATACTATTTATATTTGCTAATAAAAGTATATAACGTGTTAGCTTCAATGATGACAGATGACAGATGATGGGTTATATAAAAAAAATACCAAATCGCTCTCGGCCATTAGTTGTTTACATTAATACTAGCAACTTATGTACTACTACGATATTTTTTTGCTCGATACCACCATAATCTATCTTATTAGAGTCGTATATCCGAGATCACCTAAATAAACAAGAATGGCTAGTTTAATTAGTTATGCTCTTTTACTCGTAAATAGAGAAGGCTAGGCAGAGGAAGGGCAGGTAGAGAATAAATTTCAACTTATTGCGATTTACATGTGTATTGGTATTACTTTTAAAAGTCAATTTGTGAGAAGCGGCGGCTGGGTTGCACTTACCGTGTATTTGGTGTCGAAGATCTCGCGCAGTGCGTTTTCGACTTCATTGACGTCAAACTCCGCGGTGAAGAACATCCTGACAAGATGTTTGTCCTCTAGAAATTTCGCCGGAAACATCTGGCGGGGGTCGATCACCTTTATCTCTATAATCAAATCGTTTTCTGGGGAGCTAGAAAAAAAAGCAAATTTTAAAATACACGACTAGGTTCAAATGAACAAATGAATGAATGAACTTGTGTTATGGGTACTAGATAACTGATGAATATACATAATATTTTATATACATAAATATGTACATAAATACATGGAAAACAGCTGTACACTGGAGAGCGCTCGTGCAGGACGTTGCTGCGAGCGGTTTGATTCCTCGTTTCTGATACGCACTGCAAAGGCCTGGAATACATTCCCAGGCACTGTCTTTCCTGCCACTTACAACCCTGACGCCTTGAAATCGACAGTGAAAAGACATCTCCTAGGCGTTTCACCTTAGACTGTATCATCACTTTTCATCAGGTGTGATCACAGTCAAGCTCTAACCTAAATAGTTAAAAATAACCGGACAAGTGCGAGTCGGACTCGCGCACTGAGGGTTCCGTACTTACTACTACCGAAGGAATAAAACCATAAAAACCACTTTTCTTGAACCGCATAACCAACTTAGTTTTCTAAGGTAATGTAAATATCTTAAACAACTTCACCGCGAGTTAAATACGTGCAACGCCATCTGTCGGCATCAAAGTTAAACAAAATTGACTTGTTCAATGTCAAATCAACACGTAGTAAAATAAAAAATAACGTCTCGGACAGTTTTGATATAAGATTTCAACATTAAACAACTTCACCGCGAGTTAAATACGTGCAACGCCATCTGTCGTCATCAAAGTTAAACAAAATATTAGACTTGTTGAATATCAATTCAACACGTATTGAAAAAAACTACTCACTAAATCTCGTTCAAACCAATTTTCGGTGTTTGCATGGTAATGTACATCATATATTTTTTTTAGTTTTATCATACTCTTATTTTAGAAGTTACAGGGGGGGATACACATTTTACCACTTTGGAAGTGTCTCTCACGCAAGCTATTCATTTTAGAAAAAAATGATTTTAGAAACCTTAGTATCATTTTTGAAGACCTATCCACACATATGGGTTTGATGAAAAAAAATTTTTGAGTTTCAGTTCTAAGTATTTATACCCCCAAAATTTATTACTTTTTTTAAAATTTTGTGTGAAAACCTTAATGCGGTTCATAGAATACATCTACTTACCAAGTTTCAAAAGTATAGCTCTTATAGTTTCGGAAAAAAGTGGCTGTGACATACGGACGGACAGACGGACAGACAGACATGACGAATTCATAAGGGTTCCGTTTTTTGCCATTCGGCTACGGAACCCTAAAAATGGTCATTGATACAACATTTTCTCTCGAATCCGAGCGCGCGCCACTGCGCCAGGGAGGTCGTCTATGGCGCAATTACTAAGCACAGAAATATAACTCCAGTGTTGAGTGCAACTCGGGTCGGTAGTCAAAATAATATTTTCGTTTTTGCCAAGATCAATGATTGCCATTACTTTTTATAGTTTCAAATGAGGTTTCAAACATTCTACCTATACAACTGACAGTTAATTTTTTGTGCTGATTTGAAGCGTTTCCCTCGAAGGTCCACGGTACTAAGTTGACATATTTAAGTGACGCGTCGTTCACAATCAGCGCCAAAATAGCGAAAATCAAGTATCTTCAGTTTTACGTTGACAGTCTGACTGAATACAAGACGTCAGTGGCCACGATATATCCAACATCAGGCTAATATTACATCGGACCCGCCGCTAACTACAACTAAACAACAGCCATCATGAGCCAACAGCCGAAGTTATCTCACCTCGCCATCTTCACCATTTCTGTGTTGTCTTCAGTGATATAGAGCGCCGCCAAGTAGGACTCCTCTTCGCTAATTCCCAGCATATCGTACATAGGTCTGTCCAGCATAAAGCTTAACCTCTTGGTTGCCATATTGATGTCGAGCCAACGGTGGCGGTTTTCCTGAAAGTTATCATTATTGTTACTACCCTGAGAATGTGCAATAGAGTATATTTGACTCAAACACCGATAAGAAACATCAGGATATGGACATCCACACATACACAACAGTGCGCCATCTATCAAAATTCTATAGATGGCTGCTGAGCGAACTACAGGGTGGCCTTACTGTTGGTTGGTAGCGATATTTTTCCGCGCCCTCCGCCCTGTCCAGGGTTCATGTCTATTGACTCAAATTGAAATATGAATTTGTTTAATTTATTTTTGAATCTAGATTTTACCATAAAATGATGAAAACTAATTAATCGATCAAATAAGAAAATAGTTATAAGGATTTTAAATTTTTCTCGTTGGACAGAGATGATAAGACTTATCACTAGCATATGACTACACACTCACAAGCAAGTATCGCCATAGGGGGGCTATTCACGTTACGTGTCGGCTACATTTCGTGATGTGAAAGGTTTAAAAAGGTGGTGGCATTTACGAACATAAGCAGACAATATTGAATTCAAAACATTTTTTTGCGAACACTGAAAAATTAATTTAAATACTATTACCATAGAGCGTAAAATTGAATGTAGTTCAAAACGCCATGTTGGTCGACAGTTCTGCGATTGAAATTACTGCGCGTCATAGTCGAGCATTGTATTTCCTATGATTATATACATTCAATTTTACACTCTAAGCCAATTGGTGAATATTTTTTTGTTTCACATCACTGAGTGTGTGAAAACGTTACGAGAATGTCATAGCATGGGCATAGTGCCCAAGACGCTGGCGCTATTACCTCTTTGTATGGCTAAACTTAGCCTTCGAGCTAAATAAGCGCCACCTCGGGTCACCAGACGCTTGAACTAATTTTTGGGACCCTTTTTTGGGAATATATTCAACTTTTTTTCGTATCCGATGACCATGGGTCCAGTATCTCAAACGCAAGCGCCGCAAATTGATAATTAATCATTGATTACTTACAAATGTGATAACAGCATTTTCCAAGCACAGCTTGGAGCATGCTATCGACGCTACATTTTCGTTGGATTTGTTCAGGAGATTGAGGAAGTCCCGGGTGTCCTGTAATACATATTGTAAGTGAATACCAGGTGTGCGTATAACGAGGGCTAACTTTATAAGGGACTATATTTCGTTTTTGACAACTCCCGCAGGAACCATGTATTTTTAACCGACTTCAAAAAAAAAGGAGGTTCTGTATTCGACCCGTATGTTTGTATGTATGTTTGTATGTATGTTTGTATGTATGTGTTAACAATAAAGTCATTTGAATTTGAATTTTGAATTTGAATTTGTATGTATGTATGTATGTATGTATGTATGTTTGTCCGCGATTATTTCGCGTTTGGCTGAACTGATTTTGATGCGGTTTTCGGGAAAGTGTTTGTTACATTCTGGAGAAGGTTTTAGTATATTAACCGACTTAAAAAAACAAGAGGTTCTTAGTTTGATAGATATATTTGTATTTAAGTTTGTTCGCGATTATCTCGAGTTCGGCGAAACCGATTTTGATGATTCTTTTTTCAATAGGTAGGCCATACATCACAGGTAGACTCATTTCAATTTGGTTGAGATCTAATGAATATCTTCGGAGATGGAGAGCGGAACTCCTCAACGGAAAATCGCTTGCGATCGGTATAATTAGTTTACAGTGTAGATTTTAACGGACTTCAAAAGAGATTATGATCCTCAAGTTGACTAAAAAATATGTTTTTAATTGACCGACTTCAAAAAAAGAGGCTCTCTGTTTAACCTCTATATTGGTATTTAGGTTTGTGCGTGATTATCTCGCGTTAGGCTGGACCGATCTATTTGATCTATCGCGAAACAACATTCCTCGTCATTAGGCATACAGCATAATAAATATAATAGTAGGTACCTATGTCAAAGTCAGTATTACATATGATATGTTTTTAGTGGTAAGTATAATTATCACCTCCAATCTATAAATCACTATCAGCCTCCTCCAAGCCGGCTGGTCCCCGTGGAGGAGTTAGACCAACACCCCCCAAACATAGAAACCCATCACAAAAAATATAGCAAAGAAACAAAAAGGAATTCAAAATGTTGGCACATTGCAACCCTAAACGTAAGAACACTATTGTCTGATACTAGAATCACAGAGCTTATTTTTGCAACAGCGAAAATTAAATGGGATATCATTGGTATCTCTGAAGTAAGAAGGGATAGTGAAGTTATTGAAGAATATGAAGACTATATACTTTATCACACATATGGATCTAATGGCAGAAATGGTGTCGGATTTATAGTAAAGAAACGTCTTAAAAACAATATAGAAAGTTTCAGAATGTTCTCAGACAGAGTAGCCTCATTAGATATAAAATCAGAGGATAACACAGCTTGGACGCTCATACAGGTCTATGCTCCTACGGAAGCATACAAAAAGGAAGAAATAGATGATTTTTATCAATGTGTTGAATCTGCTCTCGACGGGGCGCATAACAAGAACATAATCCTAATGGGCGACTTTAATGCTCAAATTGGAAAATTGCAAACAGGAGAGGAAAGAATTTTTGGAAAATTCTCTTACGGCAAAAGAAGCTGCCATGGGAAGAACCTCGTAGAATTTGCACTGGAAAAAAACCTTAAATTTGTTAATAGCATGTTTAAAAGGAAATGGCATAAGAAGTGGACTTGGCGTTCTCCAAACGGGAATTGTCTAAATGAGATAGACTACATTCTGACCAATCGACCAAACGACATACGTAGCTTTGACATCATTAATAACCTAAACTTCAACACAGATCATCGTATGATAAGGTGTAAACTAAGCTTGAAAAATCACAAAAAGAGAAATTTTGTTAATAATACACCTCATATTATGAGAAATCTTCCAACAATAACTAAAGAAAGTGGAACTCAATGGGAACAGACACTCTTAGAATCTCTGCAAATTGCACCTGACATACAGACACAATACGATAATTTTGAAAGAGAACTCACAACCATACTAAAACAACTACCAAAGATGGAAAAAGAAAAAAGAGAACTTATTGGCCCAGAAACACTAAAGCTTTTAGAAAATAGGATGCTCTTGTATAAAGAAAAAAGAAATAAGGAAGTTAAAGTAAAAATAGCAAATATTAGTAAGAAAATTAACCGAAATATAAGGAACGAAAAGAAAATCTATCGACAAAAAGTGTTCATAAGGTTTATTGAGAAAAAGGGAGCTCTGCGAAAAGCCCTCAAAGAGCTTAGAGAAACATCGGAATGGACAGCTAATATTAAAAGCAAAAGCGGTAACATATTGAATACCCGACATGACATTATAAAAGAAGCAACAAAATTCTATGCAGATCTATACTCATCAGAAGAAATATTGTCATCACAAATTAAAATTAGACTACAGAATGCTTACAATCAGGAACCTCCGCAAAGCATCTTAGGCTCAGAAATAGAGCATGCGATTAGGACACAGAAAAATGATAAATCACCAGGAGAAGACAACGTTACAAACGAGGTATTAAAATCACTCCTGGAAATTCTACAGAATCCCTTGAAGACATTATTTAACAACATTCTGAGAACTGGAATAACTCCTAAGCAATGGTCAAAATCAAAAATCATACTACTACACAAAAAGGGCGATAGAAAAGATTTAAATAATTATAGACCAATAAGTCTGATGTCAAATGTATACAAAATTTTCTCAAAGATAATCCTGAGGAGAATTCTCAAAACTTTAGACGAACACCAACCACCGGAACAAGCAGGTTTTCGCAAAAAATTTTCAACAATAGACCATCTTCAGACTGTAACGCAAATAATAGAAAAAGCCAATGAATATGGCATAACCATGTATTTATGCTTCATAGATTTTACCAAAGCTTTTGACTCCCTTAAGCATGATGCTATCTGCGAGGCACTTCTAGAACAAGGTGTCAGCACTAACTACGTTCGACTAATCCACAGCATATACTCAAAAGGTACTGCCAAGATTAAATTGGAAAAAGAAGGTGAAGAGTTCCCTGTTAGAAAGGCGACAGGGAGATCCATTATCACCACAGATATTTGCCTCAGTACTCGAAAATGTATTTCGACAACTAGATTGGTCAGGAAGGGGAATCAGAATTGATGGGCAATACCTAAGCCACTTGCGCTTTGCAGACGATATCGTTATTTTCTCTGACACCGCAGAAGAGCTCGAGAATATGATAAAAGAATTTGAAGAACAAAGTGAAAGAGTTGGGTTGACGCTTAATGCTGCGAAAACGAAAATACTGACAAATGGGAAAATTCAAGATGTCGTCGTGAAAAGCGGAAAAATCGAATTCGTCAAGGAATACATATATCTTGGACAATCAGTCTCTTTCGAAAGCCAATCAGGAAACGAAATTCAAAGAAGAATTACTATAGCGTGGAACAAATACTGGAGTCTAAAGGAGATCATGAAGAGTGAAGTTGGCCTTGACATCAAGAAGAAACTCTATGAGACGGCAATTATGCCATCGCTGACATATGGATGTCAAACATGGTCTATTAAAAAAGAAGACGAGGCTAATATAGCAATATGCCAAAGGAAAATGGAAAGAAGTATATTAGGAATAAAACTGAAAGATAGAGTCAGAAACTGTGACATAAGAGAAAAGACAAAATTATACGACATAACAAAAAGAACAAGGTTATTAAAATGGAAGTGGGCAGGACATCTATGTAGGATGGAAGATATAAGATGGGCTAAACGTCTTACAGAATGGATTCCAAGAAACAGAAAAAGGAAGAAAGGAAGACAAAGGAGAAGATGGAGAGATATCTTCAATCAAATTGTGGGACCAAACTGGATGACGGTAGCAAGAGATAGGGAGGCATGGAAGAAATTGGGGGAGGCCTACGCCGAGAAGGCGACTTCTACCATATAGACCAGATAGCATAGTTATTTTATTATTATTTTTGTAATTTAAGGTTTATATTAATGCATGCAAAGAAGAGATAACTAAAAAAAAAAAACGCAAAATTGGTAGTAGTAATAAAGGCTTTTTTATTTTTTATTTATTTTATAATTATCACTAAAAAACCTATCACTAGAATAAATTGATAAAGTAGTATTAATTAGCCCAAAACCTACTTATCACTAAAAAGTATGAAATAAAAAAAAAAAAAAATATCCCATTTAAAACACACGATAATTCTATTTCTTTTTTAAAAAAAGGGAACCGCCTTCAAAAAACCAACCCACTGAAAAGCAAAAAAATAATTTTCTAATGAATCTGGGTATACTTACCTACCTACTTAGTTTTTGAAGTCGGTGCCATTAACCATACTCAAAATGAATTGTGAATTTTGATTTGGCACCGACTTCAAAAACTAAGTAGGTAGGTAAGTATACCCAGATTCATTAGAAAATTATTTTTTTGCTTTTCAGTGGGTTGGTTTTTTGAAGGCGGTTCCCTTTTTTTAAAAAAGAAATAGAATTATCGTGTGTTTTAAATGGGATATTTTTTTTTTTTTATTTCGGGACATAACGTTGCTTAAGTATGTGTTAATCCACAAAATAATCTCGAAGGATATCCATTCCGAAGGATATTTACCATGGATGTATGGAATTCTGTATCTGTACTTAAATACAGACAGTAACCGGACAAGTGCGAGTCGGACTCGCGCACTGAGGGTTCCGTACCTACTACTACAGGAGGAATAAAACCATAAAACCAACTTTTCTTGAACCGCATAACTAACTTATTCAACATTAAACAACTTCACCGCGTGCAACGCCGTCTGTCGTCATCAAAGTTAAACAAAATATTAGACTTGTTGAATATCAATTCAACACGTATTAAAAAAACTAATCACTAGATCTCGTTCAAACCAATTTTCGGTGGAAGTTTGCATGGTAATGTACATCATATATTTTTTTTAGTTTTATCATACTCTTATTTTAGAAGTTACAGGGGGGGGGGGGACACACATTTTACCACTTTGGAGGTGTCTCTCGCGCAAGCTATTCATTTTAGAAAAAAATGATATTAGAAACATTGGTATCATTTTTGAAGACCTATCCATAAATACCCACACATATGGGTTTGATGAAAAAAAAAATTTTGAGTTTCAGTTCTAAGTATGGGGCACCCCCAAAATTTATTACTTTTTTTTAAATTTTGTGTGCGGTTCACAGAATACATTTACTTACCAAGTTTCAACAGTATAGCTCTTATAGTTTCGGAAAAAAGTGGCTGTGACATACGGACGGACAGACGGACAGACGTACAGACAGGCATGACGAATTTATAAGGGTTCCGTTTTTTGCCATTCGGCTACGGAACCCTAATAATGAAACAAAAAAAACCGGCCAAGTGCGAGTCGGACTCGCGCATCGACGGTTCCGTACTCAAGAAGTACTGAAGCAAAACAATCAGGCAAAAACCAATATGTTTATTTGACGACGAGTACTTAGAAGAACTTGCGTTTTAATTACCTTTGTTAATGAACCGCAAAACTAACTTGCTAGTTAGAGCATTGGCTATAGTTTTCCTGTAAAATATACGTAAATTCCTATTGACCATAATTATTTGAGATTTTTCGATTGGTAAACTCCGGAGTTATGGGGGGGAACGGTATTTTTTTAGACATTTTCCCCGATAAATCAAAAACTATCATGACTAAAAATAATTAAAAATCGGTTTTAGAATGTACAAAGTAAACTCTTTCATATGATACCCCACACAGTACAGTTATCTCACTTTTAAATTTCAACCCTCCGATTTTCCCCCCTTTTTAAATAAGAACAAAAATAATTTCCATTTTTTTTATTCCAGTGTCATTGGGCCACTAATATACACAACTATTCCAAATTTCATATCGATAGCTCCGGTAGTTACTGAAATAATCGAGTGTGACGGACAGACAGACGGACAGACAGACGGAGAAAGTCGCACCATAAGGGTTCCATTTTTACCATTTTGATACGGAACCCTAAAAAGGCGAATGAAAACATTTAATTTCACCCTAAAGGCCTAAATAATAGGCTCTTATAAAAAGTTAAAACTCTACCGCCAGGTTCGGAAAGCTTCGGTTTGCACCGAGAAGAACTGAAAAGAAACTCGGCATTTGCTTTTTTCAAATTATATACATGAGGGTAAAATTAATTTCTCAATTTTTTTTATTTTTTTATTTACTTAGTACCTCGTTAAAAATCTTTTGTGAAATAATGATAACAACTAAAAATACGCGACTGAGTTAGAAGTATTTTCTTGTTATTTATAAGTGCTGTAAAAAAACCTATCACACTTCACACGTGTGTGTGTGTGTGTAATTTTGTCACTCCTTCCGAATTGACTGAAATTCGGAATGGAGATAGATTATACTACAACTACTTTTTATCCCGGAAAAATCTATGGTTCCCATGAGAATTGTGAACAACTGAAATTCACGCTCTAGTATGAAATAAATCATTGACGACTTACCTTTTTGAATGATTTCCAGTCCCTGTTGACGAAGTCGTGCACCGCCTCGCGCGTGTAGTGCGGGGGGCGCAGCCAGCGCGCGGCCGCGTAGCGGAGCACGGGGCGGTGCCCCTGCGGCACCCACAGCAGTAGCACGTCCACGATCACGAACTGCGCGCACACGTCGCCGCACGTACACATGTAGCACGCCAGTTCTCGACTGCCGGCGAACGTAACATTGTTATTATACCTATTAGGACTTTATGAAAATTATCTGAATTCATCACAAAATCATATACATAAAAAATTTAAATCAGTCGAACACTCCACGAGCCGCATTGAGTGTTGTCTCAGACGGACGGTAAATGTCCAGGCGGACAGCATACGACGTACGAGCGAAGTACGAAGTTAGTATAAGCACATATTTTTTAAAGAAAAACTGGAGAAATTATTGTTCCCCGGGAGGTCGGGAGATAATACGAGTAGATACATTTAGTGAGTTAATACAATTAAACGAGTGTTTTAACGAGAGTGTTTTATCATTTTAAACATGGTTTTTTAACCTACCAGTACTACATGCCCATTGGAATGATCAATGAATTTATTTTTAAATTTTGAATTAAATTTTGTAACTTACAAATATCTGCCGAATTTTTCTATATGCTGGGTTTTAACTTCCTGCGGTGCGGCCGACATTTCCTTTATGCATAATAATAATGTCAAGCGTGCTTCAATGGGGACCTCGTTCCTGGTGGCGAGTTCCAGCACTGTTGCCCCCATGTGCCGCACCAGAGCAGTCAAGAATGTTGTGTGGCTTGGTAACTTCTGCAAAACCCAATATACGTTCATTCACTCTCATTCACTCTCGACTTCAACTCTCATCGAACTACTGTTCAATGCATCTTTTGCAATTAAAAATTGCAGTTGTATTTGGTAAAGGTTTGGTCCCTGATTATAACAATACTATTCACATTACAAGGTAACACACTGTTTTCGAGATTTTCAAAAAACAATAATTCTCGATTTTTAAAAATTCATAAAAAAAAATATATGCATTCCCGGTGGGGGAAACAAAGATGGAGGGCAAGGAGAATTCAGATCCAATTCAGAACAACTCAATGCTAAGTCTATATACTTAAAAATATTTAATTAGAGAACAATCGAAAATGAAACTGAAATGCAAATGTAAGCGCATGCGTTTTATAAAAAGTTTTCTTACCTGAATTAAATCCAAAAAGTTTTTCAGGAATTTCCACCAATGTGGTTTTTCAATTGTCAGATTCATCCTTAAATTTTCTAGCCAATAACTAATGACTAGAACCAGCTCATTGGCACAAGCGCCATCTTGAAACATAATCGCTGGCCAAGACGTTTGCGTTACCCTCTCCAATATCATTGACGCCGCGCCAACTTTGTGAAACTTGTCAAAATACTGGAAACAGATATCAAACTATCATCATCATTTTAGGCTTCATATAAATTGCAAAACAATATCACATTTTCATACAATATCGGGGATAGCTTTCCAATTAGAAGAATTAATTAGAAATATTTTTTAGAATTAATGTCCGACCACTGATATATAGGTACTTTACACTATTTATTGTCCTGATTTACAACTGTACTAACGAATTATACTTATAGGTACTTTATACGTACTTTATACAGAATTAATTACGTTTCACTTTTTACTAATTTTAAAAATTGGGATCACATTGTGAAAGAGTGTGATGGACAAGTTATTTCAAACTTACAAACAACAGTTTGGTAGCTTGATAATGCAATTATGCAAGAAAACTAAGTACATGAATTTTAATACTAAAATATGTTTAGATTTTTAACTAAAATACTCAAATACATACCATAAGTTCAAAAGACATCAGATTGTTCAAGGCGAGTATGGTAACCGAATTAAGATAAAATCGGTGCCCATAATTATCCAAAACTTTCGAGGTAAGTTTTTCATACTCTTCCAGAGTATAAACTTCTGGAATATCCATTTTGATTCTAAATTTTCAAAATTTTTTCCGAGCGTAACCAATCTAAAATAATGGCGGGAACGAACTGAAAAGTGAAAAGTGAAAACCATAGACATAGTGAAAACTGACGCCGACGCTTGGCGGGATTTTTTTTTTTAATTTATTTTACGGCCCTGGATACCAGTCCTTTAAGGCCGCGGGAAATTTTCCACGGGCAATATCACAGAAAATATATACTCTCTAACGAGAGAAGAATGTACTTCATACTTTGAAAATGCCAACAAGAGCTCACTAGCGCTTTAGTGTATAAAGTCATTCCTTGCTCTGTGGTATGCCACGACGAACTAATCGGTATAGCGGGAAATTTAAATTTAAACTAACCGATAGGAGATTTGAATCATAAGAACCCATTTGAATTAATTTTTGGGCCGTACCACCATCTCCTATTGCAGTATTAATGTAATATTGTTTTTACATTTTCATACAGTGCCAGTATAAAAATTTTAAAACATTATTACAATATTACTGCTATAACGGCCGAAATTAATATTCAATCTAATCTCATATCTGCGGATTTTCGATCAGAAATGTAATCCGGATTTTAAGATAAGTGTGCCAATAAACAATCTGTGGATCGAAATCGCAATCTCTAAATATCTTATATATCTGTAAATATCTGTAATAAGTCTGGATGATGCAGAGTTTACTTTTAGGTTTAGATAAACGAAGTCGGCCACAGAAGTCGGCAGTAAACTTTCTGCTGACAGAAATTATGTCTGCTGTCCGTGTAAAATGTTCAAGGTGAGCTAAGTAATAATAATTACCTTTATACATATTCTGTAGATACTATACTTATACTACTATATTTATTTATAAACAGATTCAAAATAATCAAATAGGGCCTTCTTATAATTTAATACTCAATATCTCTTCCAGAAACCATGGAGTTTCACCACTGCATCAACTGCTGCTGACTTTGAGATTTTATGCATTGGGCACAATGCTGATTTCTGTGTCTGACTTTGTTGGAGTATCGAAGTCAACAGCAGGCAGAATAGTCAGGGATATATCGTGTGCAATAGCCCATTTACTGTACGACAAATACATATATGTGCATCATAGAAGTGCTGAAAAGTTTTACGAAATAGCAGAGTTCCCCCGAGTTCTTGGAGCTAATGATTGCACTCATATACGTCTACAGTCTCCATGTACGTTTTCATCTCTATCTAATTTGTTTATTTATTCATTCATTGGTTGTAATTTCTTGTCTAATAATATAAAAAATTTCAGGTGCATTGATAGGCGAGGAATTTAGAAATCGGAAAGGTTATTTTTCATGAAATGTTCAAGCAGTCTGTGATGCAGATTTGAAACTAATGAATGTGATTGCTCGCTGGCCAGGTTCTACCCATGATGCAACAATTTTCAATAATTCCATTCTCAGAGGTTGTGTATTGTTATAAATGGTTTTACTAAGACTTTGTTAATGTTGTTTGAGTAACTGAAATTTAATTCAACATTCTTACAGCTCAGTGTGATGCAGGGCAGTTTGATGGCCGTTGGTTACTTGGAGATAGTGCCTATCCAAATCGAAGCTATCTACTTACACCACTGTTGAACCCTAGTTCTGAAGCTGAACACAGATACAACGAAGCACATATTAAGACCAGAAATACAATTGAAAGGTAATAGTCGAACTGTTATATTCTGAATAAATTATTTTTATTTCATGTTAATGTTTTGCGAGACAGCAATTCCAAGGAGAAGTTATTTGGTTGTTTGTTGCACCTTGGTTTTAACTATGGTTTAAATCAAAGTTTTAATCAAAAAAAAAATATTTTAGGACATTTGGAGTGTGGAAAAGAAGATTTCCTGTTGTGGCACTCACACTGCGGATGTCATTACCACTTGTCCAGTCAATAGTTATCGCCACTGCAGTGCTTCATAATATTTGTAGGAGTAACAGTGTAGAAGAAGTTCCTCCTGAGGTTGACTTGGACAATTCTACAAATAGTAATACTGAAGAAAATATTTCAAAAATGGAAGCACAAGAAGTGCCAACAAGAGCCTGATCTCATAAATAATTATTTTATGTTAGGATAAATACATTTCTTTTTATTTTGTCTATTGATTTTAATATTACCAATACCAACATAAGTTATTATAATATTATTGATTTCTTTGTTTTAGTTAATTAATATTAAGTCTTATCAAATGATTGTATTATTTACTATATATATAGCTACTCGTGCTGATTCACTGATTGACTGATTGATCACCTCTCCTGAACAATTTTGTATGAAAAAAATTTTTTTCAAGGAAGGAAAAAATTCATTTGGAGGAAAAATACGGACAGAGCTGATGATTGAGGATTTCGAAGACGGGTGAAGAGCACAGCCAAGGGTATTGCAGATAGGTGTGGGGTGCTCGACCAAATGTCATTTGAAACGTCATCCAATTGGCAGTGAGCTGAAAAAATGTTCAAAATGGCGGATTCAAAATGGCCGCCATTCGAATTTCGTCGATATCTCGGAAAGTATAAGAGATGGAAGAACGGTTTCTTGACAAGAGTTTATCAGGACCCGAAGGTCTATTCGATGGATAGAAAAAAAATTCAAAATGGCGGAATTTATTTTTTCATAGAAAATGTATGGCGAATGTTGAAGAGACTAAAAGTTGGGAGGCAAATAGGTGGGAAGACAGCACGCGGGCCACATGTGGCCCGCGCCCCCACGCGCCCTACTAGTTACTATATATATAGCTACTCGTGCTGATTCACTGATTGACTGACTGACTGATTGATCACCTCTCCTGAACAATTTTGTATGAAAAAAATTTTTTTCAAGGATGGTGTCGTATAAAAGAAAAAAATTCATTCGGAGGAAAAATACGGAGAGAGCTGATGAGTGAGGATTTCGGAGACGGGTGAAGAGCACAGCCAAGGTTATTGCAGGTAGTTGGGGGGTGCTCGACCAAATGTCATTTGAAACGTCATCCAATTGGCAGTGAGCTGAAAAAAAATTCAAAATGGCGGATTCAAAATGGCCGCCATTCGAATTTCGTCGATATCTCGGAAAGTATAAGAGATGGAAGAACGGTTTCTTGACATGAAGTGATCAGGACCCTGAGGTCTATTCGATGGTCAGAAAAAAAATTCAAAATGGCGGAATTTATTTTTCCATACAAAATGTAAGAGGAATTTTAAAGGGATTTTTTTAAAGGCGGGAAGACAGCACGCGGGCCACATGTGGCCCGCACCCCCACACGCCCTACTAGTTAATATATATATAGCTGCTTGTGCTGATTCACTCACTCACTGACTGATTGATCACCTCTCCAGAACAATTTTGTATGAAAAAATTTTTTTTCAAGGATGGTGTCGTATAAAAGAAAAAAAATCATTCGGAGGAAAAATACGGAGAGAGCTGACGAGTGAGGATTTCGGAGACAGGTGAAGAGCACAGCCAGGGTATCAAAGATAGGTGGGGGGTGCTCGACCAAATGTCATTCGAAACGTCATCCAATTGGCAGTGAGCTGGAAAAAAATTTCAAAATGGCGGATTCAAAATGGCCGCCATTCGAATTTCGTCGATATCTCGGAAAGTATAAAAGATGGAAGAACGGTTTCTTGACAAGAGTTTATCAGGACCCGAAGGTCTATTCGATGGATAGAAAAAAAATTCAAAATGGCGGAATTTATTTTTTCATAGAAAATGTATGGCGAATGTTGAAGAGACTAAAAGTTGGGAGGCAAATAGGTGGGAAGACAGCACGCGGGCCACATGTGGCCCGCGCCCCCACGCGCCCTACTAGTTACTATATATATAGCTACTCGTGCTGATTCACTGATTGACTGACTGACTGATTGATCACCTCTCCTGAACAATTTTGTATGAAAAAATTTTTTTTCAAGGATGGTGTCGTATAAAAGAAAAAAATTCATTCGGAGGAAAAATACGGAGAGAGCTGATGAGTGAGGATTTCGGAGACGGGTGAAGAGCACAGCCAAGGTTATTGCAGGTTGTTGGGGGGTGCTCGACCAAATGTCATTTGAAACGTCATCCAATTGGCAGTGAGCTGAAAAAAAATTCAAAATGGCGGATTCAAAATGGCCGCCAAACGAATTTCGCCGTTATCTCGGAAAGTATAAAAGATGGAAGAACGGTTCCTTGATAAGAAGTGATCAGGACCCAAAGGTCAACTTGATGGGTAGAAAAAAAATCCATTATGGTGGATATTATTTTTTCATAGAAAATGTATGGGGAATTTTGAAGAGACGAAAAGTTGAAAACTTTGCAAGTGTTTGATGTGGTTCTTCAGAGAACTTCCAGAGAATAATATGGAATGTGATGATGATTGAGGGTTTCTAAGATGGTCGAGGAGCATGGGCAAGGTATCATAGTTAGGTGGGGACTGCTCAAACAAAAAATACTCGGAACCTCATGCAATTGGCAGTGAGCTGAAAAAAATCCAAAATGGCGGATTCAAGATGGCCGCCATACAAATGTCGTGTTGTTCTATCTCGGATATAAAAGATGGAAGAACGGTTCCTTGATAAGAAGTGATCAGGACCCAAAGGTCAACTTGATGGGTAGAAAAAAAATCCATTATGGTGGATATTATTTTTTCATAGAAAATGTATGGGGAATTTTGAAGAGACGAAAAGTTGAAAACTTTGCAAGTGTTTGATGTGGTTCTTCAGAGAACTTCCAGAGAATAATATGGAATGTGATGATGATTGAGGGTTTCTAAGATGGTCGAGGAGCATGGGCAAGGTATCATAGTTAGGTGGGGACTGCTCAAACAAAAAATACTCGGAACCTCATGCAATTGGCAGTGAGCTGAAAAAAATCCAAAATGGCGGATTCAAGATGGCCGCCATACAAATGTCGTGTTGTTCTATCTCGGAAAGTATAAAAGATAAGAGAGTGGTTTCTTAGCAAAAGGTAATCAGGACCCGAAGGTGTTTTTGATGGGTAGAAAATATCAAAATGGCAGAATTATTTTTTTCATAGAAAATTTACATATCGAATATTAAAGAGACTACAATAACTATGCAAAGCATTGATGCAGTTTTTCGGTGAATTGCGAGAGAAAAATGTGAAAAGAGATGATGATCTAGGATTAGGTTGATGACTGAGGAGCACGGTCATGGTTTTAAAGATAGTTAAGGACTGTTTGAATAAAAAATACTCTGAACCTCATCTGATGAGGTTCAGCGTATTTTTTTATTCGAACAGTAGTTAACTATCTTTAAAACCATGACCGTGCTCCTAGGTAATTTTTTCAGCCCACTGCCAATCGGATTCCAATTGGCGATGGAGATGACGGCGATACTTTTATGGGCGGGAAGACTGCACGCGGGCCACATGTGGCCCGCGCACTCACGCGCCCTACTAGTAGTATATTAAGTTAGTCTAACATCAATATTAATCATCATTTGTCTTATAGATAGTCTTTATTGCATCAAAAAGATCAAAAACAAATGAAATATGATAATAAAAATATTACAGAATAAAAGAGTATTTTCAAATTATTTAATAAACCTTTTTTTTGGGTTTGCGCTGTTGCATATTTTTATTGTTCATACTTGCTACATTAATAATTGAGATAAATAAATATATATAGGACATTTAACACATCGCAATCTGCGCAAAGTAAGCGATAGCTTGTGTTATGGGTACTAGATGACTGATAATATACATACATACTAATATACATAAATATAATATATTGAAAAACACCCAGACACTGGAAAATATTCATGCTCATCACACAAACATTTACCAGTAGTGGGAATCGAACCCACGACCTCCGGCGCAGACGCCAGGTTCGCTACCACTACGCCATTCGGTCGTCAGTATCTACTATACTATACTCATCATGTATCTGTAAGCTAAGCCTACATTATGAAAATAAACTAAACTTACCGGCATATTTAGCGGAACATAAAATAAGGTCCATAATTAAAAAAAATATGGTTTTATTTTAAAATCTACTTACTACACTTCTTTTGTTATTTAAAGTTTCATTTGTTTTTACTTAAAATGAGATCACATTAAGAACAGATTTTGCGAGTAAAGGCTATTTGTGAAAAATGGTACCTACATTTTTGAACTTTTCATGTAACCTGGAAAAGTGAAATTTAATATTAAAATTACAATTAATTAAATTAGAAAAATGGTGATAAATGGTGATTAATATCGCGTATTTCCTCCACGAGCTCTTATTAAAGTTTCTACCCGTCTAGGCATACTGAGAATGATGTTATCGATGGTCTCCTGGGATAGTCTCCGCCATTCCTCAACTACGGCGATTCGCAGTTCTCCCACGTTGGCAGGAGCTGGAATTCTGGACTTAACTTTTCTTTTCAGCAAGTCCCAAACGTGCTCTATTGGGTTCTTATCCGGTGATCTCGCCGGCCACTCCATAACAGTGATATTCATATAATTAAGATAAGCTTATCTTAATGATATGAATATCACTGTTATGGATATTATATTATTGATGACTCAAGCTTGAGTTACCCGAGCGGTATGCGGCAGAGCATTATCCTGCATAAAAACAAAATCGTCACCGATATATGGGGCAAACGGTACGACATTTTCTTCTAAAACTTCTCTGATATAGCGGTCTGCAGTCAGACTCCCTCTGTCAATCACTACCAAGTCTGTGCGAGCTCCCAAACAAATGCCCGCCCAAACCATTATTGATCCACCACCGTATGCAACTGTAGTTTCAAAATTTGTCTGAATGTATCGTTCTCCTTTGCGTCTGTATATTCTTTGCCTGCCGTCAATTTGATTTAAGAGAATTCTGCACTCATCACTAAACAATACCTTACTCCATTGGTCCGCGTTTCAAAGTCGATGTTCCTGAGCAAAAGTTAACCTGTTTCTACGATGATTTACCTCGAGCCTTGGAGCCTTGGCGGGCACAAATGAACCCAAACCAGCTTCTTCGAGCCTTCTTCGTACCGTACGCTCACTTACGGTTACACCCCGCACTGCTTCTAACTCATGTCGGGCTTGGACGGCCGTCAAACGGGGGTTCCTACGTACACGAAGCCGAATGAAACGATCATCCCTACTCGAAGTGCGTCTTTTTCTGCCTTGTCCTGCTCTTCTCACATAAGTACCGGTCTCCCTGAACCGTTGGATACTGCGATGGATCGTTGAAACTGGTCGACGAAGATCTCTGGATATCACTCTGTAGGTTTGACCATTTCTTCGCATTTCGAGTGCCCTGGCAATCTCCGTTGGGGCTAAGTCAGGCATAATTCAGTCATCAACTCCAGAAAGATACGCGATTAAAAAAAACTAACAAAAAACAGTATTTCAATGAAATTTTAAATCAAACTCAGAAGGAAGAAATACTCGAAGTTCGCTCCAGATAAGGTGTATTTGAATAAAATTAAAACAATTGCATAAAATGTGATGTTCAGTTGTTTTCTTAATTTGAAAATATTTCTTTTTAAATTAAATAACGTATAGACCAGCCAGCAACTTTATATTTGGATCCTTTATAATGTATACAGTTAGTTACATACCTACTTTGAAATAAATATAAATATGTAATTTTTTTTATTTTGAAATAAAACAATAGACTTCAGTATAGTATTCAAATATTTTATTAATTAACATATAAACAAAAATTACATAATAATAAAAGGCATTTACCATCTGTATGCTACCAAAAAACTATGATCAAATGCCCTCATTATATTATTACAGAACTCAAAAAAATATAGAAATTTAAAAATTGAATATGAAACCATGTACGAAATCAATTTTTATTTTCATTACCTTCACCTCTAAGTTTTTCAATTTCTAATTTCAATTTCTCATTTTGTAACAATATGAATTCTTTTTTTGCATCTAAGCATAGTTTTTTGGTAGTATAATAATCTGCTATTGCTAAATTTCTTGTAGAACTACTGCCATCTGAAGTATTCTTGAGTTTCTTCTTACCTGCAAACCACACAAATTGGTTTACTACACATATTTTTCAATCGCAAAGTTATTATTACTCATCTTAGCCTTTTCAGCTGTAATAATGGCTTTTTCAAAAGAGAAAAATTACAAGTAAAGACCCTGACTGCTGTCAATCTGTGATTCTGATGAGAGCTTACCAGGCTCTCCAAGACAGTCTTGTAATGCCACCACCAGTCAAACGTGACTCATAACTAGAATTTATCTATGTTAAAAGAAAAATTAGTATCTGACTGATCTGTCAATGCTTAGCTCAACCACTCAACAGATCATTCTAATAATTTTACATGACTTGAACACATTTGCCAAGAAAATATTTCTGAAAATTCCATTCCTAAGGTAGTAAAATAGGGTGAAGCAGCAGGTGTCTGATGGTTTTTGATATTTAGACCGGCAAGATGGCCTGAATCTGCACTCAAACATACTAACCACCAGACTGACTGGCTGGTATAGGTATTTCTAGAAGTTGTATTGATAAAATTATTGGATAGATAATAATCAATAATTGTGAATGGTAATATTTACCTGTTCTGAGCATACTCAATGTATAAGCCTCTTGGGTGTGTGTAGTGTACTATCCACAGCTTTTCCTACCAGCTTGCATTCATTGACTTCAAGGTTAGTAGCAATAACTATAGTTTCTGTGAGAGCAGTACTATTAACTATGGATGGAGTTGTAGGATCAAAAATAGTGACCGGTATAGTAGAGCCAATACCTGTGTCTACTGACACTGGTATTGACTCTACCGGCAGCACCCTAGCCTGCTCTGTCACATCACCATCCCCATCACCACTACCACCGCCACCATCACCACCACCACAAACAAAAAGTCCTTCCTCCCTGTCACCACCGAAAGGCACAACAAAACCAATCGCTGTACTCCCCAGTAGATCTGCAACTCTATCCAGGATTTCATCTGGGGGAATGTACTCGGGAATGCCACCACCAGTCTGTAAAAATAATAAACATAGTGAGAGGGGGGTAACCCTCCCCCCAAGCAATATTCGTCGGAACGTACCTAAGTAATAGTTGCCGAGAAATAAATTTTTTAAATTTAAAAATTTCGAGTTTATTTTTACTATGAAAGGGCAGGTCGACGGATTTCTGGGTGGTCATAAAAGAAAATAACCACCTAACTCTTCGTCACCTAAATTATCCGAGTCGGGGCGCCCTATAGTCCCGAGCTCGCTTCGCTCGCTCTTGGACCCTAACTCGCTGAGACAAAAATCTTAATTTAAGCTTTTTTTTCTTTGCACACTAGAATGTAGTGGTAGAAGAGGAAGACCACAGCAGAGGGGCTGATCGACGGAGCCCCGCTTCGCGGGGCTCCTAATTTCTGGGTGGTCATAAAAGAAAATAACCACCTAACTCTTCGTCACCTAAATTATCCGAGTCGGGGCGCCCTATAGTCCCGAGCTCGCTTCGCTCGCTCGCTCTTGGACCCTAACTCGTTTGAGACAAAAATCGTACGAAATTACGTACGAAAACAAGTAACGACCATAGACAATCACAGCAGAGAGACCACTTTTTTTTTAATGTCAAACGCTTCGTTTTCATTTCAATATTTCAAGTGAAATATATTTCACTAAATTATAATTTACTATAACATAACTCAAATTTTAATGCATAATAATGAAGTATACTTTTGTGGGAAAACTAACCAAATGCTAATTAAATGTATTTATTTTTAACTATTAATGTTTATCTATCGGTTGTATTTCATAGTATAAACAAATCGTAACGTAAAACGAAACGTTTTGATAAAACAAATGTGTCAAATTGCGTAATGACATATGAAATGTCCTTTTTCTAGTGGTCAGATCTCAGGGTCAGATGCTATGGTCAGTATATATCGTAGACAGAGTATTTCTCTATCTACGGTATATATTATGTATTATCTATGGTCAGATGCTTGTCTTGAATTTTACTCCGATGTTGTGAATTTTTAGTAGGTAATAATTTTTTCTTAAAATTTTCGTCTAATTTAAGTGATAATACGAAAGTTAGAGACAGTATAAAAGGTTACGTGATAAAAGTTAAAACTTTGGTGAAAATGTGAATAGATTGTCCGGAAAATACCGGTACGTGAGCTATACCTGAGCCTTTGGCGCCATCACCAAGAAACAAAATTTAGAATGGTATGCGTAAAAGTCACTTACCACTTCAGAGTTCATTGCTATTTAACACGATAGGTACGTATTTAAATCAATTAATATACCTAGTTTATTCTTGAAAATTAAGCACAGAAAATGTATGTTAGGTACGAACAGGAAGTAATCAAACATCACAACAAATAATATTATCGAATCGAACATCAACAAGCGTCAAGAAGGCGTTTTGGCGGGCATGTCATCTGTCAAAACAGCACGAGTCTTATCGTTCTGTTTTACACAGGTCTTTTAGAATTTATCACCTAAACGGTAATGTTATAATATATATAAAACTTCAAGAGCCCAATAAATGCATTATAAGCTAAAAAGTAAGTCCCAAGTAATTATTATACACTCGGCATCACAAAAATCGCACCTGTCTGAAAATAAGGGGTTTAACCGATAACATCTCCAAGCCAGTAGGTACATCTAAGCCAAACAATATTAATATCAATGCAAAGGACGTTTAACGACCTTTTATAAAACAATACGTACATTTCATAATAGTAGTTTATGTAACGGTTACATAATGGGGGGTATTAAAACACGAGTGTGAGTTTAAAAAACGAGCCGCAGGCGAGTTTTTTAATAGTATCACATGAGTGTTTTAATACCCAATTATGTAGAGTTTCATACACTACTTTATCTACGCTCATAATATTATCATAAATCCAAATCATAAAATCTTGCTAACGTTTGTCGTAAATCATTTACTTTGTTTCATTTTTGTTGCAACTACTAAAATGTCAGGTGGAGTTAAACTTTCTTTAGTAGGTTTCACTGCTAGACAATTTTCAGCGCAAAATTTTGACTAAGTAACAAAAATAACACATTAAAATGTTAAAAATTTGAATATATGGCGCCAAAATTCTGCAAATGTGGCGCAGAACCATAGACAATAGACATTGTTGTTGTTGTCTATGGTCAATCATGACCCATCCATACTTTCGGCAATGACTACCAACTATATGTTGTCTGTGGATTCACTTAAAAAAATATTACAATAAAAATATTACCCCAGATACAAATACAGGAATCCAGAGCCGTGTATCGTAATGGAAATTAAACAACTTTCTTTAAATATTTCCATAGTAGAGCGATGTTATAATGAATAACTTTTTAATAATTATAGAAGTCTGTGAATAAAGTAGGTAATTAATTGACACATTTCGATTTCATAATTCGAACTTTAAGCAATGAGCGTAGATAAACAATATAAACCTTCTGAATATGGTGCTTTAAAAAAAATGTAGCGAAAATACTCATTATGAGACCACGACACGATCTGTGCGACCATCCTGGGCTATAAAAATAAAAAACCTTTACTAAATTAAACTTAAAACTTTGTGTTACCCCCTCTTGCCCTAATTACAGCTTCCATGCGGTCTTTCATGGATCGAATGAGGAATTCGAGCCCATTCGGTGATGACAGCATCTTGAAGGTCTTGGAGGGTCGTTGGGACTGGATCGCGTGACCGTAATCGACGTTTTAACTCGTCCCAGAGGTGCTCTATCGGATTGAGATCTGGACTTATGGGTGGCCACTGCATAACTGGAATCCAAACCTCTTGTAGGTAATCGTGTACAATCAATGCGGTGTGGCAGCGAGCGTTGTCATGGCATTAAGGTGAACCCATCGCCAATTAAATATAGTGAACCCATCGCCAAATATGGGACCACATGCTTGTCCAAAACCTCCGTTATGTACCGATGAGCAGTCAGCGATCCTTGTCCACGAGCTCCTCCAGTCTGGGAAACACACACAAGTTCGGTTTTTCCGTCAATAGACATGCCACCCCAGAACATGCACGATCCACCTCCATATTCTACTGTTTCTTCTATGCAAGCCTGAGCGAATCGTTCTCCTAGTCTTCTGTACACTCTCTTTCGCCCGTCATTACAAAATAAACATACTCTTGTCTCATCCGAGATCCCTCCATTGGTCTAGAGTCCAGTTGACACGCTCACGGGCAAATTGCAACCTTTCCCTGCGGTGCTGTGCGGTCAATTTCGGACCCCTAGCAGGAACGCAGGCCACGATTTTCTTCTCTCATAACCTTCTTCTAATCGTAGACGTGCTCACTGTAGTTCTGCGAACTTCTCGGAGCTGCTGTTGCAGGTCAACGGCATTAAGGAATCGATTGCGCAAAGAAGACGTCACAATAAAGCGGTCATCTATAAAGCGGGCTTTTGGATGTGCAGCGTCGTCGTCCTGGTCCATGCCTCCGGACGTAGTCTCCAGTCTCTTGAAACCTTTGGAATACACACCGCACGGCAAAACGACTCAAATTAAGTTGCCGAGCCACATCGCATTGTCGCATCCCTGATCGCAGTAGTGCAACCACTTGAGCAGCTTCTTCAGCAGTATGATTAAATCATCGAATATGATATGGTTTTAATGAATCCTAAATTGATTTTAGTACTAGGAGTTTAATATATCTCATAACTATTGAATCGTTTATAGTAACCTACTTTTACGATTTTTGTAAATAATAGGCATTATATTTTGTTAAACGCCTGAGCAAAAACTTATGGCAATATTTTGGTATCTTGAATTTAGCTATAAAAAAATAACAAAATAAATGAGATTTCTCACGTTTCTGACGGGTCTGGATTTTTTTTCTATGAGACGTGACCGCTCCATTTTTCAAAATTTATTTTGTTCTTAAATTACGCAGGCGAACCGCGAAGTCGTGGGTAAATGCCAGTTAAATGATGAAGCGAAAAACAGTTTCCAGCTAAGGTGGATTTCATTGGATTTGTAATTACTGATAAGTTCTTACTTTCCTTTATTCGGGGAGTTTCAAAAAAAAAAATTTAATCCTTTTTCAATTACAAGTCTACAAAAGTCGTGGGTGTTTTAATTTTTTTTAATTTTCCGCTTGTAATTAATAAAACTAATAGGAGTTATTATATTTAGAAAATTCATGTGATGACTTACTCACTCTTACTCTGACTCACTCACTACTACTCACTGAATCATTCACTGTTATTGTTTATGATCTGTGTACATGTCAATTTCACTAGAGTCTGTGGCTGTTCTCTCTCTGTGGAACAATGACGAACATGCTGTATCAAAGTTTGGAATAAATAAAAGTAATTAAATATTTAATTCTTTTAATCACATTAATCACTGCGGAGAAGTTTCACTGACTGACTGACTGACTCACTAACTCGCTCTCACACTGGCTCACTAAAACACTCCCTCACTCGCTTACTGATTGATTACAGATACACATAATATCATGAATTGAGCAGTAAGAATGTGTGTACGGAATTATAATTAAGAGTGTATGAAATTCAGTATATCATTATAACACTCTTTTAGATGCAATTTTTATACTAAGATGAAATTTTTTGTTACATTCCAGGTGGAATTAAACAGGGGGGCTGGCCAAGCAACCTCCACGAGTGCTCGAGTGCTACGGTGCCCCATCTGTAGCGCACGACCCGGTGCTTCCTGGTAACGTCGGTTAATAACCGACGGCGAATAGCTTAGACCGGTGGATAGGTGACGTGTCTTCGCGTGTCCCTCTGAGCCCCAGCTGCAGAGCGCAGTGTCGAAACGTCTACACCTACCCCGAAAGAGGAAGAAAACCTCATTAAAAAATTACAGGCGGGGGCGGAAACGCCCACAAGTCCCTTCGGGGCACTACGAGGAAGACAACCTCGTAAAAAAATCACCGAAGTGGGCGGGAACGCTCGTCGAGAGGGATAATTACGGCGGCACATCCCTCTCGCAGGAGACGCGCTGGTTGCTGGGGTGCGAACCGGCCGGCCTGCGGGTGACGTACGAAGGGGTTCTGGCATCCGTCTTCAAAGTGGAATTAAACAGTATTTAGGAAAGTAAATAAGACTACGTTCGGTTTTATGTATTAACTTTTATTCATGCTCTCACAGTGACATGTTTTTTGGTCATGATACCTACTTAACTATTTACTAGATAACAAAAATTACTGCTACAAATAAGTAGACAACAAATTGATTATATATTGTCTATTTAGCTAGGAGTATAATATGTCCCTATATAATAGGTACCAATATAGTATAAAAATAAGATATGTACCCGTTACACTTAAACCTATAACGTCTTTCTGTTCCATTTAAAAAAATATGTAGAGTGCAAAAAATAAATATCATGAAGATTTTGTTCCACGAAAGTCGTTTCATTGATTTTTCTTAATGTTAAGTGTTCTAGGGAGCACTTAGTTAAGTTACAATGACGACCTCTGAATAGTCTGAACTGTCTCAGTGAGTGAGACTCAGTGGCGTGCACTCCATAGGCATAGGGGCAGTGCCTACCCTAGCAAATTATTCCTATAAACCAAAAAAAAGAACTTAAAGTTATTATTTTTAAGGCCTTTTGCTTATAATTATTATTATATTAATATATAATTAATTATTATAATATTATTATATTAATAAATTATTATAATTATTATTATATTAAGGTAGGCACTAGGGTAGGCACTTCCTTTGTGCCTGTATGGAGTGCACACCAATGAGTCGAAACAGTCATACTGGACAGTGGGCATGTGGGGCGCCTTCGTGGATTAAACTACTGCGGTGTACCACAGTATGTAGGTATATTATAAAATTATTTATTTAATTTTAATTAATGTATTCACTAAGAAAGAAAAATGTATGTACCTATACAGGGTTATGTAAAAATACCAAATGGCTTTCGGCCTGTAATTGTTTTTTACATTAAAACTAATAACTTTTGTTCTACGACTTTTTAGTACAGGCCGAGAGCGATTTGGTATTTTTTATATGACCCTGTATAGAAAAAAATTCGAAACAATATTTTACCGTAAAATCTAACACTTATCGTGAAACAAGAAGTGTTTAAACAGTTACTACAAAGTTTTTTGTTTAAATGGAAGCTGAAAGAACTTTTCGGTGGATATTTAAATAACAAACAACTTGGAAAAATAAACTATACAAAATAGTAAACGTTTACAAAATAAACCTAGGTGTATCAAAGTTCAAAAAAAAATACTGAGTAACAATAATTGAGGATCAGTTTATCACATAGTATCACTTACTTAATGTAAAGAAAGAATCAACGACATTTTAATCACTACATAAGGTAAATATAATTTAATGAGAATAATGAAAACTAACTTCCAAAAATAAAAAATAAAAACTAAGGTGAAGCTTGTGATTAAAATGTCGTACAATTTTAATTTGGAGATCGAAATCAACATTTTATAATAATTCTAATGGTTTTTCAATCAGTTCCTGGCACAGTCTGAAGTTTTTCTTCTTTATTCTCCTCCTAACATTGCAAAATGTCAATTCTTAGTCACTTTTTCAGTGTTTAATTTTTCACTTTCACTAAATAAGTCTAAAGTTAATTTTTAGTAACTTTTAGGCACTTTTGTGGTTTTTAATTTTTGAACAATCACTCTGGAGTCTGGAGTGCATGCTCATGGAATCAGGAGAGAAGCTGGCGTCCACCAGAGACTATCTTTAAGTGGCACACATTGTCCTTACATGACAAAAAGTCAATAATTCTTAGTCACACTTCGGCACTTCTTTAATTTTAAGTTTTGAAACAATCACTAAAAGAATCTGGAGTGCATCCTGCTGGAGGATGCGAGGATGTGAGGTGAGAAGCGGGCTTCTGGCAGCGTGCTGCAGTCGCCGTAGATGGGCCCGGTGGGCCAGGTGGGCCTGGCGGACGCGTCTGGCAGCGTGCTGCAGTCGCCGTAGATGGGCCCGGTGGGCCAGGTGGGCCGAGCGGACGCGTCTGGCAGCATGCTGCAGTCGCCGTAGATGGGCCCGGTGGGCCAGGTGGGCCGAGCGGACGCGTCTGGCAGCATGCTGCAGTCGCCGTAGATGGGCCCGGTGGGCCCGGTGGGTCCGGCGGATGCGTATGGACTCCGCGACCACGTCCTCCTGCGCAACGGCGTCGTCGGGAATAACACAGTCTGCGGAGGCTCTGTAGGCATTTTTATCTTGATCCTTTGCTGCAGACATGATTGAACTGAGGGAAATGAAACATTTTATTAACACAAATAAAACAAAATCTTTATCATAGTGTTAGATTTCTGCATCAATTAAAGACATTTATGAACACAGATCTCTGGCCAAGTGGAGGTTGGCAGGATTCACATACCTTTGAGAACATTATAGAGAACTATGCGTCACGCAGATTTCCTTACAATATTTAGTCGACTAAAAATACTGCATAGGCTGAGTAGTACTGCATAAAGCAATGCGGATTTGCGGGCTTTACACACCTTTGAGAACTCTGGCATGCAGGTTTCCTCAAGATGTTTTCTTTCACCACTAAACAAGTCCTATAAACGCATATCTATGTTTAGCTCACACTGAGGAGGCATATTTATTAATTTCAATAAAAAATGAATCTTAAAATAAATACTTACTGTAAGTATAACCAGCCGCCAACGCGAGTATGATCACTAGAGTCGGCCAGAACGGTCTCACTAAATAGAAGAGAGCTTCCAATAAAGTCGCATAACCGGCTTCGCATTCCCTCTCCAATTCCACCCTAATCTCTTGGGATGTCAACTTGGACATGACATTGACCCATCCAGTACCGCATGTAGTTGTCTCACTACGGACCACAACATTAATTTCCCCCTCTTTGGTTGTTATATCTAGTTTTAGCCCCGGAGATGCGGTCATTTTGGTCAGTTTCAAAGCATGCGGGTGTCCAGTAATTGTGAACGTGGGCGGACCGTCGAGGAGTGATAGCTTGGTGCTGGAGACTTGTACGAGCGGCAGTAGGAGGACTTTAGTGCAAGTTCTGAAGACCCCCCATTCGGCACACAGTTGCACTTCGGACGCGTCTCTGATCGGCGCCGCTGGTATTATTGAGCAGCCGAGTTGACCTGGAAATAGTACATTTCAATATAAGTGCGGAAAGTATGTCATTTCTTCACGAGTCTCGGTTTGTTGACACAAACCGTAAGCGCGTGCCAACAATAGAGACGAGTGGAAATGACAATTCCGCACGTGCATTGAACGACATTTTTTAACACATTTGCGAAAATACATAAAGTTGGGGCCAAAAATAAAAATATTATAATAGTAGTTTAAGGTATGTAATTTACCATGAACTCAGACCACTCACGCACAAAAAAAATTAACAAAAAGAGGACAAGAATTGTCTATGGTCAACTGATGCACTCTGTGACTTGGGGTCAGTATCCGGCAGTTATGAAAGTCCTTTTATTTTACAAAAAAGTAACTCTGAAACAAATAACAATGAAACTTTGTTGAAAAATTATTTTTATTTCATATTCAACAATTTAAAAAGTTAAGTCCTTTAATTCAAGTATTAATAGTGTTTACGCTATAAAATAGTCATTTAATGCAAACATTCTGTACTACAACCTTTTTGATCAAAAACTCCATGCAGAAGGAAAACAAAAAGTACTAGTGCGGAAAAGAAGTACTTTGCGCACGCTAAACATACATGGAAAAGTCCACTATTTGAGCAAATGTGTTAAATTTTTTTTTACATTGTATTGAATGGAAGCTGGCGTTATTTTGCTCTTTTATTAGCAGGATAGATATTTTTTTTGCTACTTGAAAAGATTCTGTATTGTCCAATATGCAGGAACACCGCCCACATGAAACACCACACACACACACACACAATTTTTCCAACAATGTCTTCGAGGCACGTTTCGTCCTGACACCGGAACATCCTCAGCATGTAACGTGGCGTTAACCAGTCAAATTGGAAAACGACTGGTTTTGGTAGACATTTATGAATTGTCCGATTCTAATATAATGTTAGTAACCTCTCGAATTCTCGACTCGTAGTTCGTGGATTTCTGGTCCAGTTTTTTTGCCTTGTTGAAGCTGTGTTATCGCCACTAGCCGCTAGATGGTTCAGTCAGTAAAGAAAAAGTATATTTAGAACCAGTAACGCCATCTCGCAGGCAGTATCGTAGCTTCTTCAACTTGTTCTTGTACGTAATAGCATAGTCATCGGGAAGACAACCTCCTCAACGAGTCTCACAAGTTACAAGGGAAATACTGGAATAACTCTCCTCATAACAACAATAAAAATATTTCATGTCAAGGTAGAAACTTTACATTATTTTTCAACGTCTCCTTTAATTTATTTTTTTGAATAGGCCAAATTGGGAAGCGACATCTGCCGAGCGCATACGAACTATTTTTGGTTGTGTCGATCTAAGTGACGATTGGGTTTCTCCCGACGCCGCTAGATGGGGTGGCAGTCCCGGTGTTATGGTTTTCTCAAGACTTCGAGAAAATTCTAGATCATTTCATCGCTGCCTATTTCCGGCAATCCGTGGTTTTAAAGGTTCTGCATTCACGGGTTAGGGCCATTCTCAAATCAGTCGAAGAAGATATTTTTTTGAGCGAATGCTTCTAAGGCTGGAGTCAAAGAACTTAGGAAGTATGAAGAAAGTATAGTGAGTGGAAGTTGATAATGGAAGTGGTGTGTAATTAGTCTAAAAAGTAATATTATCGATTATGTGGTGTGGAAGAGGAATCATCAGATAACTGGTATGTACAGGTTATTTTTTTCTTTGTTAGGAGTTTGCCTGGGTGTCCTTTTCTTTTCTATTGAGGTTAATACTAATTACTAGGTTGTTCTTTCCAGATGTGATGGGAAATTTAAATTAGCGTCAAGAATAGCAATTATACGAGAGATGTCCAAGTAGCATTCCATACGGACCGATTAACCTCGTATAACTCGTTCCCCGGGTAAACAACCCTGTCAATCGGAAGGTGTTGCCGGCTGGCGGTGACGTTGTCCACCTGATGTCAATCCCCAACTTGGTTCAAGAGCCGTCTGCTCGTCGAGAATATTTTGGACTAGGCACCTAGACAGCAGGGTGCTCTGAGGCTGAGGCCGTCGGCAAGGACTCCCGAGCAGGCGTTGCGTGGCCGGATTCCAACGAGGTACCCATACATAGTTGATACAGAACTAATTTATCAGATAGTTATTGAATCCTTACGTGAGATAGGCTACCTTATATAGAAACCTAAGCGGAAGGAGCCGAAGAGTTTATGTGCACATAAAATCTAGGTTTATTTGCGATATTAGAGAATTAGGTACCTAAGGTATGTGTATCCATAGATTACAACAAAAATTCCATTTAAATTGAACCCTAGCCTACCGCGCTGAGCCGTACGTAGCAAGTAAGTTAGTGATTCGAAATTATAAATTAATTGTACAATTTAACCTGAACTTCCTAAGATTTCGTCCTTGTATTTAAATTGTTATTTGGGTTGAGGCTGTGTATATAGGTTATAGAAATACACCTGTACTCTTAAGAATTCATGTTAAAAAAAGGGAAGGAAAAAGTATTTTCTACTTTAGCTAATTGATTACGTTGTATTAATAACTTAGACATCGACGTCGACACGGTAGACTCCTACCCTATTCTAGTTAACAGGTTGTATTTTTGTAATTTTACTTGTATAAAAATTTTAGCTTGGACATTGACGTGATTGCAGTATACACCTAAATTCTTTTGTTAACTGATCGTATATATATTAACCTTTGTTAGTTGTGTAATTAATAAGACTTCGTTTTTTTTTATATTTGGCAACAAGCCGTTTACATAAAGTAAGATGAGAATTCTCCTAGGATTTATTTAACTTTTTTGTAATTGTTAACTGACACCACTTCCATTAAACGGTAACTGACAAATTGTTGTGTATCGTTATTTCTTGCTCCCCAAAAATTTTCCAAACCTTAAAAACTTTAGATAGCCTAGATAATATTCATCACTACTTGTAGGAACTTTATTTTTTTTACTTTTTGTACGAGGACGGAGCGACGGGCAGAATCCGGGCATAGTGCGAGTAAGTATCCTAACAAGGCATAAGTAAGTATTTATTCTGTCCCGCTCATCCCCGCTACAAGCAGATGTTTACAATTCATGATAAATTTACAATGCATGCATTTAAAACATATAAATTCGAATGCATTAATCTGTCCCGCTAATATTTACATTATCACACTAATATTATTTTTTAAGTTTGTGTGTGTGTGTGTGTGTGTGTGTGTGTGTGTGTGTGTGTGTGTGTGTGTGTGTGTGTGTGTGTGTGTACACTAAATTAAAAATAAACAAAACAGAAAACTAAATTCTCTCACCATTTTTAATGTCAAATACTGCTTGCGCGGTGTGCGGCGCCTTAGTCCGGCAAGAGTAGGGCAGTTCGACTTTCACTCCATCCAATGCGTACTTCTGTTCCTCGGTGCAGATGAGAGGGCTCGATCTAAGGCCGGAGCCTTCAATGGCGAGAGGTACGAAGGTTGACGGCCATTCACCGGCGAGAAATTCCATCTGGGAAACATAAAAGCATGGTTATTCTGTTAACAGCATCTTAAGAAACTAAGAAAGTGGGTCATATACATTTTTTTTTACTTTTTGTGACATATGCATACTCGTAATGTGTGGTTTATGCATACTCGTAATGCATACTGAAAAACAGAGAATAAGACTTTCAAAAAAAGTCTGTAAGATGAAGAGGAAAGAGTAAGCATTGATAAGTGGTAACCCAGTTTTCTGAACATCAGACTTCTGATTTTTCGTAATTGTTGCCAAACCCCGCTCAAGGCTCATTCTGGACGACTACGGCTGTACTCAGAAGTCAGCCATAAAAAGGGGCTTAAACCCAGATATGTAAAGAACGTATGTATATATGTCACCTTTTGCATCGGTATTTGGTGTACAACATATGAGAGGAAGCGGGTCGGTCAAGTCGCAACACGTGGCGCGCGGACGTGTCTCGCGTCAGCACCGCCAGCGTGACCCCAGCTCCTGGGAACAGCTGCACCGAGGGTGGAGCGCGCCAGCCCACTCCCTCGAGGCACTCCTCTAGTAGTAGCAGACGTCTGATAGTGCTGCAAGCGCCAGTGTCTCACCTTCTGCACCGGTATCTGGTGCACGATATAAGAGGAAGCGGGTCGATCGAGTCGCAGCACGTGGCGCGCGGACGTGTCTCGCGTCAGCACCGCCAGCGTGACCCCAGCTCCTGGGAACAGCTGCACCGAGGGTGGAGCGCGCCAGCCCACTCCCTCGAGGCACTCCTCTAGTAGTAGCAGACGTCTGATAGTGCTGCAAGCGCCAGTGTCTCACCTTCTGCACCGGTATCTGGTGCACGATATAAGAGGAAGCGGGTCGATCGAGTCGCAGCACGTGGCGCGCGGACGTGTCTCGCGTCAGCACCGCCAGCGTGACCCCAGCTCCTGGGAACAGCTGCACCGAGGGTGGAGCGCGCCAGCCCACTCCCTCGAGGCACTCCTCTAGTAGTAGCAGACGTCTGATAGTGCTGCAAGCGCCAGTGTCTCACCTTCTGCACCGGTATCTGGTGCACGATATAAGAGGAAGCGGGTCGATCGAGTCGCAGCACGTGGCGCGCGGACGTGTCTCGCGTCAGCACCGCCAGCGTGACTCCGGCGCCTGGGAACAGCTGCACCGAGGGCGGAGCACGCCAGCCCACTCCCTCGAGACACACCGCCCAACTGCCGGTGGCTAAACAAACAAAACCAAAAAAATGTGTAGAAGCATATTTTGTAACACAGCTCTAATTGATGTTACAATTGATTACTACAAAGATGTGATACCTCCATGATATGATTTATGCGATGATATTCGATAGATGGTGTCGCCGGTCCTTTAGAAGATGATTGCAGAGTTTTCGACGCGCGTTCTTTTAATGCAAATTCCGAAGCTGAACGCTTGGGCCACAAACTTTTATAAGCATCACTCTTGCCTAGAGGGAAATTCCCTATTGCGGTCCCAATGTTTCACTAAGTAAATCAATTATTATTGTTAAAACTGATAATGTTGTAGCCCCTGACAATCTTTTATGTCACAACTATACCATATGATAACATAGTTCCATGGACGCTCACGCCAGGTTACGCAATGATGAAAGATTATAAGAGGATCCGCTGCATTTTACTTACTATAGTTATATGACGTATTTTTGAATGAAACAAATAAAACTATTTCCAAGCCTTTCTCACTTAAGGGGATTTATTGAATTTATTTTTGTCTTTCTCACTCTCACGGAGATTTGGTAGGTGCGACATGCAGCGTCGCGGAAGAATATAGCAGAAAAACGACGTTTTACCTAATTACTCAAAAACTAAGCCAGTTATCAAAAATCTGTTCTAAGCGTTTTAGGATATTATTATTACCGATACATTTAAACAAAAATTACAATTACATCCATTGTAGTTTCCGATAAAACATAGAAAAACTGAGATTTTGGAGCAACTTTTGGGAGAACTTTCTATCGAGAAAATTTTATCCAATCGTGTTTCTGCTTCTAAGCGATTTTAGATTAAAGACCCAAAATACATGACGTGTAAATTTGAAAGTAATTGTTTTTATAGTTTTTGCATAAAACTTCATTCAAAATCACCTAAATACGGCTTGTAGGCCGTTAAGGAAAGCTACGTTATTAGAACGAGACAGGTGGATTATGTTATTGCGTAAACGCGTTACGCAAATGTCAAATGACGTCATACGCTCTGTGTGTTGAAGCTTTTTTTCCGTAGTCAAAACATGGCGTATTTTGTTTTGCCGGTGTTGATTTAAATTTGGTTTGGGATTTTATTAAAATTAGTTTATGTTTAAGTTGTTGTTTTAAGCAATAAATAATGGTAAAGTGCTCAGTTGTAGGCTGTAATAGCAAAAGCACTTAAAGAATCCCAGCAATTTCATTTCACAGGTAAGTAATAAATTTTTCTAATTTCTCTTTTTGTAACGAGTATTTTGCCTTTTTCGATAAAGTTTAGCTCAACTTCTGCTTTATTTAAATAAAAACACTCAAATTTATGCGGTAAAATGAAAAACTTGGATTATTTCTAGAGTTTTTGTTTGAATGTAAATATAGTGTTGGGATTGTATTGTTTATCAACAAATTGAATATCGATAAAAATAAAACGTACTGTTTGTCACGTTGAGGGTGGTTGAGGGGTAGAGAGAGAAACAGTAAGGGCTGTTGGTTTAAACCACGTTGCCCTAGTTCGAAGTTACGACGACTTAAGACATATTCAGTAGGACGAGAGGGTGCACCACACTTACTTATATTTTCCAGGAGATGCGAATTAATTATTTTGTGATTCAAACAAAAATTTTATCATTCAACGTAAATATTATAATACTATTACTGATATAAATACATAGACAATACTTACACGCAATAGACAATAATATAGATTAAAGTTATTAAAAAAAAATCAATTGATGGTAAAAAAAGAACACCCGGTTGAGCTAATAACGAATTTCTTCTCAGTGGCAGGGTCCGTCGGAACCCTCGTTATTTTTATTATTATTATTTCCATATTGATTTTAACTCTCACACCCAGCACATGATAAATATGTATATATAAAAACCAAAGGCATATAATAAACTTACTTAAATACGCAAAAAAATATTATTATTATAATGTTTCTGATAATTTTATGTCGAGTATATAAAAACATCGATATCGGTAGTCCCACAGATATAGGGGTAGTCCATAGCCTTAAATGTCATTTAGGCTCCGCCCATTCGCCATTATTTGGCTACGGAAGCTTCATTTAACATTTCTTGTTTCATATCCTCTAATAACCTTTCATCATTGAGGTTACGCAACAATCAGCGCCAAAATGGCGAAAGTCAAGTGTCATTTTTACGTTGACAGTCTGTGCTCCAACGTAATAGTTTAATAGATATCAGTGTCTCACCTACAACCCGATTGGCGTATGAGTCCGAGCCCGGCACCCACACTTCGTCTCCGACCGTGACTCCGCCGACGGTGCTTCGGAAGCTCAGGAAAGCGCCGCTCGCCTCCAGCCCCGCTATCAGCAGCTCGTCACCGAGGACACTAAAAATACATTATGAGAAGGTTAGAAAATAAATGTATACACCAAACTAGCCTCTTTTGTTTAAGAGCATATACTGAGTTTGTTTTTGTCCTTTTCACTCTTACGTATACGATGGTGCCTTCGAATTCTGCCAAATGATTGGGTGAAAATGACACCAAACTAAACCAATCAGGGCATAAAATTTGTAGCTGATTATTATTTTTATTTTTTTGGAATACAAACAGCATAAATATAAACAATAAATGGCTATTACAAGTAAGCCATACATAATACGGGAGTTAGTAAAGGACGTTAGTCGGGGGTAAGTTTGTTGCATCTATATATAAAATTAAACTAGAGATAACTTATAGTAATATTAATAATGAATTAACTTAAAACTAACAAAAATTTATTGCCTTTTGTTTTTTAGCTCAGATACAAATTTTCCAATTTTGTTTTGAAAGGGGTCCACATGAATATACTTTTTATTATATACATCACACGCTCTAACTAAAGAACCTATTTTTGCTATAATTGGTAAGAATGCGTCGTAATGATTTAGATATGGAATATTTTATTTTATCTACGCTCATTGCTTAAAGTTTGAATTATGAAATCAAAATGTGTCACATAATGACCTACTTTATTCACAGACTTCTATAATTATTAAAAAGTTATTCATTATAACATCGATCTTCTATGGAAATATTTCAAGAAAGTTGTTTAATTTCCATTACGATACACGGCTCTGGGTTCCTGTATTTTTATCTGGTGTTTTATTTTTTTAAGTGAATCCACAGACAACATATAGTTGCCGAGAGTATGGATGGGCCATGATTGACCATAGACAACAACAACAATGTCTATTGTCTATGGTTCTGCGCCACATTTGCAGAACTTTGGCGCAATACATACTAATTTTTAACATTTTAATGTGTTATTTTTGTTACTTAGTCAAAACTTTGCGCTGAAAAATGTCTAGCAGTGAAACCTGTTACATAATATTTATTAATTATCTGTAATCTGTGCCTATGTCTACTCTTGTCAATGTCTCACATGAGTCTGTAGTCTATGGTCAATCAATAAATTATCTGTAATCTGTGCCAATGTCTACTCTTGTCAATGTCTCACATATGAGTCTGTAGTCTATGGTCAATCAATACTAAAGAAAATTTAACTCCATCTAGTAGGTAGTTGCAACAAAAATGAAACAAAGTGAATGATTTACGACAAACGTTAGCGAGATTTTATGGTTTGGATTTATGATAATAATATGAGCGTAGATAAAGTAGTGTATGAAACTCTACATAATTAGGTATTAAAACACTCGTGTGATACTATTAAAAAACTCGCCTGCGGCTCGTTTTTTAAACTCACACTCATGTTTTAATACCCCCCATTATGCAACCGTTACATAAACTACTATTATACAACATAATTTGATCCCTATGTTCCCTCCTAACTTCTAGAGAAATCAGTTCAGTAGTTTTGAAGGAACTAAATCTTCTATTTAGATACTTGAAAAATTTGCACTGAATACCTTCAAGCATATTTAATTAATGTAAACGTCGTATTGGGGATTCCAAACAGAGGAGGCATACTCCAAGTGAGATCTTACCAACGAATTATAAAGCAAGACAAGGGTTTTTGGTTTTTTGAAATCAATTGTCTGCCTTAAAACGAAACCTAACATTTTATACGCTTTGTTTCTAATTGTGGTAATATGTGAATCGAACAATAATTTCCTATCTTACTGAACCCCAAGGTCTCTGACCTCATTAACTCTGCACACTTTTTTCCCAAGTAAATAATAACTATTATGAATCAGGTTCCTCTTTCTAGTAAAGGTTATCGAGCAACATTTATCCACATTATAAGATCCAATCCATTAGCCTTACAATATTGACTTATAGAATCTAAGTCTACTGTCTACCTGTAGGTCCTGACAAACTTTTGGTGTTCTAATTATTTTAAAAATCTGCGTACAATAATAAATTAGAGTTTTTGACACACATTACGACGTCATTAATAAAGATATTAGAAATTAATAAAGATAAAAGTAGTGGTTCAAGATGCGAGCCCTGGGGTACTCCAGAAGTAATAGGAACGAATGCTGTTGTGAAACCCTTGACTGCAACGGCGTACGTTCACGTAAGTATGACGTAAGCCATCTCAAGAGATCACCATGTATACCGATCGCACCAAGCTTTTTTACCAAGATCTCATGAGAAATTTTATCAAAGGCCTTAGAATAATCAGTATATACGGCGTTTACCTGAAAACCTCTGTCCATTGCGTCAAGGGTTATGTCTAATAGCTCACAAAGATTGGTTTCTGTTGATCTTTTGTTAATAAAGCCATTATGACAACGATAAATACCCTCAACCCTCAGATTATCACTGCTTTATAGGTTAATTTAAGATGAAGTGGCAATGGGTGGGGCACATAGCTCGTAGAACTGACGGACGTTAGGGATCCAAAGTGCTGGAATGGCGACCCCGCACAGAAAAGCGCAGTATTGGCATTGACCTCCGACCAGATGGGCTGACGACATTAAGAAGGTCGCGGGAAGTCACTGGATACAAGTAGTGCAGAACCCTGTCGCTTGGAATTCATTGCAGGAGGCCTTTGTCCAGCAGTGGACGTCCGTCGGCTGAAACGACCGATATGTTAATTCCCAACCTGTCAGCGGCTCGACGAACATGCGCGGCGAACGGCGGGTCGAGCGAAACGTTCGCTTGAGGCGCCAACAACTCCCTTCCCAAGCAGTTTCGCAGCACGAGTCTCACTGTGGACTCCTCCGCTTCTCCCGAAGGCTCAGCCGTGCAGTAGTGTGGGCTTGCTACTTCTACATGGATAACCTGAAAGATCAAATAAACCAGGCGTTACAATTTTTTTTTTTTAATATAGAAAGATAATGTATATATTCTCTAACAAAGTGGCACTTTTTTTTTAGAGTTATAATTTAAAGTAGTAAAAACACGAGGAATGTAGCAATGGCGGGCTGACGGCAAATGTCACTTACATGTGCGTGCTTTCCGGCTCACTTTCGAATGAAGAAGACTTATAGTAGTAGTAGTAGAAGTAGCCATACTACGACTTATGAGAACAGAACGTTAGCGCCCTGCGACGTCACAGATATGGCCGCCTAAATTTGGGGCGTTTTGAAACCACGTGATATTTTTAAAATTTCAGATATTCTTTTTATTAAATTTTTAATATATTTTTTTATAAAAGTCATTGATCATACGACACAATTGATCGTGTAGTTTTGCTAAATTTTTTGGAAAGCCTAATTGTAACCCTAGCTTGCATGCATGTCTAGAACTTGATTGATTGTTATACTTTAAGACCTTTAAAAGTACACCAATTTTCTTAAAAAAGATTTGAGTTTCTGGTGCATACTTCAGGAAAAACGTTAAACCGACGACTATATAAGTTTAAAAATTATGGATATAAGAAAACTTACTCTAACTCTTTCGATGTTGTTCCTTTCATCCCTGTGTTTGGCGAACACGACCCCATGGCCGGGTCTCACTGCCACCACATCTCCGTTGCTCCTCAACTCGAATGACCCATCCTCGTACGCCGACCAAGTTCCCTGCGGTAAGGACTTCAGGCGTATAGTAGAGCCGACGGCTAAGGACAAGCGATCCTCGGGGTTGAATTCGCGCGATGACCCCTCGATGGATGTCCGTATGTCCGACACGCCTAGGATTTCGATCGTGCTGTCCCACGAGCGGGTTTCTGCTATCTGTTGATGTAAAAAGGTAGCTAAGGTAAGTAGGATAGATATAAGTAATCGTCCAATTAGAAATGGAGGACAAAAGTTGGTTATAGTGCCACACCGTTTGCGTAAGGTACAGAGGTCATTTGTGGGGTTGAGTGTACGCTTCTACAATATGATCCCGAAGTCTGTTCTGGACTTACCTTTGCACAGGTTTAAAGACACTGTCAAAAAACATTTAATTAATCATGGTTACTATACCATTGAAGAGCTTCCATCTCCTCACGAGATATCTTAAAAATATGTCATAGTTTTTCATACTTTATAAGAAATCTTGTATTATGACATTTTTGAAAAGAGCAAGTGCCGAGTTTCTTGCCATTTCTTCTCGGTGCAAACCTGCTTTCCTATCCTGGCGGTAGAGATTTGACTTTTCATAAGAGTCTATTATTTAGGCCTATGTGAAAATAAATATTTTCATTTTCATTTAGCTAAATAAGATGGTAGTTTACCGAGTCAGGTAGTGTCAATCCGACAACCGAAACGTCGTTCTAATGTGATTTTAATCTCAGTGGCAGGACGCGTTGGAGCCCTCGTACACTTAGCCTTAAGTCGTGAAATAGTTATCACCAGTATACAGTGTTATATAAAAAATAGCAAATCGCTCTCGGCCTGTAGTTGTTAACATTAACATTTTAACAACTTTTGTTCAACGACTTTTTAAAATTCAGTATTATTAGGCATGCGATGATGCAAAACATCTGTGAGAGTGCGTGGTACTTCCCTTACTTATATCCACCAATCAGAGCTTCCTGTCACCGAGCTGTCAAGTGATCCACCAATCAGAGCTGAGTCAACCTTACTTGGCTTGAACCGCTTTTGTCACCTGATCCAGAACCCGAGTCGTCGCCCGATTCGCCCCGAGAAACACCGCGTGTGTACCAGACACGACGGCGACAACGCGATCCTTGGTGACAACGCGACGGCAGTGTTAACGTTGTTTTTCACGTTATTCACTTCCATTATTATTCACTTTCTAAGAAAATATATCAATACACGAAAACTACCTCACTGTTACAAATTGTGAGAACGTGTTTTCGCACTGGGTAGTAACGACGCTATGAGGAAAGCGGCGCCAGCGCCCCCAAGGCCCAACCTGTGACCACGTGATATTCAAAAGGCTGACTCAGCTCTGATTGGTGGATCACTTGACAGCTCGGTGACAGGAAGCTCTGATTGGTGGATATAAGTAAGGGAAGTACCACGCACTCTCACAGATGTTTTGCATCATCTCTGCTCTAACATAGAATGAAATGAAAATAGTGAACTCTCCGTCTTGTAATTATTGCAATAGTAATAAATCCCAAACACTGGATCACATATTTTTTTCGTGTTCATCTTTCGGCATTCAGCGCCTTGTGCTGATTGATGACTTGATTAATATTTTCAAGACCATTGAAGACGTGCCGCGCTCGCTAAAGGATTTACTGAAGAATTCGTTGACGTATAAATATTTATACAAATATATTTTGAACACTGTTCAAGAAATTTGAATTTAAGTACAGAAAGAAAGATAATTCAAAGAAAAAAGAGTAAGAAAGAAAAAACTACAAGATTAAAATCATTCAGATGAATCATATTTATGATTAATTAATATTGTTAAACGATTGAACAGGCTATGCCTATAATACTTAACACAGAAAATACACACGGATGAATAGGCTGTATGGTCTCCGACCTTTGCCTGTCCCGAAAGGGACGAATGGATTAACAGAACAGAACATCTCTGCTCTAATAACACAAGTTTTATTGATTTGTAAAACTTGCATCATTAATTTATTTCTACAATTAAAATGTCACTGTAAAGTGACATTACATGTTTTTTAAAAATTTCTAACAAATGGAACATGCATACCTGTCCCATATTTCGCACCCTCACGTCCAGTGTGATGACGCCAGGTTTAAGAGGCACCACGCGCACAGAGAGACCCTCCACTACCGATCGTTCTAACTGGTCTGCAAGAAAGAATGTTGCTTTAATACATTTGCACAAAATGTACGTTTTTAACACATTTGCTCAAATAGTGGACTTTTCCATGTATTTTTAGCGTGCGCAAAGTTATTCCTTTCCGCACTAGTACTTTTTGTTTTCCTTCTGCACGGAGGTTTTCATCAAAAAGTTTGTAGTACAAAATGTTTGTATTAAATGACTATTTATAGCGTAAACTCCTTTTTAAATTGTTAAATCTGAAATAAAAATATAACTTTTCAACAAAGTTTCATTGTTATTTGTTTCAGAGTTACTTTTTTGTAAATTATTAGTACCTACTTTCATAACTTCCGGATTCTGACCCCAGGTCACAGAGTGCATCAGTTGACCATAGACAATTCTTGTCCACTTTTTGTTTATTTTTTTTTGTGCGTGAGTGGTCTGTATTCATGGTAAATTGGCCATTCATGGTAAACTTAATGTATTTTCGCAAATGTGTTAAAAATGTCGTTCAATGCACGTGCGGAATTGTCATTTCTTTACGAGTCTCGGTTTGTTGACACAAGCCGTAGGCGAGTGTCAACTATAGAGACGAGTGTACAATAGAACTTACGAACTTACGAAAAACAATAGAACTTTCCGCACTTATATTGAAATGTACTATTTTCAAGTGTGTTTAGCGTGCGGAAAGTTATTATTTTCCACACTAGTGGTTTTTAATTTTCTCCTGCATATAGCAGCAAATCCTACAGTCCGATGGGACAGCAGTTCCGACACCACCGGAAACATATCAGGCACAAGATCGTCGGCTTAACGTACTCTTCAAGGCACCGTGGCAATTTCCAAACTCTTCAAACTGAATACTACACAATTTAGTCAAGTATATAGTCCTAAAATCTTTAGTGATAGGGGTTTGGTATGTGATCATGTCACCCCTTGAAAAAATCTACTTAAAATCAGCGCTTCTACACTCTTTTCATTTGTTTTTTTTCTCTTTGACACATGAAACAGATATAGCAATAGCGAGGGACCAGAGAGAGATAAAGGTAAAGTGGTCTCTTTCTGGTCCCTCGCTCATGTCTCAAAGAGAAAATAAACGAATGGAAAGAGTATAATAGCTTTTAACACTAATTTTAAACAACTTTCTTGCCTTCTCAGATGCCGAGCAGGCAAGAATAAATACTGACCATCAGCATGCGAGGTGTACAGTCTCGCAGCGGTGGGGTCTCGAATGGTCCACGTGACGCGCGGCGCGGGTTGTAAAGACGACAGCGCTGTCGCGGTCAACCCTGCAGCTTCCAGCCACACGGGGCCTGGACGACCCACTAGCAAGGTCTGTGTTGCCGCTCGAACACGGAGATTTGATATTGGCACCACCTGTCCAAGAATGCTTCTTTTATGAGAAATAATTAAACTATTGAAAATGACTCGCCATAAGTCTCTGTAAGTTAGGCCCAAATGTAATAAAGTACATGTATCACAAAAATAATATTATGGTATAAAAGAACTGATTTGAATCTTTGTTTTTTATTTTTTCCTCAGTATAAAGTACATGGTTACTTTACCTTATACTACAATCTAGCCTATGGGCTAATTAGTAATATCTATGTAACAGTCCAGTCCTTAGTTTTGTCGATTTTACTTAAGAATCCAATACGTGTTATGCCAACTATTGGTACAATCGACTTGTAGTTATCACCATACATATGCGACAAATATCATATTGACGTTTTACAAGAGCCTGTACGTTAAACCTATGTGAAATAATAGTAGTTTATGTAACGGTTGCATAAGGGGGGGTATTAAAACATGAGTGCGAGTTTAAAAAACGAGCCGCAGGCGAGTTTTTTAATAGTACCACACGAGTGTTTTAATACCTAATTATGTAGAGTTTCATACACTACTTTATCTACGCTCATATTATTATCATAAATCCAAACCATAAAATCTTGCTAACGTTTGTAGTAAATCATTGCAACTACTAAAATGTCAGGTGGACTTAAATTTTCTTTAGTAGGTTTCACTGCTAGACATTTTTCAGCGCAAAGTTTTGACTAAGTAACAAAAAAAAATTGGTTGTCTGTAAAGTCGGTTTACGGACGATAGATTTACGTGATAACGTCATAATCATAATCATTATGATAATCATAATCGTAATCATAATCATAATCATAATCAGAGTGCTGCTGGTGTTCATCAATTTATTAAACGTTATCACGTCAATAACACATTAAAATGTTAAAAATTAGTATGTATGGCGCCAAAATTCTGCAAGTGTGGCGCAGAACCATACACAATAGTCATTGTTGTTATTGTCTATGGTCAATCATGGCCCATCCATGCTCTCGGCTACTAGTATAGTATTATATTATCTGTGCTCTCGGCAATGACTACCAACTATATGTTGTCTGTGGATTCACTTAAAAAATATTACATAAAAAATATTACCACAGATAAAAATACAGGAACCCAGAGCCGCGTATCGTAATGGAAATTAAACAACTTTCTTGAAATATTTCCATAGTACATCGATGTTATAATGAATAACTTTTTAATAATTATAGAAGTCTGTGTATAAAGTAGGTCATTATGTGACACATTTTGATTTCATAATTCGAAGTTTAAGCAATGAGCGTAGATAAAGATATTTTGAGTTTTGAATGTGTCATATTGATTACTTACGTCGATTTCAGCTTCAGCGCTCGTCAGTTCTACATTTGAAATGTCTGACGCGATTAACTTTACGCGCGCTCTTCCCGCGGATACACCAAGCACCGATCCAGAAGGTGACACCTGGAACAAAAATAAATAAAGGGTCAATAGGGACAACCCTCCACCTTCCGTGGCCCAATCAGCCTCGCGGTTATGGGGGCCGAAACGCAAGAGGGCGCCCGTTCGTACTTGCTCTTGGCGTGTTCCCGGGGCGCCTTCTTGACTCCCTACAAGTTGTTTCCTCTTGCTCCTTGTCCCTATGGGCTCACTCTCCCCATTCTGGGGCAGGACGATACTATGACGGACTCGCCTCGCGCTTTAACATGAATCAAATCCTTGAGAGTTAATGAACTGCTGTAGTTGTACTAGCTCATGTAGTTTTAAGAGCCTTTGTGAAGTGGTGATAACAGAAAAAAAAGATTCCGACGATTTGACAACCTCCTCCTTTTTTTGAAGTCGGTTAAAAACAAAACCCGGCCGAGTTTGTTGTGGGCTTCTTCTCAGTGCAGGGCGCGTTTGAACCCTCGTAAACTTAGTTTTAAGTCGATTTGTAGTTATCACCATACGTATTACGTATGCGACATATATATTGACTTTTTACAAGAGCCTGTACGTTAGGCCTATGTGAAATAAAGATATTTTGAGTTTGAGATTTTGAATAATCAGCGTCCCCGAGCTTTCGCGGCTCGGTGCTCGGTGCTCTGACCGCTGAGCTATACGAGCCATATCCCCCTGCGGTGAAATTTTCGATTCGTATTATTAGGTCCTCAGGCAGGACTAATTAACAACAAACTAATTAATAACAGGAAATTTTGATTCGTATTTAAATTTAAAGGAATTATTTCCTAAGTGTGTAAAACACTAATGATCAGTTTCAAATGTACCTGCAGATGTGTATGTGTATGGCTGTGCGTTGCTTGGTACGTCAGAGCGGCGAGGTGCGACGGCGGCCCGCCCACGTGTCTCAGCTGCATGCGGCCCCCCGCGGGCAGGCGCGTGCGTTCCGGAACTATTTGTAGCGCCGGGAATACTGTCACCTACACACATTGAGGATTAAATACACACGTCCAAAGAGAACCAAATAAAAGAATGAAAGAGAATCATTTTAAACAATTGTACAAATAGTGTCGTATTTTTACTGTTTGGTGTTGAGACCTTGGAGTCGTAGGACGCAGTTGACAGTGCTTTTTTTGACGTGACAACGTCTTATAAATCGATGGAGCCGGCTGCACGCACAAAAAAACATGACTCATGTGCCGTTATCTCGCTGCCGTTACCTACCTCGCTCTGAGGCGTTCCATGTAAGGCTTGAAGTGCAAGCGAGAGTTGTCACGTTCAACTATCGTCAGTAAACCGACTTTACACACAACCAATGTTTTTTTAAGGAACTGTCATCTCGCCTTAACGACTCCATAGGTGATCCCAGGGCTGAGGGCCTAGACAGCTAACGCCAGTACCAAAGCGTTTAGTAAAGTCAATCCCGTGTATTTTGGACTCTTCTAATAGAATGTCACTTTGTCTACAGGCGCTGGTGTTTCATCTACCTCCCTCTTTCTAATATTACGTCTTCAGGCACCCACTCGATGCCCACCCAGTTTCGGCCCGACCGTAAGCCATATATGTTCATAATTTATGTAGAAGATTCGTTAAAAAATCGTATTTTTGTTTCACTTATATAGCAGCAATATAACGCAAAATTGACAAGGAAACTCTCTGGTTTTAATTTAGGGATAGTCACTGAGCTAGGCGGCATAACACCATTGAAACTCGGTACGCTAGAATCTCTAGATGTAGACAATTTTTCTTTGGCTAATGCAATAGACGTGTACCCTGGACAGTGCGGAAGGCGCGAAAAATGTCGCCAGTTTATGTGCCAAAAATGCTTGTTTTACCACCACCAGTAAGGACACGCTGTAGTTCACTAAGCAGCCACCTATAGAATTTTGACAGACAGCGCGAAAAAAGTTTACGTAAATCGTTCGAATGCCATATGGGCATTGGCCTGAGGTTTCTTAACGGTGACTCATGTACACAAACCACTTACCTCAACTTCAGGGCTCCAGACACCTCCCAAAGAAGCCCTGACCCGTCCGAAGCCCTCCTTCAGCCCGCACAGGCTTCCGTTCTTCATCGCCACGTCGCCACTGGTCTTCCAGTCGGGCTCGCGACTGGTGCTCAGGTATCGGTGCGATATGCCTTTCACCAAGGCGCTTACAGGAACGCAGCCTCCGACGCACACCGCACGGGCCGTGGACACTTCCACGCTGAGCACCTCTTCTATATTCACCTGTACAAAAGGAGAACATTACAAAAAACTGAAATAACGGAGCAATAGTTATTGTTTGTTTTGTCTCTTTCCTCTGAATTTCAAATTACTGTTGACAAACAAAGACAAAACATATTCCAACGCTATTTTATGTTTGTGAGTAAGGAGGGGTAAAACTGAAGAGGGCGCTGTGTGTTTGCTTCTTGTCAAAAGTTTGCTAGGTTCAATAGACTTAATGCAGAAACCGTATATGACGTGGACGACTTCTTTAAATTGAGACGCATTTAATTAATATTTAATTTTCTTTCCTGACATTCATTATTATGTAATTTATATGTTGTGACGAATTGTAGTATTTTTGTTTTATTTTATTATCTAACGAATTGAATTTACTTGAGAACGAACTTAATAATTAATATTAATTTACCTCAAATATGTACACCTAGCTTCTCTCGTATCTTTTGCACGCCAATTTGGCAGAATATGTTGTACTTGTATTATATTTAAGACCAATTATGTGACCCATATTCATGCAAAATAAATGATTTAGATTTGATTTTATTTTGAAAAAACTTCAATGAAAATAGTGTAGCTAGAAAGATTAACGGTGTATTTACACCACTATCCTATCACTGTGGCGATGTCCATTCCACTTTTGCCAGTGGAAAAGCTAATTTTGTCGCCTGTCAGGGCACGCCCTGCCCATATTGGCAGATAAGGGTTTTGTTTTTTTTTACTATACAGGCGAGCGCTTGACTGTGATCATACCTGATGTAAAGTGATGATACAGTCTAAGGTGGAACGCGCTTGACTAGGAAATGCCTATTCACTCTTGATTTGAAGGCGCCCAAGGTGTAAGTGGTGGAAAAGACAGTGCCTGGGAGGATATTCCAGACCTTTGCAGTGCGTATCAGGAACGAGGAATCAAACCGCTTCGTACGTGATAAATATTCTCACCTCAACCACTTGTTTCTGCCCGGCGACACACAAGTCTGACACGACCAAGTGATACACGCCAGGGGCCGGCACCGAGGCGGTCACGCTGCCGGCTTCGATGGAAGCTGTGACCCCCTTCGGCGTCTCCACGGTGTATTGACCACTGCCCCCCGTCACCGTGGCGATGTTGGACACGGTTTCGCCTTCCCACGCCAAGTTCACCTGTAAAAGATGTTGTAACTTATGAAGGAAATTATTTTTTGACAGATTTACGTCAAGGACCGAAAACAGAGTTCACAACGTCGTCGTGTTCACAATCTGCTTTTCACGTCGCTTACAAGGAAATTAAATAATTTACGTTTGGAGAGCGAAGGTCTATTCGATGGTTGGAAAAAAAATGGCGGAATTTATTTTTCTATAGAAAATATATGCGATACTGAAAAGACTATAACAAGTAGGGGAGATTAAAGGCTGTCGGTGATACATTTTTGAAGGCGGGAAGACAGCACACGGTTCGCATGTTGCCCGCGTCCTATTAGTACGAGTATAAATAATTGTGAGAACTTTAAAGATTTTATATACACCTAGAATAAACAAGAGTTTTAACAGCATTCAATATGAAAAAGTACATATTAATAATTATTAGGTACCTTCAACGGATCACATTTGAGCGGCGCCACAACCCTAGCCGGTATGCTCGCAGTGGCATCGGGTATGCTCGCCTTCAGGGATCCGCTCCAACCGATCGCCTGTTCAGTCGCCATTAACAACTGCAGACCAAAAAATATACACTTAGCGCAAACTTCTGCAATCCTTCTCCATGTAAACTTTTACCATTTCACAACCTTTCACGCGTTCTTTCATCAGGAACGACCAAGACTTTTAGACGCTGGTCACGGCGCGTATTTCTATAACAAAACGTTGTTCATTGTCTGGTAAAAACTAAAAACTTGAAGTCTATGCCATACCGTGACCAGTGTGCCGTAGCCTTTATTCGACGGCGGCGGGAAACGCTGCTTAGACGACGGAGTGACCTGCAGCCTTAGCTATATGACTTGTCTACCCTGGCGATCGCTCATTCTATAGCTACATGAAACTAAATTTAAAAAAAATGTAAGTGAATGACAATTATTGTCTTTGATAAGTCATGGATTATATCTCAACATTTTTTGAATTTCACTCCACTTAGATACTATGGAATGAGTGATCAAAAAGGTTTCTATGACGATCGTAATGTAAGTCATGTCTAAGGGCACTGGCCGGAGCGCGATGAATCTGAAAGTGGATCCCATACTCCCGCCAGCGGGTCTGTGGAGTCAATTTTTTAGTCAATTTTCAAGAGAGTGCAAGTCCCACATAACCCCTACGTTTCCACTAACAGAGGTATGCTTCAGGAATTTTCTTTCTATGAAAAAAGCTATTAAGCACTTCAAGAACAACAAAAAAACCTTATCTTACCTGATAATACTGCTGAGGCACAGGAACTTCGGCAAACTCTGGATTGGTTTTGACAAACAGCCTGTCAGTGGATTTATACTCTATTCCAACGTGGTAAGGTTGGACTTCCCACGACACTCGGGGCCCTTCCTCGTCTAGCAGTTGTCGCCCGATCGCATCTAGGAGAGTCACTTTTACTGACACTTCTTGATTTGGACGCAGCCATATTCTGTGAAAAAACATATTATACAGAATTAAATATGAAAAATTGAATAATATGCACCGATAAGGAACTTGAGGATATGGTCATCAGGGCATTTTACGCAAACCTTCTTTATGCAAAAAAATAGTATTCGACTTTCGAAATTTCCCACTAGCACACCACAATATGGCGGGAACCGTCGCCATGGAAACGTGCGTGAAGACTTTTGACAAGATAGTGATTTGTGGCAGGGTCGGCGGGCGCGGTCTATAAGCATTACTGCTGTAGGTTTACTACTGGCACTGTCGGTGTCAAACCATCTTTGGCACCGATAGACTGGCGACCATTGATCAACAATAATAAAAATGATATATACACCATAAAAATAAATGATCACGGACGATTTTTTTCTACCATAGGACCGCAAGACGCCGAGAGCGGTGGCATCATATTGTGGTTGACGATTATGTAGACGCTTATACGCTTGCGATTACCGCCGATGACAGAGGTTCATCGTCCAAAGTCAAAAGGAGCTATTATATGTATGCAGCAGCGCTAGGATACGCGCGTAGAGATATCGTGTCTCTCTCTACTTTTGTCGCTCTCTTTTCTCTTTTTGATCCAGGCAGAGAAAAGAGAGCGACAAAATAAAGATACATATCTCAACGTGCACATGATGCAAAGGCAGGAATAGGGCACTAGGGCTTTACTTCTTCTACAAGAATACATCACAGAACAGAACTTTGATGTGTTCTTGTAGGATCCAACTGTAGGCGAGGCTATTTCTTGGGAGTCAGCTCACCTCGGTCCGCCAGAGCAGTTCCCAGGAGTGTCGGGGGGCTCCAGCCGGACGCGGGACACGTGCGGCGCGCACGACACCTCCAGCTCGACTGACTCTCGCTCCTCGTCCGTGAACGACGACACCTCCAAGCGAGCGTCGCCTTTCTGTTGGAGAATTTTGATTAATGATAGCTATAATCCAATTATCAAAAATCCGTTTCGGAGCATTTTTGAATATTGTTATTTACGTTACATTAAAATAAAAAATTACGATTACATCCATTGTAGTTCCCGATAAAAATTAGAAAATGGAGAGTTTGGAGCAACTCGAAACAACTTTCTGTCAGGAAAATTTTATTCAATCGTGTTTCTGCTTCACAGCGATTTTAGATTAAAGATGACGTTTTAAAATACATGACGTTTAACGATAGAATGGATGGTCTATGGCTACCTTGTGCCAAGCAGAGAGCCAAGCCTCTAAGGCCAAACCTCGTATTTTGAGAGTAGAACCGTGCCAATGCACAATAGACATCGCTTTGGATATAAAAAGGAAGCAGGCGTTATTTTGCGGAAATCCATAATTACTATGATAGATTAATTTGTTTTGTTTAATACGTTTTTTGAAAAGATTCTGTATGGTACAATATGAATTGCTTTGGAATTTAAAAAAATGTACAAGGAATTAGTGACATATTCGCTCGATATGTTGATCACATGACTTATCAACAACAAAAGTCTATAGTAGAAAATATAGAATCAATAAAACAACATGGCTACGGCGTATTCTTTGCGATGAAAATGAAAATATTTATTTATTTTCACATAGGCCTAAATAACAGGCTCTTATGAAAAGTCAAAACTCTACCACCAGGTCCGGAAAGCAGGTTTGCACCGAGAAGAACTGGCAAGAAACTCGGCACTTGCTCTTTCAAAAATGTCATTGTTATAATACAAGATTTTTTATAAAGTATTAAAGATTATAACATATTTTTAAGGAGAAGGAAGCATATTTCTATCATTCCAAGAATCTTTGTCGTTAAGAAATTCTTCAATGGTATAGTAACCATGATTAATTAAATGTTTTTTGACAGTGTCTTTAAACCTGTGCAAAGGTAAGTCCAGAACAGACTTCGGGATCATATTGTAGAAGCGTACACTCAACCCCACAAATGACCTCTGTACCTTACGCAAACGGTGTGGCACTATAACCAACTTGTGTCCACCATTTCTAATTGGACGATTACTTATATCTATCCGTTGCTTATAATTATTAATATTTTGACGAACAAATAGTAAGCAATTATAAATGTATTGAGATGCCACTGTAAGAATACCTATTTTTAAATTTTTGGCGAAAAGATTCGCGTGGCTTCATTTTGTACATATATGGATCGATGAAACGACATTCACCTTTAGACACTTGAAGGTGAAGAGCTGTGCGTCGGGATGCCGGTAGGGCGCGAGCCCGTCCCTGTGGCTCAGCTCAGCGACGCTCGGCTCGCTCGACGCAGGCACTAGGGCTTCGCCCTCCGCTATCACCTGACAACACAAATCATACAATGATACAGAACAAGGAAAAGAGAATACAAGTACTGCATGCGGCATTTAAGTTTATAAAAATCGGTCAAGCCATTTTGTAGAATCTATATGTACTGATGTTATAGAGCTGAAGTTCGTTTGCTTGCTTGTTTGAACGCGCTAATCTCATAAGTATTGGTCCAAATTTAACAATACTTCTTTATGTTGGATATTGGATATGGTCCATTTATCCAGGCAAACTATAACATCACTATAAGAGCGAAGCATCAACTAAAATTTTTCAAAAACAGGAAAAATGGATCTTTTTGTAAAGTTTCTGCGGCGTACGCTGCGTAAATGGTAAAATTCCGCAAAAATTATGTATGACGGAATTTATCCTTTAAAAGTTTTCAAAGTAGTGCAAGACACCACATGCCTATCTTTGAAGCTTTTGTTATATTCACTAAAACCTTATTACGGCCACAACGCCAAATCGTATCAACGTGATTTTTGCAGAGTTGTACACGCTACTTTTTATATCAAAAAGAATCAATGAACGTCGCGGGATTAGTGAAAAACTGAAATATTATAATCTGAATAGATTTAGCTAGTATTAAAGAAGCTAGGCTACCGGTAAACTTGTGTATACTAGTGCGGGCATTAACAGGGCACTGTGGACTAAATCGACACATGAACAACCTGAAACTGAGAGATACAGACATGTGCAGACTCTGCAATGAGGCGGCGGAAACGCCGATGCACATGATCTGCTCCTGCCCAGCACTAATGCACAAGCGCAGCAATCTTCTGGGGAAATTCATACTGGACTCAATTGATGCTAAACTTCTTTCAGCCAAGAAGTTGCCGCTGATGCCTGGCGGCAACGAACATTGGCTGGGAACTTTAGATGGCGGCACGACAATAGATCGGGGACGGTCAATGTGACACCAGGGACCATGGAGACCTGAAGCTGCGATCAAGAAAGAAGAAGAAGTAGGCTACCGGTAAGGAGGCTCCGATGAGCGCGGCGGCCTGTTGCGGCCACAGCAGAGCAGGCGCAGCGCGCACGGCCACGCGCACCGCGTCGCCCGCGCGGCCGCGCGCCACGCGCACTGTGGACACGCCGCGCGCGCTCCAGTAGCACTGCAGCACGCAGCACGCGCCGTCTGAAGGGACATTATCAACAGCGACTATTAGTTATCACCCTACCCGCACAGCGATTTAACGTTCCGTCGCGATGGTATGTAGAACCGTTAAGGTTTGCCTACTCCTTCCAAGTTAGTACGATAGCACTTTGTGGCTGTATCGTTACTTACAATCAGGTAAGATTACAACCAAGTACTAGCTTGTTGTATGTAAAAAAACTTCCCCAAAACAAGCAGTGTAGCTCCAGTAGTAGTGTAAATTGTAAGGTTATGTTATTGAAGTAGGTACTGAGTATAAATGGTTACGGGTAGAATAATGAACTTACCCACAGGTTGTATCCAGGGGGCCGCAGTAACGTTTTGGGGCTCCGGGCCTTCCAGTAGAGAAACAGCAAATGAACCGCAATCACATCTTAGAAAAAAATCTTTGTGTCAATAAAATTTATAGCTTGCTTGACACTAAGGGAGAATAGGTCGTTTATGTTAACTAACAACAGGGTTGGGCCCAATACATTGCCTTGACGCACACCGAAATTCTACTATATCATTGAACAAATTATCAACCGTAATAATTTATTTACGGCCAGTCAGATTCCATTGGAACCATTGCAGAGGTATACCACGTATCTGCAACGCGTCTTATTTGTTGATCAGGATTTTCTTACAGTGTCAAAAGCCTTGGCTAAATCGAGAAAGACAAAAATACATCTATTTCCTGGATTCTTCTTGTGTGACTTTGTAGAAACAAAGTAAGGTCTCTGACCGCGTCTCCTATAAAACGATTAGCTCTGAAACCGTACTGAATTTTTGAAGATCAATGAATGAATCAATTTTTATAATATTATGTTATGCAAATTGTTTAAGTAGTTATTTTCAATAATTGTTCTTTATTGTGCATACATTTATAAGCTGTATCTCGGAGGCGGGCATAAATGGCTGCAACACAGTTCACACTATAGAAGCCATTAACGTGCCAATATTATGATTTATTCAAATTATGATTTTGTATCCTGTTCCTGCACTTAAACATAATATTGAATGTTTATATTGTAATCTAATCTATTATTTATAAATAGTATAATAGAATTGATCCTGTGATTAGATTTAAGAAATTTGGCAAATAAACTTTTATTATTTTTTTATGGATTGGAATTCAGTAATCTTCTTTCCAAGTCATGGAGCAATATTTTATGGACAGTCCTTTCAAATACGCCAACATGATTACTGGGCAAAGTAAGGCCTAACAACAGATGACTCAGGATGATGAGCCCAGTGCAAAAAAGTTTGGAAAATTAACAAAATATACGTACAACGTCTTCATTTGGGTTTCATTACGTAATTATTCGTTACCTGTAACTTAACACCTAGTGCGTCTAAACTCTATTCCTTCGGTTGTTTTCTTTTTGATACAAGATACAGATATAGCAATAGCAAGGGACCAGAGAGAGACAAACATAATGTCGTCTCTCTCTGGTAGGGCGCTATTGCTATATGTCTCATATGTGTCAAAAAGAAAATAAACAAATGGACAGGGTAAATAAAATAAAAAAAAGAGCCTTTATTCAGACTTGGTACACATTAACACTCAGCTAACAATTTAATCAGTTACAAAGAATAGTTTAAAACAGTATAAATTTCAAATATAAATTACATTACAGTTTTACTGCCTACATTTGGGTCGCACTACGTAATTATTCGTTACATGTAACTTAATTAATACCTATACGCGTGCGTCTATACTCTTTCCATTCGTTTATTTTCTCTTTGACACATGAAACAGATATAGCAATAGCGAGGGACCAGAGAGAGATAAAGGTAATGTGGTCTCTGTCTGGTCCTATATCTGTTTCATGTGTCAAACCGAAAACTGTTTGCCCATTTAATGCACAAGCTTTTCTTGTCCAAGTGCCACCGAGTATATTTATGTTATACATAATACTTACGTGTGAAAGTTATAGAGCTCTCCGGTGGACGGGTGCGCTGCGGTGAGCGCTACGTGCAGCTGATGCGGTCGGCCCACGCGAGCGAAGCCAGAACTCGACACTTGCACCAGATCTGGCACCGAGGACCATACTCTGTAGATAGATAGATAGATAAACACTTTATTGCAACTCGCATAGAGATCGAATTGTTCTGGTCCTCACAAAAGCTAAAGCATTTGGCTGTCCTGTGTACTCCAGGCATTGCGTCATGTTCGACAGTTAATTATTTAGTATTTAATTGTATGTATATATATTATTGCATATTATTGTTTTATGTATGTTAGTATATTATTATTATATATTATTGAATATTTATTGATAAAATTAATCTGATAGGAAAGATCTCTTTTTATGAAAGGGGACACCGAATTTTCAAATAAAAAATAAATAAAAAAAAAACACTTTATTGCACACCACAGAATAAAAATGTAAAAAAGAAGAAATAATGAAAACACAAACTTAGGGGTACAACATGGCGGCCTTATCGCTACATAGCGATTTCTTCCAGGCAAACAATGGCATGAAGAAATATTATACATTGGATACGAGTTAGGTGGTGCCAGAATAAATAAATATAATAAACTACTTACAATAAATTACTTATACTAAATATAACAACAATAAAACTACAACATAAACATTAAATATACTTGTACATATCTATAATATACATAATAAATATAAATAATACATAAACAATTAAAATAATTATAAAAATAATCCTCAAAATCACAAGAAAAAGAAGATATAATAAATATAACATATTTATAGGTGGCAGTAATTATTCATCAGCACCCAGGCAACTGAGATATAAAGTGCTCTTTAACTAGTCTTTTAAACTGTCCTATAGTCTGGGCCTCTCTGATATCGAGAGGTAGCTGACATTCCATAGTTTGATAGCCCGAACCGTAAAGGATTTATCAAAGAAGGAAGACTTATGGATAGGTATCATTAAAATAAGTTTCCTCGAAGAACGGAGCAGTTCTCCAGGTTGTCCTACGAAATTGAATTTCTCTTTCAAGTAAGGTGGTGCAGTAGGATGAAAGAGAACATAGTACAGAATGGAAAGGATGTGCAGATTCCGGCGAAGTCGGATAGGTAACCAATTAAGGCGAGAACGAAATTGAGATATATGGTCATCCGTCATATTTGCGTAACCCAAATATGAACTTAATAACAGAATTCTGGAGTCTCCAAGCTTACTTAATTAGTTTTCATTTAAGTCGACAATGCTTGCGTCAGCGTAATCAAGAATAGGAAGGAGAAGAGTCTGTGCGAGCATAATTTTAGTAGGAATTGGAAGAATAGATCGGAGGCGACGCAAAGAACCCAAGGATGCAAATAATTTCTTACTGACTTGCTTTAAATGTTGATCCCAGCTTAAGGTCCTATCAAGATACACTCCCAAATACTTTACGTACTTTACTGTACATAGATATTTTTTTTATCCTCTTGTGTCTGCGAATAGTCATTCAACTTTTATCACATGAGCACGTGAGCTCATACATAGATAAATAAAAAAAAAAACTATGAAGGGTGCTCTTTTTACTCGCTCTTCCATACAAACGTATTAACTATTAGACCTATTTCTCTACTATATGCAGTAAGTAATAGATCTGAAACTACGGGCCGATTTTTCAATCACCAAGTAAACTGAGGAATGAATTTGAATTTATGCCATACAAAATCTGTCAACACGTCATATTTATTCCCCAGTTAATGTTTATCAGACGATTGAAAAATCAGCACTTAGCCAGATAGCGATTTATATCTCCATTGTCTATGGCTTAAAATAATAAATTTTGTAAAATTATATTTGCTTTGAAAGTTATGACCCAAAATGAAATCTGTACAGATTTTTCAAGATGTGACAGGTTTAATTTGCTTCGTATATTATATTTATGTACGTTAATACGTATGTATATTAAATATTTATCACTTATCTAGTACCCATAAGACAAGCTATCGCTTTCTTTGGGGCTAGATTGCGACGTGTGTAATGTCATAATGTATATTTATATTTAATTATTTATTAATTTATTACTTAACTCACCTGCCAACTGCGCGTATGTGTGGGTATTTAGTCAGATGAACACGAACTTCCATTTGTCCCATGTCACGAACAGTGAGCACGCCAGTGGGTGCAAGCGAGAAGGCATTATTCGCTATCTCGCTCTCTGACCACGTCACTGGTTCATCACCGCCGCCGCGATGTTTGAGTTGTATTTCCCTGGAAAAGTTTTAATATTATCATGATTATTTCATTTTTTAATCTTTCGATTGGTTTCAAAATCTGGGATCTGGTGTTTTAGAAGATGATTATTTCAAATGCCATTTCTGATATCCAATTTTGTAATACATAGTAGGTCCTACATGGGTTATAAAATACTTGTAGCAAGCAGTCACTGTCCGCGGGTCTGTAAAATTAGTAAACAGACCGCCTAGTTTGATCTGTCGTACTTATGAACTTTGCAGCTCAAACATCAGGTGCAGTCCTGTTTTCTCATTTTATTGCACCGTGGGCCGTAGTTTATAGGAGTTTTCCTTCCGTAAGCTTTTTGAGGATATCTTTTCTAAATAAATACACAAATAACAGAAAACAAAACCCGGCTGAGTTTGTTGTGGGCTTCTTCTCAGTGCAGGGCGCATTTGAACCCTCATAAACTTAGTTTTAAGTCGACTTGTAGTTATCACCATACATATGCGACAAATATCATATTGACGTTTTACAAGAGCCTGTACGTTAGGCCTATGTGAAATAAAGATATTTTGAATTTTGATTTTTTTTTTAAATATCAAAATTTGATCTGCTGTACAAAGACTGACGAGCTTTACTTGTGATTGTGATGCGTATTTGCTACATGAAAATCATTTTTTTAAAGTTTTTTTTTATTTAACATAAAAATTGCACCTCAGACTTTGTAAGATGAATAGTGAATGCTATGACTATGAGTAATGGAAATATTTTGTAAAAAAAAAACATACTGTATGGAATCAGTCCATGCCACAAAGAGTTCTGGAGGCACTACTGATAGAGGTTTGATTGCTACTGCAGATTCCTGTCCTTCTATCTGCAAAGAGCACAAAAAAATGTTGCATTCCATTTACAGGGAACACACTGGATTTTGAATACAATGGATTATTTGAAAATCCTTTAAGAATCCCAAGTTCTTACAAAATAAAACAAGGCATGTAAATGAAATTAATAATGAACAAGGCATGTATTTAAAATATTAGGGGGGAATTAGTTGAATAATCAGTCACACTAATATTATTATGTAAAGGCGAAACTTTTAATATAATATGCAACTGCTGATTGGGTATATTACACTACTTTTGAATTTAATAAAAATTTTAACTTTTTTTATTTACTAGTGTTGTACAGTGAAAAAGATATTAAAACCATCAAAAATTTACAAAACTACAGTCATTTTAATTTTGGAGTGTCTTCTATCCCTTTCTCGCAAAACGAAATTGCACGAAGCAGCACGAAGCTTCTACGGCATTAGTAAGGTGTGACGTCGCAATTCAATGTCGCTACCTCTGTCTAATCAGAAATATTTAAATGCAATAATAAAAAATTGGAGTCAAATACCCAATTCGGCTGATTAGAATGGACACAGATTATTTTTTATTATGGAACCCTAGATTAGCACAGTGGCTACTTTTGTACCAGTATAACTTGATTTCCTTAAAATTGGTGAACAACACAATATGACACGGGCGGAGCTGCAAGCAAATGCTAGTAATATTATAAAATCATATCACAAACCTTCTTCATCAAAGCTCTACCAGCGATTGAATATAGTCTCGCCGAAACAGTAAAGTTGCCAGCGTTTTGAGCCATAGCTTCCGTTATAGTTCCATTGTCGTTTGACTTCAGTAGGTCTACATTGGCATCACCTTCTACTGATAACCTGAACGGAAAAATAAGTTATCAATCAAAAAATATTTTAAAAAAAGAAGTTAAATATGTCAAATTATTTATCTGTATTATTTTCAGCGAATCCTTTAATTTGATACCTATACTGTAGAAGTGCATTAAAAATAACTATATTCGGCGCGGCGAACCTTATCCCTATGACAGTTCGTGTTAGTGATGAGTCGTGTCTTTGGTCGTGTCGATAAATTTTTTTTTAGACAATGGCGTGGCTTGCATTCAGCCACGTTGGTAAACATGTTTTAAAAAATATTATAATGTGCAATTTTAATGTCCATTTTGTTATTGTTGTATTAATTTAAGATTTTTGAAATAGATTAAGTAGGTAAGTAAAACGAAAGTTTCCAACCTTCTTATTTTCTAATAATGTTTAACCCGGTAAACACGTTTTTGCTATATAAGTATATATTTTATCATGAAAATGAATGTTCCCCATTTATTTATTTTGTCTGAAAAAAATTTGTGTAGGTTATAAATATTATAGGATATATTTAGATATAGCCACACTATTTGGTCGGTCACTACGACGCGACGCGCGCGATCGCTCGGCACACTCGTTTCCATTACCGACATTTTTTTATCGATACTTGTCGCCCTAGTCAATAAACGTCACACGGCGTAAGTTTTGCAGGACGTAAACATAAATTCAGATTCAGATAACTACTTGTAAATGTTAAGAATTGTTAAAAATATCAACGGAATATCATTACTAATGGTATAAAGCTACGTAAAATTTATAAATGGCATTTTTAGACGCCCCCAATATGATCCCAATTTAATGGTGACGCCACTACAATGTTATATGGTGACATTAGCTGTCAGTGTCATAGGGATCAAGGTTCGCCGCGCCGAGTATAATCTGCCATCTTGGGTGTTCCACCATGTTGGATTTAAATGACGTCACATCAGCTAACCATTACATTGGCGCCAATTTTTTTTTGTGCAAAATATCTAAACTAAATTACTTTAAATTAGCGTTATTCTTTTCCATGGGGAACAGGATAGCACTATTTTAAATTAGTTTAGAGATTTTGAGTATCAGTTGAGATTTTGCGCAAAAAAATCAGCATCATTGTTATCTAAACTTAATGTATACATTTCAGCTCAATCAGTTGAAAATATCTGCTTCAAATTTGAATAGCAAGATTCTACCCAAAGATAATATCATTTCAAGTTAAATATAGATATTTCAATCCACGAAGACGCGCCCCACTCTGTCATAATCGCTTATGTTTCATTCGATTCAAATGGAGTTTGACACAGTGGGGCGCATCATCGTGGATTGAGATATCTACAAAAGCTTGTAAAGAATAAAATAGAATCATCCTAAACTTATAGACCGGGGCCGATAATTTTTAAAACATAAAAAAATAAAAGTAGGATGAAACCCATTACAAAAGGAGGAGAATATTATAAAAATTAAAGAAAAATTATTTACGGGCGATCTGAGGTCAGGAAGGGGGTGGGGGTGAGTTTTTAAGGGTAAAAAACGGTTTTTCTCGATTTCCAGCAAAACTCACCATCGGAAAGAAGAGATTTCAATGAATAGAAAACATACCAACTTTTTGAAAAAAGCTAATATTTTGACAGGTGAATTTTCGATCGAAAATGAGGGTGCTTTTTCGATATTAATTCAAAATAAGGTGAAAAAAATAAATATTTTTAAGTCAAATAAATTACAGCGTATTTGGGATATAAAAAGGTACGTTTTCACCAAATTTCGTGAAAAAAAAAATTTTTTTTGTAAAAGATAAAAATAAAAAACCAAAAACTTGGTTTTTTTGAATTTTTCACATAAATTTTTAGGTTATGTGAAAAAAGTGTAAATACAAAAGTTTTAGATCTTTTTATTACCTACAACTTTGTTATTTGACTTTTTCCTTAGGACTTTTAGTTTTGCTGGAAATCGAGAAAAACCCGACCTCAGATCGCCCGCAAATTACTATTTTTCTTTTTTTATTGTTTTTAAAGCTATCTACCCTGGTCTATTAGTTCTGAGTCAACAAACAGTTAACCCATTAAGAAATTGCATTTTTATTGACTTTTCATGAGTGCTTAAAAGTTAGATCTATTTGAAATAATCAAGATTTTGATTGATTTTGAAAAGCTCAAACCTTATCAACATTTCTTGCCCCACTGTCAAAGGGTGGCCAGCTTCGTCATATACCACACAGTATATGTTAAACTCCTCTCCGTAAACAACTAGATTGTGCGGCCGTATCATGACCTTAATAGAATGAGGTTCCACCACATTTAATACGGCCTTAGAGACCTCTGTGACTCCTGAAATTGAATTACAAAAAATTGGTTAAATTTATACTTAAAACTAGTAAAATTCAAGTTACCGACGGTAAGTTATCCCTCCAAGTAAACGATTATGGGTCTCGCTACGATTTTTACACACTGACATAGCGCATTGAGGCATTTTAATATTTTTTATAGCACGATATTGTATGCATTTTTGACAGCGACTGAATGTACATGTGGAGCAAGAAAGTTAAATTACTACTAGTGGCGACACGGGTAACGCCCACATACTACGTCTAGTGTCGTTTGTTTACTGTGCACAGCTCTATGATTTAAATTACGTGTGATTTTGGTACCATTTTTTAAAAGACAATTTGTACGTAATGGAGGCTTTTATAGAAGAGCTTTAGGTAGGTTAGAATTTCGATATTCTCAGCCTACTCATTTCACAGTTAGGCACAGGTTTTTTACATTACATTCAAGCCTTAAAACCACCATTCAGCTCAAAGGTAGGTTAGCCTCAACTAATAATTTTCTAAGTGGCACCTTAACATGTTAATTACATCAGACCTTGTAATAAGTAAGATTTCTACCTGACATTAAGTACAAGTGAGATGTTCCAAGCTCTGTGCCTCGGACTAGACTTATTGTGTCTTCCAGAGCTGCCACTCCAGTGTCGTCTATCTTCATAGTGTAAGTGTAGTGTGTTTCAGCTACATCTTGGATAGTCAAACGGCCGGCACGTACTCTTACCACTCTGCAACAAAGTTGAATATGACGTATGACATAAAACACAATTCATTTCCGAATAATTAAGTACAAGTGCACTAACTATTTTGCAAGTGCGTTTAACATGATATTAAATTTATAATACAGTATTATAAATGTACTCATAACCAAACCGAAGGTAGAATATCAACTCCAGCTAAAATGAACAAGACCAGCAAACTCAAGTATGCACGACGAGTGAGATCAGACTCAATTTCAAGAGGAAATACACAAACACAATAACGACTAACCACTACCCGGAAGCCACAAACAGCAAACACAAACAAATATATAAATAACAATAGAATAAATACTACTTCTCCAAGACGGCTGGTCACCGCGGGGAAGAATGACCATCCCTCCAAGAAGGAAAAACAAAGGTAACTGTTTACACATATGCACACTGAACACATTAACATTGAGAACAGAGGAAAGCCTTAATCTAATAGAAAAATACAACCAAATAGAAACAAAACTCAAAGAAATAACTAAATCCATTCCTAAGAACAACAAATCTCAAGATATAAGCGAAAAAACTTTGGAACTCTTGGAAAAAAAGAAAAATACTAAGAGAGGTCAAGAAAATAGAGTAACGCATAAGAATTGGAGGAGGCCTTTGCCGAAAGGCACTCCAAAATTAGGGACATCATTTGAAATTTTAGATAATAATTTATGTAAAAATGTCACTAATTCTGGTGAAAATAAAAGGCTATTTTATTTTATTATAAATGTAATATTACAGTACAAACTTGATTAGTGGGACTTTATTGTTGCTGTTAGGTATTCGGAAAATCGAAAATTCACTTAATTGAATGTTCGAAAAAAAGCGAGATTTGGGCTATGTAGTACCACAGGTAGTATAGGTCGCACAGCGAGAGTTGAGGCGAACAACACAAGCAAAGTTTATGTATCTGTACACGCTCGATGCGCTGACGTCTTGCAGTGCTTCCCGCTTGCACAAATCAGTAATAATTAGCAAGAGCGAGATAGCTAGTGCTTTTGACATTTGAAAGAGACTGATACAGAGTGTTGTATGAAAACTAAGCATATTATTAGAAAATTATTTTGCGCTTATATTATTGGAATTTTTAGGATTTGTTTTTTGAAGGCGGTTCACTTTTTTTTTTAATAGAAGTTGAGTTATAATTTTGTTTTGATTGTGATTTTGCTTTTATAACAATACAACGTTAGATTTAAATATTACTCATTATAAAATACTTATCATTTGTACCTATTGACACAGAATACCATAATTTATACCTTATAGTCTATCTGTCAAGCAGTCAATCAATCAAACTACAAGCGATCAAGAGACATATTTCGGATAAGAAGTGCAAAATAAAAGGTTCATCAGGTATTTTATATTTTGTGACGGTATTACTATGGAATCTTCTTTTACACAAAAGGACGCGGCAAAACACTTCACGGACAAAGTCGCGAAAGTGTATTTGTGTTCAATTATTTAAGGTCTAATATAATTATGACTGAATTGTATAAACTGACGTCCCCTGTCTTACATCTTACAAAAATGAAACACCTTGTATGCAAATATTACGTTAGTGTGAGTGCCGTGTTCGCCTCAACTTTCGTTGTGCGACCTATACATAACGATATGTTTATTAAAATCAAGACATTAATAAAAGACCAGATATTACAGAGCAAAGAACAAGATATCGGTCTGTTATAGATAGTTCATGTAAAAATCTTATTTTTTATTTAAATTGGGTGCGATTGGTAGTCCGGATAATCGCGAATCCGTATACTGAGGTCTGGATAGTCAAAGTTTTACTGCATTTCAAACTTAGGTACCAAATTTTTTTTATTTTTTAAATGTTTCATGTGGATTGCCTTCCTTTTACTTGCAACAAAAGTAAGAGTTAAAAATTAAAAATCAAAACTCACTTGTAACGTATAGTGTCCCCCAGCGCGACGTACGCCACAGCAGGCGTCAAAACAACGCTCGCGACCACTTGTAAATTGAAACTTGTGCATATGTCTCCAAGACACGCAGTCACTTTAGCTTCTCCCATGGCCTGTCCATACAGCAGCACGGAATGGGATTTGAGGCCTTTGGCTTCCAGTTTTTCGATGCCTTTTGGCGCTTCATAATCTGTGTCGCTCCAACGGACAAATCTGACGTGATAAAATATGTTTTAGTTAAATAAATGGAAAGAAAACTTCTATACCAGCACCTCTAGTTCGCTGCTAAAAAGATCGAAATGGAACGAAATTCAAACCCCCTTCGCACACTACTCGTAAACGTAAGCGTATTGTCATACGCGCGTACGACGAGAGCAGTACGAGCATAATATGTTCACACGTTTCCAGAGACGAAGCAGTGTTGCAGCGAATCGTAGGAGGCGTTATTGTCATACTGTTATGCGTAGGGCCAAAGATGTATGAAAATTATTGCTATGATCGCTACTAACAGCGTGCATTCCTATACCTTCTTTGAATTTCGTTCGAAACCGATACAAAAGCAGTCATACACAACGCGATAGCGAATAGTCGTTGCTCGCGATGTAAGCAATTCCAAAACAGGATGGCGATGCACGGCAGGCCTACCGTTAAGCCTTGTATTTACAGGCTTCACACACTTTTGAGAACATTATGTATATTTGTCTTACATACTTTCACACTATTTTCAAACAAACACAAGGCATTAAGCACTATTTATTGCACAAAAGAAAGTTGGTTTATGTATGTATGAATATTGTGTTTGTTACATCTTCCCCAACATTTAAACAGAACTGAAAGGGTTAAAATTTGGAAAATTAATCTTCAAATCCTAGAATAATTTTCAGTTTCCACAGGATATTTGTATAAAACAAAATGTATGCAAGCAAAATTATAGATACAGCTAGATAATACTTATGTGATTAAAAGTTATGGATAATTTTCTTACAAATTATGGATAAAATACTTACGTAACTAGAGGATCTTCACCATAACTGTTGCCTACATTTTCCACAGTCCATGTAAAGCTTACTCCTTCCAAAGTTGAAAATGTATTACCTAAAATAACACTAAATCATAAATGTCATTAAGAAATATTATGAGAAAAATATGGTATAGTACAGCACAATAATAGAAACCTATGATAGAAACAGTACATTTTAGGAAGATAATTTGATAGAGTAAGGACAATAATTACTTATATTTTGTTAAAGTCATCTTAGCAAAGAACACAATATGGTTTTTATAATAAATCATTTTTTAAGAATAAAACACAAAAATACCTTGATCATCATTTGCAACAACTTCAAAGGCCTCTGGCGCTTCTTCCAAATAAAGCTTCCATGTTGTACTCACAATTTTTAAAGAGCTGATTTTATCAATATCAACATCTCCACGCAGGATCTAGAATAAATTGCAGTTTTAAATTTTATTTATCTTTAACCTGATATCTACCAAACTATTAATATTTCTATATAATATAGAAGAATGAAACGATGAATTAAATTTTGAACTCAATTTTGCTGTTATAATTACTGAAATACATGTTTTGTAATGGGAATTGTAGCCTCAAGAAGAAGTAAAGGAGCTCAAAAAACCCTTTATTCATCACCCTCTCCTACTCATCCCCCCTAAGGGTCAGTCGACAGAGCTTTAAACTCTTGAGGTTAAGGCATTCAGTCTTTCCCTTACTCTTTTCAAGGCTCGGTCGACGAAGCCCCGCTACGCGGGGCTCCTATTTCTGGGTGGTCATAAAAGAAAATAACCACTCAGAAGGCCTGCAAGACCCGCCATCCTCTTCGTCACCTATCCATTATCCGAGTCGGGGTGCCCCAGTCCCGAGCTCGCTTCGCTCGCTCTACATCCTAAGTGGTTTGTGTCAAAAATTGAATCTGTTGTTAATACTACAAATAACATATTTAAAAAGTTCCGTGGCCTATTTTTTTGTCGGTACAACAAAATAAATGTGTGGTGTTCCATCTCGTCCTACTGTATCCCCCGAAAGTCATCCTAACTTCGAACAAAGACCGCCCGATTTATACTGAAAGCCATATAGATAGAATTATTGTTTTTTGAAAATCTCGAAAACAGTGCGTTACCTTGTAATGCAAATAGTATTGTTATAATCAGGGACCAAACCTCTACCAAATACAACTCCTTTCCCCGAACTCCTGCCAAAGGAAAGTAAATCCAACCCAAAAATTGAGGTACAGAAACCTAAAGAACGCGTCCAAAGAGAGCAGGATCATATTCCCGCCAATTTCTTCAAACTCATCTCACCTCTCCAGTGTTGACTTCTTCTGCGAAAATGATAACAGAACTGGGTGGTACACATGTCTTGGACACGGAGACACGAGCGGCGCGCGAGCAGTGGCCCCACGTATCGCTATACAAGGCCTCGAGATTAATGATGTCATCTCTAGAAGAACTCCTAAAACGGAGCAACATCCCAAGATTAATACGAAATAACTGTTAGAAATTTTACACAAAACGTTTTGAATGATACTTACCAGCTATAGCAATCCCCTTCATGTATTTCAAAAGTGAAATTCATGTTCAAATTTTCAAGCCATGGGAGCAAAACTCGCGGCGTGTTTATTTTAGCACAGTCACATGCTGGTGTGCAAAAGTTCAAAGCTAGCACAGAAATTATTATTTTCGCTAGATACCTCATTTTAAACTTGAACGTTTCACATGGGAAAGATTTATTTTCATGAATAACCTATAACCTTTCCTGCGTCCACGCGCTCTACCGTTGATTAATATTTGTAGGTACTTGAATATTTGTTTTGGCGACTTTTTGGTTCCTTCCACTTCTTTCGCGATTGCCATAGAGTTTATTTATTACTTTACTCTCAGACTCTCTGAGTTGAAGTAGGTACATAGCGATTGCGCCCGGTGGCGGCAGCATAGACAACCACAGCAGAGAGGGCGGCAGTTTTTGACTTTCGTCAACTGTCAAGTCAAACGTCTATTGTCTAATGTCAAAAATTCTGTACAAAAACCTCAGACAAAAACATTGTAAAAAAAATCTTGGGAAAACGTTTTGAAACGGAAAAGTGAGTCTATTTCTGTGGTGTATTTATGTCTGTGATTTTATTTCTATGTGACATTCAAATGCGCAAGAGCCTTCACTTTGACTCATTTTTGACTTTATACACGGTAGGTATAATATAATACCTATCCTCTAGTTTTGTGGTCTGTGCAAGGTATAATTTTTGTCATTCAGTGTTGCCAACTCTAAATCATAGGTAGGTAGGTGCTAGATGATGACATCTCAATGATGACAGAAATAGTGCTAGAATTAGAAATTAAAAAGAAACAACAACAACACAAATATTTTCATGAAATAGTATTTATTTGTTAGTATAAATTTTATTTTATTTATTTTTGTTTGTTGTTGTTGTAAATTATTTCATTTTGATATTATAAACTAAAATTGACAGCTGTTTTCGAGTAATGCGTGCGAGTGAGAGGGCACCTAAGATGTTACAGCAACACAGAACACATATTATAGTCTCTAACGAGAGAACGTTATTCCGTGCCCGATCATCAATAGCATAGACCATAAATCTTATAATCTACAGCAAAACTTTAAAGACCAGAGCCACCATATAGCCACAAGTTAAAAGAAAAAAAAAACAGCATGCAGCATGTCACCAGAAGTATGAAATAGGTAGTGCTAGATTTGGTGCTAGGTGCTAAGCGTAAAATTTCAGTGTTAAACGTATGAAAATAGGGCTGTCTCCTGATTCTGAGGCTAGATCTAGCATACCCTAATGGGGATGTCCACTGCGCTTTTATCACTATAGAGGGCGCATCGTCGCAATGGCCAATGCTAGCTGTCAACTACATAGTTTGTTTTGTTTACGTGACACTCGGAGCAATTAACATTTTGTTAAATCTCTACCATGCCACTTTGTTCTGTACCAGGATGTAATATCAGCGGTGTGCATTTATTCCCAAAAAATCCTGCATTAAAAAAACGATAGGAGAACGCTATACGACGAAAGAATTCTGTGGCCACTGTTAATTCTAGGTTATGTCGGAATCACTTCAAAGATACTGATTATGTTGGAGAATCCGCTTATACTGGTGAGTTGTTTCGTATTTCATTTCATAACTAATCCAACTTTTAAACAGATTTCATAATATAATTAATTGGATAATAAGTATAGTGTTTATATTCTGTTGTTTTTTCAGGACGCTTACAGCAACGCAAGTACTTGAAAAAAGGAACAGTTCCAAGTATTTTTCCCTGGACAAACATTGGTAGCGCAGCCCCATCCATCAGAGCACAACGTTACCAAAGAAGAACTAGACGTCAGTTAGATTTTGCCTCCACCAGTGAAGAACTGCGTTCAAGTGTAAATAATGTAGATAATGTAAATAATGTACATGATTTAAATAATGTAGATAATGAAATAGTTTTAAGTATGTCACCAGTAAGAGAAATTTTCGAAGAAAGCCATAAGACAACTTCAACACAAACTATTTCTGGACAGCCCAGTTTCTCTATAGAAAATATTCGTCGCTTTCCCCATATGGTGCATTATTATACAGGACTGGAAAGTTACGACAAATTCTTGCTTGCTTTGAGTACATTGAGTCCTATGTGCAATGCCTTGAATTATAGGGAAAGCAAGGTTGTCAATGTGAGCATTCCAGATCAACTTTTAATAACATTTATTAAGTTGAGATGTAATAAACCTGACATAGAACTATCTTTTATGTTTGGCATATCACATTCCAATGTGTCAAATATATTTGTGACATGGATTAATTTCATGCATGATGTGTGGTCATGCGTAGACTTATGGCCCAGTAAAAACCTCGTACAATATTATATGCCAGATCAGTTTAAAAAAGATTTTATGTCCACTAGAATCATTATTGATACAACAGAGTTTCCTATATGTAAACCTAGTAATCCTATAGCCCAGCAAGCAACATTTAGTACTTATAAAAACAAAAATACTCTGAAAGTCATGTTAGGATCAACACCGGGAGGTCTGATATCACATATTTCAGAAGCTTACGGTGGATCTGTAAGTGATCGCCAAATAATTGAAAGAAGCAATTTGCTACAAAAATGTGATGATGGGGATTCAATCATGGCTGATAGGGGTTTTAATGTACAAGATATTTTTGCACAAAAAAACATTAAACTAAATATTCCTGCTTTTTTAAAAGGAAGATCTCAATTACCTGGATTGCAACTAATCCAAGATCGTAAGCTTGCAAGTAAAAGGGTGCATATTGAGCGCATCATTGGACTTACAAAAACATTTAAAATATTAAAGTCAGAATTAAGCCCTTATTATACACCATTAGGTTCGAAAATTATGTTTGTTTGTGCAATGTTATGTAATTTTAGGGAAAAAATAATAAAATAAATAAATCCACATGAAAAATGTTTTATTTTTTAATTAATACACTGTAGTCCTTATAGTAAAACTTATCTAAAAAAGCATTTTTAAAATAATTGAAATAAAAAAAATCCAGCTTTTGCAACATCTCTTGAATAAAAGTGTCATCTCTTTCTATAAATATGACTTCCATTGACTTAAATGTGAAAACAAGTAAATTACAGAATTTTCTCTGTGTAACATATAGCTGCCCCTGAATTTGAGAATAATAAATATTGTTTTTTTTTTAAAGTCAGAACACCATTTATTTAGGAAAGGTATGGCACAGATTCTGGCGTCACTTCTCTGTACCTTACTGTGTAGGGACACTTGACTTCAATGATGGTTTCGGGCCCCAAAAGACCATCAGGAGATGCACCCAAATAAGGCCTTTCTATTGAAATATATAAACCACATTTCTCTACTACCAAATCTGTAATCTCCTCATATTTTTTGATTGCCACATCTTCATTTATAATGCCATGAGTACAAGCCTTTGATTTAAAAGCTTCTTTATTTAAAATTTGGTTGGCATATGTGGGCATTGTTGTTTGCCTAAGGTGGCAAACTGTGTGGAAAATGCTAGCGGTTATTCTGATTTTTCTATGATAATGCCATTCCTTATTTTTATATTGGCCTCTGGTGGATTTTTCAACCTCAATAACTTTTTCTTTAGTAATATCAACTAAGTAATTCATTTTTAAGATTCTATCTATAGGACCATCAGCTTCATACAAATGGTCATTTTGAATAGCCATTGGATTTGCTGGCTCAAATAATTGCTTCAGAGGCATTGAGGAGTTCTGGAAGTTTATGATTTTGTTCCTGAACTGTATGTTATATTCCTGTTTATTAATTTGTTCCACAGGATATGGAGAGAAGATTATTATTATTATTTCCATATTTAATTTAACTCTCACACCCGGCACATGATAAATATATATAAAAACCAAAGACCAAAGACATATAATAAACTTACTTAAATACGCAAAATTTAAATAAACATACATATACGCTACACACATACATATATGTGCCGGGCGGAGGACTACACCCCGGCAGGGGAGACCAAACGGCCGGGGGTCAGGGCGACAGGCTAAGAAACCGACGGACAATCCTAGCCGAGTCGAGCACCACCGCCCTCTGCATCTTGGCCGCAAGTGAATTGCCACGGAAACCCAGCCGCCGCAGATGGTGAGCGAGGCTGACTGGGATTAAACCGTTGGCAGAAATCACGATAGGGATGGTTTCAGTGGATTCCACGTGCCACATGGCGGAAACCTCGTGAGACAGATCCAGATACTTTCGTTTTTTCTCCGTCTCAGCTCTCACGAGGTTCCCGTCATACGGGATTGTGATGTCCACTAAAAACACCCGCGACTGTGCCCGGTCCATCACCACGATATCAGGCTTGTTAGCCAAGATAGTCCTGTCCGTGATGATTGACCGGTCCCAATAGAGCCGGACGCCGCCGCGCTCGAGGACAGGGACCGGCGTGTACCTGTAATAGGGCACCCTCTCATCCAAGAGTCCGTACTTAAGAGCAAGCTCTTGGTGTAGGATTTTGGCTGCTTGGTTGTGCCTGTGCAAATACTCAGTGTTGGCAAGCGCCGAACAGCCCGAAAGCACATGTCTGAGTGACTCACCGGGATGGCGACAAGCTCGGCAAATGTCCTGAGTGCCATCCTTCAGAATGTACTTTCGGTAGTTCCGCGTCTTAACCACCTGATCCTGTATTGCACAGACAAAACCCTCGGTTTCCCCAAAGAGGTCACCGAAACGCAGCCACTGCACGGACGCTTTTCTATCCACGTGGGGCTCATGAAGAGCCTTAAAAAAGCGTCCGTGCAGCTCCTTCTCCTTCCATACGGACTCCCGGTCAGAGGTGCTAAGCACAACCGGTCTCTGCCACTCGGCGTTGGCCAAAGATAGGGGGGTCAGTCCTTTATCACATTCTACGACTTCCCTATGCATCGGAGACTCCCTTTTCGCCCTAAAGTAAGTTCAGAGGCTGGATATCTCCCGATTGTGCATGGTCTTGACGTTGAGCATGCCTCGACCACCACACTTCCGGGGGATATACAGCCTCATCACAGAAGACTTCGGGTGGTGCATACGATGGGTAGTCATAGTTGTGCGGACTTTCCTATCCAGGGCATCTAGCTCGGTCTGAGTCCATCTGAGCACGCCAAAGGTGTACATGAGGACGGGCATGACCCAGCCGTTATAGGCTCGGACTTTATTGGCACCCGACAAATAACTCTTACAGATCTTTGCCAGGCGCCTAAAAAAGACCTCGCAAACTGACTGTTTCACGTCCGCCTCCTGAATCCCTAAAGATTGTGACATGCCCAGATACCGGTATGACTCAGCCTCGGAGAGGGTCTTGATGCTCAAAGGCTCGAGACTGATCTCGGCCGAGCGAGCGACCTGTCCCCTCTCCACATGCAGGACCGCAGACTTGTCCACCCCAAGTTCCATTCTGATGGAATTGCTGAACTCAGTGGTTATGTTCAACAATTCCTGCAGACGGGAAGCGCTGGGTGCCATCAGCTTGAGGTCATCCATGTAGAGAAGGTGAGGTACCTTCGGCCCCCCTCTCCGAAACTGAAAACCTGTCCCGGAACCCTCCAGCAATGTGCTAAGGGGGTTCAGAGCCAGGCAAAACCAAAGTGGACTCAAACAATCGCCCTGAAAGATACCCCGCCTTATCCTGATTCGGTCATCCGCAGCCGCCAGCCGCTCGCCATGGAGATAAAGGATCGTACTCCATTGCCCCATACATTCTCCGAGGAAGTCTCGAACTGCACAATCAACTTTATACAGCTCGAGGACCCTCAGGAGCCATGAATGAGGCACCGAGTCGAACGCCTTTTTATAGTCAATCCAGGCGGCGGAAAAGTTCCGGCGGCTGCGTTTGACCAACTGGCCTGCGACGGAGTCGATGAGAAGGAGCTCCTTAGTACCGCGACTACCACCCCTACACCCGTTCTGAGCCCCAGACATGATCCCGTGGCTGTCGACATGACGGGTAATTTTGGAGCTCAGAACAGATGTAAGTGTCTTATAGATGGTAGTAAGACACGTAATGGGGCGGTACTTAGACGGGTCAGCGGTATCTGTGGTCTTTGGAGCTAAATGAGTGATCCCGGTGGTGAAAAGGTTTGGGAGCGCCCTTTGCTCAAGAGCGCCTTGAAATTGTCGAGCCAAGGTCGCATGGCAAGCCGAGAAACCCTTTAGCCAGTAGTGATGCAGTCCGTCAGGCCCCGGACTTTTCCAGTTTGGGGCCCGCCTCACCGCACCAGCTACATCCTCCGCGGAGATGGCAACCGGGTTCATCGGCTCTATCGAGGCACATGCTTCCTCTACCGCCGCAATCCAAGGGCCCTCTTCATGCTCCACCTCTGTCGACCAGACACTGCGCCAGAAAGCGACTAGGTCAGCCGTGTCTGGTCGCTGAGGGGTGGAGCAGACTGCTGGGCACTCCAGCTTTCTGTAGAACCTTTTCTGATCACTCACGAAGAGGCGATTTTGCTGAAATCGCTCAACTCTTTCCGAGTACCGCCGAATGCGGTTCCCCCATGCAGCGATTTTCTGCTTCAGGTCGTCGATGCGCTCCGTTAGTTTTTGAGCTATGTCGGGCTGGTCTAGGCGAACCCCCAGCCCATTAAAAGCTATTCTAACAGAGCGCACAATCCTTGGCCTTGTGTTGCCCGACCTGAAGCTTTGCAGTCTGCCAATGAGGCCTCTGGCGAGGGTGATACGTCGTTCTATTCTCTTCTTCCAGGCAGGTTCTGCACTGGATCTAGCGGCACACCGTCCAGGTTTTTTGGCTTTGACGCCAATAAAACGATGGACGGCTAAGGCTGCGCCGAAGAGAATAGAAGCTGTATCATCCAGACCAGTGCTGCTCTCTAGATGTTGTGGCAGCATTTGGTTAATGGCCTCAATGACATCCCGCGTCGCTACATTTAGCGAGAGCCGGGAGAGCCGCGGACGTTCCTCTAGAGGAGCAACTCGGATTTCAGCAATCGTCTCTTCTAAAATCCTTCTCATCCGCTCTAAATCCAGGAAGACTGTTCCCTCAGTGGTCTCCTCCACGGGCAAATCTTGAGACACTGTTACGGTCTCGGTCTCTTCGCGGCTAGGTGGCGCAGGAGACACGATTTGCGGCGTGGTTGAGGTTGTCACGTCGGGAACAGCCTCACGTCGTAACCGTTCGAGCTCGGCTGCGTCAAAGATGTTAGAGCGCAGAATATACCGAGCCCGATCTGCCAGGTTTTGTTCCGTGACAGCTAACCGCGGCTTATTATTATTATTATTATAGCTTTATTTTCCACATAACAAAAAATATATAACAGAGTTAATTAAATGAAATATTTCTTTTATTTTTCCTTGTTATGAAGCCCCTTCTTGGGTAAAAGCCTCCTCCATCCTTTTCCACCTTTCTCTGTTCTTGGCCAAATGCATCCAACTTGTTCCTGCTATTTTTATTATATCATCGGCCCATCTTTTCTTCTGTCTTCCCACACTTCTTTTGCCTTTTGGGCCCAACCATTTAGTAGTTCGGTAAGTCCATCTCTCATCCTTATATCTGGACAAATGTCCTGCCCAATTCCACTTTTGTTTCAAACTAAAAAGAAGGGCGTCAGTTAGTTTAGTTTTCATGCGGATGACTGAGTTCCTTGTTTTTTGTATTTTTCGTAGTTTAAGTATACTACGTTCCATTGCATGTTGACATGATGCAATTTTGTTCTTTACTTTTTCAGTAAAGACCCAAGTCTGGCTAGCGTAGGTTAGGCTCGGGAGAACACAAGAATCCATTATAGTCTTTTTTATACGGAGAGAAGATAATGTTTCTTAAATTCCTTTTTGTTGGCAACTTTTTTGCTTTTAAGGGTGTAGCTATATATTTCTTAGTAGGTTGGTGGAACGTTTGCAACTTTTGGGTAGTTACCTCATTCAAAATTAAAACCCTTTGCTGTGCCATATTTGCTACACCAAGTAACACAACACCTACATGTTTGCAATGGGCTTCATTTCCCTTACCCGCTGCACATTCACACTGTGATTCCAGTGGCTCTCCATCTTGAGCAAGTTTAATATTAACTTCATATTGAATTTGCTTCATTTGAGCTTTGCAAAAACCTAAAACCAACACAAATTTTACTAATTACCTATAACACAGTAAAATGTTCAACTATGTCAGTCAAAGCACCATAACACGGAACTGACCTTTAATAAATGTATAGCCCTCTACAGTTTTGCAGTATCTTAATATAAGTAAATAGCGATTCTCATATAATTTATTTGATTCACTTATACTTTTTTCAAATCTGCAACAAAATAAATAATATTATTACAAAGTACATAACTCTTAAGTCTGCTGCACACAAGTAGAGTAATCAGTAGAGCGAACTAGCATACTATTCTACTAGTAGGAGTACTACTACTACTACTAGCTTTCAACTACTCAACCAGTTTCAGTGGAGTAAATGTTTACATTTAAATATTTTTTTGTTATTAGAGTAATTACTAATTAGTGTTTCTTTGAGGGCTACATCACTTGTGGAGAATTATTATTGATCTGATCTATTTCTGGTTCATGAAGAAGAACAAATAAAGTTGTCAGCAAAACAATAAACAATGACACACATTCATGCAAATCTTAACAAGTTTTACTCTATGCGTACACACATGGGTCGAGTAGCCTGTAGAGTGGAGTCCAAGGTGCGGGAAGGCAAGTGGTAGAGAAGCTTGCCTGAAAATTAGAGTAGAGTTCCTAGCACTGCGGCACTCTCTACTCATTCAAATTTTAGTATTTTCACTTTACTAGTGCTGCCTACATTCCATTGTATAGTTAGTATTTTACTGTTTACACTACCCATGTACAACAGACTTAATAATTCAGTCATGGTTCTATCTTGTTTTCATGGATACATTTGGGTGAGATTTCTAAGGATGTCTGCTTAAGTGCTTAGAGCTTCACAGATGCTGTGAATCTGTCCTAATAACCCAATTATTGATTCAGCTCTGCTGTAACTGCAATGTATAGCAACTATGTAGGACAATATTATATTATAAAGAACTTGCCGATCAAAGAAGGCTTGAATATGGTGCTTTGTTATATCTGGCAAAACAGAAGTGGTATTAATGTCCCGGAAAGAATCTGCACTGGGAATCTCAATTTGTGTTGAAGTACTTCGAGTGTCAACTTGACCAAAGTTAAAATTGCGGTCATATGCCTCCAATCTGCAATAAAATAAATATACAACAGGTGAGTTTTTCGATATAATACTTACGATAAAAGTTACCATGAAACCCACGTATGTACTGATAACGCCTTTATATATTATGGGCAGTCATTGACTTCGTGGTTTCTCTTGTACTTAGCACATTCACATTAAAACGAAAATACACGAAAAATATAGATTACAAAGTAAAATTTAACTATTACCGTTCGATGAGGTTAGCTTTCTTTCCCGATAAAGCTGCACCTCTTTTCCTTAATTCTGCTTTAAGCTGTGGTACACTCAAGGAAGAATACATACTAATAAGTGAGTCACTCACGACAATTAACACGAAACAAGCTTTAAACAAAAAAAACAACACTCTTTAAATCTGACATCTGAAATGTCCTATTTTTGTTTTGGTCATTGTGCCGGTGCTGCCACCTACACTACACCTACATGAGTTTTGCGTGGAGATGGAGATCCCCATTACCAACCTACTCTATGATCTAGCACCAAAAGTGTTAAGTTGGCAGCACTGTTGTCATTTGACAAGTTTCTGTTCCACAGAGCTTCCACAACAGGAAACAACACAGAGTAGAGTACTGAGTTCGTACAGATTCAAAATATTATTGTCTTCATTGATCTGAGTACACCATGGATCTAATACACTAACACTGTTTTTTACTATAATTTAAATAAAAAATAGATAAAAACCTGCTTCCAGACCTATTTAGAGATCATACACTGAAACAATCGATCCAGCCGTTTCGGAGGAGTTTGGTAACAAAGAAAAGCGAGAGAATTTTATATATTAGAAAGAGAAAGATTATTATTTTGTCATAGCAATGATAATATGTAAATAAATAGGTACTTCGTAGTTATCGTTAGTTCATGCCATCTGTCCAACCTTGGGAGTACTGTTTTGAAGAAAGCGGGACGGAGATATTTTGTCGTGGCCAAAGGTCGTGGCCTCGGTCGTGGCGTTGAAAACGGGAAACATGAACTTACATGAAGTACCTAAAATTTTCGTTAGATGTCATAACTCATGGTTATCACCAGTGGCGTGTTTTAAGATTTAGCGCCCCGGGGCACGAAGGATTTGCCGCCCTATAGAAGTGAAGAATTGGACTTATTCTCGAACCGAAACGTTTTTTCCTTCATAGCTTTCAATATTTTTAAACAAGCAAGTGCGAGACGGATTTGTAACCTAACCTAACCTAACATCACGCAATTTTGTTTTTATTATTTTTTTATAAAGTTTTATTTTTATTGTTTGTTAATTTGTTATCACAAGAACCATAGTAATATACTAATACAATCCAGTTTATGAAAAGTTAAAGGATACAGCGATTGTTAAAATCAAGCTAAAACGCCGAAAAGTTTTTCATTTACTTAGTTTAGAGCTTATCACTGAATTTGACTGTTAAGAAACAAACGCGAGCAAAGCGAGCTTAAAGTTGGGAGTGGACTTGAAGTCACAAATAGCCGCGAATGAAGTGAACATGAATTTTATACAATATATTTTAATAACTAGAACGCGAGCGAAGCGAGCGCGAAATTTTCTGGTTTTTTTTTACGGTTTCGGTCCATTTCAAGCAGTGACGTAATCTCTATGTCTATTTCTATGCCTAAAAAAACTGTTTTAGTTGTTGCAGCGTAAGAGAGTTACAAACATACAAATATAAATACGTACACATTAACACACTTACATACAAACTATCACCTTTTTAATATTAGTGTGATGTGAGGCACGGCCGCAAATCTTTTACGTCTCGTGTCTTTGAACGCCTCACTCAGAATTCTATTCTTTGAACTATTTGCTGCGCTCAAGTCACCTTCAGTTCACAAGTTCACCAAATGTGTTTACAAAATATTGAATTATATATTCACTTTAAAAATAAATAGTTCATTTTAAATAAAACAAATATTTAAGGGGGTCTCCCGTACAATAAACGTTACATTTTTGCACGTTTTTGAATTTGTTGGGCAGGGGTTTTTAGTTACTTTAATACTATTCAGAATTGGTCTTGATAGTACGGAACCCTCAGTGCGCGAGCCCGTCTCGCACTACTAATAATTAACAATACGCCACAAGCTGATGTGAAGCTAAATAAAAAAATTGATTCTTTAAGCGCCCCTCTTCAATAACATATTTAATATTTTATATGCAATTACCGGCTTAGGGCCATCAATATAAGTATATAATTAGTGAATTTGAAATTATTCTGTTCGTTCATTCTGAAGTGAAACGACTTTAACGGGCCGCGTTCGTGAAGTTCCTATTTTACCATAAACCTGTAAGTAATGTACGTAGTTTTCAGTGTAAATCCGTTTTTTAACGAAAGCTTTTTGGTGGGTCACGTAACTTTTAGTGCAACAGCCAATTTGCCCCAGTCTTTGTTAAGGTTGGTTACAAAAATCACTTCTCGCCGCCCATAGTGTACTTATGTGACAAACTTACAGTTTTATTTTAACGCTGAGCCTAATTAGATATAACTTGTAACAACTTAAACACGAACTGCATCATCGCTTCGCGCCGCTCTAGTCCTGAATTGCCCGAACTCCTAAGTTGCGCAAGCAATGAAGTTCGATAGACATAACGCCACCCGTCATCCGCCCTCTCTAATATAAGTACGCTGGACTTCACACTATCAACGTAAAAAGGAAGACACTTGATTTTTGCCATTTTGGCGCTAATTCATAAAAACTCTGTGTTTTTTACTTAGGTATTATGCAGTACACTGATTTAAGTAATATAAAACTATACTTAAAAAAACATAAAAAAAATCTATCTCCCGCAACCAAGCCAAGCGCATAAGCATAACAAGGCTATAAGGTCGAATTGTTGCGTTAGTTGGCTTTAGAGTCTATGGAACTAAAATAAAATAACATTTACTTCGACGGTCATTTGCAACATAATGTTTATTTTATTACTAGGGAACTTTGAGGTAGGCGCTTCAAATCGGCACAAAAAATATACTATAAATTGTATAGGCTATTAAGTCCAGAGTGCTGATTCTAAACACATAAAATTTAGTTAGGTTTTTGATGTACATAATCAAGGAATATTGAAGAAGTTAAAAATGCCTTTCTTTTGATCTAATGTGGGATTTTTTTTTAATTTGTTCAGGCAAATGAATAAAGCTATCTCAAAAAAATCTAAAGCCGAGAGAGGCGCGGCTTGCGCCGCCCCTCGGAGGCAGCCGCTCTGGGCCATGGCCCACTTGTCCCTAGGGTAAATACGCCACTGGTTATCACTAATTTTAATAAAACCCTATAATATTACAAACATTATCATCAAGTACCGAACTACTATCTTTTTGAATCGATATAATATAACATATTACTATGCTAATATATTATTTATGTTATATTAGCATATTATGTATAGCAGATTACCTACCAGATTACAATAAAATTTTCTCACTACCTAAGGTAACCCTTTTTATTTTTAATATGTATGTATTTAAGGCGGTTCATGCGTTAGTATTATGCTTGAGTCAAAATTTACGATTTCCGAAGGAACATAAAATAGTTATGTGTTCAATTATAGATTAGATAATTGAATTCATATTATTTGGCATTTCATAATCTAGAACTTGTCTCAAAAATATTTTAAAATATGTGTATAACTTTCTCACTAGAACAGTTTTTGTATAGGCTGTTTGCTAAAATAGCGGTCGACGCTCTACGCAGATGCAAGATATTTGCCATGTTTCTTAACACAAACTTATAACAATGACATATTTAGAAAATTAATAACATTTACTAAAAATTGTCTCAAAAAAAACACGATTTTCCTAGATTTTCATTCAAAAACCATAAACCGAATAGTGCCATTTTTAGCATTTTTCGATAAATTAAACGTATTATTTTAGGATAAAATCCAAGATATTTTGTTATTTCTGAATTATAGTAATTTAATTCAATTAATATTCAATGTCACTGGTTATTTACTATAGTATTTTAATAAGTTGTATATTTATTTTACTATAAATTTTTTTGTAATACCATTTTCCGCGCAAAATTGCGTCAGCGGGAACGGAATTCCTTTTTTGTATGGAGCGACACGCGATTCACATCGTGCCGCATAAACGCTCTTAAAACTGTTCATATTTCAATATAACCTAGATGACTGGGTAATTATTTAAATTTCGTTTTTGTTTTTTTATATCCAAGTTGTTTTTGAAAATTACTATTTTGGATGGAGTTTGGAAAGCGAATAGGTAGGTATTCCTCAAAACAAAATTGACGCAGCAGTTCTATTACTTCATACTTTGGGCAAAGAATTAATTTAATTACCACACATATTTTAGAGATGGCGCTATAAAATTCATCTTATTTCATTTTATATAATACAACAAGAAAAACCACAGCATAGGTAAACTTATAAAAACCACAGCCAAAAAAATCATCCAAGTCGTTAGAGCCGTTTCGAGAAAAACGTTATTAAAAAAAAAATTGTGCCATGAGGGATGATACTTGCTACCCGTTCGAAGAAGCTTTGCTAGTGACTTCCCCTCCTACTTCATAAGACCGCAACCCGCGCGGACCTGTTATCAGACGAGCGCGGAAGTCACCGGCAAAGCTTCTGCGAACGGGTTAAACTTGAAAGTTAATTCTATCCTGATGATGATGAAGACGGTGGCAAGTCTATTGCCCATTTTGAGTCTGTGTTTTCAATACTTTACATCACTGAACCGTTAGTAGTAGGTATATCTGTTGCAGTCATAGTGACTAAACAGATATTATATATAATTACTGGTCATTATATATAATAGCAAAATTGACTGGACAACGTGATAAATTAATACTTTATCCAGATATTATTTATAATCGCGGGTAAAAGTTAGCGAAAGTAATAAATACGGGGTAAAGGCGTAAAAGGGGGTGTTTGACAGGGTCAGAAAGAGGTGAAACGCCGAATCCAACCCGGCCGGGCAGCGTTCAGGAAACTCCATGATGTCTTCGTCCAAAATCCCTCAAGACTAAAGTCTTCTGACAGTGTGTGTTGCCTGTGATGACTTATGGATCCGAGACATGCTCGCTGACTATGGCCCTCGTAAGAAGGCTCAGGGCCACTCAGCCAGCAAGGGAGAGAGTTATGCTCGGAGTATCTTTGCGCGATCGAATCAGAAATGAGGAGATCCGCAAAAGAAATAACACAAAAAGTGACAGACATAACTCAACGTGTCGCAAAACTGAAGTGGCAATGGGCGGGGCACATAGCTCGTAGGACCGATGGACGTTGGGGAATGCTGGAATAGCAGCTACGCACCGGGAAGCGCAGTGTCGGCAGACCTCCCACCAGGTGGACGGACGACATAAAGAAAGTCGTGGGCAGTTGCTGGCGACAGGCGGCGCAAGATCATGGTGTTTGGCGGTCATTTTAGGAGACCTATGTCCAACAGTGGACGTCCATCGGCTGAAACGACGACTACTTGTTTTATTGCATTATCCAAGTCATCGAAGATATTATTGTGTAGGGATTAATTCGGTGTCAGTTATCACTTTATCTAAATTGAGTAGACATTGTAAACAATGTCTTGATAATATATATAATATCTGGATTTATTGCTTTGGCTGTAACATATCTAATTATAAAATAGTCAATTTCAATCAATAAATTATATAAAAACATCTTGGAAACAATATTTACACCAGCTTTTCTGTCACTAAGTAAGTGCGTGTATGGCAGTAAAATTGTGGGAATGGCATTAACATCTTCACGTGTTTATTTAATAGATATTTCAATCCACGTCGCGCCCACTCTGTCAAAATTGCGTATGTTTCTTTCGATTCGTACGGAGTTTGACAGAGTGGGGCGCGCCGTCATAGTTTGAAATATCTATACTAAATCTTTGCCATTTTATAGCAGCATAGAGTAAACTACATTGTATGTAATAGGTACAGTACAGGGACTCAAAATAAATCTAAACTTAACAAATATTAAATTATAATATTTACAAAATATATACACCAGATAAGTATAGTTAAGAGCGTTCATGCGGCACGGTGTGAATCGAGTTTCGCTCCATACTAAAAAGAAATTCGTTGGCGCTGACGCAATTTTGCGCCGATTATGGTACTTATTACAAAAAAAATTATAGTAAAATAAATATACAATTTATTAAAATAGTAAATAGCCAGTGACATTGAATATTAATTGAATTAAATTACTATAATTCAGAAATAACAAAATATCTTGGATTTTATCCTAAAATAATACGTTTAATTTATCGAAAAATGCTAAAAATGACACTTTTCGGTTTATGGTTTTTGAATGAAAAGCTAGGAAAATCGTTTTTTTTTGAGACATTTTTTATTAGTATAATAAATATATATATATATATATATAATTTTCTAAATATGTTATTGTTATAAGTTTGTATTATGAAACATGGCAAATATCTTGCATCAAAATAGAGCTTCCACCGCTAAGTGAGTAATTAGCCTTTACCTTAAACTTTCTAATGAGAAAGTTATACACATATTTTCAAATATTTTTGAGACAAAACTAGATTATGAAATGCCAAATAATATGATGGTAATTATCTAATCAATAATTGAACACATGACACTCATGTTACGTCGAAAATTGACAATTTTGACTCAAGCATAATTCCAACGCATGAGTGGTCTTAAGAGTTAGTTAGGCAGCATAGAGTTAGCTAGTTGGCAAGAATAGACGATTCCACACGGCGACTGTGTAGTGGGGTTTGACACACTATCGTCGCCTGTAATCGGCTATAATGATATTTAATGTATACGATCGGTTTCGCGATGTTCGGGGCACGCATCAAAGAGAAAGCGCGTGCGTGAGTGTGCCGTCACTGCCGATAGTCATTATTCATTCACCAGTAAATGCTGGATAGCCAACGACGCCGCACGTGATTGTGTAGATGCTTGCATGCTGATCCTGTCTATTACCGCCGAAGATGATTACGCAGATGACCATTACCGTCGCTAGTCAAGAGGAACCATTAGCAAATTAATCCGAGAATCGGCTTGAGTAGTGATTACTTACATACCTACTCATCTCAAAGCCACAAAATAATCGGTTCTCGGATTAATTTCCTAAAGAGATACTTTTAAAAGTTGTTAAGTAACCGAATGGTTACACTTTACGTCACCTTCGTAGATACTTAGATAGATTTGAATTGAGGCCGTAAATTCAAGTGTAGTAACTAAGTACGTAAAAGTATTTACGGTGCTACGAAGCGGGCGTGGGCTGCACCTAGGTATTTGTAGGTTTGAATGAATCTATTTATAATTATACCCACGTCTGTTACTACAGAGTTATCTATACTAATATTAAAAATCTGAAGAGTTTGTTTGTTTGTTTTTTTTTTGTTACAACAGGAACTAACGGTCTGAAATCTGAATTGAAAATTTTATTTTGTGTTGGATACTTAGTCCATTTACGAGGCGAAGGCTGGCTATATGTAGGTGCCTATACTTACGTTATAACATTAGGTACCTATTTTGATGCTACATATAACATTACGTTATGACTAATAGCGTAATGTTACATGTAGCATTGATGAAAAATGTTGTATAAACGGGAAAAATGTTACTTTTGGAGAGCTAGAGCTTTAGCTAAGTACGCGAAAATCTTGGATGACGGAATTGTTCTGAATGATTGGCGAGTCGGGCTCGCACACTGATAGTTATCAAGGCACGTTCTAAATAGTATTATAAAGTAAACTAAACCACAGTTTAACGATATTCTGTCCTATCACCCACAAAAAAAACACAAAAAACCACGTTTACTGTATGGAAACGCCATAAAATATTTATTCTATTTTATTTGTTGAAATAGCGGCAACAGAAAAACATCATTTGTCTAACATTAATTGAAATTCTTGCGGGCGAAGTTGCGCGCAACGGCTAGGTAAATATAGAGCGACAATAATATCGAGACAACTTAATTAACTTAATTGCACCAGTGTAATGCGTCTTCCTGTAGGTAATTAGTGCATTTCATAATAAGATGATTTGAAGATAAAATAACTAATATGATTAAGAGATGGATGTAAACGCGACTATTTTTGAAGAACTCCCTGGTGCAGTGGAGCGCGCTCGGATTCAAGTTGAGGTCACGGGTGCGATTCCCGCCACGGGACACTTTAGAATTTTATAATAGGTTTGTTTTGATGGGACGCTTCGTTCTAGCGCGATGCTGTGTAGAAACCATTAGGAACGAGCTATTTACTAAATTAGTTTGATAACGTCTTCGGCTTCAACATCAGGTGAGATCGCAGTCAAGTAATAGTTACTTCTATAGGATTAAAAAAATTGACAGGACTGATATAGGGTTTTAGAGTTATAAAAAACCTAAATAGACGCGCCAGTGAATTGTAATTTTCCTTCGCGGCGCAACGAGATAGATTATGTCCTGGATTAAAACATGCTGAATTTTATCCCAGAAAAAATCTACGCATCGCGCGGGATTTGTGCAAAACCGAAATTCACGTGGGTGGAACTGTTAGCGTCCGCTAGTAAATTAATTAAATAATTAAAAAGCTTACTCTGAAAAATATTCCAATAGTAAGTAAGTAAGTTTTAAAGTATAGGTTTTTTTATTCGATAACCATATGTACCGGGTCGTCTGGGAACACTTATTCCGTACCAACCCGTTTATCGGTGAAACGTCGGCATTCAGTGGTCGGTGAGGTGGTGTCGGAGACGGTAGCGCCTGGCGGGTCGGCGGGTCGGCGTGGCGGCTTTGGCTAGTCATTGTCGGTGCGGCGTCGGAATTGAAGCCGCTACAAGGCGGCCGCAACTCGCAGTCAGGCCCGATCGATAGGCGGGCGCGGCGCTGCAGGCGCGCTCGGGTAAGGCACGCCAGCCAGCAGCCTTCCGCCACTTCGCCACTCAGGCGATCGCTCACGCCGCGAACACACGCGACGATGCGCGGTGACCGCGGTGACCGCGCCGCTCGTGACACGCGACACAACAAGGACCATGAAAACTTAAAGTCTTCGCTCAAAAAAGGAGCGAAGACAAAAAAGCATAGGGTCGTCTTCGATGAGAGCGCGAATGAATTTTTCGAGGCGGACTATATTATCGTCGTCCGAGATGAATGCGGGTACTCCGACGAGGGAGAGACCGAGGAGTGCGCGGGCTGCGCGGCCTGCGAGCGGTTCCAGGAGCCGGAGCCCGGCGCGCTCAGTCCGCCCGAGGGCTACAAGGACATGGGGCTGTTCAACCGCGACGGCACGCTGCGCGAGCAGGCGTGGTGGGACGCCGGCGACGTGATGCTGGTGGGCGAGCGCTCGGGCACGGTGTTCACGCCGCAGCACCTGCAGCTGCTGAGGCGGCTGCAGCGCGAGCGGACGCTGCGCTCGGCCGTGTGTGCGGACTGCGACGCGCACCCGACGACCCACCAACCGCTCGGTGAGTGCCAGTCCCCGTGTCCTTGCCAAGGACGGACCCCATCCCGGCGGCCTTGCTCCCGTTTGCGTATCATGTTTCTCGTTCGTCACGACTGTCTCAGGCACTATGCCACGAGTGACACTGCAGGGTTTTCACCATTTCGTTTCGTAACTGCAGAGAAATCCAAGAAACCTTACGACTTTAATTTTTATGCTTCGCTATTCTTTGTCGCCATAATATTGACGTCATTTTTCTAATCGCAATTTAGGTATATTATCACGATTTCTTAAATCAGTAATGAAGCAAATACATATCAGTGGAACTGGTGCTATTGCGATTGTTAAAATTTGCTCGGCGAAATGAATAATGTAGGTCTATGAGAAAGATGTATGGGCTGAAGCGAAAACCAGCAATGCGTAAATTTAACAATGAGCAAGGTCGTTTTAATTGCTCCAAATTAACAGTTATCAAAATACGTGACGTCAACGACGCCATGTTGTTTAATACCAATTAGTATATAGGTACCACAAGAGAGTACGACAGTTTTAGCCCAAACGTAAAGGGTTCATAGCCACGCATGTCTTACGAGATTCTTCTAGCACAGTTTCATAATTATTTATTGAAGAATTACCGCTAAAATATTATTTTGAATTAATCTACCACGTCTTGAGATCAAAGGTTTCCGGAAACTGGATTTTAAACTAGTTTGATAAGAAAAGATACGGAAGTGACTATACCTATGCTCGTAAATGCATCTCTTCGCAAGTGAACTCGGGATAATATAATTATTATTTAATACAAAGCTTGGTCTTATATTTAAGTAATGAGTCTGTAAAATACAATATACTGGATGCTTCAATTGTAAAATTACTATAAGTAAGTAAACAAAATACGTAAGTAAACAGAATAAGTAAACAAAATTTTACGTTCGTTCTTTTAAGAAAATAAACCGAACCGAAAGTGCTAACGTTTAAAAAGAAACTTTTTTATAGATATTGGAATAAATAAGATCGTTTCAAGATAACTTTCTACGAGGATAAACGCGTATTTTTTTCTTCAGTTTAAAAATAGAATATCGACGATAAGAAACGATCAGGATATGTGCATCCGAAAGATTTGCGTAAACCTTTTTCGTACAAGCAAGCAGTAGCACCATTTGTCAAAATTCTATAGGTGGCTGCTGAGCGAACTACAGGATCTTACACACTACACTAACTACAGGGAACTGCTGTCCAGGGTATAAATAGTACAGGGTCCAATAAATAATTTGACGCGAATCGTATCAATGACGTACCTATATACAATAATTTTCATTGTTTTTACGCAAATTAGTGAAAAATTATAGGCATGTACAATGTACACTGTACAATTTAGGTACACGTCACGGCCAAAGATAGAATTAAAACCGGTTTGCTTTCGAATAACACAAAATATTTAAAAATTAATTGGAATTTCAGCGTTATTTTTCTGAAAAAAAAGTAGAGATTTGTATAGTAACTATTTTTTCGTTCACTTTATATAAAAATAATAAAAACTAGTTATACTATTAGTAGGTACTTTATATTATCGATAAAGGCAAGACGTTAATTTTACCAAGCCTCAGTAACGGGTGGTTTTTCTCCGTAATTATATTATTATCAGCCCTTTTTGCTATTTTTCTATTGTTAGTTACTCCTCTGAGAATAGACGAAGAAAAAAAGAATTCGATTGAATTTGAATAACGAATAGAGTTATCTAATAATAGTACCTATTTTTGGCTTCACTTTATTATTTAGTGTATTGGTATAAATGCGCCTGTGTGTCATAAACTCTAATTCAGCCCCGATTCAACATGATTCTGCTAATGTATTAGGTAAACGGTGCGTCAGTAGCATTTCACCGGTAACAAACCTGAGTATATACTAAACTAGCAAACGCCCGCGGCTTCGCTCACGTTAACTTCTGAGTTATGCTTTACTATGGTGGTTTAATTTCCAAAATTCCTGCATTACACACTATTTTGCCCACAAAATTTTCTCTTGCTTCCTGGTAATTGATTTTGAAAAATTCGATCGTCACAAAAAAGTTAAATATGGTGGCCATTTTTAGGGTTCCGTACCCAAAGGGTAAAAGCTCTTACTAAGACTCCACCGTCCGTTCGTCCATCCGGCCGTGGTTGCTTGCTACCATGGTAAGACATATAAGTACAAAATTGTGGCCAATTCTTTTAAATTTTTACCAAAAATTCCTTTTTTATGCTCGCTGCGATAATCAGATATCAATTTTGAAAACAATCGGCCCAGTCACAAAAAAGTTCAAAATGGCGGCCACTTTTTAAAATGTTGACTACAAATTCTTCCTCTATGCTTGCTGCCATTGTCAAATATCGATTTTCAAAGCAATCGGCCCAGTAACAATAAAGTTCAAAATGGCGGCCAATTTTTTAATTTTTGACTACAAATTCCTTCTCGATGCTTGGTGAAATAATCAGATGTCGATTTTCAAAGCAATCGACCCAGTAACAAAAAATTTCAAAATGGCGGACACTTTTTTTAAATTTTGACCACAAATTCCTTCTCTATGCTTGCTGCCATAGTCAAATATCGATTTTCAAAGCAATCGGCCCAGTAACAAAAAAGTTCAAAATGGCGGCCACTTTTTTTTTAATTTTGACCACAAATTCCTTCTCTATGCTTGCTGCCATAGTCAAATATCGATTTTCAAATCAATCGGCAAAGTAACAAAAAAGTTCAAAATGGCGGCCACTTTTTTAAATTTTGACTACAAATTCCTACTCTATGCTTGCTGCCATAGTCAAATATCGATTTTCAAAGCAATCGGCCCAGTAACAAAAAAGTTCAAAATGGCGGCCACTTTTTTAAATTTTGACTACAAATTCCTACTCTATGCTTGCTGCCATAGTCAAATATCGATTTTCAAAGCAATCGGCCCAGTAACAAAAAAGTTCAAAATGGCGGCCACTTTTTTTAAATTTTGACCACAAATTCCTTCTCTATGCTTGCTGCCATAGTCAAATATCGATTTTCAAAGCAATCGGCCCCGTAACAAAAAAGTTCAAAATGGCGGCCACTTTTTAAATTTTGACCACAAATTCCTTCTCTATGCTTGCTGCCATAGTCAAATATCGATTTTCAAAGCAATCGGCCCAGTAACAAAAAAGTTCAAAATGGCGGCCACTTTTTTAAATTTTGACCACAAATTCCTTCTCTATGCTTGCTGCCATAGTCAAATATCGATTTTCAAAGCAATCGGCCCAGTAACAAAAAAGTTCAAAATGGCGGCCACTTTTTTAAATTTTGACCACAAATTCCTTCTCTATGCTTGCTGCCATAGTCAAATATCGATTTTCAAAGCAATCGGCCCAGTAACAAAAAAGTTCAAAATGGCGGCCACTTTTTTAAATTTTGACCACAAATTCCTACTCTATGCTTGCTGCCATAGTCAAATATCGATTTTCAAAGCAATCGGCCCAGTAACAAAAAAGTTCAAAATGGCGGCCTATTTTTTAAATTTTGATCACATACTCTTTCTCTATGCTTGCTGCCACTGTAAAATATCGATTTTCAAAGCAATCGGCCCAGTAACAAAAAAGTCCAAAATGGCGGCCACTTTTTTAAATTTTGTCCACAAATTCCTTCTCTATGCTTGCTGCCATAGTCAAATATCGATTTTCAAAGCAATCGTCCCAGTAACAAAAAAGTTCAAAATGGCGGCCACTTTTTTAAATTTTGACCACAAATTCCTTCTTTATGCTTGCTGCCATAGTCAAATATCGATTTTCAAAGCAATCGGCCCAGTAACAAAAAAGTTCAAAATGGCGGCCACTTTTTTTAATTTTGACCACAAATTCCTTCTCTATGCTTGCTGCCATAGTCAAATATCGATTTTCAAAGCAATCGGCCCAGTAACAAAAAAGTTCAAAATGGCGGCCACTTTTTTTAATTTTGACCACAAATTCCTTCTCTATGCTTGCTGCCATAGTCAAATATCGATTTTCAAAGCAATCGGCCCAATAACAAAAAAGTTCAAAATGGCGGCCTATTTTTTAAATTTTGACCACAAATTCCGTCTCTATGCTTGCTGCCATAGTCAAATATCGATTTCAAAGCAATCGGCCCAGTAACAAAAAAGTTCAAAATGGCGGCCAAAAAATTCAAAATTTTTCCTCCTCAAAATTTGAATCTCGAAAATCCCTTCCTGAATACGAATTCATGATATACCTAATACCAACCTAGGTACCAAATTTCAGATCTCTACGACTTTAAGTTTCGCTGGAATCCCTGGAACAACGCAAAAATTACACTTTTGTATGGGAAAATCCCTTAAAAGTAGGATTTTTATCCCTTCCAATTTGAATTTCTGGAATCCCCGTCTTAGTACGAATTCATGACCTAATGTCAATGTAGGTACCAAATTTTAGATCTCTACGACTTGTAGTTTTTCGGGAATTCCTGGAACAACAAAAAAAATTACAATTTTGTATGGAGAAATCCCTTTAATGTACTATTTCTACCCCTTAAACATGGAATTTCTGGAATCCCCGTCTTAATACGAATTCATGACCTAATATCTACCTAGATACCAAATTTCAGATCTCTACGACTTTTAGTTTTTCTGGAATGCCTGGAACAACGAAAAAATTACAATTTTGTATGGAGAAATCCCTTTATTGTACTATTTCTACCCCTTAAACATGGAATTTCTGGAATCCCCGTCTTAGTACGAATTCTCGACCTAATATCTTCCTAGGTACCAAATTTGAGATCTCTACGACTTTTAGTTTTTCGGGAATTCCTGGAACAACGAAAAAATTTTACTTTGGTATGGGAAATATCCTTAAATGTATGATTTTTACCCCTTAAACATGGAATTTCTGGAATCCCCGTCTTAGTACGAATTCATGACCTAATATCTACCTAGATACCAAATTTCAGATCTCTACGACTTTTAGTTTTTCTGGAATGCCTGGAACAACGAAAAAATTTCAATTTTGTATGGAGAAATCCCTTTAATGTACTATTTCTACCCCTTAAACATGGAATTTCTGGAATCCCCGTCTTAGTACGAATTCATGACCTAATATCTACCTAGATACCAAATTTCAGATCTCTACGACTTTTATTTTTTCTGGAATGCCTGGAACAACGAAAAAAAATACAATTTTGTATGGAGAAATCCCTGTAATGTATGATTTTTACCCCTTAAACATGGAATTTCTGGAATCCCCGTCTTAGTACGAATTCATGACCTAATATCTACCTAAGTACCAAATTTCAGATCTCTACGACCTATAGTTTTGGCGGAATCCGTGGAACAACCAAAATACCTCATTCTTTTATATATATAGATAAGCAAATGATGTATAATCTGCCTTAATATTGTACCGCGGGCCCCTAATTCGTCTCTGGTAATAATTCTTATTATGTAGTTCTTTCCTATTGGCCAGTTTTGTTTACATTAACGTATTTTGATACCTGTAGTTTCGTGGGGCCCGTCAATTAAAAGAAGGCGCAGATTTCGGTTTACGATGATAAAGAGAGCACGTATTAATTGTCACTAAATTAGTAATGTATCGTTTTGTACAAAGAAACTTAAATAATAAATTAATTGTAAAAGAACTGTTCTTTTGTGTTAATGTGAGTTCCTGTTAGTGTTTGGTTTTCAATCAAAAGTGGGATTCGAACCCACGCCCTATATGGGCATCCGAACGATTTATGTAAACCGTTTTCGTAAAAGCAAACAGTAGCGCCATCTGTCAAAATTATATAGGTCACTGCTGAGCGAACTACAGCGTGACAAATCAAGCATTTTTGACACCGGTAAACTGGCGGAAATTTTTCGAGTCGTCCGCCCTGTCCGGGATATAATAATGTCTATTCTTGTGCATGATACATTGCCTTTCATTACAATTATGTTGAGTGTTATATTGTACACACAAATATATAACCAAAGCAATTAAGCATTCTAATGGTTGAGAAAAATTCTCTGTCATGAACATCTCTTTGATACTGCGTTTTGCTACATTTGCGATCAAAGACGTGATTGAAAACGCTTTGATCCTGCTTACAATGGGATAGAAAAGTTGAACAAATTGGACGGAATTGTTATAGGTTAAAGCGTTGGTACGTAGTAGGCGTCGTTTGGTTGTAGTCTGCAATTCTATGTCAAGTTATAGGTCTTCGTATTACAATCTTTTATTTGCTATCTAACACTTCCACTAAGGGCAAATTTTTCAATCGCCAGATAGACTATCTGAGGAATGAAACATATGCCATACAAAATTTGTCAAAGCGTCATATTTTTTCCTTAGTTAACGTTTATCTGGCGATTGAAAAATCGGCCCTAAGTCGATTTAACCTTAGGTTTATCACTCATCAGTTGCAAAGATTAGGGTGCTTTAGTAAACGATATTTTAATTTTAGATTCCTCTATTTCTTCAAGAATTGCTGACAATACTTTTAGACTTTTAGGTTTCAAACAGTTATGGATAAAAAACTGTAATAATAATAAAAATAAATATATCAGGACATTAGACACATCGCAATCTAGCCCTTGCAATGTAAGCGTTAGCTTGTGTTATGGGTACTGGATAACTGATAAATATACATACATATTAATATACATAATATTATATATCGAAAAACACCCAGACTCTGGAAAACATTCATGCTTATCACACAAACATTTACCAGTAGTGGGAATCGAACCCACGACCTCCGGCGCAGACAGCAGGTTCACTACCGCTACGCCATTCGGTCGTCAATAGTATTTCCTAGAATGCTATATGGATACGGAATATTGAAAACAGCAGGCAGTGTAGACTCTTGTTTAGTTTGATTTAAAAAAATAGATATTGAAACTAACATTGGAAATACTGGCAACGCCAGCTTTACTGAAATCTGTGCACCTGTAATATGAATTTCGCACCACCCCATACTATCGAATACATTATATCCTATAAATATATTACAGTCTAACCTGGTTAAGTGAGAGCACAAAGGACCGAGATCTCTTTTTCTCTTAAAGAAGTTTCTCACTAACTCATCTCTGAGTTTGGAGGGCAAAATGATGGGACCTGGCAAATACTTTCACTAATAGAGTTTCCTCGCATAATTATCCAGTTCTCTCTTACTCAGATTCGCCAAGAGCGATTTTCGGAACGTGTTTCTATTTTTTTCTTTGGGTAAAGTAGTCTTGTAAAATTTTTCCATGCTAGATATTAGTGTTTCTCGTCAGTTTTTTAAAAATTCTAAATGTTATTACTTCACTGAAATCAGAGTTTATGATGAGTTACGATGCAGTCGAAAATGTTATCGTACTAACGTGAAACGGGTACATTACCTCTAAAGGTTGCTATACAGCATCACACCGGAATGCTAAAACGCTTTACGCTGTATCTAGCCGACAAACGAGCCCCCGACCCAAGTGACAAATAAAAATATGCGTGGAATAGAAATGGAAAGGACACGCACTAAGTACGTACCTATTTTATTAACGGCCTACAAGCCGTATTTAGGTGATTTTGAGTGAAGTTTTATGCAAAAACTATAAAGAAAATTACTTTCAAATTTACACGTTATGTATTTTGGGTCTTTAATCTAAAATCGCTAAGACGCAGAAACACGATTGGATAAAATTTTCTCGATAGAAAGTTCTCCCAAAAGTTGCTCCAAAATCTCAGTTTTTCTATATTTTATCGGAAACTACAATGGATGTAATTGTAATTTTAGTTTTAATGTATCGGTAATAATAATATCCTAAAACGCTTAGAATGGATTTTTGATAACCAGCTTAGTTTTTGAGTAATTAGGTAAAACGTCGTATTTCTGCTATATTCTTCCGCGACGCTGCATGTCGCACCTACCAAATCTCCGTGAGAGTGAGAAAGACAAAAATAAATTCAATCAATCCCCTTAAGCAATCTCGAGATTTAAGACATAACGTTGGTGAATCCATTCATGTCTCCTTTATGGTCTACTGCCACGGCAATACAACACATAATTAGTAGGAAAGATTAATTTGTTTTGCTATAATCCGCTTCTTGAAAAGATTCTGTATAGTACAATATTATGCAGGAACACTGCCCACATGAAACACCACACACAAATTTCCAACACTTTCTTCGACGTACGTTTCGTCGTCGTAGAGATCTCTACCATTTCTCAATGTGAAGTCAACATCTCCTGAGGACGTCCCGGTGTCGGACGAAATGTACGTCGAAGAAAGTATTGGAACTTGGAAAATTGTGAGTGGTGTTTCATGTGGTCAGTGTTCCTGTATATTGTACCATAAAGAATTTTTTCAAGTAGCGGATTATAGCAAAACAAATTAATCTTTCCTATACTAATTATCGATTTCCGCAAAATAACGCCTGCTTCCATTCAATTTATATATAAGTACATAAAACTTAATATTTACTGCAGTAATCTGCATTTATATACCGCAGCGTTAAACTGCGAAATCCACCCAGCCGTGTGTTAGCGTCTAGGATTGGTCCTAGGTCATTGCCCCTCGCACCTTTATTGCTTTAAACGTGGCAGGGGCTGACTGAGTGCGAATACAGTCTGGGTCTAGATTTTCCTATTGATTGCCTGTTGACTGTCAGCGATTTGCTTGTAAAAATTGATTTTTTAAAGCAAGGAATAACGTGACGGATAAGACACTAGATGATAAGTGATATCACATGCAGTGCCTCCCAGGAGTCTGCATTGCAATTGCAAAAATTGCACATGCATTGCAATAACTGTTCTGTACTGTGTTCTTTTTCATCCTTCTGCGCCCCCATACTTAAAAGAAAAGTTCAACTTCGTGGGACAGCCTGACGAGGTACTTCGTTCTGCAAGAAAACTTACTCTAAGGGTGCCCACACATAGTTCGACTTTCTTTGGTAAGTCTTTTACGGTAAAGGCCATAAAGCTCTGAAACGTCCTTCCGCTTGATATCAGGGAGGCCAATTCTGTTAATATCTTCAAGAAACGTTTAAAGGATCACCTTTTGTCTCAACTTCCTGGAGTCAGTGGCAGCTGATCTCTATGTTACTTATATTATATATGTTATATTTTGTCACTCATTAAGTATTTCTGTAAGTATTTATTTTAATTTGAAACATTTATTACTCTATTTGAGGGTTTTGTAATTATTTATTAGAATTTATTATATACATATATATTTAATATTATATTATTATATGTAAATATATATATATATACATACGTATTTATTTATATAGTGTTATGTGATATTTTCTTCAGTTTTATTGTTTCCATTGTACCACCTACCTCATTATATTCCAATCACCGCTTCATACCCCGATGGTTGCCTGGAAGAGATCGCTGTGTAGCGATAAGGCCGCCATATGTACATTAGTATAACTTTTGTGTATTTATCAATGTTTTCTCATGTTTAATTGGTGTACAATAAAGAATTTTCTATCTATCTATCTATCTAATTATCATGTATCAGTAAGTATCATGCTGTATCAGTAAGTTCGCTGATGCCTATAGCACAGGGTCACCTAAAGTAGGCAGCAAAGACCATCCGTATATTATGTTGTTTGTAAGTTACTTTATGTAATCTATAGTTGCCATGAAAATCTATGTTGGTAGGAAACACATGAAAATATTCAAAGTACTGCAGTATTACTGCTGGTACAGCCCCAGTTCATTTAATTACGCCCGTGCGTAAATATACAGTGTCCTTCAAATCGAAACACCGTAATCCTTCGCAATTACTGCTACTCAACATCGAGTACCTCACATAATCGCGGAGAGCAAAAAAGATACACTACATTATTGGTACATTTTGTGTTATTATTAGAACTTAGGTATTATACATGGAAAATTCAATGTAATAATTGTAATGTATAAAATTCTCCTGTCACAGTGCTTGTAACCAAACTTATCCGTATCGGCTTGACCGATTGTTATGATTTTTTATATTTTACATAGCCCTATATAGCGAAACAACGTTTCAACTAGGTTCAACTGCAGCGTCAACTAGTTATTATACATATAAGCGTTCCTTATACACGTGTTCCATTGATGTTCTAGATACGCTACGCTAATATTAGCAAGTAAAACTACTTACTACAATTGGGTGTTACACTACTTCTGAGTTTGATAAAAATTATTACTTTATTATAAAGTATAGGATAAAAATAATGACATACACTGAAAAAAAATTAAAATCCAACGAAGATTTACACACATTTATTTACAGGCATTTTAATTTTGGAGTTGTAGTGGATGGTCTTCTATCCCTTTCTCGCAAAACGGAAATTTCTACGAAGCCGCACAAAGCTACTATGGAATTTATAATTTTATATTGCTATCTCTGTTTAATCAGAAATATTTAAATGCTTATAACTTTTTTGTTATTTGATCGATTTAGATTAGAGCCGACTTTTCAATCGCCAAAGAATAAATGTGACGTTTTGACAGATTTTGTTTAGCATAATATGTTTCAAATTTATTCCTCAGAATACTTTATCTGGCGATTGAAAAATCAGCCTAGTTTTTCAGTGTACGTCATTATTTGTATCCTAGTTTTTAACTGAATAATAAAAAATCGGAGTCAAATACCCAATTCTACGAAACGCATCTGAGCTACGAGCACCACGGCAAGATAATAATATAATAATAGACTTCTCTGTTTACACGTATTTCAGGTGAACAACCTGTTTGAAGGTCTCCGTATAGAATCAGGATTACTTCGCGTCTTCGTCGGATATCCTGTGTTGATTATCTCCTGCTTACGTATTAGAGATGTCTCTCACTCAACAACATTATGCCGTATGAGCCTATTTATTATAATCGGATACCTTGTGCTTATTATCTCGGGTTTACGTATTTGAGATGTTTTTCACTCAACATTTATATGGAGCCTATTTATTATACTGGATGTCCACAATCAGTGTTCGTTGTCCGCTCGCTTTCAGAGAATTGCGACAAACAACAAACTAACAACTGTGTCAGTAAAACAAGGACACACAATATAAAATAGCAACCTATTAGTCTCACTTTTAGGCCCTTCGCACACGGCTCAGTAGTGTAACAGTAGCGTAAGCGTATCGTTATGACGCTACGCAAAACAATAATTACGCCTCCTACGATTCGCTGCAACAACGCTTCGTCTGAGGACATCTTTGAAAATGTTTATGCTCGTACGCCAGGACTACGCTACGTTTACGCTTACGAGCCGAGTGGGAAGGGGCTAAGTCATGTAGGGCACTCTACGCAAACGATATTGCTACGGCCGTAGCAATGTCTACACTTGGCTACGGTTCTACGAATATTAACTTCTAATATTGCTACGACCGTAGCAAATCTTCACCTAGCTACGGTCGTAGCAACATTATTTTGTATCTTAAAAATACTACGTTGATAAACCAAAGTCAGTGACATAAATAAAGGTGTCGCAAAAGTGAAATGTTAATGGGAAGGGGAAAAAGGCGACCTATTTCACCGAACCGACATATTAACATACATTTAGGACCTAAGGTGGTTAAAAATCAGGTCGACTGGTTACAGAATGAGAGTCCCGGGGTACGTTGGTTCCAAGTATACTATATTACATTACATTACTATATTATATTTAGTGTACTATATTATACAATTAATTCGTGCAATACTAGAATAAATATAAACAAATTGCCGGATAGAGATATTTTATATTGTATAACTTAAAAATTCTTTAGTTGTCTTGTATTAATATATCTGACGGACTACAGTTTTAATAACACAACTGACTATATTGACAAAAAACGACTAATATTTGCATGCCTATAAATCGGCAAAACATTGAGACCAAACATTAATGTATTTATTTAATAACCCTGAACGTGTTTTAAGCAAATCAATAGTTTATTATTATTATTAAGCATTGCGTTGATTGGATTATTAGTAGGCCCCGGGATCCATGTAGGTTTCAGATCCATTTCGAAGCCGTGAACTATCGTCGTCAGCTAAAATGAAATAAATATTATGTATGTATACCTACTTGTATATTCGAAGTTTTATAAGGCTTCATTAAAATGTTTCTATCTAAATTAAAAACGGCATGAGTACGTAAAAAACAGGTAACTTTGGAACGTAGATCACTGAAAACTTTGTCTAGGTTTACCAGTTTTCCAGAAAACTGCCGTGGTCAGCGATGTAAATGTTGTGAAATAAAAAAATGTCACGTTTTACAAAGTTTGGTCTTCAACTGAGAGTTAAATGTTAAGCATTGCTAACTTTTCAAACTTTCATCTAGCAAACTCCTATGGAACTGCGGAGATCAGTTTAAATTTTGTTAATACGAAGCTAAGTTATTGCTAATGATGTCTGTCTGGATTAACAATAACAATAAAATGAATTGATACATGTAAAAAGTGATTTTTTTTAAATACTTGAAATAATCTGTATTTTCCGTCTCAGTTCAACCCTTACATTATAATCCGCCATCTTGGCTGCAAACCAATCAACTTTGAAATTAAGTTGCAAGATCCCCCCTGAACAAAATTTGGTATACTACATTGCAACATAAATAAATATTTGTTATATTTGTCCCGTTTGCCGTGGAGACCCTGGGGCCATGGAGTCATAGTGCCAAAAAATTCATTCGAGAGCTTTCCCCGCGTTTAATAACCTCAACTGGTGACAGAAGGGCTGGCTCATTTTTTGCGCAACGTATCAGCCTAGCTGTTCAACGCGGAAATGCAGCCAGTATTCTTGCCACCATTCCACGCGGGCAAGACTTGTATAGTAATTAGAATAAGCTAGTGATAAGTTTTATTGTAAAAAAAAAACTTAAATAAAAGCTTGTAAAAATATATCCTTTATAGAGAGAAACGACCGAATGGCGTAGTGGTAGCGAACCTGCTGTCTGCGTCGTGGGTTCGATTCCCACTACTGGTAAATGTTTGTGTGATGAGCATGAATGTTTTCCAGTGTCTGGGTATTCAATATATTGTATTTATGTATGTATGTATATATATCGGTTATCTAGTACCCATAACACAAGCTATCGCTTAATTTGGGGCTAGATTGCGATGTGTAAAATGTCCCGTATATATTAATTTTTTTTTAAAACATTGCGAAAATCTTGTTTAGATTTATATTCAGATTTGTCAATATTAGATTGGAGATATCAATTTAGATTAAATATATTTTAGAGTATAGAGTAAACAAACCGGGCACTTTTAAATGAAATTCATCGACGAAGTAAATAAAGAGATGTTTAATCAATGTATGATCCCTGGGCTAGGTCTATGTACGGTATACTCGGGTATAGCCCAGACCATATAAAACAGTTTTTACCCATATTTTTTTTTTGAAAAAGGTTTTTTTTGCTTTTACAAAAAAGTACTTCTGCTCACAATTGAAAATCGACCATATTAATAATGAAAAAAAAAAATTTTATCTCGATTTATAATACTTCGACTGACCATAATATGCGTTATTTAAAAAAAAGTCTTCAGTTTTAGATATTATACGCAATACAAGATTACGTCGTGTTTGAATTTGGAAATACTTTTCTGCTCTAGGGTCGAAAATGCTTTCCCGCCCTCGGGAGAAATGAAATAGTTAATTGTTATGCAAGGCCGCAAAATGGATGGAGTGTCAAATTTGAATGCTGAGCGGCGAAGGATTCTAGGGTTGAACCCTGAGCACAGCGAGGGGTTCAAAGAATAGAATCCTGAGCATAGCGAAGCATAGTGGAGAATAAGCAGTTGATTACGTAGATTTTTAGAAAATATGATATGGAATCCATCTTTATTTTTAGCTGATTATTACTCAAAAAACTCAAAATATCTTTATTTCACATAGGCCTAACGTACAGGCTTTTGTAAAAAGTCAGAATGATATTTGTCACATATGTATGGTGATAACTACAAGTCGACTTAAAACTCAGTTTCCGAGGGTTCCAACGCGCCCTGCACTGAAAAGAAGCCCACAAAAAACTCAGCCGGGTTTTGTTTTCTATTATCACCACTTCACAAAGGCTCTTAAAAACTAAATGACCTAGTATAATATATTATTAGTGTTTACTTTTCTTACCAATTCTACTGTCTATTATATATTTTGATGTTTGTATGTGAAAGTTGTTAAGTATTATTGTCCCTGTCTGCAGTCGCCTGAAGTTCAGATACCGTTGAGTCAACGAACTTTTATGCGTAAGGTGACCGTGTGTCGTAGGGCATTGCACTTACTACATCCTAACAAATAGTTGTAAGAGCAGATTCGACCAAACTACAAGCTCCTAGTGATCGGGATTATTGTATCAATAACTAAACGCGAAATAAAAATCTTGAATAGCTTAAAAGTCGTTTTTTACCCGAATATAAAAAAATAACTACACCTCAGATTCAATGTGTGTGTAAAAAATATACTTTAAAACTTTTATATGAACGTTTATATCTCAGTTTTGTTATATTATATTGTAGGAAAAGAGTAATAATTTTACAAAATTCGTTCAAGTAAACTCCACAGATGTCTATTTATATAAATGTTTTAGTTAGGACATAATTGTTATGAAAATATTGTGTAGATTTGGTGATAATATTATAGGTAGTTCAATCCACGAAGACGTGTTCTCTGGATCCCAACTACTGTACAACAACAACTACTATTAAACAATACTCCTATCCGACTTACGCCGAGTTGCACGAAATAAATTTAAAAATTTATGTGCTACTTAAACTAATTTAATCGCGAGAACTGCCAAATTACATAGATTTTGTGATATTGATTGCGATTAAATTAGTTTAAGTACCACTTAAATTCTTGAATTTGTTTCGTGCAACTCGGCATTACTCCTGTAGAACCGCATGAAATATGAACTGATTGGCAAGGATTTAACTATCAACCTAAAGATCATAGTTTTACAAGATAAACGCACACACAGAACTAAAAAAAAGAATATATTATTTTGATAAATGCCATAAAAGTAAAACTTTCTAATTACATCAATGTCGGCTTTCCAACAGAGTGTGAAAGAAAAACATATTCGTCGTTATCGCTATCATTTACAAATTCTTCCCTCTGATTGGGTCCCTGATTTGCGTCAGCCAATCGGGGCGCTGAATTCGCTAACGATTACGATAACAATGAATACGTTTTTCAGACCCCTGATTTTTCTTGACATTTATGATGAAATGTCTTACATGTAGTAAAACGGAGCTTAAATAGTATATTTCTGAATCTGACACGGTGTAATTGTAATGACAGTTTATAAAACAGCCTTTGAAACTTTCAGCTCTTACGGCGTAAACTGCGAAAACCCAATTAATAAAACTCTCAATTAATAATTGGTTACGTCAATAGCAAAATGTTGCTTTGACTATTTTTTTTTTGGTAAAAGAGCAACGAACTTTACAAAAAGTATTTAAATATCAGATATTTTATAAACATGGCTATCTGGGTATAAATTCAATGTGTATTTTATTTATAAAATGATATTTTCATTTTGATATTTCAATTAACGGGACGTGGCAATTATTAAAATGAAAGAAGTGAATTCCGTTAGTGGAATTTTAGCGATTTTTAAACCAAGTACACAATTATTGAGTAGGGTTCCGTAACATTACTTTTTTGACCGCCAATCACCACTTTTGGCCCTCTTGCACAGAAACGGGTAGAGCTATGAATTTATTTATACCGAATACTGAAGTCTATGACCTACTTTGGGGTATTGAGGAACATGTTTTTGTTTCTAGGTAGTCCGGATTTTCACACGATAGGTGTAAGTAATGTTGCAGTAGTTTTGGTTTCTACATTAGTAGGTCAACTAGTATAACTGCCCTTTATAAATATGCCCTCAGCTGCCCACGCAATTTAACAACAAATATTAAAAAAGCCCTTGACAAGTTTTAAAAAAAATTAAAGTTTGATAATCTTGGGGATTTCCAAATTCGACGTTTAGACCCAATTCCTTTTTTTTTTTTTTTTTTTTTTTTTTATTGTAGATAGGCTTGCGCTTGACGACAATCATGCCTGATGGAAAGCAATGATGAGGTCTAGGATGGAGCGCGCTTGCCTAGAAAATGCCTATTCACTCTTCTCTTACTGCAGAGAATAGAGTTATTGTTTTTATTTAATGCGCCTGTTATAACAGAAGATTATAAAAATGTATCTCTTTTAACATGGTGACGGTTATAATTTAATATAATTCAACTTGTAATTTCAACATAGTTCTACCGTTTAACTCGAGTGTCTTTTATTGCTCTACCACAGTATTGCAGCGAAATGAAAGGAATTAAAGTTTGTTAGGATTGTTATATCCCGCCATCGTAGCTAGATCGTTCTGCATAGCAACTTGCCCTGCTTTTTTATTTTACTCTCATATATAACTGCCGTGTTCCAAAATGACAGAAGGTGAGGATTCTTTTAATTCAATGTTAAAATTTTGTGATACCTACGCTACGGAATTAAGATTGTTTTTCCAACCTTGATGTAAAATGATCAGAGAGAGTATTTTCAAGATTACATAAACATTGAAAAAAGTTAGCATTGAATTCAGTGACGCGTATTATTTTCAGGTCTACTAATCAAGCAAAGTTTATTCGCGATAAGGGTCTAAATTTGCTCAAGCAATTTTAGTTTTCAAAAGTCTATAACTTGCTTTCTTTTAGACTTACTTGAAATCTTTTTTTGTATTGTTTTTTGAAGGATATTTTTATTACTTCGACTGAAAACATGTTTCGTTAATGAACAGTCGTTTTATGTACATACTCAATAAAACTTTTTGATTGATTCATAATGGACTCAGTTTTGAAGTGGTTATATATCGTACTAGTAGCGTGCGTGGGGGCGCGGGCCACATGTGGCCCGCGTGCCGTCTTTCGCCCTATTCACCTTCCATCTTCCAGCCTCTTCAATATTTCCATACATTTTTCTATGAAAAAAAATATTCCGCCATATTGAATTTTTTTTCTATTTATTGAATAGACCTTCGAGTCCTGATCACTTTTTGTCAAGAAACCACTCTTCCATCTTTTATACTTTCCGAGATATCGACAAAATTCGAACGGTGGCCATTTTGAATCCGCCATTTTGAAATTTTTTCCAGCTCACTGCCAATTGGATGACGTTTCAAATGACATTTGGTCGAGCACCCCCCACCTATCTTCGATACCCTGGCCGTGCTCTTCACCCGTCTCCGAAATCCTCAATCATCAGCTCTCTCCGTATTTTTCCTCCGAATGAATTTTTCTCTTGTATACGAAACGCATAGTGAAAAAAAAATTTTTCATACAAAATTGTTCAGGAGAGGTGATCAATCAGTGAGTCAGTCAGTGAATCAGCACGAGTAGCTATATATATAGTAATAAGTTTACAAACAAGACAAAGAACTCCTTTTTGTCACAGAATCGTGAGAAATTATAAGGGCCCCCTCTCTAGCCGTCTTTTCGCGTAACGTCTCTCACTCTTAGTACACGTAAGTTCGTGTAGAAACTTGTAATTACAAAGGTCTGAATCCCTTTCTAGCCGTTTTTTATCCCGTAACGTGTACTTAGCATAAAACGTAGAATCGTATTAACTCTGAATTGCAAGTCTCTGGAATTCTTTCTAGCCGTTTCTTTCCCATTATGTTTAGGTACCTGTCTCACTACTCGTAAGTTCGTGTTGTAACTCGGAATCGCAAGAGTCTGCACCCCTTTTTAGCCATCTTTTCCCGTAACGTGTACCACTCTTACTACACATAGGTTTGTGTACTAACTCTACTTAACGGCCTACAAGCCGTATTTAGGTGATTTTGAATGAAGTTTTATGCAAAAACTATAAAGAAAATTACTTTCAAACTTACACGTCATGTATTTTGGGTCTTTAATCTAAAATCGCTAAGAAGCAGAAACACGATTGGATAAAATTTTCTCGATAGAAAGTTCTCCCAAAAGTTGCTCCAAAATCTCAGTTTTTCTATATTTTATCGGAAACTACATTGGATGTAATTGTAATTTTTGTTTTAATGTATCGGTAATAATAATATCCTAAAACGCTTAGAACGGATATTTGATAACCAGCTTAGTTTTTGAGTAATTAGGTAAAACGTCGTATTTCTGCTATATTCTTCCGCGACGCTGCATGTCGCACCTACCAAATCTCCGTGAGAGTGAGAAAGACAAAAATAAATTCAATCAATCCCCTTAACAAGTATCTGGTCACCTTTATAATTGTCTTTCTTCTGACGTACCTTTGAGACTAAGAGTGAAATGGTACTGTTCAGGTAAGTGCGCTCCATTTCTGACTATATTTTTCAGAGCAGAACATTCTATATTTTTAAGGACACTGATTTAGTATTATAATTCAGGAGTCCAAGGTGCATTTGTGGCAGTTAAATATAACTTGCGTAGGCAAACATAGAAATGTGATTCACAGTTGAATTCGCTCACCACTAAAGTGTTGGAAACGTTCATTTTCACTTACGAAACATACCTAATCATGTAGGAAAAGTTTGCTTTCAGTCAATCTGTTAAGGCAAATCAATGCAAAGCCGTAGAAAATGGAGTTTGCCACATATTTCATGTTTATGTAGCTTCAGTAGAAAGTCACGTTCATATATTACGGTATGGTACGCGGTACGAAATTCTGTGAGTCGAGAATTCTATTTATAGTTCCATTCATGACTTGAATAAATGTTTACGTTAACTTTTGGATTTGTACTACTTGATATTATGTTCAGCGGGAGGCACCCCATCACTCGCCGTCTTACTACCCTAAATTACTATTTACTACCCTACACGTGCCACCCGGGTGGTGCAAAACAGAGACGCACATTGAACTGAAGTGGTGTAAATAATAACCTGATCATGGCAACTACAAGCCAAGAGTAATATGTGAAAGAGTAGACTCGCCAACCAGCGGGGTTATACAAAGTAACAGTTATTTAGCGTTAACGACAATAGATAAAAATGTACGGACAAACCACGTGACTGTAAAAAAACCATGTGACCAAGCTCATGAATGGCCCTCAGTCTCCAGCAGCTCTGCTCAGCCCAGCCGCGACAGCAGTCAGGCAACTGGCAGGGCGGAGGGTGCAAAGAATCTCTGGAGTGGAAACCGCTGTCTAAAAACAATTTACCTGGCTACGTATAATATCCGGACAATGATGACAAAAGACCTTTGTGAGTGAGAGACTGTTGTCTTGCAAAAAATAAAACGCCATAATATCGGCTAAGTGAAACAAGACGCAGAGGTGAAGATCTACAATAGTTAAATTCAGGTCACCTATTACATTTATTATAGGTAAACTATTGTAAGGAAAATGAGAACAACCCTCCACCACCCATGGCCCAATCAACCTCTCGGTTATGGGGGCCGAAACGCGGGAGGGCGCCCGTTCGGTACTTGCTCTTGGAGTGTTCCCGGGGCGCCTTCTTGACTCCCTACAAGTTGTTTGCTCTCGCTCCTTGTCCCTATGTGCTCACTCTCCCCATTCTGGGGCAGGATGAAACAAATGACGAACTGAACTCGCCGCGCCGTCGCTGTCCGCAGCATATAAATTCTCAGTGTCACTCCAAGCCGCTTTGCCTCTTATACCACGCGTGCGCGAACTCCCGCAGCTTTCCGAAGTTGGCCGCCGAACCCACGAGATCCTGATAATAAACTGGGCCAGAAACTTCGCAAACGATCCCATCCAGCAGCAAGCACTGGAGGTCCTCGTATAAGGAGCACTCCCACAAGACATGGTGAAGGGTATCCTCCGCCAGCCAGCCTCGCCACTCTCGACCAGACACATATCCCAAGTCGCCTCGAGTCGCCCGACCACGTCTGGAAAGAATCGACGAAGCTCACCGCCCTTCGTTTCGCTGGCCCATCTCGCTTGCCATTCCGCGACGATGTCTGCCCCGATTTCACGCTTGCGTCTGCTTAACTCACCTTTGACCGCGGTCCTACGCGCCGTATCAATCCTGGCAGCACGGATTACCTCCAGGTCGGCCGGCAACAGTCCCGCCAGTACGGCGAGAGAGGCAGCACTATTTGATCTGTACGCCTTGGTCAGAAGGACCAAGGCGGGCCTCTGCGTTCTTATCAGAGCAGTCCGAACGACGTAGAGCGACGCCCTCTCGGCCCAGCACGCCGCGGTATACGTAACCGTCGCTACAAAGGTACCGTAGTATAAGATGCGCAACGCCGGATATCGGATGCCCCAGGTGGAGGTCGACACACGCGACATCCTCCCAAAGCACTTGGCGGCTCTTTCCCCGATCGATTTCGCATGCTCGGCGAAGGACAGACTTGCATCGATTGTGACGCCCAGCACGACGACCTGGCGTACGGTTCTGATCGATGTACTCCCGAGTTTGACGACTGGGCCGCGCTGGAGTCGCCGTCTGGCGGTGCCTCTGAACGTCATCATTTGCAACTTTGCAGGGGCAAAGGTGAGTCGGTTCCTCTGAGCCCAGTCTTCAAATAGGCTAATGGAGGTAGCAGCCGCTAACTCAATCGCCCGTCGGGACTCTCCCTCAACCAGCACCGTGACGTCATACGCGTATGCTACAACCCTGACCCCCATTGGAAGCGGCAACCGAAGCAAGTCGTCGAGCAAGACGTTCCACAAAGTGGGACCGAGCACAGAACCCTGCGGACACCCCATGGTCGACACCTTCCACTGCACCTGGCCGCCGACGAACATACCAACGCGCCGTCGAGAGAAGTAGTCACCGAGCATTCGATAAATGTTAGGCGGACAACCACCCCGTTTGGCCTTCAGTAGGATCATCGGCCACCAAGCGTTGTCGAAGGCGCCGGAGATATCCAAGAATATTGCTTGTACATACTTCGCTTCAGTAGTTTTGACTGTGCTCAGAATCTCGTTTAACGCCGTTACGGTTGATCTACCTGGAGTGAATCCATGCTGACAGGAAGAGATCCCTCTTGAGATCTGGGGCGCACATAATAATAATACGCGTTCTAAAATTTTGCCGAATACAGGTAGGAGCGTAATTGGACGATAAGGTTTCGGATCATACAACGGTTTATCATTGCCTTTTAGCAAAACGATGAGTCTACCATTTTTCCAGACGTCGGGGAAAATCCCTTCCGTGACGCATCGTGATGACCCAGTGAAATTCCGCAGCAGCGATGACCCACACACATTTCGCGATGCGAGCGTAAGGAAGGAAAATGAGAACAGCTCAACTGATGGAGTGGGCATGCTGATACACAAATCGATAGGCCATTTCAAGCAGGGTAATCTTTGCTACTTTCAAAATAAACATCCGATACACTATGAAGATTGTACAAGCCTATGCCTATGAAGATTGTACAAGTACTAGTTCACATTCAGATGAGGCAATTGAATCATTCTACCTCGAGACCTCGGGAGAGGCGTTGATGAAGTAAATTGCTACTATACAATAGTTATGGGCGATTTTAATGCCAAACTCGGAGCGATACGCCTTCGGAAAAGTTTGGGCTAGGCCAAAGAGACGAACGAGGTCAAATGTTAGCAAATTTCCTCGGACAGCAAGAGTTGTTTGCCATGAACACATTCTTTAAGATCAACGGAAGTGGATTTGACAGAGCCCAGATGGACGCACCCGGAACCAAATAGACAATTTCCTCTGTAATCGAAAATATATATGCTTCAATGTTGACGTCATAAATGCTGGAAGCGATCATCGCATCGTCAGAGCCAAAATCCAACTCAACATAAAGGCGGAAATGAAAGCATTTTGTTTTAATAAAACCGTGAGAGCGAATCCTTGATCACTAGAAACACAAAGAGAAGCATATCAAATTGAACTGGAAGCAGCACTGAACGTGGACATATCTATTTGACCTTACAACGGAAGCCCTGGATAAGCTACAGGGAATGATGGAAGAGCTTCACTCTGTATGCGCAACCGTGGGTCTAAAAATGAATATAGATATAATAGAAAAAACCAAAGTAATGTGTAGGGACAACATATTACTGTCCACGGCTCGAAGGTAAAATGTGTTCCAGAGCATGTCTACCTGGGGCAAACAATAACACTAAGCAAGGATGGCCAGGAGTAAGAGGTTAGCAGACGCATCCAGCTCGGATGGGTGGCCTTTGAAAAGCTGTCTCATGTCTTCAAAGCAGATATTCCAGTATGCCTGAAGCGGTTAGTGTTCGATCAATATATCATCCCCACGATGACTTATGGTGCAGAGACTTGAACTTTCACAAAAAAAATTGCGCATCAGCTCCGAATTGCACAACGCGCGATGGAAAGCGCAATGTTAGGCCTGTGTTTACTAGACAGGGTCCCCAACATACAGATCAGAAAGAGAACAGGCGTAACGGCATTGTAAAAAGGATGGCGCTCTTAAAGTGGAACTGGGCGGGTCATGTGGGTCGTAGGGAAGACGAATGTTGGAGCAGGGCGCTACTGGAGCCGCGAACTTCAGAAGCATCGGCCAACCACCTGCACGATGGCGAGATGATATCGTTAGGGCAGCGGAAAGACAGTGGCTACAGCAAACTGAAAGCAGAAGCGGATGGGTTGCAAATGGAGAGGCCTTAGTCCAGCAGTGGACTGAAATGGGCTGATGATGATATGTTCAGCGTCCTTGTGCGCAGTGTGTTTATAAAACATGCGGATAAAATGTACGTTCTCCAATTATATTAAATTAGAGTAAAGTAAAGTTCAGAATGTCAAAGTTTAAATGATCGTCTAAATGTCGGTGCATTACGAACTTTTGACTTCGCTAAATAATGAAGCCGGTATTCGCGTCGGATTATTTATCAGTTATGCAAGAATTTTGCAACAGTGTTCACTATTATGTACGGAATTTCATTTAAAGGGATTAATGTTGGTGTTCGTAGGATTCCGTATAGTAATAAAAAAACCCTTATATGAATGGTTTTAGGTACGTCTGTCAGTATATCCGCTAGTCCATTTTAGGGTTACGTACCCAAAGGGTAAAAAAGGAACCCTTTTAAGGCGAGGCATCGGGCATAAAGCGGGGAAAACAGTTTTTTTGAACGAATAATTTAGGTGTTTAATCGTCATTCCCGATCTTACAAAAAATACACAATACACATGAAGATATCATCTAAAGAATGTGCTAATTTGTAACACGATAGGATTTACTTTACTCGATCATATAAAATCTTGAAATTGACTTAAATAAAATTTTTAAACGAATGATTTCTTAAGAAAATTTCTAAATATGCACATAATTTTTATATAGAAATATTTGTCTTGAAGTACTACAGAGAACCTGCTAAATTTTAGTGTTCAGTTGAAGTCCTGTATCCAGCAAATTCAAATTTATCCCAGAACTGGAATAATAACCAGCGTTTTCAGGACATGCCGCGCCGCCCGCTACCCCGCCAGTATCAATTCGGCGCTTGCCAACGTCGGGTGTGTGTCGGTTTTGTGCGCGAGTCAAAGGACCTCGCTAACCCTCGCGAGGCGACGCGATTGCATTTCTGTACACTCTCGCGTGACGCGTCAATCGGCTTCTCGCACGAGGGCATTCGCATAGAGTATATTGAGTATAGGGCATTCGGTAAAACATGGCGAGAAAACTCGCGGAGAATGTACTTCCCCATAAAATACTTTGATTATATATATATATATATTTTTTGTTGTATTAATTTACCAAATGACAGTTAAAACGTCATTTTACTGAATCTAATTAAAAGTCGTAGTATAAATATATAATAAATAAAGTATCGATATAAAAATAAACGTATCCCACCAAAAACATTTTCATGTAAAATGTTGCCAAGACGAGAGCATATGGCTCACACTGTCGAAAAGTTATCAAATTTCTTATATATTTAATTTCTTCTAAATCTATACAATACTATCTAACATACAAGCTCTAACTTCATAAACACTACACTTTAGTTACAATAATGTCTTGGCCGTTTCGCTACCGTCACATGGGCGTACAGTAAAAAATTTATCCCACCTACAACATGTTCCTGATTTCGAATTTTGATTTTACAGGTGCTGCTACTTCGTGTCTAATGTTGAAAATCATTAAAGTACTATGGCCGCCATTTTGAACTTTTTGTTACTGGGCCGATTGCTTTCAAAATCGACACCTAACCAAGGCAGTAAGCGTAGAGAAGGAATTTGTGGTCAAAATTTAAAAAAGGTGGCCGCCATTTTGAACTTTTTTGTTACTAGGCCGATTACTTTAAAAATCGACATCTGACCTTGGCAGCAAGCATAGAGAAGGAATTTGTGGTCAAAATTTAAAAAAGTGGACGCCATTTTGAACTTTTCTGTTACTGGGCTGATTACTTTAAAAATCGACATCTGACCTTGGCAGCAAGCATAGAGAAGGAATTTGTGGTCAAAATTTAAAAAAGTGGACGCCATTTTGAACTTTTCTGTTACTGGGCTGATTACTTTGAAAATCGATATCTGACTATAACAGCAAGCCTCCTCCTCCTCGGTCGTCAATCTTCATTACTGAAGGTCGTGTCCGCACTGCAGTTCCTTCGCTATGTTCTTAACCACGTCCCTCCAGACAGTTTGATCTTCGGCTTTCCTGATGGCTGTTGCGAAAGGAAGGCCCGTGAGGGATTTCACTTGGTCAGACCATCGGCTAGGTGATCGGCCGCGTGGTCTCTTCCCCTCCACTTTGCCCACAAATATAAGTTTCTCCAAGTTATCTGGAAGGCGGCGGGCAATATGACCAAAATAACTAAGAATTCTCTGGTAACAGATTGTCGAGAGCCTTGTGCTAACATGCAGTTGCTTTAGGATCGAGATGTTCGTTCGTTTAGCTGTCCATGGTATGCGAAGCATCCTCCTCCAGCACAACATCTCAAACGCATCAATCCTTTTTCTGTCACCTGCCTTGATCGTCCATGCCTCGGAGCCATAGAGGAAGATTGAGAAGACTAAGGTTTTGACCAGCCTCATCTTGGTATTGTTAGAAACCTTCCTGCTCTGCCAGATTTTTGTCAGCTTGGTCATTGCACCCTTAGATATTTGGATGCGCCTTCTGATGTCCTGTTCTGTTCTGTCCTGTTCAGCAAGCATAAAGATGAAATTTGTGGTCAAAATTTAAAAAAGTGGCCGCCATTTTGAACTTTTCTGTTACTGGGCTGATTACTTTGAAAATCGATATCTGACTATGACAGCAAGCATAAAGATGAAATTCGTGGTCAAAATTTATAAATGTGGCCGCCATTTTGAACTTTTTTGTTACAGGGCCGATTACTTTGAAAATCGATATCTGACCTTGGCAGCAAGCATAGAGAAGGAATTTGTGGTCAAGATTTCAAAAAGTGGCCGCCATTTTGAACTTTCCTGTTACTAGGCCGATTACTTTAAAAATCGACATCTGACCTTGGCAGCAAGCATAGAGAAGGAATTTGTGGTCAAAATTTAAAAAAGTGGCCACCATTTTGAACTTTTCTGTTACTGGGCTGATTACTTTGAAAATCGATATCTGACTATGACAGCAAGCATAAAGATGAAATTTGTGGTCAAAATTTATAAATGTGGCCGCCATTTTGAACTTTTTTGTTACAGGGCCGATTACTTTGAAAATCGATATCTGACTATGGCAGCAAGCATAGAGAAGAAATTTGTGGTCAAAATTTAAAAAAGTGGCCGCCATTTTGAACTTTTCTGTTACTGGTTAATTACTTTAAAAATCGACATCTGACCTTGGCAGCAAGCATAGAGAAGAGATTTGTGGTCAAAATTTAAAAATGTGGCCGCCATTTTGAACTTTTCTGTTACTGGTTAATTACTTTAAAAATCGACATCTGACCTTGGCAGCAAGCATAGAGAAGAAATTTGTGGTCAAAATTTAAAAAAGTGGCCGCCATTTTGAACTTTTCTGTTACTGGTTAATTACTTTAAAAATCGACATCTGACCTTGGCAGCAAGCATAGAGAAGAGATTTGTGGTCAAAATTTAACAAAGTGGCCGCCATTTTGAACTTTTTTGTTACTGGGCTTTCATTATCTGGAATAATAATCAAAATTTTCGGGAAATGATGTCGACAATCGAATTCTGGCCTAAGTTATAAGGGTTTGAAAATACGGCGAAACAGTTCGAGTAAAGGTAGGCTTGCGCTTCGCTTGGCACATCTTGGCGGGGTCACTACCGTGTCCCCAGATTTGAGATTAGTATGAGATAAATTACGGTCTGGGGGTCTGGTCTATTTACGTTACGTGTCGGCTACACTTCGTGATGTGAAATGTTTAAAAAGCTGATGGCATTTACGTATATAAGCAGACGATATTACTGTACATACTGTAGAATATGATTATGAGCTACCTCGAATATCCTCGAATATAAAAAGAAACCCGTCAAGGGGCGACGAATAGTGGAAATAAATTATCTTATGTTCCAATTGCAGGACAAATTCCACCGTTGCTATTTATTTGACTGCTGTTCTGAAATATTTTATTCAATGCCGCAGCGCTAACATCGGGACGCGCGTAACGAGAGTCGTTGCGTCTTACCTACGAAGTGTGAGACGCGCGGGGGGCACCCCACACCTCACCTCCTAAAATCTTGCTTCGCATGGGAAAGCCTCGCCTTAAGCCGGGACCAGACTTCGTTATTTGTTATTCGTTATGCGCCTTACTTGGCCGCATACGACCAAGTGTGGGCGGTTCATCCGTCTATATTTACTTTATTTGCACGAATAACGCATAAGCGCGAATAGCAAATATGCTTATCCGTCCTGATGTCAGTTTTTCGCAGACTTCAAAGGACACGAACAAGACGAATATTTGTGTCGACTGCCCAGACTTCAGTCACTCGCGTTCGCTTGCTTACGACGGTCGTGGTTATAAATTAAGGCGAAATCAACTCTGCCCTACTCTGCCCGCGAAATTCAAATTTTTTATGGTTTTCTGCAATTTTTTGGCTAATTACATATCATCAGAGGTTTATGGCAGTTAATTTGCGGGAATGGCAGTATCATCTTTACATGATCATATCAAAATCTTTGCATAAAAATGTGTATCCTAGGAAATTAGTTCGAGTATCGAGTTTTATGTAACTTGCAAATCTCGGACTAATTTCTTTAACTCGACACTTTCAAGATTTTAATATAAACACGTGAAAATGATATTGGGATTCCCGCAATTTGACTGCCATAAGCCTATTATGTCTTATTAGCTTAGAAATCGCAAAAACCACAAAAAAATTGAATTTCGCGGGCACAAAAAAATTGAATTTGAATTAACCACAGCACAGAACATTATTACTTGGACCACAGACCACAAAACTAAATATTTGGCACATTGCACCCTGCACCAAGTGTGGATAGCATGTTTGTTGTTTGCTCACATAAATACATATTTGGACAAATACACCGTAGCCGCCTAAATAACGAAGTCTGGTTCCGTCATTAGAGAGACTTCGCTCCGTCCGTCCGTCCGTCACCAGGCTGTATCTCTTTAACCGTGATAGCTACGGACTTGAAATTTTCAAAAGCAAAATTTTAAAAACAAATTCTTAAATTAAAATAAAATAAATATTTAAGGGTCTCCCATACAACAAACGTGTTCTTTTGCTCGTTTTTGGTTTTGGTGGGCAGGAGAGTTTAGTTAACTTTAATACTACTGAGAATGAGTCTTGATAGTGCGGAACCTTCAGTGCGAGAGCCCGACTCGCACTTAAAAATTTTAATGAACTGTTAGGTGGAAATCGATCTGATACTAATATTTTGAGTTTTTATTGGTAAAGAAAATCAAATAATGACAATAAAATATAGATTTACTAACTAAGTTTCTGCAATCGGGCTATTTGGTATAGGTACATACATAATTTAATGACGCAAAGATTTTAAAAAATTCAACGTACCTATGGGATAAGAGCATAGCCTCAGGCGTGCGTTAGTATCAAATAAGCTTTCCAATACTGTTTGATCAGCTCGCGCAAATTGAATTTACGCTTCCGGGACGATACCCAGCCTAGAAAGATCAGAAGTATCACTCAATAGAAAATTTCCTTACCAGTAATTTGTTGATGACCCTTTTGAACTTTCCCGTCTTGATTTTACAAGCTTCGCAGTTTCATAGCATTTAAGAATTTCAGTTTTTAAGAATTGTAGGAAGCTTTTTGTCCCGATATAATCTGTCTCTATTTCAAAGGTTGCGAGTACGTCCGTTCGTTTCAGCCGACGGACGTCCACTGCTGGACAAAGGGCTCCTGCAATGTTTTCCAGCCCCCACGGTCCTGCGCCACTTGTAATCTGCGTCTTTCCGCGACTCTTTTAATGTCGTCGGTCCATCTGGTCGGAGGTCTGCCAACACTGCGCTATCCCGTGCGGGGTCGCCATTCCAGCACTTTGGGTCCCCAACGTCCGTCGGTTTTACGAGCTATGTGCCCCGCCCATTGCCACATCAGCTACATCGGTGACTCTGGATCGTCTACGGATCTCCTCATTTCATATATACATTTGATCACGATGCCTTCTTCTTCTTCTTTGTTGATAGAACTCCGAGCATAGCTCTCTCCATCGCTCGCTGAGTGACTCTGAGCCTTCTTATGAGGCCCATAGTAAAAGACCAAGTTTTGGATCCATATGTCATAACTGGCAAAACGCACTGTTCGAAGACCTGAGTCTTCAGGCACTGAGGGATATTGGAAGAGAAGACAACACGAAGCTTCCCAAACGCTGCCCAACCTAGCTAGATTCAGCGGTTCACCTCTTTCTCGAAATTGTGAAAAGATTGCAAGTGACAGAGCTCAATGGAAAATGCTGAATGAGGCCTTCAGCAGTCAGGAGAGACAGTATCAACTCTTACTGGATTTAGCTACACGTAATTTATTACGCTGTGGCTAAGCTCTGAAAGTCGGATGATAAGTTTATTACAATCACGCGTGCTTGGCAATAAATTATGCGCATTATCGCATTATCGCATTATCCCTCTATTGTCTCTTAATAATTAATTATCAATAGGAATTTTTCGTACTACCAATACACTTATACCCTGGACAGAACGGAGAGCGCAAAAAAATGTCGCTAGTTTATTGGTGCTAAAAATGCTTGTTTTGCCACCAACAGTAAGGCAACGATGTAGTTCGCTCAGGAGCCGCCTATAGAATTTTGACAAATGGCGCTACTGTTTGTTTGTGCGAAAAAGGTTTACGTAAATCGTTCGGACGCTCATATCTTGAGTTTTGTTATCAGTGATACTATTATCCGGCCGTTCAGAGAATGCGTTCCTGACACATCGCTTTTGAACTGACGACGTAACTTTGTAATGGCGTTGCAGTTACGATAAAAATATTATTGCTGGTTGTTTACCGTTTTAACAATTGATGAGCATTAAAACAACATTATTATATCAATAATCAATTAATGTTATAATTTTGTGCCAAACTGAGTGTCAAATAACTGCCGTACAATTTACGGAAATTTTTTAAATATCTTTTATTTACGTTATTAACGAATGATAACATTAAAATTCGAATAATTATACTAACTTACAATAAATGTATTTATTTTTGGCTAAAATTATTACAATTACTTAATTAAGAGCGGGTATTAACTGAATATGTCAGTTCAAGATTTCATTTTTACAGTAGTAAATCAAGTCTCAACTGCCTGAAATAAAACACACGAATATAACATCATATTGTCGAGAAACTGTAAAAGTGAAAACATAAAAGGATAATTTTTTGTCGATAGAAAAAATTCCCGAAGTTGCGTCCAATTTTTTACAATTTTCAATTTATTATCAAAGTTATACGTACTAGAGAGCCAAGGTTTAGGATTATAATTCCAATAAATATTACGAAGTGCGTATCTTATCGTTTTCTTTCTAAATCATGTATTTTAAAAGTTATTACAGTAAACTATAAATGGCGCTTACTACATTCTTATTTCGCGTAATGCGCCATGCTCTTTTGTACCAGAACGATGTTTTGCGCATGACAATCAGTCACAATTGCTCCATTGAGACGAGAAGACTGTATTTCTGTGCTCCAGGCCAAAAAAATAGTTCTTTGTATCCTTAATATATAAATTATGAATTATAAATTATTGTGTGTGTATTTATAAATGATTTGGTGGCGTTAATAATATAATTGTAAATATGGGGACCAAAAACTACGAAATAAAAGTATATTAAAGCAAAAGCCTTTATGTCAAATATCGACCTTCACTCTTTACTTTTAAAGCACACAATTAACGAGCACCGAATTCCCTCAAGCAATGGCATGTCAATGGCGTTGGGAATAGTATATGTAAAAAAGGACGATCCCAATCAATTTTGAGAGAGAGGAATAAAGAGTGCTCCTGTATGTGCGCACTTTGTGCAACATGTTCACTATTTTGACACTTCAGTGTGCAAATATTAGATATAATATCATGCTAACATTCATAAAACTACTAAATGTTACTATGTTAATTAGTTCCTACGTAAATATAGTTCAAGATATAATGTGCAATAATAAATTAAATAAAATTTCAAATTTATTGCAATACAATAAATAAATAGGAAATATTTTGTAATGAATTCTGTAAGAGGGTAAAATGAATTTGTGCACAGCTAATGAAACAGACTCCGCTTAAATATTTTTTTTGCCCTATTTTTAGGATTCCGTACCCAAAGTGTAAAAACCGGGACCTATTACGAAGACTCCGCTAGTCGTCTGTTCGTCCGTCCGTCCATCCGCCCGTCTGTCGCCAGGCTGTATTTCTTGAACCATGATAATTAGACACTTAAAATATACTTAATAAATAAATAAATACTCTTTATTTGCACCACACAAGAAATTGCACAAAACAGAAATACATATTAAAATAGTTTTAGGCACAAAAGGCGGCCTTATCGCTTAGCAGCGATCTCTGTCAGGCAACCTTGCACAAAATCACAGTGTACTTAAAAAAACCACCCCTAGCTTTAACTAATCTCTTTTTGATTAGTGCTTTACACACTTACGAGTAGGATATAATTCCTATAAGCAGGACAGATTCTGTATGGTACAATATGCAGGAAAACTGACCACATGAAACACCACATACAATTTTCCAACACTTTCTTCAACGCACGTTTCGTCCCGACACCGGGACATCCTCAGGAAATGTTAACGTTCCGATGCGAAATTGTAGACTCTACGGCAGAATCTTTTCAAGTAGTGTATTATAGCAAAATAAATTTATCTGTCCTTCTTATTATGGATTTCCGCAAAATAACGATTCAATAATTCCTATCAAAATTTCACTCGTAGCGGATTTGAACCCGCTTCCCCCAGTTTTCGCGGCTGGGTGCTCTTATCGCTGAGTTATTAGCTTTTCCCCGGTCAAAAGTGCCCATCAGACTAGCCTAATACACACCTAATAGCCCACATCAAAATAAATGCCTTAAAATTTAATTTCAATTGATTTATTAATATATACCAAATATGTATCGTACTAGTGTTTTCTTCTTTTAATTTCTGGTTAAGCATGCATTTCTTTTATTCTACATTTACACGTAGATTGTTATGTCGTATTTCAAACTTTCATCCATTTTTTTCCATTATAACAAAGACTTAGACTTTTACTGAAAAAAAAAACGGCTAAAACTCACTATGACTTGGTCAGGATCGCCCGACCAGTTTACCAGAACCAACACAGTTTAACACAGTTTACAGTTTAACAGACCAGAAGACTTAGACTCTTTGGAACATGAATATATCTGGGAAGTAAAGCATGTTTAGGGTGTTCGTGGTGAGCCTAACTCAACCTATCCAACAAGGTGACCCAAGTTGTTTTCAGCAGCCATCGAAATGATCTTCAGAAACTTGGAATGGGACGATTATGAACTTAATATAAAATCCTAATTTCTAACTGATTTACGCTTCGCAGATGATCTCAGCCTATTTTCAGTGTCCCTAAAAACTATATGAAATGCAACATTATCAGACCGCAGCGCGACAGCGCGCAGGGCTTCAATGAACACAATTAAAACAAAATTTATGAAAAATGCATCACACACATATAACATCAAAGTAAATAATGAGAAAATCGATTATGTGGAAGAGCATGTTTACTTTGGACAGTTGATAGTTACAAGTGATACAATGCAGAAAGTAATAGAAAGAAGGATAACTAATAAGATTGACAGATATAAAAAGTAGAACTAAATTTACAGAGGCAGAAAAAGTATGCAAGAAGCTGAAATAGAAATGATTAGGTCCAACATATGCAAATGGACCAAGCTTTATTGCTGTCGCAATAAAGGCTTTGAACTGTCAATTATTTCTGTCAAAAAGTTCAGATTAAAATTACTACTTGTTCTAATCTGTCCAATATTTTTTATGGTTAACAAGATTAACCGCCATAAGACATGTCAAGAAATAGAACAGTTAGTTAGTAGAGTTTCCATTATTTAGCATTTCTTAAATTATTAAGTTCAAACATGGCATTTGAGTTAGACTTATTTTTACCAAATCCATATTGAGCATTTGTAACTGCCGATTTTTCAATCGCCAGATCTGAAAATAAACTTGAAATATATTATGGCATACAAAATCTGTCAATACGTCACATTTATTCCCCAGGTAACGTTTATCTGACGATTGAATAATCATATAAGATTAAAAGATTAAATGTTCCGAAAAGTTGTTTATTCTGTTGAATAAGGTTCATCTTATATCATAACAAAATTGTGGTAAATTTTAAAATTCCAAAAATGTGTACGCTTACAATTTCCAAATAAAATTTCAAGAAATCTTTTGCCTACAACGTGGTCCGAAATGCACTTAGCTGAATTTATCTGATTATCTTACCTAGTGTTCGCGGTTTTGTTGACATTACGTGGCAGTCGACGTTGCGAATTGTGACACGATCTGATTTTTTTCTAGCTTACAGCCCGCTCTTAACAAATATAAAAACTATAGCTTTTAAAAGTCAAACCACGTCGAACGGCGCTGTTTCAAGGTTATGCTAACTGGTTTTTTTTGTTTTGTATGACGAATTGAAATGTGTCAGAAACGCATTCTTTGAGCGGCCGGAATATACCTTTACAATTAATTTAAACTAATAAACTTAATTGTATGAAAGTCGACAAAGTACTATAGTTGAATATTCAACGACCGAATAGTGCAGTGGTAGTGATCCGCCCCTTGCGTCGGAAGTTCGATTCCCACAACTGGAAAATGTTTGTGTGATGAGCATGCATGTTTTCCAGTGTCTATGTGTTTTTCAATATATACTGTTTATGTATATATTAAATAATATTAAGTATATTTATCAGTTATCTAGTACCCATAGCACATATCTATCGCTTACTTTGGGGCTAGATTGTGATGTGTGTAATGTTATTTATTTTATTATTTATTTGCTCAGAAGCAATGAATCCCCAGTTATTGATACCCTCTACAGGGCACATAACATCGTCAACTTCTATGCGATTGTATCACTTAAATTGATGGTTTAGTATTTAAGTAAAAGAATTGCGTACAAATAAGTTATCGTTGTAAAAATATTTGAAAACAAGCTTTTATACTACGGATACACAGAAATAGTACAGTTAACATCACACGTATACTACTTTTATCGGGACTAAAAATATAATTATGGTTAAAGTTCCTATTTCTTTTTATACGTATGTGGAAGAATAAATATTTTGCTTTTGTTAATTCACAATTTTTAACAGTAGATATATAGTTTGATATACATCTTTTCATTATATACATGGGACTATATTCATGCCTTCTTCTTACTCCCACAGTTATTTTCCACTATAATAATCTTACCAATGCAAATTCTCATTAAAAAAATTCTAAAACAAGACCAGCTTTCATTTTGCTTTCAAAAATGGAACGCTCGGTTAAATATAATTTTAAAACACCTCAGAATAAAAATGTGCATTAAGGTAAACTCCGAATTAAAATGTTTATCTCTAGTTATTCGATGTACTTCATACTCTACTTAGTAATAACTGGGTCAGAGCATGCCAAAATGTTCTGACGAGTCAGTTGACATAAGCAATGCGGGATGGTACGCGATCGATGTTCCCCCAGTCTGGTGTTGGTCCCCTCTTTAAACACTCCGCACCGCTGCATTGTATAACGACAGCCCACGTATATGAATTTAAAGGGGGCAGAAAGCGATGTTCTTAATCTGACGCGACGTGCTTTGTATGGAAACTTTAAATCTTAATATATAAAATTCTAGTGTCACTTTGTATTAGGGATGTTATGGATATATAATTTCGGAACCGGATATGGATATGGATATTGGTAAAAAATAATATCAGTTTCGGTTACGGTTATGGATATTAAATTATTTCGGACTATCCGATAGTTTCAGTTACGGATATGGATATCCATAACAACATTAATATTTACTATAAACTTATAAAGTATAACCCGTACGAATTAGCTGTGCACCTCGCGCTGTGACGTTATTAGGTAGCGGGAGAGGTGTCGCATTCCAGCGGAGTGCACAGTTAATTCGTACGAGTTTAGTATTTAGTTAGACTCCGCCCTATCCGAAACTATCCAAAACTTTTATTACGAATTCGGTTACGGTTACAGATATTTTTTTATTTCGGATATCCGATAGTTTCGGTTACGGATATGGATATCCATAACAACACTACTTTGTATTATAATAAAACTCCTCCGAAAAAAATTGGTCATGTCTTATTTTTTTTTGAATATTCTATAGTAGGTCTGAGAATACGACATAAATTATTTTAAATACCCCTAAATTAGAGAGAATTTATGTGGCAAAACAAATTTTCTGGGTCAGACAATCTAGGTATCAATTTTAGCCTTCCACGTAATATTGAATGGAAGCAGGCGTGATTTTGCGGAAATCCATAATTAGCGGCGATCCACTACTACTACATCCAACGGGACATCCGGTTATAATAATTTCGGCAATACGAGTTCCATATAATAATTTCGGTCGTTGGTTACGTGATTTATGTATCAACAAAATTCTCAAACATGAAGCTTAATTTCAATTGTAATTAGGTACAATAGAATCAAAACTGTGGCGAAGTTTTTATACCATTTTTTGTAACTATAGCAAATCAAAATCGCTGAAATTTCAGTCAAAACGGCTGAAATTTAAATGAAGGTAGATTTGTACCCCATTTAACGTCGGCTCCTTTTATGGCGGAAAAGTCCACTGGGTTTCCATGAGGCATTAGGGAAAAACTTTATAAAAAGTGTTGCATTTTTATGTAAAGTATTAAATAATTGAAATCACACAACGAGTTCATACTTGAAAGTTCCATGGTCATCAATATCGGGTATTCAACTTAGTTATTAGTAAAATAGGAAAGAGGAATTTGTTATTTCATCGTCCGTAATTTGCTTACGAAAGAAAGCCTTCTAAGTAAAATCGCACTAAAGTAATGAAAAAATTTTAGCATCTTTTTCTGTTGAAAATATTTGGAAAGTTTAGTCATATCGGATGGTATTACTGTACCTACACAAATACTAAGAACAAACACACTACGGTAAAAATGTGTGGCGAGGATTTCTTTAACAAATTCGGATTTCTCGCTTATGAAACTCACAATACAAAGTAAAGAGCTCACAATACAAAGTAAAGAGTTGTGTAAAGAGCTGTCAGTCAGCCAAGAACGAGCCTTTTGTGGTTATTATCGATTGTGTACTGAAATAAACTATTTTACGCCTCGATATTAATATTCTTATATAGAGCCAAAATACGTATAGATCGTCTTATCTGAAATCGAACACCTTTTCACGTATTTTCATTTACACATTGAAGGAATAATGTAGTGGCGTTCATTTTCAAATTAAGGCTTTAAGAAGGCCGAATGACAGTTTACAGGGGGAGAGAGCAGCTGTGTTCACACTGATTTACTTAATTTTCGGGAAAATTATTACTTTACACGATTGTTAGAGGGCCTAAAAATAAAACTGTCAATCAAAGTTGTAATTTTTATGTCCTTTTTGTGTGCAAGAATTAATTAAAAAGCTTGTGTCGTTTTACAACAATTTTCAAAGTATGAAAAAATTAGATGCTTTTTTTGGGTTTTTTTTTCTGAAAACACAAAACAAAACTTTTCCTACATTTATGTAAGGATTCGATGATCAGTCGTTTAAACAGTAAAAAAATTGGTTGTCTGTAAAGTCGGTTTACTGACGATAGTTGAACGTGACAACTCTCGCTTGCACTTCAAGCCTTACATTGGAACGCCTCAGAGCGAGGTAACGCGAGCGAGGTACGCGAGGTAACGCCGGATGAGTCATGTTTTTTTTGTGCGTGCAGCCGGCTCTATCGATTTATAAGACGTTGTCACGTCAAAGAGCCAGTTTGCCAGCTTTTAAAGCCTTAACGATTTCTATTAAATCAACCGATATCTCTTTCCCTCGGCAATCTTTGTTACCGAACTCCTCCGAAACGACTCGACCGATTGTTATGAAATTTTCAGTGTATGGTCGGTGAGTAGGTTGTTATCAATTTTTTTATCCCAATTAGCAAAACAACTTTTGCCGGGCCACCTTGTGTAATATAACTAAACTTCTCCAAAACTTTTATTAATTTTTTTAGTCTACATTCGCATAGTTATTTTTCATACGCTTATATTATGTCAAAACAACGTTTGCCGTGTCATCTAGTAATATTATAAAACTGTCGCATAAAAAAGTTGATTGTTTGAAAAAATAACAACTGCTTTTTTTCAATAAAAGACACGTTCTCATCACTTTGTAGGATCTACTACGGTTGCGGATTTCCCTATTATGTGCTAACTGCAGTAAAACACGCTTGAGTGTGTAGAACAGCATTCGATTAACTTAGTTTACACATCGCCGAACTTTGTAGTAGAACCAGTCGCTCGTTTACAAGTTATACAATTTTTATGTATTATATGCTAGTGATCTGTTTCTACAGATTCATTAATAATTTAGTCCATAAAATCCATCAGGTGGCACGATACTGCTTGCGATGTCTGTCCATGTCTGTCATGAGTAATACTGCAGAATGACACATTCCCTAAAATAGTAGGTAATTGCGAAGCCTTACTGTGTTTCGGTTTGCAGGATACCTGGCGACTTTACTGGACATGACAAGACACTATGTCCTTGGAAGCAATACAAGACTTAAGATCTAACGTCTCAAGATAAACGACACACCTGCCGAAAGCATCGCGCCGAACGTTTACCAACGAGTACATATACATATAGTAGGGGAGCCCAAGCGGAGATTTTCGAAGTGACTCCAGCGTGTCAGAAAATTATATTGGGAGAATCCTTGCGCCCTTTAATAAACCTCTACCAAATATGAACCCTCCATATGGTGGGGTGTGTTGAGGGGAACCCGTCTGATTAGTAAAAAATAAATCGATTCTTAGAAAAACACGAGCGCGTCAGATTAAGATACAGTTGATTAATTACCTTGAGAAAATTGTGTATCTCAATAATCTGACAATTTGAGCGTGACACTAAGACACAAGCGAGTCTCGAAGTTGTAAAAAAAACGTCACCTTGAAATACTCGAGCGCGTTTCAATTTTTTTTATTTTGAAGGAAACACTATTAGAATTACAAAGAACTAATCTGACAGTTTTCATGGGGCGATGTTAGTAGAATCGTGGACCCCCTCCCCTTTCGGGTTCCCCTCAACACACCCCACCATATGGAGGGTTCATACTTGGTAGAGGTACTTTAAAGGGTGTAAGGATTCTCCCTACATAATTTTCTGACACGCTCGAGTCACTTCAAAAATCCCTGCTTGGGCTTCCCTACTAATACACATCTACTGGGTTTCTGATGAGTTCGGCGTACCGCCGTACCTTCCGTTGGGCGATTTCTGTGTTGCGCTATGCGTCCGAAAAGGAACTTAACGTTGCTTGGCGTCCCTTCCTACTGTTTGGCACGTTTGATGTGTCACGTCAATCGAATACTACGATCAATAATTCAGTTGCTGAAGTGTCGGCGCTGTACTTTCAGCCTGGTGTGTCTTTGCACTAAGGGAAGCGGACCGTTAATCGGTCATCACAGATTTACATACTGATGCTGACATACTGATTTGAGGAGGTTTCGGGCACTGTGGTTGGCCGATTCACGGTCCGCTGCGCTCCACTTCAGTGTAAGGGAACGCAAGAAATTGCAATGTTCTCGAATGCATGCATCTGACACCGGCAGGTATAATTTCCTATATAAGTAAGTGCGTTCGTTCATTTCAGCCGACGGACGTCCACTGCTGTACAAAGGTTGTAATGATTTCCACCTCACTCGGTCCTGCGCCACTTGTATCCAGCGACTCTCCGCGACTCTTTTAATGTCATCAGTCTATCTGGTCGGAGGTCTGCTAACACTGCGCTTTCCCGTGCGGGGTCGCCGCTCCAGCACTTTCAGCATCCCCAACATCCGTCGGCTCTACGAGCTTTGTCACCGCCCATTGCTAATTCAGCGTCGCGATACGTTGAACTACGTCGGTGACTTTAGCTCGTATACGAATTTCCTCATTTCGGAATTATCAATCACGTAGAAATATTCCAAGCATAGCTCTCTCATTTCTCAATCGCCCGCTGAGTGACTCTGAGCCTTCTTAAGAGGCCCATAAGAAGGCTTAGAGTATAATAATTTATTTATTGGTTCCGCCAACAACACTTGAGCATTACAATAACAGTAATTAACTTAAAACATACATTTAATTATAACGAATACATAATATCTATAGCCCGAGGTTTAACGACTGGCAGACACAGAAGCTTCATTAATTATTATGCAAAAAGCAGTTATAGATAGTTAGAGTACAAAATAATGCCCATATAATTATGAATATGTTAATAACGAGAATTTATTTATTTCTAGACTTGGAATTCAATTATGAAGAGGAGGAAAACAGCGATGTAGACAGAGAGTTACGCTCCGTAGCGCGCAGGACGGGGAAGCACATTGCAGCTGGCGAAGAACGCCCGCGCATCAACTCTAGTCAGCAGACCACACCTATTGATGGTAAGTACCTTTACCGTATTTTTACTAAACCAGGTCAGGTCACTTGTCACGTGATCGAGACGACTACAGGTAGGCGTCAAGACGCTAATATTTTAGACGGCTGCCGCGCGCCGGCCAAGTTGCACGCGCTAGTTCTGTACGGTCTATATTACGAGGCAGCCCTAGTACGTCGTAAGAGATAAAGTTACACGATAAAAAGAGACCACAACTTTGCGTTTGTTGCGTGTTGTTTTCGGAGGCAGAGCCAGGAACTAACATATTGCGAACTGAATTGCACTTTTTGTGTCAGAGCTAGAGTCGCTATTTCTTAATCATCTTGCGGAGTGAGCCTTCTGTACCTGTACTATTATGTATTCCGTAACTAAACTGCATTTTTTATATAATTTGATAAGTGATTTTGGGTTAACAATGTGGTCGATTCTGTTGTGCAAAATCTCTAAACTAAACTAATTTAAAATAGTGCCATCCTTTTCCATCGGGAGCAGTTTGAAAGGGACAGCGCTATTTTAATTTAGTTTAGTTTAGAGATTTTGCACAACAGAATCGACCACAATGTTTTCTCCATTGAAGAAGATATGATTAATATAATATAACACCTGTCACAATCTACAAACTGATAATTTATCAAACAGTTTCAGTTATTCTAATTAAAATTTTCAAAGGAGCTTATGCCTCGTGAAATCACCAAGGGTTATTAATTTTTAGGGTTTCATGCCAAAATAGTGAAAAAGGTAAGAAATGTACATTTATAGTCAGACTTTCTGCATCCGTCTGTACGTCCGTCCCATTCGATTATTTTATTCAGTCAAGAGTATGGAATTGAAACTCAAGCCAGAAGTGTGAATTGTTATACCTATACAAGAAAATAGTAGGTATGTAAAGTAATAATATTCCTTGAGGCGTAGCGAAAGCTGGAGACGCTGTACGGGAGTAGGTAGCTACTGAAAAAATAGATCAGAACTCTCAATAATATCCTACTACTTTACATAATAAATTGGGAGTTCTAGTTCTTAGACTAAAAACGGTAAAATAGTCACATTTTTTTATATTTCTTGCCCCCCTTTAATCTTTATTATATTATATTTTTTGGTATTTATTGTTATAAGAACAACGGAAATACATCATCTGTGAAAATATCAAGTGTGTAACTATCACGGTTCATGAGATACAACCTGGTGACATACGGACGGACGGACGGACGGCAAAGTCTCAGTAATAGGGTCCCGTTTATTACCGTTTGGGTACGGAACCCTAAAAACAACTACCTTAGCATTTGCGTGGATATGATGTAACCGTGTGTAACTAGTTTCATATAGTTAAACAAAGTATTTAGGAAACTGGTTACTAAAAAATAAAGGTAAATTTAGTACTAGTTTCCACTACGACAAAAATACAATAGAGGGCAATGATGAAAAATGAATGGCATCTAACAACTGTAATGATGTGTGCTCTAATAAACGTGTTACATAAATTCATCTACATTAAAAATTAAAATGCTTTAGAAAATAACCTGATTTATATGTGAAAAGAGACACTTAAAATAATAAGTATCTACGTAACTAGGTTATGCGAGGCTATCACAGTTATTAAGTTAGCGTGAAGCTTGATATCTACAATCGCTGGACTAATTTAATCCAGTAATCTAGTTAATGCACCTATTCATTTGAATATCATACACGTACATTTGTACGAGTATCATTAGACAGAATGACTGATTTCACGGACTGACTGACTGACTGATGAATCACCTCTCCTGGACAATTTTGTATAAAAATTTTTTTTCACGGATGGGATCGTATATACGGAAAAAACTCATTCGGAGGAAAAATACGGAAGAACTGATGATTGATTATTTCGAAGACGGTTAAAGAGCACAGCCAGATTATTTAGGATAGGTTCTCGCCCAAATGTCACCAAATGGTGGATTCAAGATGGCCGCCATACAAACTTCATCGGTGTCTCGGGAAGTATAAAAGATGGAAGAGTAGTTTCTTAAAAATTTGTTCGAGCAGCCCTTAACTATCTTTAAAACCATGACCGTGCTCCTAGGTAATTTTTTCTGCACACTGACCAATTTTTGTATGGATTAATAACGTTAGTGTTGCTCTAAAGTCGGAATATTCGGAAACGAATAACAAAACTTTCCGCATGCTAAATGTAGGTACATTGAAAAGTCTACTGTTTGAGCAAATTGATTGAAAAGGGTATTTTTAAAACAATTAAACAAGTACGTAATCATTTTCTAAAACAAGAGACAGAGGCCGACTACGAGAACATAAATCGAGTTTCACGTAGCAATCACCGCTATCGAATTACCGTCAAATCAAATCATGAATCTGGACTGTGTTACGAACAGATCCAATCATGTTGCTAACAGTGTGATTCAAGGTATTTTCACCAGCTATAGCTAGTCTTTAGTTATGACTTTTTTAGTCACTAATCATCGATATTAATAAATTTATGTATTTTAACTTGAAAATAGCTTAACTGATTCTTTTTCCTTTTAAAATAGTCATGACAGGACATTTCCTGAAAGAATTTTTTTTTATAAGTCGACAACAAAAATCGGAGCATCGTAGTAAACTCGTCGGAGTCGAATAAAAGTAGCCTCTGTGTTAAAGCAGTTATAATCTATCTCCATTCCAAATTTCAGCCAAATCGGTTCAATGCATTCGGTTTGAAAGAGTAACAAACATCCAAACTTAATTAGTGTATAATTTCCATTCCATATTGTGTCTGTAACATCTTATTCTGAATGAATAAATAAATGAAATGATTATTGAAATGAAACACACTTTCTCATATTCTGTTATTGAAGGGATCAATTCCTAGGAAATGCGACGCAGTACAAAAATTAAATGAAAACAAATTAGACGTTCGGTTTAATAGGAGCAACTGACCCGGGGACTTACCACCACCTTTTAAGGTATTAAAAAATAATTACTTTAAGGGGTAGTGGTAATGCCCTTGGACTAGAAGAACTGAAATCCGTGTGGACAATGTCATGGAGATCACCTGCAAAATATAAATATAATATGCTCCGAAAATAGACGTATACACTGGACCCGGCGGCTTGCGCGAAAAAATGTCGCCAGTTTACTGGTGTCAAAAATTTTTGTTTTGACACCAACAGCGTCAGTTGGAAGCCAACCGCAATATTGTCTATGGAGCGTGGTCTGCGCCACAGATCACTATACTTACTATTCCCATTCGTTTATTTTTTATTTGACACATGAAATTACATGAATGAGCAATAGCGATGGACCATAGAGAGATAAAGGTAAAGTGGTCTCTTTCTGGTCTCTTGCTATTGCGATATCTTTTTTTATGCGTGAAAGAGAAAATAAACTAATGGAAATAGTATAGTCCGCACGTGAGTTTTCACGAGGACAATTTTTTACCGTGACTCAGATACTGCATCATGACCTTTTCATGTTTAGTGTAGCTGCAAAGGAATCCTCTTGAGCTTATTGTGCCAATTCCATTCCGCCGGCCCTCTCAACCGACATGCATCCACTTCGGTACAATGGCCTCTTTTAAGCAGCACTTTCCTAAAATTGTCCGCACGAAAAGAGCGTATTCCGTCCCGTTTGTATTCCATATTTTAACTCCAAACTCGTCCTTTCTAATATATCAATCAACAATCATTTTTCCAACAAAATAGTTAAAATTGTAACCCTGGTGATACTTCATCCGTCTGTTTGTCTTTCTAACCCTGAGTTGCTAGAAATAACTAAAAAAAATTAACCACAAGACTCCAGACATTTTGACACTTCTTGCGATTAATTTAGTTTATGTAACCAATTTAAACTTTTGAATTTGTTTCGAACAACTGAAGGTGAGTCGATTATTTCACTAACTAAAGCTAGATTATTGTAAAAGCAGCCCGACGTTATTACAATAGTCAATAATGATAATATATATATATTTTTTTTAATAAAAGGAAAGGAAGGAAGAAAATCATCAAATGTAATTTAAAGTAAGGTACTATAAGGTATATATTTTAAAACAGCATTTTCTGCTAATATCAAATTACTTAGCTGCTTAGTAAAGTGTATCTACGTGAAACAGCGGGAACTACGAAAAATTACATTTTAAACCAGAGTCAACGTCTCATTTTTCATTTTTTACAAATTCCCCCTAACCGGGTTGGCGCAAGTGAACCTAAGAATAATCTTTTTAACTGAACGCTTGTAATTTTACTGTTTAAAACGTTGGAAGTAATAGACTACTCAAAAACAACGAAAATTCCGACAGATGTTCCTACACTACGTAGACAATGCTCGCTGTACTTTGTCTAGTTCGCCCTAGATTTTTGCTCCTGGATGTGTTCTAATTTCGGGATGCATGATGCGTTGAAAGTGCAAGTTCTTTATTGATGGCAGGCGGCATGTATCACTGATGTGCATGTAGCATGCGCGTCGGCACGTAACACAGTCGTCAGATCCTTTGTGATACTTACCTCGCCCTCCTATGATAAACTGCGGAGTTAGTACAGGTGTTTGTACGCATTTCGAGTCGACTCGCATCGAACAAACGAATCGAATTCCTACATATACAGCCAACGCCATCAATGGACAGTCACTGAAATGCGGCTCTCAATAGATGGCGCTGACTGTTAATGTATGGAGATATTCGATTAGTTTGTTCGATGCGAGTCGACTCGGAATTCGTACAAAAAACTGTACTAACCCCTCTGGGCGCGAAAATGCAAGGCTCTCTTTACTTTGTAATGGAGGTGTGGTAGGCCGTAGATGTAGTGTCAATACAACCAAAGGTAAAGCGCCTTTGCTCCGACTATTGTTCCTATGTTTAGGTAACGTCGTTCGTCTGCGGACATGTTTGATCATGTTCGTGCACGTACCTACTGCTCTCGTCGTACGCGTGGATGACGCTACGCTTACGATTACGAGCCGTGTGCGAAGGGGGTTTAAACTTATTGGGGGTTAAAAGAATATTGAGTAAAGAAAATTCCTGTTGCCCAAGACAGTCTATAAACTTACTTCTCTAATAAGTGGTCTTATTTATTTCGGGAAAGACTGATTTTATTAACTAACTTCGATAAACAAAAGAAGGAGAAGGTTCTCAATTCGGCTTTTTTATGGATGTATGTACAGTCACGGAATGAAAAGGTTCGTCAATTTTCAAATTGATTCGTTTGCACTAATCGATTGTTTAGGTATTTTGAAATAATGGACTCTTGCAGTATTAGTGCAAGCGAAAATCGACACTATGGTGACGAACCTTTTCATTCCGCGACTATACCTACATGAATTTCTCCGATAATATGCCACTGATTTTTATGGTGCAAATTGCAAAACGCCTAATCGGTCTATGAGAGGCGTAAATGACGTCACGAGAAATTCAACATGGCCGGCACAGGGTGACGAAGAGAAATACTAAGAAAATATATTTATGAATTTATTTGATAGGTACATTTCAGTTCGGAAAAATAATCAAGTAAAAAGTTGTTTTCCGAAAATATACGTAAAAACATTAAGCCTTTCTTCTGGCACTCGAAAACCTGTTTGATTATTTTGAGCCTTGGTTGTTTTTTTTTTCTCGTGCCGAAGTTAAACGTGACCATTGAAACAATTGGCCAACGGGCAAAGTTCCCTTTTGCTGAAACGATACGGCTTCCCAAGGGAGCAGTGCTTTACGAAACATTCATATTTCATTGCCTCCTCGTTTAAAGATTGTTGAAAGGTTATTTTTGGCTTGTTGATTAACATGTTCAATTAAAAACATTAACTGCTCAATGGATTTATATTTTATAACTAGCTGACCGGGCAAACGTTGCTTTGCTTTTAGGGGTATGAAAAATAGCTTCCGACCTATTCTCAGACCTACCGAATATAAACAAAAAGCTTCATAGTCTATAGGGCATCGCCGCAAGTGGCGAGGTAAGCCTGACGGTTTTTTATTATAGGATATATTTCGGCGAGTGCGCTCAGGAACTGTTTGATCTGGTCCTTCCCTCACCATTTTTCCATCGCACCGCAAGACACCGGGCGGGCTTTCATCCCTATGTCGTGACTATTACCACCAGTACGCACAAAGCGGTTCGGTTCTTCATTCTTGGTACGCATGGCTAAGGTTTGGAATGCTCTCCCGAAATCTGTGTTTTCCGCATCTTACGACCTGGGTACCTTTAAAAAAAAACCGGCCAAGTGCGAGTCGGACTCGCGCACCGAGGGTTCCGTATTAGATACTATATACTAAAGTAATCCATAAAAACCACTTTTCTTACCCAACCGCACTGAACTTTGTTGTTAGAGGTTCATTTTAATACATACCAAATAATTACCTTTGTTAATGAACCGCAAAACTAACTTTGTTTGTAGAGGTTTATTGTTAATATCAAAAAAACTATGCTAGTTAGAGCATTGGCTGTAGTTTTCCTGTAAAATATACGTAAATTCCTATTGACCATAATTAGACCTGATATTGCGCATGCTTTGAGTGTTTTGTCGCAATTTAATTCTGCTCATGATGAATCACACTACAAAGCTGCTCAGCGGGTATTGCGTTACTTGAAAGGAACATCTAAACTTTGCTTGAAGTTTCAAAAATCAAACAAGGTTAGTCTACATGGTTATGTAGATGCGGACTGGGGTGGCGCATATGACCGAAAATCATTTACTGGTTTTATTTTTAAACTAGGTTGTAACTTAATAACATGGGAGAGTAGAAAACAGCAATGTGTTTCATTGTCTTCTACGGAATCTGAGTATGTTGGTCTTTGTCAAGCTGCTAAGGAGGCGGTATATTTACGTAATTTGCTAGGTGAGCTCCTCAATAATGATTGTCGGATTAGTCCAGTTTTGTTGTATAATGACAACCAACCATGTCATAAAATAGCAAACAACAAAATGAATCATAATAGAACAAAACATATAGACATAAAATATCATTATATAAGAGAGGCAATAGCAAAGAATTATGTTAAGATTGAATATTTGCCAACTGAAGAAATGGTGGCCGATATTCTAACCAAATGTTTACATGGCCCTAAAATTAAACATTTTTTGTCAGAGTTATGTCTGAAAATATTTAATTAAGGGGGCATAGCAAATAATTTTGATTTTATTTTGTCTTTAATCAAATATTTTCAAATTTGGTGTTAACGAATGTAAAGGCGTCTTTATGATTAACTAGAGTAAGGGCGCGATGTATGTCTTTTTTTTAAAAAAAATTGTGATGTAATAGATTAAGGGCGCGTATTGGAAATAGTAAACCTATTTGTTAATCGATTACATCAAAATATAAAAATAAGAAGAAAATGTTCGTGCGTTGACATTCGATTAAAAACATTCAAATAATAAAATATTGTAACATGATTTAAGATAAATAAAATGTTTATTTAGTAATATATATTCCACTGCTATTATTTCATTAGAAACGAGATTCTCGTGATCTGCAGTCGATAATGAACACGAATAAGGCGGTTCTACAGAAAATTATCTTGCCGTCAAAAACAACACAAAACGGCCCTACACCAATATTGGAAACTAGTAACGCAAGTCGACTGAAAAGAACGAACAATTAATTTTGTATGAAGGTGTCGTTATGACACCTTGCTTGTATGGGAAAATTTCCTCGCTTACCAGCTATTAAATTACAAATTGGGATACATAGTTAGAAGCTTAATTTAAATTGCTTATGAATATTAATGCCAAAATAGGCTTTTACTCTGTGTTAAGTGATTATAAATATGTGAGATTCAGACCAGCACCTAGATTGTGTAAGAAAAACGATTGGTCCCCTGATTTACGTCAGCCAATCAGGGGGCAGAATTCGTAAACGATTACGATAACGATGAATACGTTTTTCTTACGCAATCAGACCCCAGGTTAGGAGTTTTAAGATGGTTTTAAGGAGTTCTCTTGATCACTACGGTAGTTTATGACCAGTGGGGTTAGTACAGGTTTTTGTACGAATTTCGAGTCGACTCACATCACACAAACGAGTCGAATATACATACAGCCTACATACTATATAGTATATACATATATCCTCCATACAGCCTACGCCACTTATGGACCGTCACTGACAAGCGACTGTCAATAGATGGTGCTGGCCGAAAATGTATGGAGCCATTTGATTCGTTTGTGCGATGCGAGTCGACTCGAAATTCGTACAAAAACCTGTACTAACCCCTCTGGGAGCGCGAAAGGGGGAAGGGGTGTAGGAGAGAGCATGCCGTTTGTCCTTGACCCAATTTTTTTGAACTAAACGAGTTTCATTTAATAAAACTATCGTTGTTTTTACGTCGTACCTAACTACCTACCTACTTTCTGATAGAAAGGTTGAAAGTCATTTCTTACGGTACTAGCTGACTCTCCACGTCTTCGCTAATCGCTTGGGTGGTTCTGCGAGAATTTTGCAAACCCCTTTCTTATACCTATCCTTTTAAATAAAACATCTATTCAAAATGTCTGATTCTTTTTTTCTTCTTATACTACACCAAGAATTTCATTAGGTATGATTTTTCAACGATAAATAGTAGTTTAAGATTTTTATTAGTTTCATAAAGATCTTAACAATTCACTTCGATGAAACTTACAGGCTAATGGTAAGTACACTAGTATACATGCTGTGAACAAATTGATTTTAGAGCGTACAGTTCAATTATTATTATTACATCACACAATCTAAAAATTAATTTTAAGGTAACTTGGTAATAATCGAGTGTGGCTGACAGACGGTCGGAGAAAGATTCACCAAAAGGGTTCCATTTTTACCATTTCAATAATATGGAACCCTAAAAATGAAATTTTGGGTAAACCACAAAGCATAAAAAGTGTACTACTTTAAAATTAAGTAGGTACGAGAGGGTTTGAAGTAGGCGGTATGGTTCTCCATTTTATTACTCCACGAGCAACTGTTTTAAAATAGAATAGGCGGCACAATAGTAATATGAACAAGTTGACGAGTAGGTATCTAACAGATGAAATGCCTTCAAATACCTAAACCCACACATCTCTGATATTCTAACAAACTCCTGATTTACAAATTGAGGTCATGAATAAAATATGATACATGAGCATCACAAAGCAAATGTGTAGAAAAAGAAAACTCAACATAACTATTAGTTTGTATGATCACGTAGGGAGCAAGAATAAATTAAGGCTTGGGTTGCCATTTTGAAACGAGGCTCGAGGGAATCGTGTATTTCCAGATCGAATGAATATGCCTGACATTCAATTGTTTAAGGGGATTTATTGAATTTATTTTTGTCTTTCTCACTCTCACGGAGATTTGGTAGGTGCGACATGCAGCGTGGCGGAAGAATATAGCAGAAAAACAACGTTTTACCTAATTACTCAAAAACTAAGCCAGTTATCAAAAATCGGTTCTAAGCGTTTTAGGGTATTATTATTACCGATACATTTAAACAAAAATTACAATTACGTCCATTGTAGTTTCCGATAAAACATAGAAAAACTGAGATTTTGGAGCAACTTTTGGGAGAACTTTCTATCGAGAAAATTTTATCCAATCGTGTTTCTGCTTCAAAGCGATTTTAGATCAAAAACCCAAAATACATGAGGTGTAAATTTGAAAGTAATTGTCTTTATAGTTTTTGCATAAAACTTCATTCAAAATCACCTAAATACGGTTTGTAGGCCGTTAAGTTAAATGCAGGATTGTTTGGTGATTTAAACGGTTTTCTACAAAGATCTATTTCTTATTGTACCTATAAAAATACAGCGCACACTGCACAACCCTGTTTCGCACTGTTCTCTAACATCTACATTTATTTTAAGTTTGTTGAAAGAACGAAAGAAGTTTGTTTGTTTTGTTTAATATTCAGAACTTTTCTTTTGACTAAGTATGCGCAAAAAGAATTGAAAAGGTCAAAATGAATTTTTCTGAAGTGTTAAATCAAGCAATTAAAAGGTCTGCCTTTTGGAAGTAAAATCTTATAACGAGCAATTCTTGTACCTATATACAATGACTTCTATGTATCCTACCTATACATAGAAGTCATTGCCTGTATATAATAATATATCTTATATCTTTAAACCGAATTTCTTATACCTTTGAAAAATAATTACTCGTTCGTATAACTAATTCCTTGTAGGTATATAGACAGACGGCTCCTACGATTTTTACGAAATTTAGTATAAGTACATAATTATACATAATTATAGGTATATCAAAATTATAATAAACGACCGAATGCCGTAGCGGTAGCGAACCTGCCATCTGCGTCGGAGGTCGTTGGTTCGATTCCCACTACTGGTAAATGCTTGTGTGATGAGCATGAATGTTTTCCAGTTTCTGGGTTTTTTACAATACTTATATGATATTTATGTATATTAAAATGTATGTAAGTAAGTATATTTATCAGTTTAATATAAATTAATATAAGGTAGGTACCTATTTATCAAAAAAAATACAGAGCAAAGCTCGGTCACCCAGGTAGGTACCTATTATCTTTTTAAGTCAAACATTTTTGTTTCCAATACACAGTGCGAGAAAATGTCCGTCGTTATAAACGTTTTGAAACTGGGTTATAGATGCTGGATGTTTTATCGATTTGTTTAGTTCACAATTGTATGAGGGAAAAGGTTGTCATCCACACATTTTAATTAGAACCTATGTAAGGCAGTAAGTCGTACGCAAAGACAAACAGGGCAAGAAGGCTGGCAGGCCGCCAAGAACAGCAAGTTACCGGAGCGCCTACATAATATTTGCGTCACTATTTCGAGCGGATATACCTACCTACCTCGATTTTATCTCGGTTCACTGAATGCATAGGAACTCGCCCACATTATTATATTTAGTAGGAGAGTTATGTTCACAGAGAATGCTGTTCACAAATATTTAAATCGTGAGCAGATTCTTTTTTTTAACAGTAGGTAGGTACTAGGTATAAAACTTGGTCAAGTGCAAGTCGGGCGCACGCACTTAGGGTTCCGTACTATCAAGACCAATTCTCAATAGTATTAAAGTAAACTATACACCCCTGCCCACCAAATTACTTAGTGACGTTTGCTATAGGTAAACCGCTATAAACATGACCCTCCTGATGCTCTGCGTGACGCGGGGCGGGCCGCGGGAGCCGCTCACCCAATCAGCAAGTCTTTCGCTGTCCGCCGGCAGCGCTGACGTAATCGTTATAGCCAATCGCATTACCCGCCCCGCGTCCCGCAGACCATCAGGAGGGTCAAATTAATAGCGGTTTACCTATAGTTCTCAGTACAAGGTGGTTGTCCCGTTGAGCGCTGCAGTAAACAAATGACTATATAAAAGATTTAAAAACAAAAAAGTAGAAAAAAAAACTTCCAGAATTTACGTTCTTGCTTCTATAGCGTAAAGCCTTCCCCACACAGGCGCGTTGTATTAGGATGGTCATGTAGTCACACACTGCTGCGATAATAACGCCGAAATGGAAGTATATCGGTCGATATTATCGCAAGCGTTATTGCGATATCTGTTTTCAGTACATTTTGTATTAGGATGGTCAAGTAGTTACACACTGCCGCGATAATAACGCGTCTGTGTGGGACGACGGACGCAGCGTCCTACTTTCATTGCGGCGTCCATGACCATCCTAATACAAAATGTACTGAAAACAGATATCGCAATAACGCTTGCGATATTATCGCGCGACAATAACGCGGGACGCTGCGTCCGTCTGCGCGTTATTATCGCGCGATAAAAACGCAGCTGTGTGCAAGGAATCGGGACGCATTATCGCCATAACGCTTGCGATATTATCGCGCGATAATAACGCGCCTGTGTGGGGGAGGCTTTACACTGCGTTGTAACTTCCGTTACTTACATTCCGTTCCGTTACCTTTTAATGACAGTTTGACGTTCCGTTACAGCCGGTGGACGTCCACTGCTGGACAAAGCCCTCCTGCAATGATTTCCAGCCCGCACGGTCTTGCGCCATTTGTATAGATATTTCAATCTACGAAGACGCGCCCCACTCTGTCAAAATAGCTTATGTTTCATTCGATTCGTATGGAGTTTGTCAGGGTGCGACATGTCATCGTGGATTGAACGACCTTTATCCAGAGCCTTCCCGCGACTTTTTTAATGTCATCACCGTCAGTCCCATCTGGTCGGAGATCTGCCAACACTGCACTTTACAATGCGGGGTCGCCATTCCAGCACTTGGGGTCCCCTTTGGGAGATGCCCATATATGGCCCGGAAACGCCCAACAATATCCTTTTGCCGAAAAAAGACTATGTATTTTTCCACTAACTATAATATTATTATTTTATCCAAAGATTTCCATAATTTGTTGAAAAAAAATAAGTATTGAAACAATAAAGGAAATCAACCCTTTTTTCTGTCAGTCCATTGAGGTCCAAAGTCTGAATGCATTCACTGCAGCCACATTTTAATATCGATCGATTTAATCGATTTTTACCTTTTACCTAAATCGAACAATATCGATTTATTTTAAGTACGATTTATTTGTAGTAGAAACAAACCGGAGTTTAATTCGGGCCGCGGGTAGTTCGCAACTTATACTGTCCAGCATGTATCGCGTGAAGCGATTTAAACTTCTTTGAATGCGTCAATTTATATTGTATTCATCATACTCATGGGATGCTTGGACATAGAAAATAGTAGTTTATGAAACGGTTGCATAATGGGGGGTATTAAAACATGAGTGTGAGTTTAAATACCTAATTATGTAGAGTTTCATACACTAATTTATCTACGCTCATATTATTATCATAAATACAAACCATAAAATCTTGCTAACGTTTGTCGTAAATCATTCACTTTCATTTTTGTTGCAACTACTAAAATGTCAGGTGGATTTAAATTTTCTTTAGTAAGTTTCACTGCTAGACATTTTTCAGCGCAAAGTTTTGACTAAGTAACAAAAATAACACATTAAAATGCTAAAAGTTAGTATGTATGGCACCAAAATTCTTCAAATGTGGCGCAGAACCATAGACAATAGTACATTATTGTTGTTGCCTATGGTCAATCATGACCCATCCATGCTCTCGGCAATGACTACCAACTATATGTTGTCTGTGGATTCACTTAAAAAAATATTACAAAAAAATTATAACCCCAGATAAAGGAACCCAGAGCCGCGTATCGTAATGGAAATTATACAACTTTCTTGAAATATTTCCATAGTAATCGATGTTATAATGAATAACTTTTTAATAATTAGAGAAGTCTGTGAATAAAGTAGGTCATTATAAGACACATTTTGATTTCATAATTCGAACTTTAAGTTATGAGCGTAGATAAAACATTTTATAGTACCTAAATAAATAGTTTATTAACAAGTTATAATGTGATATGTGCAGAGTTTCCTGCCCGTTCTTCTGCTTTCCGAACGTGATTAGTCTGACATTGCGCAAGTGCATGTAAGTTTGGCCTATGTGGAAGATTAAACATTTTGATTTGATTTTATTTGATTTGATATTATGTCTTATAATAACTTCTCACTGTTTGTACTACAGCCTTACCAATATTTAGTATAATAAATTTTTCCATCGGTATTAATTACTGTTAAAAATATAGCTATATTATACCTAATCCAGTGGTTCCAGATCCACTAGCACAAACTTAGTATCTTTTACTGAAACACTTAACTGTGCTATGGATGATAACAAACAGATAGACGTTATATATACCGATTTCATTAAAGCTTTTGATAGCGTTCCACATGACATACTTATTTCAAAACTAGAGGCCTACGGTTTTACTGGACCCCTTTTAGATTGGCTAAGTTCCAATTTCAATGATTGTAGTTTTTTTGTAGTAGTAAATGGATATCAATCTAATGCTTGTATTCTGGTGTACCACAAGGTTTAGAACTTGGCCCTGTCTTATTATATCTTTATTATATCTTTATCAATGACATCACTAGTTGCTTTAAGTTTTCATCTGTTTTTATGTATGCTGATGATTTGAAGTTTTCCCGTAAGATAGAATCCTATGAAGATTGCAAGCTTTTACAAAACGATTTTGATAACCTGTCTATTTGGTGTGAAAACAACAAAATGACGTTAAATACAAAAAAATGATATTTCATCAAATTTACAAGGAAAATAAAATCATCTGACTTCCACTACCATATAATTGGAATGGAATTAGAAAAAAAAAGATACGTGGGACCTTGGAGTAATATTCGATCAAAAGTTAACATTTGTTCCTCACATTGAGAATATTATGAAACGTGCTTCTAGGATGCTAGGATTTGTTATAAAAAATGCAAAAGTTTTCAAAAACATCAAAACAAAAAAACTCCTGTACAACAGTTTAGTCAGAAGTATTTTAGAAGTATTTAGAATATTGCTCTGTAGTTTGGAGGCCTCATTATGCTACTCACGTGTTAAGATTAGAACGTATACAAAAAAGATTTTTATGACACTTCGCTGCCTGTATTGGAAAAGCAAGAAGACACTTTGGGTATAGCGATAGATTAACATATTTCAATCTACATTCCTTAGAAAAACGCAGAGAATTATTAGATCTCCAGTTCATTTATAAAATTAATAATGGTAAAATTGACTGCCCTCAATTGTTAAATAACTTTAGAATTAGAGTTCCTTTTAATTTACCCCGCAAACCTATAACGCCACTCTGTCCACCGCTGCGAAAGACAGTCCTTGGTGCCAATTCACCTGTTCCAAGATTATGTAAAACCCATAACCTTAACAGCGCTGTTGTAGATATTTACTCGGATTCCTTTTATAAGTTTCGGAAACATATTATATTATTAACATCCTGGACAATAATTTGAAATCCATATTAGAAATAATGTATATAAATTACCTAGTATGTTTACTTGTGCCCACTAGTAGGTTGTTATTTTTAACGTATGTTTGTAGGTACCTGTCATTTGCGTTTATTTTCCCAGATATGATAATTTATGCTTAAAAAGGACTCGGGCGACTCTTTTAACCCTAACAATCACAGCTTGAGGATCTCGCACCCGCTTCTCACGAAGACCCCGCACGAACTTGGGTATAGTGCCTGCTAAAGTCTGTCTAATGAAAGTAGAGACTCGGGTTTTTTCAAAACTTTTTAAATGGCAGCACTGACACGTCAATCAGGAAAAGGAAGATGGCGGTTGTTGATATTTTTCTGTGATCGTATTCAGTCCGGATTTACTGTGATCGGGTGAAAAAATGAATAAAACAATTAAAAGTGGAGTGCGGGAGTTACTGCTTTGTTTAATATCAAAATTCAAAGAAAAACAACAACAAAGTTAGGCATTACTCCAAACAGTTAAAAGACGCGAACCCGGGACTCGAACCCCCAACCCCCTGATGAGAGGTAGAAATAATAAATGGGTCAGCAATTTAATAAAGACTTGTGTGAAAACCGATATAAAAAAATAATTAAATTGCAAGTATCAAACTGAGTTATTCCAATATTTGCACTATAATTTTGGGGATGACCTACAAAAATTTTTTAAATTTGCCGGGCGATTTCAGTGCCTACTTTCAGTAGACAGACTCTAGCTTCGAAGACGCTGGTTTTATAGATTACTCTTTTTAAACCAATGCCGTATCGGATGCCTTGCTCAAACCACATACAATCAGCCTCACACAGGTTTAAGAGTGGGTCCCCAGGACCAAGGTGTCTATGGAAGGTGGGCTTCCTCCCTTTCACGTTTGAAATAAGAAAATGATCAAACTTGCGCCACTCTCATAGGAATTCTAGTCCGCCGTTTTTAGTAAGCCGTTCTAAATCCGATTAGACTTATATAGACATACAGACAGGCTCACTTGAAAATATGGAGCAAGTTTGATCTCATTGGTACAAACTCCACAATAATTTAGTCATTTTCACGGTGTTTTCAAGTTATTTGTAGTCTAGTCTATAGTCACTATAGATCACAAAAATAGATACTTACCTAGCTGCTACTAATATATTATAATACTTAAGTAGTCACTCTAGAGAGAGTACAGAGTGTTACCAAACTAAAATACTGCGAACACAAAGTCCCTGTCACATCTACAGTGCGTTCAGCGTTATTTTGCCTCTGGCTGTCATATTGGCTAACCTGAGCTCTGTGTTGCCGCTTAAGGTTTGTAAGATACCCGGTATGAAACTGCGAAATATTTTCATAGTTAAATTTCTCAAAGTTTGGATGTTAGAATTTAAGTTTGTAATCTTTGGATTTGGTTTGTGGGTATATTTTTATCCCAATATTCATAGGTGCGGGCTCAGGACTTATGCGGGTAAAACTGCAGGGCGCCGGCGCGGCGCCGATACTTTAAAATAATTAGGATAGGTATTTGAATTAGTATTATGTACCTCAAGTTTGCATTTATCTATATACATAGGTAATATATGACTAAATTAAAACAACATTTTTATAGGTTTTATTTATTTTGAATAAGAGTGATCCAAGCGGGTCGCTAGTGGTTCGTCACTGTCTGCTGATGAACGTGAATCGTCGGAACTGCTGCTGTCCGATTCTGTATCAGACTCGTCATTTAGTTCTATAATAAATTTGTCGATTTCAGAGTCTATAATTCCATCTGTTTTAATAAACTGTTGTTCAATATGGCACACATGTTGACACTGCTTCTGCCAGTCTTCTGCAGTGATCGATTGGAACGCTTCTTCTGTTAATTGTAGTATCTTGTCTGCTTCCTGTCCAACATTTTTAGCAGCTACACGCCTTTTCAACAGGCTCCACATAAATTCTATAGGATTAAGTTCGCAGTGGTATGGTGGTAACCTAGCCACTTTGTGTCCATGCGCTAGTTGATCAGCTTCATATTTTGGAGCTTCTTTATGCTCTTTTATAATTTCGTATAATTGAGCTTTCACCATAGTAGGAAGATAAGATAACCCCTTATTTGTGATCCAATTTTGCATATCAGTTTTGGTAGAGCTCATTGTTGGTGCCTTGTTCACCTTTACAGTGTGATAGGGCGCATTATCCATAACAATTAAACTATTAGGCGGTAAATTGGGGATGAGTTTGTCTTCTAACCATTTCATGAAATTCGTCCTGTTCATGTCATCATGGTAATCTCCTGATTTCGACTGCGATTTAAATATTAATTGTGCATTTGGAATAAACCCCATTTCGCCACCTGCATGAACGATGATCCAGCGTGCACCAACTGAATCGCTTTTTAAAACACCTTGTTCATTTTCCATCTGCCAACATTTGTTGACAGAATATGAAGCGTGTAGGTATATAAGTTTCATCGAGATATACGATAGGTCGGCCTTCATTTCGATTTTGTCTTAAAATATTTAAGTATCTGTACCTCCAGGCTACAATGTCATATCGTTCCATTAAAATTTTTCTTTTAGAACCACATTTTTTAAATCTAAATCCAATTTGCCGAATTATTTTCCATAGTGTGGTACGACCTCCATTGAAGTTAATATCAATTTTTAATTCAGCCAAAAGCTTGCCCAAAGTAGGCAACTCCTTTCTGACTACGTACATTTGATGTATTTTAGTTCTGATTGCACATAGTTCAAAATCATCTAACTGAATTTTATTCGATTGGCAGCGTTTTTTCCTGGGAGTACATATTTTCTTAGACGTGGAAGCAGCAACCTCACACTCCTTGGTAATAGTGGTGACAGTTCTCTCAGAAACGCCTGAAATACAAAACATTACATTAATAACATGCATATTGTACATTTTTTTTATTAATCTTGTTATTAAATAATACATAATGTAACAAAGGTTTGTATTAAAAAAAAAACCGATCGGGACTGGCGCGGGTGAAACCGCAGGGCGCAGCTAGTTTATACAATAAGAATCAAATACTATGTTTTTAAAACAAATATTATTATTATTATACATATAGGTACCTATGTACGGAATGTATTACAATTAAAACATCGTGCCTACATACAAACAATAATCTATTAGCAAAACAAATAACTTTCGATCCCTAATAACGGGAAACTATTAATAGCAGGTAACACTAATTTACTTACCAGTCATGGCGGCTACACGTTGACGAACATGTTCAAATGGGATTATTGGTCCTCCATTAGCTTTTTCCCGTTCACAAAATTACGAACTGAGGATACAATTTTTGTGCCGCTACTTTGAATCCTTTTTGGCATGATTAACACGTTTAAAATAAAAAAAAAATAAGAAAAACGCAAGGAGCTTCACACTGTGTTAAAGGTACTTGTCAGCAAGAATGGCGGGTAATGCCAACCTAACAGAAACAGCTGTCAGAGGCAAAATAACGCTGAACGCAGTATATAGGCTACTTTGGAATGTGGAATCTGTATCACAGATTTTTCTAGTCACTCAAAAGGGTTGAGTTCTTTCATCACGATGATTCTAGACCTTACTAGCGAGGATGTCCATTATTATTAGATATTATTATTATTTGATAATAAGCTTGTCAAGCCGGTTCTTAAATAATTGGTTGTGACTTTGCTGTCATGCAATTTGCTATCTTCCACCAATTTGTTCTAGCCTCTTATCACGTAATTGTCACGGATAATTCTAGTCACCCATGAAAGTCCCGGCCACATGTTTTGGTCCAATCACTAACGAGTGTGTGATCCGCCCCACTGATAGTCTAACAGCCGAAATTCCAGCCTGTCCAGAAATTTTTATCAGATACTAGCTGACCAGGCAAACTTCATTTTGCTGTTTAGGAATATCAAATATAGATAACAACCCGCTCCCGGACCCAGAGATCACACCCTGAAAGTTTCACAACGATCGGTCCAGCTGTTTCGGAGGAGTTTGGTTACAAAGAATTTTATATATTAGAAAGATAGAAATTTGACATAAGATCAATAAAACATAATCAATACTTATAATAAAACTGTAACGCGTGGAATTCTGTAAATTGAAGATATTTCGAAATTCTTAATTGATCTTTTACTCTTTAGTTAGTAGACAGTGAAGACAAAACAGTAGGTTTTTTGTCTGTCTGTCTGCTTCATGGCTGTGCATCACGCCGAACTCTCTGGATGGATCTAAATAAAACTTGGCATGATTTGAGTTTATGTACTGAGGTAGGACATAAGATACTTTTTATCCCGAAATTCAGCACAGTTCCTTTAGGAGAAAAAGTCATAAAATAAATACCTAAACAAATAATTTATAAACAAACATTTATTCATGAGAATAAATTACATTATACAGGTACATTAGGTGGTCACAATAACAATTAATATCCTTGTACATTCTGCCTTATAGCGTATGAATATAAAAAGAAAATAAGTACATAAGTAATGTCGGTAGTTTGATATTATCATTTTTGTATTTATTATTTTTCATAATATTGTCGATTATAATTCAGAATGTCATAAAGTCAAGAAATTAGTAATTCAGAATGTCAATAATTGTAAATAGATAATTTATAAAGTCAAACAATTAGTATGTCAGAATGTCAATAATTGTAAAATAAAGCCAAAAATTAGTTTCGTTCGAACGAACGAACGATTTTTCATAATATTGTCGATTATAATTCAGAATGTCATAAAGTCAAGAAATTAGTAATTCAGAATGTCAATAATTGTAAATAGATAATTTATAAAGTCAAACAATTAGTATGTCAGAATGTCAATAATTGTAAAATAAAGTCAAAAATTAGTTTCATTTAAAATTCATTTACATTGTAATAACATTTATCTGGTAAATCAAAGTACGTTTTTTAAAGATTTTCAATGTATTGTCTTTATATATGTCAGGTAGTTTATTAAAAATAGAAATTGCCATACAATGTGAACTCTGCAAATATTTCTAGCCACTTAGGAGGCATCATCAACTTATCCTTTCTATGCTGTCGAACTCCTTCTAGTTTATTGTAGCTTTTAAAGTATTTAGGATATTTCTTTACAAATATAAGTATTTCACGAATATAACTAGTCTAGCCATAAGTTCTGTTACAAATGAAAATGCTTTTTTCTTAAAATGAAGTAATGTAATATTAATAAAATTTATACCTACAAATTTATTAAAGTCTCAGCAAAAAATAAAAAAAATTCTATTCGAAATGGCCACCTTTGGCTTATACACAGGCCTTTAATCTGTTTGGCCACGAATCTATGGATTTACGCACTGTTTCCAAGGGAAATTTTGCCACTGCTTTCTCCAAAGATTTTTTAAGAGACTCAATGTCGCCTTGTCGCTTAGAGCAGGCCATGTCCTCTAAAACTGACCATAATTTGAAGTCTAAAGGGTTGAGGTCTGGGCTAGATGAGGGCCAGTCTTTAGCTCTTATAAAGTCCGGAACATTGGTTTCAAGCCAGGCTTGGGTAGTCCGTGCCTTGTGACCAGGTGCAGAGTCAGAGACCAGTGCAGTGTTGGAAAGTCTACGGTATATTTTTAAATGAGTATTGATGAGGTTTCACAACATGATCCAAGACTGTATCTTGATATACTTTAGCTGAAGTTTTCACTCCTGTTTCACAAAAATGCAGTTTTGTGACTCCTTGATAAGACACGCCCCACCAAACCATCACTGACGCAGGATGATGACCACGTTGTACCTTCCCGACCACTTGAGCAGCTTCTTTAGAACTGTGAGCGTACACTTTATCATTTTGCTTATTGTAGTGTTCTTCAATCGTGAAAATTTTTTCATCGGTAAAGAGGATATTTCTGTGCCTTTCACCTGCGTATCGCGACAGAAGGCGTAGTAGGCGAATACCCACTTTGTACAAGGCGATCACTGCAATCCTATTTTCTTTAACACCCCATTCCATATTGTAATTTGATAAGGAACACGAAAAAGAATGTGAAATGGCGCGAAATCGAAAGAAGTTTTAAAATAATACTATACGTGTTCCAAATTTAAAATAATTAAAAAGCTGAAAAAAAAAGTTTTTAAGTAACAGTATTTATGGGCAGATATAGACATGGTAAAGGGAGAACGTAACATTTTTTAAAAAGAGGCTTACATGTTTCAATTTGCCTCAGTCCGCATAATGCCCTAGTGTTCACATTGTTCATATTCATTTATTAATACATAATTTGCAGGCATACAATTACACAATTATTTAACAAAAAACTTAAAACTTATTATAATATAATATTCTTTAATATATATAGTTATAGTCCAGTCAATTTAGACATTCGAAGTTACATAAATTCCCACCAAGCTGAAAATCGGTAAGATTGTTTAAAATATCATTAAAAATAAAATTTGAAAGTTCCCCATATTTCCCCTGTAAGGAAAATTTTTTATTCAAGGTCAAAGGTCAAAAAAATGAGTTTTTCGCGATTTTCAGCAAAACCGTAAGTTTTATCATAAAAATACCTGAGACAAAAATTGTAGATCATAAAATTAGCTACAAAAAATTTAATAATACTTTTTTTTCTACGAGCCACCGTTTTTGAGATATAACGATTCAAAAAGTTGCCTCGCCATCCGCCGGAAAAACCACGTTTCGCGCAGGAAAAACTACTGAACTCGATTTTTTGAAACTGCAAAAAGGGATGCAGTGCTAAATGTGGTTGCAAAAAAGTCGGACCATGCCGGAGAACGGAACGTTCTCCGGCATGTACACATTGTCAAGGCCGGTTGTGCTATTGAAATCTGAATATTGAATCACCAACAGTTGAGGGTCCGTTTAATTCCAACGAGGCAACATGCGATACATCGCTATTAACGCAGTTTACATGCACTCAAGATGAAGATGAAGAAGAACAAGAACAAGAACATGAAGATCAAGAAAAAGAATTTGAAAGTTGAACGACTCGGAAATTTCACTACTTTTTTTTAACTTAAATTGCTTTTATCTTTTCAATCAAAAAAAATATATTAATAAATTTTTTGTAGATAATTTTATGATCTACAATTTTTGTCTGAGATATTTTTATGATAAAACTTACTGTTTTTCTGAAAATCGCGAAAAACTCATTTTTTTGTTTTTTTTTCCTTACAGGGGAAGTATGGGGAACTTTCAAATTTTATTTTTGATGATATTTTAAGCAGTCTTACCGATTTTCAGCTTGGTGGGAATTTATGTAACCTTACTCTTATTTTTTGGTCTAACTTGACCGGACTATTAAATTAAATTTCTTATTATATTCTTAATAATATTAATAAATAATCAATTCTTAAACATGTCAAATTTTAATTGTATTTTAAGTTTTTTTTTACATTATGACGGTTTATGCGTTAGAATAAATAATAACAATAATTTTTTTTCGAGTTTCTTATTTTTCTAAACTTCTAACTTTTTTTTTCTTTTACAATTTTTTTTTACTTTTATATTATTTTTTGCGAAATAACATTTAACCTTGTATATTTAGAATTATTATCGAATTGAATGTCGGAATGATATGAAATTAAAAATGAAAAAAATTAAAATTAAAAAAACGAAAATCGAATTAAAAGTCCTATGTCATTCAGGAGCGCAATGCTCCTTCGTCAATCTAGAATCCGGAACAAGATGTTCCTTCGTCACCAAGTAATGTTAATCTCCAGGCTTCATGGGCGCCAGCGGGCTTGATACGGTTTGAACCGCTTTTTGCCTGTAAGTTGTTTAGAGGACAACACAAACATTTATTAGTAAGTATATTCATCCCACCATACCTACGGCACTGGAGGTTGTACAGCAATATATAAATATATACGGGACATTTAACACATGCCAATCTAGCCCCAAAGTAAGCGATAGTTTGTGTTATGGATACTAGATAACTGATAAATATACATACATACTAATATACATAAATATACTATATTGAAAAACACCCAGACACTGGAAAACATTCATGCTCATCACACAAACATTTACCAGTTGTGGGAATCGAACCCACGACGACGGCAGATTCGCTGCCCCTACGCCATTCGGTCGTCAAATAATATTTTATTTTGCTTTAAAGCTAGAGAATAATATGACCTTGAATGAAGACATCTACTGTATTCCTGATGTTATACGTCTCCTCTTGCGGGTAGTCGCGAGTGTACAATCAAATTCAAAAATCCATATACAATTTGCAAGGAATCTTGCACGCACTCGGCCAGTCAGTACAGAATTATTACATAGAACTATTTTTGAATCTAATACTGTTATTTTAAGGTTGATATCGTTGACAGTTTATGGTAATATGCGGATACTTGTACACTGTTTTAGCCTTTAAGCTATGTATGGATTTTTGAAGTCGACCATATTATGCCTTCACTAAAAAGTTCTATAGTGCAATCTCCAATGCCTTAAGGGGAGTCGCTTGATGGGATATTCATAAAATCTCATACAATTGATATCATATGACTAATTAAATTGATATCAAATGACTAATTAATATAATTTATTAAAATTAAGTTACCAGTACATCTATAGAAGCTATAGTAGTGTTATTATGTCGCTGCAGACTAGGTCATAAATCATAATCGGACTGGGTTGTGCGCTAGTTGCACGCGCGCAAGACCGTTATCGATAACGGAATCATCAACGTAAACATACTGCATTCACTAAGTATGCAGGGTAACTGATGGGTAATGGGTCTTTAACTAACTAATTAATTATTAAAACTAATGTGTTTTTACTTTTTTAGTTATATAAAAAGAGGGTTATTAGCAAATATGTTTAGCCTAATTACTATAACTATTTTAGTTGTGCTGTGCAATTAAGTATGTTTAAATCGATATGAAAACTTGAGAAAAGCACCTTTATGCAAAGAGTTCATCATTCATGTGGAATTACGATGTGTCAGAGATAGATTATAGATATTATAGATATTATAGATACCCAAAAACTAATGGAGAAGAGACGGGTGACCTCTCCAGCGGTGGATGAGTGGCACACTCTGAACAAACGCGTTAAAAAGCAAATACGATTCGACCTCCGGTGCTTTAATGCTCGAAATATACAGGACGCGATTGAACAGAATCGAGGTTCGAAGGTATTTACCAAGCGACTTGGGAGGAGCCACTTAACAAAGCTGAGGACACCCGAAGGTAATACCGTTACCTCCCAATCAGAGGTTCTAGGAGAGATTGAAAGATTTTACCAGCAACTATACTCTTCTCATGCTCCAAAAGCGGCTCAGAACGCGCACGACAAACGAGCGACCCTCACCCGTCACTACACCGAGGACATTCCGGACATTGACGTAGGCGAGATGCGAATAGCCCTCGAACAACTCAATAACAACAAGGCGCCGGGTGATGACGGCATTACATCAGAGCTACTGCGTGCAGGAGGCACTCCTATCCTGGCAGAGCTGGGAAAGCTGTTCAATGACGTCATCTTGAACGGTACTACGCCGAAGGCATGGAGCAACAGTGTGGTGATCCTTTTCTTTAAAAAGGGCGACAAGGATCTCTTAAAGAACTATAGGCCGATATCACTGTTGAGCCATGTATACAAGTTGTTTTCGAGGGTTTTGACAAATCGCCTCGCCCGAAGACTTGACGAATTCCAACCACCTGAGCAGGCTGGGTTTCGAAAAGGCTATAGCACCGTGGACCACATCCATACCTTAAGGCAGATAATACAGAAGACCGAAGAGTATAATTTGCCACTCTGCCTTGGATTTGTGGACTACGAGAAAGCCTTCGACTCTATCGAAACCTGGGCTGTTATGGAGTCTCTGCAGAGGTGCCAGGTCGACTGGCGTTATATCGAGGTGTTGCGAGGTATTTACAACTCCGCCTCAATGACCGTCCAAGTACAGTCTCAGCGCACAAAGCCGATTAACTTACGGAGGGGTGTTAGACAGGGGGGTGTTATCTCCCCGAAACTGTTTAACAGTGCACTTGAAGACGTCTTTAAAACGCTGGACTGGAAAAGACGAGGACTAAATATTAATGGGGAATACATCTCGCACCTACGGTTCGCCGACGACGTTGTTATCTTGGCAGAGACTCCTCAGGACCTTGAGGACATGCTGAACAGCCTAAGCCTTTCTTCCAGACGGGTCGGTTTAGGGATTAACGTGGACAAAACCAAGGTCATGTTTAATCAACACGTTGTCCCGAGACAAGTGATCGTCGAAAACGTTGGCATCGAAATTGTCTCTCAATACAATTACCTTGGGCAGACCATTGCGCTAGGCAGAAATAATTTCGATGAAGAAGCCAACAGACGAATACGGCTGGGCTGGGCAGCATTCGGTAAATTGAATCAAGTCTTCTCCTCGTCAATTTCTCAATGCCTGAAAACTAAAGTTTTCAACCAGTGCGTTCTTCCCGTCCTCACGTATGGCGCGGAAACGTGGACACTCACACACGGCCTGATCCACAAATTCAAAGTCGCGCAGCGGGCCATGGAGAGGGCTATGTTAGGAGTTTCCCTGAGGGATAGAATCCGAAAAAAGGAGATCCGCAGGAGAACCAAGGTCACTGACATAGCCCAAACCATTAGCAAGCTGAAGTGGCAGTGGGCAGGTCACGCGTGTCGCAGGGGCGATGGCCGGTGGAGCCGAAAAGTCCTGGAGTGGAGTGGTTACACCTCCTTTTCAGTTTTATGATAAATAAATGTTTACCTTGCGCGAAGCCACGGCTGGGTCCGGCGCGGGGTGGGGGGCTGGGAACGTCGGCCAAGGGGTTCAGCGGCGGAAGCGCTCGCAGGTGCGCCGGGATCTCCGCTAACGGCACGGGCAACAGGAGCCGAGGAGCTGGAGCTGAACGATATTTTTTATATATTTTGTTACCGTTGTAGCAATCTTCGATAGCTGACGATAGATGGCGTTACCAGTGCCCTAGCACACACTGACGGAGCTTTCGACGAGCGTGCTATATATAGAAGTTCTGACGTCACACGCTCGGATCACAAGCGGTCCCCAGGCACAACATTTGCCTGGAGGGAAATTTCCCTATTTCCACCAACACCGGCAAACCGTTAAAACTTAAAGCCCGTTTTCCGTAGTTGAAAATAGTATTCAGGGTTCCGTACTAAAGGGTAAAAAAAGTGCGGTCGGGCAAGTGCGGGTCGGGCTCGCGCACTCAGGGTTCCGTATTATGAAGACCCATTCTCAATAGCATTAAACTTAACACCCCTGCCCACCAAAAGCAAAAACGAGCAAAAAAACAAGTTTGTTGTATGGGGGACCCCCTTAAATATTTATTTTTATGTGCCTATTTGTTTTTAAAGTAAATACATAATTTAATATACTGTGATCATTTGAAGCGTCTACTTTTTATCGTTATTAAGATCGAGCAAAAACTAGCAAAAAATCACGTTTGTTGTATGGGTGCTCCCTTGAATATATAAACTCGCCGGCATATTTAGCGGAACATAAAAAAAAGGTCCATAATTAAAAAAAATATTGTTTTATTTTAAAATCTACTTACTACACTTCTTTTGTTATTTAAAGTTTCATTTGTTTTTACTTAAAATGAGATCACATTAAGAACAGATTTTGCGAGTAAAGGCTATTTGTGAAAAATGGTACATTTTTGAACTTTTCATGTAACCTGGAAAAGTGAAATTGTGTCAATGGCTCAAACACTCAGCGCGCGGAGCAACGTGGTCATAAAGAAGAAGATTAGAAGAACAGCCGGTATCTCTTTAGTCTGTGGTGCACTCCGATGTCGGGAGCATAGGAGGCTCAGAAGGGCTGGAACCCAGAGCCGTAAAGCCAGTTATTAAAAAATTAAATCGGGAGCTTAGATTCTAATATCTATGGGCGGGAGTCAGGACTCGGCAGTCGAGAATTTACCCCTATATTATTCAATATAGGTAGGTACCTACTCTATGAGAATTGAGATTGGCGCTAGTCTTAACGGTGCCAACAATCACAAAAACGGGATTTTGCGATAAAATTAGATGAGACAAAATTGTAGATCAGATAAAAGCACTTCTAATAAAGATGATAGGTATAAATTCTCGTGTCAATTTTTGTTATCAAACTCCTCCGTAACGGCTCGACCGATTGTTATGAAATTTTCAGTATGTTCGGTAGGTCTGAGTAGGTCGTAAGCTATTTTTTTTATATCCCTAATGGCTAAACGTTTACCGGATCAGGTAGTTATCTATAAAAATGCCTGAATACTTTTTTCCAAAGAGCCACCTTTTGTGTGATAATATAACGATTCGTTTCCTCGAAACTTACTATCGACTTAGAATGTATATATCTTTAGGATACCTATCAAACAAAATTGTAAAAATAGAACTGTCAGAGTGAGACGTTCAGCGTCCGTTCGTCCGTCATTGACGATTACCTACAAAATTCATATTTTTGGAAGTTTTTTCGTAAAATATATATATATATATATATATATATATATATATATATATATATATATATTTTACGTAAGTTATTCTTAATAACAAGTTAATGCAGTAAGCCTGCGATGCATGATTAGTCATCTATTTTCGAAAAACAAAAAAAAATTGAATTTTCACTTAGATATCTTGAAATCAATTTTTTTAAGATATCGGACGTTCTGAATCGGGTTAGATCTGTCAAGCAAAGTATGTTAAATAAAACTGCGCAACCTATGTTTATATGCTTCATTTATTAGCAGCTATGAATACTTGTTCAGATAAACAAACATTTACATCTTATACTATACTAGAGAGAATGTAGGAAGCAAGAATGTAGATTTCCCTACAGCTTGTAGTAGACTGTAGTCTGCGGTGTGCGCGTGCGAGGCGTGCGCGCGCGGCCTCGAGGGGCGGTCTCTCTTGTAGTGCACGCGCAGCATGTGGCTCTTCATCGCTCTAGTCGTGACTACAGCCTGTAGTCTGCGGTGTGCGCGTGCGAGGCGTGCGCGCGCGGCCTCGAGGGGCGGTCTCTCTTGGGGTAGGGCACCTTGAAGTGCACGTGCAGCATGTGGTTCTTCATCGCCACAACCGACGTGAACGTTTTGCCGCACTCCTTACAATCGTAAAGCTTCCTTTCGTGAAGGTTGAGATGGGTCTGTAATTAATAAAATACGTAATATTGAATGGCTACGGCTGCTGGTCTTCATATCGTTCTTTTAGATATGGATAAACCTTCTTAACTTCAAAGTTAACTTGCGTGTTGACAGATTGGCCGTGCGTGTTGACAGGGTGGCCGAGTGTGTTGACAGAGTGGCCGTGTGTATGGACAGAGTGGCCGTGTGTGTTGACAGAGTGGCCGTGTCGCACTCACCTCCATGTGCCTGTTCAAGTTGCCCTTGGTGGTGGTCTCGTAGGCGCAGTGCGCGCACTGGTAGCTGGAGTTGCTGTGCAGGCGCATGTGCCGCTTCAGCGTCACCTTGTAGCGGAAAATCTTGCTGCATATGTGGCCGTGTGTGTTGACAGGGTGGCCGTGTGTGTTGAGAGGGTGGCCGTGTGTGTTGACAGAGTGACCGTGTGTATGGACAGAGTGGCCGTGTCGCACTCACCTCCATGTGCCTGTTCAAGTTGCCCTTGGTGGTGGTCTCGTAGGCGCAGTGCGCGCACTGGTAGCTGGAGTTGCTGTGCAGGCGCATGTGCCGCTTGAGCGTCACCTTGTAGCGGAACATCTTGCTGCATATGTGGCCGTGTGTGTTGACAGAGTAGCCGTGTGTATTGACAGAGTGACCGTGTGTATGGACAGAGTGGCCGTGTCGCACTTACCTCCATGTGCCTGTTCAAGTTGCCCTTGGTGGTGGTCTCGTAGGCGCAGTGCGCGCACTGGTAGCTGGAGTTGCTGTGCAGGCGCATGTGCCGCTTGAGCGTCACCTTGTAGCGGAACATCTTGCTGCATAGGTGGCACTGTGTGTTGACAGAGTGGCCGTGTGTGTTGACAGAGTGGCCGTGTGTGTTGACAGAGTGACCGTGTGTATGGACAGAGTGGCCGTGTCGGACTCACCTCCATGTGCCTGTTCAAGTTGCCCTTGGTGGTGGTCTCGTAGGCGCAGTGCGCGCACTGGTAGCTGGAGTTGCTGTGCAGGCGCATGTGCCGCTTCAGCGTCACCTTGTAGCGGAACATCTTGCTGCATATGTGGCCGTGTGTGTTGACAGGGTGGCCGTGTGTGTTGAGAGGGTGGCCGTGTGTGTTGACAGAGTGACCGTGTGTATGGACAGAGTGGCCGTGTCGCACTCACCTCCATGTGCCTGTTCAAGTTGCCCTTGGTGGTGGTCTCGTAGGCGCAGTGCGCGCACTGGTAGCTGGAGTTGCTGTGCAGGCGCATGTGTCGCTTCAGCGTCACCTTGTAGCGGAACATCTTGCTGCATATGTGGCACTGCTCCGGCTTGCTCTCCCCGCCGTGCGTCGCCATGTGGTCGGCGAGGCTGCACTTGCTCTGCGGATTGTGATAATGAGTTTATTTACGTTGAAATTCAAGTCACCGCTGAGATGTAAATTTGTTTTACCGGGACAGAAAGTAGCTTATGTTTTTATGCAACTTTTTCAAAAATGGTCGGTATTTTGAACTCTACAAAATCAAGTAACCAACCTTAATAATTTATATAAACTCACGTGGAACGCTTTCCCGCACTGGTCGCACATGAGCATGGGGCTGGGGTACTCCGCGGAGGGACGACGACCGCGAGCTCTGGCCCTCGCGCGACTCGCCCCCGCGCGGCCCGCGGAGGGACGACGACCGCGAGCTCTGGCCCTCGCGCGACTCGCCCCCGCGCGGCCCGCGGAGGGACGACGACCGCGAGCTCTGGCCCTCGCGCGACTCGCCCCCGCGCGGCCCGCGGAGGGACGACGACCGCGAGCTCTGGCCCTCGCGCGACTCGCCCCCGCGCGGTTCGCGGAGGGACGACGACCGCGAGCTCTGGCCCTCGCGCGACTCGCCCCCGCGCGGCCCGCGGAGGGACGACGACCGCGAGCTTTGGCCCTCGCGCGACTCGCCCCCGCGCGGCCCGCGAGCTCTGGCCCTCGCGCGACTCGCCCCCGCGCGGCCCGCGGAGGGACGACGACCGCGAGCTCTGGCCCTCGCGCGACTCGCCCCCGCGCGGTTCGCGGAGGGACGACGACCGCGAGCTCTGGCCCTCGCGCGACTCGCCCCCGCGCGGCCCGCGGAGGGACGACGACCGCGAGCTTTGGCCCTCGCGCGACTCGCCCCCGCGCGGCCCGCGAGCTCTGGCCCTCGCGCGACTCGCCCCCGCGCGGCCCGCGGAGGGACGACGACCGCGAGCTCTGGCCCTCGCGCGACTCGCCCCCGCGCGGCCCGCGGAGGGACGACGACCGCGAGCTCTGGCCCTCGCGCGACTCGCCCCCGCGCGGTTCGCGGAGGGACGACGACCGCGAGCTCTGGCCCTCGCGCGACTCGCCCCCGCGCGGCCCGCGGAGGGACGACGACCGCGAGCTCTGGCCCTCGCGCGACTCGCCCCCGCGCGGTTCGCGGAGGGACGACGACCGCGAGCTCTGGCCCTCGCGCGACTCGCCCCCGCGCGGCCCGCGGAGGGACGACGACCGCGAGCTCTGGCCCTCGCGCGACTCGCCCCCGCGCGGTTCGCGGAGGGACGACGACCGCGAGCTCTGGCCCTCGCGCGACTCGCCCCCGCGCGCCCCGCGGAGGGACGACAACCGCGACGGACCGGCTCCTACGGCTGAAAGCATTGCTGCAATAGATGAACCGTTTAACGCGCGTATCGCCTGCGGTGTGAGAAGGGAGCGGGGGCAGATGTTAGCGGATGGGTGGAAGGGGTGCGCGGAGGATTTGACGTAAGCTCTCTGCTCCAAGCTGATGGTGCTGTGGCTGGCGCCGAGCGCGCGCAGGTCGTTGATGATCTTGGCCTGCTCCGTCATCTCCTTCTCGATCAGCTCGGAGCGCTTCTCGGCGTCGATGCTGGTGTCGAACGCGAACGCAGGCAGATGGTCCGTGTACTTGCGACGGAACACTATGCTCTCCTGAAAGTAAAAGAAAGTAACTAATATAACCTTGACCTTGAAATAACCAGTACACGATGTGTACCTTCTTTCCTATTAAGGTAATTTGAAATTGAGAGAGAATTTGGTTTCACAAAACTTAATAACACTCATTTGAAAATTAATCTCAACAGTTGCGAAGTAATTTTCCTAATCTCTCTGCAATAAAGAACAAAATAGATTTTGGTCTTGTACAGTTTTGTGTTCAATCAAATCAACTATTTTATATTTACGGATGGATCCCTTTCCACTGCTGTGAAAAGGATATTACTATTTTTGAACGCACTAAGTTCAGAGACTGCAGAATCACTAAATTCAGAATCGCTAAAACCTACCTGAGAGTCTTTGCTGTTATCCGCTTCATCATCCAAATCACTCTCATAATCCATTTTGAGGGGGTCTTCTTCCTCGAAACCTAAAACGGAGATTTTCATTGAGTATCAGTAAAATAATTGTAAATTGCACCAGTACAAAAGTAATAAAATCAGTAGGTATTTTAAATTTACCGGTCAACATTGTGAGGGTGTGTCCCAACGCTGATAGTTGTTTCCCAACGTTCACGTCAAGGTGTATGTCAACGCCCTCCATCTGCCACGACACATTCAGGAACCATTTTGCATTTTCTGTAAAAAAAAAAATAACGAATTATGTGGCCCATTGTTTTGGACGGATCAGCACCACTGAAATCTAAATATATGAAAGAAGAAACTGACTGAATGGTAGTATCAACGCACAGCAAAAATCGCTGGTTCTACAGACTCCAAATTCGACAAATAGGCTCCTGATGACGTCTCATGAATCAGTATGATATAGGGTCAACCGACTACCACCCATGGCCCAATCAACCTCGCGGTTATGGGGCGAATCTCGGGAGGGCGCCCATTCGGTACTTGCTCTTGACGCCCTCTGACTCTATAGAAGTTGTATTCCCTCGCTCCTTGTCCCTATTTGAGGCAAGGCATACGAGATATCTCTTGTTACGCTTAGTTACGCTTCGCCTCGTGCCGTCGCTGTCCGCAGCAAATATCGTCTCGCCTGTCACTCCAATATGATAGCTGGGAGACGCGGGTTCATACTCCGCAGGGTGCGATAATTTTGACGTATTCAATGATGCATATGAACTTACCATTATGTTTCGCCGCAGTAGTCCGACTGCAAACTTCGTACGTCCCTTCAGAGACACAGCAGACATTGATGCACGCTTCGCCGGGGTCTGGCTTCCAATCGTCCAGAGATGCCTCGAAGTCATCGGCGAACCGCAGGCAGAGGCCCACGAACCGGCCCTTGCTGACCAGCGAACCGGAACTGCACGCGGAAATGCTGGTGCTTTCCAAGGTCACGACCACCGCGCCCCGGATCCAGCTCGTAGCCGCGGCCCTGTCGTCTGGAGAACAATAGCTAGTCATCTTCTGATAACAACTTTTTTAACACATTTACTCAAATAGTGGACTGTTCCGTGTATGTTTAGCGTGCGCAAAGTTATTCTTTTCCGCACTAGTGCTTTTGTGTTTTCCTCCTACGCGGCACCGGAGCGGGCGCACCAGGAGCGCATGAACACGAACACGGCACGCAAACACGGAGCAGGCAAACACGTAAAACCAATATTTTTTTTCGCAAATGTATTAAAATCGTCGTACAATGCACGTGCAGTGGAATTGTCATTTTTACTCGTCCTTATAGTTCAGCCTCGCCTTCGGCTTGGGTCAACAAACCGGGGCTCGTAAAGAAATGACATACTTTCCGCACTTATATTGAAATGTACTATTCATCAACATATGATTCAAGATTCAAGATATATATTTATTTCACAAAGGCCTAACTTACAAGGCACTTGTAAAACTGGAGTAGACATAAGACTGGAGTTCACCAACTAACGGCGTCTCATATGTCAAAAAGAAAATAAACGAATGGAAAGAGTATACTTTTGTTTCAATAATAATTTTAAGTTTTGATTTCAAAGTTAATTTGTGATACATAAGGTATGAATACTCACCAAAGGCGGCTGGTTGAGGCAAACAAATACCAATATCATCGACGTTCAGTTGCAGGAACAGCGTGCTGAGATGGGGTGGCGATACATTTGATGAGAGTTGCACCTGAAATTATAGTGCTGCTCAAGTCATGCTACAATATATAAATCCTACTTAATAAGCAAAATGGTAATGAAATCTTTTATTTTTAACATAACTTATATAAGCTATCATTCATAAAAGATATTTAAATATATAAAATGTAAATATTTTAGCTTTTCTTATGGATAATTAATGCATATTCTTCTCATCAAACCTTTTTTTACACCCATATTTTAGGTGCATTAAAAATCCGCCAATCTTGGGTGTTCTGTTATGTTGGATTTTGAATGACGCCATACAGCTGGCCATGCAATGGTGCCAAATATCTGTTGTCGCTACTAAACTACTTTGCCGCGTCTTAAAATAGTGCTATCCTTTTAAAACCTCATGGAAAAGGATACCACTTTTAAGGATTTTATAGATAGTTTAGTCAGGCCAGTCTCACTTATCACGTGACCGTCCCGGCTACAAGTAGGGGTCCGGACCTCAATATTTCAGATGGTTGCCGCTCGCGGGCCGAGTTGCACGCGCTAGTTCTGTGCGGTCTATTTTACGCGCCGTCTGACTACGGCAGCCCTAGTAAGAGATAAAGTTAGGCGATAGAAAGAGACCACAACATTGCGTTTGTTGCGTGTCGAATTGGAGGGCGGGGCCTGGCGCTATTGCGAACTGAATTGCACTTTTTGTGTCAGCGCTAGAGTCGCTATTTCTTTAAATCATCGTGCGGAGTAAGCCTTCTGTACTTGTACTAATTTAGTGTTCTGTGGTTTAGTGTAGAGTTTTTTAGGCACCATTTTTACCCAAACTAAAAGTGTATACAAAAATTCAGCTCAATCGACTAAATATATACCTATATATCTGCTTCAAAATTCAGTTGTAAGGTTCCACCCAATCAAACATACATTGCAAGTTAAATAAAAACCTGTAAAAAGGGTATTTAGACTAATGGCTCGTAAAGCTCGCCTTTTCGAAGACCTGCTGCGTGGCGGTGAGCACCTCCTTGGTGAGGCTCATGCGCTTCTCGTTCCAGCAGGGCTAGACATTGTCACTTAAGCGTTAAGCGTAGTCGCTAGTAGAAAAACCACGTGACCGAATGAAAACAAATGAAAGCAGAATCTACCTAGTCTATGGTTAGCGTTGTTGTCGGCTGTCAATTGGAATTGTCATGTGACGTATCTGTATTTGCTGAGCGCCGATGCTTGTTTAATTTCGTTCGCGGTTTTTTTGAATAAGTTTTAGTTAAAGCACGTAAGTTAAATTTTTGGTGTAGTATTTAGTTGTAAAACATAATATTTGTGAACATCGTCTAAAACACCACACACTACAAAAGCAAAACAAAATGGAATCTTGTTGTGATCTCAATGAGTCTTTTAGTTGTTGTACCAAAGACTAAAGAGTATTATAAAATCCCTACAATTCCGCCATTTTGTAGCGTACAATGACGAAGTACGCTAAAAGTTATCTGCAAGGTATGAGCGAACGCCAAATAGTCGTAGTCGAATTTCAAAAACAGCGTGATTTCCTATAATCTGTCACTTGGTTTTTCTACAGTCACGTGATGGTCACGTGGTTTGTCCATACATTTTTGTCGACTGGCGTTAACGCCAAACGCTTGTGACTTTGTCTAGCCCCGCAGTACTCGTACGCGTTCTTGCAGTTGAGCCACACGAGGATGGCCTTGTCCACCGCCACCTCGTTTCGTCGGGGGCGAACTGCCACGGACTACGGGAGTTCGCGCACGCGTGGCACAGGAGGCGGAGCGGCTCGGATGTGCGGCAACGAAGGAGGAGACGACGGGAGGCCGAGGAGGAAGAGGAGCTCTCGACGAGCAGCAGCGCATCGAACCGGAGGTCGTCGGGAGAAGACGAAGAGGCTGGGAGCGGCGGCGGAAGTGCGTCATAGTAGAGTCTGCCCCAGAAAGGGGAGAGTGACATAAGGGACAAGGAGACAGAGATAAATAACTTGTAGGGAGCTCAAGAAGGCACCCGAACTGGGAAAAGCGCCGAGAGCAAGTACCGCTCGGGAGTCCTCCCGCGTTTCGGCCCAAGAGTCCGTGAGGGCGGTGGGGCCATGGGAAGGTGGAGGGTTGTCCACCGCCACCGGCTGGATGTAGATCAGAGGCCGCTTGAGCGTGATCAGCACCGCCTCCTTGTCGTCCTCGCACACTATCTCGTCTTGGGACGCGTTGCGCATCGCTGGCGAGACATTATAGTTGTTAAGGGGATTTATTGAATTTATTTTTGTCTTTCTCACTGTCACGGAGATTTGGTAGGTGCGACATGCAGCGTCGCGGAAGAATATAGCAGAAAAACGACGTTTTACCTAATTGCTCAAAAACTAAGCCAGTTATCAAAAATCCGTTCTAAGCGTTTTAGGATATTATTATTACCGATACATTAAAACAAAAATTACAATGGATGTACCATTGTAGTTTCCGATAAAACTATAGAAAAACTGAGATTTTGGAGCAACTTTTGGGAGAACTTTCTATTGAGAAAATTTTATCCAATCGTGTTTCTGCTTCTTAGCGATTTTGGATTAAAGACCCAAAATACATGACGTGCAAATTTGAAAGTAATTGTCTTCATAGTTTTTGCATAAAACTTCATTCAAAATCACCTAAATACGACTTGTAGACCGTTAACATCTTAACATGTATAAAGCGACGAGGTGATAGGCTGACTGATAAACTGCAGCTCTAGCTTTATGTCCGATCTGGGGGCCTACCACCAACGCTTGAAGTACCTAATATTATTGTAATATTGTTTTGACATTTTCATACAATGCTAGTATTGAAATTTTAAAACAATATTACAATAATATTACTTTAAGCGTTGGTGGTAGGCCCCCTGAGCGTATTTTATTTAAGATTGCTTTTGCATCGCTTTCGAACGAAATTCAGAAACTGTATGGGAATTATTACTTACGATTAATGTAGAAGCCCTATAATGCACTCACCTATTCTAGTGTTGAAGAATGCATATTGCTGAAACTCTGGCTCCGCTTCCTCGAACATTGCGTTCCGGATCAGTTGTCCGAGGCTAAGGTTCACGTGACACGTCGACCTGTACAAGTGTTTTGAAATAGTATTAGGTTAGGAAGGATAGATTCCTTCACAATCAGATACTAAATACATAATATGGAATCATTCCAGGTTGGCACAAAACTTTTAAATTGCATGGCGTTTAGAATTATTAAATCTCGAAGAGATAATATTTGACACATTTGCTTTCAACTGAATATCTCTTAAACCGTTCAAAAGGCTGTAAGTGGGGGACAGTCGGACGGACAAACCCCAGTAGTCCTACAAGGGGTCTTCTTGAGTTACGGAACCTTAAAAGCTTGTTAAATCGCACGCACCTGCGCGCGCGCAGACAGGCGCAGTCCGTGCGGGCCGGCGGGCTGCGGCACGTTCCGCACGCGGTTGGACAGCTCGAACTCCACCGCGCCCGTCTCCAGCCGCACCGCCGAGTTGCTGGGCGTCGTGGCCGTCAGCTGGATGCGCTGCAATACCACGCACCTGCGCGCGCGCAGACAGGCGCAGTCCGTGCGGGCCGGCGGGCTGCGGCACGTTCCGCACGCGGTTGGACAGCTCGAACTCCACCGCGCCCGTCTCCAGCCGCACCGCCGAGTTGCTGGGCGTCGTGGCCGTCAGCTGGATGCGCTGCAATACCACGCACCTGCGCGCGCGCAGACAGGCGCAGTCCGTGCGGGCCGGCGGGCTGCGGCACGTTCCGCACGCGGTTGGACAGCTCGAACTCCACCGCGCCCGTCTCCAGCCGCACCGCCGAGTTGCTGGGCGTCGTGGCCGTCAGCTGGATGCGCTGCAATACCACGCACCTGCGCGCGCGCAGACAGGCGCAGTCCGTGCGGGCCGGCGGGCTGCGGCACGTTCCGCACGCGGTTGGACAGCTCGAACTCCACCGCGCCCGTCTCCAGCCGCACCGCCGAGTTGCTGGGCGTCGTGGCCGTCAGCTGGATGCGCTGCAATACCACGCACCTGCGCGCGCGCAGACAGGCGCAGTCCGTGCGGGCCGGCGGGCTGCGGCACGTTCCGCACGCGGTTGGACAGCTCGAACTCCACCGCGCCCGTCTCCAGCCGCACCGCCGAGTTGCTGGGCGTCGTGGCCGTCAGCTGGATGCGCTGCAATACCACGCACCTGCGCAGAACAGTTTGTTGACAGAATGGCCGTTTGTGTTGACAGTGTGGCCGTGTGTGTTGACAGAGTGGCCGTGTTTGTTGACAGAATGGCCGTGTGTTGACAGAGTGGCCGTGTTTGTTGACAAAGTGGCCGTGTGTGTTGACAGAGTGGCCGTGTGTGTTGACAGAGTGGCCGTGTTTGTTGACAGAATGGCCGCGACCGCGAGCTCTGGCCCTCGCGCGACTCGCCCCCGCGCGGCCCGCGGAGGGACGACGACCGCGAGCTCTGGCCCTCGCGCGACTCGCCCCCGCGCGGCCCGCGGAGGGACGCGAACCGCGAGCTCTGGCCCTCGCGCGACTCGCCCCCGCGCGGCCCGCGGAGGGACGACGACCGCGAGCTCTGGCCCTCGCGCGACTCGCCCCCGCGCGGCCCGCGGAGGGACGACGACCGCGAGCTCTGGCCCTCGCGCGACTCGCCCCCGCGCGGCCCCGGAGGGACGACGACCGCGAGCTCTGGCCCTCGCGCGACTCGCCCCCGCGCGGCCCGCGGAGGGACGACGACCGCGAGCTCTGGCCCTCGCGCGACTCGCCCCCGCGCGGCCCGCGGAGGGACGACGACCGCGAGCTCTGGCCCTCGCGCGACTCGCCCCCGCGCGGCCCGCGGAGGGACGACGACCGCGAGCTCTGGCCCTCGCGCGACTCGCCCCCGCGCGGCCCGCGGAGGGACGACGACCGCGAGCTCTGGCCCTCGCGCGACTCGCCCCCGCGCGGCCCGCGGAGGGACGACGACCGCGAGCTCTGGCCCTCGCGCGACTCGCCCCCACGCGGCCCGCGGAGGGACGACGACCGCGAGCTCTGGCCCTCGCGCGACTCGCCCCCGCGCGGCCCCGGAGGGACGACGACCGCGAGCTCTGGCCCTCGCGCGACTCGCCCCCGCGCGGCCCGCGGAGGGACGACGACCGCGAGCTCTGGCCCTCGCGCGACTCGCCCCCGCGCGGCCCGCGGAGGGACGACGACCGCGAGCTCTGGCCCTCGCGCGACTCGCCCCCGCGCGGCCCGCGGAGGGACGACGACCGCGAGCTCTGGCCCTCGCGCGACTCGCCCCCGCGCGGCCCGCGGAGGGACGACGACCGCGAGCTCTGGCCCTCGCGCGACTAGCCCCCGCGCGGCCCGCGGAGGGACGACGACCGCGAGCTCTGGCCCTCGCGCGACTCGCCCCCGCGCGGCCCGCGGAGGGACGACGACCGCGAGCTCTGGCCCTCGCGCGACTCGCCCCCGCGCGGCCCGCGGAGGGACGACGACCGCGAGCTCTGGCCCTCGCGCGACTCGCCCCCGCGCGCCCCGCGGAGGGACGACAACCGCGACGGACCGGCTCCTACGGCTGAAAGCATTGCTGCAATAGATGAACCGTTTAACGCGCGTATCGCCTGCGGTGTGAGAAGGGAGCGGGGGCAGATGTTAGCGGATGGGTGGAAGGGGTGCGCGGAGGATTTGACGTAAGCTCTCTGCTCCAAGCTGATGGTGCTGTGGCTGGCGCCGAGCGCGCGCAGGTCGTTGATGATCTTGGCCTGCTCCGTCATCTCCTTCTCGATCAGCTCGGAGCGCTTCTCGGCGTCGATGCTGGTGTCGAACGCGAACGCAGGCAGGTGGTCCGTGTACTTGCGACGGAACACTATGCTCTCCTGAAAGTAAAAGAAAGTAACTAATATAACCTTGACCTTGAAATAACCAGTACACGATGTGTACCTTCTTTCCTATTAAGGTAATTTGAAATTGAGAGAGAATTTGGTTTCACAAAACTTAATAACACTCATTTGAAAATTAATCTCAACAGTTGCGAAGTAATTTTCCTAATCTCTCTGCAATAAAGAACAAAATAGATTTTGGTCTTGTACAGTTTTGTGTTCAATCAAATCAACTATTTTATATTTACGGATGGATCCCTTTCCACTGCTGTGAAAAGGACATTACTATTTTTGAACGCACTAAGTTCAGAGACTGCAGAATCACTAAATTCAGAATCGCTAAAACCTACCTGAGAGTCTTTGCTGTTATCCGCTTCATCATCCAAATCACTCTCATAATCCATTTTGAGGGGGTCTTCTTCCTCGAAACCTAAAACGGAGATTTTCATTGAGTATCAGTAAAATAATTGTAAATTGCACCAGTACAAAAGTAATAAAATCAGTAGGTATTTTAAATTTACCGGTCAACATTGTGAGGGTGTGTCCCAACGCTGATAGTTGTTTCCCAACGTTCACGTCAAGGTGTATGTCAACGCCCTCCATCTGCCACGACACATTCAGGAACCATTTTGCATTTTCTGTAAAAAAAAAAAAATAACGAATTATGTGGCCCATTGTTTTGGACGGATCAGCACCACTGAAATCTAAATATATGAAAGAAGAAACTGACTGAATGGTAGTATCAACGCACAGCAAAAATCGCTGGTTCTACAGACTCCAAATTCGACAAATAGGCTCCTGATGACGTCTCATGAATCAGTATGATATAGGGTCAACCGACTACCACCCATGGCCCAATCAACCTCGCGGTTATGGGGCGAATCTCGGGAGGGCGCCCATTCGGTACTTGCTCTTGACGCCCTCTGACTCTATAGAAGTTGTATTCCCTCGCTCCTTGTCCCTATTTGAGGCAAGGCATACGAGATATCTCTTGTTACGCTTAGTTACGCTTCGCCTCGTGCCGTCGCTGTCCGCAGCAAATATCGTCTCGCCTGTCACTCCAATATGATAGCTGGGAGACGCGGGTTCATACTCCGCAGGGTGCGATAATTTTGACGTATTCAATGATGCATATGAACTTACCATTATGTTTCGCCGCAGTAGTCCGACTGCAAACTTCGTACGTCCCTTCAGAGACACAGCAGACATTGATGCACGCTTCGCCGGGGTCTGGCTTCCAATCGTCCAGAGATGCCTCGAAGTCATCGGCGAACCGCAGGCAGAGGCCCACGAACCGGCCCTTGCTGACCAGCGAACCGGAACTGCACGCGGAAATGCTGGTGCTTTCCAAGGTCACGACCACCGCGCCCCGGATCCAGCTCGTAGCCGCGGCCCTGTCGTCTGGAGAACAATAGCTAGTCATCTTCTGATAACAACTTTTTTAACACATTTACTCAAATAGTGGACTGTTCCGTGTATGTTTAGCGTGCGCAAAGTTATTCTTTTCCGCACTAGTGCTTTTGTGTTTTCCTCCTACGCGGCACCGGAGCGGGCGCACCAGGAGCGCATGAACACGAACACGGCACGCAAACACGGAGCAGGCAAACACGTAAAACCAATATTTTTTTTCGCAAATGTATTAAAATCGTCGTACAATGCACGTGCAGTGGAATTGTCATTTTTACTCGTCCTTATAGTTCAGCCTCGCCTTCGGCTTGGGTCAACAAACCGGTGCTCGTAAAGAAATGACATACTTTCCGCACTTATATTGAAATGTACTATTCATCAACATATGATTCAAGATTCAAGATATATATTTATTTCACAAAGGCCTAACTTACAAGGCACTTGTAAAACTGGAGTAGACATAAGACTGGAGTTCACCAACTAACGGCGTCTCATATGTCAAAAAGAAAATAAACGAATGGAAAGAGTATACTTTTGTTTCAATAATAATTTTAAGTTTTGATTTCAAAGTTAATTTGTGATACATAAGGTATGAATACTCACCAAAGGCGGCTGGTTGAGGCAAACAAATACCAATATCATCGACGTTCAGTTGCAGGAACAGCGTGCTGAGATGGGGTGGCGATACATTTGATGAGAGTTGCACCTGAAATTATAGTGCTGCTCAAGTCATGCTACAATATATAAATCCTACTTAATAAGCAAAATGGTAATGAAATCTTTTATTTTTAACATAACTTATATAAGCTATCATTCATAAAAGATATTTAAATATATAAAATGTAAATATTTTAGCTTTTCTTATGAATAATTAATGCATATTCTTCTCATCAAACCTTTTTTTACACCCATATTTTAGGTGCATTAAAAATCCGCCAATCTTGGGTGTTCTGTTATGTTGGATTTTGAATGACGCCATACAGCTGGCCATGCAATGGTGCCAAATATCTGTTGTCGCTACTAAACTACTTTGCCGCGTCTTAAAATAGTGCTATCCTTTTAAAACCTCATGGAAAAGGATACCACTTTTAAGGATTTTATAGATAGTTTAGTCAGGCCAGTCTCACTTATCACGTGACCGTCCCGGCTACAAGTAGGGGTCCGGACCTCAATATTTCAGATGGTTGCCGCTCGCGGGCCGAGTTGCACGCGCTAGTTCTGTGCGGTCTATTTTACGCGCCGTCTGACTACGGCAGCCCTAGTAAGAGATAAAGTTAGGCGATAGAAAGAGACCACAACATTGCGTTTGTTGCGTGTCGAATTGGAGGGCGGGGCCTGGCGCTATTGCGAACTGAATTGCACTTTTTGTGTCAGCGCTAGAGTCGCTATTTCTTTAAATCATCGTGCGGAGTAAGCCTTCTGTACTTGTACTAATTTAGTGTTCTGTGGTTTAGTGTAGAGTTTTTTAGGCACCATTTTTACCCAAACTAAAAGTGAATACAAAAATTCAGCTCAATCGACTAAATATATACCTATATATCTGCTTCAAAATTCAGTTGTAAGGTTCCACCCAATCAAACATACATTGCAAGTTAAATAAAAACCTGTAAAAAGGGTATTTAGACTAATGGCTCGTAAAGCTCGCCTTTTCGAAGACCTGCTGCGTGGCGGTGAGCACCTCCTTGGTGAGGCTCATGCGCTTCTCGTTCCAGCAGGGCTAGACATTGTCACTTAAGCGTTAAGCGTAGTCGCTAGTAGAAAAACCACGTGACCGAATGAAAACAAATGAAAGCAGAATCTACCTAGTCTATGGTTAGCGTTGTTGTCGGCTGTCAATTGGAATTGTCATGTGACGTATCTGTATTTGCTGAGCGCCGATGCTTGTTTAATTTCGTTCGCGGTTTTTTTGAATAAGTTTTAGTTAAAGCACGTAAGTTAAATTTTTGGTGTAGTATTTAGTTGTAAAACATAATATTTGTGAACATCGTCTAAAACACCACACACTACAAAAGCAAAACAAAATGGAATCTTGTTGTGATCTCAATGAGTCTTTTAGTTGTTGTACCAAAGACTAAAGAGTATTATAAAATCCCTACAATTCCGCCATTTTGTAGCGTACAATGACGAAGTACGCTAAAAGTTATCTGCAAGGTATGAGCGAACGCCAAATAGTCGTAGTCGAATTTCAAAAACAGCGTGATTTCCTATAATCTGTCACTTGGTTTTTCTACAGTCACGTGATGGTCACGTGGTTTGTCCATACATTTTTGTCGACTGGCGTTAACGCCAAACGCTTGTGACTTTGTCTAGCCCCGCAGTACTCGTACGCGTTCTTGCAGTTGAGCCACACGAGGATGGCCTTGTCCACCGCCACCTCGTTTCGTCGGGGGCGAACTGCCACGGACTACGGGAGTTCGCGCACGCGTGGCACAGGAGGCGGAGCGGCTCGGATGTGCGGCAACGAAGGAGGAGACGACGGGAGGCCGAGGAGGAAGAGGAGCTCTCGACGAGCAGCAGCGCATCGAACCGGAGGTCGTCGGGAGAAGACGAAGAGGCTGGGAGCGGCGGCGGAAGTGCGTCATAGTAGAGTCTGCCCCAGAAAGGGGAGAGTGACATAAGGGACAAGGAGACAGAGATAAATAACTTGTAGGGAGCTCAAGAAGGCACCCGAACTGGGAAAAGCGCCGAGAGCAAGTACCGCTCGGGTGTCCTCCCGCGTTTCGGCCCAAGAGTCCGTGAGGGCGGTGGGGCCATGGGAAGGTGGAGGGTTGTCCACCGCCACCGGCTGGATGTAGATCAGAGGCCGCTTGAGCGTGATCAGCACCGCCTCCTTGTCGTCCTCGCACACTATCTCGTCTTGGGACGCGTTGCGCATCGCTGGCGAGACATTATAGTTGTTAAGGGGATTTATTGAATTTATTTTTGTCTTTCTCACTGTCACGGAGATTTGGTAGGTGCGACATGCAGCGTCGCGGAAGAATATAGCAGAAAAACGACGTTTTACCTAATTGCTCAAAAACTAAGCCAGTTATCAAAAATCCGTTCTAAGCGTTTTAGGATATTATTATTACCGATACATTAAAACAAAAATTACAATGGATGTACCATTGTAGTTTCCGATAAAACTATAGAAAAACTGAGATTTTGGAGCAACTTTTGGGAGAACTTTCTATTGAGAAAATTTTATCCAATCGTGTTTCTGCTTCTTAGCGATTTTGGATTAAAGACCCAAAATATATGACGTGCAAATTTGAAAGTAATTGTCTTCATAGTTTTTGCATAAAACTTCATTCAAAATCACCTAAATACGACTTGTAGACCGTTAACATCTTAACATGTATAAAGCGACGAGGTGATAGGCTGACTGATAAACTGCAGCTCTAGCTTTATGTCCGATCTGGGGGCCTACCACCAACGCTTGAAGTACCTAATATTATTGTAATATTGTTTTGACATTTTCATACAATGCTAGTATTGAAATTTTAAAACAATATTACAATAATATTACTTTAAGCGTTGGTGGTAGGCCCCCTGAGCGTATTTTATTTAAGATTGCTTTTGCATCGCTTTCGAACGAAATTCAGAAACTGTATGGGAATTATTACTTACGATTAATGTAGAAGCCCTATAATGCACTCACCTATTCTAGTGTTGAAGAATGCATATTGCTGAAACTCTGGCTCCGCTTCCTCGAACATTGCGTTCCGGATCAGTTGTCCGAGGCTAAGGTTCACGTGACACGTCGACCTGTACAAGTGTTTTGAAATAGTATTAGGTTAGGAAGGATAGATTCCTTCACAATCAGATACTAAATACATAATATGGAATCATTCCAGGTTGGCACAAAACTTTTAAATTGCATGGCGTTTAGAATTATTAAATCTCGAAGAGATAATATTTGACACATTTGCTTTCAACTGAATATCTCTTAAACCGTTCAAAAGGCTGTAAGTGGGGGACAGTCGGACGGACAAACCCCAGTAGTCCTACAAGGGGTCTTCTTGAGTTACGGAACCTTAAAAGCTTGTTAAATCGCACGCACCTGCGCGCGCGCAGACAGGCGCAGTCCGTGCGGGCCGGCGGGCTGCGGCACGTTCCGCACGCGGTTGGACAGCTCGAACTCCACCGCGCCCGTCTCCAGCCGCACCGCCGAGTTGCTGGGCGTCGTGGCCGTCAGCTGGATGCGCTGCAATACCACGCACCTGCGCGCGCGCAGACAGGCGCAGTCCGTGCGGGCCGGCGGGCTGCGGCACGTTCTGCACGCGGTTGGACAGCTCGAACTCCACCGCGCCCGTCTCCAGCCGCACCGCCGAGTTGCTGGGCGTCGTGGCCGTCAGCTGGATGCGCTGCAATACCACGCACCTGCGCGCGCGCAGACAGGCGCAGTCCGTGCGGGCCGGCGGGCTGCGGCACGTTCCGCACGCGGTTGGACAGCTCGAACTCCACCGCGCCCGTCTCCAGCCGCACCGCCGAGTTGCTGGGCGTCGTGGCCGTCAGCTGGATGCGCTGCAATACCACGCACCTGCGCGCGCGCAGACAGGCGCAGTCCGTGCGGGCCGGCGGGCTGCGGCACGTTCTGCACGCGGTTGGACAGCTCGAACTCCACCGCGCCCGTCTCCAGCCGCACCGCCGAGTTGCTGGGCGTCGTGGCCGTCAGCTGGATGCGCTGCAATACCACGCACCTGCGCGCGCGCAGACAGGCGCAGTCCGTGCGGGCCGGCGGGCTGCGGCACGTTCCGCACGCGGTTGGACAGCTCGAACTCCACCGCGCCCGTCTCCAGCCGCACCGCCGAGTTGCTGGGCGTCGTGGCCGTCAGCTGGATGCGCTGCAATACCACGCACCTGCGCGCGCGCAGACAGGCGCAGTCCGTGCGGGCCGGCGGGCTGCGGCACGTTCCGCACGCGGTTGGACAGCTCGAACTCCACCGCGCCCGTCTCCAGCCGCACCGCCGAGTTGCTGGGCGTCGTGGCCGTCAGCTGGATGCGCTGCAATACCACGCACCTGCGCGCGCGCAGACAGGCGCAGTCCGTGCGGGCCGGCGGGCTGCGGCACGTTCCGCACGCGGTTGGACAGCTCGAACTCCACCGCGCCCGTCTCCAGCCGCACCGCCGAGTTGCTGGGCGTCGTGGCCGTCAGCTGGATGCGCTGCAATACCACGCACCTGCGCGCGCGCAGACAGGCGCAGTCCGTGCGGGCCGGCGGGCTGCGGCACGTTCCGCACGCGGTTGGACAGCTCGAACTCCACCGCGCCCGTCTCCAGCCGCACCGCCGAGTTGCTGGGCGTCGTGGCCGTCAGCTGGATGCGCTGCAATACCACGCACCTGCGCGCGCGCAGACAGGCGCAGTCCGTGCGGGCCGGCGGGCTGCGGCACGTTCCGCACGCGGTTGGACAGCTCGAACTCCACCGCGCCCGTCTCCAGCCGCACCGCCGAGTTGCTGGGCGTCGTGGCCGTCAGCTGGATGCGCTGCAATACCACGCACCTGCGCGCGCGCAGACAGGCGCAGTCCGTGCGGGCCGGCGGGCTGCGGCACGTTCCGCACGCGGTTGGACAGCTCGAACTCCACCGCGCCCGTCTCCAGCCGCACCGCCGAGTTGCTGGGCGTCGTGGCCGTCAGCTGGATGCGCTGCAATACCACGCACCTGCGCGCGCGCAGACAGGCGCAGTCCGTGCGGGCCGGCGGGCTGCGGCACGTTCTGCACGCGGTTGGACAGCTCGAACTCCACCGCGCCCGTCTCCAGCCGCACCGCCGAGTTGCTGGGCGTCGTGGCCGTCAGCTGGATGCGCTGCAATACCACGCACCTGCGCGCGCGCAGACAGGCGCAGTCCGTGCGGGCCGGCGGGCTGCGGCACGTTCCGCACGCGGTTGGACAGCTCGAACTCCACCGCGCCCGTCTCCAGCCGCACCGCCGAGTTGCTGGGCGTCGTGGCCGTCAGCTGGATGCGCTGCAATACCACGCACCTGCGCGCGCGCAGACAGGCGCAGTCCGTGCGGGCCGGCGGGCTGCGGCACGTTCTGCACGCGGTTGGACAGCTCGAACTCCACCGCGCCCGTCTCCAGCCGCACCGCCGAGTTGCTGGGCGTCGTGGCCGTCAGCTGGATGCGCTGCAATACCACGCACCTGCGCGCGCGCAGACAGGCGCAGTCCGTGCGGGCCGGCGGGCTGCGGCACGTTCTGCACGCGGTTGGACAGCTCGAACTCCACCGCGCCCGTCTCCAGCCGCACCGCCGAGTTGCTGGGCGTCGTGGCCGTCAGCTGGATGCGCTGCAATACCACGCACCTGCGCGCGCGCAGACAGGCGCAGTCCGTGCGGGCCGGCGGGCTGCGGCACGTTCCGCACGCGGTTGGACAGCTCGAACTCCACCGCGCCCGTCTCCAGCCGCACCGCCGAGTTGCTGGGCGTCGTGGCCGTCAGCTGGATGCGCTGCAATACCACGCACCTGCGCGCGCGCAGACAGGCGCAGTCCGTGCGGGCCGGCGGGCTGCGGCACGTTCTGCACGCGGTTGGACAGCTCGAACTCCACCGCGCCCGTCTCCAGCCGCACCGCCGAGTTTCTGGGCGTCGTGGCCGTCAGCTGGATGCGCTGCAATACCACGCACCTGCGCGCGCGCAGACAGGCGCAGTCCGTGCGGGCCGGCGGGCTGCGGCACGTTCCGCACGCGGTTGGACAGCTCGAACTCCACCGCGCCCGTCTCCAGCCGCACCGCCGAGTTGCTGGGCGTCGTGGCCGTCAGCTGGATGCGCTGCAATACCACGCACCTGCGCGCGCGCAGACAGGCGCAGTCCGTGCGGGCCGGCGGGCTGCGGCACGTTCCGCACGCGGTTGGACAGCTCGAACTCCACCGCGCCCGTCTCCAGCCGCACCGCCGAGTTGCTGGGCGTCGTGGCCGTCAGCTGGATGCGCTGCAATACCACGCACCTGCGCGCGCGCAGACAGGCGCAGTCCGTGCGGGCCGGCGGGCTGCGGCACGTTCTGCACGCGGTTGGACAGCTCGAACTCCACCGCGCCCGTCTCCAGCCGCACCGCCGAGTTGCTGGGCGTCGTGGCCGTCAGCTGGATGCGCTGCAATACCACGCACCTGCGCGCGCGCAGACAGGCGCAGTCCGTGCGGGCCGGCGGGCTGCGGCACGTTCCGCACGCGGTTGGACAGCTCGAACTCCACCGCGCCCGTCTCCAGCCGCACCGCCGAGTTGCTGGGCGTCGTGGCCGTCAGCTGGATGCGCTGCAATACCACGCACCTGCGCGCGCGCAGACAGGCGCAGTCCGTGCGGGCCGGCGGGCTGCGGCACGTTTATGACATGGCAATGCAACATCCTGAAATGTAAGAAGCTTGCATGAGCAGGCGTATCACGCAGATGAACTGAACAGCAGCTACAGTGTGCTATTTGCTAACAAAACATTTTTTGTTGGCAAAGGTTTAGTTTTCCTTAACATGGGTTGAACATCTTCTCATTCTCTAAAACAAAAGTGTAATATAGGCAGATTTTATATTTTCTGAACTATTTATATTACTATTATTCAAGAAATTCAAGAGATATAAAATCTGTTCTCTTTGTCTCTGCTCATGGGAATTTAAATTTGTTGCGTATTCTGTGCCAATCATTCTTTAGGCCTCCAACTCCATCAAGTAGATTCAATGATCGAAAGACAAACTGTTATGTGAATAGGCAATGGTACTTTATAATAAAAGAAAACATTGTCCTGCAATAGCATCATACCTGAAAGACAGCATGACTCCTGGAGCTCTCAGCGTTAGCATCAGTGGGGTGCTGCATCCTGTTCCGATTGCCGGACTCCAGCATGTCCAGCAGTTCCCGGGCTGTCTTGATATTGTGTCTTGACAGTCCTGCTACAGTGACACCGCACTGCTGGAAGTCCCTCAGTTGCAGAGGTGTATGTGATGGCTTTAACAGGTCGTACACCTTTTCATTGTAGACCTAGACACAAATGAGAAAAAAATAAATAAAAACTGGCCAAAAAAGTGCAAGTCCATTTTATAAAAGAAATAAAATGTTTAAAAAAATCACTCTTGCTGAATAAATAATACTTTTGATACCAAACTGCCAACCTACTTTTCCCCTTTTTTAAATTTGCAATGGTGTTGAGCCATTATTACCTACAACTAATACAAATTTTATGTTGATAGCATTAACGGCTACTGACATAAAGGGTTGTGACAGACAGACAGTACTTTTTGGTACAGAAACCTAAAAATAAAGAAAAGAAACATTACAGTTTTTAACAAATCCCATGAGTATTGTCAATTTTTGTGGTATAGTATGTAATATAAAAAAAAAATTGAATAGAAATTTAGAATTAATTGATTGGAAAATAATAATATATTCAAATAAAATGATTGAAATGCTTTATATTCTTTTCTTATAGGTAATAATGACATAAAATGAACAGCATTCCTGTTGATTTAAGGAGGGGTTGGCAAAAATTTAAAATAAATATGAACAAAGATAAACAAATGATTTTAGTTACATCGGGCGCCAGCCAACCACCCTGGAGGAAGCCGTGCCGGATAGAGAGAGAGTCGACAGTCCATTAGGCCTTTAATCTCAAGGCGGGCGTTGCTGTTTGCTTTTAAGATAATCTAAATATAGAAATTGTATGGAGAATAAATAAATATTCAAATATGAAATTTACCAAATTTATTATTTACGATTCCACATTTCTTTACTCTTGCCTTATGTTAGGTTATATTAATTATATTACAGTACAAAAAAAAGTTACTTAATTTAGAAGGTTGAAATAAGCCGCATAACAATTTACTTAAAATTTATAAAATAACCTAAAAGGTTGCACACACGGCTAAGTTTATATTTTAGGATGATAACGGAATGTCCGAGCCTATGTTGGAGCTATCGCCTAAATGTTCGTATCACTCACCACGACTATTCACTGGTATCCTGGCTTGTGTGTGTGAAATAAGGTTCAAAGTTCAAAGGTCATCGATGGGACGCTGCATCGCAGCTGGACCACCAAACAGCTAGGGCATCACGCAGCTCAGTCCATAATCGAAGTAAAGCGATGTCAGGCTATATAAACCTTACGATCTTGCGTACACGTAGGTTAAGCTATGCGCAGTTTATGTTTGATAAGTTAGACCAAAAAACGTGTCCAACGAAATCACAGGGAAATAACGAATCCATAGGGAATAAAACGCAATCCTTATGGGAATGACTAATCCATGGGAATGACTAATCCATAGGGAATGGCTGTAACAATAGGAAAAAATGATTTTAATTTGGCGTCCACATGGCAAGACACGTGATTAAGAAACCAAAGGTCAATGCACTTACCGCAATGGCGCCGTTTTATATAATGTTAAACATTTCGGCAATCTGCCTGAATAAGTATTAGGTATTTTATAGTATTTGCGACATAATATCGCATAAAATTAAGAAAATTTTCAAGACGGCATTTGCACGCCTGCGAAAGTCGGTAGAAAAGTGAAATGTCAAACTGGATCACAGACTACGTAAAACTTCCCGAATTCCGCGACCACAGCATGGCAGTACACTCTACCAAAGATTCAATAACTCGAAAGTCGAAAATATTGTTAGTAGAAAGAGAAAAAAAGATATACCTTGTTCGCATGTGACGTGAGATAAAAAAAACACGTTACAAGTATCTAAGATGTACATAACCTAGATTATCGCAGTCGTTATTAATTGTTAGGTATTAGCTCTCTACATTTCAAATTTCAGCCAAATTGGCTCAGTACCTACTTGTGGTCTTTTTGCAGAGTGTGTATGTTTGCAGGTCTTAGGTTTGATTCCTGCATCAGGAATCAAACCTAAGACCTGCAAACAGACACACTCTCCATGGGACCAAGGAAGTGAGACTATTATGCAGCCCAGAGCCATCAAGTATAGTTATTTGTTATGCAAGGCCGCAAAATGGATTTTTGGGCCGAGGGTCAAATTTGAATGCTGAGCGGCGAAGGATTCTAGGGTTGAACCCTGAGCGCAGCGAGGGGTTCAAAGAATAGAATCCTGAGCATAGCGAGGCATTCAAAGGACACGAGACCCAAAAAAATTTGCGGCCGTACATAACACAAAATTTTTCATCTCACCACAGCGAGGAAAATTACTGATCGGCATTGCGAGTATGTTAAATGTTGTCTTTAGTAATACCTAGTATAGTATTATATTATCTGTGGTAATACTCTGCAATAACTTCACTCACTTAATTAAATCCACCTTAAATCATCACTCATCTAATATTACAAAACAGTAATAAATAAAAATAAGATATTATTATTACCTACCTATCATTTAACACGATAAAAAAAAAATTGAGAAACTTTTTTTTCTACTTTTTTTTTATGCGTTCAGAAATATCAATTTCTAAGAACCAAAGATAATAGAAGATTAAAAAAAATAAAAATAATTAGATAAACAATAAGTAAATATCATGGATTTAATAAGGTTTCCTTTATAATTAATAAAACTAAATAGGAGTTATTATTTTTATTGATATTCTAAGAAAATGGAAAAAACAAAAAAGTAATGTACCTATACAAACTCTAAGGTCGAACTTCGTTACTGACCGTAAGCGTTATTTAAAAAAAAAAGTCTTCAGCTTAAGACATTATAGATGCAATATGAGAGCACGTCATGTTCGAATTTGGAAATGCTTTGCGGCCCTAGGGCGGAAAGGAATTTTCATACTACTTTCTCGCCCTAGGGAGAAATGAAATTTCTTTTGGGCCCTAGGGAATAAAATAGCATTTTCCGCCCGCATTTTGGGCATTAAAAGTCCCCTTTCCGAGCGGGTGAGATGAAAAAGTTTTTTTTACCATAGTCATGATCAAAGTTCCAGACAAAGTACAGTTTGTTGAATATAGTGATCGCCAATTAATTGCAAAAAATTATTTTTCATCACTCATACACGGAAAGTAGGTCTGAAGTTGCCTGAGAAGCGGGTTGAAAGTAATACTTTGCGGCCCTAGGGAGAATCGTTTTCAACTGACAGCTGTCAAATAATTAAAAAAAACTAGTTGTCACATTTTTATTGGAGTTCAAATGAAACACGACATACCCGAGTGCATCTATAGACAAGAAGAAAGATAGACTTTATTTATAAAGTAAAGACAACTGATTCATAGACAATCATAGACAATACTAAGACTATTAAAAAGCTAAATGCATAGCCCGCCGGCTAGGCCAAAGAAAAAAAAAGGCGGGAAAGTGGCAAGCGGCAATCCGATCTTCATTTGTTTTTCGAGTTGTAGAGTTTTGTTTAGGCTTCTGTTTAACAGTGATTTTTATTGACACAATTATTCAATTTTTTTAGCTAATTTCTATTTTTATTTTGACTTTCCTTATATTCGTTATGAAAAGCACAGTGTTTACCTCGGGATAAAGACTTATTTAGTCCCTCGAACTATAGGCCCCCTCGCTACGCTCGGGCGCCAAACCCCGTCTCGGGACTAAATAAGTTACTTTCATCCCTAGGGTAACAATGTACTATTGAATCTATTTCTTTAGTCCCTTCTTCATAACTTAACTTTTACTACTCCCACTTCCACTAAATCCTTCTACTAACCGACTAACTTTTACCACGTGTACTAAAACTCCTCATTTGCCTTTACACACTTGTGAAAACTTGTCATTTGCTATAAGATAATTAGATGTAAGACTAGTCTGTAAAGGAGATTGACCGAAAATGGGCTATATTGCGTCACTCTGCGTCTGAAGCACGTATGCATGAAAAATCTTCTTTCAAATTATAATATTACATGTATTTTTTTTTAATGATGTGCGAACCGGGGTTTAAAAGTATTATAAAAATAAAAGTAATTAAACGTTTCGACACAAGCGGAACCGCCATAATAGAGTCTGGAAACGTCACTCGACGAATGATACCAGTTTTTTATAAACCCACTTTTTAAGGGAAAACTAGGATACAATAATACAGGAAATAGATCGAATAATAAAAACCGAAACAAGGCAAGCTTTTTGCACACAAATATCAATTTAGTACCGTACACGTTCGGGGGTGGCGCTTCAAATCGGTACAAAAAAGGAACTGTCAGATGTATAGAATAATTAATCCAGAGATAGAGCTCAGTGACTGATCTCTATTCGATGGATCGATGATTGTCAAAGTAAAAATGATTTTTGCCATTCTGGCGCTGATGGTTACGTACCTAACCTGGCGCGACCGTCCATGGAACTAAAATAAAATGACATTCGAAACGGCGGTCACTACCGACAAATGTCAATTTAGTACCACGGACGTTCGAGGGTGGCGCTTCAAATCGGTACAAATAGGAACTGTCAGATAAATAGAACTGTATAGAATGATTAATCATTAGAATAGAGATCAGATCAGTGATCTATACAGATTAGAACTGCACCACCGGTTCAAATTATTTTCATAGCTGTATATTGAAAAGTAAGGAATGCTTCACCAAACATTTTAATTGCGACAAACAATAGCACTTGCAACACCACAGAGTACATCACATTTATTGTGTTGTTTGATATTTTCATGTGCAGTTAATCGTGACAAAATCCTACATGTCTTAAACCCTATTCATTAGTTTATTTAAAATTATTAATTATAATACTGTTTTAGTGTACAATAAAGCATATTTTACTTTTACTTTAATACTGTAACCTATTTCCATTACACCTTTGACTCGTAATTATTGAAACGATTCTAATGTTATCTGCCACGGCGGCGCCACCGTCGAAACTAGGGTAAAACCAAACTCGTAAGTAGAAACACTGGTTTAAATGTCATCAAGACATCAAATCGTGTCTCGCTAATTGTCTATGTCGCCAAAGAAAGGAGTCAGAAAGAAAAAACTACAAGATTAAAAAAAATCATTCAGATGAATCATACATATTTATGATTAATTATTATTGTTTTAAACGATTGAACAGGCTATGCCTATATAATACATAACACAGAAAATACACACGAATGAATAGGCTGTATGGTCTCCGACCTTTGCCTGTCCCGAAAGGGACGAATGGATTAACAGAACAGCAGGGCTAGACAATGTCACCTAAGCGTTAAGCGTAGTCGCTAGTAGAAAAACCACGTGACCGAATCTACCTAGTCTATGGTTAGCGTTGTTGTCGGCTGTCAATTGGAATTGTCATGTGACGTATCTGTCATTTGCTGAGCGCCGATGTCAATAATTAACTATTAACTAAATTATTAATTAATTAACTATTAATTAACTATAGCACTGCAAGGAATATACTACTCTCTAACGATAGAACTTTAAGTTCTTATGACTTCTAACTCTAGCAACCGCGACCACACTGAAATAACTAACACTAGTTTAATTAACTATCAGCAAAATAAACACTCGAAAATCCAAAAAAACACGCCACGATGTTTTAAACGAAGTTGTGAACTTCGTCTAAAACACCACACACTACAAAAGCAAAACAAAATGGAGTCTTGTTGTGATCTCAATTGTTGTACCAAAGACTAAAGAGTACTAAAAATCCCAACAATTCCGCCATTTTGTAGCGTACAATGACGAAGTACGCTAAAAGTTATCTACAGGGTATGAGCGATCGCTAAATAGTCGTAGTCGAATTTCAAAAACAGCGTGATTTCCTCTATTCTGTCACTTGGTTTTTCTACAGTCACGTGATGGTCACGTGGTTTGTCCATACATTTTGTCGACTAGCGTTAACGCCAAACGCTTGCGACTTTGTCTAGCCCTGCAGAACTGTCTATGTCGATAATCGTCACTTCGTATCTAATCGCAAAACCATTGGAAAAGTAATTCACATGGAAAACTTGGAAAACCCAGTGTTTTATTAACTTATTTTCTGGACGGTGATTAATGTGATCAGTGTTGTCGCTTGCTTAGTTTCACTCCGACTAAAGCGATCCTCTGTGAAAACTAACAAGTGTTTGTGCGTGTTGACTGTTGAGAAATGGACTCCTATTCTACGCAATAATCTAAATGAGATATAGACTCTCTAATACGCAATAACAATGTCGTCAGCGTCGTCTCGAGGAGTTAGGCCTGGCAGTGTATCACGCCGGTGCATTAACTGAACCAGCTAGTACATTCTCTGGATGAATTATCACATTCAGCACTTAATGTATTGAACTCCTGGATCGCACCGCGTTCAGTAAGTATTGTGTACTATTATATACCTAACACAGGCATATTTAATTCCTTCTGCTAACTTAACTCATTGTAGTGTCAGGTCCCTGACACTCAGTACAACAGGCCTAAACACCTACACTACTACTAGAACGCTGGCCCTACTCGCATACGCTTTCCATTTCTATGGGTGAGTAATGTCATTGTAGCCCGTAGGGCTGACAAAACTCTACCTGTATGTGACAATGCGACTGATTCACGATGCCATGGTTAAAACTGGCAGCCTGCTGTAAAACATTTCATTTAAACTAACAAGAATAATTAGTAGTTAAGTTATGGCTGCTAAATGGACAAAATATAATAAAACATTACATTTTGATACATTAAGCTTTTATGCTCTTGGTGAACGGGCCGTTTCTCAAATAACAAAAAATCATTGTGTATTATATATACACAATGATTTATGAGAACTCTTGTTTTGCAGCCATAGAAGAAGGTGGACCAGATGTAACATTTCATGAGACTACATCTCAGCTCGAGCTTTAATTTAGAATTGCATAAGGTCTTCTAGGAAGTGTATTCCAACTGGATGCTTATTTAAATTCAAACAATTTGTTGCAGATAACAGATGGAGGCATCTTATGTGATGCATGCTTTACAATGATTCCTCGTACAACTTCTGAAGACCAGACCACACCTATACCAGACTTTGGACATCACAAGTTTGCTTTGGTTGATAGACAATTATGTACATACCCATATAATAAACAATTTAAATCACCTAACCGCTTTTTTTATCAAGTACGTACCTACCTAAGTATTCCTTCATAACAGAAAATTCCTCCTTCTCGAGACTTAGCCAATAAGAGCTTGGACCTAGGAATCTGTTCTTGATGCTGCCAGCAGATAGGCCATTTATTTAGGTAGGTACCTACCTATCTACCTCCCTATAACCATAGTATATTGCAGAACACAATTATATTTTTCTTTATATAAATTGTATCTCAAACTATATTTGTTTGTTTATCAAGCAGTTAAGTACCTAAATAAGTAGCTAAGCAAGGAGTTGGAATATTAACTATTTTCTCTCTTAAGGTTCTGCCAACGTTAGCTTGGAGCCTGGGAACCTCTTTTTGATGTTAGCAGGCCACAGGTTTATACCTATATTTTAAAACACTACCTACTGTTTAAAAATAAATAGGTAAACCGTATTTTTATCAAGTACCTCGATACTACTGAGGTAGGCACCTATCTTGTTTTATAGTACTAACGTAATATATGTGTAGGTAGGCCCTAGGAATAATTAAGTATATCTATATGCATCATCCAGGGTTCCACGGTAATAACGAGGTCGCTTTAAATAAAATAATCACTATGAGCAACTTATAGTGCGCGAGAACTACTAACCTAACCTCAAAATACCTAAAAAAAAGAAAATTAGATTACTACGAATTCCCGGTTTAAATCTCACTGATTTTTTTTTTACATATTATTGGGAATATTTCTAATGTTTTACCGATGATTTCATTAAGACGCAAGTATAGCCCATTTTTCATACAAGAAAAGGCATTGTCCATTCAGCTGTAAGTTTTCAAAATAAAATAAAATAAAACAAAAATAAAACTTGTATATTTACCTCCATGTAGGATACACCAATGTCAAACTCTCTGTCAGTTTGAAGCCCCTCTATTGTAGTAAATAGCTGGTCAATAGTCAAGTATGTTATGCCAGGATTATCTTTGTTGCTGGTCATAGTAAAAGTTTTTCCGGCACCAGTGGTGCCGTAGACGAAAACAGAGCAGTTATATCCTTCCATCAGACTAGCCAGCATGTCTTTAGTCGCTTTCTCAAAGACATCTTCGTTTGTATCACTTGGCCCGCAAACATGATCAAAGCCATATATAATGTCTTTAAAGGTACCATTCTGGAAATTATTACTAGATTGCTGCTCGCCTTCGTCGTAAAAATCCTCTTTAGGATCGAACACAAGGTGTTTCTCGTCTATAGCCTGGACAACTGCTCTTGGGTTACATTCTCTCTCCCTTTTGTTGAGTGGCCGTATTCTTACGACCACTCTTATATTTGCATCCTTATTCTGTGCCGAAAGACTTTTGGATGGCAGGGCCTTGGCCATTTCTACTACTTCTAGTGAATCACACAAATTCACAGTCCCACCACCTAAAAGTAATTTCTAGCGAACACAGAACACTGAAAGCGTAGCGCGTTTGAATTTGAAATATCACCGACAACCGTTATGTCAAACAAACTTCAAAGTTCTTTTTTGAAGTTTTGAATATCTGATAGACACCAGCAAACAGCCAATAGGAGGAGACGGTGTGAGCTGCGATCACGCATTACGTGATTTACGCGTCACATCATTGGCCACAACAAGCTTGGGCTTGTCAATTGTCAAAAGGGATTGTCAAGTGGCGTTCGGTTACACGTACAACTCATTCATCTGAGGTTACATCAGAATGTTGTCTATTAAATTAATAATAATTATTTTAATATTATTTATTAGTTCACATTTTACTAAATACTGCCTTAATAAGTCTTAATTGATAATATTATTTTTTAACACATTTGCTCAAAAAGTTGTCATTTCCATGTATGTTTAGCGTGCGCAAAATTATTCTTTTACGCACTAGTACTTTTTTGTTTTCCTCCTGCTTATGGTAGGTAGATACCTGAAGTAGATACCTACACAGGGTAGATATAACCTGATATTACCACAGAATACCATTATAACCACAGAATATCAAATGCATGGAGGTTTTTAATCAAAAAGTTTTTGAAAAATTATTGCTCCAAATGAATATTTTACAGCGTAAATCTATTAATAAATGAATTAAGTAAATTTAAATTAAATTTATTCCTATAATATATACGTAGAGTCTGTCTAATGAAAGTAGAGACTCGGATTTTTTCAAAACTTTTTAAATGGCAGCACTGACACGTCAATCGGGAAAAGGAAGATGGCGGTTGTTGATATTTTTCTGTGATCGTATTTAGTGCGGATTTACTGTGATCGGGTGAAAAAATGAATAAAACAATTAAAAGTGGAGTGCGGGAGTTACTGCTTTGTTTAATATCAAAATTCAAAGAAAAACAACAACAAAAATAGGCTGCTTTTACACAAAAACAAGATTGCTTACATGTTGTAGTCGGTTTCTTGTGTAAATAAAACAGTTCAGTTTGATACTTGGTTTTAAATCCTCCCAAGTAATAATTAGTGTATTATGTCTTTTAGAAAACCATCTCTGTTATGTGCCAATATTATATTATCGTTGTATTATATCAATCATGCATAACCTTAATAAACCTTAATTTATATTGTAAATTGTTTTTGTTTTGTATAATTTTAAGTAAGATAATTTTTATTATTCCTAATCCCTTTTGCTCCCACTTCTGATTGTGGATTGGTGGGCTTCTTACACCTTTGAAAACATAGTGCTCAGGCATGTAGGTTACCTCATGATGTTTTCCTTCATAGCTACGCAAGTAATATTTAGTCCTAAGACGCTCATTACTCCAAACAGTTAAAAGACGCGAACCCGGGACTCGAACCCCCAACCCCCTGATGAGAGGTAGAAATAATAAATGGGTCAGCAATTTAATAAAGACTTGTGTGAAAACCGATATAAAAATAAATAAATTGCAAGTATCAAACTGAGTTATTCCAATATTTGCACTATAATTTTGGGGATGACCTACAAATTATTTTTAAATTTGCCGGGCGATTTCAGTGCCTACTTTCAGTAGACAGACTTTAGAGTATAAATTAATAACACAATTAAAATTAAATTAAATTTCGATAAATTATTGCCATTTATGCTCATTTCACAAGAGCCATTACCCTACCAAAAAAAAAAGTCTTGTCCCTAAAAAAAAACTTGCCCGCGCCATTTTTACAATAATTATTTACGATTGATATCGGTTTTTCTGGCTGGCAACACTGCCCTGTCAACACGAAATTTTAGAAGCTCCGTTTTAAAAGTACGAAATAATTAAAATAGTGACGAATAAAATCAGTTAAAGTCGTTAATATACAGTTTGATGCAAAATTGAAGAAATTTGAATATATAGTTACTGTGGATTGAGGCGTCAAACTTACAAAAACTGTCCAAAAGGCGCCGCTAAACAACGGTCACACAATCCTGTTTTCTTCGAATGTAAGTGATTAATTCTGGCTAAAATCCACACGAAGACGTCACTAACACACCGACATACACCGAGATAAAGGATTACACCAACACAAACGGTGAAAACCAGGAAATTTAACACATATTGCATACGGGTGATCGTTAGAAATTTCAAAATTTTGAAGGGAATATCTCAACCTATACTGGTACTTATTGCACAAAACCGAATCAGAGTGGTTCATTATGTTGCGTTCTTTTGATTGAATAAATTTAAAATTACATTTTTAAGTTTAATTGACCGTAAGAATGATAAAAAGTAGATAAAAGAATTTTTAATGCTTTTATCATGTTTTAACGATGTTTAGCCTATCCGCCTTAGAAGGCCGATTACAACAAAAAAAAGCCAATTAAGTACCATATTTTTTTAATGATTTTGGTAGCTTAGGACTCTCTGAAGTTTTTAAACTTAGCTAGAAGCTATGGAAACTCCTTTTTGTATTTTTAAATTGAAGTTGAATGTTTGAGTAAATCCTACTGAAAACTAAAGTTCTAACTTTCAAGCCTATTTTGAGTAACTTTAAGTAATTTTAGTAAGTTGAATTTTTTTTTTATCAAAACAACATTTAAGACAATCATGTCACAAAAAAAAACTGCTAAATATGCCTACTAGAAAAAAAGATATGAATTTTTTAAACCTCGCTGGCGGAAAAGATTCAAAATACACAAAAAAAATTATAACTCGAAAACTACAAAAAATCGCGGATCATACATGGGGTATTTTCGGATACCCCTAGGTGTGAAGAATCTAAAAAAAATTTATTGACGTCACTAGTTGGACCACCCTGTATATAGATAACTAGTAGGGTGCGTGGGGGCGCGGGCCACATGTGGCCCGCGTACTATCTTCCCGCCTATAAAAGTATTATCGCCGACAGCCTTTGATTTTCGACATACATTTTTTATGAAAAAATAAATTCCGCCATTTTTAACTTTTTTTCTGTCCATCGAATAGACCTTTGGGTCCTGATCACTTCTTGTCAAAAAACCGTTCTTCGATCTTTTATACTTTCCGAGATAACGACGAAATTCGTTTGGCGGCCATTTTGAATCCGCCATTTTGAATTTTTTTTCAGCTCACTGCCAATTGGATGACGTTTCAAATGACATTTGGTCGAGCACCCCCCACTTATCTTTAATAGCCTGCCCGTGCTCTTCACCCGTCTCCGAAATCCTCAATCATCAGCTCTCTCCGTATTTTTCCTCCGAATGAATTTTTTTCTTCTATACGACACCATCCTTGAAAAAAAATTTTTTCATACAAAATTGTTCAGGAGAGGTGATCAATGAGTCAGTCAGTCAGTGGCCAATCAGCACGAGTAGCTATATATATAGTAATGAATTGGGGCTTCAAAGCTTTCTGCGAGATGGGTACCGAGGCTTCTTTCAGCTGAACATAAATGCAACCGACTAACAATTTAGCGCAATTGTTTGGAGTTGTTTAACGCCGATTCACCAAACTTCATACAGATATTTGTTAGTACTGATGAAACTTGGTAAATCAGGGTTGGATTTACTTTCCTTTGGCAGGAGTTCGGGGGAGAAAGGTGTTGTATTTGGTAGAGGTTTGGTCCCTGATTATAACAATACTATTCGCATTACGAGGTAACGCACTGTTTTCGAGCTTTTCAAAAAAACAATTATTCAATCTATAATGGCGGTCAGTATAAATCGGGAGGTCTTTTTTCGAAGTTAGGATGATTTTTAGGAGATACAGTAGGACGAGATGGAACACCACACATATATTTTGTTGTACCGATAAAAAAATAGGCCACAAAATTTTTTAAATATGTTATTTGTAGTATTAATAACAGAGATTCAATTTTTGACACAAACCACTTAGGATGTAGAGCGAGTGAAGCGAGCTCGGGACTTAGGGCACCTCGACTTAACGGATAGGTGACGAAGAGGATCCGAAGCCATCCTTCTGAGTGGTTTTTTTCTTTTATGACCATCCAGAAATAGGAGCCCCGCGAAGTGGGGCCCGTCGACCGAGCCTTAAAAAGGGTAAGGGAAAGACTGAAGAGTTAGGATGTAGAGCGAGCGAAGCGAGCTCGGGACTTGGGGCACCTCGACTCGGATAACGGATAGGTGACGAAGAGGATGGCGGGGCCTGCAAGGCCCCACCTCCCTGCTGAGTGGTTATTTTCTTTTATGACCACCCAGAAATAGGAGCCCCGCGAAGCGGGGCCCGTCGACCGAGCCATAAAAAGGGTAAGGGAAAGACTGAAGACTTAGGATGTAGAGCGAGCGAAGCTAGTTCGGGACTTGGGGCACCTGGACTTAACGGATAGGTGACGAAGAGGATGGCGGGGCCTGCAAGGCCCACCCATCCTTCTGAGTGGTTATTTTCTTTTATGACCACCCAGAAATAGGAGCCCCGCGAAGCGGGGCTCCGTCGACCGAGCCTTAAAAAGGGTAAGGGAAAGACTGAAGGCTAAAAGAGTCTTAACCTCAAGATTTTAAAGCTCTGTCGACTGACCCTTAGAGGGGGCGAGGGGTAGATGGTGATGGATAAAGGGTTTTCCTAGCTCCTTTACTTCTTTCCCCTACTCCTGCCAAACGATTCTAAATTTTTACCATGGAGTCTTCTTCCATTCTCTCCTATCTGCTGTCAACGTGCAATACTCTTCCATACGATCCATCCATTTCTTTTTTGGTCTTCATCTAAGTACTTACTAAACAAACCTCTCTTATTCTGAGAGGAAACCCTAACCCAGCTATTGTGGGGTTGAGATGAAATTCAATTATATTTGATCCAGCGAGAGGCTTCGGCCGAGTTCAATTAAATGTTGACAGAAGTGAAAACCTCAGGTGCCATCTCGAAACAAAGTGAGGCAACGATAGATAGATACACCATGACATAACTAAAATTCGGTAATGCGAGAAAATATTACTTTCAAGAAGGTAGCACATTAATTTTAGAGATGGCGCTATAAGTAATATCGCGGCATGACTTGGCTATACGGTTTGACTTACACTAAGGGTTTGTATGTCTGTAATTTCTGAACTACAAAACTGATAAACTTTAAATATTTCAGAGACAATCTATGAAGTACCTCCTTTGGAACAAAAAATTGGTTGTCTGTAAAGTCGGTTTACTGACGATAGTTGAACGTGACAACTCTCGCTTGCACTTCAAGCCTTACATGGAACGCCTCAGAGCGAGGTAACGGTAAATGAGTCATGTTTTTTTTGCGTGCAGGCTCTATCGAATTATAAGACGTTGTCACGTCAAAAAGAATGAATGAAATCTGACCGCGAGTTAATGAATTATAACTTAATACACATTTTGACTTTGATGTCGTCTTCCAGGGAAACCATGCCGAATTTTGGAATAAAAAGCCTCCTATATCCTACTTCGGTATATAAACTCACATCATGCCAAGTCTCATTTTAATCCATCCAGCGGATTAGCCGTGATGTGCGGCCGTGAAATAGAGAGACAGACAGACAAAGAGACAAAAATTAAATAAATTACAGTTTTGGTTTCAGTATCGACTAAAGAGTGTTCTGCAACAAAAAATTTCGAAATATCTTCAATGTACGGAACGTGATCCGTTACAGTTGTACATTTAAATAGTAGAGCAGATATTATTATGACAAATATCTAATTGACCTTTTTTAAGAGCCTGTACCTTTAAATTTAACTCATTCAGTAAATCTGAAAATAGGTCGTGACGTGAGCTATTTTTCATACCCATATTATGAGAGAAATGTATGCGGCAAAACGAAGTTTGCCGGGTCAGCTAGTTTTTCAATATTTATCATTTTCTTAAATTACGCGGGCGAAGCCGCGGGTAAATGCTAGTTATAAATAAATAACGGAATTTCCACGTCCGCTGCTTTAAATTTAATAATGATTGAACAGCTCGCTCCATGTTCTTCTTTAGGAGCCTTCTTTCATCCATTGTTGGACATAGGCCTCCTCATAAGCACGCCATTTTTTGCGGTGTTGGGGTATTCTCGTCCATGATTTGCCCAAATGTTTGGCAATATACTCTAGAGGAGGCAAAAGTAAAAGAGGTAGACAGCTGAAAAGGTAGGATGACGACATCAGACAAGTAGCAGGAGTGACGTGGAATAGAGTGGCTCAACAAAGACATGAATGGAAAAGGTTGGAGGAGGCCTTTGTCGACTGGCAAACAGATCTTCAAAATATAAAAAGAAACAAATATGTACTGGAGTAGAATCACTTTTAATAATAAGTTTAACTAGGTACCTACTTATGTATTTTGTATTAAGTTGACCTGAACAAAGGGCTTTATATTATAATACTAGTAGGGCGCGTGAGTGCGCGGGCCACATGTGGCCCGCGTGCAGTCTTCCCGCCCATAAAAGTATCGCCGTCATCTCCATCGCCAATTGGAATCCGATTGGCAGTGGGCTGAAAAAATTACCTAGTAGCACGTTCATGGTTTTAAAGATAGATAAGGGCTGTTCCAACAAAAAATACCGCTGAACCTCATCGGATGAGGTTCAGCGTATTTTTGTTCGAGCAGCCCTTAACTATCTTTAAAACCACGACCGTGCTCCTCAATCATCATCCCAATCCTAGATCATCATCTTTTCTCATACTTTTTCTGGCAGGTCTCCGTAGAACTGCGTCAATGACTTGCATAGTTCCCTACTTATTGTGACATGTACATTTTCCATCGAAAAATAAATTCCGTCACTGAATTTTTTTCCATTCATCCCGTAAACCTTGAGATCCTGATCACCTCTTGCTAAGAAACCACTCTCTTATCCTTTATACTTTCCGAGATAGAACAACACGACATTTGTATAGCGGCCATCTTGAATCCGCCATTTTGAATTTTTTTCTGTCCATCAAATAGACCTTCAGGACCTGATCACTCCTTGTCAAGAAACCGTTCTTCCACCTTTTATACTTTCCGAGATATTGGCGAAATTCGTTTGGCGGCCATTTTGAATCCGCCATTTTGAATTTTTTTTCCGCTCACTGCCAATAGGATGACGTTTCGAATGACATTTGGTCGAGCATCCCCCACCTATCTTCGATACCCTGGCCGTGCTCTTCACCCGTCTTCGAAATCCTCAATCGTCAGCTCTCTCCGTATTTTTCCTCCGAATGAATTTTTTTCTTCTATACGACCCCATCCGTGAAAAAAAAATTTTTCATACAAAATTGTTCAGGAGAGGTGATCAATGAGTGAGTCAGTCAGTCAGTGAATCAGCACGAGTAGCTATATATATAGTAACTAGTAGGGTGCGTGGGGGCGCGGGCCACATGTGGCCCGCGTGCTGTCTTCCCCCTATTTGCCTTTCAACCTTTAGTCTCTTCAACATTCCCCATACATTTTTCTATGGAAAAAATAAATTCCGCCATTTTGAATTTTTTTTCTGTCCATCAAATAGACCTTCGGATCCTGATCAACTCTTGTCAAGAAACCGTTCTTCCATCTTTTATACTTTCCGAGATATTGACGAAATTCGTATGGCGGCCATTTTGAATCCGCCATTTTGAAATTTTTTTCAGCTTACTCGCATTTGGATGACGTTTCAAATGACATTTGGTCGAGCTCCCCCCACTTATCTTCTATACCCTGGCCGTGCTCTTCACCAGTCTTCGAAATCCTCAATCATCAGCTCTCTCCATATTTTTGTTCTTAACCCTTAATTACTCGCATGGAGTCAAAGCAATTTCGAATTAAAAAATGAAGCACTTGGCGCGGCCCGATTCTCCCCGCGCCCTCACTAGCTTCATAACGCACGTCTAAGTTTGTATTTTAGTAGTGACCAAGTCACGGGAGTGGAAGGACACGTCGCTGCGCTCTTGAGCGGTGACCCCGTGCGAGTAGTTACGTTACTCTTTTGGAAGAGGTAAGTTTTTTTTATTTTATGTATTTTATTTTGTGTATTATGAAATAAATTTGTATCATTGTATGTTTAGTGAATAAATATTTTTTTATAAATAAGTTTTATACCATGAAATTATCCAAAAATTCCATTTTACTAAGAGTTTTGTCTTTTTTTTCAGAGTTAGACATGGATAGGAGAGAAAAGCAAATTGCACAGTGGTTGGAGGAGGCTTCTGTTGAAGAACTTATTCTATAATATCTATAAGTAATAACCATGTTATTACTTATAGATATTATAGAATAAACAAAGCACTTTCATAATAAAAAAGTTTCATTTACATATATTTCAATATATATTAAAAACTACTCATACTATTTGGGGTCATCTGTGACCCCATGCGAGCAGTTATGTAATGTTCTTTGTGCGAGTAATTAAGGGTTAATGATTTTTTCCTTTCTATACGAAATGGTTATTGAAAAAAAATTTTTTCATACAAAATTGTTCAGGAGAGGTGATCAATGAGTCAGTGGCCAATCAGCACGAGTAGCTATATATATAGTAACTAGTAGGGCGCGTGGGTGCGCGGGCCACATGTGGCCCGCGGGCTGTCTTCCCCCCTATTTGCCATCCAACTTTAGTCCCTTCAACATTCGCCGTAGTACCTACATTTTCTATGAAAAAAAATATTTTCCGCCATTTTGAATATTTTTTCTATCCATCGAATAAACCTTCGGCTCCTGATCACTTCTTGTCAAGAAACCGTTCTTCCATCTCTTATACTTTCCGAGATATCGACGAAATTCGAATGGCGGCCATTTTGAATCCGCCATTTTGAATTTTTTTTCAGCTCAATGCCAATTGGATGAAGTTTCAAATGACATTTGGTCGAGCACCACCCACCTATCTTCAATACCCTGGCCGTGCTCTTCACCCGTCTCCGAAATCCTCAATCATCAGCTTTCTCCGTATTTTTCCTCCGAATGAATTTTTTTCTTCTATACGACCTCATCCGTGAAAAAAAAATTTTTCATACAAAATTGTTTAGGAGAGGTGATCAATCAGTGAGTGGCCAATCAGCACGAGTAGCTATATATATATTAACTAGTAGGGTGCGTGGAGGCGCGGGCCACATGTGGCCCGCGTGCTGTCTTCCCGCCTATAAAAGAATCGCCGCCATCTCAAATTCATATTCGCCATACATTTTCTATGAAAAAAATAAAGTCCGCCATTTTGAATTTTTTTTCTATCCATCGTATAGACCTTCGGATCCTGATCAACTCTTGTCAAGAAACCGTTCTTCCATCTTTTATACTTTCCGAGATATCGACGAAATTCGAATGGCGGCCATTTTGAATCCGCCATTTTGAAATTTTTTTCAGCTCACTGCCAATTGGATAACATTTCGAATGACATTTGGTCGAGCACCCCCTACCTAGCTTTGATACCCTAGCCGTGCTCTTCACCCGTCTTCGAAATCCTCAATCATCAGCTCTCTCCGTATTTTTCCTCCGAATGAATTTTTTTCTTCTATACGACCTTATTCACGAAAAAAAAATTTTTCATACAAAATTGTTCAGGAGAGGTGATCAATCAGTGAGTCAGTCAGTGAATCAGCACGAGTAGCTATATATATATTAACTAGTAGGGTGCGTGGGTGCGCGGGCCACATGTGGCCCGCGGGCTGTCTTCCCGCCTATAAAAGTATCACAAGCCTCAGTCATCATCCCTTCCCATATTTTTCTCTGTGAGTTAATACACGGCATACATTTTCTACGATAAAAAAAAATCCGCCATTTTTAATTTTTTTTTAATTCCATTCAATAGACCTCCGGGTCCTGATCAACTCTTGTCAAGAAACCGTTCTTCCATCTTTTATACTTTTCGAGATACAGACGAAATTCGAATGGCGGCCATTTTGAATCCGCCATTTTGAAATTTTTTTCAGCTCACTGCCAATTGGATGACGTTTCAAATGACATTTGGTCGAGCACCCCCCACCTATCTTCAATACCCTGGCCGTGCTCTTCACCCGTCTCCGAAATCCTCACTCATCAGCTCTCTCCGTATTTTTCCTCCGAATGAATTTTTTTCTTCTACACGAAACGATCAGTGAAAAAAAATTTTTTCATACAAAATTGTTCAGGAGAGGTGATCAATCAGTGAGTGAGTGAGTGAGTCAGTGGCCAATCAGCACGAGTAGCTATATATATATTAACTAGTAGGATGCGTGGAGGCGCGGGCCACATGTGGCCCGCGTGCTGTCTTCCCACCCATAAAATCCCTTCAAAGTTCGCCGTACATTTTCTATGGTAATTTTTTTCCGCCATTTTGATTTTTTTTTCTAACCATCGAATAGACCTTCGGGTCCTGATCACTTCTTGTCAAAAAACCGTTCTTCGATCTTTTATACTTTCCGAGATAACGACGAAATTCGTTTGGCCGCCATTTTGAATCCGCCATTTTGAATTTTTTTTCAGCTCACTGCCAATTGGATGACGTTTCAAATGACATTTGGTCGAGCACCCCCCTTCTATCTCCGATACCCAGGCCGTGCTCTTCACCCGTCTTCTAAATCCTCACTCATCAGCTCTCTCCGTATTTTTCCTCCGAATGAATTTATCTCTTAAATACGAAATGGTCATTGAAAAAAAAATTTTTCATACAAAATTGTTCAGGAGAGGTGATCAATCAGTGAGTCAGTGAATCAGCACGAGTAGCTATATATATAGTAATAATAATGTATATTCCGGTCTGTAGATCTCAAAACTAAAAAATATAATTTAGCTATTAGGTACCATTCTTTTATTCCCCGGGGACGGCGATCATATAAATGGTGTATAAAAATGCGTTAACAACAACCGATTAAAATTGCTGTCCCGGATCGAACTTAAGTTTACCTACTAGACATTGTAAGGAGGCAAAGCACTCTTGATGTTTCCTGCCGTCCTTCGGAATGCACTTCTGTATGAACTAGGTACCGCTTTAGGATTTTAGTTATAGATTGTAGTTTTTGATGTGAATACTTACTTACGTCTTTAAAAGGCTTTTGTATCTTCAACAGACTAGACAAACAAGTGGAAAATTAAAAAAATTTAAAACACCCACGACTTTTTCAGACTTGTAATTGAAAAAGGATTAAATAATTTTTTTTGAAATCCCCGACTAAAGGTAAGTAAGAACTAAGAACCTATCAGTATAATTAGAAATCAAAGAAAATCCGCTGGAGCTGCTGTGTCCTGCCTGTGACGGTGTTGATGGTGCTGCTGACCAGTTGAGGACTAATTCAATTTCTTGATACTTCTCATATACCGGCAGTTTATCAATGCTTACTATGATATTGGAAACGAAAATAGCAATTGCAGCTCAAATGCTCGCCCATGGAAAAGGATAGCACTATTTTTTAACGAGTCAAATTAGTTTAGAGGTTTTGCACAACAGAATTGACACCAATACTTATTTACAATTTTTCCCTAGCTCGCCGCTACACTCGGTAAATTGCTGAAACCCTGAAACTTTTCATTCCATGAAGGGTACGAGTTTTTATGAGGGACACCGCTGTGCATACAGTACCAACGATACCAATTTTCGAATGCAATTACAAACTTCGCGGTAGTTATTTGCCCTGTGTGTCATTTATAGGTTAAAAACTTCGTCTAGATATTATTTATACGGAAGTGAGGTACAAACAAAAACGAACGGGCTAACTTTTCAAATAGGTGTTTGGTGTACACGTCAAATGCGAAACGTTGAGCATAATATTTTCTTCTTTGCTTTTTTAGGATTTGTTTAGGAATCCTGTTACTAAGACTTCGCCGTTCGTCCGTCCGTCGGTCCGTCCGTCCGTCTGTCACCAGGCTGTATCTCTTGAACCATGATAGCTACAGATATGAAATTTTCACAGATGATGTGTTTTTGTTGCCACTGTAACCAAAAATACCGAAAAGAAGAATAAAATAAATAATTCCTTAAATATTGCTTGTAACTCCCATACAGCAAGCGTGATTTTTTTGCTTATTTTTGCTCAATATTGATAACTGTAACAGGCAAACGCTTCAAATATTCACAGAATATTTAGTTATGTATTCACTTTAAAAATAAATAGTTCATTTAAAATAAAACAAATATTTCAGGGGTCTCCCATACCAATAAAAGTGTTATTTTGCTCGTTTTTGAATTTGGTGGGCAGGAGTGTTTAGTTTACTTTAATACTATTGAGAATTGGTTTTGATAGTGCGGAACCCTTAGTGCGCGAGCCCGACTCGCACTTGACCAATTTTTTATTATCACTTCACTATCACTACATAGTATAAAACAAAGTCGCCTTTTCTGTCCCTATATCCCTATGTGCGCTTAAATCTTTAAAACTACGCAACGGATTTTGATGCGGTTTTTTCCAATAGACAGAGTGATTCAAGGGGAAGGTTTATATGTATAATACATGCATCATATACTAAGGCAACATTGCTAATTTTAGAGGTTTCTAACGTGATGTCGTAAATTAACCTATTTTTTTGGGCTTATTTAGCAATTTAGCAAAAACGCTGCCTAAACCCTACGAGTTAGATCAAATTAATGTACTACAGTATTGTACACCATAAAAAGGTCTACAAAAAAGTCCGCGATGGTATATGTTTATATTTTAGGGATAGCCCACATTAACCATTTTTATTGTTTACTTTTTACGTGAAAAAATGGCTTATTTACGAAGCTATTTTAAGCAATACGGCATTAATCCTTATCGAATTAAGTACCTTAAATACAGTGTGCAATTAATATAGATCAATATGGTTCCTTACAGCATGTAAATTAAACAAATATTTTCGGAGATATTACAAATTTAAAATTTGCGTTTGCGGCGGGCGGTACCGGTCGGACGGACGTTGCAGGCTTAGATTTGAGCGTTGACTGTTTTTCACATGGCCAACTGTATGTCGCTCTTTCAAGAGTCTCAAGAGAAAACATGTTTGTATTGTCTAATGACAAGAAAGCTGTGAACGTTGTGTATAAAGACATCCTGTAATATAGATAGATAGATAGAAAATTCTTTATTGTACACCAATAAAACATGAGAAAACATTGATAAATACACAAAAGTTATACTAATGTACATATGGCTAATACTAATAGTTATAGGTACTAATATATTAATTGTTGTAAAAATAAAATAAATACCTAGGTAAAAATGTAAAAAGTAAATAAGTAAAAATGTGTAATGTAATAAAAATTGTATGAATTTAGATATTCCAAAGATGGCAGGAAATCTTCATAGTAAGTATAGGGAAAGAGGAATTGTTTTACTCCAAATTTAATGCGTGCAGGCCAAGGGCAGTAATGAATGAATCAACAATACTGGATCGATTTTAATCATGTTTTCATTGAGTGACATAGGCATATATATTTTATGCCCGTGCAAAGTCGGAGCGGGCCGCTATGTTTTTATATACAACGTTCATAGTTTTTCTGTAGTGTATTTAATTTAGTATCAGCATTGCACCCGTGCGAAGCCGGGGCGGGTCGCTAGTATTTTATAAAATTCTCGTTTTTATTAAAATTTTTATTTTAAAAGGGGGAAACCGGGGTGTTGAAATTCCAAAATGAGATAACAATATTGAATGGGCTATAGCAACTTTTGGGAGAACTTTCTATCGAGAAAATTTTATCCAATAATATTTCTGCTTCTAAGCGATTTTAGATTAAAAACCCAAAATGCATGACGTTTAAATTTGAAAGTAATTGTCTTTATAGTTTTTAAGTAAAACTTCATTCAAAATTACTTAAATACGGCTTCTACGCCGTTTATATTGCATAATTTTATGCAAAGTCTTTTTTTATCATTTAAAATATTCTGTCAAGCATTTTTAACATTTTTAATATATTTATCAGCAATCCATTTTTAATATATTTTTTAAAAGACTAATGGCTGATTTTCCAATATAAAGTTATTCCTTGCTCTGTGGATTTTTTAAGGAATCATAGCGCGAGCGACGGCGTTTTTAAATCTATTTAAGGAATAAATAATATTACGTTTTGACAGATTTTGTATGGTATATTGGTATATATTTAATCCTTAGATAGTTTAAAGTTTAAACGATAGAAAAATCAGCCCTAAATTTATTAAAAAAACAGGTTAACATTCTATTAATTATCAGGCCGGTGAATGTTGATTTAGGTTAGGATCTTAGATCAAGATGCTTCCACCTAGTAAATGGAATAAGTTTAATAAGTTATTTGAATAATAAACCTTAATTGCTTCGACCTATGGCTCGTGATTTCTTAGCTTATGGGCTATGGGTATAGCTCGTCAAATTTCAATATTACGTCATTGTAAATAGCCGGTGCGGTCCGCCCGAGGTGTTTTAATCACACAAAATATACGCGAGGAGGATTTTTTACGCGTTGTGATGCGATGTACCTTATTTGTGCGAGCTTTTATTGGACACCTCGATACATCGAGTAGTGATACAAGTTTATGTACAAGTAGGTCCGTCATACGGTCTACGGTCTACCGCGTAAATGGAATGACTTATACCTAGACCTTAATTGGTTCGACCTATTCTGGCTCGTTTAATTCTACGGCAGTTACATAGAGTATATTGAATATAGGGATAGCAGTTAACAGCCTATGGGCTATGGGTAGCTCGTCAAATTTCAAAATTGCGTTATTGCAAACAGCCCTGGTGCGGTCCGCCCGAGGTGTATAAGGTGTTTCATTTCTACAAAATATACGAAAGTGAAGAGGATTTTTTAAGCGTGGCGATACGATGTACTCTTATTTGTGCGAGTTCTTATTGGACACCGAGTATAATAAAGTCTATGTACAATTAGTACAAGTTTATGTCAGGTGTATAGTCCATAGGAAATGTATGAAAGTGTTGCAAGAACTTTTTAGAGATTTTTTGAGGTACAATTTTATTACCTACAATTTATTGTTAATAAAATATTATAATTAGTATTTATATATAGAGTAAGTATTTTATTTGTGGTGGTTAAAAAATATTTGATGAGAATAAGTACCTTTAAATAGCTTTTAATAGACTTTATTTAGTTTATTTAGAATTAGTTAAATTAATTGCAAAATCTTATATAGTTATAGGTACCTAGGCAGACGTGCAGGAATTCGAGTCTTTGAACATTGAACCTTTATATCTGCTTTATATAAGATAATGTAGGTAATCATAATGAAGAATTTTTGGTTTGTTGTGAAGCACCCATCATACCGCTTGCTTATTTTTTATTGAATTACAATATTGATTTACAATATCAAAACAAGGCCACTATTATTATTGGTGTGAAGTCAAGTGCTATACGTCCGCTTGTATTGATGGAGTGTAGCGATCCGGAATACGCTTTTCACATCCTTGCCTATAGTACCTATAAACAAATAAAAGGGTATCATTTAAGCTATCACCAACTTAATTAGTTTTGTGTTTCTTAAATAATAGGGTTTGTCCTCAAAATAGTAGATCTGTCACCAAAATGTAGTCACCAAACAATGCAAAATCAGTTCCACAATAAATCACCTAAAATCCTGAGATATAAGGTCTAGTACCAAATAAATGTTTTTGTATGTATTATAATAGGTGTGTCCTAATAAGTATTTAAGCAAACTAATTTAAAAAGATCACCAATAAATCATATTATGTTTATTATTTTTTTATTTTTTGAGGTTATGTGTTAACTTTATTTAAGAATTTACGACTATAGCCTAAGAAAAAGTGGGGGATCTAGGAAAACTCCTTAGCTGTCACCCTCTTCCCCTCCAAGAGCATGTCGACGGAGCCCCGCTTCGCGGGGCTCCTATTTCTGGGTGGTCAAAAAAGGAAAATAACCTTAACCTATTTACCTATAGGTGCACATGGGACCTAGGAAAACTCCTTAGCCGTCACCCTCTTCCCCTCCAAGAGCATGTCGACGGAGTCGCAGTCAGGGATCGATAATCGATTTATTTGGTGACAGATCTACCATTCTGAGCACAGAGCTATTATTTAAGTACAAAACGATTTATTTTTATTATATTATAAGAACGAAGTTTATATTCATGTAATGCAATATAATTTTATTGGTTATCGATCTCTTATATTTTACACATACATATATTAACATTAATTTGATAATTCATACCTGGGAACAATTTTGGAACGAAAATATTTCGTGGCGATACATCTATTTATTAGGTGATACAACTTGATGACAAATATAAATTTTGGTGATAGAAAATATAGTTCCCCAAATAAAATAATTAAAATGCGGCTACTTAAAGAAACAAGTAATTATTTTAAAAAAAATCTAAAAACAAGCTTTTATACGTTTTATGCGTATTCTTCTTAGCACCAGACTCTGGTTACCCTCTAGCATCAAATAACTCGTCAAGATAGATCAAACGAGTCCAAACTCGGAAGACTTCCTATAGCCATTAGCCACCTTCCGGTGCCATCATAATTATGCTCCATGTCATAATAATTTTGCATTGTCATCCGGTTTACACATGCACGAAAAATTTCAGCTCAATCGATAACCGGGATGTGGGTCAAATTGAACTTGCAAGATTTGATTACAAACAAACAAATAAACATCGGGACTGGTGAAACTGAATAAAAGCTTGTAAAAAAATAGTGAATAGGTATTTATGAAACGTTCTACGTGTTACACCGTAATAATGTACCTGTTTAATGAGTGGATAAATTGTTGATTGACAAAACACCGCATATTTACGAGCAAATAATTCACAAATACTGCGTTCGTTAAACGTTACCACTCAAACTCATATCGCTCTAAGTACTCATGCCTCCTTTGACTGAGCGCAAAGCTAAAATGGCATTAAATTGAGTAACAACGCTTTACGACACACGATGGGAACTAACGTAATAATGTAAAGTTAAGATGGTATAATGTATTGACCTCTTTTTACTGCTTACATTATTATTGGGCTCTTCTCTCAGCACAAAGAAAAGAGCTCGTCTCAACGCTGCAACGTGCGGCTTGGCAGATTTCATACACATTGAAGACTTCCTTAGAAAATAAGTCAGTGTATATGAATCTTTTGGGATACGCCTGAATCTATACGCAATCCTTAAGAGTTAAGCGTGACTTTGCATTGATTATTATTATTTATTGGTCCAATTTTAGTTACTTAGGTATATTTTTTTCCGAACGACCGCAGACAGGTTTTCTAGAAAGTTCTCTTAGGCATCCCCCGTTGGTATAGGAAAATCATTATCCTGTGACTCAGTCTATCAACATCAAAATCTATTCCATCAAACACGAGAATCCATCTGGATTCTCGTATGTTCCTAACCCGACTGACAGTTTCATGTCGGGAATTTCTATTTTTCTTTGCATTCCAAATATTTGCTACGATAAAATACATACCTACAATCTTACTCTAAATAATATCCTATAATATTACCTATATATGGACGTCTACTTCGTTACTTGTGTTGGTTTATTTGAGTACTGTATTGTATAAACCAATATAAAGTCATTCCTTGCTCTGTGGTATAAACTGAAAAAAAAAAGAATGTCTATGTGTGAAAACTAACTAAAGTTTTTTGATTGCCATTTTAGTCCAGCGCGTTTATTTTGGGACGAATACATCATTTTTATACTTTATCCATCATTATTATACATATTTACACATCATCATTATTATTTATACATCATTTTTATACTTTATCCATTACAATAAATGACAACGTAAAAAGTCTTAAAAGTACAAAAGCATTTATTTGTAAATGCTTCCAAATAGAAATATGAAAATGTTTTCCTCACTTGATCAATATACACTAGATAAGTGTATCTGTTAAAAGTTAAATAATGTAAGTTGCTGAGTCGACGGATGTTGTGGCGACCTTTAATACCTAATTATTTATTAGTCGTACAATCACGGTGTGTTAATCACTCTGTAATGTTTGAGTAGTGTATGTTGTGTATCGCCTCTTGGTGTTAAGTAAATAAATAAAATATTATCGTTATGTGGTTAAGCGAAAATACGAAACTAAGTTAGGTATTACTTACGCTATTCATATTAAAATTCCGTTATTTCTAGGATCACGTTTTGTATTTAGACTCTAAAAATATAACAAGCTTTTAATATAACTGCTGTTACCATAACTGTGTAAAAATTTAATCAAAATTGATTAATAGAAACCGGACAAGTGTAAGTCGAGCTAATACATTGAGGATTCGGTAGCTCAAGAGTTTTTGCTTCTGCCACACTTCGTATGCACACAATTTACTTAATCCTCCTTTTTAACCGATTTCATTTCCGCATTGACTCCAGCCAAAACTCTTATTGATAAACGTTTTGAGTTGAAATTAATAATTAAACAAGTGGAAAATTAAAAAAATTTAAAACACCCACGACTTCTGCAGACTTGTAATTGAAAAAGGATTAAATAATTTTTTTTTGAAATCCCCTACTAAAGGAAAGTAAGAACTAAGATCCTATCAGTATAATTACAAATCAATACGTGTTTGAATAGTTTAACCAAATCAAATGAGACTAAACTCGATTTATTTGCCAGTTACCATTATTAATCAGGCCCGTGTTGCATCATCAGACCCTCGTCACCAAATTTAATGTTTGAGACTAGTTAAAACAAATCCAATCCCTAACACCACTAGAAATTGAGTTGAGTTGTTGAGTTGAGTTGTTTTTGTAATAATTGGGAACATTCGTTTGCACCGTAAATGTTTTTTATGGCCTCCCCTGGCGATCGATATTCGTAACAACTATCTAAGAACCATCGCCAATGAATACCAAACATTATACAGAAAACTGCATCAAAATCGGTCAAGCCGTTTTTGAAATAAATAGGAACATCGATGTGCACAAACAAACAAAGAAACAAAAATATTTTTGCATTATTGGTTTTTGTGAACAATTTAACATACAAACAAACATAAAATCTTTTTAATAGAGTAATGTACTAACGGTCTCTCACCCTCTTTTTTTTTTTACCCACAGGAAATGCCTGACGCATACCCCTCCGTCAGGGGACACGGAGGGGTTATGTGGGGCTTGCACCCACTAAAACCTGTGCTTTGCCACTACGGACCTCGTTGGCGGGAGTACGGGATTCACTTGCGTATTCACCGCGCTCCCGCCAGGCCTCGACCCGCCACCGAAGCGGCAGGTCCCGCCGCTGCTGCCGGCAGCTTGGCCGCTGCCGACCCTCCTGGGAGGCGCGTCCCGAACAGGTCGCGCCACCCCTCGGCCTGTCGGTGGAATTCGGGTGACGGACGCCAGAACCCCTTACGTACGTCACCCGCAGGCCGGCACCGGTCGCCGAAGGAAGGTGTTCGCACCCCAGCAACCGGCGCGTCTCCTGCGAGAGGGATGTTCCGCCGTAAATATCCCTCTCGACGAGCGTTCCCGCCCACTTCGGTGATTTTTTTACGAGGTTGTCTTCCTCGTAGTGCCCCGAAGGGACTTGTGGGCGTTTCCGCCCCCGCCTGTAATTTTTTAATGAGGTTTTCTTCCTCCCCGGGGTTGGTGTAGACGTTTCGACACTGTGCCCTCTGCTGGGACTCAGAGGGACACGCGAAGAAACGTCACCTATCCGCCGGGCCAAGCTATTCGCCGTCGGTTATTAACCGACGTTACCAGGGAGCACCGGCCCGTGCGCTACAGAGGGGCACCGTAGCACTCGGGCACTCGTGGAGGTTGCTTGGCGAGCCCCCCAACGGTCTCTCACCCTAAACGCATATACCCGTACTCCGTTCCGTGGGAACAAGTATTTTTTGCCACGTAAAATACATACTTATTGTAATTAATTTTTGTTTCAGAAAATTCACTCGACGTTGCCCTTGATGACATTCCAAACGAATCGAATAAACCGGTGCCAATAGCTAGTAAGTACTTAATTTTTTTATTTTGTCTTTCGTATTTTTGTTTTCAAGTATCCTGGCAAATCTTCCCGTCTTACCGTCGACTACGTAATAAACATTTCTAGAGAATGCAAGCACAGTGCAAGTTTGTTCTCTAGTAAAATATGAAAATTGTTTTCGTAAAACGTGAAGAAAATTGTGTGGAATTTACTCAAAACATTTAAGAGTAAAAAAACTGTCTCTGTTTAAGTAAATTTTAAAACTCTGTCAACTGAAAAGTTTAATGATGCGCTTCTTAGAAACTGAAAATTGCAGTTCAAAATAAAAAATCTATAACGGATTCCGTGGAAGTATAATGCAGACAGTAATTCTCAAAGAGTTAGAAATATCATATACATTCTGCTTTAGAATTAAATTCTTCTAATATTTAAATGTAAGAGAGACTCTTCCTCTTTCCATAAACTGTAAATAAAACTTATACAACGTACGTAAGTAGTTCAAAAAACTCTGAGCTCTGAGAAATAAGTTTACCTGCATGTATAATTTATACTCGTATTATATAGTTATATATACAAACCTTCTCGTCTTCTTTCTTTTATAAAATTCTTGAATATTTTTACTTTCCAATAGATAATACAGTCGACTTTTCTTTTATCTAAAAAGTAGTAAGTTTACAAAACAGACCTTTGATTATGTTATATCTATGTAATGGGTAGTCGACGTCAGCGTATCGTTCAGTTTGTTAGTTAATTGTTCAAGAGATACAGTTGACTGACGGACGGACAGCGCAGTCTTAGTAATAAGCCGTTTTAACCCTTTGGGTACGGAACCCTAATTATGTAGCAATCGTGCAATTACACCAAATCTTTGTATTTCTTAGGCGAAGAAAGTGATACCACGGAGATCGACGAGCGAATATCGTGTGAGAACTCACCGCGGCAAAGGAGGGCGGGCATATTGAAGGGAGGCAGGCTGTGGAAATCGCTGGACACTGACAAGGACTCGAGCGAACAGGTAAATGGATCATCGAAACAAGAAAAAGGAAAAAAACACTCAATAATGAATTTTACGTCTATTGGTTTAGATTGTAAAATTGAACGTTTATCATCATAGGAATATTCAATCTCACAATTGTCAACCAACATGGCGTTTTGAACAACATTCAATTTTATGATCTATGCTAATGGTCTTATAGTTAATTTTTCAGGTTCGCAAAAAATGTTTTGATTTCAATATCGTCTGCTTTTGAACGTAAATGCCATCACCTTTTAAGTTTTGACGGCCTGTTGATTTTCGAGAACACTGCGAATCGAGTTTAATTTTTTTTTTACAATAACATCTACCATGACCAGGTGGTAGACTTTTCTGCGGATTACACCCGAAAGTCTATTTACCAACTTTAAAGAGCTAATTGGCTATTTGTTCGAATCATACCGAAACGCTAGATCGTTTGGTGCTGCATTTTTCCAGTAGGCTTGAACTATTTTAAAAATTATGATACTTGGAACCACAGAGCAAGGAATAAGTGTTTGGAACTTATGAAATTTGGAACTGGCCCGTGCCGTAAATCAAACCAGGGACCTGCCACTCAAATCCGAGATATCCAGGGAGATACTCTTTAGTTTCATATTAGTGTAAGAGTACATTTAGATACTTACTGAACGGTAACAATCTAAATTATACCTATTATATTTAGCAATCTGTATTTGTCTATTTTAGTTAAACGTTTTACCTCGTTCGCAATTACTTTTAATTGAAATAGGAGGAATTACCTCTACAACACATTAATTAATGTTTTATTCTAAATCGTATGTATTCACAACAATGCCAGTTGGGTGTCAGTTTACACTTTACGATATCATTACTTGTACGGGGTTAATTAAATACAATGTAGTGGAAAGGCTTGCATCACTTATTTTCCAAAAACTCATGTCGTAAAAAAATACGCAAACAAGTATATTTTGACAATAAGTGTCAAGGATTCTTGGAATTATATTATGGATTCGCTTCTATCTGCTCACAAGACATTCATAATATTCATGTGAGAAAAGTTGTAAATAATGCACCGATAAGAAAACCTGAGTAAAAGGGCATCCGAACGATTTAGGTACTAGTAAACCTTTTTTGTACAAGCAAACAGAACTAACTGTCAAAATTCTATAGGTGGCTGCTGAGCGAACTACAGCGTGGCCTTACTGCTAGTGTCAGAATAAGAATTTTCTGGTATATTTTCTCGCGCCGCCCGTCCTGTCCAGAAATGGATGTCTATTAAATAATGACATTTTGAAAAGAGCCGGCACTTGGTGTTTATGTTTCTGGCCAGTTCTTGTCAGTGCAAACCTGGTTTCCAAACTCGGTGGTAGAGTTTTGCACTTTTTGGACTTATTTCCTTTGTTGTAACTAGTTTGAAGACCTCCTTGACGCAGTAGCGCGCGCTCTGATTTGAGTGGAAGATACGAGTTCGATTCCCGCCAAAGGCCACTTTCGTTTTAGCCAACAGACGTTCACAGCAAGGTATTATAAAGGCCTCCTGCAATGTCCAACCGACACAGTTCTGCGCTACTTGTATGCAGCGACTTCCCACGACCCTATTAATGTCGTCAGTCCATCAGTTTGGAGGTCTGCCAACACTGCGCTTTTCCGTGCGGAGTTGCCTGCACTTTGGGTCACCAACATCCATCGGTTCTACGAGCTATGACGTGCCCCGCCCTTTGTCACTTCAGCTTCGCGATGCGTTGAGCTATGTCGGTGGCTTTAGTTTGTCTACCGATCTCCTCATTTCTGATTTGGTCACGTAGAGATACTCCTAGCATAGCTATCTCCATCGCCTGTGTGTGCGACGCCAGTGACTCTGAGAATTCCTATGAGGTCCATGGTAAAAGTGCCACTTTATGACTATAATTTCAAAATTGGGTCAGATCTGGTCTGATGGGAGGCTTTGGCTACGGCGAGTTACCACCCTGCAAGCAAACACTCACTGCTTAGCGATTTAACGTTCGGGCGCGATACTATTATACACAACAGGGAAACCATTAGGAGTTGCTTACCTCCTTCCAAGTTAGTAACCATACAATATTCGACTGCATCGTCATTTACCATCAGCTGGCATTGCAGTCAAGTACTAGCTTGTAGTGTATAAAAAAGTTGAATGTGTGTAAAGCATGTACTTAGTTTTTTTTAATAATCAAATATTTTTTTAATAGAATGACGACCAGCATTCGACGACAGCGACCAGCGACGACGATGGTTCGGTTACGCCCAGATCAGTGAGATTCGTAGAAAAGCCTAAAGAATGCGATAAGGAAACCGTAGAAAAGGAAATAGAGCCGTCCCTGTCCTCTGATTTAGAACAAAGCTATCAAAGGGACTATGGAACAAATGCTGGCCATAGGTATGTATAATTATGTTACTGGCAATCGTTTTATTCAGGAATTGTATACAATACATAAACGAACTATTTATCTTTAAAGTGAATATATTTAACGAAATATTCTGTGAATGTTTGAAGCATTTACCTGTTACCGTTATTAGTATCGAATACAAGTAAAAAAATCACGTTTGTTGTATGGGAGCCCTTAAATATTTATTGTATTCTACTTCTTAATATTGGATGTTAAAGTGGCAACAGAAATACGTAAACTGTGTTGTACAAGATAAAAAGTAAAAATATAAACACGTCGATTGTACAAATCTATTATATTATGTCCATTCCTTCGGTACAGGAGTTGATAATTTGTTTGTAAAAAAACATACAAACTTTGATCATGTTGACTGAAAGCTTTTAAGAAAAACTTACTGACTAAATAAGTCAATAAAAGAATTGAACAGCGATAGGAAATCCCTAGTAATAATTCTCCTTACATAGAGACGACACGCTAGAATTAGATTCTGTATTATTTTCAAAATGTGTAAAATATTTCATGCGGAATTGGTACGAGTTTTCCTGTGTCCATAAAGTTTTCTGTTTCCACATAAAAGCGTATAATCCCTTTACGCAAAATGTTATTAAAGAGAACATTCGTAGCCGCAGGCGACAAAATGACACGCCGTATAACGTTTCATTTATGCTCAACAAAGTCGAATAAAATATAAGTTTCACTTTATATGAATCAAATGTAAATAAACGTACTTTCCGTAATGCTGCTGTTGAATTCAAAATATTGCTTTTGTGAATAATTTATTCCTTGAAAAGGTAAATTTTGACATGAAATGATTTTATCGGAAGTATATACTTAGCGTTATTTTCTGGTGATTGACAATTGCAATTCTAAGATATACGTAGGTAATCCAAAAGTTGTATTCTTTTGTCACCGTCATATCTCAAGTAAAATAAAGCCTCTCTCTCTTTGGCTGGTCTCTTATGACTGAGACTCGTGACTGTCAATCAATGCGAGTAATCCTCCGGTGTTCTCATGTGGACTGCTTCGTTAAAGAGAACGCGCCAATTTCCTTAAGTCGGTCTGACCACTGGTTTGGAGATCTGCCTCGTGGCCTTTTGCCCTCCACGTTGCCAACCAGAATCAAGTTCGCAATGCTTTTATCGCCAAAATAGCTGATAATACGCGTTCGGGCGTTTAGCAGTCTACGGAATACGCAATATTAGCGTCTGGTACCTTATTTCACAAGCATCGATTCTTTGTAGTTCTCTGGTGAGGATCGACCATCGACCATGTCTCCACTCATACAGAAAGATTGGGAATATCAGAGCTTGTACCAGACGTTGTTTGGTTCCTATCATTACTCCTATAATTCTGGTTTTTATAGTTATTTTTATAGTTATTCGCCATTTTATTTAGGGAACACAAATGCTTTCGTTATAAATCAATGAACCTAGGTATTATAAAGTATTAATAATTCAAATTAGTTGCTGCAAGCAGTTTACTCTAATATGGTGTATTATTCTAATATTTTATTTTATCACAACCAAACACTATCTATTAATTATAAAAAAGTAAAATTTGAAAGGTACCTGTATTACGATCTTTATCAACTAAATGTCCTCGTTGTCTTTATGATTATGAAACCAATAAATCATAAACTCAATCAAGAATACTCGTAGAGACTTATTAGTACTTTGGCTAATTGCTTTCTCATGGTTGAGAGAAAACTTACTCGTGGGTAAAATAAGAGGAAGTTGTTCCTATTAGTCGCTTTTGCGGAACATTGCTAGAATTTCAATCATAATTTATTTTTTTCAAATGTTACAATAAAACTTATCACTAGCTTATTCTAATTACTATACAAGTCTTGCCCGCGTGGAATGGTGCCAAGAATACTGGGTGCATTTCCGCGTTGAACAGCTAGGCTGATATGTTGCGCAAAAAATTAACCAGTCCTCTGTCACCAGTTGAGGCTATTAACCGCGGGGAAAATTCTTAGAGTTAGAATTATACCTAATTGTTATCCTGCTGACGATAATTTATTAGCTTGTATCTAATATCATATCCGTGTAACAGGTTAGAAACTCCTCTGATCCTAACGATAAGTACACCAAAGGCAAATTCGGCAGTTCAACAACTGTTCAACAGCGGAAGGCCTCCGCCCCCTGCGATTGAACCGCAAGTAGTCACTTCAGAGACACTCAGGTTAGCGGTAACTTGTAATCAACTAGAAGTTAAGATCCTTCCCCACTGAGATGTATCCCCTTGGCATCTATTATACGATTACGTTGGACCTCAGACTGTCTACGTAAAAATGAAGACACTTGATTTTTATCAGCTCTGGTTATTGCTGGTGTGAGTGTACATGGAGGTCCATGGAACTAAAATCAAATGACATTCAAAATGACGGTGACCAGCAACAAATGTCAATTTAGTATCGTGGACCTTCGACGCTTCAAATCGGCTAAAAATTAACTGTCAACTGTATAGAATGTTCTTAAAAGAGATTATAACTCGGCGCGGCGAACGTTGATCCCTATGACACTGACAGCTAATGTCACCATATTACATTGTAGTGGCGTTACCATTAATTGATGTGATATTACGTTGATATTTTTAACTATTCTTAACATTTACAAGAAGTTATCTCAATCTGAATTTATGTTTACGTCCTGCAAAACTTACGTCGTGTGACGTTTATCGACTAGGGCGGCAAGTATCGATAAAAAAATGTCGGTAATGGAAACGTATGCACAATTTTTTAAGACAAAATAAATAAATGGGGAACATTCATTTTCATGATAAATTATATACTTATATAGCAGAAACGTGTTTACTGGGTTAAACATTATTAGAAAATAACAAGGTTGGAAACTTTCATTTTTCTTACCTACTTAATCTATGCCAAAAATCTTAAATCAATACAACAACAACATAATGGACATTAAAAATGCACATTATAATATTTTTTAAAACATGTTTACCAACGTGGCAGAATGCAAGCCACGCATTTGTCTAAAAAAAAAATATCGACACGACCAAAGACACGACCCATCACTAACACGAACTGTCATAGGGATCAAGGTTTGCCGCGCCGCGTTTAGTTGATGTACCGCCTGTTTTTTAGCTTTGTCTAAACTATAAAGAGATGGATATACCAGTGGCAGTATAATTTGTATGACATTGTTTACAAAATATAGACGGATCGGTTTGGTCAGTTCCCAGAATTCGAATTTCAATTTATTTCAAATAGCTTCAAATAGTGGTTGTTTTCAAGTGTTTCATTTGTGGGTGCCGCGTGATTTGAGCGAGCGCTCCCACAATTACACTTAATTAAGTAGGTGTTTAATACATTACTCGATATCCACAATAATGGGGAAATTTACATTTATATCGTTAATGTTTTTTACTTTAGAGCATGGGATGCCGGAATACGACCGAAAACCGAAGAAGCGGCGGTAAGACGGGTGGCTGAAAGAAATGCTTTGAGGTGCTCCCTTCTCAGAAGTGAAGCAAGGAAGAAACAGCAACCCAAGGTGAGTTTTGGATATCAGTATATTAGGCAGTTGGTAAAAAATCCGTGATTTGATACTTCATTCTCAGGTTCTTACTAGCTGGCGGATATAGATGCTGTAAATCGTCGGGCTAGGAGATTCATTGGCGAAGACTTGCCGCTTATGGCGAAGCTCCATAATCTAGAGCATTGCCGCAAGGTGGCGAGCCTCAGGCGAGTGCTCAGGAGCTGTTTGACCTGGTCCTACCGTCCCCGTTTTTCCACCACAACGGGGATAACGGGTAGGCTTTCATCCTTAAGTCGTCGCTATACCACCAGTAGGCAGTACGCACAAACCAGTTTGCTTCTTCATTTTAGTACGTGTGGGGTTTGGAATGCTCTGCCGAAATGTGTATTTCCCGCATTTTAACCTGGGTACCTTTAAAAAAAGAGAGGATAGGCTAAGCGCGCTATCTTCTAAGTAATCCATCTGCGACTACATCGTCAACCAAGCCATCAAGCCGGGACGGATTATGGTTAAGCGTAAGCCTTTACCTGTTGAATAAAAAAAAACTTATACTATCTTAATTCTTATTTGTTGTCTATCTCAGAAATTTTTTCGTTGTTGCATGCGCATTGCGCGCCATGGTTCACACGAAGAGAAACGGACTTGTATCAAACGCTTGGTAGAATTTATTACTTTGGGAGTGACGGATCGTTCCATGGTACCTACTGCAACGCTTACTTTATATTCTCAGAATACAGAATATTATATTATGCACACGTTTTATGAAAACGAATTCGACCATTGGCCAATAAACGTATAACGTTAATATCTGGGTAACCGAGGTTAGCTCGGTATTTTTTTTAGCAAATACAAAACTCCCTAAAAATGAATCCTAGCTAGATCGATTTATCGCCCCCCAAACCCCGTGTCTAATAAATTTCATGAAAATCGTTGGAGCCGTTTCCGAGATTCATATTATAGTATATGATTTAGATTGACAGTGTTAGATAAATTGATATCAAATAATAATAAATAATAAGACGTTCTCATTTTCAATACACTGTTATAAGTGACTGCCATCAATTGCGTAATAATACTGCGAGGTACCCCAATACGACATGCTTCTTTCTTCAAAACAGTGTAATGAGAGCCGAAACAAAACAGTGTCAATTTTCACAGTGTCTGCAGTTGCTCGGATATATTACTTCATGTAATTATTTAGCTTGACAGCAAATATGGATTTTTTGTATCGAATGCAACTGGTCAAAAAATTGTGTAGTTAAGTAAGTTCGAATTCTGTAAAAAATTTTTTCTATAGTTCTGAAACTGCAGCTTGGAGTTTTAAAAATTTCTCAAAACAAGAAGTATACGTAAAAAGCTGCTCTGATTAAATGGCGTATCTAGGTAGGTATTTAGTTGTTTTGAAACAGTTTTTCGCAAATAAAGTTCCTTACTTTGTAATGAAATTCATCGTTCCGTTGTTACTGAATATTTTATGATAAAAATTTCAGTGTACCTACTTACAGATGTTTGGAACGAAGTTCCTCGCGCGTTGCGAAAGGGGGCTAGACGGAAAAAATTAAGACGAAAAGTTGTAACGACACTTTTTGCTATAGTAATCGTGCGGCGTGCTCATATTTCTCTGTCTGTCTCTTTCTCTCTCTTATAGAAAGCAAGCCAGATATACTTCGTTCCATCCGGGTGTCCCTTGACACCTCTCAAGTTTTTTTTTTTCATCGCCACTGAAATATTAACAGACTACTTGTTCATTGTTAACGTAAAACTGCTATTGTTTTAGCAAGAGACGACGTCTCTATCAGAAAGAATAAGACTCTTGACCTGTGACGTGGAGGATGAAGATCAGCAAGAGGACCAACGATCATCGCCTTCGGGCGCGAGTATCGACAAATTTTCGAGCAGTAGCGACAAATCCAGCGACAAATCCTACAACAGTATCGATAAAAACAATGAGAAGGCCTTTGGAAGCGCATCGTCGAGCTCCTCATCGTCAACTTTGTCAGCGCCCGTGCCGACGCGCCAGCACCCGCCGGACCTGGGCGACATCCATCAAGAACCACAAAAGGTAGGTACTACCCGTTCGCAGAAGCTTTGCCGATGATGTCATCGGCTCGTCTATTACCAGACGGTTGCGGATGGCAGTCGCATGAAGTGGAAGGGGATGTCATCGGCAAGGTTTTGCGAACGGGTTATATCTTACAATATACTATCATGAGCATCTTCGGGCTATGGGCACTGAGCTTAGGTACATCTTTTTTTTACGATTGTTAACACTGAAAAAAAAAATGTGAATGCCATATATAACGTGTGGTTGTTCATATACGTTTTATTTAAGCAAGCAAGAGCAATGACATTTAAAATGACCAGAGAGCCCAGTTCTCTTATTTGAGTAGAGAGGGAATCACGGACTTAAGAGCGTTTATACGTTTACGCGTGAATCGCGTGTAGCTCCATACAAAAAAAGAATTCCGTTCCCGCAGACGCAATTTTGCGCGGAAAATGGTATTACAAAAAAAAAATATAATAAAATAAATATACAACTTATTAAAATAATAAATAGCCAGTGACATTGAATATGAATTGAATTAAATTACTATAATTCAGAAATAACAAAATATCTTGGATTTTATCCTAAAATAATACGTTTAATTTATCGAAAAATGCTAAAAATTACACTTTTCGGTTTATGGTTTTTGAATGAAAATATAGGAAAATCGTGTTTTTTTTTTGAGACATTTTTTAGTAAATGTTATTAATTTTCTAAATATGTCACTTTTCGGTTTATGGTTTTTGAATGAAAATATAGGAAAATCGTGTTTTTTTTTGAGACATTTTTAGTAAATGTTATTAATTTTCTAAATATGTCATTGTCATGTTTCATAACACAAACTTATAAAAGTTTGTGTTATGAAACATGGCAAATATCTTGCATCAAAATAGAGCTTCCACCGCTGAGTGAGTAATTAGCCTTTATCTTAAACTTTCTAATGAGAAAGTTATACACATATTTTCAAGATTATGAAATGCCAAATCACAGAGCAAGGAATGACTTTATATAAATAATACTAGTAGGGTGCGTGGGTGCGCGGGCCACACGTGGCCCGCGGGCTGTCTTCCCGCCTATAAAAGTATCAAAATCCTCAGTCGTCATCCTTTCTGATATTTTTCTCTGTGAATCAATACTCGCCATACATTTTCTATGAAAAAATAATTTCCGCCATATTGGATTTTTTTTCTACCCATCAAGTAGATCTTTGGGTCCTGATCACTTCTTGTCAAGGAACCGTTCTTCCATCTTTTATACTCTTCGAGATATTGACGAAATTCGTTTGGCGGCCATTTTGAATTCGCCATTTTGAAAATTTTTTCAGCCCACTGCCAATTGGATGACGTTTCGAATGACATTTGGTCGAGCACCCCCCACCTATATTCAATACCCTGGCCGTGCTCTTCACCCGTCTCCGAAATCCTCAATCATCAGCTCTCTCCGTATTTTTCCTCCGAATGAATTTTTTTCTTCTATACGACCCCATCCGTGAAAAAAAAATTTTTCATACAAAATTGTTCAGGAGAGGTGATCAATCAGTGAGTCAGTCAGTGAATCAGCACGAGTAGCTATATATATAGTAATGATAGCAATTATCTAATCAATAATTGAACACATGACACTCTTATCTTCCGTCGAAAATTGACAATTTTGACTCAAGCATAATTTCAACGCATGAATGATCTTAAGTACGTTACGTCGCTCCAATACGACGCAATAAGCTCCAGTTAAACCACTGTGCCCTGGAAGACACGGTCAAGCACCACAAATCAACTTCGAGTCAAAATCAAAAATCAAACTCAAATTCAAAATATCATTACGTAGTGGCTCTTGTAAAACGTCAATATATTTGTCGCATATGTGTGGTGATAGCTACAAGTCGACTTAAAACTTAGTTTAATAAACCAAAAAATTATTTCACTTATAACTTAAGCCTAACTAACGTACAGGCTCTCCTAAAACAATATGATATTTGTCGCAAATATAATATAGCAAATATGGTGATAACTACAAGTCGACTTAAAATTTAGTTTAATAAACCAAAAATATCTTTATTTCACTTATTTATGCCTAACTAACGTACAGGCTCTCCTAAAACAATATGATATTTGTCGCAAATATAATATAGCAAATATGGTGATAACTACAAGTCGACTTAAAATTTAGTTTAATAAACCAAAAATATCTTTATTTCACTTATTTATGCCTAACTAACGTACAGGCTCTCCTAAAACAATATGATATTTGTCGCAAATATAATATAGCAAATATGGTGATAACTACAAGCCAGTTTATATCAGCGTATGATCCAATCGGGAATCAAACCCTCCACCCTCGCGATATTCTGACAAATATAGCAACCACTAGTCCAATAGGTAGTTAAGAATAAAAAAAGATGCAGTCACTGCGAAAAAGGATTTCTTAGTAATTAGCCGGCATCTCTAACGGTTTCATAATACTGGTTTATGTTACAATTTCAAGGAATTCGCTTACAAATAAAATACCCGACCATTGTTCCAAAACTTCAATCGATACATACTCGAAGCATATAATTTATACTTACATCGTTTTTATTCCCGCAACGAAGTGGTCAGCTCGCCAATTGTTCTTCGGAATTTGTTGAGATGAGTTTCCTGAAGTATAAGTTTTGTGATGGCACTGAACCAGCAAATCATGAGTTCATTTATAGTTCTAGAGCTGCAGCAACACCTGTAAGTTTATTTTTATTTTGCGAGTATATTCCTATTGTATGTTTAATCCAAAGCTTAGAGAAATGTTAATGTACCTATAAGTAGGTTAAAATTAAAATAAATAAATATATATATCGCTTGTAGAAAGCGAATCGTGTATTGCTCAGCCAATCATTCATCTGCATTTTTAAAAACCTTTAAAACCGATAAAAAAATATTAACAATTTATCATCTTATCTTATAATATATATAAATCTCGTAATAATATATATAAATCTCGTGTCACGATGTTTGTCCGCGATGGACTCCTAAACTACTGAACCGATTTAGTTCAAACTTCGTGAATATCTGTCATTTGGTCCAACTTAAAAGATAGAATAGTTTTTATCCCACGTGGACGAAGTCGCGGGCATCAGCTAGTAATATATATAAAATCTCGTGTCACAATGTTTGTCCGCGATGGACTCCTAACCTACTGAACCGATTTAGTTCAAACTTCGTGAAAATCTGTCATTTGGTCCAACTTAAAAGATAGAATAGTTTTTATCCCACGTGGACGAAGTCGCGGGCATCAGCTAGTTTATGATATATCAGACAATCCGCCATTACAATTTTCCGAACATCGCGGTATAATAGCTTCTGTGAAAGAATAAACTTTTTGATTTTAATTATATGACACAACATTAAAAAATCGCCTTAAGGCCAAAGGTTTGGTTTCCGCCGCCAAGCGGAGACGAGAGGAGATGCCCTACGAAGCTATGGGGTTATTTCCACCAACATTGAGATATGTATGTGAATTGTGAGCAGTCCGTAGCGGAGATGTGAGCTGTGCGTAGCGTCTACCACTTGACGTTTTCGGGTGTGCGAGGCGATGGAAAAAAGCGTCAGGGAATTAGCCGCGAGAGTGCCAGCGTCTTTGACCGACCGCCGGCGGCACCACTTGACCGCTCGCGGCGCAAAATTCTATAGGAAAATGAGGCATCTTCTCTCTTCTCCGCTTGACTCATTTCCACCGAAGCTAAGCGGAGAAGTGATGTGGAAATAACGAAATTTGATTGGTTATCACATCTCTTCTCGTCTCCTCTGCGCTCCAATTTGGTGGTAACCGGGCCCATTCTTGTTTAATACTCCGTGTTGAATTTTGATAGCTTCATCTCCTTTCCTCGGTCGTCAGTCATCATTACTGAAGGTCGCGTCCGCACTGCAGTTCCTTTGTCATGTTCTTAACTATGCCCCTCCATCCATTTCTATCTTTAGCTTTTCTGATGGCTGTTGCGAGAGAAAGGCCCATGAGCGACTTCACTTGGTCGGACCAGCGGCTAGGTGATCGGCCGCGTGGTCTCTTTCCCTCCACCTTATACCCACAACTATAAGCTTATCCAAGTTATCTGGCAGGCGACGGGCAATTTGACCAAAATAATTTAGTATCCTCTGGTAACATATTGTTGAGAGCCTAGTGCTAACGCAAAGTTGGCTGAAGATCGAGCTGTTTGTTCTTTTAGCTGTCCACGGTATATGCGAAGCATCATTCTCCAACACCACATCTCAAATCCATATATCCTTTTTCTGTCAGCTGTTCCTGATAGCTTCACAAGCTATTTATGAATTTCTTTAAACAGATAAGACCTGAACCCCGAAGGCAGTTCCTGTCTACCTTGGCTCCTTTGACGGCGTGTGTCGGCAGCACTGCTCACCACGAAGGCTTCTACTACGTACCACCCGGTGACCGGACCTCTGCTTCATCAGCTCCCAACATGGACCTGCAGGAGCACTCGGAGGCACCGGCGCCTGATGTTGTGGCCGGAACACCAGGTATTTTACAAGTGTCACCGAATTACAGTTTTGAGCGCATTATTTTCATTATTACTGCAGAATGCTGCAGATCTGCAAGAGATGTAGGTATTTTGGTGGTGAAAGTGATGGTAGCGACCTGATGGCCGCTACACATTATACACACACACACACACACACACTTTGGCCTAATGATTCCATGTCTCCAGGGTCTCAACGGAACCATTCGAGAAAAGAGAACTAAATTCTTTTTTCTTGCGCTAACAGTGAATTTATATTTCGAATAATAAGCTATTAGCCCGGTCAAGTTAGACCAAAAAATAGCAGTAAGGTTACATAAATTCCCACCAAGCTGAAAATCGGTAAGATTGTTTAAAATATCATTAAAAATAAAATTTGAAAGTTCCCCATATTTCCCCTGTAAGGAAAAAATTTTATTCAAGGTCAAAGGTCAAAAAAATGAGTTTTTCGCGATTTTCAGAAAAACAGTAGAATTTATCATAAAAATATCTCAGACAAAAATTGTAGATCATAAAATTATCTACAAAAAATTTATTTATATTTTTTTTTCTATGAGCCACCGTTTTTGAGATATAACGATTCAAAAAGTTGTAAAAGTTGTAATCGTCTTAATATGCACACGTTTCCTCGCCACCTATGAGGTAGTGTATTTAGCGCGTTTTTAGGGTTCCGTACCAAAATGGTAAAATGGAACCCTTATGGTGCGACTTTCTCCGTCTGTCTGTCCGTCTGTCTGTCCGTCTGTCCGTCTGTCTGTCCGTCACACTCGATTATTTTTGTTCTTATTTAAAAAGGGGGGAAAATCGGAGGGTTGAAATTTAAAAGTGAGATAACTGTACTGTGTGGGGTATCATATGAAAGGGTTTACTTTGTACATTCTAAAACCGATTTTTAATTATTTTTAGTCATGATAGTTTTTGATTTATCGGGGAAAATGTCTAAAAAAATACCGTTCCCCCCCCCCCCCTTATCTCCGGAGTTTACCAATCGAAAAATCTCAAATAATTATGGTCAATAGGAATTTACGTATATTTTACAGGAAAACTATAGCCAATGCTCTAACTAGCATAGTTTTTTTGATATTGACACTAAACCTCTACAAACAAAGTTAGTTTTGCGGTTCATTAACAAAGGTAATTATTACCGTTTTACATCTTTGGTCGTTACAGTTTTGGTCATGTTACATCTACATTAGTACGAACGAATCTTAAAAGTACCTAGCTATAACTACCTAAGCTTATTTAATGTAGTACGGAACCCTCGGTGCGCGAGTCCAACTCGCACTTGGCCGGTTTTTTTTAACGTGGTTTCCCCAGTATTCCTATTCCACGGGTCATTTTTGATCCTGTTTAATATGAAACTATTAAAAAATAATGGATATTAGCAGTGATTGAAAAGATAAAAGCAATTTAAGTTAAAAAAAAAGTAGTGAAATTTAATCGTCCGAGTCGTTCAACTTTCAAATTCTTCTTCTTGATCTTCATGTTCTTGTTCGTCTTGTTCTTGTTTTTCTTCATCTTCATCCTGAGTGCATGTAAACTGCGTTAATAGCGATGTATCGCATGTTGCCTCGTTGGAATCAAACGGATCCTCTACTGTTGGTGATTCAATATTAGAGCACAACCGGCCTTGACAATGTGTACATGCCGGAGAACGGAACGGTCCGACTTTTTGCAACCACATTTAGTACTGCATCCCTTTTTGCGGTTGCAAAAAAATCGAGTTCAGCAGTTTTTCCGCCCCGAAACGTGGTTTTTCCGGCGGGTGGTGAGGAAACGTGTGCATATCTTTTACAACTTTTTGAATCGTTATATCTAAAAAACGGTGGCTCTTAGAAAAAAAAGTATAAATAAATTTTTTGTAGATAATTTTATGATCTACAATTTTTGTCTGAGGTATTTTTATGATGAAACTAACCGTTTTGCTGAAAATCGCGAAAAACTCATTTTTTTTACCTCTGACCTTGAATAAAATTTTTTCCTTACAGGGGAAATATGGGGAACTTTCAAATTTTATTTTTAATGATATTTTAAACAATCATACCGATTTTCAGCTTGGTGGGAATTAATGTAACTTCAAATGTCTAAAATGACTGGACTATATAGTTTAAAGAAAGTTTTGAGAAGCAAACTTCTAAACGGACATTTATCCTTATTATTCTCAGCCAACTCTTTTATTTGATACGTATATAGTGCATTAAAAAAAACCAGTCCGCCATCTTGGGTATTCCGCCATGTTGGATTTACGAACTTTACACACCTAAATATGTATTGTCACCCAAACTAAACGTGTATACCAGCTCAATCATTAAAATTGAGCGGTAAGATTTCAGATTCCACTCGATCAAACATACGTTAAATAAAAGCTTGTATTATGTCACAGGCGCCAGTGAAAGTGACGAGAGCCTAGCGGCATTCGCGCGTGCGTCTGCGCCGCGCACTGAAAGACTACGGCAGCGCTACGGTCAGGACTCGCAGCCAGTCAGCAGTGACGATGAGCATGATGACTACGGTAAGATTTACTAGCCTACAATAGGTTATTTTACTCAAATCAAAGTACTGATTTCTGTATTTTTGAAACTACATTCAATATTAAATAAACTTTTGAAAATTTTGAAAAATGACAGCTCTCTATGTGTTCAATGGGGAGTGCTCTGAAGAGTTTGGAGTTATTTCTTGTAGTCCTACCACTTTCTCTATGCTTATACTCCCACGTAGAAAGCTGTTCCTTCCATTTTACCTGGATGGCTGGCAATTCACGACCACCCGGTATGCCAGAGCCCAGATCTTTCTTTCCAAGCACATGCAAGCTATGGATCTAGCTCCCATCATCAGTGTTCCCTCTAAACTATAACATGGGGTATTCAAGGGGCTTTGGTGCTGCAAATGTTCTTACCATCAGGTAATCCGCCCGCTCGTTTGTTGGAGTTACTGATAAAAAAAACTAATTACCTTGGTCAAGTAACATATTAGTTACAATTACAAGTAGGTATTTTAATATCATGTGACGTCATCGTATTGAATAACATAGTACCTCTCTACGAGACATACAGAAGAAACCTAATGCACCTAGTGCGTGTATGTGCACGACGTGTGTTTCTGTGTGTATATATGTCTTTGTGTGTGTATGTCTATGTCTCTGTGTGTATCTGGCTGTGTGTGTGTCTGTTACCCGTTTTCATAGTCACCGGAGCAGATAGGAAAAATTTGTGAGAAGAAATTTCCCATCCTGCCCGGCAAACGATCGCACGGAGCATATTGGCAAGGATGGGATATTTTTTCCCATCTTGGCCGCTACCGAGCCGAGGCACCGGGCGAGATGGGACCAACCCGGGACAAAGATGTTTGATATTTGATAATATGAGTTTTACGAGCATAACATTCTTGTACTTATCTATAAAATTCCGAAAATTCAATACCAAACAAAAAAGATAAAAACTGTAAGTCAGATGAGTTTTTCAAAAAAGAAAGCCACTGAGTACAGCATACCTGCACTGAGCTGAGTACGTGAAGAATTTCGCATGATGCGAGTTGGTATAGTACGATTCACGAAAGATGACCACAAATGGCGGGTCTTTTCTTCATGTACACTCATGAAGAAAAGACTTAAGCCAAAATAATTACCATATATTAGTTAAATAAGACCATATATATTAGTTAAAATAAATAAAATAAAATAAAATAAAAAAATAAAAAAGCCTTTTATTCCCAAATCCTTATAGCTAGTTTACAGTAATGAATGTTGTTAGTTTGGTTATTTGTTTCTTAGATTCGTTCTTAGATGCTAAGTTGTTAGAGTGGATAAAATTAGTGCCTATAGTTATGTTACAAGTCATTTTAAGTTTTGATGCTTACATTCCAATTAATTTTATACTATAATATTTGAAGAGAAAGTTACAACATAGTAAGCAATTTGTTCCTATATTAAATGTTTAAATATAGTTACGTCGAAATATTTTTAGCTATAGGTAATGTTACATTTGTTGTTTGTCTTACTTTCTTATTCTTTTTTGGGATATGGGCCCCTTCTCGGGTAAAGGCCTCCTCAAGCCTCTTCCACTTCTCCCTATCCTTTCCCAGTTTCATCCAGTCTTTTCCCGCTGTGTGTATGATGTCATCAGTCCACCGCTTGTATGGCCTTCCGACAACCCTTTTGCCTTCTGGTCCTTTCCATTTTGCAGTTTGGATCGTCCACCTTTTATCTGAGTATCGTGTATATCTGGGTATCGTTAAAATAAATAAGACCATAATATTAGTTAGATAAGTCCAAAGAGACCTAAAATAGGCCCGCCATTTGTGGTCATCTTTCGTGAATCGTACTATACCTGGATTACACAGTCAACGTGGTGTTATAAAAGACTACAACATCACTTTTAGCCCTACACTACTTCATAAAGAAACCTTTATTATTCTAGTGCTGTACAACTTTTATGTAGGTCACTGACTATTCTCTCGGGCTTTTATATTATTACATCAAGTGCCATCGTCTCACGCTTGGATTTTTTTTTAATAATTGCAAAGAGAAATTTCTCTGTAAGCCGCTTGGTAAACAAGTAATGGATTGTTCCAAAGAATTTCACTTAACTTTCAGTAACTAAAAAGCATGATTGAAAGTTGAAGTTACAAATGTAGGAATTAAATCTTTATAATAGTACGATGTGCATATTTTAATTTAACTTAGAAGGACACTACTTGTTAGTACTTACGTATACTATTTCCATTCGTTTATATTCTCTTTGACGCATGAAAGCACATGAAACAGATACCTATAGCAATAGCGAGAAAGATACATTGTAATGTGGTCTCTTTCCTGATCCCTTGCTATTGCTATATCTGTTTCATGTGGCAAGGAGAAAATAAACGAATGGAAATAGTATAATAAACTTACTTTGTACGTATGACTTGATACTAAAATTTTTATTAAACATCGATTTAATAACCCGCAACGGATTATAGACAGCATCACACCAGATCTCGGCACGCGAAATCACTTGGCGATGTAGCGTCTTTGCTGTTATGGCGAAAAATAACCACGGCTGAACCATCCCACTATGTAAACTTCTACTGAGGATCGACATTTACGTGACACTGGCGTCAAACAACACTTTTGCACTTAACCTTAAAGCTGATCGTAGATATAGGTCGAGCATTACAAAAAATCTATTTAAATATTTGCAAAAAATAATACAAAATTAATCGTCACGGATTGAATATTCCGATATAATGTTAAGTGCCTATTAATTTTCACGATGACTTTATTAATATTAACAAATTACAATTAACGGGAAAATTCAGTGCACAGAAGCACCTCAAGCACCGAAATCAATCCATACACACATTCTCCAAATTAATTACACACCAAATTAAGTTTCGCAAAATGAAGCCTTAATTAGGACTGCAATTTTATCAAACAAGCTCATTTATATTTCAATTGATTTCACATGAATAATTTTTTAAAAATTCGATTTTTTTTCTATTTTATCCTCACCACCGTCTGATGATAAATCTTTTCTAACTCGTTGTTAAAATTCGTAACCTGGAAAATGTTCAATTTCAATCCGCGCCCCACTCTGTCAAAATTGCTTATGTTTCTTTCGATTCGTTTCTACGGATTTTGACATAATGGGGCGCGTCGTCATGGATTGAAATATCTAGAATAGTAGGGGAGCCCAAGAGGGTATTTTTGAAGTGACTCGAGCGTGTCAGAAAATTATATAGGGAGAATCCTTGCACCCTTTAAAGTACCTCTACCAAGTATGAACCCTCCGTATGGTGGGGTAACACACCCCAGGGGAACCCGAAAGGGGTCCATGATTCTACTAACATCGCCCCATGAAAACTGTCAGATTATTAGTTCTTTGTAATACTAATAGTGTTCTTCAAAATAAAAAAAAATTGAAACGCGCTCGAGTATTTCAAGGTGACGTTTTTTTTAACAACTTCGAGACTCGCACGCTCAAATTGTCAGATTATTGAGATATACAATCTTCTCAATGTAATTAATCAACTTTCTCTTAAACTGACGCGCTCGAGTTTTTCTAAGAATCGATTTTTTGTTTTTACTTATCAGACGGGTTACCCTCAACACACCCCACCATATGGCCCACCATATGGAGGGTTCATACTTGGTAGAGGTACATTAAAGGGTGCAAGGATTCTCCCTATATAATTTTCTGACACGCTCGAGTCACTTCAAAAATCCCCTCTTGGGCTCCCCTACTACAACGGTCGTTTTACAATAATAAGTTTGGACAAGACATGTATATTATATTTCATTACAAGGGACGTTTTCTATATAACCTACGTTTCTACAAAAGGGTTTATGTGAGCGCTATCGCTCTCACGTCGCTTTTCGGCCATTTGTCCATTCATTGAATGGGCGAACGATTATTTACGGGTTGCTTGCTCGTTAAAGGAATTGTTAACAAACCTGAAAATGCTTGCGTGAGTACAATGACTAAAGGACAGGCGCCGATGACTGAATACATATTACTACAATTCACTATTATAAAAAGACCTTTACTGTACTAACAGTACACGTCTGTTAACTTACAACACAATAAATAATTGTCGATTTATTTATACCTTCCATTTATGTTACGGACTCGATGAGTAATAAGTAATAACAGAGACTGATAAATAATAGAGATTCTAAGAGATTATTATGTAAGATTTAATTGAAAATTAAAACTGAATGTGAAGCAGTTTTTTTTAATTTATAACTAACAATGATGAGACGAGAAGTTGATCACCGTAGAGAAGGTACACACGCCTGACACCTGAGACGTCAGTTCTGAGATCTCATTTTTCCCAGAAATTAAGTCAGCCTTTAAACCGAAGTCCGAAATACACTAACACATTTATAAGAACTGCTTCAAGGTAGAATAACTGACACTGCGGTGGTACCTACCTGGACGAATTCCGCAAGAAGAATCCTACCACCAGTTATCCTCAATCGATTGAGATGAAAACTAGCTAGTTGTTGGAGCGTTGTAATGTTCCAAATAAAAAAAGCGCACCTACAATGGATTTTATTTTCTTTGTCCGTAAATTCGATACTTCACGTGTTCTTTTGTCGAAAATAATGACCATAGATTTATAATAGGTTCGCGCTCCTACTAGATAGAGCCCAACCTATAGCAACGACAGCTCCGTGAGTGCGGCAACTTTTTCTTTTAGCATGAGTGTGTCAATTTAAAATTTGTCTGATGCGCGGATGCTAGTGTGCGTGAAAAATTGTGTAGCGACGGCTCGGGTATGCGAACTTTGAAAAGTATTTATTGCCGCACTTTTGAAGTCCTCTATTATAATGACAATGTTTCTATGCATGTTTGAGAAAAACTTTTTTTAAAGAAGGAACCTTACGAAGAGCTCTTGTTTAGGTTTCCACCGTCGGCCAGCTGTTAGAGGGATAGCCGTGAAACAACAGCTGGGAGCGTCGGATGACATCCTGCAACAGATGCAGAACGAGCTGCAGCCGCCGGCCACGCCCAGCACGACGTCCCAAGCGCCTGCTCACGCTTGCCAACGCACCAACAGCGCCAACTACGCGTGGCCGTACTACTCTGAAGCCAACCTCAACTCGAGACCGCAGAGTAGGTCCAGTGGCATCACGAAATGGTAAATGTTTACAGATTTGCTGTAATCTCTAATGTTTTTACGATTTTCACAAACCGCCAACGTATTCGCAAGAGTGAAAAGACCAAAAATAAAAGTGTATGGCCTTAATAATAATTGGTATTTATATTTTATTTATTTACTTTAAGTTACACAGTAAATCAAATCAAATCAAATTTCTTTATTGCGAATTCGATAATACTTACATGAGATTCTACCTTTCGGCATGCAATATCATATCATTAAAACTAAAACAAATTACAAACTATAACAAACATGTTCAATGTTATCAGTTACATATTTCACTTACAATAATTATATTTTAACCTTATGTCACATAAAATATAAAATCCTGATAGTTAAATTATAAACAACCCTACGATTTTAACCAGTAAACTTATATACTTATACTTAAACTTATTTATACGTAGGTATACGATTTGTGCACTGACCACTGAACTAGTGAAAACTGTGTTTCAGCGGTCAGAACCTTCCAGATTGCACAGATGAAAAATACAAAGGAGCACCGATGACAGTTAATGTGATCAAAAAAGAAAAGTAATATCTGATACAAAATAAAGATCCAGAATAGAAAATGATTAAACGCATGTTTCTGTTTGTTACTGTGTGTGTATATGTGTGTGTGTATGTATGTATGCGTGTGTGTGTATGTGTGCGCGCGCATGCGTGTATGTGTGTGTGAGAGAGAGTTAGTGCACGTGTGTGAGTGTGTGCGTGATTGAGTGGATGTTAGTCTATGTGTCACTAGTAATTTTTAATTAAATGGTTTATAGTAATTTTTTAATTAAATGTTTTATGCTAGTAACAGCAGCACGCCAGTCTCGCAGCACAGCGATGCGTGCTACGCGCATGCACAGAACCTGGCTACGACCTACCACTACCAGCGGCAGCACGAGAACTTATACCGCAACTGTTCACTCTACGCCAATGTTGGGTAAGTTATTTCAATAAAAAAAAAATTTAATAAAAAGTCCATGGTCCTTATCCTTTACCTATACCTTTACAATAACAGACCAGCCGCAGCCAGTTTGACTGGACATTTGAATAAAGGCCAGACAACCTACATTATTGAGGATTGATAATGTAGGATAGGTACATTCACATTACTGAGAATTTTACACCTCACAATTAATAGGTTCGACAAAAAAATTGTAAGTAAAATCAAGCTTTCTTGATTATCATTAATCTTGTTTGACCACGCTCGGCGCTCGCTCGTTTCCCAAACGTTAAGACCATTCATGCGTTGGAATTATGCTTGAGTCAAAATTGTCAATTTTCGACGTAACATAAGAGTGTCATGTGTTTAATTCTTGATTAGATATTTGCTATCATATTATTTGGCATTTCATAATCTAGTTTTTGTCTCAAAAATATTTGAAAATATGTGTATAACTTTCTCATTAGAAAGTTTAAGGTAAAGGCTAATTACTCACTTAGCGGTGGAAGCTCTATTTTGATGCAAGATATTTGCCATGTTTCATAACACAAACTTATAACAATGACATATTTAGAAAATGAATGACATTTACTAAAAAATGTCTTAAAAAAAACACGATTTTCCTAGATTTTCATTCAAAAACCATAAACCGAAAAGTGACATTTTTAGAATTTTTCGATAAATTAAACGTATTATTTTAGGATTAAAGGTAGAATGTCGCTAGTTTATCGGTGCCAATAATACCAATAGTAAGGCCACGCGGTAGTTCGCTCAGCGGCCGCGTATATAGAATTTTGACAGATGGCGCTACTGTTGTACTGTGCTTGTATAAAAAAGGTTTACGTAAATGGTTCGGATGCCCATACCCTGAGGTTAGTAATCGGTGCTTTGCACACTAAAATCGCCTGTCGCCTGGTCGGCATCATGCACAATGTACATTGCCCTTATTCTTTAAAATTGTGTATGTTAAACAACAAAAGGTCTTTTGATCGGTCGAGAACATAAAAGTGGTTATAACTATAAAGTTGCAACTTTCTTGTTTACAACAGCTAACAATAATTTAGGCTAAACTTACTCGACCCACAACAATATCCTAACTTTCTTTGATATACCTACATAGGATTTCTCACGAATTTTATCATGTCGCATGTTATCGCTCGTGAAAAGTTACAGAGCCCTCTTCACAGCTCGTTGAACGTCTTATACTTCGACGTTTAACTTCGAGTATTTTTTGGTACTTTAATTGATAAACGAGTAGTAGGAGCCTCCGCTCTTGTGACGTTTTATTTACATACATCGGTGTTGATTTTGCTAAAAATCTTTCGTAGCTTTTATTTTATTTTAATTATTTAAAAAGTAATCAACAGCGTTACATTAATTTTTTACACTAATTATAAGTAGTTAAAGAATAAGGCCAAAACGATTACACAAACATAATTCTACATTACATACACATAGCCATTAAAATAGCTAAGTGTATGTAAATCAACCAATCAGTCAGTCGCTTTTTCTTTTTACCACCTAAATATGTTAAGATCATATAAAAATCAAACTGCAAAAATCTAGATATGAATCTGATGTGACGATGTTTTGTTTTTTTTTTTTAACTTTTTAATTAACTTTTATTATATACTAGCAAACGCCCGCGGCTTCGCTCACGTTGATCTTCTGCTTTACTCCCTCAGGCGTTAAGTTTCCAAAATTCTTGTATTAACCGTCATTTAATTTAATGTTGACCACTAAATAGGTATTTCCTAATGCTTGCTGGTTATAGTCAGACGTCGATTTTCAAAGCAATCGGCCCAGTAACAAAAAAGTTCAAAATGGCGGCCACGTTTTCAATTCTGACCACAAATTCCTTCTCTATGCTTGCTGCCATAGTCAGACGTCGATTTTCAAAGCAATCGGCCCAGTAACAAAAAAGTTCAAAATGGCGGCCACTTTTTTAATTCTGACCACAAATTCCTTCTCTATGCTTGCTGCAATAGTCAGACGTCGATTTTCAAAGCAATCGGCCCACTGACAAAAAAATTCAAAATGGCGGCCACTTTTCTAAAATTTTGACCACAAATTCCTTCTCTATGCTTGCTGCCATAGTCAAATATCGATTTTCAAACCAATCGGTCCAGTAACAAAAAAGTTCAAAATGGCTGCCACTTTTTTAAATTTTGACCACAAATTCCTTCTCTTTGCCATCTGCCATAGTCACATATCGATTTTCAAAGCAATCGGTCCAGTAACAAAAAAGTTCAAAATGGCGGCCACTTTTTTAAATTTTGACCACAAATTCCTTCTCTATGCCAGCTGCCATAGTCACATATCGATTTTCAAAGCAATCGGTCCAGTAACAAAAAAGTTCAAAATGGCGGCCACTTTTTTAAATTTTGACCACAAATTCCTTCTCTATGCTTGCTGCCATAGTCAAATATCGATTTTCAAAGCAATCGGCCCAGTAACAAAAAAGTTCAAAATGGCGGCCACTTTTTTAAATTTTGGCCACAAATTCCTTCTCTATGCTTGCTGCCATAGTCAAATATCGATTTTCAAAGCAATCGGCCCAGTAACAAAAAAGTTCAAAATGGCGGCCACTTTTTTAAATTTTGACCACAAATTCCTTCTCTATGCTTGCTGCCATAGTCAAATATCGATTTTCAAAGCAATCGACCCAGTAGCAAAAAAGTTCAAAATGGCGGCCACTTTTTTAAATTTTGACCACAAATTCCTTCTCTATGCTTGCTGCCATAGTCAAATATCGATTTTCAAAGCAATCTACCCAGTAACAAAAAAGTTCAAAATGGCGGCCACTTTTTTAAATTTTGGCCACAAATTCCTTCTCTATGCTTGCTGCCATAGTCAAATATCGATTTTAAAAGCAATCGGCCCAGTAACAAAAAAGTTCAAAATGGCGGCCACTTGTTCTAATTTTGGCAACAAATTCCTTCTCTATGCTTGCTGCCATAGTCACTTATCGATTTTCAAAGCAATCGGCCCAGTAACAAAAAAGTTGAAAATGGCGGCCACTTTTTTAAATTTTGGCCACAAATTCCTTCTCTATGCTTGCTGCCATAGTCAAATATCGATTTTCAAAGCAATCGGCCCAGTAACAAAAAAGTTCAAAATGGCGGCCACTTTTTTAAATTTTGGCCACAAATTCCTTCTCTATGCTTGCTGCCATAGTCAAATATCGATTTTCAAAGCAATCGGCCCAGTAACAAAAAAGTTCAAAATGGCGGCCAAAAAGTTCAAAATTTTTTTCTCCACAAAATTTGGATCTCGAAAATCCCTTTCTGAATATGAATTCATGATATAATACCAACCTAGGTACCAAATTTCAGATCTCTACGACTTGTAGCTTTTCGGGAATTCCTGGAACAACGAAAAAAATTACACTTTTGTATGGAGAAATCCATAAAACCAACGGTCTTCACCCCTTAAAATTTGAATTTCTGGAATCCCCGTCTTAGTACGAATTCATGACCTAATATCTACCTCGTTACCAAATTTCAGATCCCTACGACTTGTAGCTTTTCGGGAATTCCTGGAACAACGAAAGAAATTTCACTTTTGTATGGGAAAATCCAAAAAACCAACGGTTTTTACCCCTTTAAATTTGAATTTCTGGAATCCCCGTCTTAGTACGAATTCATGACCTAATATCAACCTAGGTACCAAATTTCAGATCTCTACGACTTGTAGCATTTCGGGAATTCCTGGAACAACGAAAAAAATTTCACTTTTGTATGGGGAAATCCAAAAAACCAAGGGTTTTTACCCCTTAAAATTTGAATTTCTGGAATCCCCGTCTTAGTACGAATTCATGACCTAATATCTACCTTGGTACCAAATTTCAGATCCCTACGACTTGTAGCTATTCGGGAATTCCTGGAACAACGAAAAAAATTTCACTTTTGTATGGGGAAATCCAAAAAACCAACGGTTTTTACCCCTTTATATTTGAATTTCTGGAATCCCCGTCTTAGTACGAATTCATGACCTAATATCAACCTAGGTAACAAATTTCAGATCTCTACGACTTGTAGCTTTTCGGGAATTCCTGGAACAACGAAAAAAATTTCACTTTTGTATGGGGAAATCCAAAAAACCAAGGGTTTTTACCCCTTAAAATTTGAATTTCTGGAATCCCCGTCTTAGTACGTATTCATGACCTAATATCTACCTAGGTACCTAATTTCAGATCTCTACGACTTGTAGCTTTTCGGGAATTCCTGGAACAACGAAAAAAATTTCACTTTTGTATGGGGAAATCCAAAAAACCAACGGTTTTTACCCCCTAAAATTTGAATTTCTGGAATCCCCGTCTTAGTACGAATTCATGACCTAATATCTACCTAGATACCAAATTTCAGATCTCTACGACCTATATTTTTGGCGGAATCCGTGGAACAACCAAAATGCCTCATTCTTTTATATATATAGATTTACAATAAAACTTATCACTAGCTTATTCTAATTACTATACAAGTCTTGCCCGCGTGGAATGGTGGCAAGAATACTGGCTGCATATAATAAATAAAAATACGATGTTTTTTAAAACTATAAATATTTTGTATAACACGATTTGCATGCATTTTCTATGTAAATAATATTTTTAAAGTAATGGAGCAGTTAGTTTTAACGTCCAAACTACAAATTTGCACAGTCCTGAATACAAATGAGCTTATGTTAATGTTTACTACCGTTCGCACTGACCAATTGCAGGACAATTTTTAACACGGAACATTTAACGTTTTTCAGCATAATTCATTTTATTACAAGCTTTTATTTAGTTACCCTTTTTCTGTTTTATGTAATTATAAATCTCGCATTTTTAATTACATAAGCATAGGGCTTGACTGTGATCACACCTGACGGAAAGTGATGATACAGTCTAAGGTGGAACGCGCTTGTCTCAGAGATGCCTATTCACTCATGATTTGATTCCAGCTGTGCTATTCTGCAAAAATACTTATAGCAGCGACGAGCTAACAGCTATGCGCTGATTGGTTAATGCTTCCGTCAGTTATGCAGCCAAGGTGACAATTGGCTGCTGATGGCTGCGTTGCTATGGTTACCGTCGATGGTTGGCCGCTGTACAATTTTATTTTTTCGAGAATAACACCGCTGGCCTTTGCAGTGCGTATCAAGAACGAGGAATCAAACCGCTTCGTACGCTTCTTTGCAGTCATTTGTTCGCATAAACGAACTAAACGGTTAATTAAGAGATTTTTAGTAATCTAAATGCCGGGCTTTGTAGTATCCTCTCCATCTCCTATCAATGTGTTTGCAAGGACCTACTTATAACTTATAAGTCGTTAATCACACCAAATCGAGGAAAACTCTATAGAGACTAACTAACTAAATAATGCAAACCAAGTGCTAGACTGCGTGTTCTAAGTCAAAGTACAAACCATAGTTCGCGCCAAACAATTCCAGCATAGCAGCGATTGATTAGTAACTTCCAGAGGGGTTAGTATACTTGTACGAATTTGAATAGAAACGCATCGCACAAACGAATCGAATTCCTCCATACATTTACAGCCACCGCCATCTATGAACAATCGCTGACAGACGCTGTTTGTGCGATGCGAGTCGACTCGAGATTTGTACAACAAAAATAGTACCTAACGGTACTGAAGGTTCACTCAGCAAGATGATTTAAAGAAATAGCGACCCTAGCGCTGACACCATAAAGTGCAATTAAGTTCGCAATAGCGCCTGGCTCCGCTTCCGCTATGCACCTAAAATTGTGGTCTCTTTCTATCGCCTAATTTTATCTCTTTCGGCGTACTAAGGTTGCCTCGTATTCGGGCGCACGCAGCGCGTGAAATGGACCGTGCAAGAACTATGCGTGTGGCGGCCGTCTGAAATCAGTATCTCGAGACGGCTATTTGTAGCTACTTCGATCACGTGATAAGTGAACATGGCCTGCTTGTACCTACTAATCCTATATCAATATCGCAGGTGTTCCGATAGCAGTCAAGAGTTGTACAGCTCCCAAACGAGCTCGGAACAAACCTCGCCGGTGCGTTCCGCGCGGTGTCGCAGGCCAGAGTCCCCGCCGCCCATCCGCAGCCACCACCAGTTGCTCTACGTCCCCTACAGTAACCACTACCACTACCAACAGGACTACGCGCCGAGTTGGACGGCTAGCGATTGTAAGTTCACACTTTTATGTAACGGTCTGCCCGCCAAATTTTTTTTTGGTTTTCAACCTTCAAAAAATTAGAAGGTTCTCAATTCGACTGTATTCTTTATGTTTATTAATTCAGAAGTTTCGACTGGGTGAACTATTGTTTACTTAAAAAGCTGGTGGTTTCCGTGTAATCCCATTTCAATTTGGTCGGGTCTCATTGCCTTTGATTGGCAAAAGCAGAGAACCAATCAGCGGGCAGAATATGTTTAGGATTACGATAACAATGAATACGTTTTGCTTATACAATCGCCTATAAGATCTGACAATGGCTTCCATGATGGTATATATATAGACCTTTGATGGTATATATATAGAAAACCATTTAAGTCTTAAATTTGATTAAAGCGAGAGATAAGCTCTTGCTTTTTTGTTTCAAAAGCCTTAGTAACGAGTAGGGCATAACAGCTCCTAAGGATTGTAATTATACTGATAGGCTCTTCCTTTCCTTTAATCGGGGAGTTCAAATAAAATATTCAATCCTTTTCAATTACAAGGCTACAACAGTCACGTTGTGTTTTTTTAATAAGTAACGCGAGCAAACGAGCGGAAGGTCAGCTGATGGTAAGCGATCACCGCCGCCCATGGACATTCGCAGCACCAGAGGAACTGCAAATGCGTTGCCGGCTCTTAAGAAATTTGTTTATCCGTCCCTTGAATAACCCCATGTTATAGTTTTAAGGGAACACTGTTGCTGGTAGCTGGTTGCATGTGCGTGGAAAGAAAGATCTGGCATACCGGGTGGTCGTGGAATGCCAGCCATCCAGGTGGAATGGATGGAACAAGTTTCTAGCCGTAGAGTACGCATAGAGAAAGTGGAAGGGGGAACCACGTAAAACAGCCTCTTCAGAGCACTCCCCATTGAACAACCGATAGAGCACACCTAGAGAGCTTTCTAAAGGTTCCAGCGAGATACTGAGACTGGGGTCGCCAACAAGTTGTACTTCCCGCCTTTGGATTCGGTCAAATGGAAGTAGTTGGTAACTAGGTGCTCTAGCCCAAAGGTGGGAGCAGTACTCCTGAAGCCGTACTCAAAAATTGGTTAATTTTACACTTTTTTCTATCTAATTTCCAGATAATCGCATACATCCATACTATCATCAGCATCAGCAGCATCAACAGCAGCTGCATCAGCAGCAGCAGCAGCAACCATTGAGCGGAGCGAGCACGCCGCAGCCTGCTGCAGTGCCGCAACGCGCTCATTACTCACATGCTTTGCAGTTACAGGTTAATAGAGATTAGTTCGTTCGTTCGTTCGTTTCAGCCGACGGACGTCCACTGCTGGACAAAGGCCTTCTGCAATGCTTTGCAGCCCACACGGTCCTGCGCCATTTGTATCCAGCGCCTTCCCGCGACTCTTTTAATGTCGTCAGACCATCTGGTCGGAGGTCTGCCAACACTGCGCTTTCCCGTGCGGGGTCGCCATTCCAGCACTTTGGGTCCCCAACGTCCGTCGGTTCTACGAGCTACTAGGTAATAAAAAAAATGATCAAGTGTGAGAAGGGCTCGCGCACTGAGAGTTCCGTTCCAACAAGACCAATTCCAACCAAAATATCTCTGCCCACCGAATCCAACAACGAGCGAAAAATCACGTTTGTTGTACAGGAGTTTGTTGTATGTATTTTTACAGAAATACATCATCTGTGAAAATTTGAACAGCCTGATGACGGACGGACGGAGGACCAAGTTTTAGTAATAGGGTCCCGTTTTTACCCTAAAAACCTTTTGGCGGTCACACACCGAAAAGTTTTGCTGTCTAGGTGGACGGACGAAATAAAGAGAGTCGCGGAGATTCGCTGGCTTCTGCCGACACAAGGATGTTGGGTGGTCATTTCAGAGTACCTATGTCCAGTAGTGGACGTCCATCGGCTGAAACTACGATGACGATGACTTTTCAGGCCTCTTAATCAGTCCAAGAGTTAAAGAGACGAGGTAAATGATGAAAAAATTCTTACAAAACACACGAGTGCGGAAAAAGCAACTTTTCATTTATGATCATACAAATGATTTCATTATTTTCCAGACTCTGTGTCCCGCCCCAGCCAGATATCGCCCGGTTCCCGCACAGCAGCCTGGGGGAGGAAAACAGATGATCTGCTATTCTGAAAAGGTACATACGTCACAATTTAATTATCATCGACGCTGAACTATAACTGGCGCTAGATAATATCAGGAACACACTTTACGACACATGAAAGTGGTAAAATAAAAATAAAAATAATTAAAAGCAAAATGATTGTTTTCGTTACACTAGTATTTATATTTTATCAAAACAAGATCCTAATGCCTACTTGCGTCAACTTAGATAAGCGTATTAACTCTGAATTAACACGTAATCCAGGTCTAAATTGTAGAAAAAAAAACAACAAACACAAATATTTACTGCAAGTCGGGCTAAGCATGTCGGGGTGAAACGTGCGTAGGTAGTAATAAATTTAGATGTCTTGTACTAGCTGTCCCAGCAAACGTTGTATTGTCATTAAAGATATAAAAAATAGCTACCTACCGAACATACACAGAAAATTTCATAACAATCGGTCGAGCCATTTCGGAAAGTTTGGAGGTTTGAAGATAACTTAGCATTTCATTCCTGCCACACAAGTAGGATATAGGTTTCACCTACTTTGGTGTTCATTAATTATGTTGCATTTTACAGGTTGCAGCTCCCTTGTACCAACCTGCCCCGGGCTCCCCTTCGCGCACGGCGAGGGGGGCGCCAGAAGGGGCAGCTGCAGCCACCTCGCCCATGTCTGCGCCCCAAAACCCCGTGTACTACGCCATGAATGTCTGACGCGGGGACTAGGTAACAAAGGCCTTCATTGTAACCCTATAGAGGCTAGAACCCTACATAATATATCGGATGTCGAATTTCTCAACTAGCCCCAGGATTACGGAAAACGTATTCATGGCTATCGTAATCGTTTACCAATTCTGCCCGCTGATTGATTCCCTGATTTACGTCAGCCAATCGGGGGGCAGAATTTGCAAACGATTACGATAACGATGAATACGTTTTTCTTACGCAACCAGACCCCAGATTGCTTGCCCCAGCTGGGGGTATTGTATTGGGGTATTTGTGTGTTTCTTTGTTACTCCAACCTCTGACCCGATTTGGCTATAACTTGGAATGGTTTAATTCCGCGAAAAATCCATTGTTCCAGTGGGATTGGCGTAAAACTTAGAATTAGAAGTAAAAATAAGTAAACTATTTAGCATTTACCCGCGGATTCGTCCGCGTAATTTAAAAAATGTAAATAAAGAAAAATTAAACTGCGCTGGATTAAAAGCGACAGACGTTCGAATTGTATTAGATCCTGGCAATTTGTGATATATTATAAGGCAAGCCAACAGAGCGCGTATTTTTAAGGAGTGGTATTTTATAGAATACCTACTTGCTGTTTTTACTAAAGTACTGTAAGTACAGAGTATATTTTGTCCAAATTGTCCAAAAACATTCAGTCAGGCGAAAACACGCTAAGTATTGGAACTTATTTTTATGACCTATTTCCTGTTTTCAGTTTCGGTATAGACTTTAGATATATTTATGACCTATTTACGGATTTGAGTGGTATTATAGATTTTATCAGCGGCTCCGCTCGCTTAAATTTCCAGTTCCCGTTCCCGCGCACTTTCCCATTATTTATGGGAACTTCACAAACCCCATGGAAACCATGGATTTTTTACACGTAGGTAGTTGCACAGGCGACGAGGAGCGCAGAAGCTCGAGTGGAAGCGGACGCCCCTCCGAAAGTTAAAGTTTTCCTTACCCAAGTATAGATGGCGCTGCAACTGATATAGCTCACGCCACAATTTCGCAGAGTCTAAACTATAAGACAACAAAATATCCACTATTAATTTATCAGTTATACAGTACCATAAAGGTCCTGGGTTCGATTCTTGAATTTTTGAAGTGTGTACTGTACGAAGTACAAACACACTTAAATATAATTAAAAAAAAATCAAAATAAAGATTAAAAAAGCCAAAAGACAGTTTACAGGGGGACGGAGCAGCCGCGTTCACACTGATTTAGTTAAATTTCGGGGAAATCATTACTTTACAGTTTACAAGTTTATTAGAAGGCCTAAAAATAACTCTCAATTAAAGTTATTGTAATTTTATGTACTTTTTTGTGTGCAACAATTCATTAAAATGCTTTTTGGGATTTTTTTCTTGAAAAAGGGTTTGAGAAAATTCGTTTTCTTGTCAATAACGATTGTTCATTAAACTTTTATTTTCCGTTGCATATTTTTTTTGTAAGGATTCGATGATCAGTTATTTAAACAATTTGACTTAAACATCATTAAAAAGAGTCAGTTTGCCATCTCTTCAAGCTTTAAAACAATGACAAAATTTATCTACTCCAGCATCGAAATCTTCCAGTTTTGATTTGGACAGCTGAATCGTTATGAATCATTTATCGTTATGCACCTATTCAGGCAACTAATGTATAATGTATATCTTAATTTCAGGTGAAAATTGTTGTAGGCCCCGAGGCAGTGCGGATTAGCATTCAATCTCCAGCAGAATCCACGGACGTTCGAAAATGAATCATTGACAAATAAAAGTTAACTGTCCATTCATGATAATGTTAAGACGCGGTGTGTTAAACACATTTGTATTAATAATCTCAAAGTCTGTATGGAAAAGATGATTTATGGTATGATAAAAACGACGTGGTTGCTTTTCTACTAAAATTTTTCGTTTGTAATAAATGATAATGAAGCTTCAATTTCTATCGAAGGTGAACTACGATGAATGTGTTAAAATTATTTTAAGATGTTGAATTTCACACGGAATTTTTTAGTGAAAAAGCAAACTCATGTGAACCTATTATTGAATACCTAGCACCCATGCGAAATACTCTGAATTTCGTACTATTTTATAGTTGCAAGAAACAGTCGCTGTCCGTGGGATTATAAAAAGTGACCGCCGTTGCTTGCTATCTCTGTTGCACTAGCAGGCCTGCCAGCTATACTATTTCCATTCGTTTTTTTATCTTTGACACATGAAATCACTTAAAACAGATAGAGCAATAGCGAGGGACCAGAGAGAGATAAAGGTAAAGTTGTCTCTCTCTGGTCCCTCGCTATTGCTGTTTCATGTGTCAAAGAGAAAATAAACGAATCGAAAGAGCCGTCCTCTAATTTAATTTTACTGCCTTCAGGACAGTGACTGTTTATAACAAGTATAAATTGAATTGTTCGTGAAGAGAATTAAGTATATGACGATTGTATATGCTGATAGCTGACACAAGATGCTGTACAATGTATATTTACCTAATCATACTTTTCGCTAATTTTATAACTTCATTGTGGGTAAACGCAAACATTTAATTTAATCTCGATATTATTCATAATCATAATCATAATTCTTTATTCGCATAATACACTTACATTGAGGTGATAAGTAGAGCTATATTCATCTCTTTTTCTCCATGGACTACTGAAAAAACCATGTGAAGATTTTTGTTTAGCGAGTTCAGGTAGATACACGTTTATTAATTAAGCCAAATCGCAATTACATCTATTGAATTCCTTCATGATCAGATTTGCTCAAAAGAACTAAGTTATTGTATTGTCATCGGCGGCGTTATAGATATTTCAATCCACGATGACGCGCCCCACTCTGTCACACTTCATACGGATCGAATAAAACAAGCGATTTTGACAAAGTGGGGCACGTTTTCGTGAATTGAAATATTATATTCAATTATATAAACTTATTGTTAAAGCTTCAAATCGACACGAATTAAAGATTTCTTAACACAGTAAGTAAGTGAAAAAATTCTTGAATATTTAATTGAACAGATGAGGTCAATAAAACATTTATTAAATAGGAAATTAACCCATTGAAACCAGGGGTAGGATTTTCTGATGGACCATCTTTAGAAAATGTTTCATAATAGGAGTTACTTATAAATATGAAATTCATTACATTTAAGAAACTGGGTCATACTGCATACATGACTATATTTTACGAGACAAATTTAATGTATAGAAATTAATCATTCGGCTACATTTACTCATCGAATTAAGAAGTATATGCCTAAATAAATAAGAGTAAATTTGGCAACAAATTAAATATTTTCTATGTAGGACTGTTCAAGTGATTTTGTTTATAACGTAAGAAAATTTATTTTATTTTTAATTAAAATTCTTCTCTATTTAATTTCTTTCTAAAAAATACCAAAACGCTCTTGGCCTATATTTGTTAACATTAAAACAACTTTTGTTCTACGACCTATTTTTTCTCGATATTATGAGAGATACTCTATTTGTTCCTACTCTGTAATGTAACATCAGCAACGCGACGGCGCGCGAACTCGCGGCCGTCGCGTTGCCGTGTCATGTCACTTAAACAGAAATAACTTTTTTTTTGTATAAAAAAATTTAATACTGAATTTTGAAAACTCGTATAACGAAAGTTGTAAACAACTAGAGGCCGTGAGCGATTTGGTATTTTTTATAATGTAATGTATAATGATTATAATATTCGTAGTGCCAAATGAGCTCTTGACTATTTTTAGAATAACATCGATTTGTTAATATTGTAAAAACATATTAAGTTTGTATGAAAAAGCACTTGTTGATGTTAGTGGCATATTTAACATTGTATGTTGTGAGTGCCAAACTGCGATGGTATTGATCATGGTACTTATGATAAATGTTTGCTTGAAGTAGGTATCAGTAATTCGTATAAGGTCAACTAAACGCTCTGCCCGCCAAAATCAAAGTTATTGGGTTTTCGCAATTTACAAGCTATTAAGACTTAGACTTATACCGGTTAAATTGTGGAATTGCAGTATCATCACACGTTTATTTGAAAATATAAGCTGAAAAATTTATATTCTGTGACATTTTTAAGCAAAGATTTTTATATGCACGTATTAAGAGTATCGAGTTTCATGTGATTAACTCACCATTCTCGGACTAATTTCCAAAAGTGAAAACTTTTTATATAAATGTATGATATACCTAATACTATTTCCGTAATTTTGCTGTAACAAGCCTAAAGTGTGTATTTTGCTTGTATATAAAAATATATGAAACCAAATAAGATTTGAATGTGGTGGGCAGGCCGTTGTTCTGAGTCCAGAAGGAAATGTCAAAAGGACATATTGTGTTCGTTATTTCTCAATAATTATTAAGTATGTAATGCTTGTAATTGCAGTGCATTATTATGTAATGCTAGATGTATATTATAATACGCGTAGTCTTTGCGTTTATGTTGTCACGGAGTGACGGCGTAGTGAATTTAATAATAATAATATCTTTTAAATAGTTAATAATATTATTATAAATACCTGTCTTTCAGGTAATTTTTTCAAGCAGACATGTCACATACTTCAGCCAGAAGCCAGTAGTAGGTATACAGCACAGATTAAAAATACTGTATCTTAGTATACAGGCTGTGGTCGAGGTATTGCCCGGTTGGGCTAGTGTACACTTGTACATTTAATACACCATACAAATGCTTTAAATTAGATGATTGATTTATGATATTCCGCGACCGGCCTAGCTGTTTCTATAAATTAGGCGCTAAAACATATTTTAGTAAATGTTGTGTATGATAAGAAATCGTTATTGAAAGGGGAGGAAACAATGTTTAAGATAAGTCTACCCAAGTTTTTTACTCGTAGAATTTGTTTCAACAGTCATATTTCTACAATTACAGACCACTGCATTTCATGACAGACCATACCCTCCATAGGGCTTAAAACAATGCACTTCCATCGTCTCGCTTCCTTATTGAACATACATAGTGGAAGTAGCCTAATTATTTCCTCTAATTGTTCATTTTTGGCTTATTTTGAATTATTTATTATTGCCAAATTAAGATTATTTCATGACAAGTCGTTACCGTCATGAATATATTCGTAATTTCAATTTAAATTGAATTTGCAATATCGTAAATTCTTGGAAAAGCTCAAAAAGAAAATAATTTAATAAAAAAGCATGTATAAACGTAAACCTTACTCTAGGAGTCTTGGACTTCCGAAGTTAGGAAGGCTAGTACAAGATACAATTTATGTTAAGAGTTCGATAGAGTTATACGTTTTCGGTTACATACTCTTGGATTATCATATTATTATCATTTATGGACAATTTTACCTTGCAACGTACCGCACAATTACGATACTAATGGAGACCAAAATGAATATCCTCATTCAGTATTAATAAAATTAAGTAGTAGGTATCTTTTAAAATATGTGAAATGTTAACTTAATTAGTACGCGCTAAAATATAATTATTCCAAAATTATTTATGTTAGATCCAGTGTCGTTAATTGTTTGTAGGCTTTATTCCTAAACTTAATCAGGGCATTAAAAGTCTCTCTTACTGTGGGAACATTAATAAAATTATAAATAAAAAATAAATTAAAATACTAAAATAGGAACCCGAAAAATTAATATAATTTTTGTTTTGTTTGAATATCATTGTTTCTATTGTTGTTTTTGTTATATTTAATAATTATTATTGATATTGGGATACGTTATGAGAATTAATGAAATATTAATTTACCTAATTTATAAAAATCGCCATTTTGAATGCATTTTGATGACCGTAAAAAAATTATTTAAAAGAAACCTAGTCAATAGCCGAATTTTTAAAATTTTATACTATTTTTTCCATACTAAAATAGTAAAAAAGAAACCCTTACATGCGACTTCATCCGTCCGTCTGTCTGTCATAGTCGATTATTCAGTACCTAATAATATCGATATGAATGACATAGAGTGGGTATAGTATATTATTTTGATCTCAAGATAAGTAGCGCGAATACATTAGAACAAATTTAAGAATTTTAGTTAACATTTGCGGTGTAAAGAGTTCCCACACCATATTTATGATAAAAAAACACTAGAAATGTTTTGTGGTTTACTAATTAAAGCGGGTTTCCAGTTACCAGTTTCGTACTATTTTATAACTGCAGTCTTTAAGGGTTTTATATTTTTTACTTAAATTTGATTTGTTCTCTGTTTTCATTTTATATTTAAACTGTTGCATTGTTGTTACCTTACATAATTTATACCTGTTACATATAAAATCGTAGATACTTTTACTTATACAGGCTTTGATATTTTGATTTAGTTGTTCGGATCACTTACTATTCATATCCATATTATTTAACCAAATGTATATTTTTGGTATCTATAAAATGGTATAAGCTTTTCTGAAATTAACAAGTTATACATATTACATACTCTTAGATACAAATTAAATATATAAATTATAAATCTTTGTCGTTATTACTATTATGTACTATGAATATATTAAGTAATACTTAGTCATGTATGTTAAGGATACATATTATTAGTTTCAATATAAGCGTAATCTGCTTGGCAGATTTTGTGAAGAGACACTTTCAGCATTTTAATTTTGAGCAAGGCCTAAAAATGATGCCTACTACGAGTATAATATTATTTCCTTAACATTAAAATACAGCCAGCATTATTATTATTCGAAAATAACGAGGTAGGTCATTCTTTTATATTTAGGAGGACGCTAATATAATTGCTAAGAACTGTAATCTACAGTTATGAAGCGTAAAATATTAAATATTGAAAATAAATGGATAAAAATATTAGGAATTAAATGTTAAATTAATAAAAACCGCTAAGACGTAAAAGCTTCTTAGACTTGAGGTTCATGCGAGGCAGTATAGACTAGAGTAAATTGTAAAACAACACACTGGCATAGTCACGAACCATTTAAAATAATTTATTATAGAACCTGAAAATCTAAGAGGCACTAAAGTGATGTTAAAAGTTACTGCAGCTACAAGTTATAGCAGTAAATGGGCATTTTCCATTAAAATGGTAACTTTTAAAAAGTTTAGCCTGTTTTTGTTAGGGTATTTTTATCTTCAAGAGTCTTCTAGGAATCTGCATTCAAATATAGAAGTTGCGACTGTACCTATATTATAAGAAATCTTATGTTGATTTATTTACAGTGATAAAATATAATAGGTATACTTATTTACGTTTAAAACAACTGTAATCGTTGCAATATTTTAAGCTTTATCCGTTATTTTTTCAATGTTGGTATGTATAATGTAAGTAGGTTTTGGATTTGTAGGAAAAGGTAAAATTATACTTTTTAACGTCCTAATTTATCAACTTATGATAATAATCCATACGAGTTTCTCGAGTTTCTTGTACACTTTATCATTGATTACTTTGTTTGTTTGTCCAAAAACCAACTAAAGATATTATAATAATCTATTAATTTACGAGTATTAATGAAGGAATAATTATTTAAATCATACGTTAACTTTTCATTTTTTAAACTTTGTTAAAACTTTCTAGAAAATATCGTACCTATATTTATAACTATTGTTAAATGATTAACCCTACTTAATTTTAGAGTTTATATAATTTTTTATCCTCTTTAATTAAATATTATATTATGAGCTAAATTATGTATTAGAAAAATTGCGCATGTTATTATTAATTTTTAAATGTACAATTTTACAAGACATAATATTTATTTAATTAATACTTAAAGATTATAAAAAGGATCTCCATGGAAATCGTTGAAAATGTTTTATTAGAATATTAGAAATTAAGTAAAATTTAATATATATATTATGAGTGTTAGGGCATAAAAATGCCATGAGAAGTTTCAAATTACTGGTGTACAAATGTATTTGTAGATTGATAAACTAATAAAAATAAAATTCATTTACAATTGTTGTTTCTTTATATCGTTTTCATCCTAAATAGGTATGTTCCTGGCATTTTAGGATGACCCGACTTTCGCCTGGTTAAAATAAATTCGTTGTAATAAACTAGTAATTCATTGAAATGGAGATAGATTATATACCCGGCTTGAAGCATAAGCTACTTTTACCCTAGAAGCGGATCCCCTATATTATGATCATTTTGTTGTCCGTCTGTCTACCTATCTGTCACGACCCTTTATTTTAGTAACTCTTAAAGATAATCGAAATGAAAATTGGTATATTTGTAGGTGATAACGTCATTGCAATCATATAAAATTGTTTTTTTTTTAATTTATTTTTAAAGGGGAATCTCGGGTTGTCGAAATTTCAAAATAAGATACCTAACAACATTGAGTGGGCGTTCATATAAGAACTTTACTTGTGTATTCTAAAACCGATTTTCATTTATTTTTTGCCTGATAGTTTTTGATTTACTGGGAAAAATATTAGTTTACCAATCGAAATAATTATCTGAAATAATTACGATTAATAGGGATAACTGTAAGTATATTTCCGGGAAAATAAAATCAACTTTGCATCTAATATAGTCTTTTCGGTTTTAACAATTAACCTCAAAAAACAAAGTTAGCTGAATATTATGATATAGCTGAATACTATAGTGATTCTTATTATTTATAAGATTACTTTTTCTGTAGTAGTACGGAAATCTCGGCGTGAGTCCGACTGGCACTTGGCCGGTTTTATTTAGTCAAACTCTACTTGTTTTAACGCCATCTCATTAGTTTTTGAGGCACTAATGGAAGAGATGTTATCACATCCAAGTAATCTCTGTGAATTCAGTAGATACCAGACTGATTTTCAAGATGGCGTTATTAAAACTGTTCGTGTGCTATAAAAGACCTATATTAGAAGCAATGACATCGATACGTTACTTTGATTAACATAATATAATTAATAATGCCGTTTTTTTTTGAATTTATTAAATAATTACTATAAATTAATGTATGAAAAGAACGGCAGGCTGTTACAGACTGTTTAAATAGTTCAGTAACACCACCGCTATTTAGGATTCTGAAATAAACAGAGAATGGACGGACATTTAACAAACATTCTCCGATATTTATAAACAAGAAATTCTTTTTATTTCGTGGATCTCAGAAGTGGCTTTAACGTTTTGAATGAATTTTTGGATTTACCAAAGGCTTTACATATGTATTAGTGAATTCTTGTAAAAACACGACTTACAATAAATAACACCAAGTAAAGCTCGATATAAACTGTGAACTTCTTTTTCGTCTGAGTCTGACCCATAGTACGGGGTATCGTTAGATGGGTCTTTCAAAAAATATCTTGAATGTGAACACATTATTTTTCGATTCAGGATTCCGGTTGCGAAATATTAAAATTATTACTTTACGCGATTGTTAGAAAGGCTTAAAATAAAACTCTCAATCAAGTAATTTTATGTACGTTTACTACTTTTTTGTGTGCATGAATCACGCATGAATTCATTTAAAAGCTTGCGCCGTTTTGCAGACCCTTTTGAAAGTACGACAAAATAAAATGCTTTTTGGGATTTTTTTTCTGAAAGAGGCGTAGAGAAAATTCATTTCCTTGTCAATAACGATTGTTCATTAAACCCTTATTTTCCGTTACATATTTTTTTCTGTAAGGATTCGATGATCAGTCAGTCAATTACATACTTTTTTCTGTAAGGATTCGATGATCAGTCAGTCAAAAAAGAACCAGTTTGCCTTCTCTTCAACGTTCGCTGGGTCAACTAGTAATTATGTAAAAGTTTAGTAAAAGCACATGTTTTATAAAGGGAGTGTATCTTATTCCTTCCCACGTGGCAGATATCACACTATTATACCTCTCGCTCTATCCCCACGTGCTCGGCCGTGACGTCGAGAGGCGAACAATGTTTCTGTTTCACGTATGACTGCTCCGCTCACGTGTTCTTGAGCGTGAATTCTAGTGGTGTGCCATGGATGCGTGAATCATCGATACTTTCAAGGTTTTATGTAATTGAGATTAAGTTCCTCTCAGTGCTTTTTAAATCCCAACACTGGGCACTCAAAAAATATAAATAATTAGTAGCTATATACTCGTTACTCTCAGGCATACAGGGATGTTTTTCTACAGTGTTTATTTGCTAAAACGCACAAAACTCCAAGAAGTTAGAAAAGTATGTCCGGTATTCGAATTCCCGACGCTCCTTTATAGAGGCAGAGTCTGTATCAATGGAGTGTCCCTTCTGTTATAAAGGTGAAAGGTGTAAATGATATTATTATTCTATATCAAAAAAATAATGCTCATCATTTTAATACAACAGAATAATACAACAGAAGAACAAACAGAAAAAGCTACAAACAGAATTGTTTGTTAAATAATATCATATAAGGCAGGTCGTTAATATTAGTATAACTATGACCGGTACTTAAAAGTAAATAAGTAATCGTAAGTAAGTAAGTAAGTCTTTGTTGGCTTAAAACATGGTTATAACAGAAGATGGATGTTGCACACATTTTTAGGAAAAACCGCTCATCATTTAAAGTTTTGGACTGAACGAAAAATGACTAATATAAAAATAAAATTGAATAAACATAAGGCTAAGGTATTAAATTTTTCTTGATCAAATGAAACGAGTTCGAATTAACCTCGGGGGTTTTGCTCTTAACCGTCTAACTATCTGTCAGTTTTAAAATTTCTTAATTAAGTACTTCAAAATTAGCAATAATAATTATGTAAAGTGATAGCTTGAAGTAATAGATATATTAAAAATTTATACTATTATTACTAGTTGACCGGGATTTTTTGCTATTGAGGTGCATGAAAAATAGCTTTCTATATTCTCAAATCTACCGAATACAGGCATAAAATTTAATAAAAATCGGTCAAGCCAATTCGGAGGAGTTTGATTACAAACACTGTGTATTTACATTAGAATATTATATTAGATTATGTATAATATATAAACGGTACATATACATATAAAACTTATAAATATAAAAAACTTAAGAGGTGTCAAGGGACACTCGGATGGAACGAAGTATATCTGGCTTGCTTTCTATAAGAGTGAGAGAGAGAGAAAGACAGACAGTAGATACTATAGCAAAAAGTGTTGTTACAACTTTTCGTATGAATTTTTTCCGTCTAGCCCTCTTTCGCAACCCGCGATAAGGAACTTCGTTCCAATTATTGGAGGTAATGGGTGAGGGTTTGCCGTACCCAACTAATCGATATCGACTTTGCATTCACTCGATAGCACAACACTAGGCTTAACGTGACCACTGAGTGCAGAGTGAGCAACGGCCAACGGAACTGGGAGCTCTAGCAAAGTGTTTAGCAATCCAATAACTCGCGGCGGAGAGTAGAGTCGACTCTATAAATTTGTTTATTTACAGAAAGGTTTACAAATTTTAAGTCTAACATATAGTTTTTAGTGTTTATTAGAGCTATAACAGCCATATGAAATGAACATTTAACGTGTTTACTAAGCGTGTGGTGAAATACTTATTGGATTAAACTTTACATCGCAGGAGAGTTGTTTTTCTCATGAAGAGCGTCGAACAATTAGAGCTGGCACCAATTTTTAAGTGTAAACAACGTGTATCTTTATAAACTACGGTGCTTTTGTGATGTCCTCAATATATCAACAGAAATAGTAATCATTAAATAAACATAAAGGTAAGTACTTCATGGTAGACAGAATAAAAGTGAAAAAAGTCAAAAGTCAAAATATATTTATTTCACATAGGCCTAACTTACAAGGCACTTGTAAAACGTCAACAATATTTGTTACATAATATTATGTACGGTGATAACTACAAGTCGACTTAAAACTAAGTTTACGAGGGTTCCAACGCGCCCTGCACTGAGAAGAAGCCCACAACAATCAGGCTCAGGTATAGATGACGTACCGTTGTTTTCCGGACAATCTATTCACATTTTCACCAAAGTTTTATCACGTAACCTTTTATACTGCTTCTAACTTTCGTATTATCACTTAAATTAGACGAAAATTTTAAGAAAAAATTATTACTGAATATTCACAACATCGGAGTAAAATTCAAGTTAAGCATCTGACCATAGCATCTGACAGTAGTCTATGGCATCTGACAACTAGAAAAATGACGTTTCATATGTCATTACGCAATTTGACATATTTGTTTCGTCAAAATGTTTCGTCTTACGTTACGATTTGTGTATACTATGAAATACAAACGATAGAAAAACATTAATAGTTAAAAATAAATACATTTAATTAGCATTTGGTTAGTTTTTCCACAAAAGTATACTTTATTATTACCTATGTATTAATATTTGAGTTATGTTAAAGTAAATAATTATAATTTAGTAAAATATATTTCACTTGAAATATTGAAACGAAAACGAAACGTTTGACATTAAAAAAAAAAAAGTGGTCTCTCTGCTGTCGTTGTCTATGGTCGTTATTTTTCTTTCCAAAACGTATATTGCTACTGTTAAACGAGTTTAGGGTCCAAGAGCGAGCGCAGCGAGCTCGGGACTATAGGGCGCCCCGACTCGGATAATTTAGGTGACGAAGAGGATGGCGGGGCCTGCAAGGCCCCGCCATCCTCTGAGTGGTTATTTTCTTTTATGACCACCCAGAAATTAGGAGCCCCGCGAAGCGGGGCTCCGTCGACCAGCCCTGTTGTAGTAAAAATAACTTCGAAATTTTTAAATTTAAAAAATGTATTTCTCAGCAACTATTTAGGGTCCAAGAGCGAGCGAAGCGAGCTCGGGACTATAGGGCGCCCCGACTCGGATAATTTAGGTGACGAAGAGGATGGCGCCATCCTTCTGAGTGGTTATTTTCTTTTATGACCACTCAGAAATTAGGAGCCCCGCGAAGCGGGGCTCCGTCGACCAGCCCTTTCATAGTAAAAATAACTTCGAAATTTTTAAATTTAAAAAATTTATTTCTCAGCAACTATTACATTCCAACAAATATGACTTGGGGGGAGGGTTACCGGCCTCCCCCCCCCCCCCCTCCCACCCCCCTCCGTAACAATACGTCGCCCTTTCATAGTAAAAATAACCTCGAAATTTTTAAATTTAAAAAATTTATTTCTCAGCAACTATTACGTTTCTACAAATATGGCTTAGGGGGAGGGTTACCCCCCTCCCCCCCCCTCCCCCCCCCTCCCCTCCCCCCCCCCCCTCCCACCCCCCTCCGTAACGGTACGTCATCTATACCTTAGCCCAAACTCAGCCGGGTTTTTTTTTCGGTTATCACCACTTCACAAATGCTCTTAAAAACTAGTTGAGCTAGTAATTATAATACAGCAGTTCATTCACTCCCAAGGATTTGATTCATGTAAATAATCCTTAATACTATAGTAAGCTTTATTAACGAGCTTTCGTTTTACAGCAACTTTGATTTACAACAATATAATATATTTGTTTTAATAGAAAAAAAAAACTTATGGTGCTAATGTAAAAAGAACGATATAAATAATAGGTGCCCGCTTAAAAATTTATATTCAAAATCAGCCATTAATTAGTTTTTTTATAGTCATTATACTTAGTACTAGTAGGTACAGTCGCGGAATGAAAAGGTTCGTCACCTTAGTGTCGATATTCGTTTGCACTAGTACTCTAGTACTGCAAGAGTCCATTATGCCAACATTCCAGTGCAAGAAACAGCGCTGCTAACATTTGAATAAATATGACGCGTTTGCTATCGATTAAGGTTTTGCTTGTTTTTTCTATCCCGTCAATGTGTTACCAAAATATATTAAAACCTCACTAAAACCTTAGTTATTTAGGAGAAATTAAGATATTTTGAAGTTATGACATTGACCGATTGACAATAGTTTTAACAGAAATAATAATGTCAGGTGAATTAACAAGAAGGTTGCAGTTTATCCATAATAATCTTGTTGACAAGATAAATAGTCAAACTAACTTGATCTGAACAATTTTGAACTTTACTAACGAACAGTTAAACTTTATTTTCTCTAACTCGAGTCTATTCTGTAACATAGTTTCAAAACGTAATATGTGCTCGTGATACGTTGAACGAATCAATTTGAAAATTGACGAACCTTTTCGTTCCGCGACTGTACATACTTACTATAAATGTTAAGGCGGGTAGGTACAGTCGCGAAATGAAAAGGTTCGTCAATTTTCAAAGTGATTCGTTTGCAATAGTCGATTGTTTTAGTATGTTGACATTATGGACTCTTGCAGTACTAGTGCAAGGGAAAATCGACACTAAGGTGGCGAACCTTTTCATTCCGCGACTGTACATACTACGCACGCGCAACGGCGTTCACAATGTGGTTTGCGTGCCCCTAAAGATATCAAGTGGACACTGGACATCTTTGGATATTATGTTATTGAACAGTTAGCGAGTAATTCAATCATGCTACTGCGTAACGATTGCTGCTTTCACAGAACTATAGGTAGGTCTAGGTAGGTATAGAATCGAGCAAGTTGTTAGGTCAAAAATATGGATATTTAGACTCTAATAACTTTTAACTGCAGTATTTCTTAAAAAGTAAAACGTACAAGCATAGTGGGTAGTTCATTGTAGCTGCAAAATTTCTGAAAAACATGAAAATCGGTTTACATTTACGGGTAGGAAAACATTATCGCTTTTTGTATAAAAGTTTACAGTTAGACGATACTCTTAAGAACTAGTTCTTAACTCTAAGAACATGACACCCTCTGTAACACATCGCCAGGGTAAGCAGGAGAGGGTATAAGACCGCGTTGAGAAACAAAATTTCATCAAAATCGGCTGAGTCATTTTCAAGTTTTAGCAAGACTAACGCGTGGTGATTGATTATTATTAATTAAGTACTTTTAAAGGTATGTATAGCAGCCAAATCTATAAGGGTACGTTGTTGTTGAAACTATAATCTTAATCTTCGATACTAAACGAAGTAATGATTTTTTTATAATAAACGATTATTGTTTCAGAATTAAAATCATTAACAATGGATAACACGGACGATTCAGAGAATACTGCAAAAGTATCAGATTCCGCTTATTCTAATAGCTGTAGTAACAGTCAATCTAGAAGAAGGTAAGTGGTAAACCACTTTTCTTAAACACTTATAATAATAATAGCAAATCTCTCGACTTCGCTCACGTTGAACCACCGTTTCACTCCCTCCTTCTTCTGTTTTTGCTGATATGGTCATATGACAATGTTTTTAATTTTGACCACGAAATCCTTATCTATGCTTCCTGTGATAGGCGGATATCGATTTACAAACCATTCGGGCCAGTAACAAAAAAGTTTGAACTGGCGGCCACTTTTTTAATTTTGACTACAAATGCTACAATAGTCAGATACCGATTTTCAAAGCAAAAACAAAAAGGTTCGAAATTTTTCCCTCCTTAAAATTTTAATTTCGAAAATCCCGTTGTTAGAGCACCTTTATGACCTAACACCAATTTAGATACCTACGACTTTTAGTTTTGCTGCAATCCGTGGAACAACGAAAGAAATTTCACTTTTGTATGGGAAAACCCCTAAAAGAAACGATTTTTACCCCTTAAAATTTGAATTTCGAAAACCCCTTTCTTGTGAGTGGGGCGCGTCTTCGTGGATTGAAATATCTAAAACTCCAGTTTTCTGGGAGACAAAGTAATCCATGTTAAAAGACAGCCGTAAACAGCTCCATTCAAAATAGTGCAGCAGCCGTCGAAAGAAGAAGTAACATACTAATAATGTTTTATCAAGCGTTTTACAACCCATCAATGGCGCAGAAGGTCCTGCTCTCTGCGTCGGAGGTCGTGGGTTCGATTCCCACAACACGAAAATGTTTGTGTTTTAAAGATTTATGTGTATTATGTATATTTATCAGTCATTTAATATACCCATAACACAAGGTTTCACTTATTTTGGGCATTTATGGTTTTCTAATAATTACACACATTGCAACCTATTGCAATGTGTGTAATTGATACTGTTATTTATTAAAAAAAGAGTAGGTATTGAGAATCCGCGCGGACGGACTCACGAGATTCAGTAATTCCAACAATAAATTATAAATAGCTGCGCCCTCAAGAGTATTCGAGGAATAGCGGGTGGATGCCACGTGACCGAGTCTGTGTATCGAAAACGTGTCTAACTGGTAACCACTTAGTTTATCGAGGCAAAAACCTGCGGGTGTAGTTTGAGGCTTTGAGGCTGGAAACTGGGGGAGTAATGTTTCGCAAGTAAATAACAGTTTATTAAAATAAATACAAACTCGGAAAAACTAGATTTGTGCATTTGGGCTACGTCATAATATCAAAGCCTCTGGCACCTTTGCGCACATTTTCGATTGGTCTTTGTACGTCACCAGGGTGTAGGGAACAAGAAATACCTACCACAAACATAAAAGCAAATCCAACACGTGCAAAATTGATTTCCATATATTTCATAATGATCAGAAATGATTAGAGTTAGATGGTATTATATTTATAAGATTCTGCACGCTCGTTTCATAATGATCAGAAATGTTGAGAGTTAGATGGTATTATATTTATAAGATTCTGCACGCTCGTTTCATAATGATCAGAAATGTTTAGAGTTAGAAGGTAATATATTTATAAGATTCTGCACGCTCGTTTCATAATGATCAGAAATGATTAGAATTAGAAGGTAATATATTTATAAGATTCTGCACGCTCGTTTCATAATGATCAGAAATGATTAGAGTTAGAAGGTAATATATTTATAAGATTCTGCACGCTCGTTTCATAATGATCAGAAATGATTAGAGTTAGAAGGTAATATATTTATAAGATTCTGCACGCTCGACGTACCTATAGATTATAACACGAACTCTCAAGAACCTTGCACTCGTGGCGAAGATCCGAAAGTGAAATTTAATCGAGTTTGATTTTCGGGAAACCCTATGTCCGAGGCCTTCAAGTATTTCAGATGGCGTAATCAATTATGAATGATAACGTATGGTCATTGGTCAAACACCCAGACTCTGCATTCATGCTTATAATACAAACATTTTCGAGCTGTGGGAATCGAACCCAAAACCTCCGACGAGAAGACGCATTGTTTGCCCACTTTTAGACCACAATGACGCACCCCACTTTGTTAAACTTCATACAAATCGAATGAAACCTAAGTCAATCAATGAAAATGAAACGTAAGCGATTTTGTCAGAGTGAGGCGCGTCCTCGGCGCGTCACGTGGATTGAAATCTGTATACCAAACTTTAACGGTTTTCCTTCCTTTCAGCCACAGTTCAAAGTCTACACACTCGGGCAGCAATTCAAGTGGAAGCAGTGGATATGGAGGAAAACCATCCACTTCTGGGTTCAGGTTCGGAAAATCATTATTTATCACCAAGTTTTGACAAATTCTGACAAGTATTTCAAACTCAGATTTCAAAAGTTTTATTTTGTTATTTTGTCAATGCAAGCCATTATACTCGTACTACTAGTAAGTTGAAGAATAATTTATGTGGTTTAATATGTTTTATTCTTCTCATCGATTTAGCATCAACACTCAAAGTCAGCCCTCTGAAAAGAGGTCAAAAGAAAAAGATGCGAAAAAGAAAATACCTATGCAAAGCGTGCAAACGGAATTACAAGCTACTGAGGTCCAGATTGAAACCGAGCTAGTACCTGTCACCGTACCCAGCATGATGGAAACGTCTACGGAAATCACTGAAATTGGTATGAAAAATTAATGTTCATTTATCTTTCCTTCTAATATAAAAAATCCTCGTGCCAATTTTTGTTGCCAAACTCCTCCGAAACGACTCAAACGATGGTTGTGAAATTTTCTGTGTATGTTTGGTAAGTCATAAGCTATTTTTTTTTATGTCCCTAATGGCAAAACAACGTTTGCCTGGTCAGCTGCTTTCTTCTATAAAATTGACTTATAAATTGATACAATATAGTTATATTGAATTTGTGTTGTATAAATCTTGGATAACCAAGATATAAATTTTAATAACCAAAAGACTAGACACCCGCGGCTTGAATGATGATTTTTGGAATTGAGATAAATTAAAAGGATATACCTTATCTATCTCAATTTCAAATTTCAGCAAGGAAGAGTATTTCTCCATACAAAATTTGGAACCCCGTTTAATCCCTTAAGGACGCGAGTTTTGAAAAAACCTCTGGAACTTATATGTCTTTGGATCTTTACAGATCTTTAGACCCAGCCTTTTTTTTACGCCGTCCGCCCTGTCCAGGTTATATTTCTATTGTCACAAAGAAGTCTGCCACTGTCGGCCAGTTTGTAAGTTTTTTTTATATTTTAACCTGTGCAGTTTTTATATTCCGATTGTAACTTTATCCTTTAGCCGCGGGATCTCCGACACCCGCATTGGCGCAAGCGGAGGTGGCGCCCGAGTCAATCGAAGTGTGCGACACGAGCAGCGGAAAAGACGAGGTAATTAGACTAGTATTTAGGGTTCCATACCAAAATTGGAAAACAGGCAACTCTATTAGTGCAATTTCACCCGTACATTTGTCCGTCTGTCACAGTCGATTATTTCAGTTATTATTATACATTGTACATGGAAATAGTTATACATAGTGGCACATTACAATGAAAATAAATTGCAAAATGTTTTTATTTTTATTTAAATAGAGTATTTCAAAGTGAGATAGCTTTACCGACGGTATGCTATGAAACGGTGTTTCCTCTACATTCTGTAACATATTTTTATCAATATTTTTCGATATATCGCGCATAATTTCGAAAAAATCTTATCTTCGACGTTTACCAATTGAAAAATCCAAAATAATTATGAGCAATTGGGATCGATGTGTACTTTACAGGAAAATTAAAACAAACTCTCTTACTAGTATAGTTGTTATTAATAATAAACTTCGCAAAACAAAGTTAGTTTTACGGTTAGATAACAAAAGTGAATTTCATGGCATTCTACCTGTGGTTTCATTGGCTTCTCTAGTATGTGCACGAGATAGACTCCAACTTGGATGGTTTTCGTAGAAATGAGGTATGTTGCATTTATGAGGGGTAAATTTACTTACCCTTCCAAGTTAGTACGATAACATCTTAGGTTGCATCATCACTTACCATCAGGTGAGATTGTAGTCAAATACTAACTTGTACAGAGTAAAAACCTGCCTGAAGACCAAAGTCTTCGAACAGTGCGTGTTGCCAGTGATAACCTATGGATCAGAGACGTCATGGTCGTTAAATATGGGCCTCATAAGAAGGCTCAGGGTCACTCAGCGAGCGATGGAGAGAGCTATGCTCGGAGTATCTTTGCGCGATCGAATCAGAAATGAGGAGATCAGCAAAAGAACGAAAGTAACCGACATAGCTCAACGTGTCGCAAAGCTGAAGTGGCAATGGGCGGGGCACATAGCTCGCAGGACCGACCGACGTTGGGGACCTAAGGTGCTGGAATGGCGGCCACGCACCGGGAAGCGCAGTGTCGGTCGACCCCCCACCAGGTGGACGGACGACATTAAGAGGGTCGCGGGGAGTCGCTGGCGCCAGGCGGCGCAAGATCGTGGTGTTTGGCGGTCATTTCAGGAGGCCTATGTCCAGCAGTGGACGTCCATCGGCTGAAACGACGACGACGACGACAGAGTAAAAAAAAAACTAATATTTTTTATCGTGTTTGTCCTTTTTAGCCCTCTCAGTCCATTTCACCAGTCGTGAACCCCGTGGCGAGCGCCAACGTTAGCAGTAGTCCGATTTCAAGTCCAAGCCCTGTAAGTATATTGCGAGATATTTGTGAAGTGTGAAGAAGAAGATTTTCTGAGATGATGGTCACTGGGCGGTGGTGGGACTAAAGGCCATTTCCAGTACTATGCCTGGAACAGAAGCTTGATTGCGTAAGAAAAACGTATTCATCGTTATCGTAAGCGGTAGCAAATTCTGCCACCCGATTGGTTGGCGTAAATCACGGAACCAATCAGCGGACAGTTAACTTGTAAACGATTACGATAAGGATGAATACGTTTTTCTTACATGATCTAGGGGCTGGTCTAAGGGTAAAAAAACTAAACCATGACATCAAAAGACCGTTTTGATCATTTTTGGATATTATAATTTAGATTAGGAACTCAAAATATATAACGTTTAAATTTGAAAGTAATTGTTTTTAAAGTGTTCAGCCACAAACGAATAATCCTTATTAAGAGCATGAAGTAATTTTTTGAAAACGTGTCCTAAAAGCCTTGTAAGAAAACATCAATAGTTATAAAACAAGTACTTGTACGGAATAAGAGAAAAATAAAGCTTTTTATATGACTGCCCGAAAAAAGGAGTGTTATATGTTAGGGTTCGTGTATGTATGTATTATGTATGTGAGTTTCTTTATTCTTTATTCCGCCATAACTTCTGAACGACCGAAGAGATTTGGCAATAATATGGGATATCATTACATTACTCCGAGTAACATAGGCAATATTTTTTTTTGGAAAAAGTTGTTTAACCACAGTACAGTCGTGTTTTTTAATATTTTATTTAATTATTTGCTTGTTTCTCAAATAATCTACAAAAACATTAGCTTTTGATGCAGGAAAGATTAATTTGTTTTGCTATAATCCGATACTTGAAAAGATTCTGTATGGTACAATGTGCAGGAACACTGCCCACATGAAACACCACACACAATTTTCCAACATTTTCTTCGACGCACGTTTCGTCCCGACACCGGGACATCCTCAGGAGATGTTGACTTCACAATGCCATACAGAATCTTTTCAAGTAGCGGATTATAGCAAAACAAATTAATCTGTCCTGCTAAAGATGGATTTCCGCAAAATAACGCCTGCTATCAATATTTAGTAACGCCTGCTAATATTGAATGGCAATATTTAGCTACTGTTGTATATGAATTTAGTAACCGTTGCGTTTTAACATTGACGACAGAGTTATAAACGTGACCGGGTGAAACACGTGCAAGGGGAGGTAAATTATCGGAGTTCTAAGAATAATCGGAGTTTCTAAGTACATCCAAAGTTTTTATTGGCTTTCCAGATTTATTTGGCTTCTTTTATTCAAATTTCTTATAGAGATTTCCAGAACTTTGTCGAAAAAGAATCTACGTCACGGTAGGGTAATTTTTCGTGATAGGCATAGATATTTCAATCCAAGATGACGTGCCCCACTCTGTCAAACTCCATACGAATCGAATGAAACATAAGCGATTCTGACAGAGTGGGGCGCGTCTTCGTGGATTGAAATATCTTTATCTTGTTAAAAGATTTGTGGAATGTTAACCACCGGCTATCGGATATTATATAAAACAGGTCTCTGATATTACATCGTATCTGATATTACATAATAGGTCGTCGCTCGCGCTCCGACTAGATAGCGCCCAAGCTAACAACGACAGCTCCGTGAGTGAGGAACTTTTTCTTGTAGTGAGAGTGTGTCAATTTGAAATTTGTCTGGTGCGCGGATGTTAGTGTGCGTACAAAAATTGTGTAGCGAGGACTCGGGTATGGGAACTTACGACAGAGTAGGTATTTAGTGCCGCACTTTTAAAGTCGCGTGCGGCCTCTTGGACCTCTATGATATAAAAGTAATCTCACAGCGTTCAAACTATTACCTAGACTGATCTTGCTGTTTTACCGACGAAGTTTGGGACATTTTTTTATTTACAAGCTTTTATTTTGTTTTACCCGTCCCGATGTTTGTTTGTTTGTCTGTAACCATTTTGTTTATTCAATATAGGCTTACGCTTGACCACAATCTTACCTGATGGAAACTGACGTTGTGGTCGAAGATGGGGCGCGCTTACCTAGAAGATGCCTATTCAATCTTTTTTTAAAGGCACCCAGGTCGTAAGATGCGGGAAACACAGATTTTGGGAGAGCATTCCAAACCTTAGCCATGCGTACGTACTAAAAATGAAGAACCGAACCGCTTTGTGCGTACTGGTGGTATAGCCACGACATAGGGATGAAAGCCCGCCCGGTGTCTTGTGGTGCGGTGGAAATGGTGAGGGAAGGACCAGATCAAACAGTTCCTGAGCGCACTCGCCGAAACATATTCTGTAAAGAACCGTGAGACTCGCCAACTAGCGATACTCTAGAGTCTAGACTCTAGAGTCTCTACTATGAAAATTCGTCACATATTGCAAGTTTAATTTGAAACACTTCCCGGTTGCCGATTGAGCTGAAATTTTGTATGCATGTCCGGATGACATAATGCAAAATTATTATGACATGGAGCTGATCTGATGATGGAACTGGAAGGTGGCCATAGGGACTCGGTAGTTAAACAACACTCCCTCGAGCTTGGCCTCGTATTCATCATCATCATCATCATCATTTCAGCCTGCGGACGTCCACTGTAGAACATAGGCCTTCCCAAGTGAGCGCCACCACACCCTGTCCTCAGCCCTCCTCATCCAGCCGCTTCCCGCCACCCGCTTAATGTCGTCGGTCCAACGAGCTGGAGGACGCCCCACGCTACGCTTACTTGTACGCGGTCTCCACTCCAGGACTTTTCGGCTCCACCGGCCATCGCCCCTGCGACACGCGTGACCTGCCCACTGCCACTTCAGCTTGCTAATGGTTTGGGCTATGTCAGTGACCTTGGTTCTCCTGCGGATCTCCTCATTTCGGATTCTATCCCTCAGGGAAACTCCTAACATAGCCCTCTCCATGGCCCGCTGCGCGACCATGGCCTCGTATTATCCGTCTTCAATTACTTTGGTGCTGATGAGTACAGATGGTAACCAGGGTAAGCCCGGTTTAACCAAACCGGAGCGGAGCGGAGCTGTGTTGGAGTAACCAATGAGATTTCGTCATTTAGACATCTCCGAAACTGAGGGGAGAGGAAATGTCGAAATAAAGAAAGTAGAAAATTACGAAATTAGATTCGTAGAAAAACCTGTACTAACCACTCTGGTGCTGAGAATAATACGAAAACGTATAAAAGCTTGTTTTTAAAATATTTTTTTTTTATGTTTACTTGTCAGGAATAAGAAAATTGCAATATGTTTTGTTTTATTCCAGGACGGGTTCGCCTGTGTTATATCGATGAAGGACGGTGTGGTGATGTATGCGACGTCATCGATAACCAGAGCGCTCGGTTTCCCGAAAGATATGTGGATCGGCAGATCGTTTATAGATTTTGTGCATCAAAGGGTAAGATTTCGTACTACTACCATAGACGTATACACAGGACCCGGCGTGGTAAAGCCTCCCACCAGACCAGACTTACGCCAATAATTTAGAAATTCCAAAGTGGCCCGTGGCGGGAATCGAACCCGTGACCTCCCATTCAAAGCCGAAAGCGCCGCCACTGCGTCAGAGAGGTCGTCCAATGTGGAATGCAATATGCGTTCACGCATTAGCCTTGACTTATTCTATTGATCAAGGACACAGAATAAAAAGGTCTGAATCTGGTACAAGTTAGGCAATTAGGCTAGGCTGGGGCCACAATGTATTTGGCAAATAAAATTCCAAAACAAACATTTTTTGCGTAATGAGTTATACTGCAAAGTGCAAATACTGAACCGATTTTGTCGAAATTTCGTCGATTGAAATCTGTGGGATTTGTAAAACACCGAATATATAGTTTATTTTTAATTTAACATAGTTTATTTTTCAATTTAACAGGATCGCAATACGTTTGCTTCCCAAATCAGCAGCGGGCTGGCAGCCCCGAAAAATGTTGATGGTACGTAAGAAGCAGGTAACTTTTTTTTATTAAGATAAGGGTCTATGCTACCGGATTGAAATGTGCCCACTTGTTCGTGAACTGCATTTTCTCGTTGTTACATATCACAAGCTCCCACAGTTACACGTTAAATATTTTCTACAATACTAAACCTTTTTATTTATGCATTGTATAAAGATTTTGTTTGTTAGTATGTTAAAATATGCACAAAAACTATGTTAAAATATGCAAAAATATTTTTGTTTGTTTGTTTGTCTGTTTGTGTGTTTGTTTGTTTGTGTACATCAATGTTTCCATTCATTTCAAAAACGGTTTGACCGATTTTGATGCACTTTTTTGTATAATGTTTGGTATTCCATGGCAATGGTTCTTAGACAGTAGTTACGAATATTGCTTCGCCAGGGGGCGCCACAAAAACATTTACAGTGCAAACGAATTGCAAAACATTTCAAAATATTTATAAACGCGTCGCGGCACAATACTGTAGGTTAGGCTTATGTTAGGCGATCTACAATAAACTATTAAAATAATTAAAAGTAGATGACTTAGTATATAGGGTCACTACGAGAATATTTCGTCTTCAAAATAATTTATCAATCTGGGTGCCTTCAGTGGATAGTGGACAGTGGATAGGCATTTTCTAGGCAAGCGCGCTACAAGCTAGACCCAAGCCTATGTACAATAAAAAAATAATGAATTTTTTTCAGCCGCTCCTGTTCTCGGGGAACACGTTTCAACAATGCTCTGTCGCATAAGAAGATATAAATCGTTGAACAACGGGTTTGCAGTCAAAGATAAATTGGTTAAATTTATGCCGTTCGCGTTAAAATTCTTCTTCACGAATATAAAAGAAGAAGAACAAGGAGTGATCTATTTAGTGATTCAAGCTACACCGTTGTTTTCTGCATTTAAAAGTGAGTTAATTTGTCTAATTAATCCTACTCCTACTACATAATATTATAAACGCGAATGTTTGTAAGTATATAGATGGATCTTTGTTATTCTTTCACGCCGCAACTACTGAAGCGATTGGCTGAAATTTGGAACATAGATAGCTTATAGCCTGGATTAACACATAGGTGTTACTTTTTATAAACGCGAAAGTTTGTAAGTGTGGATGGACATTTGTGACTCTTTCACGTCGCAACTACTGAACCGATTTGGCTATGGAACATAGATATACCTTATAGCCCAGATTAACATATAGGCTATTTTTATCCCGGAAAAATCAATCGTACCCACGGGATTATCGAAAAACCGAAATTTACGCGGGTGGAGCCGCGGGCAACAGCTAGTTTATTATAATATAAGTAGCCTACGAGTTTAGATTTATGGTCAATACCTAGTCAAATTTATAAATCTTTAAAATTTAATTTCAAATTTCGCAACTACTGAACCGATTTGGCTATGGAACATAGATATACCTTATAGCCCAGATTAACATATAGGCTATTTTTATCCCGGAAAAATCAATCGTACCCACGGGATTATCGAAAAACCGATATTCACGCGGGTGGAGCCGCGGGCAACAGCTAGTTTATTATAATATAAGTAGCCTACGAGTTTAGATTTATGGTCAATAGTCAAATTTATAAATGGTCATTGGTCTCATGTTAAGCTTAGCTTTCTCAACTAAGCAATAGATTCGAAATCCAAGGACCTTGGATTTAGAAAACGTTTGTAACGTTTTATAATATTGAATAATAATTATAGAATTCAGATACTTGTGGCAGAGATATCACACTATATTATAGAGCGTCACAATAAACATTCATTTAGCAAATGATTTTTTTCATTTCTTACAAAATTGGTTGGATCGATTTGGATATTGTTTTCTTAGATAGTTGTTACGGTGATTTAGCACCAAAGGGCACCACGATTGACATTTATATTGAAAAAAAAGTTTCCATTGATTGCATAAAATGCTGGAGCAATTTAGATATGTCTTTCTGATTTAAATGTGTAACTTATTTGCTATGATTTGCTTAGTCGAAATGTTTGACCGCTTGCCAAGGAGTTATACAATTAAATCTGCATTGCATCATCAATGGGTCTTATTACATTTATATTCTTAATAAGATTAAATTTAATGACTCCTTTTAAGTTAAGTGAAAACAGATGCTGAAGCTCTTGAATTAAAATTTTACTTGATTTTCAGTTCCCAACGAAGTGATAGTGAACCCTGTGCCATTTGTTATAAGGCATTCAGCAAGTGGGAAACTGGATTACATTGACCAAGAATCAGTCCCATACCTCGGGTATCTACCACAAGATGTTGTAGAAAAAGACGCGTTGCAACTCTACCATGTTAGTGATCTTATGTATTTGCGACTGGTTTATGAAACTGTCGTGAAAGAAGGCGGATTACATCGCTCCGAGCCTTACAGGTGAGTACTTTTTATATAACTTTATTTCAGCGATACATTTATATTTTACTGTGCATATTTTTCCATTATCAAAGTCATATAATTTATTACACACACAATTTAGTAACTGAAAAAAAAAACAAAGTCATGTCTTAAGCTGATGTGTATATATTTTTTTATGTATGATCATGTCCATTGTCCACGCATAACTTTTTACGGATTTTGAACTTTTTTTATTGATATACATCAAAGTTAGTTCAATGTGGAAAAAAGTCTTAACTACCCTTTAGAATATCTTTTTTACAATATTGCTATATAGTGCTTACTCCTGCAGAATTGCATAAAAATAAAGCTTTATTTAAAGTCAAGGTTTTATTTTTAGTTTTTTTTCCTGGATTGAACGAATGTGAATAATGAAAATCTTATACAAGACATTATTCGATACCCTGTTTTCTGTAGGGATCTTAATATAAAACTTTATTAGCAACGACCAATATCTGTGTCATATATGATGTAAATATGCCTGTTCTGCGTGGATGCTCAATATTACATGAAATGAAAAAATATATATTGTATATTACTATGAACAGCAATTGTTGCACTATATGCGAATATAATGTATGAATAATTTTCAGCGACTGTGTGATGCTCTTTACTATATTGCTCATGATTTTAATTTAAAGCGAATGTGTATATTTTAAAGCATTACAAGCTAACCCGGCAAATGTTATTTTGCCATTAGGAATATAAAAATTGCTTAGGACCTACTCTCAGACCTATCGAACTTACACTGGAAATTTCATAACAATCGGTCGAGCCGTTTTGGAGGAGTTTGGTAACAAAAATACGAGAATTTTATATATTAGAAAAAAGAAAGAAGGCTGGCTGAGTGAGCAAAGGTTGTTTTGTTATTTATGGGTATGAAAAATAGTTTATGATCTCAGACCGATCGTATGAATCAAAAAATTTTAAGAAAATCGGTCTAGCCGTTTTGGAGGAGTTTGGTTACAAATACGACACGAGAATTTTTTATATTAGACTAGCTGAGCGAGCAAACGTTGTTTTGCTTTTCATGGGTATGGAATATAGGTTCCGATTTCAGACCAAGCGAACGTAGACAATAATTTCATAATAATCGGTCCAGCCGTTTTGGAGGAGTTAACTTACAAACACTATGACACGAGAATTTTATATATTAGACTAGCTGAGCGGGCAAACGTTGTTTTGCTATTTTAGGGTATGAAAAAAAGTTTACGATCTCAGACCGATCGTATGAATAAAAAAATTTTAAGAAAATCGGTCTAGCCGTTTTGGAGGAGTTTAGTTACAAATACGAGTCGAGAATTTTATAAATTAGACTAGCTGAGCGAGCAAACGTTGTTTTGCTATTTATGGGTATGAAAAATAGTTAACGTTCTCAGACCGAACGAACGTAGACAAAAAATTACATAATAATCGGTCAAGCCGTTTCGGAAGAGTTTGGTTATAAAACACGACACGAGAATTTTATATATTAGACTAGCTGAGCGAGCAAACGTTGTTTTGCTATTTTAGCGTATGAAAAATAGTTTACGATCTCAGTCCGATCGTATGAATCAAAAAATTTTAAGAAAATCGGTTTAGCGGTTTTGGAGGAGTTTAGTTACAAATACGACACGAGAATTTTATATATTAGACTAGCTGAGCGAGCAGACGTTGTTTTGCTATTTATGGGTATGGAATAGGTATAGGTTCCGATTTCAGACCGAGCGAACGTAGACAATAATTTCATAAGAATCGGTCCAGCCGTATTGGAGGAGTTAACTTGGAAACACTATGACACGAGAATTTTACATATTAGACTAGCTGAGCGAGCAGACGTTGTTTTGCTATTTATGCGTATGGAATATAGGTTCCGATTTCAGATCGAGCGAACGTAGACAATAATTTCATAAGAATCGGTCCAGCCGTATTGGAGGAGTTAACTTGGAAACACTATGATACGAGAATTTTATATATTAGACTAGCTGAGCGAGCAGACGTTGTTTTGCTATTTATGGGTATGGAATAGGTATAGGTTCCGATTTCAGACCGAGCGAACGTAGACAATAATTTCATAAGAATCGGTCCAGCCGTAGCCCGTATTGGAGGAGTTAACTTGGAAACACTATGACACGAGAATTTTATATATTAGACTAGCTGAGCGAGCAGACGTTGTTTTGCTATTTATGGGTATGGAATATAGGTTCCGATTTCAGACCGAGCGAACGTAGACAATAATTTCATAAGAATCGGTCCAGCCGTATTGGAGGAGTTAACTTGGAAACACTATGATACGAGAATTTTATATATTAGACTAGCTGAGCGAGCAGACGTTGTTTTGCTATTTATGGGTATGGAATAGGTATAGGTTCCGATTTCAGACCGAGCGAACGTAGACAATAATTTCATAAGAATCGGTACAGCCGTTTTGGAGGAGTTAACTTACAAACACTATGACACGTGAATTTTATATATTAGACTAGCTGAGCGAGCAAACGTTGTTTTGCTATTTTAGCGTATGAAAAATAGTTTACGATCTCAGACCGATCGTATGAATCAAAAAATTTTAAGAAAATCGGTCTAGCCGTTTTGGAGGAGTTTAGTTACAAATACGAGTCGATAATTTTATATATTAGACTAGCTGAGCGGGCAAACGTTGTTTTGCTATTTTAGCGTATGAAAAATAGTTTACGATCTCAGTCCGATCGTATGAATCAAAAAATTTTAAGAAAATCGGTTTAGCGGTTTTGGAGGAGTTTAGTTACAAATACGACACGAGAATTTTATATATTAGACTAGCTGAGCGAGCAGACGTTGTTTTGCTATTTATGGGTATGGAATAGGTATAGGTTCCGATTTCAGACCGAGCGAACGTAGACAATAATTTCATAAGAATCGGTCCAGCCGTAGCCCGTATTGGAGGAGTTAACTTGGAAACACTATGACACGAGAATTTTATATATTAGACTAGCTGAGCGAGCAGACGTTGTTTTGCTATTTATGGGTATGGAATATAGGTTCCGATTTCAGACCGAGCGAACGTAGACAATAATTTCATAAGAATCGGTCCAGCCGTATTGGAGGAGTTAACTTGGAAACACTATGATACGAGAATTTTATATATTAGACTAGCTGAGCGAGCAGACGTTGTTTTGCTATTTATGGGTATGGAATAGGTATAGGTTCCGATTTCAGACCGAGCGAACGTAGACAATAATTTCATAAGAATCGGTACAGCCGTTTTGGAGGAGTTAACTTACAAACACTATGACACGAGAATTTTATATATTAGACTAGCTGAGCGGGCAAACGTTGTTTTGCTATTTTAGGGTATGAAAAATAGTTTACGATCTCAGACCGATCGTATGAATCAAAAAATTTTAAGAAAATCGGTCTAGCCGTTTTGGAGGAGTTTGGTTACAAATGCGACACGAGAATTTTATATATTAGACTAGCTGAGCGAGCAAACGTTGTTTTGCTATTTATGGGTATGGAATATAGGTTCCGATTTCAGACCGAGCGAACGTAGAAAATAATTTCATAAGAATCGGTCCAGCCGTTTTGGAGGAGTTAACTTACAAACACTATGACACGAGAATTTATAATTAGACTAGCTTAGCGCGCAAACGTTGTTTTTTTATTTATGTATAAGAAAAATAGTTTTCGATCTCAGATCGAACGAACGTGATCAAAAATATTCTTAAGAATCGGTCAAGTCGTTTTGGAGGAGGAGTTTGCTTACAAACACTATGCGACGAGAATTTTAAATTGATTATATTCGTACTGCACGCGAATTTGTTTATTTTACAAGACGTCTTAAATTACTTTTTTACCCATGACGGAACGGAGTACGGGTATATGAGTTTAGGGTGAGAGACCGTTTGTACATTACTCTATTAAAAATATTTTATGTTTGTTTGTATGTTAAATTGTTCAAAAAAACCAATGATGCAAAAATATTTTTGTTTGTTTGTGCACATCGATGTTCCCATTTATTTCAAAAACGGCTTGACCGATTTAGATGCAGTTTTCTGTATAATGTTTGGTATTCAGCGGCAATGGTTCTTAGATAATTGTTACGAACATCGATCACCAGGGGGCGCCATAAAAAACATTTACGGTGGAAACGAATGTTCTCAATTATTACAAAAACAACTCAACCGATTTGGATACAGTTTTGTATAAAATATTAGTGAGTCATTGGCAATGCTTTGGAGATAAATAATTGTTCTAGTGATTGAACAGCAGGGGCGCCACAATAAACGTATCTTTATGACTTGGAAGGGAAATTTTTCTAGTTGTGTTAGGGGTTGGATTTGTTTTAACTAGTCTCAAACATTAAATTTGGTGACGAGGGTCTGAATCATCAGGACATGAATGCATCAGCAACATGGGCCTGATTAGCGATGCTTAATAATTATAACTGGCAAATAAATCGAGTTTAGTCTCATTTGATTTGGTTAAACTATTCTAACACATTAAGCTTGGTGGCGAGGATTAATGAATGAATGTGGCGTATTTACCCTAGGGGCAAGAGGGCCATGGCCCAGGGCGTCAGCCTCATAAGGGCGGCGCTAGACGCACCTCGCTCAGCTTTTTTTACTTTATTAAAAGAAATTCTCTGTTTAATGTGTTATCTTTCTAGTACACAAGGTGGGATTCGTATGTTTAACTAGGCTCCAATAATAAATTTGCTGACATGGGTCAGATGATGCCTTCACACGCTGCTTAGAGGAGCTAATGGCTAGTTTGAAGATTAATTTTCATTTTTTTTATAATAATATCATTTAAATTACAGTAATATAGTAATCGAAAAACTATAAAACAAGTGGAAAATTTAAACAATTTAAAACACCCACGACTTTTGCAGACTTGTAATTGAAAAAAGATATTTTTTTAATATCCGACTAAAGGAAAGTTTGGGTGTTTTAAATTTTTTAATTTTCCACTTGTATTATGTCCTGTGAGTGCCAAATAGGATGTGAAAATTCTAGAAATCCATATGTTACCTACTCAATAAAACATGTTTGATTGTGTTGATATCTGCATCGGTTATTATTCTTCAGGATGATGGTACAAAATGGAGATTACTTGAAGCTAGAGACTGAATGGTCCTCTTTTACAAATCCGTGGTCCAGAAAACTCGAGTTCGTAATTGGAAAACATTACATATTAGAGGTCGGTGGTTAAAAATTATTGGATATTAATTCATTAAATGGAGGTTAAAAATTGATTGATAAGAAGTTTGTAAATCATTGAAATCACTTGTGGAATGAAGATTTATCTTTTTTCTTACCTTCTAGGGTCCAGCAAATCCTGACGTTTTCCAGACACCAGAACCTGAAAAAGTAACTTATGCATCAAAAGAGGAAGAAGCCAAAGCTCAATTAATACGAGAACATATGGTCCGAATTATGAATGAGGTTTGATTTTTTGAAATAATATCATTTAGGTTGTAGTTTTAATTGTAATTCAATTACATCAAACTCCATGCGAATCGAATGTGAATGAATGAATGAATACTTTATTGCACATTACAAAAAAGAAAAACATAACAAACAAGAAATCATACAAAAACATAATGCGCAAAAGGCGGTCTTATTGCCATAGGCAATCTCTTCCAGACAACCTTTTCTCTTTGGTGAGAAATACAAAGGAGTAAAGTGGGTTAGTGCAAAATGATAAAATGATGATGAGGGTTAATAATAATATCATGTTTAATATTTAGAATGTGATACTTTTTACCTTGTTCACCCCTCCGTCAGAGGAAACGAAGGGGTTATGTGGGGTTTGCGCCCACTAAAACCTGTCGCTTGCAACGCCGGACCTCGTTAGCAGAAGTACGGGATTCATAATACAGTAATACTGCTTCACGGCATGTGATGTCTATAGATACTCGTCGGACTTACTTTTACCAGTCTTTATTTAAAAAATGTATTTGATTCTAATCAAAACACATTTTAAGGTACTGACAAAACCAGCAGAAGTAGCTAAGCAGCAGATGAGCAAACGCTGTCAGGACTTAGCGACGTTTGTGGAAAGTCTGATGGATGACACTCCAGTGCCTGAAGACGAACTCCGCGTTGAAATACAAGACCCGGATTACAGCTATTTTGTAAGTCTTTTCGTGTTTTTCACATGTATTTCATCATTCACCCATTTTCAGATTATCTTATTCACCTATTTTCACTTTTTGGCGATAGGATGAGTGAGATGCCCATTTAATTTATAATATTAATTTATATTTTGTAGGTTTTCACATAATATTCTTGTAGGAATTTACATGTACAACAAAACAGAAATAAACTAGTTTAAAATCGCGGGCACGGCGCCGGCCGCTGTCCATAATTAAAATTATGATATTCTGCCCAGATATCCAACGCTTAGGAAATCATTTGGTTCGTGATTCAAAACTAGTGCGCGATGAAACGTCGATAATGGTTCATTGGACGCACATGCTTTCATTCAAAAAGCGATAACGTTTTCCTAACCGTAAATGTAGTCCGATTTTCATAATTTTTGGATAGGTTGCAGATACAATGAAGTATACCTATTATGTTTTACTTTTAAGAAATATTACTCACATTAAAAGTTATTTGAGTCTAAATATCCACATTTTTGACCTAAAAACTTGCTCGAGTATTTTAATTTAAATAAACTAAAATACTAAAAAAATAAAAGGTACAAGCCTAAATTAAGGTGTACTGAATCTAATGAAACCAAAATTGTCCAATTTGGTAAACGTTTGGGGGGTTAAAACTTTATCATCCAAAGTTATATTTCACGAATAAAACGTAGGCCTAGCTCTGGTCTTGCAACTCTCTCTATACGGGCATAGATATTCGCCACCTATTAAACACCTAGAATCTAGATAGATATTTAAAACACCTAATTAGATATTAAACACCTATTCGCGTTCTGCTAAGTTAGTATACAATAGCCGCAAGTGGAGAGTCGCCACATACTAAGTGAACTGTGAATTTCTTCTGTGAAGCTAACATAATACATATCAACCCCTTTTTATGTCACACCTGCTATTCACGGGTCTCTTCGAATCAATGAGTGTTTCGGATATATATATATCCCACAATGCCTCTATAGTCTAATCAATAATTCGCTGGAGTAAATTGACATTTCCAGTATTAAAAGTTTTAATCAAAGGAAAATAGGGTTCCATCAATAACTCACTCACTACTACATCGTGATATTATACGCACATTATTTAATAACTGGGGAATTTTACAATTGTATGTTACGAAAATGATTTGAATGACCGATTTCGGTCCACGCGGTTCACAGATGCGTATTTTTTGACGTCGCGCTGGTTGGGTTGACAAATAATATGACAATCTAACTATACAGTTTAATGAATTGTTTATAGTTATTACCGGTTGACACTTACATAGTATATTATGTGTATATTATAATGTCTTTAAAGAATTATTATAAATGTTAGAAATATTTTCTATAACGTTTGTATCTGTGAACTGAATCACTACTTAAATGGAACATTACTATATATACACTTTCCATTTCGTTTATTTTCTGTTTGACACTAGAGAGATAAAGGTAAACTTTACCTTTATCTTTCTCTGGTTCGTCGCTATTGCTATATCGGTTTCATGTGTCAAAGAGAAAATAAACGAATGGAAAGAGTAGGTATAGTAGGAATAAATATGACAACATTATTTAACAAACTGATATTATTAGCAACTGTCAGTGTACTCCACTGAACTATTAATTACACTTTAGCTTTTTTTTATTTAAGATAGGCTTGCGCTTGACGACAATCATGCCTGATGGAAAGCAATGATGAGGTCTAGGATGGAGCGCGCTTGCCTAGAAAATGCCTATTCACTCTTCTCTTGAAGGCACCTAGATTGTACTTGGCTGGAAACACGGAGGCAGGAAGGGCGGGTTGTGCAGGCTGGGTACATATTTGATAGCATTGTGGTGAACTTCAGGAATGTAGGTTTCTTCAGAATATTTTCCTTCAGTAGAGAGGTTAGTCACCTATGAGAAGACGGATGTAGGTACGTATATAGTTGGATTTTTGGATAATAATGATGTTCTGTGTTTACAGGAGCATGATTCGGTGTTGTTAGGCGGTATTTCCCCTCACCACGATTACAATGATAGTGACACGAGCACTGAGACACCCCTGAGCTACAACCAACTTAATTATAATGAAAATCTTCAAAGGTGACCATATTTCTTTGTGTATATTATGGGTAGACTTTCTGGAGTTTCAAACTTTTCCAATTTTCTTAGTAACATGACAATTGCGTAATCACTCGGTGTTTCTTTCACTGGTGTGACGAAATACCTGTTTGGCAAATCGGACGTTTTAGAAAATAACCAATTGAAAAAATATGTTTGGGTCGTGGGTTAAATTTTGTACCAAAATCAATGTGATATATTTGGTTTACAAATAGGTTTATGACATCGTTCGGCATCCTCATATAGATTAAAAATAAGCAACCGTAAAATGACTTATTGTTAAATATATTAATACACACACGTCCCGCGAGAATGATTGATTTTTCCGAAATAAAAACAGTTCCCGTACCTCAACCTTTTTAGCTACTTCTAAAGAAGTTTACTATAGCTATAGATTGCGACAGATCCAAAGCCAAATCGGTTCAGTATCGGCATATGATATGTGTGAGTAGGTAAGTCTCTGCCTGACTACAAATCGACAAAAGGAATATTTTACAATGATGTATTTCTGTTTCAGATATTTTGACAGCCACAAACCTTTCAACAACGATGAGAACAATACTTTAGCCATTTGCAATTTTGCGCACACAATGGATTCGCAAGAAATTGCAGCCAGTAGCAGGTACGAGTTGCTTTCGTCATGTTCATGGGCTGAATTTTAACATTGAAGTTAACGCTTTTTTAGCAGGGATATGTTTAAACCTCAGATCACCTGAAAAACTATGTCCTGGCGGAGACATTTTTTTATCTTTTAGTTTCACTGCTGAAATATGAGTAGATAAGTTTTAAAGCGTTACCGAGAAATTATCCGAGTCCAAGGTGTTTCGGCCCTACCGATTATTATTAGCTTAAAGATTAGATTTAAGCGAAAAACTAAATAAAATTAGATATTTCGCACCCGAATGGTATCCATCCCCCCTACGGGCGCATTACAACTTATAACCTAGTTTTCTATAATAATGCATATTCTTCAAATCAGATTGGATGTTTTGCGCGCAATGTAACAAATATAAGGACGCAAATTTTCTTTTCACTGCGAGTAATAAATGTCTTTATTATTTCAGCATTTACTCGTCCCTGCGTAACACCTCGATAGAATCAAACGAAAGAGAGAGTAATTCGGATTCGAGTACCATCGCGCTTGTCAGTACAAGCCGCGCTGGAAGTTCGCGCGGATACCAAGCCTTGAGACTAACGGAGTCACGCCTCAAGAAGTTAGTATAAGTGATGTTCCTATTCAACCACCGATAAGAAACCCCAGGATATGGGCATTAGAACGATTTACGTAAACCCTTTTCGTACAAAAACAGTAGCGCCATCTGACAAAATTCTATAGTGGCGTTACAAAATAAGCATTTTTGGCATCAATAAACTGGCGAATTTTTTTCGCGCAGCCCGCCCTGTCCAGGGTCCATGTCTATTATTCAATCCTTGATTTTCACGTTAGAAATTATTTACGTCATGTTAGAGATAGAAGATCTTCCATACCTAACTTACAAAATGCGTGTATTTAAACAAATAGAAAAGTTTTGACACATTCATTCATTAAATGCCAAGCCCAAACCATTTGATCTAGAAAGTCAAAAAAAAATCCACAGAGATTTCTTGTCCATAAATATGACACAATTTTTTATTTTTAAATATTCACTGTTGTGTTTAATGAAATAAAATTTATATATTTATGTACTTTTCTGAGGAAATGTCTCTTTTATGTCTTCTCGTGATCACTCAGGTCACCAGTCATTAATGAAAGATTCTCGAGACCATAACACTCAGGTGAAATTTCACTTACGGTCACTGTGACCTATAATACAAACTAAGAGTTAACTACACGTCTTTACTTACACGACTTTCACGAGAAAAAAGGATTTGCCCTTGATTTGCGCCTATAAAACCGCACGTGAAATCTTAGTTTAAAATTAAATTCATATCTCTTGTTGTTGATTTTTCATTGAATTGGCTTAATAAACTATTCCTTCACAGGCATAATGCCGAGATGGAGAAAGAGTTACTGAAGATGCACCGAGGTTCTCGTTCTAGCAAAAGCGAGAGAGAAAAACTCACAAATGAAAATAGACAAATGACGAGGGAACATCTGGCCCGGTGCAATGCTCTATATCAGCCGACAACCGCTGGCTTTTCTACTGAAGACCAGGTACCACTTACAAACTTTATAAGGTCAATTGTATTTAATAATTCGCAGTGATTTCCATCCCCGACATTTTTGTTGCTGCCTAGGTACTAACAGATGCCGTTGATAACATTCCCAGACCCCTTAATAGCCTGAGACCTTGAGGCTGAATCTGACCTTCCCTGGAAGTGGCTAATGTTCAGGGTTAGGCTGAGGCGAGCCCGAGCCCAGCAGGCGTTGCTTAAGGGAGCCTCCGGCACGTTCGTATGTGATCACGGAGGCTTGCAACATGATGACTGAGGATGTGTACCAAGAGGGTTTGGGTAAAAACCCCATTAAATCCAACCATCTTACAGATTGGATATCCCAATCCCAACGTGCTGGCTAAGTTCAAACAGCATTGAGAAAAAATTAAAGAATCGTTTTAGTTTTTATTCACTTGAGGTACGAAACTTAAAAATAGTACATTTCAATATAAGTGCGGAAAGTTTGTCATTTCTTTACGAGTCCCGGTTTGTTGACCCAAGCCGAAGGCGAGGGTCAACTATAAGGACGAGTAAAAATGACAATTCCGCTCGTGCATTGAACGACGTTTTTTTATACATTTGCGAAAAAAAAATTGGTTTTACGCGTTTGCCTGCTCCGTGTTTGCATGCCGTGTTCGTGTTCATGCGCTCCGGTGCCGTGTAGGAGGAAAACACAAAAGCACTAGTGCGGAAAAGAATAACTTTGCGCACGCTAAACACACATGGAAAAGTCAACTTTTTTAGCAAATGTATTAAAAATATATTTTTTTGTGCAGCCCCATGGCGTCAAGAGAGCTTCGAAGCAGGCCGAAAAATCCACTACCTCCAAACATCGCTGCTCATCACCAAGGTTACCCCGTCGCGACAGTGGTCAGAAATTCACAAACAATGCACCGATGCCTTCAGCTAGCAATAACGGTACGAGCACTACACTTCAAGTTCATATCAGTATAACTTAACTATAATTTTTAGTTTAGCTTTCATCGGTATTTGTTTTTTGTTGGTAAACATGACATTTTCTAGAAATGAATAAATTATTGCAGTACCGTCACCGTGGCCTACGGCTCCTCAAGTAAACAGCATGAATGGCTTTATACTCGGTTTGGGCATACCACAACAGATGTCAGCAATAAGCCCAATAGCTGTTGTGCCTGGTAAGTAATTTTTCTATTTTAGACTTAATTGTATGCGTCTAAATATAGTATTAATACTATTTAAAAAGTAAAATTACAAATTTTAAAAACCCCCGACACAAAAAATAAAATATAAAAAGTAACAAATAATATTTGAAACCTATTATAATAATAATTATCGTCACAATATATTATTAAGAACGTTCAGATATTTTTGAATTCAAGCGTCGTCGCATCGTCGGGGGACATATGGACACGTTAAACTTATGACACCCCTTTTGCGTCTCTCTAACGGTCCCCCGACGATGCGACGACGCTTGAATTCAAACATATCTGAACGTTCTTAATAATATATTGTGACGATAATTATTATTATAATAGGTTTAAAATATTATTTGTTACTTTTTATATTTTATTTTTTGTGTCGGGGGTTTTTAAAATTTGTAATTTTACTTTTATTTTGTCCTTTTTAAAGTAGGTAATAAGGTATTAAATATAGGGAAGGTATTAATAGTGATAAGTAAGTAACTTAGTTAGTTACTGGATATAATATTAGTTTTCATTTAGTAGATTAAGTTTTACCTTCCTACTCGTATGTGTAGGTTAAATATTAGGTAGGTATTTGTTTTTCGTATTAGTTTAAGCAATTTAGGTATGCCTATGGGAACGATAGGACATATGGAAGGTAGTCAGATCCCCTCATCAACTATTAAGAGCTGATGATCATCAAACGGCAAATCAGGACATGCTTACCTTACCATATACTTTCAATATCATTGAAGTAACACAATACCAAATTTCGAATCGATAGGATATATGGAAGGTAGTCAGATCCCCTCATCAACTATTAAAGTGCTGATGATCATCAAACGGCAAATCAGGACATGCTTACCTTACCATATACTTTCAATATCATTGAAGTAACACAATACCAAATTTCGAATCGATAGGATATATGGAAGGTAGTCAGATCCCCTCATCAACTACTAAAGAGCTGATCTTCTTCAAACGGCTGATCAGGTCATGATTACCTTACCATATACTTTCAATATCATTGAAATAACACGGTACCAAGTTTCGAAACGATAGGACATATGGAAGGTAGTCAGATCCCCTCATCAACTATTAAAGAGCTGATCTTCTTCAAACGGCTGATCAGGTCATGATTATCTTACCATACGCTTTTAATACCATTGAAATAACACGGTACCAAGTTTCGAAACGATAGGACATATATGGAAGGTAGTCAGATCCTCTCATCAACTATTAAAGAGCTGATCTTCTTCAAACGGCTGATCAGGTCAAGATTAGCTTACCATACGCTTTTAATACCATTGAAATAACACGGTACCAAGTTTCGAAACGATAGGACATATGGAAGGTAGTCAGATCCCCTCATCAACTATTAAAGAGCTGATGATCTTCAAACGGCAAATCAGGTCATGGTTACCTTACCATATACTTTCAATGTCATTGAAGCTACACGGTACCAAATTTCGAATCGATCGGACATAAAGAAGTTAGTCAGATCCCCTCATCAACTAGAAAATAGCTGATAATCTTCAAACAGCTGAACAGATTTTCATGAAACATGGCTAAGAACACTCGGGTTAAAATTATCTATGACACAAAATAAACTTCATGAAAATCGGTCCATCCGTTTGGGCGCTACGCTACCACAGACAGATACACAGATACACAGACACGTTAAACTTATAACACCCCTTTTGCGTCGGGGGTTAAAAAGAAAGGAGTTTACCCCTTTCCTCAGGTACCGTTCAGAAAGAAATATATTTTTAAACGAATTTTATTTAGAGACCTTTTTTATACATGATGTACTTGATGCGATCTCACCGGATGGTAAGTACTAATTTGGAAGGAATAAGTATCCCCTAACGGTGCTTACACAGCATCGCGCCGGTATGCTAAATTGCTTGGCAGGCTGTTTTTGCTGTTAGGGTGGTAACTAGACACGACCGAAGCTTTCCATCAGACAAGACCTGTGCCAAATTAGAAACTATAAAATTCTAAAGTAACCTGTGACGGGATTCGAACCGTGACCTTCCACACGCCTGCGAGACATACGAGCACTGGATGCCAATACCATCGTTATAGTAACTAGCTTATTGATATTGAATGGAAGCATTCGTTATTTTGCGGAAATCCATAATTAGCAGGACAGATTAACTTGTTTTGCTATAATCCGCTACTTGAAAAGAGTATGTGTGTTCAAATATGCAGGAACTCCGCCCACATGAAACACCATACACAATTCTTCCAACAATTTCTTCGACGCACGGTTCGTCCCAACACCGGGACATTCTCAGGAAATGTTGAGTTCACAATGCGGAGGTGTTTCATGTGGGCGGTGTTCCTACATATTTGAACATACAGATTCTGTTTAAGTAGCGGAAGGATTTTCTCTCCTAGCTTAGGAATGTAGATGTTATTATTACTTCATTCTAGGTGTCATACCAATGTATTATGCTCCAACGTTTACCCATCCTGTACCACCTGGACCTGATGCACAGGCGTCAACATCTCATTCTCACTATCATAGATACTCAAGTAAGTTTGATCCTTAATATTCAAAACGGACTTAATATTTATGAGTAGGAACACAAACGTTACCTACGTTATCGCTATAACGTTTTGTATGAAAGCTTACCCTAGACTATTTTTCCATATTGTCACATTAGGTAGATATATTATATTTTCCTAATTCGAGTATTTTAACAGACAGCTCATGCCTTTAAAACTTATAGTCAACTAGCGTGGTTTATTTATGCTAAAGCTGCAAAATAGTATCTATAGGTATAATTTAATAATTTCACTATTACAGATACAAACAACATAAATCCCTATAATATGAATCAAGGTCAAATGAACGAATCTAACCTTGTGTTTCAAATTAACCCCGTACCTTCTGCGAGTGCAAACGCTACGAGAACCAATCCGTATACCATGCCATCTAACCAGAATCAGCCACTACATCAGAATCATCAAAGTGAGTATTTCAGTATACTGTATAGGAGTATTGAATTGCCCCTGCAGTAGGGTTAGTTCAGGTTTTTGTGCAGATTTCGAGTCGGCTCGCTTCGCACAAACGAACCTAATTCCTCCATACATTTACAGCCAGCGCCATCTATTGACAGCCAAGTACAAAAACTTGCAAACCCTACAGACCCTGGCTCTCATCTGGAGATCAGGGATTCGAAGTTCGGGCTCACTTTGCAGCACTATACCATATGTTCCATCCATGCTTTTTTAGGGTTATAAAAAATAAAAACCAATATGCTGAGACTATTTGCGTCCGTCAGTCAGTCACACTTGACTATTTCAGTAACTATTAAAGTTATCGACCTGGGATATAGGTAACAGTGGCCCAACGTCATTGCAATCATAAAAAATTGAAAAATCACAAACACGCATAAATAGACTTGCTTACTTAAAAACCCATGAGGTGGGGAGAATTATTTTGAAGTTTACAAGTAAATCTTTGTGTAAAGTTGTGTTATTACTATTTATGTATTTTTGACCTGTGTAGTACAACGAATATTTAATTATTTTTCAGTGCAATGTATGATGTTAGGCCAGCCACTATACGGATCTCCCTTCATATACTCCGCGCTCAATCCACAAATGTCATTAACACTACAAAACAGTTTTATGCCACGAACAACACCGGTTACGCAATTATCAGGATCTTCGAGACCTACGTTTGAAGAGGTGAACTATTTACATTTTAATTTACGGTTTAAATTCAGATTATCAATATTAAAGAAAAAAAGTCCAAAGATGGTATCAAGTTTTCTCGCGATTTAAAACCAAAATATTCTAGTGTTTTATTAAGAACAATTGGCACTAATTAATTTGTTTTTCCAATCCAGAATGTATTATTGTTAGAGTTAATGTAAGGACCGCAGGCTACAAAATAACTTATGGATTTGATTGAGTCGGTACCGGATTCCAAAGATCCATCGTCAATGTCCTTTTGAAGACTCTTTACATTATTAAGAAAAAAATCCTCGCCCCGAATGACTTGGTATACCTATAGATGTGTGGACCAAACCCCAGGATTAGATTCATTATTATTTAATGCAGAATTTAACCCACCGAAACAGCAACTTCGAAATCTGATAATTATGGCGCATTAATTTCAGAATAGCCCTTTCGTGGTTATGAATTGGGTACTATTATTAGTGTTGGCACCAAATTGGTTCAAATCGACTCTGGGTAAATTCTGAGCTATCTTTTTTTAATGAGTATATAATAATTTTCTTTTTACTTTTTCAGCAGAGCGGCGACGCTTCGTCAAATGAGAAGAGAAAATCCCCGCTCGATAATAGTGACAATACTAATGACAAAACTGATGGGGAATCAAGCTACTCGTCCTTCTATTCATCTTTCTTCAAGACCAATTCCAGTAACAACGAGGACAGTGACTCAAAAAATAAAGAAGATAATAAAAAATCATCAAGTAAAGTAAGTATCGATAAAACTTCAATGTAACTATTGTTGTTGAAAGTACCCTATTATTTAACATACCATTCGTTTGTTATACAATAATTTCAGTCCGGGTATAATACTAGCCCAAGCACTTCCTCGAATAGTTTCGCTGCAATTAGGACTTATACCGCTAATGAAAGGAGAGGCCCTATAAAAAAAATGGAACCACCACAACCACAAGTGAGTCTCCAAATCAACGTGTGTCACACACTATCGTGTGTGTATGTCTGTATATGTATGCATGTATTTCTGTGGTATCCCGGTTCGTAATGTACATATGTAAAATAATACACACGCATCTGGAAATTGTAACAACAACTTCGTTACAAGTTTTAAAGTGCCCTATTATTTGAGTTACATTTCGTTGGCTATACAACAATTTCAGTAAAGTAGAAATAATTTCAATACCAGAGCAAGCACGTCTTTGCATAATTTCATTTGATATAGAACTTATTTTCCTCATGACGCTGGAAAAAATAACTATAAAGTTTGGAAAAATTGAGTGTAAATAGTACATTTCGATATAAGTGCGGAAAATTTGTCATTTGTTGACGAATGCCGGCTTGTTGATTCAAGCCTAAGGCGCGGGTCTCTCAGGAATTACTGATCCGAATTGAAAAAGTCTTTATACGTCGGATAGTGCATTTATCGAAATAGGCTGTATAATATCACAATATGACCAACAGGAACAGAGCATCAACGAGAAATGATCCAAAAGCGGGAAAAATTACCCCTTTTTTAGAGTTTCAGTTGCGTGCTCTGAATTAACAGTTAAAAGTTACGCAAAAAACATGTATGACGGTTTTTTTTTTAGTAAAAGTTCTAAAAAAGTCCGGGAAGTCACGTCTATCTTTTGAGATTGATTCATTACAGCGGGATATGTAAGAACCGAAATTCATGAGGGTGAAACCGTGCGCAATAGCTATATTTATATTAGTTTTTTCTGTAAACAGTAATAGTAATTGTGTAGTTTTATACAAAAATTTTGAACAGTAAACTTTTTGATTGAAAACCTCTTCTAAGCATTTGGATCTCATTTCCGGAAGGAAAACAAAGAAGTATAAGTGCGGAAAATAGTAACTTTCCGCACGCTAAACACACATGGAAATGTCTGTTTTTTGAGCAAATGTATATGTATTTATGAATGTGTGACTTGTATGTGCAATGTGCATGCATTTCTAATTGTGCATAGGTATTTATATTCGCATATGTATGTGGCGTTGTGGTTCTCTTGTAAATAGCATCGAATGCGAATTTAACGAGTTCGTGGGCACTGTTAGGCAAAGATAATTTCAGCTCTTTCCTTAGTCAACAGATAGGAATGTCATATCATTCTACAACAGATGTTATTGTAACTTGCCTAGTATTCCTAAAAATTGAATTAAGATTAAAATGCATGCGAAATTGTAAAATTGACAATCTTTTACAGGTATGTGTAACTTCAGAACTAATGTACAAGTATCAAATTGTGGCAAAGAATGTTGATGAGGTACTGACTAATGATATGGAAAAATTGAAAACTTTGAAACAAGTAAGTTCAAAATCTGTAACTGGTGCAGACCAGGGGCCGTATCACCATCTCATCAGTATTATTGTAATTTTTTTGTTTCACATTTTCATACAATGTCAGCATGAACGTTTTAAAACAATATTACAATAATACTGCTATAAGATATGGTGGTACGGCCCCAGGACTGCAGTTCCAGCTATATTGACATATTCCGTTACGATTGATGGAATTGAAGTGGGAAAATGCGTGGAAGTCACGTTATCAATTTGGCGATCATATTATTGATATGATTTTTTACCTTCCTATTTCCATCGTCATATGGCAGAGCTCCGGAACATGGTGCCGGTAGTTATATATTTTTAAGTTGCTACGTAAGCAGTCGTGTTTTTTATTTTTTTGAGGGTCCCGTACCCAAAGGGCAAAAATGGGCCCTATTACTAAGACTTCGCTGTCCGTCCGTCCGTCTGTCGCCAGGCAGTACCTCTTGAACCGTGACAGCTACAGTCTTGAAATTTTCAGAGATGATGTTTTTCTGTTGCCGCTATAACAACAAATACCTACTAAAAATAGAATAACAGGGAGTTTTCGAATTTGGTGGGTGGGGAGGTGTTTTGGTTGGAATTGATTTTGATAGTTCGGAGCCCTCAGTGCGCGAGTCCGACTCGCACTTGGACAATTCATTTTGTTGTACCACAAAATGATCACATGCTTATTGTCTTGACTTTTAGCCTGCGCTAGTCAATGAGCAGCTCGACCAACTGTACTTGGATCTCCAATTAGAAGGTGTCGCATCAAGGCTCACTTTGGAGGAAGGAATTACCAGTTCGAGCAGCTCCGGTGAAGAAACCGCTCCTAAAACATCTACGGTATGTAAAGTTTTATGTTTCCAAGCTTTTATTTAGTTTCACTTGTCCCGAAGTTTCCGGACTGGCGGAGGAGAACCTCCACCATGTCTCTTGGATGCTCCTTAATAAGGAGTTCTTATACCTATGAGGACCTCCGTTGCGTACTGCTGGATGGGATCGTTCTCGAAGTTTCTGGCCCAGTTTTTTAACAGGAGCTCGTGCCAGCTTCGGAAAGCTACGGGAGTTCACGCACGCATAGAATAAGAGGCGAAGCGGCTTAGATTGACACAGAGAATTTATGCTGCGGACAGCGACGGCGCGAGGCAAGTCCGCCTTTGTATCGTCCTAGAGTGAGCACATAGGGACAAGAAGCGAGAGGAAACACTTTGTAGGGAGTCAAGAAGGCGCCCTGGGAACACGCCAAGAGCAAATACCGAACGGGCGCCCTCTCGCGATTCGGCCCCCATAACCTCGAGATTGATTGGGCCATGTGATGGGTGGTGGAGTGTTGTCCCTATGTCCCGAAGTTTGTTTGTTATCAAATCGTGCTAGTTAAAGATCCATTACCCAGTTACCGATTGCGCTCAAGTTTTGTATGCATGTGTAAACCGGATGACAATGCAAAATTATTATGACATGGAGCTGATCTGATAATGGAACCGAAAAGTGGCCATAAGAATAAACCCCATCGTGTTTGGACTCGTTTTGATTCTTCATCATGAGTACTTAGGTGCTAGATGGTGACCAGGGTCTGGTGCTGAGAAGAACACGGATAAAACGTATAAATGATATTCTTCTGATTCTAATTTAATAGTACTAGTAACTGGAATGTTTTGATATTCACTGTCAGTCCAAAGTTCTTAAAATAAGACTATTGCAGTCAGTGCAAGATGAAAAGCATCGCCTGATATTTAAATAATAAATAAATAAGTATATCAGGAAATAGCACACATAGAATCTAGCCCCAAAGTAACTTTTTTACATACATTTTATTTTCCTAGAATATTTTGGTTTTGGTTATGAAAAAACTTGATACCGTCTTTGATCAATCTCCTTTAGATTAAAGACCCAGAATACATGAGACGTTTAAAATCTTTAATAGTTTTTAAACTTTAGGTCATTAAAATTTGCTTAAATAGCCATATATGCCGTTAAAGAGTAATCGTAACTTTTTTCTGTAATTTTAGGGTCGCCGGCGAAAGCGGGAATACAGCAGATTGGTTATGATCTACGAGGAAGATGCACCAATACCGCCACCCGACGATGGTCCTACTTTTTAGTGTTTTTAATTTGATTAGGAGCTTAACCATGGGTCCATGACGGCGTTACAACTTACAAGCCACGTCAAAGTATAACAACTTATAAATCGCAATGGGTTTCAAATTAAAATATTATTTGATTTTCCGCAATTTATAAGCGAATAAGATATTGTAGGCATATTATAGCATTCTAATGACAGTATTTAATTTATATTTTGGTACTAAAATGTTTTATTTAACATGTGTCATAGGAAATGTATGAAACCAGGAATTCTATAATATTCCTAGGAAATCTAAAAATCCTAAAATTGGTCAGAAATATGTGTAATAAATTATATTTTACACATATCCTAGGAATTCTATACAACTAAACAGTAGGTAATAGGAAATGTTTAAAGGGAAATCTATACATTACCTTGGAATTGTATACAATTCCGGAAACCAGATTTCCGGTAACATATTATGCATCAAAATCATCAGTTATATCGTCCCAATCTGGGTGCTGAAGGAAAGGTTAAAGTTTCGGCAATACTGAACCAAACATTCAATATTATTTCAATCGTCTTTTTAAACCTCGTAATATGTCATATTCTATCAAAACTTTGTCTATCGGCTTTAATTAGATAATTATTTAAGTAGGAATGTAAGTTTAGTAAGAAGCATTAAGTGATCTGCCAAAGTTTAGTGTATAATATAAGCATAGGTAGGTACTAGTTTATGCTTACAAAGCATCGTACTAGTTAGCGATCGTCCTATTAATCATAATTATTTAAATGTGTACATATTAAATAAACTTATTAATATAAATTAACAGACAACTTAGTGATAAAACACTATGAATTTCTATGTCCACTTTTCAAGCATAATAATTTTAGTAGTTCATATATAGACATAGAGTTGAATACAATTGAACTACTACTGAGTTAATGATTAATGACTGAAGTGCGACCCTAGTGGTCATAATTTAGGATTTATCTACAAACTTAGTAATAATAATTTGTACCTAACTAAATTTCTATATAGGTAGGTACTTACCATTTATATATATTTCAATCCACGAAGACGCGCCCCACTCTGCCAAAATCGCTTATGTTTCATTCCATTCGCATGGAGGACAGAGTGGGGCGTTATTGTGGATTGAAATATTTATACTACAGTGCCAATAATTGTATTGATTTCACAGTACCACAGAAGTAACTTATTGAGATTTGGCATATTGTTGAAATGTCTAGGACAATATTATGAACTTTCACTTTAATTAAAAAAATTGTAAGTCATTTTTAATAAAACCATTGTAGTAATAGAATGTCGTCAGTTCTTCTGTGCGATGAAATGACAATATATAGGTTCTGTAAAATAATTAAATATTATGGGCTAACGCACAGAAAAGATCTTTCAAATTAAAAATATTGTTACCTTTATTGTGTATCTAAAAGCTTTATTTGTAGCCTTATTTATATTCAAGTACAATTATCAAAGCATCAAAGTTTTACGATCAAATCTATTAAATTATAATTAAATAAGTAATGAAAAATGTATACTCTATGTTCAGATAAAATATCTCAAAAAAGTGTTATGTATGTAGGTATATTAAAATAATGTGTCCAAAATATATTTTGTAATTATTAAATAAAGGTTCTATTTTATCACGTTACTTACTATACGGTCGCTTGATCGCTCTAAAACTGAAATATTCTGCAATATAGAGCGCAAAGCCTACATCGCGCTATTGAAGTTTTTTCGCCCGTGAGGTATATATACCCGCGCTCGCACTATTTAGTTGGGGTGGCCGTCTATACGTAGGAAGCCGGTGGGCGGACGAGCCGGTTAAAATCGTCCGTTCAATCAGATGACTGTGGTATAGTCGTGTGCTACGAATTGCCATGTGCTTTCAGCAGTATACAAATGAAGTTGCAAATGAAATGAAATAAAGTTATCGAAGTACGAAAATATGTAAGAAGAGTCCTGTGCTCGAACCCACTACGTATAGAATTCGCCATCCTTTTATTTCTTTATTTCTTTTTCGAAGTTTTCACTTGTGGAAAGTGGACAACCGAAGACCGGACCGGACTTGTCAACCGAAACGAGTCGAAACTCGAAACCCAGGACAAATTCTTCTAATTTCACCGCCTGATTAACATTTTTCTGTAAAAGTAGTACCATTTTCCTGGTTCCTGGTTAATGCTTAGATAGGTACTTATTTATAATATAACAAGAAAATTGTAAATAGTATCCAATATTAGTATAAAATATAATTTATGCTGACATCGATGAGTAGTCTAGCGATTTAAAGACTACTAGCACCGTCTGTGCGACAATGTTGAAACTATTACAAAAGTTTCCTCAAACTTCTGATGATCGCATGAGTGCTTTGTCGTCACCACATTTACTAAGTAGTTCGATTGAATGTCAATAGATGTCGCTATATGTTTTTATATGTCGGTGCTATTAGGTACGAATACTAGAGGGCGCCCACTGTTTCATTCGCATGTTGTTTTAGAGGGATTTAAAAAAACCCTTTCTTCCGAGTAGGTAGGTCTAGGTCTATTTCTATTATATTCTAATTTATCAAAGGGAATAGTAGAAAACTAACTTCATTTAGAACATCCCTAATCATAGGTACTGATTTGAGCGTACGTTATATGTAGAGTAGCATAAACTTGACACGAAAATAAAGAACGACATGTTGAACACCTGGCTCGCGCCCCCTAATTTTCTAGCGATTACATAATTTTTTTCCGACGTAGATATTTCTTCTACTTACTTCTATTACTTAGGTACCTACGTATTACAAGTTATAGTAACTTGCTGCTTCTAAGTTCGCTAATAATTCATGTAGGTATTTTGGTGTGAATAAACGAGTAGAAAACTGAAGTGACTGCTTTACTGCTGTTCTGTTCAAAGTTTTATGTATGGGCATGATGTACATGTACCTACCTATTTTTGAATGAATGAAGATATAGATATTGCTTTATGTAGTTACTTATTCTTCGTTCTTAAGATGTTACATAATTAAGATAAGGCTTTAAGAGCTGGCAAACTGGCTCTTTTTTACGATGTTTAAGGCATTTTGTTTAAAGAACTAATCATCGAATCCTTATAGAAAAAATATGTAACGGAAAATTAGGGTTTCATAAACAATCGGTATTGACAAGAAAATGAATTTTCTCAAACCCTGTTTCAGAAAAAAATTCCCAAAAAGCATCTAATTTTGTCATACTTACTTTGAAAATTGTCTGTAAAACGGCACAAGCTATTTAATTAATTATTGCACAAAAAAAGTACATAAAAATTACAACAACTTTGATTAACAATTTTATTTTTAGGCCTTCCAACAATCGTGTAAAGTAATAATTTCCCCGAAATTTAAGTAAATCAGTGAGAACGCGGCTGCTCCGGCCCCTGTAAACTGTCATTCGGCCTTCTTAAAGCCTTAAGAGGGGGCATATACTGAAGATGTCAGTTCAAGATTTGATTTTTACAGTAGTAAATCAAGTCTAAACTACCTGAAATAAAACACACGAATATAACATCATATTTTCGAGAAACTGTATTAGTGAAAACATAAAAGGATAATTTGTTGTCGATAAAAAAAAATCCCGAAGTTGCGTCCAATTTTTTACAATTTATACGATTATAATTCCAATAAATATTACGAAGTACATGTATTATCGTTTTCTTTCTAAGTTATGTATTTTAAAAGTTGTAACAGTAAACTATAAATTACATCCTTATTTCGCGTACCTAATACGCCATGCTCTTTTGTACCTACCAGAACGATGTTTTGCGCATGACAAGTTTTGCTAGCTTTCAGCCTCCTCTTAAGGTTTTTTATTTTATAAAAAAAACAATGCTATTCTTTTGTTTTTGTACATTTCAGTTAGAAGTAATTCTAAATTGAATGTTCACACAATTTTTTTTGTAAATAAAATAAATAAATGAATGATTATTTTCTTGTTTTATCCTTTTAATACCTCGCCCACAGATTACACCTCGCCTGTGTTCTCGAAGGAGTTAAGTATAAAATATTTTCTTATCCATTGTCTACACCATGACAAGAATGTTTGAAAATTTTAGATTTCCAAGACCGTAACTGTATGATGAGTCACTGGGTTAATCAGGACTTCAAAATTAATTAAATATTATATACTAATTAAATATTCTGTGAACGTTTGAGATGTCTACCATTAACCGTTATTAATTTCGAGCAAAAAAAAGCAAAAATATCACTTTTGTTGTAGAGCCTATTAAATATTTATTTTATTCTATTTTTAGTAGGTATTTGTTTTTATAGCGGCAACAGAAATACCTACATCATCTGTGAAAATTTCAAGTCGTGATATGCTATCACGGTTCAAGAGATACAGCTGGGTGACAGACGGACGGACGGGCGGATATCAAAGTCTCAGTAATAGCGTCCCCTATGGGTACGGAACCCTAAAAACGATGTTTAACCGAATCACTAAAAAACTTAGACAGTTACAGTGGCCAGTTATTGAAAAACTTTTTGATAACTGGCTCCCGACACAAATGAAAAAAAATACATTCATCCATTGTAGTTTCCGTTTCCGATGAAAATTAAAAATTGGAGTTTTTGGAGTAACTTTTGGGAAAACTTTCTATTGAGAAAATTTTGTCCCATCCTGTTTCTAATTTTCCGCGAATTTAGATTAAAGACCCAAAATACAGGACGTTTAAATTTGAAATTAATTTTTATTTATAGTCGTTTAGTCCGTTAAAAGGGTACATCAAGACGTATACCTACTTAGTAGAATTACTACTATACTATTTTTAAAACATGATGAAAGATAACCGGACAAGTGCGAGTCGGACTCGCGCACTGAGGGTTCCGTACCTACCACTACCGGAGGAATAAAACCATAAAAATCCACTTTTCTTGAACCGCATAACCAACTTATTCAACATTAAACAACTTCACCGCGAGTTAAATACGTGCAACGCCATCTGTCGTCATCAAAGTTAAACAAAATATTAGACTTGTTGAATATCAATTCAACACGTATTAAAAAAAACTACTCACTAGATCTCGTTCAAACCAATTTTCGGTGGAAGTTTGCATGGTGATTTACATCATATATTTTTTTTAGTTTTATCATACTCTTATTGTAGTAGTTACAGGGGGGGGACACACATTTTACCACTTCGGAAGTGTCTCTCGTGCAAGCTATTCATTTTAGAAAAAAATGATATTCGAAACGTTAGTATCATTTTTGAAGACCTCTCCATAGATACCACACACCCACACATATGGGTTTGATAAAAAAAAAATTTTTGAGTTTCAGTTCTAAGTATGGGGCACCCCCAAAATTTATTACTTTTTTTAAAATGTTGTGTGAAAACCTTAATGCGGTTCACAGAATACATCTACTTACCAAGTTTCAATAGTATAGCTCTTATAGTTTCGGAAAAAAGTGGCTGTGACATACGGACGGACAGACGGACAGATGGACAGACAGACATGACGAATTTATAAGGGTTCCGTTTTTTGCCATTCGGCTACGGAACCCTAAAAACGAAAAAGTAAACTTTTCTGTGCTATATTCGTTTCAAATTGAATAGTTTATTTCGAGTTCAATCTCTTTCTAATATGTAAAATTCTCGTGCCAATTTTTGTTACCGAACTCCTCCGAATCGGCTGGACCGATTTTTATGAAATTTTCTTTGTATGTTCGGTAGGTCTTAGAGTAGGTCGTAAGCAACTTTACACACAACATATCCCTAATGGCAACACAACGTTTGCCGGGTCAGCTAATAAGTAAATATAACAAGGAGTCGATTTTCACTTGTAGGTAATTGTCAAAGATATACTGAAAGAATTTGAAACTAGAACCGAAAGTCGAAACCTGATTTCGTCTTTGATATTGTCAACGGCACAGATAATATTGTCAACGGTAAAGAATTTCGCTGTCAGCAATTTGAAAACGTGTGTGGTCTGTGGTGTCCCGTGTCATCGGTGGTGGTCACTGTTCTCTATTACTGACTTGGATTTAGCAATTACAATAATTAGTCTATTGTGGAAAGGAAATGCATCGTCGCAAATCAATGACTTAAGTAGGTATAATATAACAACTTAGCTCTTCGGAGCAGGTACGAAAGAATTGGAACAACTGGCATATACTATGCCCTTAATATGTGCCTTAAGTACACTTATGCTTTCCGAACATGGCGGTAGAGTTTAGGTAGAGGCCTATGTGAATAATAAAGATTTTCATTTTCATTAAGTTCGCCCAAATAATAGCTATTAAATATCAATAGGATTAATATTAAGGGCGAGGTAAAATTATAGTTTTAAAGAGATTAGATAGGTACCTTTAGGATTTAGGAAATACCTACCTTTGCACGTAATAAAACTTATTGTTTGATAAAGAGACGTAACAAATAAACGTTTCCGCGGCTGGTGGCGCCAACTAACGTTTACCTAAGAATATCAATTACTTATTTAATGTATTCTTTCACTTTGCGAAGTACCTTTAGTAGGTATAAATATATTAGTTTATAGATTAAAAAATAAAAATATGATAGAGACAGTTTCAGATGTTTCATATGTATCATCAATTGGCTTATAATTTACGGTACAAAAATCTTCGGTATTCTCGATGAACATCAGGACGTGCTATTGTACAGTCTCACCCACACATAAACACAAACCAGTCAGATGTTTCGTGGACACAATGTAAATAATTACACTAACGCACACCTACACCAGCCGCTCACGAACACAAGCGCAGCTCTACCTGCGCAAGAGTCACATTCCGTTACCCACCTCGTCGATTGGCCGCCGACGCCGCCGAGCCTTTGAAGGCTTCGAAACAGTGTAAAAGTTATTTTAGAAAGTTGGTTGTGTGTTCTGTGCTAAACAAATTCAATTTTTTGGAACAACATGAAGTCCGCTTAGGGTAAGTTGGTTTAACAGTTTACTTATTTTACTTACGTAGGTAGCTATTAATAAAATTTATCTACTCGCTATGTACCTACCTATCTGTAGTAAAATCGTTAAGTTACCTTATTCGGTATAGGTAGGTTTTCGTGCAGCCTATTCTTATCGTCTTCAGGTTTCTGCTTACACCTTGAATAAAAGATATTGATAGGTACTTTTATAACGGTATTAAATAATTTAGGTAGGTATGTATCTAAATTACTGTGATCTAAGATGTTGTCTGATGTCTCAACGTTTTATTTTACCTGTATGACTCATGCTATTAAGTTAGCTTGAAAAACTGCTCTACGATTTTCCCATTGATACATTCTTGCTGTTAAAACATTTAAATAAGTAGGTACTTATAAGTAACGTTGAATTTTGTATTATTGGAAAGTAAAAAGTAGGATTACAAATATTCACCTAAAACTGAGGACATAACTGCATGGATTGACCAGGACTAACCAACTTCAGAAAATCTTGAGTTCCATATTCCATAGTCCATACATAGTAGGTATGATTCTTCATTATTATTACGGCCACGACATGGATGGCATCAGCAGTCAGCTATGCCAGTGACACTGGAGAGCGCAAAAAAATTATTAAATGACTGAGAAATTACTTGGTAAGTACTTTAGTCTCTACCAAGGGACGTGAGGTTTCCTTAGGAGGAAGGTACCTACTATTCTAGCCTGAATTAGGCCCAAAGTGAATACTTACTTCGTAGTTTTACAGTTGCACTAGACTTTACTCAACACAATATTTCGTTAGAGCCAATAGAGCAGGCCACAAACGTTTAGAGGAGTTCATAAGAGTGCATCCTAAAAGTTAGCAATAGGTAACGACAAATCACATAATATAAAGTCAGTATATTATTTTCATTAACCAAAAAGATTACGATTTACGACTTCACGAAAGATTAAGACGACGAGTTATGAAAAAGTTTATATTATGAACTAATTTATTTTAGTTCCACTTGCACTTATCTAGTACTTTAGTCTTGTGATAGCAAGGATGGGAACACATTGAGAAATTGTTTTATTACTGGGTGCAGGTAACTCAGCACTACATAAAAGACAGTGGGAGACATCGTAATCTATAAAACGCATCTGCGGAATTTCGCTAACATATGGATATTGGATAAGGTCGATAAAGTTGTGTTTGTAGCCCTTAGGAGGTGCGCTTAAATGATCATTGAGTAAGTATAGGGCATAGTTTTTTAACCGACGTCAAAAAACGCAGCAGGTACTCAAGTCGACGCGTAGGTACAGTCGCGGAATGAAAAGGTTCGTCATCTTAGTGTCGATTTTCCCTTGCACTAATACTGCAAGAGTCCATAATGTCAACATACTAAAACAATCGACTAGTGCAAGCGAATCACTTTGAAAATTGACGAACCTTTTCATTCCGCTACTATACATGCCTATATATTTTTTTAAATGTAAGTATGATTACGCATATAACTTTTTTTTACATAGTAGAAGTTACATATTGGCGTCAGTTGCGAATCGGTCCGTTTGTGGAAAATACCTATTACTTGTACAATAAGCCTGAATAAGGTCGAGTTGCGCCTAATTCAAATATTTATATATTTTAACCGAGTTAAATCATTGGTCATTTTCAATAATTTCATTCGGAGTTAACATGTTAAATCAGAATTAACACGCTAACCCACGAAGAAGCAAATGGGCCTAAGCAATTCAATAAGAACATAAGCGGCAGGCTGCGAAGTGCCTGAAAAATATAATATAATATTTATTTAACAGGCTGTATACAGTAGGTATATGCTTCCAAAATAAATAACGAAACATAAACTCGGAGCCAGAATTGAGTAATAAGTTTTAATTATCGGTCGGGCCTATTAAAAAACGATAGCAGGTAATCAAGCAGGCAGGCAAGGATATTAGTAACATCGTTAATTAAATACTTAGTTAGTATTTAGTAAGGTCCATGATAATTATTTATCAGTAAGAACAATTTGTTTTTTACTTGATTCGATTGTAACATAGACGCGGGCTGCCCGCTTTTTTTTAAATGCCATGGGAATCGTTTATTTTCCTGGAATAAATAGTAGCCTGTATAACTCTATGCAATGATAGAAATCACGTAGATCTTGCTCCATTGCGGCGTTGTGGCGGTTACCTTAAAAAAAGGTTATAATGAGTCAACCTTAAAATATAGGCATTGTGGTGTCGGGGACATTTTTAGAACTTTTAAAGGATAACAATTCCGTCATACATGATTTTTGCGTAACTTTAACCGTTTACTCAGCGTACGCAACGGAAGCTCTTCAAAAGGAACATTTAACATTTTGCTCATAGCGTAATGTTATATAGCTTATCCTTCCTTGATAAATGAACAATACAATGTAACACAAGCCGTAGGCGCGTGTCAACAATAGAGATGAGTGGAAATGACAATTCCGCACGTGCATTGAACTACATTTTTTAACACATTTGCGAAAATATATAAAGTTGGGGCCAAAAATAAAAACGTAAGGTTAAGGTATGTATTTTATCATGAATACAGACCACTCACAAAAAAATAAACAAAAAAGTTGACAAGAATTGTCTATGGTCAACTAATGCACACTTTGACCTGGGGTCAGAATCCGGAAGTTATGAAAGTCCTAAACTTTTACAAAAAATTAACTCTGAAACAAATAACAATGAAACTTTGTTGAAAAATTATAATTTTATTTCAGATTTAACAATTTAAAAAGTTTAAGTTACGTCCTTTAATTCAAGTATTAATAGTGTTTACGCTATAAAATCATTTCGTACTACAAAGGAAAACCAAAAGTACTAGTGCGGAAAAGAATAACATTGCGCACGCTAAACATACATGGATAAGTCCACTATTTGAGCAAATGTGTTAAAAAATGTTTTTCTATTCGGAACAGTAGTTTCTGACTTCTGAAATTAGCGCGCTCAAACAAATAAACTTGTAAGCTTTATAGTATAGATGTATCTACAGTCACGGAATGAAAAGTTTCGTCACTTAGTGTCGGCTTTCGCTTGCACTTGTACTGCAAGAGCCCATTATGTCAACATAACTCCTTAATAACATAGTTTCAAAAAATAATAGGGTAGGTATGTGCTCGAGATACTTTGAACGAATCAATTTGAAAACCTTTTCATTCAGTGACTGTACGTACAAAAATAATTAAAACGCAGTTTTGCAAAATTTCATTTTCTTGCTAGGTAGGTACCTAGTACTGTATTTCAAGCCTGCATCAATGAACCGAAAATTCCGATAAGTGATAATATCATGTGCGCTCGCTTTGCAACAATAGTGCGGTTATGAGAGAATGTCGCTTATTGTGAGGTGAGCTCAATTTAATATTACACTATAGCTTGCACGCGACTTCGTATGTGTCCGACAGAATCTTTTGTTTTCCTTGACAAAAGTAGTTCAAATATGACAGCCATTAACTGATAGTCCTTCTAAGAAATCGTTTTCACACGAAGCAACTTCCCACAACGTTTAATGTTTCGGCTTATTAATATATATACGAATACGAGTATTAATTCATCGGATTACGTTCCGAATACGATCGTTCATTTCTAGTTCTACGTTCTACAAACGAATCTTTACTCATCCAGCAGCTGTTAAATAGTTTTTTTTAATACATTTGCTCAAAAGTAGACATTGCCATCCATGTGTGTTTTGCTTGCGGAAAGTAATTCTTTTCCGCACGTTTGGGATTTTTCCGCACTTATATTAAAATGTACTTTTTTTGGTCAGTGTGCAGAAACAGTAATAGTGACTATTTATTATTCACTTAAGATAATATGAGAATGCGTTTGAAAAGCGTTTTTAATTGCCTTTACAAGGAATCAACAGTGCAAAAAAATTTGGTACGTTAAAACTAACTGTTTCATAAAGGAATATTTTCCACCAGCATGCTTCCATTAGTACATTACTTAAAAACTTTTGTATGTATACTAATGTTGGTAGGTAGATTAGTATAAATACAAAAGTTTTTTTTATGTATAGTTTACCCATCGCCCTACTACTAAATTCCTACCTACTTAAAAATAACTTAACAACTTCAATTACCACTAAAAGAACGGATATTGATAAGCTAATGTTGCATCATCATTGTGTAATAATTGTTGGTAGGTACCTATTTACTAAATGACGTGTGAAATTTTTTGGACAGGTTAATAGCATTATTGAAGGAATGTTTTTTTAGTAACCTATGGCTAACGATAACCAGGACTTATCATAGATCCAAAAATGTTAGGGACCTACTGTATCTATAATAAGTGTGCATGATCACAATTCACAACCTATCCAGCAACTCCATGTACTACTCAGTTTCTTAGACTTAATATTTTGAAAATAGAGTGGGCAATTATTGGCAGTAATATATTTTTAGGGACTCATGATTAGCCAGAAAGACTTTACTGGGCTTCTTAAAATTGGACCATCGAGTAGGTAGGTATAGAATTTCTAGTTAAATCAACTTTTTTCCAGACGACGCTATGTAAAGCTAGCTCTATGTGGCTAATAAGCTGTATAGATAGTTAATAAATAATAAGCACATTTTCTATTTGCAATAAAGTAAAGCAGCAAAAGCTGATGTAACATTATGTTCAAATAATATATGCCATGTACAAAGTCAAGCCAGATAGGAACCCGGATATGATTCGCGAATCCTGTTCTAGTCCGGATATTACAATGAACGGGAACGGTTTGAGTACTTCTACCTGCGAGATAAAGTGGCCCTCAAGTTCCTTTACTGGATAAACATTATTCAGGTCTTAATCTTTGTTGAGATCATGTCTATAACAAATAGACATACCCTGGAATAAGGCGAACGGCGCGAAAAACTATCACCAGGTTATCAAAAACATCACCAGTTTATCAGTGCCAAAAATGCCTGTTTTGTCACCAGCAGTAAGGCCTCGATTTAGTTCGCTCAGCAGCCACCTATAAAATTTTAACAGAAGGCGCTCCTGTTTGCTTGTACGAGAAAGGTCGTACGTAAATACTAAGTAAACTGTAAACCGTTCGGTTGCCCAAATCCTCGGGTATCCAATCGGTGCTATACCAATGTTTTATTACACTTTAGAAGATAGTACTTAACTGCGATCTCATCTGATGGTAAGCGATGACGCAGCCGAAGATGTTATCGTACTAACTTGGAAGAGGTAAGTAAACTCACCCATAACAGTTTCTATGCAACATTGCGCCGGAACGCTTAGGAGGGGCTGAAAGCTAGCAAAACTTGTCATGCGCAAAACATCGTTCTGGTACAAAAGAGCATGGCGTATTACGCGAAATAAGGATGTAATTTATAGTTTACTGTAATAACTTTTAAAATACATAACATAAAAAGAAAACGATAATACACGTACTTCGTAATATCTGGAATTATAATCCTAAACCTTGGCCCTCTAGTACGTATAACATTGATGATAAATTGAAAATTGTAAAAAATTGGACGCAAGTTCGGATTTTTTTTAATCGACAAAAAATTAACCTTTTATGTTTTCACTAACACAGTTTCTCGAAAATATGATGTAATATTCGTGTGTTTTATTTCAAGTAGTTTAGATTTGATTTACAACTGTAAAAATCAAATCTTGATCTGACATCTTCAGTTTATACCACCTCTTAATCGGTTAGCTGTGCGTCATTGCTGGTAGAGTTACAACTAGCCACAGCCGAAGCCTCCCACCAGACCAGACTTGTGGCCGTACCACCATGTCAATACGTTTTAAAATTTTCGTACTGACATTATATGAAAATGTCAAAACAATGTGGTCGATTCTGTTGTGAAAAATCTCTAAACTAAACTAATTTAAAATAGTGCTATCCTTTTCAAACTGCTCCCGATGGAAAAGGATAGCACCATTTTAAATTAGTTTAGTTTAGAGATTTTGCACAACAGAATCGACCACATTATTACAATAATACTGCTCTATGAGAGGTGGTACGGCCTCTGATCCTGGGACTTGGACCTTGAATCGATTATAACATATCAAAGAAAAAGTGAGAAACTTTTTCTTTGAGTCCTGACCACTAGTATTGGTAACTGGGGCCATAAAAGCTCAGCTGCTACTATACATAAATATGTTTGAAACATTGTTTTTAAAAATAAAATATTTTTTAGTAAATTTTCAATTTATGAATTTTAAGAGTACATATTAACAAAAGCACAGACTACAGCTACTAGGTTATTTAAATACAGTTTCTACCTCCAACATGTTTTGTGTGCACAGATTCACCTAGAGCCTTTAGAGGCTCGAGCATCGGGGCCTCACTTGCATACAAATAAGACAGCAACAATATAAATATACCATTGGCATTCCCCTTGCCTTTGTGTTGCTCAACTTTCCTTGACGTATCGTGATAAAGTGGCCATCGCTTGTGCTAAATTCTGTAAAATTAAGTACTTGCTTAACCGTATGACCTATTAAATAATAAAACTTCAATGCTATAAAAAAAATTATATTAGGTTTTACAAATAAATTCCAATTCCAAGAAATTTCATTATCATATCTTGTTAGATTCTTAAGTAATTAATTTGATTAATTGAAAGTCCCACATTAAGCACTCATGTCTGAGTCTTGAAGAATAATTGCAGGTTGGCTGGCTTTTAACATCCTTGCCAACATTATGGAGGGTCAAATTGCATCAGGTTTCCCACGAAGTTTTTGCCAATGGCCTATTATAAATTATGAATAACTTGTAAACGCCTCCACCAATTCCGATTTTTTTTGTGTTCAAATTTTAGTGAGTCGAGAAAAAGTCTTGTCAGGTCAGCTAGTTAATCAAATAAAGTTGACGAAGTAAAAGCAAAGCTCGATACAATAATTCTCTTGGAAGTAATTTCAGAAACATCCACTATCGATCGGTAATACGCGTACAAGCATTCGGCATAGCTCTCTAGCTTCAAAGAAGGATTTGCCTGCGTTTCCTAGCAGTATAAGCGGAAGATATCCTAATGGTTGGACTAATGAAAACGGTTGGTTCTAGGTTGGTACTATATGGAACGATGTCTGAATCAAAGCCGGATTATTTTGATAGACAAAGCCTTTGAAGGCACTCCGAGGTATTCCCTACTCCCTATTTCATTTGATGCTTCGATATTTCGTGTTGTATATTGAATGCAACATGAAATCTGAATGCGTTTAGAGTGCCGTATATCGAACGAGATAATAAACGAAATCGTATATGGACTAACCGACGTAAATTAAACCAACGACCGTTAGTATACCTAATTGAATAGTTGAGGAATAATGGTTTACGTTTTTAACCGTTAATTACATGTGTTCGTCATTAAAATTATACTTAGCTTACCTGCATAGATTCGATGATACTTATACTTGAGGCACCTTCGGCTCAAGGTGATCGGGCGGTTAGATCACTACTCGCATATTTTAACGTAGGTACGTACTATTCAATTAACATTTTTTAGGTAGGTACTTAATAATCACTACATAGTATAAAACAAAGTCGCCTTTTCTGTCCCTATATCCCTATGTGCGCTTAAATCTTTAAAACTACGCAACGGATTTTGATGCGGTTTTTTCCAATAGATAGAGTGATTCAAGAGGAAGGTTTATATGTATAATACATGCATCATATACTAAAGCAACATTGCTAATTTTAGAGGTTGCTAACGTGATGTCGTAAATTAACCTATTTTTTTGGGCTTATTTAGCAATTTAGCAAAAACGCTGCCTAAACCCTACGAGTTAGATCAAATTAATGTACTACAGTATTGTACACCATAAAAAGGTCTACAAAAAAGTCCGCGATGGTATATGTTTATATTTTAGGGATAACCCACATTAACCATTTTTATTGTTTACTTTTTACGTGAAAAAATGGCTTATTTACGAAGCTATTTTAAGCAATACGGCATTAATCCTTATCGAATTTAGTACCTTAAATACAGTGTGCAATTAATATAGATCAATATGGTTCCTTACAGCATGTAAATTAAACAAATATTTTCGGAGATATTACAAATTTAAAATTTGCGTTTGCGGCGGGCGGTACCGGTCGGACGGACGTTGCAGGCTTAGATTTGAGCGTTGACTGTTTTTCACGTGGCCAACTGTGTGTCGCTCTTTGCATTTCCCCGTGTACACAATGGCGATGGCCTGCAGTGGGCCAGCATAAGCCATTGTGTAAACGCTACTTAAGAGTAACCTCAAGAGAAAACATGTTTGTATTGTCTAATGACAAGAAAGCTGTGAACGTTATGTATAAAGACATCCTGTAATATATTAATTGTTGTAAAAATAAAATAAATACCTAGGTAAAAATGTAAAAAGTAAATAAGTAAAAATGTGTAATGTAATAAAAATTGTATGAATTTAGATAGGTATTCCAAAGATAGCAGGAAATCTTCATAGTAAGTATAGGGAAAGAGGAATTGTTTTACTCCAAATGTAATGCGTGCAGGCCAAGGGCAGTAATGAATGAATCAAAAATACTGGATCGATTTTAATCATGTTTTCATTGAGTGACATAGGCATATATATTTTATGCCCGTGAAAAGTCGGAGCGGGCCGCTATGTTTTTATATAAGTACAACGTTCATAGTTTTTCTGTAGTGTATTTAATTTAGTATCAGCATTGCACCCGTGCGAAGCCGGGACGGGTCGCTAGTCTTTTATAATAAACAATGTTAATTACGATTTACTATTCGATTACCTACAACTAATATACGTTTAAAAAAGTGACTTGACTGATTTTATATCTAACAACCCTGTTCTGCGTTTTATTGACCAAAAAGGCACGAAAAATCGATGAGAAATAAATTTGAGTCATAACATAACTCATATAGTATGTTCCCGATGTTGGATGATGAAATTACAATGGGAAGTTTTTTATTAAGTTTTTTAGTATTAATTTTGTTACTATCTAACGCCATTACTTCTACATCTTTCTATATTAAGTAGTACTAGTCTTAAGTTTATTATTAATTAATAAAACTGGTTATAGAGTCAACAAAAATGTTTAAATTACGTTCTGACAAACTCCTAAATTCAAGCATTTTTTTGTAGGCAGGCAGTAGCTACTTACACTTAAAATATCACCATACTGTCATATTAACTTTTAATTGTCTCCTCCTAGAGCATATTTTCCGACCCCGGCCCTTAAAGTACCTAATCCCACAAAAAAATTCGATACATTCGTTATTATAAAACCGACTGGTAACACAAAATGTATAGAGTCGGTATAGGAACAGTGGTAACTTACTAAATACACCTAGTACTTAAAGGTAATATTATACGTGCAGAGTCTTGGTTACTATTCGCTTGGTTGCTTAGCAACGATAGTAAAAACTGTGCAACCGTTAACCACTGTGCGTTTGCTTTTTAATTATTTGTCTAAAAAATGGTCAATGGACATTTATTAATCAATTCCATGTTTCCTACTTGAATATACTTAAGTGTTGTGATATTTTTTATACATGTGTCATAAATCAACATGGATGGGAGTTAAAAGAATTGTTCTACTTGACCCACTTGAAAGATCGAAGTAAGTAGGTAGCTTTTAGTTATAATTAATGATCAGGTATTTGGGTAGGTACCACAGATCAATAGAAGTCCTCTAAAACTTAGATAAAATTTTAGAAACGTTTTATATCTAGGTGCTTTGTAATTCATCTATACCTACTTATTTCGGATTCATGTCTAGTGTCTTCTTTTCTTGTCATGGATATATTTTGTCATCTACACTAATATTATAAAGAGGAAAGATTTGTATTTTTGTATGTAACGAATAAACTCAAAAAGTACTGGACCGATTTTATATGGATATATTTTGCTATAATAAAAACTATATTTTTTTGTATATGCAAGATGGAAATAAAATAGTGGTCTACACTACAATTTAAGTACGTAGGTAACTTGGCATAAAAATATTTTACAATCATTGATTTTCTTAATTGTGTCTTACTCATATTATGTAGGCGTACTGCAGTTTTATTGGAGTCTGGGACACGTTTGAAAATAATTCTTTTTTTATAAGGATTATTCAGGATTTCGATCTTCAGTTTTTTCCTATTATTAAATTTTACAAAACTCAAATGAATTTGATGCTGTACATTATTCAGTGCTATAGGTACCAGCTTTATCTTGAACACAAAATTATTTAATAGAGAAAGTAGATACTTACTTGTATTAATTAAAATACCTTCAACAAGTTAAAGATTAGATAAAAGCGCAGTTCAGAGAAGTAGGTACTTATTTACCTTAGTCGGTAATTAAAAATAGTAATGGAAATAAAATGAAGCTAACAATCTCAGTCCGTCTCTTTCTTACCAAGACAATGTGAGAGCCATGAGTCACTTTATTTAATATTCATTTATCGGACGCAACTTAATTTTTTTACCCATCTGTATTCTAATCACAAATCTGTACGTAACGGATACGGAGAACAGGTACTTAATACCTCCACTGATGACGTATCCATTAGTAAATCTAACGATTTGAAAATATAAGAAACTGTAGTAATGTCTTTTTAATTAGGTTGTAGAAAAGCGATAGCAGTAATTAAAGATGCAATCATCATATTTTTCCTACATGTTTCTGACAGATCTATAATATATCTTTCGTAGAAATATTTTAATCCTTCGCTATTTGCGTGTTCACGCAATTTACGAATGATGACGAATAACCTAGTATATCAAATTATTATATTGGTTTTAGTATTAGGTAACTAAGGGCCGATTTTTCAATCATCAGATTAACTATCTGAGGAATAAATTTGAAACGTATGCCATAAAAAATATGTCAAAACGTCATATTTATTCCTTAGTAGCGATTATTTATCTGGCTATTGATAAATCGGCCCTAAGACTTAAAATTAAATTTTTTTGAGAAGTCACATATGAAACTAATTACTAATTTGTTAAGTAAGGTAAGTACCTACCTACCTACACAAAATTTTTGCCAAAGAAGCTTTCAAGTTCGTAAATCGTTCTTCGAAAATCGTAACGTCCACCTATTATGGGATCTTGAAAAAACAGTGTCGCACGTTATCTTTTGTGTTTGAGATAAATCATGCACCTGTGTAACCTGCTGCGCTAGAGGGGACAATATGGCGGTGTTTATTCATGTTCAAATATCAACAGTTGACGCTACCTGCCGTACCTGCCTAACGTATGACTCATACCAAGGCGTTATACACGTAATAGGGTTGCCTCCACTGATTTCTATTAAGTATTACGCTGCATCAAACATTCTATACAATCGACAGTCCATTTTTTGTGTTGATTTGAAGCGCCCCCATCGAAGGTGCACGGTACTAAATTGACATTATTGTTGCTAGTGACCGTCGTTTCGAATGACATTTTATTTTAGTGCCATGGACGCTCACGCCAAGTTACGCAGCAATCAGCGCTAAAATGGCGAAAATCAAGTGTCTTCTTTTTACGTTGACAGTTTGAGTTTCATACAATAGAGATGGAGGGCTATTCACGTTACGTGTCGGCTACATTTCGTGAAATGTTTAAAAAGGTCACTGTATTTCCTATGATGAAACACATTCAATTTTTCACTCTAAGCCATTAGGTGTAAAGTTCATTTTTCAGTGTTAATATTTTTTTCTTTTTCTTGTTTCACATCACTTTGTGTGAAAAAGTTACGAGAATGTCATAACAGTGCATTATACACGTAACAGGGTTGCCTCCCATTGACGGGACGGAATGCGTGACGTCTACTTTTTTAAGGCAAGTCCCGTATGTCCCGTAATCCGGAATACAATGCACCACTACACAATACCAATGACGTCATTCCTTTCGTTATCCTAAACGATGCTTGAATACAATCAAGTTAGATCAATCATGATAGGATTATCTACTCGTAGATGATTATCAAGACTCAATCTTACGGGGCTTTTCAGAAAAGAAGGGCTAAAAGTCGTAGTTCAGAAGTCACAACACTGAGAATTGAGACATATAAAAATTCTGAGCAATGTTTGTCTAAGAAAATATACACATTCAATAGTTCTTCATTGGGTATTTCTTCACCGCAGAAGCCCAAGTCAAGATTATTATAAAGATACAAACTTATTAATATACCGATAAAACCTTAAATTAATATCTAATTCCGATAATGATACTAATTTACACCGACATTACGCAATAACTATATTAGTCTAAATATGTACCGTCTTCTAAAAATTCTGTCACTAATTGGTCAAGTGCAAGTCACATGCAAGATGACAAAATAAGACATTAAAGAAGTTTAAGGAATAATTCAACTCTATTCAAACAGACGTGACCACTATTGGGCAAGCCGCATGATGCAGATTTACAAGAATTGGGCCATATGACTTAACCCACCACGACCAAGTGAGGTTTAGTGGGCTTCGCACACCTTTGAAAAAATTGAGGTGAACTCCCAAACTTGCAGGTTTCCTAACGATGGTTTTCCTTCACAAGATCCCTTGATGTTTTCTGAAATGCGAAAAGTCGATTCCGTTAATCGAAACCCTGACTTCCTTAAGAGAGGCAGACCTATCACTTCTAAACCTAATACGGGTAAGGATTTTATTCATAAGTTGTATTTTTTGCAGGAATGAAAATGGCTCGTATAGCTTGCTTTTTGGCCATGGCGAGCGCCGCCTCAGCTCAACTGAATATTGGCAGCATCAGGTGTGGCCAACTGACATGCCAGCTCGAGGAGTACTGCTCTCCGGAGACCAACCGCTGCGCACCGTGCAGCGTTGTTTGCAACACTACGCACCATAACCACGACTCTGAACTTTGTGTTAAGGAATGTCAAGGTATTTCATATCTCATTAAAGCTACTATTTTGAAGATTTTTTCATCAATAGAGAAGGACCTTTTAAAACAGCACAGGGGCCGTACCACCATCTCTTATAGCAGTATTATTGTAATATTGTTTTGACATTTCCATACAATGTCAGTAGGAAAATTTTGAATGCTTAAATATTTATATATTATACCTTTAAACGAGCAATTCTTGTATATGTATATATTTCTATATAATCTGAATCTCGGAAACGGCTCGAACGATTTTCATGAAAATTAGTAAACAAGAGGTTTTGGGGGCGATAAATTGATCTAGCTAGGATTCATTTTTTAGAAAATGTCGTATTTACCAAAAAAAATATATAAATCTATACCTGACATATCTATTGGCGATAAAGTTAAACTATTACAGTAAACTCCTGCTGCCATCTATTGGTAAGTAGGTGTAATACTACCGAGCAAAGCTCGGTCACCCAACTAGTTACAATAATACTGCTATGGTCGTACGACCCCGGATCCCTATTATCCGGATCTTACACTGTCATCATAACAATGAAGACACTAGATTTTCGCCATTTTGACATTTCCGTAAGCTGGCGTGAGCGTCCATGGAACTAAAATAAATGACATTCAAAAAGACAGTCACTAGCAACAAATGTGAACATACCTAGTACCAAGGACCTTCGAGGGGGGTGCTTCAAATCGACACAAAAAATGAACTGTTAATTGCAAGTTCCAGCGTACTAGTATAATAGAAATCAGTGAATAAAAGAAACAGGGAAATAAGTGTTTCATTAGGGTATTGGTAATAACAAACGCACCTAAAGCAAATCTGACCTTTACCAAAGTCAACCTAGAATGAACAAGGTTGAATTCTTGTTTAAGGTCGCTTTAGTTTCAGAAAAACTGATATAAGTAGACGAGTGACCTAATAAGGGCATTTTCCGTCATTTGAGAAAAAAGATGGATCTAAGTACCTATTTCTTTTTATAATATTTTGGCGTGCAATTTATATTATAGTCATTTCTTTCCAAAATACTTACCTAAAGGTGAAGATTTTTTTACAGAAAAGAGAGATACTTGAAAAGAGATTAAATTCACATTCATTTTGGATTACAAATTATCCGATTATAACTGCCTATTTACAAATTCATGTCCAAAACTAGTAAATTACTAATATCAAAAGGTCGTTTCATAAAAACGCGTAGCATCGAGTACCTTCACACTACATACTGAGTAAAATTCACGTTACAGTGATTGATTATTTATTTTACTAAGAAAATATTTGATTGATTTGTTTAGTTTCGACCTCGATTTAGTTTGCGTGTTGACCAAGCTTCCCCCATGCGGAATTTAAGCGATACCTCAGCATTAAGGTTAACCACACAACTCGGATCTGCCCGTCAAATTGAAATTTTATTAGGTTTTTCGCAATTAAAGCTAATTTTTATATCCCCAATAGCAAAACAACGTTTGTCAGTTCAGCTAGTGTCTAATAGAATCTTTAGATATCGCATCCAGTAGTTACAAAGGACTATCGTGTTATGAAGACAATATAAATTCGTGATAGTGTGTTAGGTAAAAATTCTTGAGCTATGTGATAATTGCTCAAGTTATGACTAATAATGCTAATGCTACATACAATAATAAAGGGGCCTTCCTTTGAAATGAAACGGAAATCAAACCTAATTGTTTACGCTGTAAAGTAGCTTTTAGCTCAACTATGATGCCAACAACCAGTTTCGTGACCGCATGTCGCGTATCAAGAGCCTCTTTCCTTCTTTAACACATTCTGTTTCATTCACACACCGGTTCGAGAATGCAAGTTTCAGGTCAAATATCTCAACCAAGAGCATAGTGTGTGTGTGCTTAATGCACTAGAACTGGCAAAAGGGAAAATGTATCTAGGTATAATGAGGTAAGAGACCCTAACTAAAATGAGTGCACTCAAAAAAAAGTTAGGGGTTATTTACAGTCCATTGTAAGAAACGTGTCTACTTTGGCAACTCTAGCTGAAAGGGAGCTCTACAAAATTCGATTCCTAAAATCGTCGTAGTGCTAATCAGACGCACATATTAATTGGTGTACTTTAGAGCTTTTTACACGACTGCCCAAAAAAAAGTGTTTTTTAGGGTTTTTGTTTTTTTTTGTTTTTTTTTTTAGGATTCATGTATGTATGTATGTATGTATGTATGTGAGTTTCTTTATTTCACCATAACTTTTGAATGGCTGAACCGATTTGGACAAATGTGTTATCGTTAGAATCCTTACATTATTCCGGGTAACATAGGCTATATTTTTTTTGGAAAAAGTTAATATGGCGACCGTGAGGCGCCAATTTCAAAAGTGGAAATCAAAATGTTTTCTTCAATTATCACAATATGGGTATCAAAATGAAGGTATTAGAGAGTAGTAACCGAATATATATATATTTAAAATATACTTTTACATAAGTGGAAAAATATTAATTTTTAAATTTTTAAATCTTTGAAATACTTATTAAATATTTTACCCACCCGCAAATTTTTTAAAATGCCCGCAAACACTGTAGACCATCACTAAAAAGTATAAAATAAAAATAAATAATTAAAAAATTAAAAACACGACTGCCCTGTTTTAAAACGAACTAAAAAGTAAAAAACAAGTTATTTTAGTTCATCTGCATATTTACAAAGGGAAAAGTGGTCAAATTTCTCATTAATTAAAACAGATAAACTCATATTATGGCAGTCGGGGGACCTCTTAGAATAGAAGGTGTTCCTCAGAACGGTCCCCCTACTCAATATGCAGATGAACTAAAATAACTTGTTTTTTACTTTTTAGTTCGTTTTAAAACAGGGCAGTCGTGTTTTTTAATTTTTTAATTATTTATTTTTTAATACTACGAATACCGAGTGAAATCTAATACACCACATAGAATAATATTTTTGCAAGTCTTAGAATATTTTGAAATTCATTTAAATGTCAGGCTTACAGGCTATTTCCTGAAAAATGTTAAAGATAAAACTTGCTTTACCGTCCTAACCTTAACCTCTAACCTTAGCTGCACAAACTGGAATAACACACGAAATTGAGTTGGGTAGGCCTATACAATAATTAACTAATCTTAATTTTTAACTAAAGGGCATTTATTGTGTTCAACGTACAGTGGGGGATGGGAACCATTCGGGCGCGAAAATTCGAATTTTATTTAGTTTTTCGCTAATAGTGGGCTAATTATACTTCGTAAGCTCAAAAGGCGATGAGTTTTGCGAGCATAACGTAACATTTACGTTTTAAATAAAAACTTTTGCTCAAAATACACATTTAGTTCATATTGGTTCCCGATAGCTCCAAATCTGGGAAACTGCAAAAAATAGTCTTTCGGGAATCAATATAAGGTAAATGGGAATTTTCAAGTAGTTTTTTTTAAATCATGTACCTAGATGCATAAATATCATGCTTGCAAAACTCACTGCCATAAACTTAGTTTTTCAAATTTAGTTAGTCTAATATTTGCGAAAAACTAAATAAAGGGAGATGCCCATATATAGCCTGGAAACACCCAACCTCCAATATCCTTTTGTCGAAAAAATCTATGTATTTTTTCACTAACTAATAAAAGTATTATTTTATCTAAACAAGATTGCTACAATTTGTTTAAAAAATTGTAGCAATCTTGTTTAGATATTTAGTGTATTGAAACAATAAAGGAAATCAAAAACGATTTTTCAGTCACCATATCCGATGCCTTGCCCAAACCACATACAATCAGCCCCACACAGGTTTAAGAGTGGGTCTCCAGGGCCGAAGTGTCAATGGAAGTTGCGCATTTTCCTTTTGAATATTGCGGGTCAGTAGGGCCGAAACATCTTAAAACTTTACTTATTGGTACAAATACTATCATAATAGGTTTTTAGAGTTGTAATACAAAACAGCTATTGAATTCGAGTTTTAATACTTAGAAAACAACAGTTATTTTTGTTGACAATAGAATCATGATGACGCTGTTTTAATTACCGTGCCAACAATGAGCGTCCATGACAAAGGGACAATTGCAACCCAGATTGTCTACGATTGGAGTGACATTACAAACGAACTAATAACACAGCCGCCCTAGCATTAATCTTAATTATCATGTGAAGTACTAACCATTAATTCGCATAAGATTATAATTATAATAATAAATCGTTGTTCAGACATAGTTAATGTAGGTACCTACCGATGTAAAATAATTTGAACGATATTAATTATTCCACTGTATAATTTAATACTAATAGGGTACTAATACTAATCAGTATACTTTCTATTTCTGGACTTAGCTTATGTGTTAATTATTCATTGAGTATTCATAAATACCCAATAGAACTTTCTTAGTTATGTCCGTTGACGAAGTTGTTCCATCCTTACATTTTTATAGTCTAAATTATTTTAGACATAATAATCAAAAAAAATCAAAGGAGATAACAGCTGCAGAGTTAATTTTCTCTGTAGGTAACATCTACATAATCATTCGATTACAGTTCTTTACAGGCAACGGTTCTCTACGATTTCGCATTGTAAAGTCAACATCTCTTGAGGAGGTCCCGGTGTCGGGACGAAACGTACGTCGACGAAAGTGTAGGAAAATTGTGTGTGTGTGTGTTTCATGTGGTCAGTGTTCCTGCATATTGTACCATACAGAATCTTTTCAAGAAGCGGATTGTAGTAATAAAAAAATAATCTTTCCTATACTAGCTAAACGGTTATTTATACGATTTTTAGAACCTGCATTACTTTCGAAAAGGGTTATTTATTTTAATTAGAAACACGATTGGAAGAAATGTCGACAGAAAATTTCCCTATAAATTACTCTAAAATCGTTTTTTTTATTTTATTGGAAACTAAAATGTATGTACATATTATGTTTCATATTAGTATCGGTAGTAATGTTAAGTTCATAATTGTACCATAAGCTTATTTGTCATTTTATACGTTTTTTTTTTAACTATATACTGTGATCACCTCTAATGGAAAGTGATGATAGAGTAAGGTGGAACGCGCTTGTCTAGGAGATGCCTATTCACTCTTGTTTGGAGTCGCCCAGGTTGTAGGTGGTGGGAAAGACAGTGCCGGGCAGGGTATTCCAGGCCTTTGCAGTGCGTATCATGAACGAGGAAACAAACCGCTTCCTACTCGTCTTTGGTACTTCGACTATATATGGAAGCCTTTTCGATGCCGTGCCGTTCTATAGTAAAAACGGTGAACGGGGAAACGAAAAATTTTGTTACATATTGGTACATTTGTTACGAATAACCATTGTTTGAAACAAATTCAAGCTTCTCTCACTACGAACAAAAAGCTCTTTAGCGAAAAATTTCAAAATAGTCCAAATAAAAGGAACACGCGACCTAATCAACAAAAGGCGTTAAAGCAAACAATCTGTGGAAAAATAACTTTTTCGTTATGAATAGGAAAGCCAGGCTTGGAAGGCGTCCTGTCACGTGTTGTTATTGACGGCATTTCTTTTGTTACGTGATAATGGATACACTTAATATACTTACAAGCAACTGATAAAATAATATAAGTAACCATCCAATTAGAAGTGGACCACATAAGCTGGTTATAAGTAGTGCCACACCATTTGCGTAAGGTACATAAGTCCTTTGTGGGGTTGAGTGTACGCTTCTATACTATGATCCCGGTCTGTCTTAGACTCACAGATTTAAAGATACTGTCAAAAAGACATCTATCAGGGTTAATATAATAACCATTGAAGAATTTTTAAATGACTGTGAATGTCTAAATGCTTATCTCGTGAGGACATCTCCCCACGAGATAAGCATATCCCTATCCCTACCGAACATAAACAGATTTTTTTTTATAACAATCGGTCGAGCCGTTTCGGAAGAGTGTGGTAACAAACCCGAGACACGATAATTTTATATACTAGAAAGATAGATGTGAAGTCTGACCAAAAGAGGTAATGAACTCCGAACACGTTATGTATCTTTCTTTATGCTGGGTGCTGGGTGTTTCTCTGAAGGATAGAATCCGCAACGAGGATATCCGTAGGAGAACCAAGGTTACCGACATAGCCCAACGGATTAGCAAGCTGAAGTGGCAGTATGCGGGCCATATCTGTCGCAGAACCGACGGCCGTTGGGGCAGACGTGTTCTGGAGTGGAGACCGCGTATACCGGTAAGCGCAGCGTAGGACAACCTCCTGCCCGCTGGACCGATGACCTAAAGAAGGTCGCTGGTAGCGGGTGGATGAGGAAGGCGGAGGACCGTGTGTGGTGGCGCGCTCTCGGCGGAAAGGCCTATGTCCTCTCGCAGTGGATGTATAGGGTTATATAAAAAATACCAGAAATCTCTCGACACTTAAATTATATCATTAAAAGTAACAACTTTTGTTCTACAACTTTCCAAAATTTCGTATTAATTTGTGTCATACAAAAATTTAATAAATTATGTTATTTCTGTAAAGTGACATTACACTGTGAAACAAAATACAGGTAATCAGCGATTATGACTGTCCCTGTTGCCAAACCGCTGCGACAGGTTAAGACATAGGAGGTGCTAATGAGAAAGATAAAGATGCACAATACTCACAATAACTGGCGAAAGATTAAAGCTAAGCACACACTGCGATGCGATTTTTTCCGCATGTTCAATGCGAAACTTAATCGCAATCCGAATATTATACCTACGCGCACCACAACCTTTGTCGATTTTTTGTCGATCTTCCTGGCGCAGTGGCGCGCGCGCTCGGATTCGAGTGGGAAGTCGCGGGTTCGATTACCGCCACGGGCCTCTTTGGAACTTTATAATTTCTAATTTTTCTTAGAACTGGACTGGTGGGAGGCCTGGGCCCTGGCTAGTTACCACCCTAGTTGCCAAGCGATTTAGCGTTCCGGCGCGATGCTGTGTAGAAACCGTAAGGAGTGGGTTATACTTACCCCTTCCAAGTTAGTACGCTAACATCTTCGGCTGCATAATCACTTACCATCAGGTGAGATCGCAGTCAAGTACCTACTAACTTGTAGTGTGTAAAAACCCACGATTTATTTTCGCACCACGAAAGACAGGGAGCAATCATGTCACATGAGAGAGTTGCGCTTGCGACTATTTCCGCAGTGCGCGGGTCCCAAGTATTTTTCCATATAACACAAAATATTGACAAATTCGCATCGCACTTGCGAATATTAATCACATGCGATTATTTTTCGCAGTGTGCGCTTAGCCTTACGACGAAGGGTTGCAGCGTGCGAGGCGGGGAGGACGAATCACGGATCAGTGACCACGCGCGGCGTTGCTGATATTACGTGCAGACTACAGAGTACTTACAAAGAAAGAATGTGTGCAAAATATTGAATAAGTGATATTTCTCAAAATATCGAGTTAAAACAAAAGTTGTAGAACAAAAGTTGTTACTTTTAATGATATCATTTAAGTGTCGAGAGATTTCTGGTATTTTTTATATAACCCTGTATAGGCTGATTAAGTACGTATCTTTATCTACGCTCATTGCTTAAAGTTCGAATTATGAAATCAAAATGTGTCACATATTGACCTAATTTATTCACAGACTTCTATAATTATTAAAAAGTTATTCATTATAACATCGATGTACTATGGAAATATTTCAAGAAAGTTGTTTAATTCCATTACGATACGCGACTCTGGGTTCCTGTATTTTTATCTGGGGTAATATTTTTTATGTAATAATTTTTTAAGTGTCTAAGTTATGTAATAAAGTTTTAAGTGTTTTAGTCTGTGGATTACAGACTACATATAGTTGGTAGTCATTGCCGAGAGTATGGGTGGGCCATGATTGACCATAGACAACAACAACAATGTCTATTGTCTATGGTTCTGCGCCACATTTGCAGAATTTTGGCGCCATACATACTAATTTTTAATATTTTAATGTGTTATTTTTGTTACTAAGTCAAAACTTTGCGCTGAAAATGTCTAGCAATGAAACCTACTAAAGAAAATTTAACTCCACCTGACATTTTAGTAGTTGCAACAAAAATGAAACAAAGTGAATGATTTACGACAAACGTTTGCAAGATTTTATGGTTTGGATTTATGATAATAATATGAGCGTAGATAAAGTAGTGTATGAAACTCTACATAATTAGGTATTAAAACACTCGTGTGATACTATTAAAAAACACGCCTGTGGCTCGTTTTTTAAACTCAAACTCATGTTTTAATACCCCCTATTATGCAACTGTTTCATAAACTACTATTCTACATTTCCTCACACATCTCCGGTGAGAAAAGTCTAAAGAAAACAAGTCAACCATAACGTAGTCGACAGGTCATTGGTGAGGGTGTAACAATGCCCATAAAGTCATGGTCTGTTGAGTGGAGCAGGTACCGGCGCGTATGCATGAGTGCACACTGCACCCACACTCGTATACGGGCAAATAAAAGCATGAAGGAAACAAGTTGGAATAAAACGGCGTAGGTACCTACGATAAGATGGAAATTGCTACAAAATTGTCTCATGAAGGAAAAGAAAAGATAAATAGTTTCTGAGCAATTGATGATGCTTAGATACTATGAAAGAGTGAGGGTCTTAATGTTGTTAAAAATAAATGAATGTTTTTTACATTATTCGTTATTTTGTACCTAGCCTAATAAATAAATAATAATAATAAAACACTAATTACAGAAATAATAGTAAGTAGTTATAATCTAACAGCCCACAGAAAACTCAAACGTTATTTGTCAGGTTTCTGTAAGATTTGATCCCTCTTAAATTCATAAGTTCACCGTTACTTATACATATAACGAAGTGGCAATCTGATTTATAGAATCCTCGTACCAATTTTTGCTCCCAAAATCCTCTGAAACGGCGTAATGAAATTTTTTGTGTATTTTGAGTGTATGTAGTAGTGTTAATTTATTTTAACTGTTTAAAGTTAAAATAAATTAATCTAGTAGATCGCTGTCAGAGGGAATTGTTCCGAAAATTTCCCCATTCCCCATTGCCTCGTTGTATCGCGATACTAATTCTCTGGGAAAAGTAGAGGCCAGCATTTTGGTCACGCGTTGCATCGACCAGGCATAAAGAAATCTCTTAAAGATCGTTCCAGAATATCCCAATTTGCCGTTTGACTAAAGGTGCTGGGTACCTTCGGTGGAATTTTAGATCTGTGTTTCATGTTTGCGTGCATGTAGGAGATGGCAAATTAAATTATTACAAAATGCCTGACGCCTGTGTACGAGTATGCACTATGCACACTGATAAGTAAACTATGGATATGGGCATCCGAACGGTTTACGTAAACCTTTTTCGTACAAACAAACACAAGCGCCATCTGTCAAAATTCTACAGGCATAACAAGCATTTTTGGCACCAATAAACTGGCGATACGTTTTCGCGCCGTTCATCCTGTCCAGGATATACATAATATGTCTATTACTAGGTATGCATTAAACTCCTACGCGATGCAGTCATAATAATTCATGTATTGTTCTCGTCTTTTCAGGTTACCTGCTTGACTTGAGATATCAGCGTCGAACCAGTTTGGACCCTCCTGCGGACTTATCCAGTTAGTACATAATACATATCTATATGTATATATTAACCTTTCTTTATTTTGAGTTCCTGTGCGCTGATTCTGTATAGTTCGATTTGTTAGTTAGCAACCCACAAACTAACAAAACGGAGACAAAAATCCTATTTATGTATTTATGTAAGTTAGCAACTAGAATGGTATGTTGACATGAAACCATACCAATGTGGGTAACTTCTGTTAGCTGCTTTTGGTTCAAATTAAGAACAGTGGTAACGTAGAGAAACGGTGGGTTCAGTGATGGGTGCTTTAAAATTTATGTCACCAGAAACTTTTGCCAATGGGTTCTCTGATAGGTGCCAAACTTCTGTAAAAATAATTAAAAAATCTGAATTTAATAAGATTTCAATTCCATGATGTGCATTGCGACTTACTTACTATAAGTTTCTTTTATACATTACTCATAACATGGCTATATTTTCAGCTTTTTGAACTGCTATTTAAATCAGTATTATAACTGTGGGGATATTTTGAATTTAGTTTGTGCAAATTTTCTAAACATATTTATTTATTACGCTTTAACTTATTGGAAAATTTTGTTCAGTCCACGTGCGCCTGATTTTTTAAATCCTCGTTGTTAAAAAGGCTTGTTTGGTAAAAAATGAGCCTGGAGTAAAAAAACAACTGGGAAAAAGAGCGTGATTTAGGAATTAAAACATTGTTGGATTACATTTGTCTATTTTTCACAATTAAGAGAAAGACGGCTTAATTTAAGAAATAATTCGCTTCGTATCAAATTAAAGTAATTTGATAATTTATTTTTTCGATAAAATCAATCTTGTTTCTATTTTTATTTTACTATAACGTGCTGTTTATTAGAGAATATTATGTTTGCGACCGGCGAAAGTATATTGGCAACTTATAAGCTTGGCTGAACATAGTTTTATAGCACATAAAAATTTTGTCTTGAAATAAATACTTCTAGTCTATTTAGTCCGCTTTTTTGTTAGCATATTCTAAAGAAATTAATACTGATAGCAAATCGGCTTTGCATCTCATCAAGGGACGGCGGGTTCGAATTCCTAGCGTACGTAACTCTATAAATTACGTAGATTTGAAGATACTAAATACTACTTGATTAACTGTGAAGAAAAACATCCTGCAAAAATCAAGAATTCAAGAATTCTCAAAGGGTTGCCCCCCCTTTTGAGAATACAACAAACGTCCACAGCTGGACAAAGGCAATCCAGCAATGATTTCCTGCCCACACGGTCCTGCATCACTTGTATCCAGCGACTCCCCACCTTAATGTCGTCAGTCCATCTGGTAGAAGGCCTGCCAACATTGCGCTTTAAAGCGCAGCATGAAAGAGATAATTTTCCAAATAAATTAACTTCACAATCGAGTTGGCTTCATATTCCGTCTGCGATTCTGAATGTTTATTTTATCTGCGAATTGGCTACTTATTGTATATCATTTTTGCTAGCGGTAAAAGAAAATATGAGAAAAACTTGATAACTAAGTTTTCTACGATGTTCTCAAAAGCGTGTGAAACTTGGCAACTTGTGAAACTTGGCTCACTTGGCCGGCATGGTGGCCATGGTCCAGCCCATCTAATTCTGAGTCGAGACTTGTGCCCAACAGGGGTTCTCATAAGTAGGTCTAGGCAGTGTCTGTTCCAACAGAGTTAAGATATTCTCTCGTGAGGATGACTGAGGATCGTGACTATCAATCACGGCTAGTAATTCAGCGATGTATGATTCATTCACCGCGTTCTGTCCGCAGCCATGTGGACTGCTTCGTAAGGTGACGCCGCCAGTTTCCTTTAGTTGGTCTGACCACCGGATTTATCGCCGCGCCGTGCAATGTGGCCGAAATAGTTAAGATTGCACCGAAGAAAGATGGCGGATAGACGTACATTTAAGTTGTAAGCTATTAATAGCTTAACGAGCTTATGCGTCGATTATGCTTATGCCTATAAAATAGAGACTTGCCAATCTGCTCCCCGCCTGCATGGCTACTGGTGAGGGTATAGCCAAACTCCTCCTCCAACCTAAAAAGGCTGCGTTGAAAAGGTTTAAGACAAATCAATAGCTATTACTGTATATATTGCATAAGCATATAAAATCTTGGCACGATTATTGCGAAATTTTATTATTTTATTAATTGCAATGCTATGCTATATATTTATCCATTAGCTATCAAGTGGTGTAATTGCATTTCTGCTGTATATGATGGATATTAAATTGTTTCCACTGATATCGTTTTCATCAGTTAACTCCCACTACAGAAGTTATCAAAACGTGAACTGATTCCGGCGAATATATTTTATCGCGCATTGATTTCATTTAGTAATCACTTGAAAATTATTCGAATGGAAAAACGAGATAAGCGTCGAGCCATGTTGTATCGACACAAACATAGTTACCTATTCTCAATCAAGTGGTCAGTACTGTTGCTGCAGCGAAGTATGTTTGCGAGAAATTTAATATTGTTGTATCCACATTTTTTTGCACTGCATTTTTAACCCCCGACGCAAAAAGGGGGATGTTATAAGTTTGACGTCTATACCTGTCTTTCTCTGTGTGTGTGTGTGTCTGTCTGTGGCATCGTACCTAACTCACAAACGAATGGACTGATTTTGATTCGATTTCTTTTCATTTGGAAGCCCAGTTTCCTTGCGGTTATCCAGCTAGCAGTGTAAGAGGGCCATTTTTGGCGTATGATTTCTCAATTGTTTCCGTGTAGTGACAAATGTATGGGATTTTTTTGATTTTATAATTTAACTAGCTGATGCCCGCGACTTCGTCCACGTGGGATAAAAACTTTTAAGTTGGACCAAATGACAGATATTCACGAAGTTTGAACTAAATCGGTTCAGTAGTTTAGGAGTCCATCGCGGACAAACAACGTGACACGTGATTTATATATATTAAGATTAGTCATTAAAGTACTTAACATCAGAAACAAACAAATAGTAGACACCGCAGACGCGAATTGATCTACATAACTATCTATTCAGTTATTTACTAGTTCCTTCCGTGCAATCCCATCATACTCGAATAAAATACTTGTACTTGCCATCGACGCAATTTGTTATTGTTTGTGAGATAAGAAAGCATCTCTATTGTGCAGATATTTACAGTTCAAGCAAAAAGCCTTTACGTTTAAGAAAATGTTATTTATAAAAGCAGAAAATCTTATAAAATTACCTGAAGTTTACGCCATTCTTGTTTCGATTTTTTTCTGTTTTATTGAAATCGCTAACGTTGTTGTTATTATAAAGGTGTGCAGCGACAGGCTCAAAGTGCGTTGATCATAAGCTGCGTGGCGCTTGCGGTCCTGCTGCTTGTCCTCATTGTTATTTGTCGCGGGAGACTGTCGTGGCGCTACATCAAGCAGAAACTACAGCCGTCAAAGGTAAATTATAAATATACACTATATCAGGACATTACACACATCGCAATCTAGCCTCAAAGTAAGCGATAGCTTATATTATGGGTATACAAGATAACTCATAAATATATATAAATACTAATATACATAAATATACTAAATTGAAAAACACCCAGACACTGGAAAACATTCATGCTCATCACACAAACATTTACCAGTAGTGGGAATCGAACCCACGACCTCCGTCGCAGACAGCAGGTTCGGTACCGCTACGCCAATTGGTCGTCATCAAATCAAATTATCTCTGTGACGGGATTTGAAAATTACAAAATCTCATCTACAACACATACATATTTCTACAATAATAATATGTACATTGTACATGTGTGAAATTGAATTTTTTTTTAATAATAATGTTACCTATAAACAATACCTAACATGAAAAAGGAAACCTTTAAATTATTATTTATGCAACTAATTCATCAGGATCACCTTTAATTGGGCAGATAACATATATTTTATCTCTTACAAAACCCACTCTGAACAGCAAAAAAGTGACGGCATCATAGTAAATTTACGAAGACTTTCTTTAGTTCTGTTTGTAGATAATTTTAAGCAAGATTAAATAAAATCATTACAAACATACCATATTATACGTTCCAGAATCGAGTCAAGCAACATCCGACCGACCTCACACATTACAATCCTCACGCCGAAATGCCGAAGCCGAAACCCGAGCTTAAATTGGAAATCCGAAACCCCGAACCGCCAAAACGTCAAAGCCATCAACAGCCTCTCAACGTCAAAGATCTAGACGCCAGAACTCAAACAGACAAGAGTCAAGGGGCAACGACGCCCAAGACAATCAGCACAGCCCTCAGTAACAGGCATCCAGCGGAAGATACAACTTTGGATTTTTCGTACGATAACATGGGAATGAACGTCACTCCTCCAGAGCAAGCTGCAGCTGGCCATAGGTTCTGAGGACGGAGTGAATTTATACAGGGCTACTTTTTGATCATGTGCAATATTGAGAATTAATGGTAATAAAAACATAATATAAACAAAAATAATACATAATACAATATAAAATAAACAAAAATAAGTATAAAGGTGTAATTTGGTATGTGTGTGAGTATATTTTTACTCCGTCACGACACAAGTACCTACAGAATTGATTTGGCTGAACTTTTGAACGTAAATCTGTTTAACACATCACTTCTCCTGGAAAAAATATACCCGCGGCATAGTCTATCATGCAGTAAACCTACCGCTCGCTTCAACTGTTTTCTATTCATAAAACGTGTCGCAAGACAATCAGCGGGAGTCCATACAGAGCAAAGATAATTAATTATTATCACCGTACTGTGGGTGTCCGTGCTTTAAGTAGCGGAATGACGTAAAATAATTATTATACCAAGACATTCAGCGTGATAATGCAGCGAGTATTTTTGCCTCCTTCACCCTGGCAAGACAGCCCTGTTTACAATAACATCTTCAATTTTATTTTTTATTTTTTTGGTTCGTTAAATAGCTTGAGTGATGAAACTATACATCTCGAAATTGCCTGTGCTTAGAAATCAACCCTGTATACTAGAGTCAAATATCAACGAAGCATTTTATTGAATTTAAAGTACCTACTTATATTCGCTTACAAGAACAAAGTGTTAATTCGAATTCGCAAAAACTTTAAACTTTATTAACACACATGAAATGAAAGTTTAAGTCATACCTACTAATTATTATAACCTATGGAAATAATACGTGACTTTTTGGGACATTTGTTTTGTTTTCCAACATAATTGTCTAAGAATTTTCTTTGAAATATTCTACTAAATATTTTCAAATGGAATTATAAAAAAGTTAATCTTCTTATCGGAGGGCGATTCGTGAGTACAAAATAATAACGAGAATATTACGTTACCTAATTTTCGGCTAATTGGTTGAGTTACTCATTATCGCTGTAAGCCATATTGAGATGTTTTACAAAACGGTATTAATTACAAGTAGATGCTTATGTACCTTTAAAGGTACATTACGAAATTGTATTTCACCTACACAATAATATAGTTATTTACATAATGGTCACGTATCATTACTAAATACAAGTATTTACACATGAAATGTTAACTTAATGAAGTTCTCAATAAAATAGGCCCAAAATAAAATATACAGGGTTATATAAAAATACGACTTTTCAAAATTCAGTATTAAGTTATTTCATACAAAAAAATGTTATTTCTATAAAGTGTCATTACACTGTTGCGGTTTAGCGCAGCGAGTTCGCGGGCCGCCGCGCCACGCGCCGCGCCCTTGTTACTTGCCGATGTTACAACACAGAGTAGGAACAAGTAGTGTAAAATATTGAGAGAGTAAAATAAAAAGTCGAAGAACAAAAGTTGTTAGTTTCAATGTAAACAAATACAGGCAGAGAGCGATTTGGTATTTTCTATAAAATCATGTATAAGTTAAGTGAACTCCGCAACTTCGAAGCTATTTTATTAGTATTTCCTACTGTTTTTGAACAGTAAAAAAAATTTGGGATATCTTTCGCAAAAGGTAAATTTTACCCAGGTTTTATTTATTAGAAGAGTTTGAGAGTATGTGTATTTTGAGAGTCAATATTATTTAGAATTCAAGTGTTTTTAAATCAAAGCTCCAAACATTTTGGAAAATATTAATCCTTACCAATAGACTCTTAAAGTTCGACAAGTAAGTTGATAAAAAAGTTCCATGTACCTATGTATGTTTTTGTATAAGAACGTTTTTGTACAAGCAATGTAAGTTTCTGGTTAAGGAAATTACAACTACATAAAATTAAATCTTTTTCTGCATGAGTGGTGCGTTGCGTTAAATATTTTCAATTATTTCTGCGAAACTTTGTGCATGTATATTCGCAAGCGCTTCTACGGACTGTTTCAACAGTATTATGACTCGTTCATCACTACTTCAGAACCTTTACACATTTAAATTAATCTTTTTTGAATGCGTGTATAAAGCAATACTTAGTAATATTACGTTTTGGATGTAGTAGTTTGTACTGGTTTGATGTAGAAATTCGCATGTCCCGTCAAATAGGTCCACTTTGCTCAAACACAGATGAGAAGTATAGATATTTCAATCTACGATGACGCGCCCCACTTGGTCAAACTCCACACGAATCGAATGAAACATAAGCGATTTAGATAGAGTGGGGCGCGTCTTCGTGGATTGAAATGTCTATACCTATTGTGAAGTTTCTCTACTTCGCGTTCGTACGATTAAATACGAGTAGGTATACATCACAGTAATTGTACTGCTGACGTACCTTTCGTTGTTATAAAGCTGTGGTGGTAGCTACCCGAAGTAAATGGCTTTAAACCAGTGATGAGGCCATTTAAATCAGATTCAATTGACGGCAGTATTTTTTAATATAAGAATTTTTGAAAATTTGTACTTAAAATACATCTCTTTAATATGTTTATATCTAGAAATACGAAATGTAGTAGTATAAGTTTTAACTTAATAATATGAAATTAAATTGTAACTTCATCGTGGAGTAAAACTCGAGTAGTAAATAAAATTTGCAGCGTGGCTGAGTTTTTTTAATTATAGTATGTGTTTGCTTGATTTGTTAGTGTTGTTTTTTAACTCTTGCTATACCTACTCGGGATTCAGATCCAAAACTATATTTAAATGAAATTTTATTTATCTCACCACTAAAACTAAATTAATATTAGACATTAAAAATGGAACTATACTCTTTCCACTCGTTTATTTTCTCTTTGACACATGCAGCATATAGCGAGGAACCAGAGATAGGAAAAGGTAAAGTGGTCTCTTTCTGGTCCCTCGCTATTGCTATAACTGTTTCATGTGTCAAAGAGAAAATAATCGAATGGAAAGAGCATAACAATTTTATTATACGCGTTGGTAATAATACTAAATAGCAAGAGATTAAAATTGTGCTTATTGTTGTAAGTATATTCTGTTTTTGTTAACATCTCTCGTTCGCCTTTTTGTCGTTGTCTTTTATTTACATTTAGTGCTTTGTTGAGTAATGTCTAGCATAAGCATTAATGAAATAGTCATCATGTATGTATTTTGTACATTCTGTCGTTTAAGGCACTAATCAATGTTGGTGTAAGTTTTCCCTGCATTACTTAGGTAGTTAGAAAAAAATTACTGCTTTATTATCAGCTGTAAACTGTTATCAGTTTGAAATGAATCGCAAACTTTACTACAGGCTTTTTTCAGTAATACATAAGTTAAATTAGCGTTAGTCATAGCAAGGAACTTATAATCATATAATTTTCACTGTTAGCAAATAATAGTGTTTGCACTTTAAAAATCGTAAAAATACAATTTCATCTTACCTACTTATAAATTACGACAAGCGAGATAGTGTCCTCAGATTTTGTTAAATAAGGATTAAAGTGGTAAGTACCTAACATTAAGGGGATTTATTGAATTTATTTTTGTCTTTTTCACGGAGATTTGGTAGGTGCGACATGCAGCGTCGCGGAAGAATATAGCAGAAAAACGACGTTTTACCTAATTACTCAAAAACTAAGCCAGTTATCAAAAACCTGTTCTAAGCGTTTTAGGATATTATTATTACCGATACATTAAAACAAAAATTACAATTACATCCATTGTAGTTTCCGATAAAATATAGAAAAACTGAGATTTTGGAGCAACTTTTGGGAGAACTTTCTATCGAGAAAATTCTATCCAATCGTGTTTCTGCTACTTAGCGATTTTAGATTAAAGACCCAAAATACATGACGTGCAAATTTGAAAGTAATTGTCTTCTTAGTTTTTGCAGAAAACTTCATTCAAAATCACCTAAATACGGCTTGTAGGCCGTTAAGAGCTGCAGCATATTTCTAGTTTATTCCGTCTACTTTGAAGTGACACATTATATGGTATGAAACTAATAGTCTTCTCAATTTAGATATCCGAGAGTACAGTAATTCGCACCAGCTAAAAATAGGTAGGATTATTCAAAACACAAAAATCAATGAGCACAATATAAATAAAATCTTCACGACATAAATAATTCACAACACAACATAAATAAAATCTTTAAAGTCAGCATCGATTCGATACCTGAAATAAAATGTTATTTTTTTTAGGTATCAGATCTATGAGGACTTTTTAAATTTCTCTTCTAATAGTGTTTTGAACAATCCTACCAATTTTCACTGTGTAGCGAATTATTTTACCTTTACTCGTATTTATTTGGACTAATTTGACCAGATTATATACGAAGTAACAATATAATGCGATCAAATTAATAATCTACACTTTATAGGTAGGTACTATGTGGATTATCATATTTAATATTATAATATTCAAATAAATAGTTGTGATGCTAATAACATTTCCATAATCAAAATTGGTTTTCAGTAATAATATCAAGATTTGTGAATGGGATGGGATGTAAGAATTTACCGATTTTGTGAAAACATTTTCATTTTCGTATCTATTGGGAAAAGGATTCGGAGTAAATAGGATAACAATTACCGGTACATAATTAAGATGCCTTTGATTTACCAGAACCATGTTTAATTAGTGTATTCCAAACGAAATATTATCAATTTCTAAAAGAATTTTAATAACGACTGCGGTGAAAGCTTATGCGTTGGATCATTATAAATTATTTATGTTTGTAAGATAGATAAAATTGTGATACTGTCTGAAGGAGATGGTCAATTTTGGGCCAATTCTTGTACAGAATGCAGTGATAAGCGAAAAATAATTAAAGATTTTAAAAAATGAAATAAATTAGGAAATTACAATAAATAACTTGTAATTTTAAAATATAATAATTTTTCGGTACTGCCTGCAACACTAAGAAGATGGCGTACTTCAAACCATAGAGAAAACAATAGACGCGGTTGATTACTGAGGTTGATTACAATGTCATTTTTGAGAAATGACGCGTGACAGCTAATGTCAAAAACGTCTAAAACTATGAATCCATAGAGAATCCGTCCGCCATTATAACGTAGATAAAAAAAGTTATATTGTATCACGTGGGGAGAATAAACAGTAATTTCTCTGAAATAAAGATGAGTTGGTTTCTAGTGAAAAATTGTTTAAATATGGTATTTTTATCACTAGTACAAGTCTGACCAGGTGGAAATTCCATACAATTTTGGACGGTCTCCTTTACTGCCAAAACCAATGACTTCTATGTATACTAGACGCGCTGTGTGGTACTAAATAATTGCTCACTGAACAGTGGTGCATGCTCAGAAGTTCGTTTAGTCCACTGCGAGCTAGCGAGGCGATCAGTGTTGGTGCACTGTTATGTGAGCCGTGAACGTGGTTTTTACAGGGAGTGACCAATAAAACAGTGAATATTATTTATGTAAGTAGTTTTTCTACGTATTTTGAAGTTTATTTCAGTTAAGTCAGTATAATTTATTTCGTTTTTGTCTAAAAACAAATATTATCGTAAATAAATACACAACTCCCATCATGATTATCCATCACGCTTACTCGTTAGTAGAAATACGCGAGAGCGAACAGTACTACCGACACGTTGACAAAGATTATGAGAATTATTTGAACAGATATGTTAAGTGACAAAGGGTATATACCAGTAGGAAAATAATTTCGATTGGTATATAATTAAGTACTTAATTATAATTTTTGTGTTTTAGATACATATTTGATGGACTTAAGTTCATAATAACTATAACATTCACAATAAAAACTAAGCAAACTCTGAGAAGTTATTGTCTAAATCGTAAAGACTCAGAAATAAAACAGTTTTTAATTTATTATTTAAGTTTCATTAAGTCAAATATTAAAAACTATTTTAATTCTGGTAATTTATCCGTAAAATGTTATTTATCATAACTTTAAATTAATGTTAAACGATGTGTAGGTATTGCAAGCGATTGCAATGATTGCAATATCTATTTTTTAATCTTTGACCATAAGACCACTCATCGACGTGAAGTCATACGTTTGCAAGCAAGTTCCCGCTCATCAGACTAGATGGCGTTATATAGGTTTGGAGCACATTTTTTGTTCCACATAGTCTCATGTCTAGTAGGATACATAGAAGTCATTGGCCAAAACAGACGTTGGGCTTTTTATGCACAACCGTTATGCATTTTATGACTCATTAGCTACGTTTGGCTTTGTACTTACCTCCTTATATTTAACATACCAATTTTGCTATTATTCGGTAAGTCACTAAATCTACTCCTATTTTAAAGACCTTTCGTGGACTCTATAGGTACCTATCTACATTATGTAAGATGATTTTTATTCAAATTAAACCAACCTTATCTTATCTATTTTCTTTTATCAATTTTACACGATAGGTAGAAGCTTACTTTTATAACGTAAGAATAGTTTTTAAATTTAATAAATAAAACTTTAGTTAGTACCTAAATCGATATTCACAACCGTCCATACGAAACATTCCAATTAGTGTAAAGTATTTAAGGTTATATATCAGAAAGTATTTTAATAGAATAAGATTTATAAATATTTTAAGTAGGTAGTTCTATTTTTATTATGTTAATGTTTTCGTAAACGCGTATTAATTATGTTATACCTACATAAATCTATAAAATACTAGCTGACCCGGCCACGCGTTGCTGTGGCTAAAGTTTTTGTTATATTAATAAATTAAAATTGCGACTATAATTTGAGATTTAAACTATCCTATCTCTTAAGTTGGATCAAACTGCACATGGTGTGCGAATTTTATTATAATCGGTTCAGTAGTTTAGGAGTCCATCGCGGACAAACATCGTGACACGAGATATATATATATACTAGCTGATGCCCGCGACTTCGTCCACGTGGGATAAAAACTATTCTATCTTTTAAGTTGGACCAAATGACAGATATTCACGAAGTTTGAACTAAATCGGTTCAGTAGTTTAGGAGTCCATTGAGGACAAACATTGTGACACGAGATTTATATATATTAAGATTAAAGAAGATTAGGCACTCCATATGCTTTAAATTATTCACAACATTGTAGCTTTAAAACACGAATTTCAATAATGCCCGAATTGCTACGCCGAGAACCGCATTTGTCCGTGTTTGTCGTATTTACTAAAAACATACAGGTTATTTGGTATTTTACATCCATTGCAATGGTTGATTGAATATTCTGCGGTCTGTATACACTATAGCACCTTTACTATCCGAATATCTAAAACTATTTGATTCAATGCGTACTTCAGTACTACAATATCGGTTATATTGGTACTTAGTGCGCTTAATTAATTGAATACTATAATAATGAACTCGTATTAGCTTTGGCGAACAGAATTGTCATGCTCGTATTGAGACAATAGCGGTTACATCAGTTACCTATTCTTACTTCTACAAACAATACTAATGACGTCTGAAAATTCACTTTGATAACAAATTTAGAATTTTGGATGTAAAGTGAACGGATATTCGTATTCAACAGTGCCATCTCAAGAAAATTTTAGACAATTGATTACTTGACAACAAATTAATAAAATAGCAATAAATGTAGGTACCACCACACAAATTAACATTCTTGAAGTACCAAATAAATTTTAGAGTTGATATTTTATTTTATAATTGATTTGTATTTTCAAACAATGCTGAAATTCCAAATCTCACCAAAATTGTAACAGCCGCGAAAATACGAAAATAGAAAAAAAATTGAGAACTATAAGATAAAGGTGCTAATCTCAACGATTGTAGGAAAAAAATCCAAAACATCTACTTTACATGGCATGTGGATAAAAGGTCTTGTTGTGATTACCTTATATCCCATTAACGTCGTTAACTTTAATACACGTGATTTCAAGTACAATTACAATGTCTGGCTGGTACAAAAGTTCTCTCAAGTCAATGAAGTCGAAGAATGGTAAATTTTCTAAAAATTCCAGGGAGGTCTTGGGTTCGATTCCAGGGTCACTTATAGAATTGTTAGCGATTGAAATCTCCTGTCAATGAATTATCAGTACCAACTCGGAATAAAAATCACCGTAGAGATAACATTTCACCATGCCTTGGAGTCCTCGTTCTCAGGTAACGTGTGACAATTTCTTCAAAGCCTGCCACTAAAAGCTCCAAAAAAAAATTGGTTGTCTGTAAAGTCGGTTTACTGACGATAGTTGAACGTGACAACGTCACTTTTGCTAACGACAACGATTGTGCTTCTTTGTCGCTCATTCCGCGCTCTCGCTTGCATTTCAAGCCTTACATGGAACGCCTCAGAGCGAGGTAACGCCGCATGAGTCATGTTTTTTCGTGCGTACAGCCGGCTCTATCGAATTATAAGACGTTGTCACGTCAAAAATTGGTCAAGTGCGAGCCGGGCTTGCCCACTCAGCGTTCCGTACTATGAAGACCTATTCTTAATAGTACTTAAACTCCCGACGGCATAAGTCTTAGTTAGTTCTTTCATAGTCGAAGTCATTCTTAGTCAAAGTAATGGGGTCCCGTTTTTATCCGTTGGGTACGGATCCCTAAAAAGTCAAAGCTGATTTTTATACTGCATGTATTGAACTTTGGAAAGAAATATACTACCGTTATTTTTATTTAGATCTGTTTAGGTAAGTAATTTTAAAGTAATTATATTTAAAGTTCAATATTCCGCGGCAACATGGTACTTAAGTAGAATTAGGGATGCACTTTGCAAGATGCGGATATTTTTAATATTAGCTCTAATATTATATTTTTTAAGGAACTAGATTTTTTAATATTCATCTTAATAATATTCTAACGGTTTTTAGATTGAGTAAAATTTTGAGCCAAGAAAAGATAATGTCGTTACGTTTATTACGACCTTATGCTACTAAATAAGTTATTACTATTATTTATTCTTATTGCAATGAGACACGACTTTTCTATACAGAACAAGTTGTAACTATATAAATTGGGATTGTACATTTTTAAGAACTATTTGGAAGCCTGGTGTAATCAGGCTATAATCGCGAAGAGTAAAAACTAGAAATTGTTGTGAAACTTATTACCTTACCAGGATTATTTTTTTTTTTCAATTACCTACTTTGAAAATGTTCTCCTGTTAAATAATACTATCAAGTCTTAATATGCATGCTTATGCTTAGTAGCGACCGATCTATATTGTCTAAGTCCGGTCGCGGAGCACGAAGAATTTCATACATTAACCTGTTACTACCTGTCTCTGTCACTCCCGCGTCAAAATAATGCGGTCACGCTCGCACAGATGCAATGACCCCGTCCTGTGCGAGCGTGACCGCATTATTTTGACGCGGGAGTGACAGAGACAGGTAGTAACAGGTTAATGTACGAAATTCTTCGTGCTCCGCGACCGTGCTTTTATAACTATTTTAAAGTTGTTGGGTATTAAGATTAAAAATTGTGTGATTGAAATAAAAACAAAAATTCTGAAACTACATCACAATTCACAACATAAATTTAAGAGAAATTTATCAGATATGCACTTAAATATTAGGTTATAAGGTATGTTAAGAAACGTATGTAAACAGGATGCTATTTTGATATGTATTAAATTATACAGTGTTCTTAGGATTGAATCTAAAATTAAAACTATTATATTTAATTCTCAGTTCATCTCAAAAAAGCATCCAGTAAAACGTGAGCCCTCAGGTAATCCGTCCAATTGATGTAGTTGTAGGTAAATAAGAGATCGTAATTAAATTTAAACTTAAAAATACGTGTCATCACGAAAATTAGATTTCTAATGATTTTTTATATATAAATGTTTTTGTAGGTATGTATAAATTTGGTATCGTTGTAATTTTATTGGTAACACCACAAGTAGATGTTTAACTAGGGATATTGATATTATATCTTTCAAAAATAAACAAATGTAGATAACGTCTTTTATTATTTAAGAACAAGTTAAAAAACACATTGAAAAAAATGCGAAACAACTTCCCTTGCGTATATTGCGTTACATAGATAATAATTATGTACGTAACCTTGCTATTTAATCATTAACGTGAATATTACTTTTCCAGTATCTCAGATGCCATTTCAATTTGCTAGAGCAATTTGGGCACGATCTTTTCTACAAGGGCTTGAATGTGATGATAATATATCGCGGGCTTCAAGCCTGAGGGGCGTATAAGCAATTATCCATGCTTTTCAGGAGACAAAAAACTTAATATGTTTTTATTCAACGAATCTCTTTTACTGAAATTATTTGCACGTGTCTATAGTCTTGTGGGTCTCATAGTATGGGAGCCCAAGCGGGGAATCGGAATTCACCAAAGCGCGGCAGATTAATGAACAGGGATATACCTTGTCCCGGTTAAGTAATCCTCCAAATATGAGCCCCATATATAAGGCCGTCAGTGAAGGATAAAGGATCAGATTAAAAAAAAATTGATCATCAGAAATTCTCAAGCGCGTCAGATTAAGGTAGGGTGAGTTAATTAATAATCTGACAATTTGAGAGTGACGTAAAGAACGGGGAGGGCAGCAAAGTTGTGAAAAAGACGTCATCTCGACATTCACGAGCGTAGTAGTTATTTTTATTTTGAAGGAAATAATTCAAGGATAAAGAAAAATATTTAATCTGACGATATCCGTAAGCCGAAATAACAAAAATTCGTCGATAAATTTATATGCGTGCAGCTGCGTGATGCCTATATTTCCCACTCCGCATTTCTATACCTCTATCTATTACTCTCTCACTCCGTCCCCACTCTGGTCTTTGGTTTATGCTGCCACGACTCCATCACAGCTGATCATAGAGACTCGTTCGACGTGTTTCCAACAGTTTGGCTTTATTTGCTATTTTAATATTAGTTATGAGAATTAAAGTTTATAAATATTTAATATGAGGGATATTAATTTAAAATGTGTATTTTGTGGTGAAATTCCTTTATAAAAAACCTTAAAAACCATTAAATTTACATTAGAAACATTACAAATGTATTTAAATATTTTGGAATATCGTCGGAGCAAACCGATTGTCCGAAAATTTCGAGCTACTTAATTAAAAACCTTGAACCATCTATGGAATCTTCATTAAATTATGTAAACGCGGAGTGCTATAAATTATTTACTGCAGTTAAAATGCCGCGAGATTTTATCTGGCGATTGAAAAATCGGCTCTTAGAAGACATAATTACACTAATTTATTTGCATGATATTTCCTGAGCTTTTTAATCAATTAAGTTTAATGATTTAAATTTTTTTGTCAGATTAGGCGAATCCCTCTAGATATGATCGTCAAATTATGAGACAGCACGTTTAGAACATAAATATGAAATGGCGAATTTTTTTGCACATTATAATAATGGCCGCGAGTTTGGGTCATCGAAATGGTCAGATTAGTGAACAAGAGCTTTTTAGGTGCACCTAACACTCCCTTAGAAAATCTGACGCGCTCGAGAATGTACATGCAACAGTATTTTTTTTTTTGCATATTTAAAATCTATAGCCGTTTCTCCCACCGATGAAAAGGTTTATTTTATATAACATTTTCACTTCTTATTATCTAAGCTTTGCAACCCAATGGGTCTCTATATGAAGCTCGAATAAATCCCCATTTAGCATCGTGGGCTCCCCTACTATCATGAGACACGTGCAAAGTTTGCACGTGTTTGTGATTATACGTCATTCTGTACAGGTATGGAGTTTTCTTCGAATTGTCTTATTTTGATGTTTTTCAAACATATCCACGTAGGCATCTGAGAGAAGCATGATATTGATACCTCCATCTTTTGTTACTACTCGTAGTACATTCCGGGTACAAAACAGTAGGTGTCTGTTGAAATGATGGGGAAGACGGGGAGTTTAGAGAAATAATTGGATTAAAAGGTCCAGTACCTTTTTAAGTTAAGTTTAGTTGTGTGTATAATAGGTACAGGATGCCATTTTGATACGTATTAAATTACACAGTGTTCTTAGGATTCAATCTAAAATTAAAACTATAAACGAATTAATTACAAGAATTTTCAGTTCATCACAAAAAAGCATCCTGTAAAACGTGAGCCCTCAGGTAATAATTTTAAAATTTTAAAAATACGTTGTAATTTTACTAGTAACACCATACGTAGATGTTTAATTAGGGATAGTGATATTATCTTTCAAAAGCAAACAATTGTAGATAAAGTCTTTTATTATTTAAGAACAAGTTAAAAAATTACATAGGAAAAAAAATACGAAATAACTTCTCTTGCGCATGTTCTTTGGTTATAATTAATAACTATATCAGACATCTGTGAAATATTTTTTATATTTCCGCAAGCTTCTATAATCTCTTGAATGTATGTCATATTTGTCTAAAATTCTTTGGAGTTTTCTTCGAATCATCTTATTTTTATGTTTTTCAAACATATCCGCATAGGCGTCTGAGAAAGGCATGATATTTATACCTCCATCTTTTGTTACTAGTTCATGCATTCCGGGTACAAAACCAGTAGGTGTCTGTTGGAATGATGGGGAATATGGGGAGTTTAGAGAAGAAATTGGATTAAAAGGTACTGTGTTTAGTGGTGCGTTTAAATACGGATTAGATATAGGAGAAGAAACTATAGGAGGTGGAGGATAAAGGGAAAATATTGGCAACGGTTGAGGACCCGAAATTAGTGGTGGAGGTATTGGCAAGATTGGAAGAGGGGGAGACAATATTGGAATTGGTGGTGGGACTACTGGTGGCAATGGAACCAACATTGGTGGTGATGGAGGCAACGGAGACGAGACCGGCGGTGCTTCAGAGCTAGCTGCCGTTACAGAATTACGTGAGATACAAAACTCAGGAATATTTCTTGGGTACCAGTAAAGTGGATTGCATGGGTCTTCACCTGGAGCCAATTTACTTTTTATTGAAGCTATACGAAGAGGATCTTGGTAGCTTATACCTGATATTGAACAATGTGTTCTGTTAGCCAACAATAACATTAATACCGTCTGAAATTGAAAAATTAAAAATTAATAAATCTATATATTTATATGGCTTTTCTACCTTGACCACCACGTGGTATGCCAGATCTTTTTTTAAGTGCACCTTCAATCTGAAACCACTACCAGGGGGGTTATTCACTTAACGTTTTCACAAACTGTGATTTCAACATAGGAAATGCGATGAGTCAACCTGATCATGTAAAGTAAATTTAATTTCACTAGTATCGACCAAGTTGCGTTTTGAACTTCATTCAATACGCTAATATATACCTGGTACCAAAATTCGTAAAATTAATTTTTCACTGTTCGCAAAAATGATTTGATTTCAATATCGTTTGACATTATCGTAAATGCCATGACCGTTTTAAACATCTCACTTCACGAAATGTAGCCGACGCGTTACGTGAATAGCCCCCCAGTATCAGTATTTCCACAAAATTTTAATATACCGTTATTCAAAGGGGCGAGAAACAACTTCTAAAGAGACTGCAAATCACTATAACCGGGGGTAATCACTTAGTATCAGGTGATCCATCGTGTGTGATAATTTTCATAAAAAACCATTTACCATTTACCATTACCATTTAGTTACCATTATACGATTTGGTCATTATCATCGCATGGACCTATTTTTGTGATTAGGTTTCCAGATTTTCCTTATTGAGTGCTTTCAAGTAAGTACGAACCTGATGCTACTCGTCGGGACATTCGTAAAGCCCGAAATTCAACAGAGTTGGTAATAAGCGGTAGGTATGTTTCTACTACTGATGGCTATTTGTTACATAATGCATTCGTTAAAAATATACATATCTTGCAACAGTGTTTGCCAAATTAAGTATAGGTAAACCGCTATAAACTTGACCCTCCTGATGGTCTGCGGGACGCGGGGTGGGTGATACGATTGGCTATAATGATACAGCAGTGCTGTAAGCGGACAGTGACAGACCTAGCTGATTGGTTGAGCACTACCGCCTCTCATCCCACAGACCATCAGGAATGTTAAGTTTATAGCGGTTTACCTATAGTAGGTCTGGATCTATATATTCACTGGGTGGTCAAGTAAAAATGTAGATGAAAATAAATAGTATACACTCACTCCAAATATGTTTTTCATTTTTACGGCTTTTACGATCGCGGTGATTAAGTTTGTTTGTGATTCGAATGAAATTTCTCACTTTATACGTCCCTACTACTCAATGAAAAGACTTTTTTGAGCGGACAATGGCTTCTCGTTTATTGTTTTCACAGAACAATAAGCATAGAAAATGAGTAAACTCTTCAAGTTATTTGAAATACGACAAAATTCATTATGGTCCCGGAACGGAAGCGATGCTGACTTTATTATAATATTTTCTAATTACACTATATTGCTGTTTCCTGTAGTTTTCCGAATTCAAAGGGGAATATTCCTTTGTTTTATATTTTTAGGACTTTAATTAAACTTCATGGTAGTGTAAAACACAGCTCAGAGAAGGAAGTGGGAAGGTACTTACCTTCACTGTTCGCCATTTTCCATCTATAAGCGGAAAGCATGTAATTATCTAAAGACGCATAATACTAGTACGTAGACAGTTGTTTCATAGTTTTGCGCGTTTGTTTGTGCGGACGGCCAATGTATGATTACTTATCCCATATGTTACCATTACCTACGAAGAATAGACGTAAAAACGGTAAGTTACAGGTCCAGTTCATTGGCCAGATAGAATTTAAAGTCGCTATCTATCGTTGTATAATCTTTCCGTAACAGCAAATGGATATTCATTAGACGGTTTAGCATCGCTTCGATCCAGCAGCTAACCGTACTTAATGGTATCAGTCCACTTGGTTGGGGATCTGCTAATACAGCTTTTCATAATCGCAGTTCTGCAACTAGACTGGATACAAACATCCTTGAATAAAAGCCGAAAATAAATAAGGGTTTCTACCTCCAATGAAATTATACAATCATCGTACTATGATTAATTTAGTTAATTTTTACTAATAGCCTCAACCTCAAAAGTGAGAAGCTCAAAATATTCAAATGACCAGTAACAAAATGGCAAATGGCCAATAAAATTAATACTCGTGTAACGTTTTCACTATACGCCAAACATTGTTAATTAGCGTAAAATGAATAAATGCTTTCTAAAGCGTGGTTCGGTAATGATTTTGTCAAAATAAACTTATGTAATTGAAACTGATGTTTTTGCTGGGAAAGTTTAATATTGTGCCTTTGGGAAAGTCAATCACATATTGCATAATCTGCCATTTACAAAAAGTAATCTAGGCTATTTATATGTTAATAGGTCAGTATTTTTTCAGATAGGTTCATTCTCTTTTGTCTTTACTTGCGGGACTAATCAAAGCCAAAAAAATGTTGACATTTATAGGTGGGTTTAAACTTCAATTGTTACTATTGCGGGTGAATTTATCCCTGACATAACCAAGGGGGATTTATCTCCATTCTCCACCCATGCGCTCTGGGAGAGTGATAAAAATGTAGATATAAAATTTTGTCCTTTCCCCGTGCAGAAAATGGTTCCCTGCACAATGCAAGCACTGCTTAGTCTATATCTCATGCTTCAATCCACGAAGCCGCGCACCACTCCTTCTGAACTTAAGCAATGGCTAGTATCTAACTGTTTTTATGACATTGATGAGTTACTGCAGCCCCAAAAGTAATACTCCTTATAATTATCTAGACCTCAAAAGCACGAAATACGTTTTTATTACAATGCACTATACTTTATCTTATATAATTCTCGTAATTATTGACTATTATCTATTAATTAATATTATAATCATTGCACTTATTTACATTTGTGACAGTACTATTATAACCCACTTGAATTGACTTAAATAATAATAATTTTAGAAAGACATAATAATATAATTATCTTGACATTCTGATATTTAATCTTAGTCCGGTCAAATTAGACCAAAAAAAAATAATAGGTTACATAAATTCCCACCAAGCTGAAAATCGGTAAGATTGTTTAAAATATTATTAAAAACAAATTTTGAAAGTTCCCCATCTTTCCCTTGTAAGGAAAAAAATTTATTCAATGTCAAAGGTAAAAAAATGAGTTTTTCGCGATTTTCAGCAAAACGGTAAGTTTTATCGTAAAAATACCTCAGACAAAAATTGTAGGTAGATCATAAAATTATCTACAAAACATTTATTAATAAATTTTTTTTTCTACGAGCCACCGTTTTTAGATATAACGATTCAAAAGTTGTAAAAGTTGTAATCGTCATAATATGCACACGTTTCCTCGCCACCGCCGGAAAAACCACGTTTCGCGCCGGAAAAACTGCTGAACTCGATTTTTTGGAACTGCAAAAAGGGATGCGGTGCTAAATGTGGTTGCAAAAAAGTCGGACTGTTCTGTTCTCCTCTCCGGCATGTACACATTGTCAAGGCCGGTTGTGCTAGAATATTGAATCACCAACAGTAGAGGATCCGTTTGATTCCAACGAGGCAACATGCGATACATCGCTATAAACGCAGTTTACATGCACTCAAGATGAAGATGAAGAAGAACAAGAACAACAAGAACATGAAGATCAAGAAGAAGAATTTGAAAGTTGAACGACTCGGACGATTAAATTTCACTACTTTTTTAACTTTTCAATCTCTGCTAATATCCATTATTTTTCAATAGTTTCAAATTAAACAGGATCAAAACTGACCCTTGGAATAGGAATACTGGGGAAACCACGTTAAAAAACGCGCTAAGTACACTACCTCATAGGTGGCGAGGAAACGTGTGCATATTATGACGATTACAACTTTTACAACTTTTTGAATCGTTATATTTCAAAAACGGTGGCTCGTAGAAAAAAAATATAAATAATTTTTTTGTAGATAATTTTATGGTCTACAATTTTTGTCTGAGGTATTTTTATGATAAAACTTACCGTTTTGCTGAAAATCGCGAAAACTCATTTTTTTGACCTTTGACCTTGAATAAAAATTTTTCCTTACAGGGGAAAGATGGGGAACTTTCAAATGTTATTTTTAATTATATTTTCAACAATCTTACCGATTTACAGCTTGGTGGGAATTTATGTAACTTCGATGTCTAAATTGGCTGGACTATCTATTACTTGTAATATTCATTGACTAGTTATTATTATTACATTGGAATATTTTATTTCATATTACTAATTTCATAATATAACTGCTTATATAAAATGAATTGTAAAATTATTGCTTTATTATATTAAATAATGATTAGTACACGCTTATTGTTAGCAACGCCTTGTGTAACATGTAAGCTAAACAATAACATCTTACGGAACGTATGAAAGGCGATTTTAAAAGAGTGGGGTGCGAATTCGTGAATTCAACTACCTACCTATTCGTAGGTAGCAGTTCTAGATAACGCATCCAGAATCCGTCTAATAGGATTTCTCACATTTCTTGGATACGCCTCAGAAGCTTTAGAAATAAAATCCTCGTGGGTAAGAACACGGTTTGTGCTGTGTTGCTCAATAGTAAAAGTTCGTTTCAGCCCACGGACGTCCACTGCTGAACAAAGGCCTCCTGCAATGATTTCCAACCCTCACGGTCCTGCGCTACCTATATCCAGTAAGTAAGTGTAATACTTACAAACTAAAATAAAAATATTAAAAATGTTGCTGGTTCTACCATATAGTTTATCCTATTAGCGGAAACATTCTGTATACTTCAAGCTTCATTCAACAGAATCTTAAACGTTTCAAACGTGTATATTTCCATTCCTAGAAATTATTTAATGATACCCCGATGCTAAATGTAGAGCTGCAATGGAGCATGATAATATTTTCCCAGAGCGTGTATTCATAGAAAATCTGCTCTATTTGTAATAGCTATAATTATTATTTCCCAGTAAAATTGCACAGCAATATATTTATTTTAAACTTACAATTTCCACATACCCACAGATTGGTGTTTTCTCGCTGAACTGATGTTATTTTTCAGGGAAAAATATATACTTATTTTTTAGAACTGTAAGTAATGGAAACTTTACTACACATTTTTATTTCAGTTTTTTCCTTCAACTTTCTACGCAAGACCGATCAAGGGCCTTTTATGAATTTGTTGACGAAGCTGGTGCAACTGTGTTTGTTTGGCAACTGCTGCACTGACGCAGGCAATATGCCGCTTATGTTAGAGATATTTTTTCTTGTAAAATATAATATTGTTTGACTGGACATAAGTCCTATAACACATTTTCAGATAAATATGAATTAGGAAGCTTTATTATTCAAGCTTGGTTACATTTTACAAACCAATTTCGTTCTCGATGTGGGCAAAACACCATTCCATCTTTGACAGCATCTTCTTTAATGGCAAGGACAATGCACCTTCCTATAAAATATTTAAGTAGCAATGTTTGAAATCATATTACTTTCAAGTAAAAAAATTCGGTCTGCAGACCTATCAAATATTAAAATAATGGTGTTTTATCGAGAAAAAGTGCCTATTTGTTTGTACATACTGCATATAATAGTATTTTGGTAATTTCAGCAAAACTTTATACTCTAATTTTACTCAAACTCGTAAGTATATGCGGAATTGCCATTCATCAATAAATACGCTATGCATTTTAGGTAAAGGCTAGTTATGAATTCTGTGACTTAACTGCCGACCTGACCAATATAAAAAAACCGGCCAAGTGCGAGTCGGACTCGCGCACCGAGGGTTCCGTACTCAAGAAGTACTGAAGCAAAACAATCAGGCATACTAATGTAGATGTAACACGACCAAAACTGTAACGACCAAAGATGTAAAACTGTAATAATTACCTTTGTTAATGAACCGCAAAACTAACTTTGTTTGTAGAGGTTTATTGTTAATATCAAAAAAACTATGCTAGTTAGAGCATTGGCTATAGTTTTCCTGTAAAATATACGTAAATTCCTATTGACCATAATTATTTGAGATTTTTCGATTGGTAAACTCCGGAAATAAGGGGGGGGGGGAACGGTATTTTTTTAGACATAAATCAAAAACTATCATGACTAAAAATAATTAAAAATCGGTTTTAGAATGTACAAAGTAAATTCTTTCATATTATACCCCACACAGTACAGTTATCTCACTTTTAAATTTCAACCCTCCGATTTTCCCCCCTTTTTAAATAAGAACAAAAATAATTTCCATTTTTTTTTATTCCAGTGTCATTGGGCCACTAATATACACAACTATTCCAAATTTCATATCGATAGCTCCGGTAGTTACTGAAATAATCGAGTGTGACGGACAGACAGACAGACGGACAGACAGACGGAGAAAGTCGCACCATAAGGGTTCCATTTTACCATTTTGGTACGGAACCCTAAAAATACAATGATTATTTATTTATTACGTTTATATACTACAGTAATCCTGATATAGTAATACTTAATCTCATATACTCGTAATTATCACAAACTCATATTTCAACATTGTATCTATAAAAAAAAGTATTTTAAATTCATGGAAGGAAAATACTTTGTTGCTTAGGTATTTGGACATTTTTAATTCGTTCGTAACTTGTGCGTGAAATGATGACCTAGTGTCGAACTCTTACTTAAATCATACCATTCAGGTGATTTACTACGTTATTTATTAGATAGGTAGGTATTTCAACGTTATAAAATATAATTATATTAGGAACTGCAAACGTTATTTTAGTGAATGTATAATAACGCTATAGAAATAAAGCCCCAATTTCACCTAGCATTTAATCACTGTTTAGTTTAATATCATCGTTCCTTTTTGTCAGAGGAAATATGATATATTCAAATAGAGTAACCGTTACAATGAAAACAAATAAAGTGGTATTATAAATAAGTAAACCATGGTTATGTATAACAATTCTATAAATTACTATAATTGCTTATAAAATCGTCGAATATTTTGTAATCAATACAAAAAAAAACTTTTACGTCAACAAACTATTACATTTTTTTAATTTTTAACAATGCCACTGCGTCATTGCCTTTTATTACTTCATCTACGACCACTGCACCATTTTTTGTTTTCTTATTTAGTTTTATCTTAGTTTTTTGTTGTTCATCAGTTCTATTGTTACTACTTTCTAGTCCATGCATTTTCATAAACAAATCGGAATTGTCGAACACTCGGGCAAGTTTCTTAATCATCGCAGCACTTTTGTACGACACAGGTTGTTTGTAAATAGCCATAACACCCAAATATGGGGAGATTCCGAGAAAAGGTGCGCTTGGAAGATCATGTACGTCTCGTTTTAATAATTCATACAACATTTCATACTGGGACGGTCGCTTTTCTTCCAGCGGCGTGTATTCTATTTCAGGTTTATGTTCAGTCATGTAAGTTGGGCTGTAGACGTAACCGTATGGGTGCATAAATGCGGACGGCTCTAATGATCTCTGTTTGACGATTGTGTATGGTGCGTTTATCCTGGTCCGTATTAACTTCTCGAATATTTCCACACATTCTTTGGGCAAGTGCAGAGGATGCCAGTAGAAGGGATTGCATTCATTGACATCTCTATATCTCTTCTCAAAATCAAAATTGTCCATGTACGTAACACCGGTTATTGATGCAACTATAATGTCTAAAACATTGTAGAGGAGGATTGCGTGAGTAAATTTTCTGAAACATAAAATAAAATAAATCACTGCTATAAATAATATGGAGCAAATCACAAAAATGCATTGCAATCTAGGTAGCCTCTTTTCTATACAGTGAAAGCTAACTTCCAACCACTTGAACTTGGTTCACATCACGGGGATCGGGGGTTTGAATCAGGAACTATCGTAAACCACTGATTTATCGAGCGATGGGGAGAGCTATGCTCGGAGTTTATCTGCGTGATCAAATCAGAAATGAGGAGATCCGTAGACGAACCAGAGTCACCGACATAGCTCAACGTATCGCGAAGCTGAAGTGGCAATGGGCGGGGCACATAGCTCGTAGAACCGACGGACGTTTGGGACTCAAAATGCTGGAATGGCTACCCCGCGCGGGAAAGCGCAGAGGTCTGTAAACCTCCGACTAGATGGACTGACGACATTAAAAGAGTCGCGGGAAGGCGCTGGATACAATTGGCGCAGGACCGTGCGGGCTGGAAAGCATTGCAGGAGGCTGAAACGAACGAACGAACTGATTTATGGATTAAGGTATGCGCGCTTGCTTTAGTGGTGAAGTGAAGGATACATTGCGAGGAAACCTGCACGTCTGACAGTTCACATTTGTAATTATTTTTTGATCTCCCATTTTCGGTTTAATTTTGGAGATCATCTGCCAAAAAGGGGTACCATGATAATGTTCAACGTGGTTTACTAAACGATGATGGGTAAACTTCAGTTAAAGTAAAGATGTTACTTCATGTGATGACAATAATAACGTTAAAAGATTTTAATTTCTAACTCATGAATACTTACCGTTTCATTTTGCACTAACAACAGTAAAGTACTTGTGAAGTGAGTGAGAAGTCTAGTTCTTTCAGAAGTACTATGTTAACACCTGTACGTTGTTTCTTTTTCATTGCTTTAACGAATGTCAATATCGCCCACCTGTTTGTGATTTATAACGTATTGTGTGAAGAAACTGAAAAGTTAAGTGAGTATTATTAAGAGATGTAAGCGTTTGAAAGTACATTCAGTACAACTATGTGACAAACCGGTGACTGTAGACGCATCACCACTTTATAAACAAGTAAGACTTTAATTCTCAGATACGATTAGAATTATTGTTTTGTAGGTTAATGTTAGGTAATGAGTGAAAATAATTATAGTTTAGGAATAATATGACAAACACAGATCAGAAAATAAGTTTTTATTGGTGGCAACTTGAATCTTTCTTTCAAAATGCTATTTAAAATCGGTATGCCTTATTTTACAAAAAAAAATATTTTGCATGTGAGTTACGCTAATAAATACCTCAGATAACTCAAATAAATACCTATGAAAAAGAAAAGAGAGAGAAAGTAGGTGGTTTTATCAGCGTAACTAAAGTTTGAAGTAACCACTAAAAGAGTTGCTTTTGTTGCAGCCTCTTGCGTGTAACATTTTGAGGATATCTGAAGATTTTGATGATAACCGGTAACAAAATTATCGGTGGCCGATCACAGTTTGTTGTACATTCTGGAAAAAAAAATAAAAAAATCGTATTAATTTAAGGGCCGATTTTTCAATCAACAGATAATCGTAAAGTAAAGAATTAACATGACGTTTTGTATGGCATATGTTTCAAATTTATTCTTTTAATAGTTTATCTGGCGATTGAAAAATCAGCACTAAGATAACATTTTAAAATGCTTCTACAAATAACTATGACAACAAGCCAGTAAAATATCTATCAGTGGAACGGTATTTGTAGTTTATTATATTACTAGGAATCCGTCAGACATTCTATCTACGAAGATTGCGGAAATAATTTCCTCAAGCCTCCCGAGTCCCGAGCAAGGGGTAAAGGGTGGCAGTTTGCTACGTAAATGCCGATGGTAATAAATAGTTTCATATTACTTTATGCCATCTAGTGTTGAGACTATAGGTAGGGTCGTGGTAAGAGGATCTAGATTTTTTCCAAGGAACTCTGCTGGCAGATACATATGCCAGCCAATATACCTACCGGTCTGGCCATATGATAAATTTACGCAGGTAACCTACCAGCATTAAGGGCACTTTGCGTCGTGTCGGTAAAGTAAATTGAATGATTTTTTTGATTAAAACTGAATGACCAAAGTTGGTATCAAGTTTTCTTACAAACCAAAACCAAAATATGCTATCCATAATATAGTGTTTTTAAGTTCTCGGTATTTGTTTTCCATATCAGTGATTTAATTTTGCATACAAAAAGTTCCCTTTTTTCAATGCACATTTCCTGTCATACAGATTTGATTGAGAAGTAAAACTTGTGTACTTGTACCTTTTATTTGAAGTGTAACTTCTTTATTTAAATTTGGAATTCGGATGTAAATTAAAAAAAATAATAATTGTAGGAGTTAATGTGGAGCATAGTGGAGACCGTAGTCTATAAAAATTAAGTTTGGAATTGAATCCGCTTGTTACGGGATTCCATTCATCCATGGTCATTATCCTTTATGGTATTTATTGTTATAAATAATAGTTTATAATCGATAGGTTTTTTTTTTTTTTTTATTGTAGATAGGCTTGCGCTTGACGACAATCATGCCTGATGGAAAGCAATGATGAGGTCTAGGATGGAGCGCGCTTGCCTAGAAAATGCCTATTCACTCTTCTCTTGAAGGCACCTAGATTGTACTTGGCTGGAAACACGGAGGTTTATTAAAATTCTATTGTTGTGGAAGTAACTTAACTTAGTAACTTTTCAACACAATTAGCTTATTCTCTAAATACGTAAACTTAGCTACTTTTTCAACACAACTAGCTTATTCTCTAAATACGTAAGCCTGTCAGTAAGTTTGAAATTTTCATTGGTGAAGGGGCGGTGGCTGGTGGTGGAGTGGGATTGAGTATTCGTAAAATCTTTTCCCGTAACTCAACAATTAGTGTTGTCTTTTCAAATAAGTGTAACTCAATAACTTGTATTGATGGTAATATAATCATACCAGTGACAGCTTCCGGGTTGGTGCTACTTTCAGTGACTTCTGGAGGAAAATAAACAATGATTTGAATTACTGTACCATGCCTACTAAAGTTGTTCATAATAATGTTAGGTTGAAAGTCACAACAAAATATGTAAACCCACCGTCTTCAGGTTGAGAATCTTCGATATTTTCAATATGCTCTGTAATTTCATAATTATTGGTGAATAATAATTAAAGTACCCAATCTTCTTTCCAATATAAAAAGTGCTCGTGTTTGTAAGAAAAATTGCTCGAAACGCCTTCACCGATTTTTGCGTGTTTATATTCTGTAGATGTGAGAATAGGACATATTTTTTTTTCACACCTCTTTGTGAGAAACATCTTACTTGGTAAAACAACGTTTGCCGGGTCAGCTAGTATAATTAATACAATACCAAAATACCCTCATTGAGATCGTAGATATTAAATTTCATAATTATTTAACATTAAAACATGAATAAATTGTTTATGTACCTACCTGTTTTATTTTTTTTATCCTCTTCTTTTACAGTTGATGCTAAAACACGAATAAATTACTGCAAATATTTTAATGAAAATAAATAAAAATAATAATTATGACATTAAATATTAATGCCAAGCTGAACAGATTACTGAGCTAACTAAAATAAGTTAGCGATAAGTTTAACTGTATCATTTTCTAAGAAAATTATTTGGTTAAGCGCGAGTCAGGCTCGCGCGCTGAGGGTCCCTTCCTATCAAGACCAATTTCAATCAAAACACCTCTACCTACCAAATTCAAAACAAGCAAAAAACTACGTATGGGAGCCCCTCTTAATTATTTTTTTATTTAAATTTAACGATTTATTTTTAAAGTGAATATAACGAGCAAAATCAAGCCAAAAAATCACTTTTGTTGTATGGGAGTATTAATTTATTCTACATTTTAGTATTTGTTGTTATAGCGGCAATAGAAATACATTATTTTTAATTTCAAGTCTGTAGCTATCATGGGTCAAGAGATACAGCATAGTGACCGACGGTCAAATTCCTTCTCTTGCTTGGTGCTATTTATTGTCAGATATCGATTTACAAAACAATCCCCCCGATAATAAAGAAGTTCGAAAGGTTTCCTCCTTAAAATTTGAATTTTGAAAATCCCCATTTGAGTATAACTAGGTATACTAGATACTAGATATATCGGTTTTTAGGCAATTTTCTACTTTGTAAAATCAGAGAAGACACCTAAAGTCGCTATTATACTCATAGATTGATAGAATAGTAGGCGGCGCCCGGGGCTCCGCTGGCCTCAATTTCAGTTATTTACCTACTAATCCCGTGGGATCTAGCGTCTAAAAATAAGATATTTAAATTATTATAATACTTATATTAGGTACTTACCGTCTATACGTATTGAATTGAAAAGAAAAATTAGAATAATCGAAATTGTCCAGTGCATCATACGTAGAGTTATTTTTTTATTGCAATATATTATGAAAATGTGAAAATATGTTACCAGCCTGATTGATAAGAATTTAATATTCCTTGTAAATGTAAAGAATGTTTATCGAATTTTATTTTTATTGAAATTTCCGTAAAATAGACGAACAAACATTTTTTTTGAGAAATGAACTATAAAAAGATTATAGCCCTACAAAAGTTTAAGTAGGTCTTAGGTTTTAGTAGGGGTTTAAGTTTAAGTAGGGACTTCGTCTGCATCCAAAAACTGGCTTTTCCCGTAGATTGTACAAAAATCCCAATAAATAAAAAAAATCCAAATAAAAAATAAATAGTTTAGTAGGAGGGTTTTTTTGAAGTGATGGGTGTACAAAGCACATACTCGGTACGATAATTTTTAAATAAGTATTTAATTTATATACGTTTATAGTAATTCATTAGTATTGATTGTAAATTATGTTTTTCGTCCTACTTTATTTCTATTCATTAATAGAATTTAAAGATTAGAGAGTTGATTCATTTAAACGCTTTTCATATTTTTATTCATTCTGTTTATCTATTTCATTAGCGGAAAATAAAAAAATGTATTTTTAGACATACAAAATGTTTTCCACTAATGAACAGCCCGTAGCCGTAAAAATATTTTAACGTTATTTTCATAAACAAAAAGTAGACAAATATTATATTTTAATTTCATAGGTGAGGTTAAATCCTATTTAATTGGTACTGCCTCAACAATACAAACAACTAAGCATGTTGAAGGACTCACAGGGCTTTTGTATTAAGATACTTGACGAAAATAAGACGCACTTAACTTTTATTAACTTTTATTATCAATATTTCTATAAAAAAGCTCTACCGCACATTGCCATAAATAAAAATTACCAATAGATGATTGATTGCGTTAGGGAGGGACATAAATACAAGTTGAGACAAAACATAGTAAATATATGATTATTTTATCAATATAATTATTTATTAATTAACAACTTATAATATAACATTATTTATTTATTAAATCTATCTTAGAGGTTACTTAACTTCTGTGCGTTATTTTTATAAAGCACCCTTTTTCATGCCATTTATTCTTTCAATAACCTCATCAAATCTACTATCAGTTATAAAAGCAGGTATTTGTATACTCCTTGGTGGACAGCAACAGTCTTTTGTAAATTCTTTCGAATCACCTACGATCCTGCCATTTCTTTTCCTTCTAACTAGAGCATCGTCAATGTTCACACAGCCATTTGCTTTCAAAAATTCTTCGTTGAGCGTTTTTACTTCGTTGTTCTTGATCAAGCCCTTAAGATGAAGAAAGTGTAACATATCCTCGTTAAACTTATAGTCAGTGCATTCTGTAAAAAAACATTTCTGTAAATAAAATTTTTTTTTGAGAAATATTTAGGTGTTATTTATATTGAAAAAGTTATACAGCGCAACCTACTTCTATCAAAATTTCGTATTGTAGGTACTTTGAAGGGGCAGGAGGAACAATTGACAGAGATAGCGCAACGAGAATAAAAGTTTTAACAACTGAAGCGGACTAAAGTTGCAGCTATGTCTAGAATACTTAAATGACGATCTCAGCTGCTGTATGATGAGAATTGAAATACTCATTCTCTTGAAATATGGTCGAAATTAAATTTTATTGAACATTTAACAATTTCTGTTAAGGTCCTTTCATCTACTTTATCTAAAACAAATTTGCTGTGTCCCATAATTTCAACATATTTTGTACGAATATGAATTCCGTCTTTCATTCACATAATGAGGACGTTTTCCTCAATGCTATTTGAATGATATTATATGAATTCCGAAATGAGGACGATTTTCAAACATATAGAATAATCAAATTAAGTGGTAGCGGAGCTTTATAAATTGTAAAAATATTATATAATCATTTACATATTTAATTTATAAATAATTATCAGGATAGTTTAAATTGTTTTGCTATAATCCGCTATGTCCAATATCAGATGTTGACTTCATGAAAAGAAATCGTAGAGATTCGCACTGTGAAGTTAAAATATCCAGAGGATGTCCTGGTGTCAGGACGAAACGTGCATGCGAAGAATTGTGTGTGGTGTTTCATGTGGGCGGTGTTCCTGCATATTGGACCATACAGATACATACAGATTATAGCAGAACAATTTAATCTGTCCTGCTGATATTCATTTACTGTAGTTATACTAACCTTTATTTGGAGGACATTGGTACACAGCAATCGGATTTTTAATTGGCATTAAATTATTTTCAGATCTGCTTCGGAAAAAAAAATATTCAATTGGTCCTTGTGGTTACTGCCCATGACTGGTCCCATGGTAGAGAACCCTGAGATAGTTTTATAAAAACACTACCTAACTGACCCGGCACACGTTGTTTTGGCTTTAGGTATACAAAAATAGCTTAAGACCTACTCTAGATCTAATGAACCGAGGAGTTTCTTAACAAATATTGGCATGAGAATTCGGATATTAGACGAGAAGATAATATATAGACTGACAGGATGATACTACAGGGTTCTCTTTAAATTTGACTACGTGAAATAGAGAAGTGAATCGTGATATTTCGTGGGTGAAAGATTTTCTCCAGCGCTATTTTTATATCAAGCAAAACAACATTTTTTTAAATATGAATCCAATATCGTTCATGCAACTGGTTCATAAGTAAAATTAAAATGTTCCTACTTCCAATGTAAAAATTAAGTATAATACTACCTATATTATACCGAAAAAAATATTATAAAATACTGAAATAAAAATGGAATTAAAAATAAATGATATATGCGTAGGTACCTACATAGTCGCAGGCTGTAACTAAATAAAAAATAAATATTTTTTATTTTTATATGCGTACATAGTCGCAGGCTGTAACTACAAGATGGATTATTATAAATATGTAAGTTATAACAAATATGAAGGTAGAAAAATAAATTATTATAACCGTTAAATAATATAACCTGCCATTTATTATTTATTACAAAAAAAATGATCATTAGTCAGATTCATTTCTTCTTTAAGTGATTGGAATATATTCTTGTCGGTTCCTCGTAATTTATAATTCTGGTATGTGCCCGTGTTTAAAAATTGGTTTTCTCCTTCAAAATATTTATTGTTTTATACGGATAAGTTACTTCCAAACAACTTAGCTAACTTTAACGTTACAATCCGATCCCATTATAGGTGGCCTCCTACCTTCTTCCGAGTCATTAGGGCATGTAGGACATTGAGTATACGGTACATTAGTGGTGCTTTCTCGAAACGGAGCATGATCTCTTTCAGAATGAATGTAATGATAGTCCCTTGAGTATAATTTTTTGTAAATATTTTGACCTTTCTTGTTTCCAATGTGTATTGGAAATAGCATATTAAAGTTGCTGATGTTCGTATTGTTACATCCCCCCTTGCATATTTGAAATGGTGCCGTAAAAAGTAAGAAGTCTGGTCTTACCACGGGTTCTACAAATTATTACAAATGTTATGAATGATCATTAATTAGAATTAAGTACCAATCATTATACGGGAGAAACTATTTGCCACTCTTTACTCGCTATTGATTCCGCCTAAACCTTAGTGTCAAATATTCTGCCGTACACTTTTGAATGTAGTAATTTCGAAGCGTTAGTCCTTTCGCACACGGCGACGTATCGTAATCCGCACGTACGACGAGAGCAGTACAAGCAGGAACATGTTCTAACAAGTCCGCATATGAAGCGGTATTGCAGCGAATCGTAGGAGATGTTTATTGTCTACAATAGTCGTAGCGTAGTGGCGTAAAAACACAGGCGTAAAAGTTGTCTTTTCACTATTTTTTTAAAAAACACCTGAATTGAACAGAAATGTTAGTAGGTACAGGTTTTTGCACAAATTTCGAATCGACTCGCATCGCACAAACGAATCGAATTTCTTCATACATTTACAGCCAGCGCATTCTATTGACAGCCGCATGTCAGTGACCGTTCATAGATGGCGCTGGCTGTAAATGTATGGAGGAATTCGATTCGTTTGTGCGATGCGAGTCGACTCGAAATTCGCGCAAAAATCTGTACTAACCCCTATGACTTAAAAAAATAATTGAATTTGTCAAACTGGTTGAAAACTATTTTTGCTTAGGTATATAATCATTATACGTCTACGCAACGATTCGTTTGTGCAACACTGCAGGCGTCGTACGCGATGACTTATAACGATACGGTTATGATACGTCTACGGTTACGGCTCGTGTACGAGGGGGCTTACTATGTTTCGATGTGAAGGGCACTTGCCAGCGTCATTACGGATCACAACGAGACTTAACAACTGATGTTCAAGATAACGAGTGCAGTGTAGTGCGACGTATAATATTGCAATGCAAAGTCCTGGATCCACTGCATCTGACATGTCGTGCTACTTAATATGAGATCAAATTCTTGCTCGCCTTGTCATAGTTCAGCTATAAAATTATATCTCGGATCAGCGGGGCTAGACAAAGTCACAAGCGTTTGGCGTTAACGCTAGTCGACAAAAATGTATGGACAAAATAAATGACGGTAGAAAAACCACGATAATAATTAATTACTAAACACGCTTGTGTTTGAATAATTAACTACGCTAACTTGAACGCTCGCTGGCGTTCTCGCGGACCTTGTAGATAACTCTAGCGTACTTCGCTTGACAATTGACAGCCGACAGTATCAAACACAGCGTGTTTAGTAATTATTATCGTGGTTTTTCTACAGTCATTTGTTTTGTCCATACATTTTTGTCGACTAGCGTTAACGCCAAACGCTTGTGACTTTGTCTAGCCCCGCAGTACACTTACTTTTTCCATTGACAAGATTTTTGATAAACTTTTCGCCATCTTCGTCACTATCAATTTCGTGAGATGCCTTGTGGAAGTAGTCAGCCTCTGCTGAGGAAAAAGTTTTGCACCCAATACCAAATAATATAGTCGCAAACAATAAACAGACCATGTTTATAACCAAATTGTTGATAACTTTAATACCGAGAAAATCTATTTTTTATCCGAAGTAATAAAGTTTTATATGTCGACGATAGTTCCAGGTAGTTCCAAGTCCAATATAAATATCGAGATTCTAATTTAAAATATCAAGATCACATAGAAATGCAATATTGCTGGTTTAATAAATTTTGCCCTGATAAAATGATAAAAGACGTAAGTAAGATTTTACTTGTATAAAATATGAAATTTCCGATCTGATGAAATATTTACTTATGGTAAGGAAAGAGTCTTACTCTTTTGCTTTAGGTATTGATGTGAAAGTATGTTAATCTTGGGAACGGTATCGGTTACTACACGACATAGGTGGTCTACTTGTATGGTGTTATTAAATGATCACTAATTTTCATAACTTTGTTTCAGTTAAGCGGTTTAACCCGATAGCAATTTCCTGCAGTAAATTTTCATGTTTACTTTGAGTGTTGCCCGGTGCTGAAATTAAAATCGACTCTTTGAAAACGTGTTTTTCATTAAGTTCTACTACCACATACACGTTTTCGTGTACCTTTTTACTTTTAAACGGCTATAAAATGGCTTTTTAATCTCTGCTTTGCATAATTAATCTGACTATATATGAAGTTGTAAGCTATTATTACTTGCGCTCTTCACTTTAATCTCGGAACCAGTCTAAAGTCTAAACAATTTTGTTTTTCCAGTTTTAACTAGATATTATGACTTTTTCATAAATATAAGTAAAACTCACAATTACAAATTGTTTTTTTTTTTCACTTTTTAAGTTAAGAATACTTTTACGAAAAATGATTTATCTAGATAGAAACGAATTTTAAACTTCTAAGTAAATGAAAACTAAGATAGATTCATATAGTAAATACAATTTTTTTTAATTTAGTGTTTATCTGTAGATTTAGTATATTAAATTATAAAGTATTTGAATTACATTTTACATAATTGATATATTTGCCTTGTACACAAGTACCTCCTTACATTACTCGCCCAGATACATTATTTATTATATAAATATACCTACAAGCCATTGCGATCTAACTTTGTGACCTTAGATAGTAAGCCACATTTGTAAGTATTGTTGTCTAACTAATAACTTATTCGTAGTCTTATCTTTTTGGTCCCCTATTATATCAACATAATAATCGTCTAATGAAAAGGTTCGACTAATGTCCTACCTATGTGTAAAATTTATATAACATAGGTAATACTGTGAACTCGTATATGAATTAAATCATTTTATTCCGGTAACGGGAAATAAGAAGCTTAGCACCTGGTACACGAGAACATAAATTCTCTGAAATGTGTAAGTGTCTTTGCTATTTTATCAAAGACACAGTTCTGTGAAAGACCGACGGACGGAAAACGAAATATTCCTGATGAAAGTTCCCGTTTTCACCCACTCTTAAAACAATTTTGCAGAACTCTTAAAATGAAATTAGAAATTAATTCTTGTTCAAATATTTACAACATTTGCCACAATAATTGATGATGCCTAACAATAATCATGGACGTCGATGTTACAAGAATCACCTTTTAATCTGAGTGCTTCGGTGACGTAAAATATGTATGAGCATCAATTTATAACTGTCATTGGATCCAAACTCTTTCCAATTGGCGAAACTGTTCTTGACTTCTTGACAATTGGTCTGTGAGCGATAAAAATAGCCGTCCAAGAGTCTGGCCTAGAATGAGGGAATGTTAAATAAATACATCTCCACATGTGACATAACGAAACCAGTGTTTTTAGGATCCAGCTAAACTTCTAAGAATTGTTCACTACCGTGACAAGGTTATGCGAGAGACGAAAATAAAGTGACATGTAGCGTGTGTAGAAAAAGGTCATGCACCTTTGGTAATTTGTTTCTGCAGATACACCTGTTCGAAAACTATGGACTTAAATTAAGACTTGTTCAATTTTGGTTTCACCATTTAGATGAGCTACCGTAGACTAAATTAGATTAAATGCAACGATAAGTTCATTTTGTTATAAATTATTATATAGATACTAGATTTTGCCTGCTAGATTTTATTTTGCGATAAAATGTAGCAGTTAATATTATGAATGTTATTCACATATACTAGGCAATTTGAAAGTTGCACCAATAGGTAACAGAAAATATGAGAAGTAAAAGTTTCGTAGGTATAGTTAGAATTTTGAAGACTGAGTTACTTATGAAATGGCTAATAGTGATAAATTTGGGGAAGAGGTGGATGGATTGTGTGTAATAGAAGTAAGTGGAAAAAGTATACACGTTTTGCCGACCACATATGATGTAGGAAAAGGGAAGAAAAATAGAAGAAGAGTTAAAAGAAGACTTAATACATACATAGGATCTTCATGCTAAAAGCCGAATATGTTCAGATTAGCTCAGATGTACGAAACACGTGCGCAATAATTGACTGCTAAAAAATTTGTTTGAGTTATAGGTATGTGCAATGTGCATACGCCCAGTGTGGCCGCGGCTTACAAACGTAGATATCGACTTGCAAAGATTGAGACGTTTAATTGATGACATGTATTGAGCTTCTATTTTTGTAACGTTAATACCTATCGTAGTCTGGGTCCCCTTGGTCATGTAATATTTAATTATGTTCAATTTGGCTGATTGCCGGCTCTACCTGATAGGTAGCCTAACACTTTGGCTGCTATCCAAGCGATTACATTCACTGAACTGTCAAAGATAAGTTATTTTCTACGGTTATTTTAGATAAAGCGACATTGAAACTTTTCAGGGTTGTCACATTAACGTTTATGCTTTATTCATACGTAACCATTTTAAAGTGAAAATGATAAGTAATTGGTTTACTAATTAATAATCTAACAAATAATTTTCAAGTCTAACTTCTAAAGTTCTAACTTGTACTTAAAATTTTCTAATAAATTTAACTTGTAACTTGTTGTTTAAAAATGACAATTTATCGTAATAAATACAACTTTTATTTTAAACAGTGAAAACTCCATCCATAGAAGGTCAATAATTGTTTTATGATAAAAGTTCGATACAGATTATAGGACTTCTGCGTTTAGAAATCTCTTAAAAATTAGAGAAAAGTGAACAACAGTGAAAAATTCAAAGCAATTATTATCCTATCAGTATCATGAATGTGAATGTTTGGATATTTTTTAATCCTCCTCACTAAAAGTATTGAAGCAATTTGGTTGGGAATTGATGGCGCTTATATTCTGACTAAACGAACTTAAAGTCCAACTTTTATTCGTGAAAATTCCACGAAGCCGCGGCATATGGCAAAACCAAAAATTTTCCGAGCTTTTAAGGGCTGGAAAGCGGGAGAAATGTAGTTATTAATAAATTGCAGGATTCTGGGAATCCCCAGGCATACCCAGATAACATGTTTTTACATGACTGCCCAAAAAATGAGTTTAATGTTTTTAGGGTTCATGTATGTATGTGAGTTTCTTTATATAAACACTGGCGCAAAGTGCATCGGCCTTAGAACCGAGATATTATTCTCGGTGTTTTAATTATTTAAATTTTAGATGTTTCCTATTGAAAACTACATAATCGATGAAGCTAAGTTGGAGTAAATGCAATAAATAAAGAATGGTGTCAATTCGAAAGACATTTTACTACACTCCGACTTTTAATTCGATGCAGTAAAATGATGTTTTGTATTTTTTTAAATCATATCATTTTAGACGACGGAATGGAGTAGTGGTAGCGAACCTGTCGTCTGCGCCGGAGGTCGTGGGTTCGATTCCCACTACTGGTAAGTGGTGTGATGAGCATGAATGTTTCCCAGTGCCTGGGTGTTTCTCAATATATTATATTCATGTATAATGTAATATATATATTTATCAGTCATCTATCACCCCTAACACAAGCTATCGCTTACTTTGGGGCTAGATTGCGATGTGTAATAAAGTGTCCCGTATATATTTATTTTTATAACTCGATATTTTGAGAAATATCAAATACTAAATATTTATCAGAGAAACTCTAACTACTCTGTTATGTAACATCGGCAAGTGGCAACAACGGCGACACCGCAGCGATTGGTTTCACAGTGTAATGTCACTTTACAGAAATAACATGATTTATGATTTTTTGGTATGAAATAAATTAATACTGAATTCTGAAAAGTTTTAGAACAAAAGTTGTTACATAAAGGTCTATTTAATAAAGATTAAGAATTTGCTTAAACATATACAACAACCTGAATAGAAACTTTTTAATATGAAATATAAACGCGCGTGGCCTTGACAAAAACCCGTAAGTGCGCAGCAGCCTTATTAAGGCTGCGCATTTAGCGGGGTATCTGTCAAATTGGCATGCGCACTTCATTTTACTGCAAAACGTCATTTTACTGCATCGAATTAAAAATCGGAGTATAGTAAAAATCTAGCTTTGCTAGTACTCGGGTACTCACCAACCCTGTGAGTTGAGATAAATACTAGCCTGTGTTAATCAGGGGGTAATTTATTCAGTCAAATTTGTTCAGTACTTGTGGCATTAAGGAGTAACAAATAAACGCACATTCCCACTTACAGATACTTTCGTTTTTTTGTGTGTGTGAATGTAAATATATATATATATATATATATGCGTATTATACTAGTGATGAGTGCAGTTCAAATAATGTCATTACTAATTACATACGAATAACGAATACATATCGAATGGATAACGACTTCTTTTTGAAGCCGTTTATTAACTTGAAGTCGTTTGAAGTACTTAAGTAGTACCTAAATGTAGTTAAAAATTTATTGACTTTTTCTGTTAAAAATTTAGTAAAATAGTTTCAGGATCCATAAAATTATCTACATTTTTCTTTGAATTCTCATATTTATACTACTAACGAGGCAACTATATAAAATTTTCCATTTTCAAAGAAATAATATTTTAGGACCTTCTTTAATTAGTTGCTGTGATGAAAAACGGCTACACCTAGTCATCAAATATTAATCAGGGAATAGCTGTTGTTACTGCAGCATTCATAAGATATTAATAAACGGGGATGGATGAATGTGCGTTAATTATTTATTATAGTTATGTTTCATTTATATTGCGATATTGTCACCTCTTGTATTATTGTTGCAAAAGCAACAATTTATTAATAAACTGGTAATTTAAAGTGATAAAATTTTACTCCGTATTATTTTCATCAAAGTTATCCTTTTATTAAAATGAAATTATGACTTATTTATTTATGAAATACGAGTGAGTATCCATATCGAATACGACATCCCGAAAGTTAATTCCCTTCAAATAAACATCCTCGTTGAAATAATTAATTTCATTGTTTTCTATACTTCTTCATAATAATTTCAAAAAGTTTACATGTTTCGTTAACTCTAATGAAAAGCTACTGACATCGCTTTGCAATTTCTTGAGGAAATTAAATCGCTTTGCATTATTAAAGTTCATAAAGACAAGACAAACTCTCCGAGCGAGCTAATTATAAAAGTCAAAGGTTTAATTAAAAGCCATGTCAGTCATAACGCAAGCAGAGTATAAATGAAAACAATATTGTAAACTTAACGTTTATTTGTCTTAAGACATCGATAGAGGAATGCGGACAACTCTCGTCCTCAGTCGTGTAGAAAGTTCTGCGCCGGGGTCATATCACGACAAGGAAATCCTGTAACATTGACATAAAGTTCACGCTGGGGGTCCGAGGAATCCGCGTAGCAACTGCAAGCGTGTGTTAGAGCGAAGCTATAGGTACACAACATTAGTAATCCCCAGCTTGGAATACTTCCTCGAGATCAGGGACTTGGTGTGGGTGCGCTGGAACTTCGCTCCGACAGAGATGTGACGGAGGAGATCGGTGTCCCGGTTGTACTTCCTGCTACTGAAGCTGCTGCTCCTCGACATGTAGGTGCGGAGCGCGCGCTCCGCCCACGTCTGCGGGGTGGGCCTGTCCACGGGTATGCCGTGGTTACGTTTGTCCAAGTACGTGATTAGGTCATCGTAGTAATTCCTCTGGTAGTCGTAAAGATAGTTGTAAGTGGAGAATTTTGGTCTGAAAATAATAATAATAAAAGAAACTTCAATTAACTTCTCGTTATGAACCTGATGAACACGAGTAGGTTTGTTATAATTGTAAAGTCTTCGTCTTATTCAATGCTATTTTTGTGAATATAGACCACATATAGATAAAGGCGATAGTTGCACACAATTGATCTACAGTACCGATTTAATTAAAATTTGGAATGGATATCTTGAGATTGATGAAAAATTGAAGAATAAAAAAAATTCAAGATGCGATAAGAGATATTATTAAACATAATAAGTAAATAAATATAAATATAGGAAACCTCACACACGGCAATCTAGACCCAAAGTAAGCGATAGCTTGTGTTTTGGATACTAGATTACTGATAAAAATATAAACATAATATTCAATATACAAAATAAATGGGAACATTGATGTGCACAAACAAACAAACAAACATAAATATTTTTGCATTATTGGTTTTTGTGAACAATTTAACATACAAACAAACATAAAATCTCATTAAAAAAGTTATGTACAAACGGTCTCTCACCCTAAACTCATATACCCGTACTCCGTTCCGTCGTGGGTAATAAATACCTAATGTACAAAAACACCCAGACAGTGGAAAACATTCCTGCTCATCACAAAAACATTTTCAAGTTGTCGGAATCGAACCCACGACCTCTGTATCTAAATATACTATGCCTATCAGTGGATACTGACCTAACCCAGTGTTTGCACACTAGTCTCTTTTCGCCAGCGTTTTCTTGGTTCTGGGGCGGCGGCGGCTCGGCTTCTTCGGGCTTGGCTTGCTCTGCGTTCTCGGCGGGCGCGTCCCCCGCAGGAGGCGCCTCCGCAGGCGCAGCCTCTACGGCATCGTCCGACATGGTAGCAGGTTACTCTGAGATCAAAAGCCACTATTATTGCATGCGAACACCGAGGAACACCAACTTGCATAACATTCACTGTAAACGGTAAGTCACTGCGCCACGAACCTAGCGGGAGACGGAAACGAAGAGCGTGTGAAGAGGTTGGCTGATCGTCTACGACTGGTCAGGCGCTCCCTGGTGACTCGCACTGGCAGCCACCCGATATATCTCCCTTTGACCCCACTTGACTGTCGTAACCGCTGTTGGGGTTTGCTGCCAATGATTTTCTGTCGATACACAAGCTGTGTCGCGAAATTGTCATGGCTAATTACCATGCCAATTTCTGTTATGCTTTGATGTATTTAAGCAAACCGTGAAGTATTATTTGTAGACTGACAGTCAATTGGTGTGTTTGTTTTTCTGTTAACATTAATTAAAATGCCACTCCGGAAATTGAAATACATATAGTGAGTTTCGAGTGTTTTACTTGCACCTATTTATTTTTAAATACACATGTGGAAATAGGCCAATTTCTGTGATGATAATAGATTAGGTGATTGCATGAAGCATTTATTTCGTTATTGATCAATTCAGCACAATCCTATCATACGAGTACATCGGCCTTAACCGAAATAACAAAGAAAACCTTGAACTTTTAAATATTCAGAAATGTAAAACAACAGAAAAGGTGACTGACTAATAAATCAACGCACAGCTACAACCAATGTACGTACAGATTCGGCTAAAAATTAAACAGATAGCTTTTCCCTAAGAAGACACACGAGCTAAACCATGGGCAATCGCTAGTTACATTTAGGTATTAATAAAATGTGCAGAATCAGGAAATGGCTCTAAATTAAAGTAATACTGATAACGGGACATTAGCAATGAATACGAGCCAACATCGACGAATGACACGATTATGCGTATTCATAAATTTCGTCTGTCACGCTCGATTTCTTCAACTGATTTAGATTGAAGTATTCAAGGTTTGCATTAATAGCCCTATAAATATTATTTAGGGTTTTACTAGAATAACTTATGTGCTGATAGGGACTAACGCAAATCTTTCTGACCTCGATCAAAACACGTTTCAGTATATAAGAACTAAGCAAAGCCGTTATTACTCATGGTTTGGACAGTCACTGCATGATTATTTATTCCATCGAGTTAATAGAAAATAATGCTTACCACGAAAAGTAGAACTAAAACAGGTGAGAAAAAACTTAGTCTACTTTGGCTCAGTTTAGCAGGTTGTTTGCAATGAAAAGATATTTGTATATCATGAAAAGTAAAGACATAAAAGTGAGCTGACCAATTAATATTTGAAGAGCTTCATTTTAATTACCGTATAAACTTGATTACATATTGTAACTAGATGAGGTAAAATGGGTCTTCCTCTATCAAGTAGCTAAAGTAAATCAAGAACTACTCATTAAAATCTCATTACTCATTCAAACTTTCAAGCTGAAGAGGAACGTACCTACTCAGGAGCGCAGATTTCCAAGACCATAGGAAACACCCTTTACTTAAAAAATACACACAGTGAGAAGAATATTCTGAAAGCCCAAGAGCCCAAAGGTATGGTATGGGTATGGGATAACGAGTGAATACCATCCATGTACGCACAGGGTGCAACATTAGAGATAAAAAAACAAGGTTTAAGAAAATTCAGCTTTTTGGTATAGCGTCTCCCATATTGTGGTTGCCATGTCAAGCCACGCAGAGAGCTGCTCACTACGATGCAATAGCAGAGCAGACGCAATAGCACTTTTCATATTAAACATTTGAGACTAAACATGAAAAAAATATTTGACCTTTAATTTACTTGATTAAACGCTATTCTGTATCAGATTCCTTACCAATATGACCAATAATGATAATATCTAATGGTTCGAAAATGCATATAGAACGGAATGCAATGCAATATGTCTTGACAAGGATTTACCAGTAAATCTTGAAACCGATTATTATTTTTGTTTGAACATCCAGCTTAAAAGACTCTCAAAGATCCGTGCCACCACTTCTAATATTTAGGGGACTAAAAAGGCATGCGATTTTTAGTGAACAAGGGCCGTCACTTTTTAAGCAGTAGTAATTTGAAGTACGGTTTCGACATTTTCATATTATGTTGGTATAAAAATATTAGAACATTACTGCTTTAAGAGGTGGTGGTACGGCAATTAAAGGTTAAATCACTTTCAAACTTAAAAATTATATTACCTAGTATGTATTTTTGTTCTTTAATCCAAATTCGTTTAGAGAACGGAAACACGATTGTGAAATTTTTTCTCGATAAAAAGGTTTATCGAAAATTGCTTCAACTTTTCATTTTTTTTTAAATTGGAAACTGCAATTAATTTTTATGTATTTTTTATTTGTGTCAGTAATAATAATTTTCAAATACGGTAATCACACATTTTTGATAACTGGGTTAGCAAGGTAAGTAGGTAAGAAAGAAAAAGGTCTTATTTGATATATTCGCACGCGATGTACTCTGTCGCACGCACACAACTTTTTGTAAGAGTGATAAGAGCAACTGTTTAGGTTGATATAGAGTTGATTATGCGAGTTTTTTTTGCTTATTGTCATCCAATCACGCCTCAACTCAAGTGTAATATGCTCCATATTAAACTCGGTTCGCTTAGTAAATTTAAAAATTGACCATTTTTATTAAATCTAGGAATTGTCATCCGAATTCACACATTGATTCATAGTAAAACTACATCACAGGGCCGAAGTTCAGTAAGAGAGACATGTTTGTCAATTTGTTAAATGTAAATCGCAAACGACGCTCTGTCATTAAAATATGGTGAAGTAAATTGTATCATGTCACTTGTTTCTATGGCGCCCTAAATTCAAATTAGAAGGCGCCCTAACATCGCGTGGGACGCGTGTGAAGAAATGGTACATTTTTGGAACAGCCGTTTCCAATAAGTTTACGGATGGATGGCTTTACCCGATTATCACTTGACACTTTTTTATTCATGCTTTGCATATAGGCACGTAAACAAGATGAGTCAGCAACCGTTGTCTTTCCATATCAATTATTTTTGACTTGCGCAATATATTATAACAAAAAAATTATAAATATCTTCGGAGGATTTTTAGTACAAACTTGGGCACAATATTTTTTATAATAGTCTAATATAATAAGACGTCCACTTGTCTAATATAATTAGACGCAATATATTATAACAAAAGTTCATAAATATCTTCGGAGGATTTTTGGTACAAACATTGGCACAATAATTTTTATAATAGAGTCTAATATTATAAGACGTTCGCTTGTCTAATCTAATCCCTTATTGTTGCGAATACTGAAGGTATGACCGAAGCTGACACTCTATTATGCACACAAGTACAAGTGGGATAGAAGCATTTATTTCATTCTTTATCGATTTTGTTAAACGAAATAAAAAAATTGAAATTGAATAATTAAATTCCTTACTAAATACTGAGATTGAACTTGCAAGTCTGATTTATTCTTGCCGCTATAGATAGTTGTCTAATTGCTTGGTGCATCATCCACTCACATTAAAACGATCACGTAACTATATCGGCATTCAATCTAAACTGCTTCAGTAGTCCTACTATATTGGAATTTACCTTGATTTACAGGATGTTCAATTCAGTATCTACTTACTCATGCTTGGCAGGAACTGAATTATATACTGAATTGTATTAAGAACAGAGTTAATAGAAACTAGGAGATATTAAGTGTTTATGTAGATGATACCAGTATCATAGTAATATATAAATATAGTTAATTTAATATTTATTACTAAATAGATTTGCCTGTCGACATCCGCAAGATAAAACCGCATTCAACAAAGCCAGCAAAGAGTTAAAAGTAGCGCTAGCTGAAGCAAACGATGCCTCAATAGAATCATTCTTGGAATCGCTTACGGCAACAAGCTCTTCGAATCACTCACTCTTTCGAAGTTGTAAAAACATGAACCAGCCTATAAAACCTAAGCCTCCAATCAGAATTCAGGGTAATATCTGGGCAAGAAGCCAACAACAAAAAGCAGACGCCTTTGGGGACTATCTGGCTAAAATTTTCACGCCAAATCAACATGAAAAAGAGACCGATGAATCAGAGATAGAAAACGTGCTTAATCAGGACTTTCAGCTAGACTTGCCTATTGCGTCAACAAACCCAAGAGAAATCGCCAATATAATAAAACGTATGGAGAACAAAAAAGCACCAGGCTTTGACCTCATAGACAAAAAAGTCCTATCAGAACTTCCTAGGAAAGGACTAGTTTTTCTAACTACACTAATAAATGGCATTCTGAGAATTGGTTACTTCCCTGCACTGTGGTAAGTCTCACAGATCATTATGATAGAAAAACCTGGTAAACCCGTCCATGAACTTACATCATATCGACCAATAAGTCTTTTACCAGTAACTTCTAAGATCTGTGAAAAAGTTCTTCTTCGGAGATTGTTACAGGAACTCCGCCAGAAGTCAATTATCCCAGATCATCAGTTTGGCTTTCGACAACAGCATAGCACTATTGAACAGGTTCATAGAGTGTGTAAAGCCATAAGAGATACATTAGAACAAAAAGAATACTGCTCTTCTGCTTTCCTAGATATACAGCAAGCATTCGATAAAGTGTGGCATAAGGGCTTACTATACAAAATAAAAACATGCCTACCCCATACATACTATGAAATATTAAGGTCGTATCTCTCGGAGAGAATCTTTCAAATCAAAGAAGATGGTTACACCTCCAACTTCCATCCAATCGCAGCTGGAGTCCCACAAGGCTCAGTGTTGGGACCTGTTCTTTACACACTGTATACTAGTGACTTACCACAAACAGCAAATGTCACAGTAGCAACATTTGCAGACGACACAGCTATACTCGCTCGTAGCAAATGCCCTGAAGAAGCTTCAAGAATTCTGCAATGCAGCCTGAATGAAGTCGATAAATGGCTGACTAAGTGGAGAATTAAAGCAAGTGCAAATAAGTCTGTCCATGTAACATTCACTTTGCGCAAGGGGAATTGTCCTTCTGTCTCTTTGCGAAACAACCAACTTCCACAAAGTGACAATGTCAAATACCTGGGCATGTACTTGGACCGTAGACTTACATGGAAAAAGCACATTGAAACAAAAAGACATGAAATCAACCATCGGTTTAGAGGACTGTATTGGATGCTTGGGAGAAATGCCAGACTATCCCTGGATAACAAACTACTTATTTATACAACCATAATAAAGCCAATATGGACCTATGGAATCCAATTATGGGGCTCAGCATGTGATTCCAATGTAGACATTATACAACGGGCACAAAACTACATATTGAAGCAAATTGCCAACACCCCATGGTATCTACGTATAAGTGAGATCCATGAGCAGCTCAACATTAAAACTGTCAGAGAGGAAATAAACAGCTACATTTCCAACTACAAGTTTAGGCTAACCAGCCATCCGAACCACCTAGCTGTACAGCTTACAATGCCAGAAGTGATTCGAAGACTGAAAAGACGGCATATATTAGATAGCCGAAAGTGACATAAGGGGGATCTTCCTGATGGGGAAGTCATCTTGCCGTACCGCCAATTTCAAGCAACACATCTGCTCATAGTCTACAGACTGATTGCAAGATATCCACAACACAAAAAAAAAAAAAAAAAAAAGATTTGCCTGTCAGTGATAAATTCGGTTTTTCACCAATCCCATGGCAATCATGGATTGTTTTGGGATAAAGAGCAACAATTCGTACAAACCCTACGCTTAATTAACGATCGTGTGTAAAGGAAAGCAGATTGTCGGAAGTCATGTAAAATATGTACATGCCCTAAACATAGTAAATAGTCTGAAAGACCTTCAGTTTTTATTTTCGAGATATCTTTGGCACGTAATGATTGATGTTAACAATGCATACGAGTAGTATTGACAAATAATTTGGCTTCAATCATTGAGTCGGTTCATAGCGATGATGTACACGCCAATATACAAGGTGATATTGTTTGGTTCTTTAATGTTTCGATCATTATCATCTTATACCCCTTCTTCGACAATCTTCCAGTTGGTTAAAGTTGTATCCTGTATTCCTCAAACGATTCCGTTTTAGGGATACACCGCAGTATCAGATTTTTGGTCAGATTTCAAAGATCAGACCATTCAGTATTGAAACTTTAAAATTGGTTGTTAGGCTTATGAAGCAGTGTAATGTATGACTTTACCTACAACGCAAACACGCACTGAATCTGACAAATTAAAAGAAACCTTCAAGACAACCGAAAAAACCTCAATTTCAGCTGTACGTTGTACAACAGATGAAGTTGTACAACGTACAGTTTTTTTCGATTCCCGGCCCTCTTAGTAGGTATTTTGAATACAAGTAGGTAAGTTATGTCTTACTCAGTGACCAACTAAAAATATTGCAGAAGGCTCTGGCTACTTACTGGCAACCTCATCTGGGTACGGTTGGTACCAACTACCAAAAGGTAGCCATGGCGGCGATCCAGTGTGTTAGCGCTCTTATAGAGATCTAAATGAGAATAAAATTACATCATTGTTTCAAAATCTTATTAATGTTACTAGAGCACTTGGAGTATTCGTTTCTAATTTTTTAGAAACCGCTGTTACAGTTATATATATCGTACATCTATTTTCGTTAGAGGTTACCTAGCATGCACTAGCAAAAAAAAACTTCGCAAATCCGAACGCCCTTGTGAGTTTAAAGCTAGACTGTTCGTAATATTTTTTGGCGCGATGCAACGCTTGAAATATGTTTTCTTAATACTGATTGACATGAAACGTGCAACTGAAATAGCACAGAGTAATCTTGTGAATTTTTCAAAAGGTAAAAGGAGGAAAGAGGGATATATATTTTTAAATTGACTGCTGGATGAAGTTATCGAGTATGTAATAACTGCATCTAGAATTTCAACCAGTTACGTACTGCCAATTAGAAACAATTAAAATGCCAATTTTTGGATATAATAAAACTCCGGTTAGTGATCGTGTAATAGCTACAAACCTTAAAATACTATACAGAAAACCGTAACTAAATTGGAAGAGCAATTTTCTAAATAAATGAGAACATTCATTTGCAACTAAACCTTTACCGTAGCGCTGTCTGGTAAGTGATCTCCGTAGCATAATATATGAAGCAGTGCCAATTATTGTCAAATATTCTTTATGTAAACAGCTATAAACTTGACCCTTGTTGACAAAAGGAAACCTTGTTACATCGGTCAAGATCGATGTTGACTTTTTCCCTTGCAAGAAGTTATCCAAATTTTGAAAAAAATGGTAATCTCTTGGAACCTTAGGTCAAGAGTTTGAAAACTCCGTGAAAAACCTACAGTTGATGTCGTAGACATTCCAATTGAAGCTCTTCTAATTTGGTAACTTAGTCCAGTCAATTTAGACATCCAAGGTCACAAAAAAGGGTTTTTCGCGATTTTCAGCAAAATGGTAAGTTTTATCATAAAATTAGTTCAGACAAAAATTATAGAACAGATAATTATCTATAAAAAATGTCTAAATACTTTTTTTCCTAAGGGCCACCGTTTTTGAGATATAACGATTCAAAAAGTTGAAAGAGTTGTAATCGTCATAATATGCGATTCGTAGATTCATCTTGCGGTCGACCGACTTTAACCCCAGTTTTCGGTCTTTCAAAGGTCACAAAAACCCTTTTTTGTGACCTTTGACCCCAAGTTAATTTTTTTGCACGTGCCGGATCGATGAGGACTTTTCACATTTCCTTTATAATAGTGTATTGAACAATCCTACCAATTTTCAGCCAAGTGTGAATTATTGTAACCTCACACCTCTTTTTTTTAGTCTAATTTGACCGGGCTAAACTGTCTGTTGTGCAGTGTGTGGTCTAGCGTTGTCACTTGTCCTGAAGTAGCAGTGGCTTGCGGCGATTGACCAGCCTCGATTATTTAGCAGCTAGCTTTTCCATCATGGTTTGCATTTGCTGACATCTGCCGTAATCGTCTGGCCAGATTTAAGAATGCTGAAGTGAACAACATCGGAACTAGTCTATCAAACGCTCACAAGTAAGTTATTATTGTGTAAAAACATTTCACTTACGTACACACTACAGTAGCGTAGTAAACTCAATGAGGATGTACTTGAGTAAACCTAACACGTGTACTCGTAACATGAGATCTTAATTAATATCATATACTTATAGATCATTTTAATTACTTAGAAACAAGAATACCTACCTACTCAAATTTTACAATTTCCTTCCTTGCCTGATTTTCTAACTATAAATAGGTAGCTATAAATAAGTATGTATACCAGTTCCGTTTATGGTTTTTAGAAATTTAACAGGAGCAAGCAGACAAGTTGGAATTGTCCCGTATATTGTTTACTTATTGCTTGCTAACGTCAAAGCCTGAGATACCAGATACCAGATAGGTTGAGACTTAGGTCTCAGATCACCAGATCATTGTCTGGCTGATAACTCGTTATGGCCAGTATGTTATCATATATTTAGTAACAAGTATTTCATCGCAATTACTGCTTTGCGGTAGAATTCTACCAAAGGAAATTTCAGTTTGTTTACTTAATACCCGAACTTCTGAGATAAGTTTCTAGAAAAGCTTTCTGTATCTGTGTATGTCTGTTTCTGTACGTTTCTGTATGCGTCGTTTTATCTACCGGTTGCGGAAATTCAATCATATCTCGACCCTCTGACATCAATCGAAGTTGTCTCCTATATATTACCTTGGCCGGAATCTACGTGTCCTCACTCCTTTTGCCACTTTAATATTTGATAGGGTTTCCATTTGCATTCCTCGCGACGGCAATACATACGTCTCAGAAACCCAAGTGGTCGTAGATAGATTTTTTTAAAAGATCAAAATGTAAATCGTTATTACAAAAATATTAACCAAACCTACCGATTGGGGTATCAAAGTGAAGAAAATTAATAAGAGATTACAAATAGCTATACGTAGCTAATTACGTAATATACGTAGCTATTTTTAATCATAAAAAAGAATTTGATATTACCACTAAAACAAATTATAATGATACCAAAGCATGTGTTCAGTGCATTTATTTGAAGTCTATGTGGATGGGCTGCAAAAAAATTGGACCAATATACCTCCTGGCAACATTCAGAATAATAATCTGCATGCTTTTCTGAGTTTAGAAACCATTCACTAAACGACAAACGCGGTCATCGGATTTTGCACAATGAACTCCTCATAGCCCAGCGCCTGGACTATAACAGATTTGGCCACAATATCTAGCAAATTCTAAGCAGATAATTATGTTTCATTTACAAAAAAAACGAAGTAAATTGTTAAAATATTGATTCTGGTTACACAGTATAATTTTATTACTTACGAGTAAAATCATGATTCAAATCAATCAATATTACCGGCCTACTCAAAATATACTGTACCTGCAATAACTACTTACTTTAATTTTGCAAACGTTTTTCGATAAACGAATTCATATAATAACTATTTATGTAATACAAAATATTTCCAATAATAAATATTATATTCCAAATTCCAATCCGCAAATATTAATTCCAGGTTAATATTATACTGGAGTTGTTCCCACTAAAACGTTAATTAATAAACTTTCAGTTCATTTGCTCATCAAGTGTCCTGTGTCAGTATGATCAGCGTTTTCAGAATTACTAGGCCCATTTGCATTTAGTGAATAGACATATAACCTGGTCAGGGCGGACTGCGTGAAAAAATTGTAGCCAGTTTATCGGTGCCAATAATACCAACATTAAGGCCAAATTGTAGTTTGCTCAGCAGCCACCTTAAGAATTTTTGCAGATGGTGCTACTGTTTGCTTGTACAAAAAAGGTTTACGTAAATTTTTCGGATGCCCAATATTCTATTCCTCATCAGAGAATAAGTATTAACGGGTATAATTCCTTTAGTAATTCTACACAAATTGTCAAAATATTCACTAACGGATATTAACTCTGGTTAAAGAAATATCAATAATTTACCCATCGTTTAACCCATTGAGTGCTTTAGTTGCATTTTATAACGGGTATAATTCCTTAATTAGTAATTCTACACAAATTGTCAAAATATTCACTGACGGATATTAACTCTGGTTAAAGAAATATCAATAATTTACCCATCGTTTAACCCATTGAGTGCTTTAGTTGCATTTTATATTCGACCGCCAAAAATGGTCAAGTGCGCATCGGGCTCGCGCACTGAGGATTCCGTACCATCGAGACCTATTCTCAATAGTATTATAAAGTAAACTAAACTAGTATTATAAAGTAAAATAAAGTAACTAAACCCCTGCCCAACAAATTCAAAAACGAGCAAAAATCATTTTTGTTTCATGGGAGCCCATATATTTTTTTTTAAATTTAACAATTGAAATTTAAAGTAAGTATATAACAAAATATTCCGTTAATGTTTTAAGCATCTACTGTTATCAATATCGAGCAAAAACAAGCAAAGAAATCATAGTTGGTGTATGGGAGCCTCATTAAATATTTATTGTACTTTATTGTATAATTATTCTATTGTATTAATATTTGTTGTTATAGTGACAACAGAAATACGAGAATATTATCTTTAAAATTTTCAGGTGTCTAACTATCACGCTTCTAGAGATACAGCCTGGTGACAGACTTACGACAGACGGCGAAGTCTTAATAATAGGGTCCCGTTTTTTACCCTTTGGGTTAATAATTATGATTAATAACACAAGTGCGAATACTTTATTTGCTAGTAAAATAATTACACATATATTTCTAAAATAAAGTGCGATTTTTTTTTAATCACTAAACATTGTAATTTATGTCTACAAATAATTAAAATTGTTTTTTTTTCACATACGAGCCTAATTTCAAAGTGAAACTTTTATTGTATCGTCCCAAGCATGTCGAATGTCGCATTACATTACCTCAGCTATACTCTAAGTGTGTTCCGCGGAACCCTAGGGTTCCGCGATACCTCTGTAGGGGTTCCGCAAGAAATTAGAAAAAAAAATCAAAACACCTCTCTCTGGTCGAACGTTTTGACTCCGCGGCCGCGCGTAGGTATATTTATTTATTTATTTATTTGTATTTGTAGAAACATGTGTTACCTATAATAGCTGGTACAATATCTCATAAGTTTGGTATCAACATATTGTATACTTGTATACTTTGGCGCGCGCAGTTCCTTTGATAAAAGCCGCCTCTGAATTAGACGCTATAGTTGTCAACAAGCGACTTTCGACTCTAACTTCAAAAGATAAAGTCGAGATTGTTTACAACGCAATTTCTATTTTTGTTTATTATTGTTTATCGTTTATATCTCTTTTTATTTTTGCTTTTTGTTTATCAAAGGCGCCGACTCGAGTATTTTCGAGAATATTCGAGATCGAGTCTAGGACTAAGTATAAAAGCGGCGATCGCGCGTCGCGCCTCGTCAGTAGCGATTGTGCATTATTTAGTTTTAGACTCCACCATCCTAACGTGTAACATTATAAATAAAGAAGAATGGAACGTTGGCTTAAAGGTGTTAAACGTGTTGCAACAACATCTTCTAATGACGCTGAATGTTCAAAAGCAGTACGCGCGGAGAATATAGCAATCACCGATCCAAACGATGATGCCACGACGTCAAGCTCGACGGTTTCAAAGACGAAAAAAAGGAAGTATGATGAATCATATATCAGTTTCGGATTTGTTGATTCTAACGGCTCACCTCTTTGCATGCTATGTAGTAAACTGCTTCCTAATAGTTCCATGGCACCTGCCAAATTGCGCCGACATTTAGAAACTGTACATCCCGAGTCTAAAGACAAGAATAAAGAATTTTTTGTTCGTAAAAAAGATCAGTTATTGGACAGTCAAAAAAATATGATGCATGTAACACAAACTATCAACGAAAAGGCCACGGAGGCATCATATTTAGTTAGCTATCGCATTGCACAAGCAGGTGAAGCGCACACTATCGCTGAGAATTTATTAAAGCCATGTGTATTAGACCTAACAAAATGTATGCTCGATGAAAAATCTGCAAAGCATCTTTCTACTGTGCCGCTATCAAACGATACTGTTTCACGGCGAATCCATGATCTGGCAAGCTACGTCAAACAAGAACTAGTTACACGTCTACAAAAAACACGATTCGCCTTGCAAATGGACGAGTCGACTGATGTCGCTGGTTTGGCTATCTTGCTGGTTATCGTGAGATATCCATATGAAAGTTCTCTTGAAGAAGACATGCTTATGTGTTCGCCGCTGCTCACAAACACTACCGGGGAAGAAATTTTTAATAAAATAAATATATTTTTTGAAGAAAATAATCTCAGTTGGGACAATTGCATTGACATTTGCACAGATGGGGCCAAGGCGATGACAGGTAAAACAGCAGGAGCAGTGTCACGAATAAAAAATAAAGCGCCTAATTGTAGTTCCAGCCATTGTATTCTGCATAGACAAGCACTTGCGATGAAGCAAATGCCATCAAATCTAAAATTAGTTATGGATGAAGCGGTCAAAATAATTAATTTTATCAAATCACGACCACTACAATCCCGATTGTTTTCATTATTGTGTGAAGATTATGGCAGCAAACATAAAACACTGCTGCTCCATACAGAAGTGCGATGGCTGTCTCGGGGTAAAACTTTAACAAGGCTATTTGAACTTAGAGCCGAGTTACAAATGTTTCTTTCAGCAGATACTTCTTTTAATTTGAAGGACCGTTTGTATGATAAAACTTGGTTGTTCCGATTGTCTTTTATGGCGGATATCTTTCAAAAACTGAACGAATTGAATTTATCATTGCAAGGTAAACAGACAACAGTGTTTCAGGCCTATAACAAAATAACTGCCTTCAAAAGAAAATTAGATTTTTGGATTATTTGCGTTGGTAAGAAAGAAATAGAAAGCTTTACGTCACTCAATGAGTTTGTTAGCGATAACGACTCAGAAATGTTTCAAGATGATCTGTTTGAAGAATTGGTCCAATATCTCAGTTCGATGCGCGCATCTTTTGAAAAGTATTTTCCCGAAGAACAGAATACAAAAATGAAACTGAATTCATGGATTCATAATCCTTTTTTACCCAACTTGCAAAAGCCCGAAAGTATGTCAAACGAGATATATGAATCTCTTTTAGAAATGACATCAGACGCAAGTATGGAGTCACTGTTCAAAACGACGCCTCTCAACGATTTTTGGTGCAAAATCCGTGATGAATATCCAATGCTTGGCAAAATGGCTCTGAATATTCTTCTCCCGTTCCCAACAACATATTTGTGCGAAACAGGATTCTCAACCTATGCAGCCACGAAAACAAAATATCGGAATAGACTGGACGCCGAACATGATATGAGACTTCAACTGTCTTCTATCAAACCTGATATCAACCAATTGATGAAAAATAAAAAACAGTTTCATACCTCCCATTAGTTAGATTTTTTCTTTTTTAATAGAATATATTCTATTATTGTATGTGCCATGACTGCCACGTAAGTAATAATTAGTACCTATCTGTTACATTGTACTTTTATTATGCTTGTTAATAAAGAATACACTTTTAAAAACTATTGTTTTATTGTAGGGTTCCATCAAGTAGTTTGCTTCCCAAAAGGGTTCCGTCACCAAAAAAGTTTGAGAACCACTGCATTACCTTATTACCATTACCTTTTATGATTTCTTCTCCTATACCTAGTCCGTATTTATACACACAACTAAACCCAGCTTACTGTATACAGTCGGTCAGAGGTCTTGTCATTCTTGCGTTGTAATTTTATAGCGCTATCTCTAAAATGTATGTGGTACTTGAATATTAATTTTTGTCTAACAAACTTTTACTGTCCCAACTAAAATTTTTAATCTTAATGCCTATTTCTTATCAAGTAATACACTGTTACATCAAGAGATGGCGCTGCTATAACTACTGTCATCTATATGTTTCACTTGCATCGTCCTATCGTCCAAGTAGTTTCATAATACCACACAATATTTTTTTATTATTTACAGGTTCTTATGAAAAGTCAAATCTCTACTGTCAAGATCGAAAACAGGTTTGCACCGAGAAGGTCTGGCAAAAACCTATTACTTTTTCATTTCAAAATGTTATTACCTAACTATTTTCTCAGTTATTTTCAGAATTGTTTGAATAATGTTAACACACAACTTACCATTTGTTGAATAAAATTGTTCGCACCACGTGCGTATATTTGTAACTTTAGCTTTTACTGTGCTATTTTTTTCACGCACTTGATAAAAAAATACTATAAAAGATTAATTTAGATAAAGGCTTATAAATGAAACAAGTGAAATACGGATCGATTTATTCTATAATAATAAATATAAAAAAGAACACTGACTAGAACATGTTACAATCGACAAATGCAGGATTACACAGTCTAGTGATATTGATCTATACCCCAAACTCACTTATATACATCATGAATTTGGGACACACTCAGATTAAGAAATAAAATAGACAGAAAATTTACACTGTTACATAGGATCAGAAGTAGAACAAGCATCGGCCCAGTGGCAGGAATTGTAAAGATAACACGCAACTGCAGATGAAATTTTAAATAGACAGGTGTTCTATATTAAGAAAACAATTTACTAAACCGGGAAAGCTTTAAAATTAATATCGACTTGGTTCTAATCTGCAGCCTACAAAGTTGCCTACCTATAGATTAACATGAGTTAATCTTGATAAAACTTAAAGTCCGTCTATCGTGTCCTGTACTCTGAGGGGATTATTGGACTTATTAACGCCTAGAAGGTGACTTGTTTTTTCTCGCGTTCTGCGCGGATGCTTATTTTAGAGCTCGCAACGTTGGTGGTGGATACAGTCGAGTCAGCTTCCGAATCAGCAACTAGAGCTCGGAGGCGGGCGGCGCGCTTCTCTCTGGCTGCACTTCTCTCATTGAGCTCTGACATCTCATCTTCCAGATCAGTGAGACGGGCCCTTGTTGCCTTCGCTCGCTGCACAGCTGCGCTTTCGTCATCAAAATCCTTAAGCGCAGTCCACTTCGTTAAACCATTCTCTTCATTTAACCTGCGGGAAATACGCTTCTCTGTGCGCTCCTCGTTCTCCTTCAAGGCCCGCCGTGCTCCGGATATTTCGGTACTACCGATACCGACGCTTTCGAGGATCTTATCAGAGATCTTTATCCGGTTCTCCAGGTTGGCAACGCTGTTTTCGAAGTCGATGTCTTCGTTGATCCGTGAAGCCTTTTTGGCACGTAAACGCTTCAGTGACTCAGTGATCTGGAAAAGTAATTAATTATGCATTAGAATCACACGCCACAAATCATAAAAGATTAGGGGTTGACATTGCAATTTTTAAGAAGCCCTTCTAGATTACTTATATTCTCTCCTATTAATTTTCTTTATTTTGATACTCCATTCGATAGATTTGTTTATTTTTTTCATTAACGACTTACATTTACCGACAATAAAACCTATATAAGGTATCTGAGACGAATCTAACAATACCCTATTTGTCAAAATCCATTGAGCCGTTTGAAACATACGAGTTAATTAAGAAACTTCCAGACAAATATAATTATATCGGTACAAACAAGATACGCGCAAAAACATAGCCCCTCCTGCAGTCAACTGGGATATCAGTAATCCTTTGTTCTATTTATGCGTTCGACAGGTTATACGCTTCACGGATAGGTTGAAGCTGAGAATTTAATCAAGGTTGCACGTCTCGTTAGCAATTTTCTAGACTATCTAAATTTGTACTTGTCTGTGAAAAATTTTTCATCATAACTTTATTTTCTTCACCGAAACTCCTACTACTTACTCCTACACCAAAACCTACAGCATTTTTAAGAGGACTCACTGATTTTTTTCTTGTAGTTCTCATTCTTACGAATACGTTGGTGGGTGCTAAGCTTACATTCTAAAATGCGTCAAAAAGGGCATCTAGTGGTTTCAGTTAAGTGTTGAAATAGTTATGATGTTGTGTGAAATATTAAATTATCAGCGTCGTCGTACTGAGATGTTTTAAAAACAGAGTTTCGCGAAACATGCAAGTTTTTTGTGTAAAAGGTTAAAACTGCATACATGGTTTTATTTAAAATGGCGATCGCAAACTTTTCTACAACTTTTAAAAGGTTTAAACATATGGAATTCTGCAAGAGAAAGAAGAAAAATTCAAAATTTTGCACATGATCCCCTTAATCATGAAGACTAGAACAAGGAAGGGTTATTTAATACTCCCATAGTATTTGCACCTGAGCGTACTCAGCTATGTTATAATTTCAATTGCCTTTGTAATTTCTCTCTCTTTGTAATGCTCTGTGAGAATGATGGTAGTACACTTTTTTCAGTCAGGTGTAAGACGAACAAAGCCGAGTCTGTAGTGAATCAAGCTAACTATTTTTGCTCTGCAGTAACATAGTAATTAATAAAATGTTTACCCATTCGCTTTTGTATCATTAATAACAAAAGAATGATATTAGTTTCCTAAGGTGATAATAGTGTGTTGGTATATTAATCTTATTTTTATTATTTACCTGTTTGTTTCGCATAATACTTCAGATTAAAAGTTCGGGATAAATAAAAAATATATAAATTCGTACGTCAACGTCCGTTGCGTAGGGAGCCGACCTGCCTATATCGCCACGCAACGGCCGGGGCGGCGCGACCCCACGTATATATTTTGCTAATATCTTTGAAGATATTTGTTTAAACTGTATAGAGTGAAAGGCACAAATATTCTATATTAAATTTTCGTTCTAACAAACATATTTATAAAGATATAGATTAATAACATTTATGTGCTAAATAAGCTTCACAAAAATTATTATTTTTTATTCCACAGTTTTAACAGTTAAAGCAGTTATTGTGAGTTGTCCGCAGGAGATAGTTCTTTAATACTATAGTGCCTACATTGTTTTGTTCTATCCTCAATAGTTTCCGCAGCGCATGCGATGACACATAGGCTACTTTTTATCCTACTATTACTTTAAAACCTAAATTTATGCGGGCGGAGCCGCCAGGCCTTAACTACGCGACGTTTGGAGGGTTAAATATTTGAATAGGCATCTAAAGAACGCTTAGCATGGTAAAAAGTATAATGTTGACGTGGCCTCTTCCTATCGCATACAAAAAGGTTGTCCTGCCACCACGCTGTGGAATATATTTAAAACAAACGAGAAAATAATTGCTCATTTCTCAACCGATAACATTTACAGTGCTACTGAAATGAAGCTGCAAATCATGGACGTGAAACAACATCAATGACGCCTTTATGTATTTTTAATGAACTTTTCTTGTATAATTTTATTTTGTTTATATTTTTATTTTTTAATTTTAGTTTTTTATTACCGGTTTTACTTTATAGTCAATGACGATGTAGTTTGAAATAAAGTTTTTACGACCTTGTATTATCTACTGTCGTATCCCTATTTATAGGTACGCTATAGATTCAAAGTTGGTCAAGTACGAGTCGGGCTCGCGGAATGAGGGTTCCGTACTATCGAGACCAATTCTCAATAGGTAGTATTATAAAGTAAATAAAGCAACTCAGCCCGCCAAATTCAAAAACCGGCCAAATACCACGTATTTAGTATGTATAATATATATTTTTTCGAAATTCTGGTTTTAATATTTGTCATTATAGCGGCAACAGAAATACATCATCTATGATAATTTCAACTACCTATTACTATGAGGTTCAGCCTGCTAACGGACATTCGTCTGTTAGCAGGACAGGACAGCGAAGTCTTAGTAATAGAGTTCCAGTTTATCCTTTGAGTACGGAGCCATGAAAAATTAAAAGACTCGCGTACGTCAGTGATATTATGTATTCGGTGCTCACGGAGAATCCATGCGGATCCCAAATGGAAGTTGAACAGGAAATGTGGTTTTATGACTATGCAAGTTAAACTTTTTTCGGTTTTTTAGGTATTTAGTGAATAATAATAAAACATATTTAGAAGTTATAGCAGCGCCGTCTCTTGATGCATCAATTTATTAGATGTGACAGTTAAAGACAAAAATTAACATAGTACCACATCAATTTTAGAGATGACCCTATAATACTAAACAATTGACATGACAACTGGCCTCGGGCTGTAATGCGACATTCGACATGTTTGGGATGATACATAAAAGTTTGAATTTAAAATCCCTGCATGAGACAAATGACAATGGATACAAATTGGCTAGATACTATTTACTATACTCGGTATTACAGCGAGGCGTCTGCGTCGTGACCAAAGTTTTATTTGTGGAAAGTGTACATTCAGCTGTGACATTGTTAATTTAACAAGCAACGTTTATAGTTCATTGCACATTCATACATTTTAATTACATTAGTGTACTGATAAGAATAGATACGATGTACGTGTGAGATCTGGACGCGGTGCCAAATCCAAGTACATTGTCCGATGCACTTCTATGACACAATGAATAATTGGATCACAAATCCTTTGACTACTGTACCTACAAGCGATGTTCTAAAGGTACACCATCTATTTATATAAACTAGCCATGGCTTGCGGTTCCAAACAGTGAAATGACTATTAGAAATTGGAATTTCATAAATCCTCGTTTATGACTATCTTTAATAAGAACTTTCTTATTTTAACACGCTCTTATATTGATTACTATTGTTTTACCTAAATCTTGGAAGTCGAATACCACAAAATGTTAATTGCTTTTCAATTTGTTTTTTTTTTTTAGTTTATTTGACTATGTAATTTGCCAGTGACAATTGACAAAATCTTTTATAATAATATTTAAAATTGTCGTGTCTCGAGTTTGTTACCAAACCCCCCCGAAACAGTTCGACCAATTGTTATTAAAATATTTGTCTACATTTGGTAGATCTCAGAATAAGTCGAAAGCTATTTTTTATAGTTCATACAACGTTTGCCAGGTCAACTATACGATCTTGTTCTATCGGACTCTATCTAATGCCGTATTCAGAAGGTGTATAGTAAATACAATTGAAATTTTATTGAAATTTATTTATTGATTGATTAGAACATTAAATCATCATGAACAATCAATAATAATTATTTTTGAAAAAGGGTTTCATACCCGTTATTCTTAGCTAAAAACTGCTTTTCGAACGTGGCAGTAAAGTCTAATGTAAATTAGGCCTATGTGGAAAAACGAATTTGACTAACTAGTGCGATGGGCACTAGTTAGTAACATTTGTTTTTCCTTTAACTTTAGGCTCATATTTGGTTTGTATAGATGAGTTGGATATATCCAATTCTTGCTCTTAATTTGCTAGTCAGCTGCCTTTAAAAGGCTAAGAATCCTACCAGGTAGCTTGTAAGCCAAGTTGTGTTTTGTGTTAGTTGAACCTTGCATTTTATTAGTTGGATACACCAAAACACAGGGACTTTAGTGTTACGTGTACCGGTGTCTCGTTTTCTTCCATGAAGATATTGAACATAAAACTGTTTGTAGGCGTGCCTATACTTTAAGGTACCTAACCTCTTGTTTTGAAGGAGTGCCAATGATAGCAAAGGCATCGAACGCGATTGAAGGTACAAAGCCATCGCCGCGTCACAACAGCTCCATGACAGGTTATGAAACCTTATGAAACAGCCTTTGAAACTTTCAGCTTTTGGCGGTTTGTGAAATTGCCAGAGCGTTCAAAATTTAAAAATGTCATAAAAATATAGGTTACGTCAACAGTAGGGTTTAGTTTTTAATCTGTTTGTTATTTAGAAAAAGTAGGTACTACAAAAAATTACATCGTGTTCCAAATTGCATAAACATGCACTTTTAAAAATGTAATTGAAAGGTATTTTTTATACAATGTGTACGATTAACGTGAAGTGGCTCAACCATTACATTATTGAATATTTCATTAATCACGTTCAGTTACCAGTTACCACATTATTGATGTTTTTGTGCGTACTCGTCCATGCCAAAGAGAGCCTTAGGCCTGTCTGCTGTTGTACAGATTCCGCTTAATATTCCGGTCACCGTGCATTAAATAGTGACCTAGACTATACCTACCAGATTTGTATTATCTTGTTGTTTCTCGAAAGATCAAAGGGATTATTGTTCTGTCAAGGCACTGGAGATACGACGAATTTCATTCAATCAAAGTAGCTATGCGATGTTAATTATACAAAGTAGCACTGCTACTTTGTATAATTTACCTGATTAATTAATCTATTAGGTACTAAGTTAATTATTAAGGTATCTCGACATTTCCATGTAACCACAGTCTATCAGCCTGATTTACCTGATTAGATTACCCTTACTGATATATTACTGATTTGAAGAGAGAGCTAATGGAACAAACAAGTGAGGTTAATCATAGGAATTATGGACTGTCTGAATATTATATACGATGAAACACGGTAATTTTTGTTGAAAATAAGTTATTTGAATGTGTACGGAAAAATAATTTACTTAAATATTTTTACATATCCAGGGGTCCGATTGCGTAAGAAAATTTTTGGCTGGCGTAAATCAGGTAACCAATCAACGGGCAGAATTTATAAACGATTACGATAACGAGGAATACGTTTTTCTTACACTATCTAGAGGCTATAATAATGAGTGAACCTTAAAAGATATAGACAATATGTGGTATTGCAGACTCTTTTTTCAGAACTTTAGAGGTGGACAAGGACGTCATACACAATTTTTGGGTAACTTAATGAGTAAATGCAGTGCACGCAACGAAAGCTCGCCAGAAGGAACAATTTTCCCGTTTTTACAACATTTTTCATTGACGCTCAGCTCTTATTGGTTATAGCGTTATGTTACTTAGTCTTCCTTGGTAAATGGACTATGCAACCGAAAAATATTTTTTAAATTCGTAGTTCCTAAGATTAACGCATTCAAACAAACAAACTCTTCCTTTTTATAACATTAGTATAAAACAGGTTCACAAGAAAGCATAACACACACCATTTAATGACTTTCATTGTGGATAAAATGACGCATACATTCCAATGTAATACGTGTAGAGGTTGAGTTGTTTGATGGAAATAGAATCAGCCTAAAGTAGGTAACGGGCAGATGTTGCCAAATTCGCATTCATTCTGGGTATAATCTCCCACGTCATGGACTTCGTGGATTGAATTCCCACTACGTAAATGTTTGTGTAATGAACATGAATGTTTTCCAGTGTCTGGGTGTTTTTCGATACATTTATGTATGTTAAGGGGATTTATTGAATTTATTTTTGTCTTTCTCACTCTCACGGAGATTTGGTAAGTGCGACATGCAGCGTCGCGGAAGAATATAGCAGAAAAACGACGTTTTACCTAATTACTCAAAAACTAAGCCAGTTATCAAAAATCTGTTCTAAGCGTTTTAGGATATTATTATTACCGATACATTAAAACAAAAATTACAATTACATCCATTGTAGTTTCCGATAAAACATAGAAAAACTGAGATTTCGGAGCAACTTTTGGGAGAACTTTCTATCGAGAAAATTTTATCCAATCGTGTTTCTGCTTCTAAGCGATTTTAGATTAAAGACCCAAAATACATGACGTGTAAATTTGAAAGTAATTGTCTTTATAGTTTTTGCATAAAACTTCATTCAAAATCACCTAAATACGGCTTGTAGGCCGTTAACATGTATGTATATTTCTCAGTTATCTAGTACCCATAACACAAGCTATCGCTTACGTTGGGGCTAGATTGCGATGTGCGTAATTTCCTGATATATATATTTTATTTTATATTATAATTGGCGAAAAACTAAATAAAATTTAAATTTCTTGGGCTAATTGGGCCGGAAACCGATAACGTCCTTATATTGAATACCTACTGTTCTGAATCCTGCCTGAGATGTACGTTTTCGTAAATAATTTTGCACAATAACATGTTGTTGACTGGAAAATTTCAGGCGACCATTCCTTCGCTTTAAATAGAAAAAGGTACTTACAGTTTTGTTTCATTATTATTTTACATATAAAACAACAAAGACTTTTTTGTGAAGTCTTTGAAGACCGAATGGCGTAGCGGTAGCACCGAATATATAATATTACCAAAGTAGGTAGCGAACCTGCCGTCTGCGTCGGAGGTCAAGGGTTCGATTACCACTACTAGTAAATGTTTGTGTGATAATCATTAATGTTTTTCTGGGTGATTTTTCAATTTATTATATTATTAATGTGTTTCTGGGTTTTTTTCAATATATTATATTATTTATGTAGATTAATATGATGTATATTTATCAGTTTTACCCATAACACAAGCTATTGCTTAGTTTGGGACTAGATTGCGATGGATATGGAAATGTCCTGATATATATTTCTATAATATTTAGAAGGATGTGCTTATGCTGAGATTAAACAGTAATACGCTGAGATTAAATAATAATGAGATTAAACGTAAATATCCTATTAAATCTTTACAATCCTGAAATAAATTTTGCTTACAGGGCCCATAGTTGAATTTAAACCAGTGCTTCTATAACAAATATGCAAATCTAACCCTCACTTGGCCGGTTTTTATTAAAAGGTTGGTATTCGTCCGTATATTAGAGATTATAACTACTACTGTACATTCGTACAATCACCTGATTCTATGACTCTACGAGTATTATGATTTTAACTTTTGGTGTACCTAAATACAATTACGGAATCCTATGTGCGCGAGCCTGACTCGCACTTAACCAATTTTTAAAATTGTTTTGTGAAAAAGTCCAATCTATTTTGCAGCTGTAAATGTATCCGGCTTAAGCTTTAGACCCCGATACGCATATTGAAACCTCTTAATTATTGGTTCTTTTAAATATTGGAAACGGGGTTTTAATATTTATTTTATACGAGCTTTTTTCTACAATTTCACTGCATTTTTCATCATTGGAATTTATAAGAAAAATTTAATCATTAAATGTTTATTTATTGAAACCTTAACCCAAGTACCAGTTTCTTGAATACCACTTAAAAATTATTAAATGGCGTAAGGGGGGGGGGGGGATTTTTTTTCTTTCGTTTAGGTCTGAAAGCCTATTCAATTCATACAAACCGGAATCATTTCTTTAATCCTTTTGGGGGCAGAATCTTTAAATATCCTTAACATCATACAAGAAGTATTTCCTGAAAAAATGAAGTGTCTTCCTTCAACGGTTTCGGCTGTGGGTTGTCTGTCACTCAGTCACTCCGAACAAAGCTTTTTATAGTTTAGTATTGATTGATCATAATAACATTTCCCGGGTTTTTTTTTTGTATAATTTAATGTAAGTATAAATTTAGTAATTTTATTATCGAGTTTACCACTCATTTCTAGCTCTTAATGTTCAAGTATGAACGAGCATTTTTCAGTACTTAAGTTAGAAATGTAGTCATTATGTACTCTTCTGAATATTTTCATAAGACTCACTAGTTTAATAGTGGGAAAATTAATATATGTTATACCCCGTTTTAAATCTTATCTTATCTATTGAAACGAGCAATTCTTGTATGTAAATATCTACATTATTTCACGGATCTCGAAAACAGCTCTTTTTATGATTTTTTTTTGTTTATGATAATATTATCGTGTATTTTTAATTAAGTCTAAGTATTATTTTATTATATAAAATCAATTAATAACAGTATAAAAATCAAGTAACGTTATAGCGTCATCTCTACAATTTATATGGCCTTTGTATGTCAATTGTGGTCTATGTCTGTGGTCATTACTTTTATTGTTATTTTACATACTTTATCATCAAGTAATGCTTCATTTTTTCAGTTGCATCATTTTTTATTTGGCGCTGATAAGTACACATTTTATAAAATAGGAATTACTAATCCTTCATTTTAATATACGCACTACAGTTAGTAACATTGTATAAAACGTCTACACGTGTAATAATATATTACAAACTCTAGTGCGAGACTTCGGTGAACAGCTAGTTTATAAATGCCCGTACGGGGAATATGAAATACCTTAGAATGTAAGTAAATTCCGATTGCACTCTGCAAGTGAACATACATGACAGCGTTTGAATGTAAAAATTATATATGCGAGAATTCCTTTAAAATTCTTTTACATATAATATAGATAAATAGTGTGACTATCTTTATTGAAGTTTATTTATGAATAGTTTGCGCGAGAGCCACTTCTAAATAATTTATATGATGTACATTACCATGCAAAATTCCACCAAAAATTGCTTTGAACGAGATCTAGTGAGTAGTTATTTTGGTATTAATAATTAACCTTAAAAAACAAAGTTAAGTTTGCGGAAAAGTTGAGTTTATAAGAAAATTGAGTTTATAAGAAAAGTGATACTTTTTTATAGTAATACCGAACTCTCGGTGCGCGAGATCGACTCGCACTTGGCCGGTTTTTTACCCTGTATGCTGCCTCCACCTGCTGTGGATTGGATAAGATACAAGTTGTGATAAGGTGAAACTTACTTCCTCATTAAAATCTGCATCTTCTAACGCAGATGTCAGAGGCCTCCCTATTGTGGCGCGAGCACCTCTCGAGTCGAAGAACTCATCTTTCGCAGCATCCACTTCATCCAGAGCGCTGCGGAAGCGACTTTCGATACCGTTTTTGATCCGGTCGTTTTCTGGTTCACGAACTATGGGAGCCTTGCCGTCGAGCCGATCCAGAACTGGTCGGTAATAGCTCTCCCCTTTGTTGTAGTTGCAGTCATAAACGCGGGTGCGTCTTCCTCGGCCTACGCGACTCATCGTGCAATATCTGTGAAGTGAAACAAATAAATTATGTCACAACGTTACCACAATCTCAAAATCTTTTATGGTCCACTGCTGGGCACGGGTGTCCTTTAAGGGGTTGACCTAAGCCCACCACCAAGGCTAAGTTGTGGGCTTCTTTGAGAACATTATAAAGAACTTTTAGATTTGCAAGTTTTCAAGTAATATTGAAAAGCTCCAAAAAAACATCGGTGCGCGACCGGACTTCAAATCCTTGCCCCCAGACGAGATGTCTGACCAATGGTCTATCACTGATGTTCAAAATATTATTTTTGTAATAGTAATAACCATCCAGTAGAGTAATTTTATTGAAAAATAAAAGTATTCATTGAACTTCGAGAAAGATATTGATACGGAGATATGGAGCAACGGACTCTAATATTCGTTCGCTGTACTCTACAAAAGTAAAAATATGTGCGGATTTCACAATACCGCTCAAATCTTCCTAAAATTTTCTCAAAACTTCCCCATCGTGTTAGATGAAAAATTCACAAAATCCCATAGACTTGAATATGGTACGGGACGGCGTCAAAGGAAAACAAAATAAACAACTCGGATGCCTCTCACAATTATTATTTTAGGCATTAAAAAATGAGTGCCACCCATTTTTGCACCGTGGCTATTGTTCTACAAACAAGTTTTTCTTTTAATGATTTGGTCTAAAGGCGACTGAGGTCCTTTTAATTTTAAAGTACTTTCAAAATAAACACGTTATAATATTACATTGTGTTACATTGATTTAGCATTAAATTATAATGAGTATATTGATGGCTTTTTTTCAAGTACCTAACTACCGTAATAAAATATACCTACTCAAAACAAACTTGCATAGTGGTTAGATATAACATACTTAATTAGAATTAAGACTTCCGTGAGTAGACATAATAATTTTACTGAAAAATTATTATTATTTAAATTTAAATTTTTTATCATCAGCCGAAGATGTTACCTATCGTTCTAACTTTGAAGGGGAAGTAAATCAACTCTAACGGTTTGTACACAGAATCGCGCCGGAACGCTTAGCGGTGCGTCTCTGCAATTATAGTAGGAACTAGACGCGACCGTAGCCTTCCATCAGACCAGACCTGTGACAATTTAGAAATTATAAAATTCTAAGGTGGCCCGTGGTGGGCATCAAACCCGCGACCTTCTATTCGAAACCGAGCGCGATTCACTCCGCCAAGGTGGTCGTCACCTGCATCCTTTTATTCCTATTGCAATCAGTCGTTACTTTTATAGCATGGCATTTCAATCTCGCAATAAAATTGCGAATATTTCCGAGTTTCACTTCATTTTAAAATACTCCCAGTGATACTGAAATATTCGAATATTTTTTTTCGAATTTTACAACAAGCCAGTAGTGACTTTTATTCTTGGATAACTTTCATTTACTACAGAGATGGAATCCATTGATTGTTTTTACTATGTGTGATTGTATTGCAAAACCGAAATCGTTTGAATATAAAACACGATATAAAATAATATAATAATCAAAATGTTTAAAACGTTATACTTACGTTTTTCATTATCGTAACTGATACCACAAATATTTAAACAAACGAAAAATTAGATAATTGTAATGTTAGAGAAAAAAAAGTTAATTAACGATAATGCTTTTACAATATTATAACTGTGACTAAGTTTATTTTTAACAAGAAGCAATTCGACTAGTATTTTATATTTCCTAACTTAATATATGTATATACCTATCAGTGCTACCGAATTTCTGTTCATCCTTGAAAGAAGTCTTAACCTGTTTTACGATTGCCGTAAAATACATGTGTTGGCAACAATAGGAATGAATCCGTTAATTTTATAGAGCGCAAGCTTTTACAAACGCGTAATATCGCATTTCAATGGCTAATGTAAAATCACAATATTGTATCATGTGCTAAATTTAACCAAACAAAACATTCAAACTCTCAGTTCATATTCCGTGGGTGGGTACGCGGTATAAACACATTTTGACGTAATCCTGTAAATCTACGCACGATAAAGAAATATAATGTAAACTTGGCATGGGAGCAATGAGGTGAATATGAATGAGATTTCTTGGAGAGTAAATAAGACAATGGACTTAAAGAGAGTATTCCATGTTTATTTATTAATTACGATGACTTTACAAAACTTTACAGGATTTTTTAAAACTCCCCCGATTGGTATAACCGATTTGAACAGGTATATCATTTACACCTGATGAATACGCCTTAAGAAGATACATCACGCACGAAGGGGATTGAAACAAATTCCAAAATAGATATCGCAAACATTCGATATGGGGATATTTTTAGTAACGAAACCCGGTTATTGTACGGACAGGAGTGTTGTATGCACTCCGCGAATGTTATACGTTTGGACCAAAATAAACGACCATTCCAAATACGAGCGCACAAAATGTTTGATATTTGGAATTTTAAAACAAATGTAATGTTAACGTAGCTCGAACGTAAACACGACATACCACTCGATACAATATACGTTTGGACATCGCACTGCAATTGGGAGGCATGTTACGCGGAATTCGCAAACAGCGTGAATTAATAAAGGTGATTTTGATTGTATGCACTGACCTGTTGCGTGTAAAGCTGTTGAGAAGGCAGATGGGACTGGGCGAGCGGGACCGACGCGCGGCGGTGGCAGCGCGTGAGCAGCGTAGGCGAGCCTATGTTTAACCGTGAGCGATACCGAAATATACTGACTTTTGTTTCTACTCATTTCCTTGTCCGAAAATTGGTTCACCTTTGTAAACGGACCGCACTTTTCGGAACCTTTGAATAATAATTGCGCGAACGTTTCTGAGTATCACAGTTACGAATATACCTTCACATTCAATTCACGAGAAATACTTTGATTTCAATAAAACACGAGCATATCGTTACGTGTCAAAAGAACAATTTGATGACAAAAGTGCACTGATGTAAAAGTACAGTCGCCTCGTTTTCGACGAAATTAATCAAAAAGGCCACAGGATCGACAACTGTAACCGAACATATAGTAAACAAACCAGCAATAATGAAAATTGAAATACGTAAGCCGAAATGAATATAAAAGCGACACGAAATGAAATGGCCCCTACAAAGGTTGATTCACTTTGATCAAGAGTGTGTAAAATTTCATACTAGTTGGAAGCTTAATTACTATGTATTTGAGAGAGTTTTAAGATAAATTGAAATTCTGTTTAATTGTCGCAATATACGCAAAATATTTTCATATAATACGAGAGGAAATAGCCACATGAGAAATTGAAAATACTGGCACATTTGAAACGTAATTTTTTTAAACATAGTTTCAATGTATGTTTCGCCACGCAAAATAATGGATTAGGTATTTGCGTGAAAATCCCGTCACGAAGAAATCTATGAAAATCTACGAAATTCTAGAATGAAGTTTCTCTTACTATAGTTGGAAATGCATTCAATCACGTAATAGGTACTGAACTCGTTAGAGCTTACTGAAGGCAGCACCATCTATCGAGCGATGGGTGAATTGATTCTACCGACAGTAACTGATTTTTTTTAATTTTCATTTTTTTAACTATAATTTTGTCGTTTCATCGCACATCAAGTTGTATTAGTGATTGAACGAAACATTGCCCGACTTCGAATTAGTGAACATTAAATATTATTTCACTCTTTGTAGTGGCATTTGAAAGTTGGTTTTTTGGAAATATTTTTTTTGGCAAACTATAACTAATACTAAGCTAATCAGGACGTATGCGGTGAAACAGGCCCTTAACGAGAAATCATCGGCTATTTCTGGCAATGATATGAAATGCGTATTATCGTTGAAATGCGCGCTACGCAGCGATGGTGTTAATGATTTCAAAACTGCAACGTGTAGTAAACTAACTGCCTAAACATAGCGAATGTCTAAATTAAGCGAGATTTCGTTTCATCCGGTACAAAAATGAAAATTAATACTAATACCTTTCACCTACAAACAATGTAGCTAATATTTTAAATCTAGATTACAAACTATAATTTTGCAATAGAGTACCTTCCTAATCAAAATCGATTTTGTGACATCTATCGATCGTAAACTTTTAAGTAGTTAAGCACTCAAAGTGGCACATCCCTCTCGCAGGAGACGCACCGGTTGCTGGAGGACGAACATCTTTCTTCGGCTTTCGGGTGCGCCGGCGTGCGGGTGACGGACGTAAAGGGCTATGGCGTCCGTTGCCGCTGCTGTGGCGGCTGCCGCTCAGGTGGCGGGTCGGAGCCTGGCGGGAGCGCGGTGAATACGCAAGTGGATCCCGTTCTCCCGCCAACGAGGTCCGTCGTCGCAAGGGACAGGTTTTAGTGGGTGCAAGCCCCACATAACCCCTCCGTTTCCCCTGACGGAGGGGTATGCGTTAGGCCTATCCTGTCGATAAAAAAAATGACCCATTGGTACTTGTCATATAAGACTGTCAATAATTGATGTCGCTTATACTCGACGCAGCGAACCGTGATCCCTATGACACTGACAGCTAATGTCACCATATAACATTGTAGTGGCGTCACCATTAAATCGGGATCATATTGGGGGCGTCTAAAAATGCCATTTATAAATTTTACGTAGCTTTATACCATTAGTAAAGATATTCCGTTGATATTTTTAACAATTCTTAACATTTACAAGAAGTTATGTCAATCTGAATTTATGTTTACGTCCTGCAAAACTTAAGTCGTGTGACGTTTATCGACTAGGGCGGCAAGTATCGATAAAAAAATGTCGGTAATGGAAACGAGTGCAAAATTTTTCAGACAAAATAAATAAATGGGGAGCATTCATTTTCATGATAAAATATATACATACTTATATAGGACTTTATTTACAATAAAACTTATCACTAGCTTATTCTAATTACTATACAAGTCTTGCCCGCGTGGAATGGTGGCAAGAATACTGGCTGCATTTCCGCGTTGAACAGCTAGGCTGATACGTTGCGCAAAAAATGAGCCAGCCCTTCTGTCACCAGTTGAGGTTATTAAACGCGGGGAAAGCTCTCGAATGAATTTTTTGGCACTATGACTCCGTGGCCCCAGGGTCTCCACGGCAAACGGGACAAATATGTAACTCTCTAATAGAGAGGCATATTTGCGACGCTTACCTGATTCAGCAGTTTCAGCTGCGGCTCCCGGCTTTGATTCTGTCTCCCTGATATGAATCGAAGCCAATGTGTCAACGCATGTTGCGTCCCACATCAGCGCCCGACCCCGTTCCCAGGGAACCAGCGTCAATCCTTCAGGTCTCTTGCCATCATCACGACTAATTCCTGCTGGCTCCAATAGGGCAGGAATATCAATGGTGGCAAGAGCTCTTTTTATAACATCATTGAGGGAACCATGCCGAAAAAGCCTACCGGCGCTCCTGTGGCAAGAGAGTCCGTGAATTCCAAACTTGTCTACCTCTTTTCCACACGGACATCTGTGCTCGTGGCACAGTGGTGCACCCAACCTGAGTCCTACAGCTACACGAAAAGTTTCATTTTCGAGAAGAGTGCCGAGATTCCTGGATGGCAGGGCGTGGAGCCAATAGCCAGATTCTTTTTCAGACAAAGCTAAAAACCTTATATAGCAAAAACGTGTTTATCGGGTTAAGCATTATTGGAAAATAACAAGGTTGGAAACTTTCGTTTTACTTACCTACTTAATCTATGCCAAAAATCTTAAATTAATACAACAACAACAAAATGGACATTAAAAATGCACATTGTAATATTTTTTAAAACATGTTTACCAACGTGGCTTAAGGCCACGCCTTTGTCTAAAAAAAAATTATCGACACGACCAAAGACACGACCCATCACTAAACGAACTGTCATAAGGATCATGGTTCGCCGCGTGGAGAATAATTCGTTTGACATCTAAATATTTATTTTTAGTTGTTGCCATCTACAGTCTGCAATGTATATCAAAGGTATCTTATTACTGTTACCAACTGTTAGTTGCCTACCTTAGTTGCGAATTATCCACTGGCTTGGCAAACTAACCAAATGGATACTAGTTAACAAGCTTAATATCAGATTCGCCTGGAGACGTAAACTTAGACTTACAAGAAAGGAGACATTAATTACAAACTTGTATTGTATCCGACATAGTTCATCTTAAACTAAGATCAACGGTATTCAATTCGTTGCGAGTTTAATACAAGTTTAATTGTTTACCTTATGCTGGTTATTTAGCAATGAGCTTTTATGTTATTCCTCAGACATGTTTGTAAATAATAAAAGTGATAATAATACCTAGTATCTTCTAAGATGAAGCGCGCTTGCTTACAGTATTCTTATATTTAGAACTAAAGAGGTATAAAATGTCAAAATAAACCAAGCGAAGAGCACTAGAATCAGCGATTACATTAGAAACACAGAATTTCGCACTTACTATGTCATTGATACCAAAAAAACATTAATCATTCAAAACATGCCAATTTATGCATAGTCAGCAAACTTAAAAATAACTAGTCAGCCATCTTTGGTGTTCCGTCACGTATAAATACAATATAGGATGGCATCATATATCTAACCATGCATTATCATCTAAACTAAACTTTATTCAACTGAACATCAAAATTGGAGCTCAATAGGTTTTAGTCTGCTTCGAACTTGAATTTTCTTCAAGTAAGATTCTCCCCAAACTTACATACACTGCGAGTTAAATATAAGCTTGTAAAAACTCCAATTTCCTCAGAATATAAGCTGTACAGTGTACTTAAAAGGTATTCAGTCATCATCACTTTACTATTATACAATTGTTCAGGTAGTAACCAAACTTACGTAGGTAAGTGTAGAGTTCATGAAGTTAGGTTTTGTAGAGTACCTAAGGGCATATAGAGTTAGAAGCTTGGGTCTACTTAAGACTAATACTACTAATTCTGATAGTGTGTTTTGTCCATAATATAGTCTATTAATATCATTAGTAGGTAAGCAGGTGCTTAATGTTTTCCAATTAATCTCGATCAACGAGGCTGCAGCATTCTCATTCTAAGAAGAAACCCAACAGTAGGCGCCCAACACAATTAATGTAGATTACAACAATTAATGTGGAATGTGGATTACAGTGTGGTGTACCTATAGTATTTCAATCTACGATGACGCGCCCCACTCAGTCAAACTCCATTCGAATCGAATGAGACATAAGCCATTTTGACAGAGTGGGGCGCGTTTTCGTGGATTGAAATATATATATACGATCAAAATTCAATCACATTTCATTTTATCTATCTGCACTTCTTCTCAGTGTGAAATATAACTCTGCCAAGTTGCACACTGGTCCGTGAACTCATTATGCCACAAAGTTTTCCTTCACGTAATAATTCAACTATTAGTTGCAGTTTAGAAGTGGCAATTGTGGCTTTTTTGGTAGAAAACGTCTCGTGAAGGGTAAATAGTGTATGACTTATAAGTTCTTATCATTACTTACAGTATGTATTGTCTTTTGACGATGATGTGGATGTGTGAGCAGGGGATACCTACTGTTTAACATGCCCTTGGGACGCTCAGAGCCTACCTCAAAAGTTACTATTGTAACAGTAAATTATCCGACTGCCCGGTGCTCCCTGGGGACTCAAGAATAACACAAGAGGTTGATTCAGATGGAAAACCAACCACGTTTCAGTGAAGCTTGTTGATTCATCGTTAACGATACCAAAAGGTTAAATGGCATAATAGCGGTAATTTTGCAAATAAACATGTTTTTAATTATTCCTAGAAACATGCACCCCTCCCTAAACCCCTACAACCCCTTATAAATCAACCCCTCTCCTAATTTATTTTCCTACTTAATTCCCCTTATTTATATAAAGTTCTCGTGTCACATTGTTTGTAACCTAACTCCTCCAAAACGGCTTTACCGATTTTTACACGACTGCCCAAAAAAAGGGTGTAATGTTTTTAGGGTTCATGTATGTAAATAAGTTTCTTTATTCCACCATAACTTCTGAATAACTGAAGAGATTTGCACATATGAGGTATCGTAAGAATCATCAGATTTCATTTGTTTATTTACAGGTAAATCTAGCGACAAGCTTTTATAAACCATAAAAAATTGTGTAACGACGTTACAAGTTGATAGTAAAAGTTGTCTAAGAAAAGTTTATTTCATTCTTTTATGAGCATTTAAATAAAAACTTTTGTTTTAAAAGTTTTTTAGTATTAATTTATTAATTTTATTCATTTACTCATTAATTTATTAAAAATTCATAATCAGTAGGTTATGAATTTTGTTTCCCACAGTGTAGGTATCAATGATCCCGTGAAGTAAAAGTAGCCGATTTATGTTCGTAACTAAGACTTATCTAGAGTCATACAAACACAGAAATAGTAATAATCTGTGCATACAAAGGATCGTAGGAGACTGAGCGCGAAGACATATTTTTTCAAAGTGATATACTTGCACTTGACGATAGTCGTTGTGCCTAATGGAAATACAATCCATGGCAGCTAAACAATGCTTTATTAGATTATATTTGGTTAGTAGCTAAGAAGCACCGAAGCTGGAAGTATTCTCGGCAGGTAGCCTCCATTTATACATACTTCTTTTCGCATTTCCAAGTAGCAAGTTAAAGTAGCAATTTTTTTTAAAACGATCAAAAAATTTAAAATTAAAACCAATTCCAATAAATGTGTCATGAGAATATATATGTCTATCAGCAATCAGTCAGTGAATTATTATTGATCAAACGTAAAATACATATTTGATTTTGAGTGCATTGTACTTTCTAGAGTAAATATTATTACAGTGAAATCAAGTACATATGGTAGCAATAGCTGCATGATTATAATATCCTTCCAATATGGGTTGTATGTTGAGAAGTGACCCGATGACATTTTGTGATATGTATCTCCAACCTGAAGCAGCATTCGAAGTAATTGGCCATCTCGGAGATATGGAATGTGTGCAATTTGTAGATGTAAGTGAATAAGAGTCTCCACAAATATTATTGCAGCTGGGGCATTCAAAATAGCGTTCATGTCCAAGCGTAATTGTGTTTGTAGTACGTATAAAATGAAAGCTTCTGTCAAAGACGAAATTGGCTGACGAGGTGCAGTCTAAATTGGCACATTACATCATTGAAAGTTGAAAAACGCCAATTATTATGTTATTTTTCCAAACGAGATAGTAATTCGACATATTAAGTAAGCATAATTGTAATGGACATCATGTAGATATGTACCTTTTTCTCTCGTCGATCAAACGTAGAACAAATAAAGCTTCAGGTAGACCTTATGTTCTCTACTCCATGACGTAGGCATTCTAAGGCGGTCTTCTTGGGAAAGTTTTGATAACCTGCTACGGTGACGTTGGTAGCGCGATCGGATTTGAGCGGTAGGTCCCGCGGTCGACTTTTGGTACGGACCTCTTTAGCATTTTATAATTTCTAAAGTGGCTTAAGTCTGGAGACTTCAGATACACATTACTGCTGATTTAGCGTTCCGGAGTGATATTGCAACGCTGCATCCCTACCCCCTGGCTATACATCTACATACTTCCAATTGAGCAAGAAATCTTCAGCTGCATCATCATTACCATCAGGTGAGAGACCATAACCCTCTACTCGTAATGGTAATAATTGATTACGTACCTTTTTAACATTTTTCATGAAACATCTTAGATGACGCCGGATGTGAAGCCGTTTCAAAGAAACTACGTGATGGAATTATGTCGCTGTGCCGAGATGGAACGAAAACTACTGTACATGGAGGGAGAGATGATTAAGGATAAGATCAGCGTGGTGGAGCACAACAGCATGACGCCGAAACCGTTGCCGCTAAACGAAATAGCCACTCTGGAGGTACCTATATGCTTTAAGTTCACACATTAAACAAAAATTAGTAGGGGGGCCCAAGAGGAGATTTTGGCAGTTACTCGAGCGTCGTGGGGACCTATTGGATTTTCAATATTAGATGCTAAAAAAAAATCGTGACAGAAATTTTTTCTCGAGCGCGTCAGATTTTTATACAGATGCTTTATCTTGATGTACCTACTTGTCAACCTGACCCCATAATCTGACAACTATGTCGAAGAGTTTTCTTAATCTGCCGACTTCAAAATTTTATTTTTTATTTAAATAAAGAAATTGGTTCATGAAAGTATACTCTTTCATGAACAATTATTTTTTATTATTTTTTGAAACCCTGTATTAGCTTCCCCCGCCACCGAAAAACCGAACTTCATATAACCTCTTTTTCCTAATATTTGCAATGCAATAGGTCTTCACGTCGCTCGACTAACTACCGATTTAGCATCGTGGGCTCCCCACCTACTATAAGATTGTTGCTACTGGCATAGAATACCACAATAGTGACTTATGGTACCTTTGTAAGAATTAATAAATAAATAAATAATAAACAAAAATGATCTCCTGAACTTTTTCTGGTTCAACTTCCCTATTTTCCTAATCAATTTTAAAAATATATTATTGGGTAATTAATACGTTCATGAATTAAAAAAAAAAACCTTAAAAGTAGAGAATTTTCGCGTAACAATCTCATTTCCTCAATTACAAGCCTTCACATTAATTAAAATATTCGCGTTTGAAATAGAGAAATAAATGTTTTCAGAATATAATCGAGAAATGGGAAAATGATGTTTTGAGTATGTCTGAACATCAGACTACGCTATTGAAGAATTATCTTGAATTGAGTGAAATGAACTACGTTTTATATCACATTGGACCACTCATGGGTGAATCTGAGTTAACGGAGGAGTCAATATTTGGAAGGTGATGTTTTGTCTTTAATTTTTATTATAATAAAAACTGGCTGACCTGGCAAACGTTGTTTTGCCACTAGGAATATAAAAAAAATTGCTTAAGACCTACTCTCAGACCTACCGAATATACACAGAAAGTTTCGTAAAAATCGGTCGAGCCGTTTCGGAAGAGTTTGGTAAACGCGAATTTTATTAAATTAAAAATATCTTCATATTATGAAAGTACAGTTGTCATAGAAGTTCAAAGTACAGTGTAAGTCAAACTCGCGCACCGAGGGTTCCATCCCTACTACAAAAAAGTGAAAATTTAAAAACTTTTGTTCATTATAATGTACTTTTACTTTTGATAACGAACCGAAAACCTAACTTTGTTTTAGAGGTTAATTGTTAATATCAAAAAAGTATACTAAAGTTCATTTTATTTTTCCTATAAACTGTACGTTAACCGCTAATAATCTAAATTATTTCAGATTTTTCGATTGATTAACTTCGGAGATAATTTTATCTAAAAAAAATTTATTTAACGCCCTTTCATATGCCCCGTTCTATAATGTTATCTCATATTGAACATTTACACCCCGGGTTTCCCCCGCTTTTAAGTAAAAATAAAAACGATTTTCAATGTTTATGATTGCAATAATGATTGGTCATTATTATAGATATTTCAACCCAGAAGAAAGTTGCACCATAAGGGTTCCATGTTTACCATTTTGTTATGGAGCCCTAAAAAGATCGTAGAAAAAAAAGTTGCTAGTTTAATTGATAGAAATTGATAGATGAACTTATCCTTCTTATTGGTAAAATGATGATGATGAATGTTTGCAAATAGAACTGCAGGTGGTGACACAGGTCTCCTCGGCCGACTTTTCGTGTTGACGGGTGTAGTAAAAAGAAGCAGAAGTTTTCCCTTTGAGATGATGATGTGGAGAGTGTCCCATGGAAATATTTATTACAAACGAGCTTCTCAAGACGCTATTTTACAAGATCCTAACACTGTTAGTGATTTACGACTAAACTGTTAAAAATTTTGCCCACTGTTTTAAACAGGTAAGGTAGGTTATGTAAGTGTGTATGTTTGTTACCTCTTCAGGTAGCATATTGAACCAATGGAAATATTTATTACAAACGAGCTTTTCAAGACGCTATTTTACGTCAAGATCCTAACACTGTTAGTGATTTACGACTAAACTGTTAAAAATTTTAAACACAGAGCGTGCTAGTGTGGTCGACTCCTAATCTTTCAGGGTCAAGATGTTCGAAAGGTGGCATTTTTGGCAGTCTGCCAGGGCGAGCAGTTAAGTGCGCGCCTCGAAAAAGTCTGCAGTGGCTTTCACGTGAATCTGTACACCTGCCCTCAGACTCTAGACGAACGGATGGATATGATGATGCAGCTTAGTACCAGGATCGATGATTTGGAAAGAGTATTATTATTTTTAAAACCAAAATTGTTTGCATGCCGATCGCAGCTAAAGATGTAGATGTTAATGTATCGGTATACCTTTTTGCCAATATGGTAACTAGCTGCAACCAAAGCATCCAGAACTGAACCCAACTGTATCTATCAGGGCATCCGCTGACAGATAAATCGACAATAACAACAAGAACAAGAAAAGGACAAGAACATTTTCGTTTGATAAATCATATTATTATATCTGCTTGGTAGAGTTTGAATTTACCAATCTTGATAAATCATATTATTATATCTACTTGGTAGAGTTTGAATTTACCAATCTCGTAACTTAGAGAGTATTATTTTTCATGGTAATTACTTATTTGAATGTGTCTGAGAAAGCTTCATTAAAATAAACCTTACTCATATGAAAATTGCACTAGTATTACAAAGGCGAAAGTTAGTGTGTACGAGTAAGTGTGTAAGTTATAGCAACAACAGCAACAGCCAGTATGAAAATATTTGGGATTTACTTTTCTGTTCTCAGATTCTGTGTTAAAATTTAATAAAAATGCGATTTATATTGAAGTAGGTATGTAGTAGACTGAATGTAGTAAACATCTAGGTACGTTTAAGTAGCTATGTAATATCTAGAATCTAGGTCCGGGAAATGCAACAAGATCCAATTTAATCCTGCTCTTAGCTTGAATATGAAAAAGTATATTTATTTGACGATTCTAAATAAACCGCAGTCGGGAGCTTTGGTTGCAGTTCATAATGTAATATTTTCATGTTGTAAATAAATTTTATATTAAAGTTGACTTAAATTTTGTTTTGAAAAAACTCGGACATACGAGTATTTATGCATGCGAAAAAACTTAGGTTATGAGAAAAACCAAATACTACCGCTGCAAAGCACTGCGGACTGTAAGTAAACAGTGGGAAACATGGATGGTGCAAATAAAGAAGTCCAAGGCAATTTATCATACGATGAACATGTTCACTCTAGACATTACAAGGAGGTGCCTAATTGGCCAATGTTGGATACCAAATCTGGATCTGCCTAAAATTGAAGACGTTTTGGCTAGAGTTACGGTAAGATAATATATTTCTCCTTATTCTTACAAGCTTTTATTGAACTTGCATTGTGTCCTTGTTCGAATGGAATATTGCAACTTAATTTTGCAGCTTAAGATATCTTTAGCAGATTGAGCTGAAATTTTTTATGCACGTTTAGTTAGGTTAACAATGCCACGTTATTTGTGTGATGTCATCCTAAATTGAACATGACGTAACACCTAAAAATGATGGGCTAGTTATTTTTAATGCACTCCTATGATATTATGGGCATCAAATGAAATTGTTTTCTGACGAGAATATGATAGAATGAAAAATAAAAAATGAAAATAACAGCTTGTATTAAAAAATATTTTTAAATTAACTTATTACTAACATAAAAGAAAATGAGGAAAGGAAAGGATGTTTAAAATAAGTACAAGCACACTCGTAAGTAATAAAAGCAACTTACAAGTATTACTAACATAAGTAGGTACTTCGAAAGAATAGTATTTAATGTTTTAAATAAGTATAAAACTTCATTTTAAAATACTTCTATCCTTTCTAATAGGAGAAAACTGAGAGCAATGTCGAGTCCTTTATACTAAAGTCGGACGATAATGATGACCCTCCCACGTATCATCGTACCAACAAGTTTACCAAAGGTTTTCAAGCACTTATCAACGCTTACGGCGACTCCACTTACAGAGAACTGAACCCAGGTATCATATTATCATAATATGATTGATACTCAATAAATCTTCATTCAAATAGAAACCTCCCTCCCTAAAAATAAATCTTTATTCAAGTAGACCTCCCTGGCGCAGTGGCGGCGCGCTCGGATTCGAGTGGGAGGTGGCGGGTTCGATTCTCGCCAAGGGCCACTTGGGAATTTTATAATTTCTAAATTGGTTCAGGGGGCCTACCACCAACGCTTAAAGTAATATTATTGTAATATTGTTTTAAAATTTTCATACTGACATTGTATGAAAATGTCAAAACAATATTACAATAATATTACTTTAAGCGTTGGTGGTAGGCCCCCAGGTCTGGACTGGTGGGAGGCTTCAGCCGTGGCTATAGTTACCACCCTACTAGCAAAGACGCATCGCCAAGCGATTTAGCGTTCCGGTGCGATGTTTGTAGAAACCGTTGGGGTAAATTTACTAATACCCTTCCAAGTTAGTACAATAACATCTTAGACTGCATCATCACTTACCATCAGGTGAGATCGTAGTCAAGTACTAACTTGTAAAGACTAAAAAAAACTTGTATAATAGGGTATTATACTCAAATCAAAATATTGATTTACTTAAATCATTTTATGAAACAATATCCAATAAAAAATACAATTTTGAATTGAGTTATTGCTCGATTTCAAATGAAATTGCAATGAAAAAGTTATAAGCAATTTAATAATCCTGATTAGACAGATATAGCTATATTAGATAGTGACGTCACTAACACTCAGGCCATTTCGTTTCGCGAGAAAGGGACCGAAGAAAAATTCAAATGCTTGTAACTTTTGATTTCCTTTTCGGATAAGAATTTAATTTTCACTATGTCATTATCTTACCTAGTTTACAAAAGAAAAACAATAAAAAAATGGAGTATAATATCGTATTATATCGCGATTTAAAGGTAATTTTTTTCCACATTCCCACAAATGTATGTGCAAACACTAATTGTGCACTAGTATCACCTTTTCCTCTCGTAATCCGGTGGGACTACATCAAACGACCGGAGAGAGATCAGGCGCAGGACCGACGGCTTAAAGTGCTCTAAGAGAATCGCCTCTTCTGCAAAATCCAGACTAGTGTTAAAAATTACCTGATAGGAAAACCTAATACTAAATTTTATTTGCCCTAGCTATTAATAAATTTTACTTGAAAATGCTTGCCACTAGACCAACGCGGCATTTATTAGACTACGCTCACTTACTCTATTTATTAGGCTAACGATGATATATTTTCATTCTTATTGTTTGTTTTGCAGGTCTCTTCACAGTTATAACATTTCCATTTCTTTTCGCGATCATGTTCGGTGACTTTTGCCACGGTCTTATACTGCTAGCATTTGCTGGATGGATGGTCAAAGTGGAAAAGGAACATATGGATAAGACTTCTAAGAACGAGATTTGGAACATATTCTTTGGAGGTAATAATGAGACGATCTAAGGGCTCAAGAGCGTGAATGTTATTACAAGACTTAATTACAAGTTAATGTGACTTGTAATTACAAGACAGTGCAATGGAATAAGGCTTTTAGACTATTTATTACCTTCTATTTATAAGTTTTAAGACCTACAGGTTAAGACTTAATTGATTTTATAAATTTAAACTTCACGTATTAATTTAAACCCAAAATACGTTTGAAGAAAAAAAATGCGGCAAAACCTCAACCGACATTTGTTCAAATGTTATCGAAAACTACAATGAATGTGTATTTCGGTAGTAATAAAGTTCAAAAAACGCTCACATATTTTTGTCTCAATTCTTAGTTTTTAGGCGAAACTTCGTTTTTCTGTCATATTCTTCCACAAGGCTGCCTGTTGCACCTACCAACGTACTCGTAAGAGCGAGGACGACAACAAACATTAATAAGGACTGCCTACGATCGCAACATTAATACAAGAATTAAGAACATTTCAGACGTTTTGTTTCATGTTTTATCCAGGTCGTTACGTGATACTCATGATGGCATTGTTCACTATTTACACTGGTTTTCTCTATAACGAATACTTCTGCAAGCCAGTTACGCTGATGACCCCATCCTGGTTGAATACTTTTGATAAAAAGACCATAGAGACACGACAGTTTATCGAACTGAATCCAGTTCATGACACCAATCATCCCTACATCTTTGGGGTTGATCCGATTTGGATGGTAAATATTGCTTTTCCAAAGACCGTCGCTTTTAATATAGGTTACCATAGATTTATAAGAGGTCGTCAATCGCGCTGCGACTAGATAGAGTCCAATAACAACGACAGCTCCGTGAGTGCGGCAACTTTTTCTTGTAGTGTGAGTGTGTCAATTTGTTTGTATAGTGCGCGGATTCTAGTGTGCATGAAAAATTGTGTAGCGGCTCAGGTATGCAACCTTTGACAGAGTATTTATTGCCGCACTTTTAAAGGCGCGTGCGGCCTCTTGGACCTCTATGATAGTTAAAATCTTCTCTAATTTATAGAAATCTCGAGTCAAAATATTTGTTACTATTGTAAATACTTGTTACTTACGGCTTGATTGGTTTTCATATTTTTTATGCATATTCGGTAGGTATGAGAATGAAACGTTAACTAATATTATTCATAATCCTAGTTGAGAAATAATTTATAGGGCAAAATAACGTTTGCCGGGTCAGCTAACTTATATAATATTTTTGTTGTTGGCCGTTATTGCTTCATTCGACGTTAATCTAATGATTCTGTTTTTTTTTGCGCTTCATAACATAAAATTTATTTAGATCCTAGATTATCATATTTAGATCCAAAAATAATTTATTCCTCGTGAATCTACAGCTTCCGGTTCATATGTTAAACTCAAAATAAATGCAGGCGAAGTCGCAGATAAACCCAAGTCAATTATGAGAAATACTTTTTAATTTATTACTTTTTTGTTTTCAGTTAGCCAAAAACAAAATAATGTATCTGAATTCGCTCAAAATGAAGATGTCTATCATAATCGGAATTGTCCACATGATGTTTGGTTTGACCTTAAGCTTCTTTAACCACAAGTAAGTCTGTTTATAACCAACCTACCAATTTATCACTCCACCACCATCTCTTAAAGCAGTAATGCTTGCAGTACTGTTTTATTATTTTCATACAAACATAGTATGAAAATGTCGAAACAGTTCTTCAAAATTACCAGCTTATTTTAATTATTGCTTTTCTTATTCCGTTAATATATAATCTGATTTATAATAATGCCTAACACTGTTTCAGAACTTGTTTCAGTTGTAGGCATTATCCTGTTATAATTATGCCTACAACTGTTTCAGCCAACTCTTTTAATAATTTAACAATATTTATGATGCAACTTGTATTATGAACTGACAAGTGACAACTTTTAGTGTCTAGTTGCTTGAGAGTAACTTACACAATGGCAATTCCATATTGATGGTTACTGATTTTTAGGGTTCTGTACCTTAAGGGTAAAAACGGAACCCTATTATTAAGACTTCGCTGTCCGTCCGTCCGTCTGTCACCACGCTGTATTTCTTGAACCGTGATAGACACTGAAATTTTCACAGATAATGTATCTTTGTGGCCGTTATAACAACAAATACTTAAAAATAGAATTAAATAAATATTTTCTCTCACACAACAAACGTCATTTATGGAACTGGTCTTAATAGTACGGACCCCTCAGTGCGCGAGCCCGACTCGGATTTGACTGACTCATTTTAGTTCTGTTAAAATTTGTGATATTTTATGTTCCACGTGTAATTTTCAGGTATTTCAAACGCTATTATGCTATCGTGTTAGAGTTTGTACCGCAAATACTCTTTTTGGCTTGCTTGTTTTTCTGGCTCGTTACATTGATTTATATGAAATGGTATATGTTCAGCGGAAAATACAGTAAGTAATACAAAGGACCATCGTTATCGAATAACAAAACAATCGTTGTTTACGCAGACCAAGGAATAACTTCATATTTTGTTTAGGTATCAATATATAAATACGCTATGAAGTTACCTATTGAATTGTATCGAACAATAAAATATTATAATATCTAACAAGTATTTTGAAATTTTATAAGTACAAGCGATATTTATATGTACTTGAAGAAATGTTTATATTTTCCTAGTTATAAGTTTATTGACTTTGTTGAACTGATTGGAGTTGCTTTTATATTATTTTAAGTCATAATAAGTAAATTTATTACGCGGATCTCGAAAATAGTCTCGAAAAATCTCTAAAAAAAAGAAATTTAGAAAAGGTTTCATGAAACCGCGACTTTCCAAAATAAAAACAGTAAGGATGCGTTTCCACCGCAGCGAAGTGGGGGGGGGGAACCGAGCGGATAAATCACGGTGCCCGAAATCTCCGCTCGGTCGTTCTAGCTGGCATCTGTGTGTCACAGATCGACACACAGATGCCAGCTTGAACGACCGAGCTTGAGAGTGCGCTTCTACTTACGCGGAGCGCGCACCGTGAATCGGTCAGGCCCTGTTTCCACCAAAACTGACCGAAGCGGAGCTGTGTTTGAGTAAACAATCAGACATTCATTCAGTAAACAGTCGTCATTTCGACATCTCCAAAAACGAGGGAAGAGGAAACTGCTACTGCTTCTACTGCGTCAGTAGAAACGCACTCTCAAGCTCAGTCGTTCAGCACACTTATTCTGTAACTCGCTGCTTATCAAAAAATCTTAGCCACTGGCTTATATTCTTTAGCCAAGGTTTGCTACGAAAATGTTTTATGAAAATTTCTATTTCATTGACGACCACCCGACGATATTTGACGACCGAATGGTGTAGCGGTAGCGAACCTGCCGACTGCGTCGGAGGTCGTGGGTTCGATTTCCACTACTGGTAAATGTTTGTGTGATGAGCATGAAGTTTCCAGTGTCTGGGTGTTTTTCAATATAATATATTATATTTATGTATATTAGTATGTATGTATATTTATCAGTTATCTAGTACCCATAACACAAGCTATCGCTTACATGGGGTTAGATTGCGATATATATGTGAACCTAATGTCCTGATGTGTATTAAAAAATAAATGGATAAAAAATATGCCAGTGGTTTTCATTCTTTGATAACCACCGAGTTGCGTGTGTAGGTAGGCAGGTAGGTATTATCTATATTGGTAGGTAACGATATTGTTAATTAGCTAGACAGGTAGGTATTATCTTGGTAACGGTATTGTTTATTTTGCAGCTGATTTAAAAAGGAGTGCGGGTTGTGCGCCTCTGATTTTGATCTTGTTCATTGATATGGTTTTGCTGTCTACAACAAAACCAGTAGAAGATGACTGTGACGCATACATGTTCGAGGGTCAGGAAAAATTTCAACGTTGCCTGGTATTAGTCGCAGTTTTGTGCGTACCTATTCTACTTTTTGGATCGCCGATGTACCTCAATCGTGTCTACAAAAAGAAGAAGGATGAAGCATTGGTAAGAGTGTTTTTATATTTTGTGTAACAACAATGATTATATAGCCTCAAACAATGACGTCTAATTTGAAAAATTTTATCTATCTCTCTATCATATCTTATACCTTTAAACGAGCAATTTTTGTATGAAAATGAAAATGAAAATGAAAAATCTTTATTTTCACATAGGCCCAATTAATAGGCTCTTATGAAAAGTCAAAACTCTACCGCCAGGTTCGGAAAGCAGGTTTGCACCGAGAAGAACTGGCACTTGCCTATATACCCAGACCTGTAATAATTTGGAGCAAATTTCGTTTTTCGTAATTTTTTATTTGGTTTAAGAGTTTATTTATTCATAGATTTTTTTTTCTTAAAATGTCAAATTTTTTTGGTGGCTCGGTTGCTTGACTTTGCCTAAATGTAGTTAAATATGGCCGCCATATTTAACTATAACGTTTCGGTTAAATTCAAGTCAAGCAACCGAGCCTAAGATACGCAAATATTCGCTTATTATTCAAAATACTATCAAAGCTAAGCTCGGTCACCCAGGTGCTTAATATTTAAATCAAGTTAGTCTATACTGTGATGGACATCTTTCTAAACTTCGCTCTTGCTCGTAAAGTAGTTTTTATTAGATAAATCCACCAAGAAACGCAATTACTAATTACCAACTAATCTACTTGAGGTGAAAACTTTACGTACCTTTGTGCATAAAGGGAAAACTTACTCCCTTGTGAAAACTTCGTACCCGCTTTACAAGCATAAGCATATTTCGTGCATGGAAGAATATGAAATTTAGCTAAGGTAAAAGATAGTGACCATGCATGTATGAAATCCTATATCAAGCTGAATCAAATCCGAACTTAATTTTTTGACGTGACAACGTCTTATAAATCGATAGAGCCGGCTGCACGCACAAAAAACACAACTCATCCGGCGTTACCTCGCGTACCTCGCTCGCGTTACCTCGCTCTGAGGCGTTCCATGTAAGGCTTGAAGTGCAAGCGAGAGTTGTCACGTTCAACTATCGTCAGTAAACCGACTTTACAGACAACCAATTTTATAGACTACAGTCTCCACATTAACTCCTACAATTTTTTTTTACGTTACATGCAGATTCCGAAGTTATACGCAAATAAACAAGTTGTACTTCTTAATAAAATCTGTATGACAGGAAATGTGCATGATTATAAAGTAATGTTTTCTATGCATAATCAAAACCCGGATTTGAAAAACGAATTCCTAGTGCCAATGGTTCTTGAAAAACACTGTTTTATTTTCTTAGAACATTTTGGTTTTGGTTCATGAGAAAACTTGATACCACCTTTGGTCATTCTTCTTATGATGAAATTTCAGAAGAAAATAAGCCAATTTCGAAGGTATCAGAGAAGGGATTCGGACAAAACCACTGAGACTAAAATATTGAAAGAGATCGAAAAATACTCGACGCCTTTTGGCGAACTGATGATCCACCAGGCGGTGCACACCATTGAGTTTGTGCTGAGCACTATATCCCACACTGCTTCTTATCTCCGATTGTGGGCTTTGTCTTTGGCTCATGAACGTAAGTATTAAGTATCGTAAATAATATTTTCTAATATCTACGAGTAATACTACGTACCTCGTACGTTCTAATTATTTGTAACAAAACTCTCTTAAACGGCTTGGCCGATTTTTATGCATGGATTTTTTTTTCTAAATTCCGTAGGTCTAAACTATTTTTTATACCTCTAAATGGCAAAACAACGTTTGCCCGGTTATCATGTAATAAAATATATTAGGAGCTTTATTCCTAGACGTAATTTTCCTAACTGCTATAACTGGTCAGCTATTGACTTTTCAGTAAGTCTTGCTTTCAATGTTATCGAAAATATGAATACTGCATGTGCCATTTTATTAATTTCATCTGACTTATAGAGCTATCAGAAATGCTATGGGTGATGGTGTTTGCGAAAATCGGACTGCGTGATACCTCGAGCACTGGTTTCATAAAAGTATTTGTTATATTTGCTGTTTGGGCGGTGTTCAGTCTTTCGATCCTGGTAGTGATGGAAGGACTTTCCGCGTTTCTTCATACTCTACGGTTGCATTGGTTAGTGGTATTTTAAAAGCATATTAATTAACGATAGGGAATTAATCGTATTTTCACATGTAACACGTCGAAGGGATAAGAGATTTTTAGACGCTTTAAATTTAGACTTCCCAAAATATAGAATCGCTACCAGGCTGCCACGGCTTACTTTCGATCGGGCGTTAAAAATTTTAATTTCAATTTTAAATCACTCATTTTAATCGACGTGGTTTATATGGTTGCTATTTAGGTCAAGGAAACTCAAACTAAACTGCACTTTTGAATAATCCCTGCTTCAAGTAAGCTGTTGCGACTGGCTCCATGTACGTGAATTTTGGCTCATAGATTTATTCCAAGTTTCGGCCAAACTAGCAGCCGAAGCCATTTAAAATATGGCTGAAGGTCCCAGTTCAATAGTTCCCCCATGAAATAGTAACAAAGATTCATACTCACGCGCGCGCTACAAGCGCACATTAAACTGAGAGAGTTTTTTTATGAGTTGCTATAAGATTCAATAATATTTTGAAATTTGTTCTGTAATATGCATTTCAGGGTAGAATTTATGAGCAAGTTCTATTCAGGCGGCGGTTACCCATTCAAGCCTTTTAGTTTTAAAGCCATTCTTACTGGAGAAGCCAAGGATGACAAGTCAGAGGCTATGTGTAAGAAGAAAACGACTTACTAACGTTAACATAGCCATACTAACCATAGGATTTTCTTTTAAGTTTTCCTTTGTTTGTTTTATGGTAATGTGTCTTTAACAATTTCTTTAGGTGTTTTCTAATAAAATTGATGAACATGATTTCGAGTATGGTTTTAGTTACCTTGAGTGCGTTGCTCATCAAGCAGTAAAGTAAGGTTCGAGCGCGATGCTGTGTACAAAATATTATGGCTGAGTTTACTACAAAGTTAGTACGATAACCTCATCGATCTTCGACTGCATCATCACTTACTATCAGGTGAGATTGCAGTGAATTACTAGCTTGTAGTGTAAAAAAAATCAGGTAAAACTGGAGGAATTTTGTGTAGACCACCATACTTGTAAAGAATTTGAGAGCATGATCATAGACAGCTATTGTTTGGGCAAACCATATAGGTATTCGTTGATATATTTGTTTTCTACGATGCCTATATTATGAAAATATAATCCTGTTGAGTTTTTCCAAAACCAAAAAAAAACTCAATTAGCGATTTTAAGATCCTTTAATGTACGCTAAACTAAAAAAAAAAATCAAATATACCGGTGTAATAACTACTCTGGCCTTTAGCCGGCTCTTTGAAATATGTTGCCTCCAAATAGGTTTAAATTTACATTACAATATTACAATATATATAGCTACTCGTGCTGATTGGCCACTGACTGACTGACTGACTCATTGATCACCTCTTCTGAACAATTTTGTATGAAAAATTTTTTTTTTAAGGATGGTGTCGTATAAAAGAAAAAAATTCATTCGGAGGAAAAATACGGAGAGAGCTGATGAGTGAGGATTTCGGAGACAGTTGAAGAGCACAGCCAGGGTATCAAAGATAGGTGGGGGGTGCTCGACCAAATGTCATTCGAAACGTCATCCAATTGGCAGTTAGCTGAAAAAATTTTCAAAATGGCGGATTCAAAATGGCTGCCATACAAATTTCGTCGATATCTCGGAAAGATGGAAGAACGGTTTCTCGACAAGAAGTGATCAGGATTTTAAGGTCTACTCGATGAATAGAAAAAAAACATCAAAATGGCGGAATTTATTTTTTTCTATACAAAATGTAAGGGGAATTTTAAAGGGATTTTTTTAAAGGCGGGAAGACAGCACGCGGGCCACATGTGGCCCGCGCCCCCACGCGCCCTACTAGTATCTAATACACATACATTTAATGTACACGATGACTAAGAGTGGCACAATAGAATATTCCAATAATATAACATACTGAATTACTGAGAACTGCTAAGCTAATTTGAAGGTTAGACCTGTCATTTCCAAGTTTCTAGAATATATTATGAACACCATAAATTGTATTTATGTATTCTAATTGTAAATTTAGATGGCCTAAACTTAGAGATATTTAAGTACATACATCAGAAATAGCTCTTTAGTTTGTCAGTTCCCAAATATTACTGAACTGGCTGTTGCCAGCGGCGCTGTCCGCGTGAATTTTGGTTTATACAGATCCCTTTATAATGAGTCAATCTTATAAGATAGACTTGTATGAGTAGCATCGCGCACTTCATAATTTTTTAAGGAAAAATTTCTGTTATACATGATTTTGCATAATCGTTTAGGCAGCGCTTGCAACGGAAGCTCACAATTTTGCTCGTTTTTGTAACTTTTTTTCACTGATACTCCGCTGTAATATAGCTAAGGTGGTCAACCGTCTCGCATTCTGCGGGACCGTCCCGCGATAACAGTGGAAATCCCGCATTTCAATATTTAATAAATAGTCTCGAAAATCTTTTAAGGCGTCCCGAATGTGCCGCATTCCCCGTTTTTCATCAAAAAAGTGTTCCACGTCCATAAACCTTCCACCAAGAAAAGCCATTGTCCAATACCTCCTGTTAACCAGGGGAACAAACGCTCCTACGGAACGAGTATGAATAGTTTATGGACATCCGAAAAGTCATCATTAAAAGAAGAAACATTACCGTTCAATGCTAAATATCTTTTAATATATAGAATTCTCTCGCTTTTCTTTGTTACCAAACTCCTCCGAAACGGCTGGACCGATCGTTGTGAAACTTTCAGGGTATGATCTCTGGGTCCGGGAGCGGGTTGATATCTATATTTTTACTATCCCTAATGGCAAAACAACGTTGGCCTGGTCAGCTGGTATAATATTAAATTTAATATGAGCAGTTGTGAAAACATTTTGGACATTGTGAACCAAAACTCAGAGCTAGTAAAAAATTCCACTCATGTGAAACATATGACTTTAAAAATGAATGTTAATTCAGAAGCAGTGTAGTTTGTTTCTAACTTAAGTGCACCACCAACAATTCCAACAAATCCCTTGGGTGTGTCCCGCATTCACATATTATAAAGTTGGCCGCCTTACCTAAATCCTTCCTGCATAAATGGACTATCGAACACAAAAATAATTTTTCAATTTGGATCATGTTTTCGAGACTAGCGCGTTCAAACAAACAAGTTAACGAACTTTTCAGTTTTTAATATTATTAGTACCTTTTACTTATCTAGCGATGCCTGTCCTGTTTGGATAACAATGACTGTGTGGTTACACCAAATATAGTTTTTGAACTGTGAACTATCTGGTTCAGATTCAGATTCAAAAATAGAACTACTGGAAATTAAGTGTAGCAACTCCAATATGCATCTACCGGCTGCATCCACAAGTGGTAGCGGAATTCACTTTACGTATGCACATTGCATGCAATATGATAGGAAAACAATGTGTCAATTATTCGCGTGCGTACATTTCAGCTTTTGAAATTACACGGGACCTGGGGCCGTACCACCATCTCTTGAAATTACACGGGACCTGGGGCCGTACCACCATCTCTTGAAATTACACGGGACCTGGGGCCGTACCACCATCTCTTATTATTATTTATTTACTTAGAACACAAACAATATACACGTATTACATGTTAAACAACATATTTTTTTAAACAAACTCTTTCACTTACATGTACATCTATAGTGAGCACAACATTGGCAATTAATAAACATGTAAACACTTAAAATAAAGAAAAGAAGAAAAATTACATACTGATACTATTATAAATATATAAAATACGTAATTAGGCAATTAACTTAAAAATTTATTTTGAAGGAAGGCTCACCGATAGGTAATCGGTGAGCATTTTTTTAAAAACACGGTAAGTATTGTGAAATATGTCGATACCAGGTAAAGCTCTAGCAATTTCATTATATTCGGCACATATGCGGGCTATAGGGGCTATCTCTTGAAATTACACGGGACCTGGGGCCGTACCACCATCTCTTGAAATTACACGGGACCTGGGGCCGTACCACCATCTCTTAAAATTACACGGGACCTGGGGCCGTACCACCATCTCTTGAAATTACACGGGACCTGGGGCCGTACCACCATCTCTTATAGCAATATTATTGTAATATTGTTTTGATATTTTCATACAATGTCAGTATGAAAATTTAATACTGCTAGAGATGGTGGTACGGCGTCTGTGCACGAGACCCAACTTGAACCCGACGTGAACGAAACTAACGTAAGCGTCAAGTACACAAAATTAATATAAATCCAAGATAAAAATCAATTTTTTCATAGAACTTCAAATATGTTTTCGACGAAAATTAGTATTTATTTTATTGACATATTATTATGTTGTGTGTTATTTAAGGCGTTTAAATTACACCATACGACTGAAATACGAAATCATGAGTTATTGCTTGAAAGAAACTACTCGTTTGGTCATATTACCTATCTGTAATTTTGTGACAGGAAAGTACTTGCTCAAATATAATCATGCTTGAGTTTGAATTTTATTTTACAATAAAATCAAAGTGTCATTAAATTAGCTGTTTTTATTCATCCATAATTTTAAAATTAAACATTAGAATTGTACGTGTCGAAATTATTCACACTTCTCCGTATAATCTCCATCATAACTGAAAGGCTGTAATCCATTAGCTCCCAAACAATAGTATAACTCCATTGTAATAATACCAGAGAAAAATTCATATTATTTTGTAAACAAATTTTTATGAATCACCCGCTTTTCCTCTTTACTTTTGTTTCGTGATGTTTGTATTTATTAAACAGACGTTTTGAAATATGTATCTGAACTTAAATGAAAAAGATAGCACTACATATTTTTAAATTAGTTTACTTTAGAAAATTCCAAATTAGCGCCCTTTTAATCGCGCTGCAAACGCTTAATGACTATTATGATATAAAATACTTTTACCAAAAGATATTTTCTATGCAAAAATTTTGACGCTTGGTGCCCTTGGTATTATAATAATGCTATTTTTTCATCTGATAAAGAGGACATCGTTTATTAAAAAAAAATTATTGGCGTAGTTTGTTCAATGTCCATATTAATTTTATAAATACAAATACAAAAAAAGAGTTTTCCTGTTGGTTTATTAAAGCTTCAATCACGCAGCAAAAGAGCAGCGGACGTTATTTATTTTTGCCTGGATACAAACGCATGACGCCGTGATTAAATATTTACCAAAAGAGTTTTCCGTGGTTTTTTATATGTCATGTAGGCTTACGCGAATGTAGCAGCAGGTAAATTCTCAACGTCAGCAGTAAGAGCGAGGCCCCATTAGTGCGTTGCGCTGCGTTGCGTCGTGTCGTCGCAACGGAACAACGTATTGTATGCCACACCTGTGTTGCGACGACGCACGATATCGCAGCGCAAGAGCGTCGCAGCAACACTGGCCGCGTCTCAGTTCAGCCTTCGCAATGGATAGATACAAACGTGTTCTTTTGTTGCTTTTATTACGCCACCGCCGAAATAAACGTAGAAACCAAGATTCTGGATATCTCCTTTGATAGCACTAACACAGTGGAGCTCCGACAACGCAGCGCATCACCCTCCCTCCCGCTTCGTCTCTCGTCCGTCGATCCGTTGAATTGTCGCGTGCGACGACGCTACGGTCTAATGGGTCATGTCGTAAAAAATATATAGAAACCGACGCAGCGACGACGCTGCGACGACGCAACGCACTAATGGGGCCTCGCTCTAAGGCCGTTTGCACACGGCTCGTAAGCGTAGGCGTAGCGTAAGCGTATCGTTATGACGCTAAGAATGACAATTACGCCTCCTACGACTCGCTGCAATACCGCTTCATCTACGGACAATTTTGAACATGTTCGAGCTCGTACTGCTTGTCGTACGCGCGGATGACGCTCCGCTTTCGTTTACGAGCCGTGTGCGAAGGGGGTAAGCTACTAGCTGAAATGCATGCATTTAACTACTTATAGCCGCCGTATCTTCATCCTTTTCATTGTCACTCGATCCCGATATATCTGGCGAGACGGTTACATTTCCAATGCTGAAGTTATTAGCACTCGGTAGGTATATACCAAACCTATCCTGAAAACGGAGAAATAAGACATCAACATTAGATCAAAGTTTTAACTAATCATTAGACTCTAATTAGGATTTGGTGATAAAATTGTGAAATTCGCACCCAGTAGTATAAAAATTTCTCAAAACCATTTTTAGGATTCCGTGACTCAAATAAGAAAAAACGGAACCTTAAATGAACTCTTTGTTTTTTATTTCTCCATAACGAAATTAAATTGAAATTTATACATAGTAACTTAGCTCTATATTCCCTTGAGATATTTAAAAATTTCCATTCCAATTAAACGTTGCCGCCATTTATAGTTTAACAAAATAGAATAGAAATATTTTATTTTGTTAAACTATAAAGATTTTATTTTGTTAAACTATTAGACTGTTTATAGTCTTTTCATTAGGAATTGGACACTTAGCTTTGACTGCCGGGTCCATACGCTGTTTTGTCATAAGCTATTTCCCGGGTTAATTAACTCCGAGTTAACACACTAACGGTGAAGTTGTCCAGAATGTCCAATGACTCTGGTTTAAAAATGTAAAGTATTTAACCCACCGTTTCGCGCAAGCTGACTATATAGCGTTATGAAAAATAGTTTGCCCTTTCTCAGACTTACCAAATTATACAAAAATTTCATGAAAATGATGAAGCCAGAGAAGTTTTGAGAAGTGAAACGAGAATTTTGTACGTTAGAGAACATATTGGTTAGCGATACCTTTGCATATCGATTATAGTGAAACTGTGGATGGCATATGCATGGACGAGGAGGGGGTATTTTATAACTCTCATGGGAAGAAATCTCACTTTTTGGCGTAGGCGGCGTCGCGTGCCCTTGAAAAGGTAAGAAAATTAACATAGTAAGCGTTTTCATGATGTAATTCGAAATTAAATAATTTAAATTAGCTTAACCCAACGTTTTTCTACCTTTAAAATTATCCATACGCCTTAAAGTTTTCTTTAATTTTTTTCTCATCCGCTTTTCCCATGCTATTTCAGCAGCTGAAAACAGAATATTGAAGGTAAAATTTTCAGTAAGAGGATGATATTAGCACGGTTTTAAGATAATATTTGTTGGTTTCGTGATATGATTCCAATCATCTTATAATTAACAAAATTTTCCGCTAAATATATTTTTTTTGTTTTTCGTACACAACTTTATAAAACGAGCACTAATATCTTACGACAAATGTAAGAAATTTAGATAACATCATTTTTTTAAGAAACTAATTTTTGTATTGGTTATTTTACTGCGTGAGCAACGTACCCATTTCTCAATCGTACACTTACTTGTACATCATTTTGTAGATTGTTTCGTTTAAGCTTTAATTTCACCTTACCGTAGTCTCTTTATCAAAAACAACGAAAGGTTTTTATGAGTTATGTTATACTTACTTATTTTCTTCCTCGGAAACCAAATCAAAATTCTGTTACTTTACTTTAAAATGTATTAATTATTATTTTCTTACCTTTCCGCTCCTTTTCCATTATATTGAATTCAAACAATTTGTAGGCTTTGTTTAAAAGTTCAGCAATATCTAATCTTATTTGAATCACGGGAATTTCCATCGCTCGCTCAACCGCTTTTGAAACTTCTATATACGCTGTATCGTAGTTCAAAATTTCATCGTCAACTCGGAGGAATACAGCTTTGTCGACAGTGTTCGAGACAAAGATGAACATTGTTTCGGAGAGCGTCATCTCAGGTGTTGGTATGGGTTCTTAAATTAAATTTCAAAGTTAATGTATATAAACATAAATTTTCTGTGCCGTTTGGATTTTTACAATATGAGGTATTTTCTCAGGGTATAAAAAAAATCTTTACAATTACAGCTAATGTCATACTCCGTTTTTACCACGCACTGTCCGAGTAAATTATGGTTTTCTTTACAAACTTCGCGGGTAACATAATAGTAGTTTATGAAACGGTTGCATAATGGGGGGTATTAAAACATGAGTGTGAGTTTAAAAAACGAGCCGCAGGCGAGTTTTTTAATAGTATCACACGAGTGTTTTAATACCTAATTATGTAGAGTTTCATACACTACTTTATCTACCTACGCTCAAATTATCTTAAAATCTTGGTAACATATTTTGTCAAAACTCACACCTATATAATATCATCGCTGTAGGTATCTTACCAATTCGACTGTCTATAACTTTGCTTTTCAGCATCACTGCTAGACATTTTCAGCGCAAACTTTTTGACTAAGTAATAAAAACAATAAAATAAAAGTTAAATAATAATAATAGCGCGTATGGAACCAAATTCCAGGTAAGTGCGCATGTGCGTGCAACATTGGGTGATATCTATTTGTCCGTGTTCAATTAGGGTAGGTTTAGCGGGAAACGTTATGATTGGTCTCGCAAAAGCGCGCGAAGCTCATTGACCAATCGCATTCAGTTCTCGTCCTCTCAAAAATGGAAGTAAAACATTACCACAGAATATCAAGACCATAAAATTATAGCACTACCACAGAACATAAAAAATATTACTCCAAATAAAAATACAGGAACCCAGAGTCGCGTATCGTAATGGAAATTATTCAACTTTCTTGAAATATTTCCAGAGTACATCGATGTTATAATAAATAACTTTTTAATAATTATATAGAAGTCTGTGAATAAAGTAGGTCAATATATTATTTTCTTTTTGATTTCATAATTCCAACTTTAAGCAATGAGCGTAGATAAATAGATTTAGACAGCCAAACCAAATTGCATCTAAATCGTTTTAGCATACTTGTGGCGTAAAAAGTAAAAAAAATCGTTATAAACTATCATATTTATAATATTAATTGATTGATAAATTTATTTTTGCTTATAAACAAGTTATTTTTAACTTTAATAAATTGTTTTTTTTTTAAATAAAAATAAAACAATAAAGCTTAACTTACATTTTTTTGCTATTATATATTATCTTTTACATAGAATATTTCAACAAAATCATTAAAACGGTTTCCGAGGTCAGCGTTATATACTTATATTTAAAGATATAGATATAAAATTAATACCAGGAGTAGATAAAGTCGTGGCCGATGTTTGGATAGACATAAACGATGAAGACTCCGTGTTTGTTGTGCTTGGTGGAAGCGAGGCATTTTTTTGAGACTTTGGTACGTAGTAGGTGTTTATTAGTTTCCTTAAATCACCCATTAAAATCTCATCAACATAGGGTTCTGGTACATTCGTGCCCTAAAATGTTAAATTTGCTCCTTTATCATCATCATCATTGCTCGTGTCATCGTCATTATTTTAAAAATATCCACAACACGCACAAGAGAATACGATAACAAGAGCACTTGAAATGTATTCATAACACTCTTAAGTCTATATCTTGAAAACTACTGAACCGATTTGAGTGAAACTTGCAATGGTTCATAAAATAAAATAAAAATTAATCCGACAAAACACAATGGGTACAATCTAATGAATAATTTTTTTATAGTTTTTCATAAATTTGCAGACAAACATAAATAAAATAAAATAATAAAATTAAAGAAAGACAAATATACACCGACGTTTTGGACGCTCTAATATACTGCTTTAAGTATTCAATACTTTCAATAATATACTGTAAGTAGCTGTTGATCGTGGCTCTACAGTTCATAAATCCCGTGGAAATCTTGGATTTTCCCGGAATAAAAAGTAGCTTATGTGTTAGTAGGGTTATAATCTATCTCCAAATTTCAGCGGCATGAAGGAGTAACAAATTTATACACAAATATACATACAAAATTTCGCCTTTATAGTATTAAGTATGAAAATACCTACCTTTGTATAGGATTCCCCAGGGAGTAAATTAAGCCTTTCCAGTATTTCTTTATTGAGTTCCGCGGCAGGTCGAGTGAAATACTCGGCAGCCTCTTTCAAAACGCCTTTCCTTTTATTCTTTTGCACCATTTTGCTAATAAATAATTCTAACATAGCTTTTACCTGAAATAGGATCATGTTTATTAATGTCTGTGAACTCAGTATTTTTTAATGTAAGGCTGCTTTTATGCCACGGATATGTGAGTAGGTGTCGGGGAACCATCTATAAATGGGATTGCCATATATCTATAGCTTTGCTTATCTTTCCGTGTTAAGTTATCAATCTTATGCAACGCTTTATACCTACTGAAATATACTCTCAGAAATCATAGTACCTTGTTACAGAAAAATAACTGTATATTTTTAATCAAATGAAATGTGTTATTTTTTATATTGGCACATTTTCGACTTGTGTTTAGACCCTTTTTTTCATTCTGCCACGACTGCATATCAAAAGAAGAATATTTTTCTTGTACATTTCTGATCCGAACTGCTATGGTGTGGAACGCCCTTCCAGCCTCCGAGTTCCCAGCCAAGTACAAGAAGAGTGAATAGGCATTTTCTAGGTAAGCGCGCTCCAACATAGATCTCGTCATAGCTTTTCATCAGGCATGATTGCCGTCCAGCGTAAGTCTATCTACGTAAAAACCTGTAAGTACCTCAGGATGCCGCAGCAAGTACGTTTCTTGCTCTAACTTCAAGGTGTTACCGAATCTCTCAGTGCAAGCAAGTTGACACGGCGTTAAATCATCCAAGTTTTTGGTCATCAAACCATCTGCGGGAAGTTTGTCCTGGGGCAAACCCTTCATTATCTTCTTTAAAGGCATTTTTCTAGAAATTTAAAAATACAATGAATTAAATACCTATTTGTGTTTTCTCTTATTTCAATGATTGACAATATTTGTCATAATTTAAAAATATTTTCTGATTTATTATATCAACGATTCAAAAATAGTTTTCAAAGAAATAAATGAAGAAATGGAGGACAGACTTCTTAGATTGTTGACTTTCTCACTTTGCAAGTTTTCAGAATACAAAGAATACCGAGTGAAAGCATGCTGTAATTGCTTCTTGGAACCCGACGGTATTTAAAAACACCTATTTTTTTCTCCTATAATATACCTAAGGTTTCATAATAATGGGTAAAATAGTCAAAACAGTGTTTAAAGGAAATATAATACACATAAAGATTTTCAATGGAAAATGATAAATTTTCTTCATAGAAATACGTCTCAGATACAGCATGTGCAATAAGTCCTTTTGAACCAAAGAAAAATCGCCTCTAACTAAGAGATAAACCAACTGATTAGGAGAGTAACTCCTTGTTATAAAATCTCAATATCAGATTAGTTTTATTGAACTTAAAGTAATCATCACCCTAATATTTTCCTATGGACGTTTCTTTAATATTTGTAAGTACAAAATAACAGAAGCGAAATTGTAAATATTTATATTAAATCCATAAATCAAGAGCTTTAGTCTGTAACGTTGATCCCCGCGTATTAAAAATCCGACATACTGTGGTTGTTTGGCACATTTGTGTGCACGTGTTTCGTTCCTAGGCGTAGGGTTCAGTAGATATTATCGGTCAAGTGTGAGTCTGATGGCAAACTAAAGATTCAGCATTAGCAAAACTATAAAATCTTTGTTTGACTTTTTAATATTATTTTTTTGTAATTTTTTTTAATTTTATTATTATTTAAAATTTGCCGCCAAACTATAAGTAATGTATCACAATAGATTTTGAGTTTGCATGCCGCAAAATTAACAACATAATTGGCCGTTACTTTTGACTGGATTGACTTTAAAATGTTGACTTGTTTTATTGGTCGTCAAGGCACTTTAAAAATATCTTTATTCGTGAGAAATAGTGGCATAAGCAGACGTGGACAGGCGGTTAACAATGTATTTTAAGATCTTAGGTACATTTAAGGTACGAAATATTTTCTTGCTTGTATTAACAGCCTAGTGCTTTTTGGGGGACACGGACAGAACCTAACCAGACTTAGGGTCTGATTGCGTAAGAAAAACGATAACGATAAATACGATTTTCTTACACAATCTAGGGGCTAAGCCAATTTGGAATTTAAAACTGATGTGTGCTGATTGAACTCGGGACTTTCGCCTGACAACAATGGGCAAGCGAGACTGACAGTTTCTTTATTCGTAAAAGAACTTACACGTCTGCAATTGGGTATTACACTATTTTTGAATTTGATAAAATAAAATATAACCTTAATATAAACTAGGATAAAAATAATAATAATAAAATTGGAGTCAAATACCCAATTTTAAAAGCAGCATTACGATGCAAACTTTAATAAATCCCTGTATAGACGAGTTTTTTACGTAGAGCGTAAAAAGCCAGCCTAGCAAGTACGAGTCATCGGAAGTGATAACTCCCAGTTGGATCAATTAAGGAAACGACCTTTTTTCAAATTTGTTCACGGGTATATTTTCCTAATGGAAGGCCCGGGCGTTAGCTGGAGAATAAACGATGTTATGGGTCTGTACAGTGTCATACAACTAGCTATTTGTTTAGAGTGTTCTATTTGTGACATTAATGTGTTCTTACTTTAAGCTCCGTAAAAACCTTTGAAGAAGCCCTTTGAGCTCCATAAAATCACTTATTAATAATTATAGAAATTTATCACGAATATACCTAAGTATATTTCTACTAAGACCCACCCACTCCTACCGCGGATCTTGGGATCTATATATCATTGGAATATACTTCAGAATCTCCAGAAAATTGATTGATATAAACGACGTACTTTGATTTATTTATTAATTTATCTTCGGCTTAGGCTGTCTCGTGAGCACTTACGAACTTACTTAAGAGCAAATCAAAAGTTTCATTTTAATTTTTCACTCATTTAGTGAGTTAAGGGAGTAAAACGCGCAACAAACTTAAAGTGATGAACTCATGACCCCTTCCTTGCATCGCGCTGTTGGAAAACTCTACCGCCTTGAGAAAAAAACCAAACGACCGAATGGCGCTGCGTTAGAAATCCTGTCGTCTGCGCCGGAGGTCGTGGGTTCAATTCTTAGCACTGGAAAATGTTTGTGTGATGAGTATGATTTTTTCAAGTGTCTGTGTGTTTTTCAATATATTGTATTTACGTATATTAAATATTATGTATCAGTCATCCATAACATTCGCTTTCTTTGTGACTAAATTGCGATGTGTGTAATGTTAAAAAAATATATTTATCATATTAAAATTTCTTGTGGTCGACTGACTGTTTATTATTAATAATTAATGTAAGATACACCCAATATTAATATATAAATTATCTTAAAATTACAATTACTAATACTGCGATCATATTGTAAGGCCCCTCAGTAACCAACATTAATCTTTTAAATCAACTAACAAATATCGACTTTTTCAATTTGGACATCTATAAATAATCTAAAGACTAAACCGTTCTTTTCATGGCATCCGAGGGGTGAATATTAAAATTGTAACTAAGCAGGGGACTGTTTGGCATCGGTGCAATATTCGAATAATTGGATCGACACAACCGTCCAAATTAGTTAGTGAAATATGCATAACATTACAGCTTGTACCGCGACGGCCTATAATTATTGTGAGTTTTAATTATTCAGATCATTTTGGACAAGTTGAAAGGGGAAGAACTTTAGACGCTTTGAAGTCTACTTGGTACGATTTGACAATGGTCTTCAGAGATAGATTACGAAACTCTGTGTTCGTCCGAAATTTCGCAATTATTTTCCATGTACGGTGTTTTAGCTTGATTGATTTATTTAATTTTTTGAACTTCCAAGGTTTTCTGTAGTATCAGTGCTTTACTTTCATTCTACTTGATTGTTCTCATTTTTATAGAATTCTTGCTTTATTCAGTAATTGTTAACGAGAGAGTGTGGAAATAGCACTATGCCTTAGATATGTCGTGATCCACAACTATAAGATAAAAAAGGCGTAAGTGTATGGAATATGGATTAATACCTGATCGAATTTTGCCATTTTATTGACAAGTAAGAGAAACTCTTATTCTAGATTTTCGAGGTTTTTCTTAGATTTTCTTCGAGACGGGATTTCCGTCAAGCAAAAAATCTATTCACTTTCACTTTGCCTCCTGCCCGAAACCCTCCGGGTACAGAACCATAAGAAACTTTGTTTCAGAAAAATTACGATGAAATGTGCTTATTATTACGTACTGTAACTGTGCGAGTTCAAATAACAGTTTGGTCGTAAACGGTCTGCCATTTTGTAACGTGGGCTTATACACTATTTGAGTTTAGTAGGCCCTTTGACTAAACTCAAATAACGTTCTAATATTTACGCAGGTTTAAAACCAACTATTATATTCATAATTTTGAAACGTACAGTAACACATGCAAATATAAGCTGTTTGTAAATGACCAACCTGTATGTTGACGCTCACTACTGCTGACTGCACAAACGTCGCAACAAGACTTGCTTTAATGCCAATTAATACCGATCACTACGAGCTTAGGTTGGATGGTTCTCTGCGTTTGAATTCATAATTTTGTAAGCCTCCTATAATAATATGTCCTAAGATGCCAGAATAGCGTCATACCGCATTTAAAACTTGAATGAGAAACCAGTACCTACCTACAGATCTTGGTAAAAAAAAACCTGCTGAACTTATGACATTAAAAAAGCCTAAAACTAAAAACACGCATCAGGTACTCCGAACAGTATTGGGTAATAACATAATTATAAGAATAAGAAAACTCTAAAATTAGAGTGTTTATTTTAATCGCAGAAGTAAATTATATTGGTTGCATTGCGTAAGAAAAACGTACTTATCGCTATCGTAATGTAATCGTAAACTCATTCTGACCGCTGGTTGGCTGGTAAAAATGTAAACAGCGGATATGGCCAATCAGTGGGCCGAGTTTGTTTATGCTGACAACAGCGATGTATGCGTTCTTCTTACAAAATATATAAGCCCAGAGCCCTCACGCATGCTCAAGAAAATGAATTTAAAGTTGTTTTTAGAGATCTAGGATCATAATATAACTTACAAAACCCTACAAAAAAACGGTAAAGGGTAAATGTACAATCACGGAATGAAAAGGTTCGTCACCTTAGTGTCGGTTTTCGCTTGCACTAGTACCTACTGCAAGAGTCCATTATGCTAACATACCAGTGTAATTGACCAGTGCAACGAATCAATTTGAAAAAAGACAAAGCTTTCATTCTGTGACTGTACGTTACATTTATTGTATTCCTTTTTTAACGCCACATATTCGTAATCTAAGTGAAAAACCTCTCACAAACTATGCAGTCCAGTCACTCTATAAGTATCCACAAGTCAAACAATATCGGGGCGCAGGGTCGCCGGCGAAATTGAGCCAGAATCATTTATAAATGGGGGGATAACGGGGTGGGGATAGGGGAAGGTGAGCTGCATTTTGCATGAGCTGTGTTGGCCGCTCGATCTGGTTTTACACGTCGTATCGTTCTCGCACGTCTGGAATACCTCTGTCAATTAATGTGTCTTTAGGCTATTCAACATTTGTTGTCGTTCACACATCTACATTATGGTAGTCCGAAATTCGATATCGAGATCTCTATTCAGAGTTATATTATGTAGGTACGTAAACATCGCGAATAAAATCCTGCATTCTTAAGAGTCTTATGAAGACTGGGTTTGGAAAGATGCGCGCATTTTTCCAAACCCACTTAGCCAAATCCCTCTCATTATAAAAATCTACAAGCACTTATTATGCATGTCGGTTTCAATTCACGAGATGTTGTAGTAATCCTGGGAAACTACTAGTAGGTATTAAAATCAACTAAATAACAAATATGTGGATGGAAAATCTTGTATCACTTACAATTATAATGTTATTGTATATCGTAAACTAGTAAATAAGGCAGCGTCGAGCAGGGAATTAGGGTGAATTATTTACATAGGCTCAGGTAGCGAGCCGGGGCAAGCAGGGAGGAAGCGCGGGAGAGGGGAATACTGTCGGCTCGTCTGCATTTTGCATTAGATTTAAATTGTTTACGTCGTTAAGAAAGAAAGTTTTCACAAACAAGTCTAGAGAAGCGGGCAGCTTACGCGATTAAATGGTTAGCATAATTTTGGAATTAATATGGCTTCGTTCATGGCCATTAAGTCCATGGCTCCGCCTGAGTGATTTCCTTTTTTTCACAGTTGTGAAGGAATAACACACATTGATACAAACACAAATACATTATCATAACATACTTATACACATACAAACACTCTCGCAATCTTTCAGTCCCCGTAGTCCAAATTGGCAAGGGAAAATTATTAGTATGATTTTACTGATTAACTAACAAGCCTCTTGTTAAACCTATCTTCAAGCAGGGAATCGAGGGCTTAAATCCCCGACACACACACACACACACACACACACACACACACACACACACACACACACACACACACACACACACACACACACACACACACACTTATTTTATTTTTATTTTAATTGGGTTCCCCAGTGAGTTAACATGATTCTTAAAAATAAATAATTAAAAAATTATAGTCAATAAATTCTCAGGGTATGTAAACCCACCACTTGCTAAGTTACTTGCTTGCTCACGAAAAACAATAACTAACCGACTATTTTTATAAAACAACATAAATTTTTGGAATCTAAAAATAGCGAACCATGCCATCCTCAATAATTAACTTAATAATAACAAGCCGATAATAATTACAATAGTCCACGATACACCTAATGAATAATGATATAACAGATTGGGTTTGATGATCAGATGCGTTTAAATTAGTCTAATAGTAACATGACGTTAGTTATTGAAATTCATTGTTCTCTAATGTTAAACACAAATCAATACGAGTAATATTATAAACACGAATAGTTCGTATTGTAAAGAGTAGAAGACTGGACGAGTGGCCAATAAATATGAGAATATTTTTACTACTTGTTTTAATATGCTATTGTGAAAATCGCGTGTCGTGTTTTAGTGTTTACGATTATTTCTCTGACAAACTGAATCAATTCAAAAACTCAGTTTCGAATATAGCCGGGGATATATCGGAAAAAATAAGTGAATACAAAAATGCAGTTTCGAGTGTCACTGGGAATGTCTCTGAGAAAATGTATCAATTCTCAAATTCAATATCGACTGCATATAATTACGTTGTAAATAAAGTGACCTCACTTATACCTAGCTTCCGTTATTGTGAAAATGATCAATCGTGGAGGCTCATTGATACTAGTTATGAAACGAAGAAAGACTTCAGTGACTTCGCTGCAGAGGAAGCGTCAAAAAGTGAAATTGAATCCCCTGAACTTTTCCGCTTAAGATCTGAACCAACAGCCCTTTTATCTACGCCCCAGTTAGCTTTGCTTCACGGAAGAAGGATTGAGTCACACCTAGTTGTTACAAGTGACGGTTATGTTCTGACTCTGCATCGACTTAGACGTCCTGTTTCGGTAAAAAAGAAAAGTGGAAATAATATGATGAATTTCACAATATTAATGCATCACGGTCTGCTTGGAAGTTCAGCGGATTGGATCTTATTAGGGCCTAAAAAATCTTTACCTTACATACTATCTAATGCAGGATGCGACGTCTGGTTTGCAAACGCAAGAGGAAACTATTATTCTAGAGGACACATTTCATTAAAGGTTGATTCATTTGCCTTTTGGAATTTCACTTGGGAAGAAATGGGGACAAGAGATTTGCCTGCGGTTGTGGATTACATAAAAAAGATAAAAAATAGTAGTGAGCAATTGAACTTCATTGGTCATTCCATGGGAGCTACAGCGTTTCTTGTGATGTTATCCATCTACCCTGAATATAATGACTACTTTAGAATGGGAATATTGATGGCACCTTTAGTATATATGACAAACATAGTGGGGCCGATGAGAGTTCTGAAAGAAGCAGCCTCAAATCCTCCACAACAATTGCTGAATTTCCTGGGTAAAGGAGAATTCGCGCCAAACAGAAAAGTACCACTTTGGATTGCAAACAAATATTGTAAGGGTCCTGATTTATATTGCATGAATCCTTTATTATTTCTCAGTGGAAGTGTACCAGAGGTAAACGCATGGAGTAAAAGTTTTACAGCGAGGGTGTTGTATCACGTACCCGCTGGTGGATCCACGAGTACAATTTTACATTTTGCTGAACTGGTGAAAACGGGAAAATTTCATAGGTTTAATGTTGAAGCTGAGGAGTTTCCTTTAAAGCGTGTTACCGTACCGATTGCCCTATTCAGCTCCAACGATGATTGGCTAGCTACAAAAGCTGACGTATTGAGATTGTATTTCAGTATCGCAAATCCGATCGATCACTATGTGATACGCGGTGCCAAATTAACTCACACGGATTTTGTATTTCATCCCGAAGCAGATAATTTAGTATTTTCAAAGGTTGTCGACAGTCTGAAAAACGACTTGAATCCTGACATTATGTTAAGAACTAACGAAGTATTATTATAATCATACCTTTTATTAATTTTTTTATTTGTCAAATGCATGATTTAAATAATATTGTTAGCACTCGACGTAAACAAGATATTCGCCCAAACTGATCGTATGGTGTGATTTTTAGAAGAATGTCTAATGATCAGCTGACACTATTGAATGTAATTATTTAATAAAGTGCTTATAACAACTCATTAATACTTTTATTCATGAGTGCCCAAAGTTCAGGACGATGTTTCGTATGTAAGAAGCATTTTCGTTTTTATTAGTAATCTCGTCAAATGAGAAAACTTTTAGATATCTCTATTTCAGGTAAAGTTCAGTTAGTTCCAAGGTTGATTCCGTTAAATCCCTAAAGATGAACGCAAGGAATCCAAGATGATACGAAACGTTTATAGGTAAGTCATTTGATTATTCAAAATTATTTCATTACATTTTGAAAAAAACCGGCCAGTTTACAATTAAGGTACTAATTTTAGTAATTAGTATTTTAAGTTACACAATACATAAAGGCGTAGACACTCTATAGCGTCCACTACGTCACGCGTCTCCCGTTGTCGTCTACCCCTAAGTCCTAGATAGAATTTTCATTTTTACGGACTTTTAAAGATGCATAGGTACATATTAAAAAAAAAAGTTTAGACCTTCAAAATTTATTTCAAAATGTTTGATTGCCGAACATGCTAAACTATGCAGCATTTTACGCAATTTAATAAAATGTACAGCGTGATGTTGCAGTAAGCGCGTTTGTTTGGCTTTGACCGGGAGATCCCGGGTTCGATGTCCGTCACTAGCCACTTTGGACTTTTAAAATTTCTAAACCGGGGCCGTACCACCACCTCTTATAGCAGTATATAGTCTGACCTGGTGAGAAGCTTCGGATGCGGCTGGTTACCAGCCAACCGGCAAAGACGTGCTGCCAAGTGATTTCCGTTGCGATGCTGTGTAGCAATCGTCAGGGGTTATATTAACCCCTTCCAAGTTAGATACACGTTACGATAACACGTTCGGCTGAAATTTTGCATAGCATCAAGTCAGATTGCAGCCAAGTACCTACTCTGTACTAACACTTGTATTGATTAGAAAAAAAATCGTATCTAAAGGATAATGACCATTGATGTATAGAATCTCCAGCCATACCATACACATAGCCTCAATAAAATCTATATGACAGGAAAATTGTATTGAAACGAAAGTAACTTTTTGTATGCAAAAACAAATTCCTAGTGCCAATGGTTCTTAAAAAATACTATTTCATTGTCCTAGAATATTTAGTAACATTATGTATTAACAAGCTGACCCGGCAAACGTTGTTTTGCCGTTTAGGGATATAAAAAAAATAGATAAAAACCTGGTCTCAGACCTAGAGAATATACCCAAAAAATTTCATAACAGTCGGTCGAGCTGTTTTGGAGGAGTTTGGTAACAAAGATTTGCGAGAGAATTTTATATATTATCTAGAAAATAATAGTTTAATTTTACAATTTACATTAATGTAAATTGAAAATATTTTTAAACAGGTATAGGAGGTGTAACAAAGAAATATTATTATTAGACTAGATGTTTTAATATCATACGCAAAATATTATGCTTTTATGTTCATGTATATCAATAGGTACTATAGTTCTATACAAATGTTTTAATATTGTAAGTAGGTACTGGGTTTTAATAACTTATAACACTTTGATTAGACGAGCTAGCCAGACATGTTTTTAAAATCATTAATTATAATAGTATTACTTTTATATCCATTAGCAGCACTTAAAAATATAGCAAAGATATTAATAAAAGTGGTATTAAGTGTCCCTCTGAAATTAAAAATATAGTGAATTTTTTGAGTGAGAGTTTTTATAAATTTGAAATAAAGAGAAGGCAAATTAAAAAAGCTTTTAATAGATTTGTAAACGAAGTATTTTTTGATAAAAATCCGTGTTCTTTGAAATTTTCGTGATATAAATCTGGAAACTCTACACCCTATATCAAGTTGAAATACAAATAAAACATAGTTGTACAGTATATAACACTTAATTGATACGTACATGGCATCCATAGAACCAACTCATGAGGACTCATGAGGACTTTAAAATTGTAGAGGCATAATTTCAGACCGAGACCGAGAACTGATGTCCACCATTAAGCGCAGGAAAGTTGCTTTCTTTAGCCACCTGCGAGGAGGAGACCAGTTCCTTCCCGAGACTTGTGTTAGAGGGAAAAATTGCTGGGAGGAGGTCTCCAGGGCGCCAGAGACGCAAATGGTTGGACGATATAAAGGGGTGGACCGGACTTACTTACCCAGAAGTAAAGAAAGCGGCACTTAATAGAAAGGCTTTTCGATTGTTGACCGCCAAACTTCAGTATAAGGAAGAGAGCACGCGGTGATGATGATTTTCAGAAGCGGGATGTGATATATGGCTGTCGAATTTCAAAGGAAATATATATTCAGAAGCCCATCTGACTACAGTGACTGTAACAGAAGATTCCTGCAAATATTCAGGAGGCGAATTCGATATTCCCACAGTAATTGGCTACGACAGCGGAAATTCTTATAAAAAGTTACAGGTAAACATCATTAGTCACTTTTGCGTTGACCATTCAGTCAACAGTACAGTAGTATAGGTTTTTTACGTTTTAATAGTCGACTCGCAACGCACAAACGAATCGAATTCGTCCATACATTTACAGCAAACGCCATCTATGGACTACCACTGAGATGCGACTGTCAATAGATGGCGCTGGCTGTAAATGTATGGAGGCATTTAATTCGTTTGTGCGATGCGAGTCGATTCGAAATTCGTACAAAAACCTGTACTAACCCCAATGTTATCATGTTATCATCATCGTCACACTACAAGGCAATACTGAAACCTGTCAAGTTTTTAACGACTCTTGTAAATATTAAACATGTAAACGGAGTTTTGCAAGATTTAATGGAATTATTTCAATGGAACATAAAAATCTGTATGATCTTTCACAGCAGTCACAGTTTATGAAAGTGAATTTAAAGTGTTAAAGTTTAGTGAAGTTTTGTCCTTGAAAGTGAAAGCTTTAGGAAAAACGCCTTGGATACTATTGAAAAAAAGTGATAACCAATATACTCGTAAAATGAAAAGTTAAAACAAGAACTCATCGGGACCATCAGCACAAACCATCATAACATGTTATTTTAAATTAAGTAAAAGTTACCACTTTCACTTTACACTTTAAATGGAAATCGATTTTAAAAATAATACATATAATATATGGCAGAGTTACACCTCCGTCTTATGTACTTTTAAATTCAATTGACTATTCATTTTAAAATAAATGATTCATTGATCAAAGCTGTTAGATTAAAACTCGTGGAATAGTAAAATTTTAAGCACTTTGACTATTTATTTGCAGACCTATCCTTCCATCCCACACTTGAACAGCGTAGAAGATAGAACAGAGGTTACATACTCTGTCAAGTGCGGGTTGGTAGGATTCACGCACCACTGAGAAATCTAGGAAAAAAAGTTTAAATAAAGTGTTAAAAAAAATTACTACCAAGAACCTCAAAACCAATGGTGGTTTACCAGTGACCACATTGACAAAGTAATGCCGGTCATACATCATCCTGCCTATCATCGAATCGTCATGTTGATTATGATATGCAGTTAGAAGTGTTAGAACTGATTGAGCTGTACGAGCATGCCAATCCATCCCCACACAATGACAAAGGAATTGGATGCCCGATTGGACGATAGGATGTTGTATAGCTGGCATATCTAAGGGTAAGTTCAGGAAAAACTTACTCCCGATGTTTTTAACACATAATAAGTTGTGTGTTATAACACAGGTTATAAATCCTCGTCAGGTTTTGGATTTTCTGGTCGGGATTTATGCTTTAAAACCATTTTTTAAAGAGTAGAAAACGAACTATAAGTAAGGGGTAAAAGGGGGATCCACTTACCCGTAGGTGCTCGAGACACATCCGCGCATGCATGTTCTCCGTGTACCGGCCACGGTGTTGATTTCCCATGCGACCGATTCTCCCCCCAGCCCGTTAGCGCGACATGACGTGATGTGCAAAACGTCCTCTCCGAATAAAACTCCGAATAAAATAAACTTGCAACTTTTAATTAGTGCGTATACCCACCGTTTCATATTTTGACCCCAAATCAGGCGACCATCATAACTATACTCTTTCCATTTGTTTATTTTTCCTTTGACACATGAAACAGATAAAGCAATAGCGAGGGACCTGAAAGAAACCATTTTACCTTCATCTCTCTCTGGTTCCTCGCTATTGCCATATATGTTTCATGTGGCTTCATGTGTCAAAGACAAAATAAACGAATGAAAAGAGTATATTAAGGATTTTTTATAGCAAGTAGCTATTGCAGCGTGATGGTGGTGATCCCGTGGGATTACTATGCATTTTTTCGGGATAAAAATATATATTCATATAGGATAGCTTATTTATTAATCTAGGATATCATCTGTATCCATTCCAAATTTCAGCCAAATTTATTCAGTAGTTGCGGCGTGAAGAAGTAACTACCAAACACGCACACATACTCACACACATACAAACTTTCACCTTAATTATATTGGGCGTTTAGGTTTTTTGCCATGGCCAACGTTATATTCAGTTTTCACAGATCCCGCGGGAACCATTTTTCCGGTATAAAAAGTAGCCTATGTGGCAGTCGGGAGTATAATCTATCGCCGTTGCAAACATCTAAATCAGTTTATTAGTTGTAGCGTGAAGAAGTAACAAACATATACACATATATACTAATACGTTTACGCACATACCAACTTTCATCCTAATTATAGTTGATGCATCTATTTATTTCTCTTAAAAAAATCTTTCTTTTAAAAAAAACTTAAGAAACATTGTCTTAATATTTAACTATATTTAACAATATTATGTTCACTTAATTTATAAAATAGTTTACTCTACGTTTTCATTGTTAATTTCTCATAATGTGAAATTATTGTATTTCTTTTGAGAATAAACATCTTTAAATTTATCTATTCCTTTCAGATACAGTATAACCTAGAATATCATACGGTTCACTGCAAACCGCTATTCATCCGTTGTAAAGTCTCATTGTACACGGCAGTCTCAGCGGTTCTCTCTTTTTTATATTTGACGACCTCCCTAGTCCCTGCCTCCGCTCGCAGTACCTAGCACCAATTTTTAATTGACTTAGATATGGTCTGGTGGAAGGCATCACCCGGAGCAAGTTATGCCACTGGCAGAGATATACCACCAAGCGATTACGGCGCAGAAGCCGTATTTAAGCAATTTTGAATGGTTTTATTTAAAAACTACAAAGACAATCACTTTCAAATTTAAACGTCATTTATTTTGGGTCTTTAATCTAAAATCGTTAGAAACAGAAACACGATTGGATAAAATTTTCCCGATAGTTCTTGAAACTTGCTCGAAAATTGCTCTTGCTTCTTGAAACTTCGAAACTTGCTCGAAAATCTCAGTTTTTTTTCTAATTTTTATTGGAAACTACAATGGATGTAATTGTAATTTTATTTTTAATGTGTCGGTAATAATAACATCCAAAAAGGCTAAGAAACAGATTTTTGATAACTGGCTTAGTTTTTGAGTAATTTAAGTAAAAGTTCGTTTTTCTGTTATATTCTTAAGACCGCGACGCTGCATGTCGCACCTACCAACGTGAAAAACGTACCAATGAGAGTGAGAAAGACAAAATAAATTCAATAAATTGACTTTGCAATGTTGTATAGCAGCCGTAGATGATAGCCGGTAAGTACAGCATATTATAGTCCAAGTATTATAGTTATGGATGTATTCTTTTTACTGTCATTAGTATAATACATTATTGGTGTAGTTTAATATGAGTGAAATATGAGTTTGATAGAGAGCATAGATCACAGGTGACTTACATAAATAAACAACAAATAATAATAATACATAATAATTCTAAATAGATATTTCCTCAGACCACCTAGCAAAGTTAAACTCTATCGCCGTATTTATTTTCAATGACGAAATACTTACTACGCTAATAATTAGCGTATAACTTACAGACTCGCAATGTACAAAATAATAATTATTACATTAAAGTCTGTAAGTTAAAAATGGAAAACTCTTTCCAAAAAACCAACTTCAAATGCCACTACAAAGAATGAAATAATTTTTAATGTACACCAATTCGAAGTCGGGCAATGTTTTGTTCAATCATTAATAGTCCTTCTTATTATAAAACTTGATGTGCAAAGAAACGACAAAATTATCGACAATACGAAGGACTATTATTGAATGAACGAAACATTGCCCGACTTCAAATTGGTGTACATTAAAAATTATTTCATTCTTTGTAGTGGCATTTGAAGTTGGTTTTTTGGAAAGAGTTTTCCATTTTATTTTATACGTTTTAGTGGAAAACAACTAATGCGCAAGGCATTGGAAAAATTGCCCACATCGCTTGAAGTATGCTTCTAAAATCTGGAGAGTTCCCTCAATTTCTCCAAGATCCCATCATCAGACTTGATGACCTGACTTGATGAATACAGTCATTACTTGATGACTGCAAGGAAATGCAATAGTAACTATAAAAAATACCTCAATCGCTTCAAGTATACTAGCAAAATTTGAAGAGTTCCCTCGATTTTACCAAGATCCCATCATCAGATCCTGACCTAATGACCATAAGACTACCTCGAAAAAATTACTCTTTCAAACATTACCCAAATCACTTCAAGTGTGCTTATAAAATTTGAAGAGTTCCCTTGATTTCTCCAGGATCCCATCATCAGATCCTGACTTGATGAATATGGGACCATCTGTGAACTATACCCTATCAAACAAAAAAAGAATTAACGAAATTGGTCCACGCATCTTCGAGTAATCGGGGAACATACATAAAAAAAAATAAAAAAAAAAAAAAAAAAAAAAGATTCCGACGAATTGAGAACCTCCTCCTTTTTTTGAAGTCGGTTAAAAACGAAGATCCAAGGCGAGGAAAGGTATTTTTGTGGGTGCGAGAGCTCGCTCTGACTTTTCTTTTAATACTGTTCTTACTCCTAAGAAATCAAATACGATAAAATCCGTTTATAATGACATCGAAAGGAAATGTGGAAGTTGATATAAACGGTACCTTATAACAGCTGCTATAATGCAGTTAATAACGGGTTCTACACAATACTAAGTTTCTTTACTTACTAGCTCATAACAAAGTGTTAATAATTTAATCGTAAATAAAAGAAACTAACATTGCAAAAGATAAAAAAAATATTCAAAACTGTTCTGAAAATCAATTTTTATTTCAAGTGTTTTCCAAAATCCAATAAAAACGGACCAAAATATTTCAGTCGGTAAAAAGTGAAATATTTTTGTGCCTCCAGCGTAACAACACTTCAGTAGGTACGGTACAAGTGGAGTATTTGATTTATTTTTATTTTCGAGTTTTCTCTACAAACATTGTAACGATTTGTAGAGTTTATCTATCTTCAAAAATTCAAATAAACGTTTCAAATAATCTAGACGGGCAGTCGGATAGACGATGGTTACAAAATAATTATGGTTCTCGAACCATGATTGTCATTTGGCTTTGAAAACCGAAAGAACGGTCCATTAGGACCGTTGAGGATTTTCCGGTAAGTATGGCAGTAATTCTTTTCCCTTTTCAATCTAAAGAAATAGTTACCCTCTCAAACACTGCCATAACTTAGAAGGTGACTTAGATCAGGTGTATATCGTGTTATAGAAAGGTATGAGAACATAGTGGATATAAAAAATACCAAATCGCTCTTGGCCTGTAGTTGTTTACATTACAAGTGGAAAATTAAAAAAATTTAAAACACCCACGACTTTTGCAGACTTGTAACTGAAATAGGATTAAATATTTTTTTTGAAATCCCCGACTAAAGGAAAGTAAGAACTAAGAACCTATCAGTATAATTACAAATCCAAGAAAATCCGCCGTTGCCGATGTTACGTTACAGAGTAGTAAAATTAGAGTATCTCCGTCAAATATTTGATATTTCTCAAAACATAGAGTAAGTTGTAGAAGAAAAGTAGTTTATATTAATGGAACAACTACAAGCTGAGAGCGATGTGGTATTTTTTTTATAACCCTGTATATTGTTTTGTAAAAAGAATATTACGAATTGTTTCTTCAGATTTTTGATGATAAACTATAAAGTCGAATTGAATTTCTCTAAGTGTTAATAGTTGGGTCAGTAAATAGTAGACGAATTAAAATTTCTTCATAGAAAAATCAAGGTTTTTACATCTGCTTTGTAGAGCACGTTACGCAGTCCTGAGCGCGATCTCTCTGCGGTTGAGCGGTACCTGCCATAATAACCGGACAAGTGCGAGTCGGACTCGCGCACTGAGGGTTCCGTACCTACTACTACCACCGTCTACCGGAGGAATAAAACCATAAAAAACACTTTTCTTGAACCGCATAACCAACTTATTCAACATTAAACAACTTCACCGCGAATTAAATACGTGCAACGCCATCTGTCGTCATCAAAGTTAAACAAAATATTAGACTTGTTGAATATCAATTCAACACGTATTAAAAAAAATTACTCACTAGATCTCGTTCAAACCAATTTTCGGTGGAAGTTTGCATCATATATTTTTTTTAGTTTTATCATACTCTTATTTTAGAAGTTACAGGGGGGGGACACACATTTTACCACTTTGGAAGTGTCTCTCGCGCAAGCTATTCATTTTAGAAAAAAATGATATTAAAAACCTTAGTATCATTTTTGAAGACCTATCCATAGATACCCCACCCACACATATGGGTTTGATGAAAAAAAAATTTTGGAGTTTCAGTTCTAAGTATGGGGCACCCCCAAAATTTATTACTTTTTTTTAAATTTTGTGTGAAAACCTTAATGTGGTTCACAGAATACATCTACTTACCAAGTTTCAACAGTATAACTCTTATAGTTTCGGAAAAAAGTGGCTGTGACATACGGACGGACAGACGGACAGACAGACATGACGAATTTATAAGGGTTCCGTTTTTTGCCATTCGGCTACGGAACCCTAAAAATGCCCTCGCGAGCTAAATAGTTGGTGACCTGTTTTAGTCTATAGGTGCATGGTGCATATTTGTTTACTATATAACTAAACCCAGCAAACGTTGTTTTGCCATTGGGGACATAGCTACAAAAATAGCTTACGACCTACAGACCTACCAACCATACACCGAAAATTCTTGTACAGTATTTGTAAACATATTTCGCGGATCTCGGAAACTGCTCTGATAATTCAGAATAAATATTATTTAGTTAAGGTTTCACTTTATAATTTTATTTACATTTCTCATTAAAACGCGACTTGCCAAAACAAAAACCTCTGCACTCAAAGCTCGGTAGGTACTCTTGGAACTTTAATAAGCACAAATGGAACCCGGCGTACTATAACATAGGTACAGAGAATAATTATACTTGTTGACAGAATGGTGTAATGGTAGCGAACCGGCCGTCTGCGTCGGAGGTCATGGGTTCGATTCCCACTACTGATAAATGTTTGTGTGATGAGCATGAACGTTTTTCAGTGTCTGGGTGTTTTTTAATATATTATTTTTATGTTTATTAGTATGTATGTATATTTATCAGTTATTTAGTACCCACAGTCCCACAACACAAGCTATCGCATAATTTGGGGCTAGATTGCGATGTGTGTAATGTCCTAATATAAAAAATTAAAATAAAATTATACATGTATGATTTTAAACCATTATTCCGCTACCTCAGCTCACTGTAGCACCTGTCTGCGTACACCCCCAGCTTCCCTGCCTAGAGGGTCGCGTAAGCCCTACATTACCGCATCAAATAATAACACTCATTGCGAAGAGCCCAGATACGGTCGATACAGCGGGGCTGATATTGATAAACAAGATAAATGGCTCGTCATAATAATATGTTGTCCAAAATATTATGTCAACAAAATGTATAGGTAACTTTAGACGAAGTTCTTCATTACGGGTTTCACTTACAAAGGTTTCGCTATAGCCTAAGGATGAGCCCATCTTAGCGTTTTACGTAAATCTTCTTCATACAAGAGAAAAGTAGCGCCATTTCCCGCTAATATGCCACAATATGGTGAAAACAGTCCCTGTGGAAACGCGCATGCGGACTAATAACAAACAGTGATCTGTAGCGTGGACCGCGGTTCTTAAACAATACTGCGGTTGGCTTAGAACTAACGCTGTCAGTGTCAAAACAAACATTTTGACACCAGTTTACTAGTTATATTATTTTGCGCGGTTCGCCAGGTCCTGTTTATATGTCTATTGCCATAGCTTAATTGTTATGTCCATGAGATTGGTTTTGTCACCCCCTACAAATTCACGACAGAAAGAAGCTTGTGCAAGTTTCCATCAATCCGTTATCATTGTCATTAAAATCTAAAACAAACAGACTGACAGATTAACTAATTTCGCACTTATAATATTTGTTGGGATAAAACTGCGCTAAGTACGAAGCGTACACTGGCGTAACTAAAGCATCACAGCTGCGTTTGCCGCTTTTATTGCGAAACGAAACATTAAATAGTGCAATTTCTCTTCGTGGGGTGACACACAATGATTGAGCTACTTAGACCACGGGGTGTGTGGTTGTGTGATATTTTTATTATTGGTATATCAAAAGATGTATAGACATTTCAATCCACGAAGACGCGCCCCACTCTGTAAAAACCGCTTATATTAATATCTATAAATATAAGCGGTTATAATATAAATATCAATTGCAGAAGCGCGTCGCCTAAAATGGAGGAACCAACATTTCCTTTAACTAATAAAGATATTTCAATTCACGCTGACGCGCCCCACTCTGACAAAATCCGTAAGCATCGAATGAAACTTAAGCGATTTTGACAGATTGGGGTGCCTCTTCGTGGATTGAAATGTCTAAACTGTACGTTTGTTACTCCTTCACGTTAAAACATTTTAATATAGCTGAACTGTGGAGTGGAGATAAACTATACCATGGATTAACATACAAGGTCCTCTTATACACGCTTTAATTAGCGGGTCAGATTTCCTATAATCCGCTACTTGAAAAGAAACCGCTACATGAAACACCACACACAATTCTTCCAACACTTTCTTCGACAGGATAGTTGTGAAATGTTGACTTGACAGTGCGAAATCGTAGCAAAACCAATTAATCTGTCCTGCTGAAATGAAAAATTCCAAGGCATTTTTTTAAAACTAAGATTCTAGTCGACAAAGTCACAGGCGACATCAATAATCCTAGCGTACCTTGTTATTTTTTATTTTAAGCACAGATTTAAAATGGGTCGTCGTAAAGATTAATCCGGTTGTTTATTATTTTACAAAGAACAGCTATTGTTATTTTTCGAATGTTTCCGAATTTGAGGAAAAGCGGGTTGTCAAAATTTCTAAATCAGATAGCTATACTATAGCCCTCGCCCACGGCGACTTTTTGTAGCGATACAGTAGCGAAGCTGTCGCGCGTCCGCATCGATACAATCACGAAGTCTGGATCGACACAGAAGCGGTTGCTAGCTGCGTGCCATCGCCCAAAGTCTCAGATTCAGTCGCGATGCAAACGCACCACCCTTCCTCTCTTCTTTCCCCAATGTCGTCCGACACGGTCGTGCGTTTGGATCGATACAGTCGCGATGCAGTAGCGCGTTGCAAATGCGACTATCATGCGTGTTAGTAGTGATGCTGGCGTGCGTTTAGTAAACGCGCGACAGCATGGTTACAAAAAGACGCCGTGGGCGAGGGCCCTTAGGGGAAACACGTGCCGTTTGGCATTTAGGGGGAACAATAGTTCTCTATTTCACCTTGAACTTAAAACATGCGTCAAGTTTTCTGATGGTAAAAGGATCTTATTTACAAGAAAAATAAGCTTCCTCGTGTTTCTTTTATATAACTAAACGCGGGTAAATTGAATTCAATGATTCAAACAAAAATTTTCTATGAAAAGTTGGTCTAAAGATAAACAAGTCTTAGAATCGACTTTTCCGCTCATGATTAAAATATAAGTATACCTAGTTGTACACACACACACACGCATTTGTGACGCCTAATAACTTTGCCAATAAAATCTTTTTTTATGTTATACTAGCAGTGCCCGCGGACTCCGTTCCACGTTAGAAATCTTTTTGTCCCGGCCCGTTTGTCCCGCGTAATACTTCACACGCGTATTACTTCGCGTATTTTCTACAGCACCAGGCCAGTCTCACTTATCACGTGACCATCCCGGCTACAAGTAGGGGTTCGGACCTCAATATTTCAGATGGTTGCCGCTCGCGGGCCAAGTTGCACTGCACGCGCTAGTTTGTACGGTCTATTTTACGCGCCGTAGTCAGGTAGCCCTAGTACGCCGTAAGAGATAAAGTTAGGCGATAGAAAGAGACCACAACATTGCGTTTGTTGCGTATCGATTTTGAGAGAAGGCCAGGCGCTATTGCGAACTGAATTGCACTTTTTGTGTCAGCGCTAGAGTCGATGTTTCTTTAAATCATCGTGCGTAGTGGGCCTTCTGTACCTATTTAGTGTTCCGTGACAGCGCTGGACGCGACGCAATCGGATAGATACTGCCTATATAATGCGGCGGCGCGCACCGCATTTCTTTATATTGCTAATATCTTTGAAGATATTTGTTTAAGCTGTATAGAGTAAAGTGCACAAATATTCTACATTAAATTTCCGTTCTAATGAACATATTTATAAAGATATAAATTAATTCCATATAGGCTAAATAAGCTTCACAAAAATTTATATTTTTGACGTGATAACCTCATGAAAAATAATAACGTTCCGCGTAACGTTCCACCTGAGCCTGTGCCTGCAAGCGAGAGCACGCAACAAGCGATAGAGAGGCACGATGAAACAAACGATAGAAAAATGAAATGAAATGAATGACACTCAGCTCATATTGGTCAAAACGTGATGGTATATATAGCCTTCCTCGATAAAAGGTCTAACACAATTTTTTTTTCAATTCGAGACTGTAGTTCCCGAAAAAAAGCGCGTTCAAACAAACAAAATAATAAACAAACAATGAAACTGTGCAGCTTTATCATATTAGTATATCTACAGTGAAAAAAGTATCCATCGAATCAAAACAAATCGATACTATTTAGTCACTTAAGCTTTTCTATTACGCATCGGAATTTATTTCGGAGAACGTAATCAGCGGGAAATCATGCAGAAGCAAGTCGAACTTGTCAAGGATGGAATTTGTTCGGGAATTTTCCTACGTTTCGAGTTAGGTACTGACCTAAAATGAGTTCAAGTAAAATCTTTGTTATTGTAGGCATGCCGGTATTTAATGAGAGATAAGCGTATTGATTGTTTTTCTCAGTAGGTGTAATGCGATCTCACTTGGTTTGGGAATTAACATAGATTTGTTGTCTTTGTTTTTCTGAACTTTGCTCTTGAAAAAATTTACCTATTAGAGATTTGGAAAGGAATACGACTCTACGAGGAGGTATATCATCGTAATGGTGTGACAAAGAACTTAACAGTATAACTTTACTCCTAAAGGATGCCACATGCAACACCTATTTTTTTTTCTCTGCAATACTTCGTAAAGAAGCCAACGTTTTGACTGTTTGCTGACTTTTATCCCAAAAACAGCACCTTATGGAAATGTGTTAAAGAACAGTGGAATGTTTTCATGTTTAACTAAGGCGCGTCTAGGCATATCACAATTACTAAGAGAAAGGGGTACAAAGTAAACATACATATTATACCGAAAGCCAAGAGCGATTGCAGGTATCCAACAAAAACAACAGGTCAACCCGCAAAAACTTATAAGCCTCGAGGCCCGTACCCCCGTGGGGACTTGCTCCCCATGGAGAACACCACGCAGCTTATCTCCGAAGTGTATCAATCGAAAAATCTGAAATAATTGTGATTCATATGGATTAATGTATATTTTACGGAAAAAATAAAATCAACGCAATCTATATAATATAATAATATTCTTGAATATTACTTGTAAATAAGTTTAATAAATTGTATTTTTTAAATAAATGATTAATAATTTACATAGAACTAAGGTTAAATTATTATAACTTAAGACTTGACAATTTCAAATTTGTAAGTAGGTTAAATAGAAATAGACACGTAGAAAGAAAAACCGTGGAAAAACCTTTCGGTAGGACACGCAAAACGCCGAGCACAATACTACATCGATTGCACATGTAAGCAATTCGAACAAAAAGGTTTAAGGACCTGTGACAGACTGTTCCCATTAAATATGTTTAAATATTATAATTATTTGTCTATTAATATAAATATATTTTTATTTACCTAATCTGATACCTGTGCTTATTTATATGTGTAAATACTTAAATAGCTGTTTGTTTTTATATAGGTAGGTAGTCTTTCGTTATTATACTTTATCAAAAATTTGAAGAGTATATACGTAAATAGGCTGATGATAGTTGGTTACCATAATATTATAATAAAATGGGTTTTTGTATATACACCCTTAGCCTGTTATTTAGTATTTTCATAGTAAGTCTTGTTTTTTCATGCAGAATTTCATTAAACGTATTATCACCAAACCGATCGATCAATCAACAGGAGTTTACGTAAATGTAGGAAAAGCAATACATACACGCATTTTTTAACGATAAACCTCTACAAACAAGGTAAATTTTAGATTTTTTAATTAAAGCGATTTTTGTCATTTCACTTCTTTGGACAGAATGCTTGCGCAGGAGTGAGTCGCACATGATTTTTTTATGTTCTGCGTGAATTCAGTGAAGTCATAGATAGCTAAGAGCTACAAAACAACTCGCGTGTAATTTGAATAGGCATTTGAATCTTTGCAAAAGTCCATGTTACTCCGTTAGCAGTACTTTACGTAATAGCACTATCATCTGATCCGATTGAGCCGTAAACTAGATAATGGGACTTTTGAATGGCCTATTGAGTATCAAATTACACTCATTACACAAATCGTCCTATAATATATGAATAGGAGTAATCAAGTGAGAGTTTTAAAGTCTTACTAACTCACTGCTATAATACAGTACAGCCCAAACTTTTCACAGAGATTCTTTAAATAATGGATCAAGTCAAGTCAAGCTTTCAAATTGGAATTGACATTCAAGTACAATGTTAATTAATGAGCCACAAATAACAATGGCAGAAGTTTACACAAATAATGTTTAGCGTCTACATGTTACATATTATATTAAAAGACGATTCTAGCAAACAACTAAATTTTTTCAAGTTATCAACCATTTATTTCACAGTTATTGTAAAGGATGAGTCAAAAAATAAAATATTTTAAAAAATTCAATTGATTACTAGGTTTCGTTTCCACATTCCTGACAGCTAGTGTTGCCGAATGCGAAACTTTTCCACTTTTATCCTCCATCTTTTTGACGATTTGTCCAATTTGTACGAGTACTGTTTGCTGAGTTGCGCCAGATACTAAAGAAAAACCTACTTTCAGGTACTACCTACGTTAATTCTTAGATCAAAATGTAGAATACAAGACAATAATTGTGTCGATTTCAATTGTTTCTTTTTTTGCGTTTTATTTGACTAGAATATATTTTCATAAAACTATATCAAAAGATTATATTTTATTTATGAGTAAATGAACTGCTGTATTATAATTACTAGCTCGACTAGTTTTTAAGAGCTTTTGTAAAGTGGTGATAACCGAAAACAAAACCCGGCTGAGTTTGTTGTGGGCTTCTTCTCAGTGCAGGGCGCGTTGGAACCCTCGTAAACTTAGTTTTAAGTCGACTTGTAGTTATCACCGTACCGTATTATGTAACAAATATTGTTGACGTTTTACAAGTGCCTTGTAAGTTAGGCCTATGTGAAATAAATATATTTTGACTTTTGACTTTGACTTTATATCGGCCGTGTTAGGGCAACATTTTCTTGACGTGGAATCATGAAATACAAGAATCAAGATCTTAAATAGGTAGCACCAATTCAATATAATATAATCAAAAGTTCATAATATTATTTTAAAAACTACGGAATCGAGTTGATAAATCATTCAATATTTTTTTTTAAATGAGTAAAGTACCTTAATATAAGCCCAAGTGAGTCCCAACAAAGTTGCCTTGAGGGAATATTATAGAAATAGAATATAAAAATGGGTTTTTGATTTTGGTGATCACATACCTACTATTTTTGGACAGTTATGGACACAAAGATCAGTATATTGACGTCTGTTTTGCTATCTCTATTATTATTAACAAGCTGGCTTAGGAGCATAATTATAAAGTTAAAATACCAAACATAATGTAACTACATCACAACCGATTTCACAGAAATTCCGCCTCATTTTGCAATAAAATAAATATAATGTTTCTCTATTTAAGCAAGCGCGACGCGTACGGTTAAATGATAGTCAAAATGTTTTAATTGACTCTCATTTCCAGGAATTGATTTCGATGCATATTTAATTATTGTCTCTTGCTTCAGTTGGTATGAAAATTTTAAATAACTATGTGAAAATACACATATTATACGAATATATATATATATATATATAATTACTTAAAAGGCCCTTAGATGCTTGCATTTTCATACAAAATAATTACTTAAATTGTGTTCTTTTTCTTCTGGAGCCTAAATTATTGACAGATATCCGTGCTTGCTACTGTCTTAACATTATCTTGGGTTAGGCCGCCTAAATGTTCTCATATAAGGAGAGCCTGGAGTCCCCAGACATAACTGATTTTCGAAAGGACAAAATGGTTCTTTAAGTTGTGTGTGTGTGTGTGTGTGTGTATGTGTGTATTGAATGCTAGCGTACTAGCCATTAATATTTCAGCCTATCAGAAATTTATGATATCAGGAGCATTTTTGGCCCTTAAGATTGGTCTGGCTAAATAAATATATGTTTAAAATACCCTTTAATATATTAATATGAGTAATTAATACTTTATGAAATATGTGTACAAATCAACCATAAGAATTTAAGTAAAATTAACTTCGTTTTTATTTACCTCCCTCATCTAATGATATCTATTCTATGAATTGGCCGACTAACCATTAAACCAACTTAACAAGTATGCTACCGTTCAATACACATAATATAAACTATATTATTCAGTATTAATTTATTTCATACACAAAAATGTTATTTCTGTAAAGTGACATTACACTGTTGCGGTTTCGCCGCGCCGTTGCCACTTATCGATGTTACATTACATAGTAGGAACAAGTAGTATCTCTGTAAAATATTGAATATTTGATATTCCTCAAAATATCTAGTAAAAAAATGTTTTTAGAACAAAAGTTGTTGGTTTTAATGTAAACAAGTACCCCAGGTAGCATTTTAACGCCATTAAACGCAACAATGAAATATTTAACTTATCCCTCAATAAGTTCAAAGTCGCTGTAAAACGAAAGCTCGTTAATAAAGCTTACTATAGTATTAAGGATTATTTACATGAATCAAATCCTTGGGAGTGAATGAAATGCTGTATTATAATTACTAGCTCAACTAGTTTTTAAGAGCATTTGTGAAGTGGTGATAACCGAAAACAAAACCCGGCTGAGTTTGTTGTGGGCTTCTTTTCAGTGCAGGGCGCGTTGGAACCCTCGTAAACTTAGTTTTAAGTCTACTTGTAGTTATCACCGTACATAATATTATGTAACAAATATTGTTGACGTTTTACAAGTGCCTTGTAAGTTAGGCCTATGTGAAATAAATATATTTTGACTTTGGTTTTGACTTTGACTATTATATCGTCTATTTACGGTACTGCTCGACGTAAGAGACGTCATGTCTTGACGGCGGAGAGCTCCATCAGATGGCGTCAATTTGATACAGTACGAATTAGGGTAGCCTCTGACGTTGGAGTGACGTCATAAACTGAATTTATAGGAGCGTTACTGGGCCGTACATATTAGGGCAGCCATTGACATTGGAGTGACGTCATACACAGGGATCAAAACATAAAATTTTGTCTTATTTTTATTTACTTTATCCGTCGAAAATCCTGCCATAAACGTTAAAAATTCCAGACGGGGTGGTAAATATCTTTAGCTTCACAAGCGTTTGGCGTTAACGCTAGTCAACAAAAATGTATGGACAAAACAAATGACTGTAGAAAAACCACGATAATAATTACTAAACACGCTGTGTTTGAATAATTAACTACGCTAACTTGAACGCTCGCTGGCGTTCTCGCGGAACTTGTAGATAACTTTAGCGTACTTCGCTTGACAACTGACAGCCGACAGTATCAAACACAGCGTGTTTAGTAATTATTATCGTGGTTTTTCTACAGTCATTTGTTTTGTCCATACATTTTTGTCGACTAGCGTTAACGCCAAACGCTTGTGACTTTGTCTAGCCCCGCAGGTAGCTAGTACAATTTTGTTCGTATACTGACACACACATCGTGTCAGCTAAGTATACGTTTCCACAAATCATAAATCTGACACAAATAATATCATTAGAATGTAGTAATTAAGAGACGTCATACGTCATGCAACAGACTTCAACCGGAGGACAGATTTAGACTTTTAAAGGATAGACTGTAAAATAACGTCGCTAGAAGGTAACATTCGCTTGGAGTATCTATACCACAGAGCAAGGAATGATTTTATATTATCTATACAGTACGTACAGTACAGTACAAAACGTAAGTACAGTACGTACAGTACAGTACAAAACGTAAGTACAGTACGTATGACGTACACTAATGACGTTGCTATACTGACCTTAAATTGACTTAAGATTGTCGACATTTTTTAGTCTTCGACGTCACCTTGCTACCTGGGACAGGCCGAGAGCGATTTGGTATATGTTATATAACCCTGCACAAGGTATTTTGTGTAAATCGCACCCACACGAAATGGTGCCAAGAAAACTAAATGACCAATGTGACGGTTACGTAAGCTTTTTAAATCTCAATAACTATATTAGGTCTTAACACACTAAGCTCCAAAGAAAAGATAGCTTATGTTATGGGTACTAGAGAACAGATTTTACATAATATTTATCGCTCCATAGTATAAAACAAAGTCGCTTCTTGAGTCTGTCCCTACGTACGTGTATGAGATTAGATTTAAAACTAAGGAACGGAATTTCATTCGGTTTCCTTTAATAGATAGAATGATCAAAAGGAAGGTTTATATGTATAAATACATTACACGCGAGCGAAGCTGCGGGCGCCTACTAGTAATTAATATACATAAATAGAATGTAATACATAAATAGAAAAACACCCAGACACGGAAAAACATTCATGCTCTCCACACAAACATTTTTCTAGTCGTGGGAATTGAACTTACGACCTCCAACGCAGAAAGCAAGACCACTACAGTCTGTGCATAACGATCGTATAAAAATACGAAATTACAATTTTTAACCGATGATAGAGCTATAAAGTTCGACAAATTACCACTTTTTGTATAGAGCCGACTTAGACTGATCTCGGCAACTCATTTCATACAAATCGATAACACTTAGGCTTAGATTAATGAGGGAGCTAAAGTGTTAATTTGAGGTAATCTCTCGGCGGTAATACGGACCCAGAATCTTGAGAGATTTTTAGTTCAGATTACTCTTTAATCTCTTTGTTGAGCCAAAGTTTTACATATACACATTTTAGTAATTACATCATAATGTAAAACTGTATTTAAATGCGTAATGCTGCTATTTAATGTATATTCTATTTAGCTCTTCATCTGATTAAGATTTTTGAAATTCATTATTAGTTTTCACCCGCAGCCGTTTTAAAAGACTAGTAGGGTGCTGTCCTCCCACTTATAGAAGTATCATAGCAGAAATTTATCAATATTCCCCATACGTTTTCTATGGAAAAATAAATTCCGCCATTTTTGCCTTTTTTTCAGTCATCGAGTATTCCTTCGGGTTCTGATTAGTTCTTGTCAAAAAACTACTCTTTCATCTTTTATACTTTCCGAAAATTCATTGATGAAATTCGTATGGCGGCCATTTTGAATTTCTTAAGCTCACTGCCAATTGGATGACGTTTCGAATGACATTTGGTCGAGCACCCCCCACCAATCTTCAATACCCTTGTTGTGCTCTTCACCCGTCTCCGAAATCCTCAATCATCAGCTCTCTCCAGATTTTTCCTCCGAATGATTTTTTTCCTTCTATACGAAGTAGTTATTGAAAAAACAATTTTTAATACAAAATTGTTCAGGAGAGGTGATCAATCAGTGAGTAAGTGAATCAGCACAAGCAACTATATATAAAGTAACTAGTAGGGTGGGTGGTTGTGCGGGCCACATGTGGCCCGTGGGCTGTCTTCCCGCCTATAAAAGAATCGCTCCATGTTGAATCCATATTCCCATAAACATTTTACGTGAAAAAATAAATTCCGCCATTTTGATTTATTTTTTATCCATCGAATAGACCTCTGGGTCCTGATCACCTCTTGACAAGTAACCGTTCTTTCATCTTTTATACTTTCCGTGATACCGACGAAATTCAAAAAAATTCAAAATGGCGGATTCAAAATGGCTATTTTGAATCCGCCATTTTGAATTTTTTTTCAGCTAACTGCCAATTGGATGACGATTCGAATGACATTTGGTCGAGCACCCCCCACCTATCTTCAATTTTTCTTCCCTTTGCTATGCTCTTCATCCGTCTCGGATATCCTCAATCATCAGCGCTCTCCGTATTTTTCCTCCGAATGAATTTTTCCTTTCTATACGTAAGTAATAGTTAGAGAAAAAAAATTTTTTTCATACAAAATTGTTCAGGAGAGGTCAATCAGTGAGTCAGTGAATCAGCACAAACAGCCAATATATATATTATTGTAATTTTATTAGTTTATATGGTATCAGAATATTTGACTGTAAAGTTTTGTAGGATCAAGTCTACTTAATCAATCTCAAGTCAATCTTTACTGTTGCCAAGCAGAGATAGGAAAATAGAATTTTTCTTCGATTCATGCCAAATACGTATATTTTTTGGAGTTTTAATAAGGGTATATTAAGTTTGGCGTAACATTTGAATGAAAATCATCTCGTGTGCCCCTCTTGCTCTTTTATAACACGATGCCAGAACTTGTAACAACATCTAACATAACCGTAAGTTTTTTGATAAGTCGGTATTTAAACGATAGGGTGGCGTGGGTGTTTATTGGTGGCAGGGGCTCGAGGGCAGGTTCAAAAGTGAGGTGACACCCATGTTATATCGATACGAATTTTTTTTAACAAACTTATATTATAAAGGTGAAAGTTTGGATGTATTTAGTGTATGTGTGTTATACACAGGCACTATACACATATTCACTCAATTTTTGTTGCCGTTATGTATTCATTCACAGGAACACGTGGGTGAGTGCATGTTTGATACTTTTTCACGCCAAAACTACTGAACTGATTAGTCTGTTTAGAAAAGAGGTGAATTATACCTTGTATTGCTACATAATTAATTTTAATATAGAGAAACTTCTTGGTAAATGCTTAATTTATGGCAATCCGAATTTCATGAGGGTCGAGGGCTAAAACTAATCGACACTTTCAAACTGTCTAGTCCGTAAGAACCTAAAAACTTTCTACATAAGTTGGAGTACATGGTCACTCGTAGCTCGTACGTAGCTCGTAGCTCGTAGGCCCAATGGACGTTGCATGGGTACGTGATAAAAACTTTTATTTATGGAACTTATACGACTTAATGGTCATTGGAAAATTTTAATGAAATGATGAAAAGGTTTGATAAGAAAAGTAATTATAAGATCCAAATATGATAAATATTAAAAGTACAAAGCCGGAAATAAAATAAAAGCTACATAACGACGAATTTTAAATTTTACAGTAACGAATCAAAAGAATACCTTTGCTTACTAGTATCATAATATAGCAAAAGCGTGTCTTATTAACATCTTGAATGTGTCTTTGACGTGTTAAGACAAGTATATTAAAATATAATATAGTTAGCTTTTAATTTCTGATTTGTTTTTTCTTGCAAATTTTTGAAGAGGATACCGACTCTACCGAGGCTAACCATTTAATAAGTGCATTACTTATGTAGGAGATGAAAACAAAATGAGTAATTATGTTAAGCGTGAGCGTCTATAGACCACCGATTTGTTAGGATTATAGAAAGACTATGGTCTGCCAATAACTCTACCAAAGTCAATTTCTGACCTATTAGAGCTCTACCATTTACATGCATGAATACAAATTTAAAAATGCGAACACTAGCAGTGTAGAGAATTGGCATAAAAGGATAAGACATTTTAGGTTACTTCTAAATACTACTACTAATACTTCTGTAATTTATAGTACGGTTCAATTCTTTTAGTAAATCTGAAATGCAATGAAAAAATCTCTTACAAGTATTTTCACAAGTGATCCTGCTAAGCTTCTGTCAGGCAATACATTTAAGGCAATGCAACCTTATGTAACTGACTTATAAAACCTCCTGCACCAACCTTCCATCTGTACAATCCCTCACCTCCCACGGCGCAATTAATCTCGTGAATATAGGAGCCGAATTTCGAGAGAGCACCCGTCCTCCACTTGCTCTTAGCGTGTTCTCGGGGCGCCTATCTTCTTGACTCCCTGTAAGTGGTATTTTCTCGCTCCTTGTCTCGTGTTGATGTCCCCAATTTGGAGTTTGGACAAAACAATAAAGTGTCGCGCCATGTCATCCACTGGTTCCCAGTTCTGCTACTCAAAGCCACGTCACACCGCCATTGGTGACATCAGGTCGTTTCTACCTAGCTCACCATTTTTTAATTTATACCCATTTTGTAATTCCTATCGATATTGACACTGTATATTATATACCTTGTATGCAGAATGGAGGACACAAGGTGGCCAAAAAGACTGACTGAATGGATAGCCAGAAATAAAAAAAGAGGTAAGGAACGGCCAAAGAGAAGATGGTGTGACATTTCTAGACAAATAGGCGGACCAAATTGGATGACTCTAGCAAGGGATCGCGAACTTTGGAGAGATTTGGGGGAGGCCTACGCCGACGAGGCGACTTCTACCGTGAACATAGTTACTATAATACACTCAACAAATAAAACTTGACAATACTAATACTAAATTTAAAATACAAATTTTGAACACGATTGATTACTGAGAATGAAATTAACATAAATCATTACGTGTGAGTATTGTGTTCTGGCACCAGCACCAAAAACTGCATAACATATAATAATATTTTTAACATTGATCATTACTAAGGATAGGCCTGTTCGAACATTTTGCCATAGCCTTTTTCATACAAGGAAATTTAGCGCCATCTATCAAACATCCTGCGAAATACTTGTTTTTTTTTATGTAATATTTCTTGATGTTACTTACCGATGATACGTTATCCCATGCTTCTTTTTAAATTTCTTGGTGTAATTTTCAGTCTTTTATCGCACAATTAGGCATTTTTATCTTTTAGAGTTAAATTTTCCACTATTCTCTCGCTACTAAGCGTACTTACTAAAATGGCGGGAACCGTCTCCATGGAAACGTGCGTGCGGAGCGTCGTGAGCTGAGGCGGGGACCGCGGCATAGACAATAGTGCGCGTACAATGGGGACATTTCCCCATTGAACTGGCGACATTTTTTCGCGCGGTTCGCCCTGTCTCTATATAGAGGTCAATGATTTTTAACAAGATTTTTTAATGAACTTAGAACAATATTGTTTGTATGGTACAATAATTATATTATATTATGCATGTGAAATTGGAAAGGTAGTAGAATAAAAGGCTTTTTTATTTTATTTTATTTTATTTATATTGTATACCTTGTATGCCGTATTGTAATTCCTATCGATATCGATAAAGTTTAACAACATACAACCCGAAGAAGCAACAGGGTGTTGGACGCCTGCGCGCACCTACCCCCGGCTGCCTTTAAATAGGACCGGCAGGACCGTTTGGGTCTCAAACCCAAGCCCGGCTCCAACCGAAGAGGAGCTTCTCAGAACAAAAGGCGGGTCCGCGTAGTAATCAGTGCCGGTAAAACTTGAACTGACCGCTGTGTGATTGTGAAAATGACTCGGGTGATCGTGAACATTGTGAAGTGCTGTTATTGTAAGAAGTGGTAAAGCCGCAAGGTAAGTTTTAATATTAGCGAGCGTTTAATGAGATAATAAATATAATACATAGCCGCCACAAGCAGGGCAGGTGTTTTGCTAATTTGAAAAATGTAATTTAGAACAAAAAATGTTTGTACGCGAAATTCCTTTTATATTATTTTTGGCGTATTTTGTAATATTATTGTGTAAGTTTTGATTTTAATTAACATAATTAACTGATACGGTAAAGCAATGCCTTTTAATACTTTACTTGTGTGTTTAATAGGGACTATCTATTTCCTCTGGCTGCGAACATGCAAATTTATGAAAAATCGAATAACCTCGGTCTTTGATTTAGAAAATTTATTCAATTTATGCAGTGTAAACTTTGACCGCTTTCAAGTTGTGATTTTCAGTTCAAATTAATTTCTATTGATCTTAAGACAACATGTAATTTGTAAAATTGGTGGCTATTGTTATTATTATCTCATGAAATTGCTTATGCGATTTTCCACTAGGTCGATGGCTATTGCATCTAATTGAAATTTTGTTATATACCAATTGCGTTTAAAATGAGAAGAGCACGTATTTTCTAGTAAATTAATTATAACAAAATTTTAATAAGATGCAAGTACGTGCAGCTTGGCGTGAGGTTGCTGAGACTTCAATAATGAAAGAAGGTAAGTATAAAACTCTAAAAAGTGATAATCACTTTGCACTCCAACAAACCAGCCGTCGCAAGCTGTCATCAACGACCATTCGAGCAACTTTAATAAGGTACGTTATTTGTAGCAAATCTACACCTACCCATACTTTTGGAGCTGGAAACCTCAACAAGTTATTTTTCACTTGTGGACGCCCCCTCACCGATGGATTTTTCTGGGATGAAAAGTAGCCTATGCTTTAATCCAGGGTATCTATTTCCTTTCTCAATTTCAGCCAAATCGGTTCAGTAGTTGCGAAGTGAAGGAAAATGAAAAAATGAAAATGGAAATCTTTATTTTTCACACAGGCTCTTATGAAAAGTTTATAGGCCTTTATGATATTAGTGTGATGATATTTCCTCCACCTGCTCTACCAGGTAAGCTTTCTATGTCATAGAAGAAAGTCTAGGTAGTAAAGTTGTGACTCACCGCGCTGCTACAGTACCAGTTGGCGGGCTCAGGACGAAGGACGACACGCAAATTATGGAAAATATATTTCTTTAGAAAATAATCTAAATTTCCGCCAAATCGCCGCAGTAATGCCGGCATAAAAAAATAACAAACATATACATACAGATACACAGATAAAGATCGGTATAATGTAAAAATTTATACCGATTTTCATCAAATTTATAATTAATATTCATATTAAATTATATATTACTGCGCACACACGCACGCACGCAAACATGCAAGTGCAAGGGGGGTAGTGATAGGGACATAAAGGGAAGGTGGTGGTGGGTGAAAAGCACAGGTGGCAGTGGGTGAGGTGGTAATAGTGGTAATAGAGAGCGTATGAGGTAGGGAGGCGGTCGTGGGAAGAAGTGTAGGGAATGGGGTTAGAGTGAAAGGTGAGAGAGAGTAGGGGGGGGGGGTAGTGAGGAGAGATGGAGGGTGGGGTTTGTGAGGAAGCGGGGTGTCGTGAGAGAAGGGGGTGTTAGTGAGGAGAGGGGGTGGGGGGTGGTAGTGGGGAGGGGAGGTGGGGAGTGGTAGTGAGGAGGGTGGGGGGGTAGTGAAGAGAGGGGGGTGGAAGGGAGGAGAGGGGGTGCTAGTAAAAAGAGGGGGGGAGGTGTTAGTGAGGATGGTGGGGCCAGTGGTAGTGAGTGAGGACATATTACTGGGAGAAAAGTGTAAGTGGTTGAGGGAAAGAGGGTAGTGGCAGATTGGCTAACGCGATTGGTATTATTCACACAAACACGCACACACACATACACATACATACAGACACACACATACACACACACACTCACAAACAAACACATACACAAAAAGTTAAACGCGCAGCACATACGAGTATTTAAATTCCTATAGAAAAGGCAAAAATGAGATTTTTGAGATAGCTGGGGAGGCGGTAGTGAAAGCCGTAGCAGGGAAATGCGATACAATATGAAAGAAGCAGTGGGGTAAGGTTGGGCGATAGCGAGAAAGGGGAAAGAAGGCTTACGGGGTAGTGCGAGTGGGTTAGTAGTAGAGTTAAGAGGATATGGCTGTGTATGAAAAGTGAAGTGGGTGTATGAGAGGGTGTAGAGGACGAAAAAGAAAGATAGAAGTAGGAGAGAGGGCGGCTGGTAAACGAGTTGGTATTAGGAAAAAGTTGTATGAAAACGGAGTAGAGTGAAAGGGAACTAGGAGAGAGGTAGGGCGTAGCAGTTTTACAGGATATCACGAGAGGGGCTAGTGAGGGAATGGAGAAGGTGATAGGGAAATAGGAAATGGTATTGGAAGAGAGCGTTGTAGAGTGCTGGCTGTAGTAGAGATAGTGGTGGGAGGAAGTAGTTGGTGAAAGGGCTAGGACGAGGGACGGTACTCGGTAACACACACACACACTCAACCACCCACCCAAAACCCACACACACACACACACACACACACACACACACACACACACACACACACACACACACACAACACACACACACACACACACACACACACACACACACACACGACACAATGTGAGAGTGATAATATTTAATGAAACGCATACAAATAGACTCAGACAAACATATCCGAGGGCAAACACTGACGCAAATAAATAACTACACATATAAGCACACAAATACTCAGATTCCCCTGCATATGATGAAGTACAAATTAGAATAGTAGGTACCTACGTATTTGTAATTTAATCAGGAAAGTATCCATCTCCCTTATGGATCTTAAACTCAACTTTACCACCCACGTAACTAATCTGTATTGCCCCAGGTATTGTTTCCCCGCATTGAGTTCCCCTTTTGGATACATTTTGCGAGGGTTACACAGAATTTAAATTTCAAGAGGAATGTTTCAACAGTTTTATATGGTTTTTAATTTTATATATTTAATTAATTAATGGCAAATATAACAGCTATGTATCATGTAATTTTTGCCGGTATTTGCTAATTCGTTAACAATTAGACCAAAAAATTTTGTTTTAAAATAAGTTTAACATTCAACATACCTTTTTCACACATAATATAGACAGACGCAGACATCAGAAAGTATTGAATCTGACATGTATTTCAAAATATAAACCACTTAAAAATATTATGAATTTAATTAAACAGACAAGGCTTTTACAGTACCGTAATGCCCTATCGTGTAACTTATTGTAGGTACATCGTGTACCTCCAAGTTTAAGCAGCTTTTCAAAACTTTAGACACATCTGTTAGCAAAGACCCGAAATGGTTGGAAACATGAAATACTTCTGCAATTTACCGTGTATAAGTTTAATAATACAAGTGTCGTGTCATTTGAATCTTGCGACCACTAATCTTATTTCTGAGAGAAAAGGGAGTTTAACTTAACTTAGCTTAACATAAATTTCACTTTCTGGTTATATATCAGTATGTTAACGCGCGTTCACCACTATTTTGAATTTGACCACGAATTCCTTCTGTTTTTCTAATATAGTCATAAGTCGATAATTTGAAAGGATTAGGTCTAATAATAAAATTAAAATTGCGGCAATTTTTTTTTTAAATTTTGACGAAACGCGAATTTCTTCTCTATGGTTGCTGCGGTAGTCAAATATCGATTTTCAAAGCATTCAGCTCAGTAATAAAATATGTCGTTCAAAATGGCGGCATTTTTTTTTAATTTTTACCACAAATTAATTCTCTATGCTTGCTGCTAAAGTAAGATATTCACAAAATACCACAAAATGTTTGCTGCGATAGTCAGATATCGAATTTTAAAGCACTCGGACCAATAACGAAAAATTCAAAATGGAAGCATTTTTTTATTTTGACTACAAATTCCTTATCTATGCATACATTGATAATCAGATATCGAATTCAAAAAATTCAGCTCAGTAACAAAAAAGTTCAAAATGGTCATTTTTAAATTTTGACCACAAATTCATTATCAGCTATGCTTGCTGCTATAGTAATATATCCACAAAATACCACAAAATGTTTGTTGCGATAGTCAGACATCGATGTTCAAAACATTGGGACTAGTAACAAAAAAATTCAAAATGGCGGATTTTTTTCAATTTTGACCACAAAATTATTCATTCTCTATGCTTGCAGCTATAGTAAGATATCCACAAAATACCACAAAATATTTGCTCTGATAGTAAGATATCGATTTTCAAAGCATTCGGACCGGTAACAAAAATTGCTAAATAACGACATTTTTTTATTTTGACCACAAATTATTTCTCTATACTTGCTGCGATAGTCAAATATCGATTTTCAAAGCATTCGGGCCAGTTACAAAAAAGTTCAAAATGGCGGCCACTTTTTTTTAAATTTTGAACACAAATTCCTTCTTTATGCTTGCTGCAATAGTCAGATATCGATTTTCAAATCATTCGGAGCAGTAACATAAAAGTTCAAAATGGCGGCCACTATTTTTAAATTTTGAGCACAAATTCATTCTCTATACTTGCCGCTACAGTAAGATATCCACAAAATACCATAGAATGTTTTTGCTACGATAGTTAGATATCGATTTTCAAAGCATGCGGACCAGTACCACCAAAACTCAAAATGGCGGCATTTTTTTAAAATTTTGACCACAAATTCCTTCTCTATGCTTGCTGCGATAATCAAAAATAATCGATATTTAATTATCGCAGCAAGCAAAGTCCAGTATTAAAAGTTCAAAATGGTGGCCACTTTTTGAATTTTGACCACAAAATCCTTATCTATGCAAGCTGAGACCGTCACATATCGATTTTGAAATCATTCAGCCCAGTCACAAAAAAAATTAAAAAAAAACACACAAATTCCTTCTGTATGCTTTTTGCGATTGTCAGATATCGATTTTGAACGATTTCGGTTCAAATACAAAAAAGTTCGAAATTTTTCCCTCCTTAAAATTTGAAGTTCGCAAATCTCCGTCTAAGTGCACCTTCATGACCTTGGTACCAAATTTTAGATCTCTACACTTTTTGTTTCGCCGCAATCCGTGGAACAACGAAAAAAATTTCACTTTCGTATGGGAAAGTCCCTAAATCCTACGGTTTATTAGTACACCTTCATCGGATAATATCAACCTAGGTACCAAATTTCAGATCTCTACGGCCTATGGTTTTGGCAGATTCTGTGGAACAACGAAAATGCCTCACTTTATTATACATAAAAAAAGTATTAATATTAATAAAAATAAATAAAGTAGGTATATCACACTAATATTCACTAATATTATAAAGGCGATAGTTTGTGTGTGCCTGTATGTTTGTTATTCTTTCAGGCCACAACTACTGTAGGAAACTACCTACCGATTTGACTGAAATTTCGATTGGAGATAGATTTTACCCTGGAATAATAATACATCGGGCGTCTGCTAGTTATACCTGTATATATAACTAGTAGGGTGCGTGGGGGCGCGGGCCACATGTGGCCCGCGTGCTGTCTTCCCGCCCATAAAAATCCCTTCAAATTTCGCCATACATTTTCTATGGTAAAAAATTTTTCCGCCATTTTGATTTTTTTTTTTCAATCCATCCAAAAGACCTTCGAGTCCTGAGTAACTCTTGTCAAGAAACCACTCTTCCATCTTTTATACTTTCCGAGATATCGACAAAATTCGAATGGCGGCCATTTTGAATCCGCCATTTTGAAAATTTTTTCAGCTCACTGCCAATTGGATGACATTTCGAATGACATTTGGTCGAGCACTCCCTACCTATCTTTGATACCCTGGCTGTGCTCTTCACCTGTCTCCGAAATCCTGACTCATCAGCTCTCTCCGTATTTTTCCTCCGAATTAATTTTTTTCTTTTATACGACACCATCCTTGAAAAAAAATTTTTTCATACAAAATTGTTCAGGAGAGGTGATCAATCAGTGAGTCAGTCAGTGAATCAGCACGAGTAGCTATATATATAGTAATAGGTTCACCAATAAGTAAACTAAAACGTGCGAATATTTAGTTCACTCTAATAAATTACATGAGGGATTAAACGTTAATTATAAGAGCTTTCCAGCACGCGAGAGTTCATAAAGCGTATGTAGATCACTTTATCAGAAGTTATAAAAGTGTGCAGATCACGCGATACTAATAAAACTTTTATAATCATGCGCGCTGTTTTATAGACGGCTCGCAGTTGGAAGTATCTAGGAACGATATACATTTAGACTGAGAAAACCAATATAAACCCAATTTTTATATAGACCTCTAGCTGTAATCATATGACTTGTCCATACTTTTATACGATTGCTATTGTAACGAAATTCCAAAAATGTATGATAATGACATATCCGATCGACCAATTGATCACGCGTCTTATCGATAACAACTGTGATCCTCATACATTTTTGAAATTTCATTCCAGTAGCATTTACCAACCTAGGAAGGAATAGACGAGTAATACAATGCCACACTACGCAACTCTACAGTTAAAAGTTTTCGCAGCTTATGACTAAGTTTTACTGCACCTGATAGTTATAAATACAATACAGATGATTTTCTTCGCTGCAAAGTGAGATAGTAACTACAATAATCAACTTAAAAGCCCCGAATTTTCAATCACTTTGAACGTTCGATCCGTCACTACGCTCACCCATTGTCATGGTAATTGACTTCGGAAAGGATGGGGCTGGTCAAACAACAATGTCCTCCCGTAGTTCGTACTAAGTAAGCTGTGAGCAAATTACTAGCCAAATCCGAGCCTGGTTCGTCACCTTTTGTGTAACACCCTTTCCTGTTTCATAGCAATTATGGTCTTATATGTAGAAACCGTGAAGCTTTTGTTACGTAAACGTCACGAGTAAGTGTGTAATGTTCGTGCATAAGGTGTCGGTGTCATTACCCAATTGCGTAAGGAGGATTATGTTTTTATGAATATATATTTGTTTCTATGACGTTTTACGCTGTTACACAGAAAACCGCATAAAGTTGTTGTATTTTGTGTTTCAGTTTAGTAAAGGCTATTTTTACGTAAATAAACATAAAATAAATTACGTGTCATGATGTTAAGTAATAAATGAGCACTGTTTTTAATACAAGAACGAAACTAATCTTGTAGTGAAGAAGCTAAAAATAGAACATAGTTTTGGTAATCTTCGATCTCTTGGCAGCCGAGTGTAAGTCGATTCACGTAAAACACATTGAATTGAAAAATCGCATCCTTGCACGGTTCAGAGTATTAGAATATTACGGAAATGCCTCGTATGGCACGATAAGATATTATATATTTTCTTCGGAGACATATTATGTGCCTGCATTGTTTGGAATAAAATGTGCGCTAATATTACATGGGTCTGTAGTTCAAGCCAGTTTCAATTAGTAGAAAAGTCATGTTCTGCTAATTGGAACTTAGAAAAAAGGATCAATGGACACTTTTAAAAGCATTCACTAACGAGAAACACAAATAAATAATTAATTAATTACACCCAGCCTTTCCCACATTAAATTCTTTATTTTGGAATTGTAGAGGTTAGAAATCGTAGTAGTTAGTGATTAAATAGTTTATAGCCGACATTGTTTTGATTGTTACTCGTGTTAATTTTATATAATACTAGTTTTCGACATCTTCTCAGACCTACCGAATATACATAGAAAATTTCATAACAATCGGTCGAGCCGTTTCGGAGGAGTGTGGTAACAAATAAAGGCACGAGAATTTTACATATTAGAGAAAGAGGGAGAATAAAAGAGGTTGAAACACAAATGCCCTATGCTTTATAACGAAACATTTTTTACCGCAATGGGAAGCTTTAGAAAGCAAAATCCTCGGTTAATACAGAGGATTATTGCCACATCTCGCTTTCATGTAAAACTTTATTTCATTGTGTCAAATGAGTACTTCAGCTAAAACATGGTGATAAAAATTGCATATCTTCTAATATATAAAATTCTAGTGTCACAGTGTTTGTAACAAAACTCCTCCGCAACGAGTCTAACTCTTAATAGTTAGTTTGATAACTCTTACTGAAAAATCATTAATTATATGGCAAACAACGTGTGTCCGGTCAGCTGGTATAGTGTAGTGTATTAAACCATGCCCAGTTACAGCTATTTAGTATCTAACGATGAGGGTTCCCTAGACGATGGACCTCTTAGAGAGGAATAGAAAAAAAAATTTCACTCCACATTTCCACTTATTACGGAAACGAAGAGAGAAATTCTTCGCTAACAAGCTCTGTTTCAACATTCATAGACGACATTACACTGCATAAAATTACCTATTCTACCTAGATCCAGTTATAATAGCAGGGCCACTGGATAATGCACTGTGAATAAGGCCATTTAAAAGAGATTCACCTGGCTTTAACATTCGTGATTTAATTTTGAACCGCGACGTATTATATAGTCATACAAAGCCTAAGTACGAGCTAAAAAGAGGAAATATCCAGCTTCAAAAAATTATAAATTCTTCAATAACTATCGTCTATATATATTAGTACACACTATATATATATAAATATATATATATATATATATATATAAATAAATATATATATATAAAAGAATGTCGTGTTAGTTACACTATTTGTAACTCAAGAACGGCTGAACCAATACGGCTGAAAATTTATGAGGAGCTTAGAACCAGGAGACGGACATAGGATACTTTTTATCCCATTTCCGTGGAACGTGATATAAAACGTGGTATAACAAAACGCAAACTCTAAGGCAGATGAAAGTTCGATGGGTCAACTAGTGAAAGTATAAATTCTCAAAGTATGTGAATAATTTTAAATATCTTAGCTTAGGAAACTCTTAATATGTTAAATCGGTGAGAATGATAAAAAAAGAAGTGTGTGAAAATGAAAATATTTATTTTCACATAGGCCTAAATAATAGGCTCTTATGAAATATCAAAACTCTACCGCCAGGCTCGGAAAGCAGGTTTGCACGTAGAAGAACTGGCAAGAAACTCGGCACTTGCTCTTTTATAATCTCTTTCTTCTTTGACAGTCTCTTTAAACCTGTGCAAAGTTAAGTCCAAAAGTGTGAACGTACACTCGGTAAAAACGGAAAAACACCTAAAACAGAACTCCATTTTATATTTTCATGTGTGATTTTATCCATCGCTCGATAAATGGTACTGCCTTCAGTTAGTTCGCGCTAACGAGTTCAATTCCAAATGTGTAAACATGACTGCATGCATTTCCATTCTGTTGAGTAATAAGAGAAAGCTTCAGTCAAGAGTTCCTAATATTTTTCGTAGATTTTTCGTGACGTCACGTCAATAAAAAATCCATTTTATTTTGCCTAGCCTCCTGTGAAATACCCTCCGAAAAGAAACTTTGTTTCAAAACCTTACTAAGAAATGCCTAGATAGGTGACCGATTACTCTTCGATCCAATCGATCGAATTTAAAATGTCCTCCACTTTTAAATTTGATCCTACGCAAATAAATTAAGTAAGTCGGTTTGCGGAGAAAGAAATTTGCTTAATATTAATACGATTACATGTAATGAACTCTTAGATCAGACATGATAGATAAATCACTATCATTATTTTTTTATTTTTTGAATTTTTACCTACGCAAAGACAATATATTTCAGAACAAAAAATTCTAATCGTTTTAAAAACAAAATCTTACTATTTGAGAATAATAACAAAATAACCCTTATTAAGCGCTACATAAGTTAGTGAATTAGCTCGGTAGCTCTGTACATTAGTTCCGTTGAAAGAGAAAATAGCAGTATATTATTCTCAAGAGTTAGAAAAACGTGCTATGAATCATAAATACCGCTGTAGAAGTTCAATACAAAGTATTGGCTTTTGTAAAGATATTTTTATAGAATTTTACAGGTTTGTGATTTTATGCAAGTACTTCTGATTTTGGAAGACATTTTTATACAATTACATCTTTCTGGGACTAGAAATAAGAAAGAAATCCTGTAAAAATTAACACTATCGCAAGATTAATAAAATTTTTCGAGAGATAATGATGTTAAACGAAATCTATTTTTACGTGATGGAGGTCAAAACATCTGGGGCCTCTTTTCTTTTTACTCAGTGGCCCTAAAGTACAAGAATAAAAGAATACTAAATTAAAGAATGCTGCATCTAAGAAACTGCTGCTGTCCTAATGACACCGAACATTAGTTAGAGATATAGGTATATGCGGTATCACAATAGATCGGGATCAGTCAATTTATACCAGGACCTGCAAGAATCTGACGCTGTAGTCTTGAACGAACCGAACTAAAACAAAACTATAACTTTGATTATCCTTATCAAAAAGGGCTATTAATTACGCAGTTTCCACTAAACTTTTGTAGCGGGCAAAAGCCCATCGCTCTTCAAGCGAAAGTCTAACGAAATGTGAAATTTCAATTACATTGTAAGATTTTTATTAAGCTATCGGAGCTTGGAAAATGCTCGAATATAGTTTGGAAACAAATAAACGACTTTCTTGGGGTTTTCTTTTTATACATAAAAGCGTCGAGTTGATTTATCGTTGGAACGGCGAGCCCCGTCCCACAGCGAATCTTGATCGACGGAGCATTTCAATTTATTTTATGAGTCGACACCTTTTGTATGCGCCTGTACTTAGCAAAATAGCCGCTCCGTCAGTGTAATCATCAATAATACCCAGAATGAGTTATTGGTATGAAAAGTCTAGCGTGAATGAACGTTCCAGATTTGCATTGAAACCTGAGCTAGGCTTGCAAAGTTTTTTTTCTAACAAAGGATATCCAGAATTGCTCAGAGCAGTGACGAGTTTCCGTATTAATACCGAACTACAGGAATAATAATATTAATAATAGCATTAATATTTAAATACTTGTATCGTGTGAATATTCTGTGAAAGGTTTTCAATATTCACACGATACAAGTTATTTATCAAAATTAGTATAATATGGTCGCTTGTATTATAAAGTTTGCATACCTATCTTGTTCTGTCGTCTAAATGACCCACTCAAAAATATAAAATATTTCAACAAAACTGGTTTAGTAATTTTCATGTAAAATAAAGATTAATACATTGTCATTTATCATTGATCTTTTTAGGGTTCCATATTAAAATAGTAATTATAATTAAGGGGACTATGGTAACCCAACAGTCGTTGTCCTTTCCAGAATTTTAATTTTTAATTATGTCGGTATCAATTCGAGTAGGTAAAAATTTAATCAATAATAATTAATCACACGAATTACTTTCAAGTATTAGCAAAGCTAGTGCGCTAATTAATTATTTTTAAAGTATTAATGAAATTAATAAAAGCTGTGCAAAATTATATTAAAATAAGCTTATTTCCAATAAACAAACTTCCACAATATAATAACCGCCTTCATTTTAATTACGAGTAAACAATAGTGTGGCTTCAAAAGCCAGTGAAGTCTGTAAATAAACATCGCGACCGATTTACCAATAGCTTACTCAATCACGCTTCAATAATTTAACAAACTAAAATGAAGCTTTCCATGAAAATAATATTAACGCTATAAAACGCTAAGTAAATTTAAAACGCAGGGACGGAATTCCGCCGGGCCCGAGTGTTCCGCCGACCGAAAAGGTAAATGGGATATAAAGGCGTATCAATATTGACCGCGTAACTTCCGGCAACGCTCACTGCGGCTATATAGTGACACTAGCTGTTGCCGACGGCTCCGTCCGCTTACATTTCGGTTTTTTACCAATTCTGTGAGAATCAGGTATTTTCCTTTTTTGAAATATTAGGCTATATCACTCTCTGGGTCTTTTACTGACTATCCTACTATAGCAATAAGTGAACCTTAAAGATACAAACATGCTGTTCCAGACTTTATTTAGCACTTTTAAAATCCGTCAGCCATGACTCCTGCGCGTGCAACGTTTTGCAATGATGCTCCGCTCCTGTTGATAGCTGTGCAATGTTATGTAGATTTTGTCGACAAATGCACAATGCAGCAAAAAAATATTGTTTCAATTGCTAAATTGTCAACAATCAGCTACACAAACAAACAATTTCTTCATTCCGCCGGAACACAAAATCACTCGGCAGTGCGTTTTGCTGGTATGGTGGTAACTAGCTTTGGTTGAAGCCTCTCACCCAATCAGACCCGTAGAGTTAGTACAGGTTTTTTACGAATTTCGAGTGGACTCACATCGCACAAACGAATCGAATTCCTCCATACATTTACAGCCAGCGCTATCTATTGACAGCGGCATTTTATGGCGCTTGCTGTGAATGTATGGAGGAATTCGATTCATGTGTGTGCGATGTGAGACGACTCGAAATTCATACATAACATGTACTAACCCCTATTTACTCCAGGTTTTTGTACAAACTTGTCGACTCGCATCACACAAATGAACTGAATTCCTCCATATATTTACAGCCAGCGCTATCTATGAGAAGCCTATATCATGTGGCTGTCCAATATAAAATTCTAAATGGAGCCATGATGGGAATCGAACCTAGTGGGAGACCCCACTCGAATCCGAGCGTACGCTATTGCACCAAGGAGATCGACAACATAATATGCATTTGATTAACTCTTAGATTAATTCTTTCTACATTTTTCTTCACCACTAAGCAACTGATACATTTTGTTTGCGTGTGGATCCCTGAAAACGATACAAAAGCAACATTCATATAAAATATAGGGACGGAATTCCGCCAGGCCCGAAGCGCGCCGACCGAAAAGGTAAATGGGTAAAGGCATATCAATATTGACCACCTAACTCCCGCCAGGGTTCATTGTATCATACTGTAGTGCCATGTTAACGTGCCGTAACTCACTTTCGTCTTTCTTGTATAATATAACAACAATATTGCAAACACTTATGAAAGATCAGACGATGCCATTCATATACAAGACTTATTAAAAATTTTTACGTAAATATTTCTTTAAAACCTCATAATGGGTGTTGTAATACGTTATAATTGGAACTAGTAATCACAGGAAAAAATCACTATAATTCATAACACTAAAAAAGTTATTTAGTGTCCACACTGCTTTTTTATAATAATATTCACCGTAACACTCTATGTAAGAACAAAAGATTTAAATATTGTATTACGTACTCGTATAGATTCAATTCAAAAGTTAAATGTTCTGTATGTTGTGTTGTGTCACAGACAAAGGATAATCCAACAGGCGAAATGTAGTCTCGTAGAACCTCAGCGTAGAACAAAGCTACGATCACCATCTACGGCGTAGCATTCACCGCATATAATATTGCGTAGCCTACGCCAGGTTTTCGTAGTCCGTAGAAAATAATAATATCCACTTCAAACCACGTGAATATTTTATTATTTATTTCTTAAAGTTTTTTAACTGATAAAATTCTTAGTTAACAAAAAACCGACTTCAACTCTCATCAAACTACTGTTGAATACATCCTTTCCAGTTAAAAATTTAAGACTTATAAGGTTATCTCATGGACACCATTATCAGAACTGGACTAAATTGAAATGGAGCCACAAAGGAAGTGTCAGTTTTCTAATAAAAAAAGAGTCATCAAAATCGATTCACCCAGTCAAAAGATATGAGGTAACAAACATAAAAAAACATACAGTGAAATTGAGAATCTCCTCCTTTAAAGAAGTCGGTTGACAATTTTAACGATATTAAATGAAGTTATTCTGTACAAACAAAAAACCATTTTGACCATTTCGTTCACTTACAATATCACTTACAGCGGCTCAGGCTTTACTTCTAGAGCTAGAAAGCTAAAATTTGGACACAGCTCCCTCTATAAACGTGATCACCAGAGTGAAACCTAAACAAATCAACCTCTAATTAAGGTGAAAATAACTATTCTTTTTACGCAATTTGCAAGATATTGAGACATCAAATTGCAGTTAAATTAATGACGTAAGATATGAGTTTATTATGTAATTTATTCGACTTCTCAAACATTCAAGCATGTTTGAGAAAATTAATTTTAAGCGAATTTTGACTAATGACGTCAATAATAACATAACACTTAAATTCTCCGAACTGAATACTAGGAAATGATGAGATTATAACCATATAACGATTAATGCCATCAGTTTCAATGGTCAAGGTAACTATTATCGATTATAGTCCAAAGTGTATCTCACACCGGCATGCAGTGATTGCTTTAATGATGTTTGCGTTGCTAAATGGATCCCTCATTTGTAGTCAGCACAGTGGCTTTAATAGATCGAGATTTAATCGACTCTTATTACTTTGCTGGCCAATCATTATAAAACTGAATCCGAAGAAGTTTTAAAATAACAACATGGCTCGAGATTAACTAAGGTGTGGCATAATTCCAGTAGCGCAAGTATCTCAAAATTGTTGTCAAAGATCAAACGCATCTATGAATAAATAAAGAAATATATCAGAACATTACACACATCGCAATCTAGCCCCAAAGTACGTTATGGTTACTAGATAAATGATCTTAAGAGCGTTTATGCGTTTACGCGTGAATCGCGTGTCGCTCCATACAAAAAAAGAATTCCGTTCCCACTGACGCAATTTTGCGCGGAAAATGGTATTACAAAAAAAATTATAGTAAAATAAATATACAACTTATTAAAATAGTAAATAACCAGTGACATTGAATATGAATTGAATTAAATTACTATAATTCAGAAATAACAAAATATCTTGGATTTTATCCTGAAATAATACGTTTAATTTATCGAAAAATGCTAAAAATGGCACTTTTCGGTTTATGGTTTTTGAATGAAAATCTAAGAAAATTGTGTTTTTTTTGAGACATTTTTTAGTAAATGTTATTAATTTTTTAAATATGTCATTGTTATGAAACATGGCAAATATCTTGCATCAAAATAGAGCTTCCACCGCTAAGTGAGTAATTAGCCTTTACCTTAAACTTTCTAATGAGAAAGTTATACACATATTTTCAAATATTTTTGAGACAAAAACTAGATTATGAAATGCCAAATAATATGATGGCAATTATCTAATCATCAATAATTGAACACATGACACTTTTATGTTACGTCGAAAATTGACAATTTTGACTCAAGCATAATACTAACGCATGAACAGTCTTAAATATAATATTTAATATACATAAATACAACATATAGAAAAACACCCAGACGCTGGAAAATATTCATGCTGATAAAACAAAAATGTCTTCCAATTGTGGAAATCAAATTCACGACCTCTAACCCAGAAAGCAGGACAACTACAGCTGTGTCATTCGGTCGTCAAGGAGATTTTCTCCAGTGGTAATCGAACCCACGACCTCCGACGCAGAGGGCAGGAAGACTACTGCTGCGCCATTTGGTCATCAAGGAGACCCGTGACCACCAGCTGTGAAACCTGTAAAGGAATTGATGAGAATCATACGGCGATAATGACTCCACATGAAACGGTTTCAATCAATTTCATTTCATAGTGATATAGGTCGCATATAGAGGACGAATCTGCTCTATGCTAACTACCGCAAGCCTATCTAGTAACACAAGCTATCGCTTCTTTTATGGCTAGATTGCGATGTTTGTAATGTCCTGATATATATTTATTATAATACAATTTTCTGTGCGAAGTAGGTTTGTTATATTTTTATCAGTTGTAGACTGTATATTGTATTGTCATTATAAAATTACCAAAAATTCCGTTATTGTACTCGATTAAACATCGTATTAAAAAGGGCCGACGGAAACATTGTTTCTTTCATAAATATCCTATTTCAAAGAGGATATTTTGCGAAAAAAATCTCATTTAATTTCATCCGCATAATCCGTCCTTTATCGAACAAGTTTTAATAGACCGCATTGCGGGAAAAATGTAATGAATTGTTTTTTATAACAATGTTTACTTGGGTAACTTGCCTCCCGAAATTGCGCCATACATCTGTAACCCATTCGCAAAAGTTGTTGTATTTAATTAGGTATATAATGTGAATTATTCATTGCAGTAAGAGGTCCAACAACAAATGGCACAGCGGGACTGAGTTAATCGAAGAAAAATCTTTTGATACTTGAAGTTGAGAATGGCACGAAACTACTCATTTTGTTGCATCTATGAGGGGACGAGCGGATTTTAACAAAGCCTATTTTTCATTAAACAATAGCGTAGTTTAATAGAAATTAATATTACAAGAACGTTCATAATATGTAGCAAAATTCATTGTTGATCTAAATTATGGTCTACAAAAAAATGATAAATGCAATGTTTATTTGTACAAAAGAGTATCGAGCTTAACTTCATAACAATAATATGTAATATCTTTCTTTGTACCTATGAATACAATATACATCATGTTTATATATATATGGTGGTTTGTTTGTCAAATAATAGAAGTGCGAAAAGATGATAGGAAATTTTAATATTTAAATATTGTTAAATATATCAATATCAACATCATTATATTATACGTTGCTCATTTGAAACTATGTTGTTACAATTTAATTAAACTTGGTAAAGTGGTTTTAAATTACGCATGATTATTAAGTATTTGATTTTAGTGTTACATAATAGTATCTGATCATTATTATAATTGTATAATGAAATCGGGTTTACCATATTGTAAATAAAATTGTTCTCATAACCGAACAACTTTTGCTGCTATTTGTACAATTATTTTAATCGTCCTGTAAACGCGGAGTCAGCTGATAGCATTAAATGTTCGCCAAGAGTTGTTTTAGGTCCTATTTTACATAACGGCCTTCTTATAGAGCGCAAATTTAGGGTTATTATGCTTAAATATGTGTGTAAACAACGATTGAGGCTGATACTAGACTAAGTTTTGCCCGCGGCTTCATTCGTTTTTATACAAATCCCGCGGAATTAGAATTATTTTGTTACAATCCACTTTTAAGGAATAAAATATATTTTTTTCTAAATCCCGTGAAAACCTTTCATATTTTCGTGATCTTAGTCTATGTGTTAATCCAAGCTATCTAAATTCCCATACAAATCGGTTCAGTAGTTGCGGCATGATTGAGTAACAAAATTTAAAGTGGTGACTACTTGCAACTTTTCCACATTTCTTTATGTTTTACAAATTCAAAAAATAATAATTATAGTAGTGTTCACTGTTCACGGTGACATTAAGGGGCAGTGTAAAATTGCTCCCTGATAATAACAAAGGTTCTTTATAAGTACAAAGGATTCAATGGACGAAGTGACCGCATTTCGGAAATTAAAATAGCCGCCTTACTAACACAGAAAACATTTTCGATAATTAAAATTTTCGAAGAGTAGAATGAGAAAGAATAACATTGTTTTCATTTATGAATAGTTGTTAATTACAAGGAATCTAGGTTTTATAAATATTTTTCATTTTTAAAGTATCCTCCAGACCTCTACAACTGCCCAGAATATTACGTAATGTTGAATTTACAAACACAAAATTACTCTATTGTTTCATATCTCCCCTATCAAATAAATATTACATTAATAGGCGTCTACAGAAACCAGAATCAGGAGCGAGATTTATAAAATACGATTTAATGTAACTGTTATTTGGGTACGTCTGTTGCTTAATTAACTTAAAATCTGATTCAAAACACCCAGAACTTTACATAACTTTATTAGCCTAACCATTGGTACCTATCTAGTTAAGTTAACGAGGCCACCAAGAAAATCAAAAACAATAAAATTTTCCGTCCAAGTAAAAAATTAAATTCAAATTTGTCTACAGTAATAACAAAATTAGGCCTGCGCTAAAGTAAGTTTATTATTCCGCGCCTGCCCACTCCAAGTATCGTTATTGTCTGAAACTTCGTACTATTCAAGTAAGACTCGGTGACGTAGTTTTCAAATTCAGGCACATTGTTAAATTTTACCAATAACATTCGTAATTGGATAATTAAGTGCAAGCAATGTATTGTTGTTATTATTATTTTATTGTATTTGTTTCAACTTTTTAGCTCGCTCGCTGAGTGACCTTTAGAATTCTTTTGAGGCCCATAGTTAACGACCATGTCTCGGATTGTATGTCCAAGGTCTATGTCAGTAAACAGGAAAATAAGTTAATTTGGGCTATCCATCAGAGATAGACATAATATTGTCATAAAATATGTCAATATTATGTCTATCTCTAATGGATAGACCAAAATGACTTATTTTGGGCTATCCTTTATTTTCTATTACTAGATAGTTGAAATTTTCACATAATATGCTGTACTTCTGTTCCCGCTATAACAACAAATACTAAAAAAACAGAATAAAATAAATATAAAAGGAAACACCTACACAACAAACGTGATTTATTTGCTCATTTTTGGTCGGTGATGCAGAAAACTTTGTTTTACCTTTCTAGTATAGCAGAGTAATAGTGTGATGCAGAAAGTCGAAGCAATATTTATATTGCTCGATATTGATTTCGATAATTTGTATAACTTTTTATTAATGGATAAAAGTTTGTCGCGATTTAGATTCGCACTTGACCGATTAATTATCATTTGCAATTATTGTTGTAAAAGCTAGAAAACTTTAAACTCAATAACAATCATGGTATTTATAATTGCATTTTATACTCGATAAAATCCGAAAATATCGAAAATTTTCACTTGATTAAAAAAGTAATACTAAAAGCGTCCAATAATAATTCTTAACCACCTGCGGTGAAGGGGATCTTTTTAAATTAAAAGCAAACAGTCTCATAATTATTTTCAATAAGGCAAATGGGATTTGTTTACATTGCGGATATTATTTGAACTCGAATTTATTAAAATAAATACGAGTAAAAATAAGCGAGGCGTTTGTAAAGATCATCCTTAGAAATAAACAATTGGCGCGATAGAGTGGGGTCTGGGAGGGCCGGATAACGGAATGCCGTGCGGGTGAATATGTTAGTGACGTTCACTTTTAGCCCACGTAGACTCTTTGAAGTTTGCGCGGGCCAGGTGGTTCAAAGCATTCCATAATTACCTTTATAATTATGAAGGCATCGTATTGTGTCGTTGACATATCCATGTTATCAAGTAGATCAGTCTCTAAGAGATTGTAATTCCTGTAAATATGCTTATTTTTAGTCACCCTATTTAAATACATTATTAAATTATTATCACTCGAGCACAGTCGCATTGCTTTGCTTATCTAGCGATAAAAAAACAATTTAATGGAAAACCGTTTGGTTTTGTTGAGTACGGAAACAGATACGGTTTAAAAAATAGCGCTTGCATATTGATTCTAGGAGTGCAAAACAGCGTAAACAAGTTTCGATGACATATGATAAAATTCCAAAATGTGGTTGCTAGCTACCGAGTTATATTGTCTGTTGACTTGTTATCTATAGACATTAGCAGAAATCTGTCGTCCGCGAGTTATGAAGAGACTAAGCTTGAAGCATCTCTTTGTGATCCAGTCAGAAATGTGGAGATAAAAGAAACGGAGTGACCAACATAATAGCTTACGTAACATTATGCGTAGCTGAACGACGTAGACGGCGTTTTATGCGACTTTAGTGACCTGCAGTTTACTTTCAAATTTAAACGTTGAGTATTTTGAGCCTTTTATCTATCTAAATTCGCTGTGTTTTGTGCGATGCGAGTTGACTCGAAATTCGTACAACAACTAGTACAAACCCTACTGAAGAATAATGACATAATATCATCACCAAGATATTTGCGCCTAGAGCCAAACATTTTTGGACTGTTTCTCTTCAGGATACGTCAGAGTTACGTATATTATAGATCTTTTTTAATTAGAAATAAGTAAAGTATTTGCTTTTAGTGAAAAAAAGATAATTCAAGTTAATTTATATGACCATAATGTTATCCGGTTCCAGTACTGAAACAGGTTTTCACTCACGCAACGATTACGCGAGCAATGAAACTGAATAATAAATGTCCGTAGAGCCAAAGCTTCTGGCGAAAGATTTACATTTAAAATTGACTCAGCAGTCCCTCACGTTTGACGGCACAGTACTTTTATCTTACTCTCAAAATGCAACGCCATTATATGAAACGGTTTCGGCCATTTTACTGGCTATGAAATTCTTGCACTTAACATTTTCCGCTTCGTGAATTTCATTTCGGGGAGTTCATTTCTTTTTTTTTCTCTGTACAAGTTAGTACTTGACTGCGATCTCACCTGATGGTAAGTGATGATGCAGCCTAAGATGTTATCGTACTAACTTGTAAGGTTACCCTTCCCCTTTTAAATTTACCCCAACGGTTTCAACAAGCATCGCACCGGAACGCTATATCTGGCGTAAAGGTACGCACTTTGCTGGTAGGGTGGTAACTAGCCACGGCCGACGCCTCCCACAAGACCAGACCTGAGCCAAATTAGAAATTATAATGCCCCTGGCTGGAATCGAACTCGAATCCGAGCGCGTCGCACACTGCGCCAGGGAGGTCGTCAAATCTTACTTTTTTTAGTAAGGCGTTCGATCACTGTTGTATTTCTTGGTACTCTTATTATTTATTATTTTCTGATTTCTTATTTCTGTCATTTAATTTGTTTCAATTCGATTTTGTAAGTGGTTTGGTAAGATATGTTTAGAGTTTTGCGTTTACTTACGTTATCATTTCTGTTCAAGTAAGCTTAAATTTTTTTATGTTACTGTACTAATTTGAAAGTACATTCCAGTAGGTACATCCTAAAGTGTTTGATATAATCCAAAATGTTTCTTGACGCAATTTTATTAAATAACGAATACGAATTTAACGAATTTTTGAACCAAAAATGGAACTAGCTAACTAATATATTCGCCACAATAGGTCCGCCTCTCTGGTTACAGCGCCCTTACAGGGTTCCGTTGTTTGTATTTATAAATTATTGACATGTAACTTATAACTATGTTGACATCTTACAAATAATGGACATTGTAACCGAATAAATGAATAAATAAATAAAATATTGATTTTATTAAATTAATTTTTATTAAATATTTCTTGACGCAAAAGAACAATTTGACGTAGGTCAGTAAAAAAAGTGATTTTACCTAAATCCTACCTAAATATACTTAAGACGTATACATATTAGGTACGTGGGTACATATTAGGTAAATATATCGCGTAGAGATAGCATAATAAATATTTATAATATTTAAAATACACAGAACCATCGAGGGGAAAAATTGTTTGATAACTTGAAAAGTGCGGTGTTTCCGCATTGAGATTATACGCTGTAAATTGAAAATGTTGGAGAAAAAATATGCAGCCGCACGCGCCGTACCCGCCTTATTGTAACCACATTGGCAATCTCCGAAAGTGTACCCGGGATTTCGTTTTTTTTTTCAGAAAAAAACTTCACGATTAACACAAACGAGTATTTTTTTATATACAAAAGAATGATGAGATGAGGACGACCTTCATGCTAAGTGATATACCTTTTTATATACTGTATATAGGCAAGCGCTTGACTGTGATCACACCTGATGGAAAGTGATGATACAGTTTAAGATGGAACGCGCTTGCCTAGAAGATGCCCATTCACTCTTGATTTGAAGACGCCCGGATTGTAAGTGGCAGGAAATACACTGTCTGGGAGGGTACCTGCCCAATGCCCTTGTCAGATAACTATGTCCCATGGTTTTGGGGGCCAAATAATTATTATATTATACAATGCACCGAACTGCGCTATTCATCCTAAGACGTTACTTAGTTTTATTATAATAATTCGTTCCATAATTTCGTCGGTATAACTAATAACTATAAAGTGCCCTTCAAACCGAAAACAGTAGTAATACATTACAGCTTCACGGTAGAACAACTGACACTGTCGTGGTATTCGTACCTGCCCTGACAGACTCCGCAAGAAGAGTCTTATCTTTTTAGGGTTCCGTAGCCAAACGGCAAAAAACGGAACCCTTACAGATTCGTCATGTCTCTCTGTCTGTCTGGTCGTCCGTATGTCACAGCCACTTTTTTATAATTGATAGGCTTGCGCTTGATTAATCATGTCTGATGGACAAAAATGATATCTAGGTTGGAATACGCCTGTCTAGAAAATGCCTATTCACTCTTCTCTTAAAGGCACCCAGATTGTACTTGGCTGGGAACACGGAAACTAGAAAGGTGTTCCACACCTTAGCGGTTCGTATCAGAAACGTAGAAGAAAAACGTTTCGATCGAATACGCTGGACATCAACCACTTAAGGATTTATCACGAGAAACATAGTTTAAATTTTATCAGAATTAAGTAAGTACGTATTAATTTTTCTTTCTTTTTCTTTAGGGTTTTTTGTGTTGTTTTTAGCGCCACGCATTTTTGCTTATGTTTTTTAAAACTTGTGTTATATGTGCGATTATATTAGAGTTATAATTAGAATTAAAACTTAGTATTTAAGAACTTAATTGTTTGTAATATTTATAACTTGTTTTAGTTGCCTAATAAATAAAATAAAATATCAGAAGAAGAAGAAGATTAAAATTATTCATAAGATTTACTTATGAATAGTTTTCAAGAGATATTATATTTTAGCAATTTCATATTGCACTGCTTCTACTCAGTAGAAATCACCATTACGTCACGACGTAGCGAAACTCATACAATTAGTTCAAAGAAATGTTTTCAAATATTTATGTTAGCAAGGCGTGCTTATTTTATGGTTTCCGTACTTAAACGGTGTAAGGCGTAAGCCTTAAAACCTTTATACTCGTAGTACCAGGGCAACTATCTCTCGGTTCGTCCCATTGGACCTTCAAATAACAATAAACAAGCTTCTAGATCGTAAATAGGACGAGCTATACACCAAAATGTGGATATTATTGCATTTATAATTTACGTACCTACATCAGCTAAAAGTTCTTGCAATGAAACATCAATATGAAATTGGTTAGTAAATAGAGGAAGATAAAAAATAGATGGATGGATTGCGTGAAAGAGGATTGCACTTTAACTGATGATAGAGAGACTTTATCCCGCAAAAAAATCATGGAATCCCACGGGATTTGTTTAAAAGACGTACTTCACGCGGGTGGAGCCGCGGGCAACAGCTAGTTTTATAATAAAACTAGTAGGGCGCGTGGGGCAGCACACGGGCACACGGGCGCGGGCCACATGTGGCCCGCGCCCGTGTGCCCGTGTGCTGTCTTCCCGCCTATAAAAAAATCCCTTTAAAATTACCCTTACATTTTCTATGAAAATAATTAAAGTCCGCCATTTTGAATTTTTTTTCTATCCATCGTATAGACCTTCGGATCCTGATCAACTCTTGTGAAGAAACCGTTATTCCATCTTTTATACTTTCCGAGATATCGACGAAATTCGAATGGCGGCCATTTTGAGTCCGCCATTTTGAATTTTTTTTCAGCTCACTGCCAATTGGATGACGTTTCAAATGACATTTGGTCGAGCACCCCCCACCTATCTTGAATACCCTCCCCGTGCTCTTCACCCGTCTTCGAAATCCTCACTCATCAGCTCTCTCCGTATTTTTGTTCCGAATCAATTTTTCCCTATACGAAATGGGCATTAAAAAATTTTTTTTTCATACAAAATTGTTCAGGAGAGGTGGTCAATGAGTCAGTCAGTCAATCAGTGAATCAGCACGAGTAGCTATATATATATTAATAGGTCGAGCCTTTCCGGAGGACTTTGTTAACAAACACGAGTCAGGAGAATTTTATATATTAAAAGACAAGATAAAGAATTCTTAGTTAGTAAATAATAAAAAATAATAAATAAAAATGCGGAGGCTTAATTCATTGAATATACAAAATAAACAGAACACTTGACCGAGCCCGAGCATAAATCCGACTTGTACTTAGTCGGTATTTATCAAATAAGTAAATAAATAATGTATTATTTCCTTTATAAACTTTATTATAATAACAAGTGGTATTGCCATACTCATCCATGCAAAATAAGGTTTGATAAATATTAATTTACAATACGCGTTTATAAGACAGCTTGAGGTTATTGATGGGTCTTCTTAAGTTTCGTCTACGATCGAGCAACACTCGCGATATAAAAGCAATATCATTTGCATTATCATAATGCGACTAGCTTCCTTTGTCTGGCTCGCGTGGCCCCGAATCGATGCACTAGCTGCCACTGCACTGCACCTTGTAGTTTATTCCGCCGATGCACTGCCCGGTAAGGTAATATAAAAATTGGAGGAAACTGCTGGAAATTCTAGAGCAGCTGGTTGGATTTTACGTAACACTAATCTTACATTATTAGATTGTTATTTCGAAACGCAGGGACGTTGTTATTTTTTACAATTTACAGTGTAATAAATACACATGCGAAATATTATATAATTTAGTTCGTTTATATAATGTCCTATCAATTAAGAAAAGTTTTCAAACATAACCGCTTAATATAAATAACAAAATCTTAGTTTTTAATTCCCTCCGTAATTTTAAAGAAAACTATGTACCTAGTATAATTTAAGAATAAGTCGTCAGCTATTTTTATACCCCTAATTAATAAAATTATATATACGGCAAAATAACTTTTGGCGGTTAGCTATTTAATATTTATTACATTAAGCAAGTAGAAAAAAATACCCGTCCAAACATGCCTTGAAAAATGTTTTTCATAATATAATATTCTATAAAATTTCAGTTACTTGCACCACAGACCACTGCAAAACTTTAATATGACCTTATATTTGTAAAATACGGCATTCGTACGGCTCGCCGTTATGTTTGGGACCAACTTTCGACTTTGCGAAACTTACTCTTCTTGGTGAAGTCATTTTCTCGTGAGACAATGCAAAGTAATATGCTGTCAGAAGTTGGCTTTTTAAATAGTAGATTTTGACAAAATACTGGTTACCGAAGGTGTTGAAATCCCAATGCTGGAGCCCTCTGTGGACATTTTGATATTTGTATTACAGGCATCAAAAAATAGTAAACATATGTTTAAAGTACAAATAGCTTTAAGGCATTAGCCTTTAGTTCATCTCAGGCTTTACTTACCAAAAAACTTGCTTAAAATCTGCAGCGGCCGTACCACAATATATTAAAGCAGTAATGTTGCAGTATTGTTTTAATATTTCCATATTCAAACGTAGTATGAAAATGTCAAAGGAATAGTGCAGCATTACTTCTTTGAGTGTCCCTTATGTTTATTGTAGTTTGCTTTCCATTTGTCATTACTCTTGTTTTTTCAGGGTTTAGTTTTAACCCTACCTTCTCGCTTTCCGATGCCAGTTCGATAAGCATTCTATTTAGGTCTTCTGGTGTTTCAGCAAATAAGACTATGTCGTCTGCGAATCTTAAATGTGTTAATGGTTTTCCGTCTACATTGATCCCAACATTTTCCCACCTACAATACAATAAACATAAGGGACACTCAAATTGACTACACTGATGAATATATCTACCTAGGACAGCTAATAACGCAAAATGATTCTATACGCAAAGAAACAGAAAGAAGAATTACCAACGGCTGGAGAAGGTACTGGAGCCTAAGAGAGGCTATGAAAGATAAAAATCTTCACATAAATACAAAAAGTAAATTATTTAACACCTGCGTACTACCTGTCCTTATGTATGGCAGCCAAACTTGGGCCTTAACACAAAACGTAATCAACAAACTCTCAACATGCCAACACGCAATGGAAAGGAGTATGCTAAATATTAAAAAGGCAGATAGAGTGAAAAACCGCATCATCAGGAATAAAACAAAGGTCATAGATATAACATCGAAAATCAAGAGATTGAAATGGAGATGGGCTGGCCATATGATAAGAGGAAAAGACAAATGGAGTAAAATTGTTACAAGATGGTACCCTAGACTAGGCAAAAGAAAAAGAGGAAGACAACCGAAAAGGTGGGATGACGACATCAGACAAGTAGCAGGAGTGACGTGGAACAGAGTGGCTCAAGAAAGAAATGAATGGAAAAGGTTGGAGGAGGCCTTTGCCGACTGGCAAACAGATCATCAAAATATAAAGAAGAAACAAATACTAGAGTACAATTAATTGAATAATTTTATCTAGATGTTTACCTTATATTTATGTTTTAGAGTATTAAGTTGATCTGAATAAAAAGGCTATTTATTTACTTCTTTGAGAGATGGTGGTACGGCCCCAGAACCGTAAAAACAGGAAGTATCATATTATGAGGTCCAAGAGGGAGCCCACGACTTCAAAAGTGCGCCAAAAAATACTTTGGCCAAATTTCCAAACCCGAGCCATTGCTACACAAATTTTCACGCACTCTAGCATTCGCGCACCACTCAAATTTCAAATTGACACGCTCACACTGCAAAAAAAGTTACCGCACTCACGGAGCTGTCGTTGTTAGGTAGGGCTCTATCTAGTCGGAGCTCGAATGACGACTCCATTATAAATTTATCGCATACTTGTAGGTCTTAACAAATAAATGCCTACATACAGAAACATCAGTAATCCTAACTATAAACAAAAAAATGCAATTGAAAAAATTTTCATTATCCAATCCTGACTTGCAAAGAGCATTTTACAAGCACTTTGATCTTGAACACCCTTGGGACGGCAATTCCAATGTTACGGACGGAATAAGTAACTACGCGGATGCATACAGAGAATGCTAAAGTGTTCATGAATATAAAGGAGAAATCAATAACAATATTACATTAGGTATTTCATACATGAGTTACTAAATTTCAAAAGAAAATCAAGTGTCTTGATTTTTACGTTGACATTCTGAGGTCCAGCGTACTAGTATTTAATGTAATAGAAGTCAGTGTTTGGTCGGCATAAAAAGTTACCACTTTCGTTTCTAAATTACTTAAATTCGGTTTTATATTCATTATTAAAGTTAGACGCGCATAGGTATGCCAAAAACATTCATTCGAGTGTACCAAACGAATTTTAGAAGTCCTCAAACGTCTCGCTCACCTATCCACGTCGAAATCGGTACCTAAATTGCTCATAGCGGTTAGGTGCGGTCGATGCTTATCGGTGCGGACAAATGCGCGTCACCTTTACGTATCGGTCTAAAAATATTCTGCCATTGCAATAAAATTAGACAATTTTGCAATTCAATTCAAAGTTTTATTTTAGTAGGGGGGCCCAAGGGGGGGTCAGGAAGACAAGCACATCAAGAAGAAGCATCTGTATAAAAATCTGATGCGCTCGATTATTGTCAAGGGAAGGATCTTTTTTTTGAATTTTTTGAAAACCTGTACAAGCTTCCCCCATCACTGAAATAGCAAATATCATCAATACATAATATCAATGATGTTGAATTTCCCTCTTCGAACAAATGCTGAGTGGCATTCCTTTTAGATTTATCCACTATACCTTTTAGCTGTAGTGACTCTCATGAAATTGTGACTGATTGAAAGCGAAAATACACTCTTTTGGGGAAAGAAAAGTATTGAGGGAACAAAATACAATTTCTCTACATTAATTACCATGAAGCTGAGTATACTTACTAAGCAAATAAACTAAAAACCTTACTATACTTCGATTCACGAGTGGAGCTCCCAAAGGAAAGTGCTGTAGTCCACTCATTGTGCCCATCCAGTGTTTATTGTTTAAGATCGTCTTACATGCCGGATTTTTCTTAATACGTTTATAGCTCTTCAATGGTTTGACGTGTGTGTCAGTGAAAAATATTTAAAATGCCTAATATTGCGTACTTAGAAATTATTATAAAACACCCATTAATTAAAAAAATATTCTGTTGCTGTTTTATTTAAAAAAATAGTTAGACATAATTATGTGCTACACTGTACAGTGTACACATACAAAAAATTACTATTGTAATACACAATACGCGGGCTACTCAGTAGGTACTTATTGTCGTATTCGGATAACATGCTACTATCTACATTTTCTGTAATTATAACGAAAAATTCATTTAAAAACGATAACAACTCTGAACTGAATACCGAATTCAGGTTTAACAAAAGCGTTAATTCATAAGCGTTAAAAGTGATGCATCAGCAGCTTGGAAGCGATGCGCAAAACTTTATTGCGAATTGAAAGTACAGGCGTCATAGAGTGGAGCGGGTCGTGACTCGTGACTTGTATCGAACCCAATAAGGAGTATCACAAACCGTTGCACATCGCTTCGCTTTTCATCGCGGCTCGATTCGCTGGATATTGCTTCAGCTGCAGTATGGTCGAAGTCGGTACATTAAAATTGCTCGTTGAAAGTCTATTCATGCATTCATACGCAGGCGTCTGAATACGCGACGATTCAATAAAGAAGAATAGAAAGTAGAGTAAATTTATTGCTATATTTGCTGGTTATTGGGTTAGTAGGGAATGCAACTACTCGTAGTAAATATTATTTATTAGTAGTATAAGTATAATTTAAAGTAAATAATAGTAAATCAGCTAAGAAAAGATTTTAGTCTTTCACTAGTCATTTGTTATGTTATTTATTTTTTTGTTAGCCGACTTCGAAATAAAAAGGAAAAGGTTCTTGAGTTTATTTATTTACCGTTCGTGATTTTAATTATTTACCGTTTCCATTTACATTAATTTTGCCCCTCAAATCGATTTACTAAATATTTTTTGTTTCGAAAAAAAACATTGGCTTGCAATTTAAAAACAAAACTTACTCGTACAAACATTTGACAACTAATTTTGTATAATATAAATTAATTTATCTTCTTGTATTATAAAATTCTCGTGCCAATTTTTGTTTCCGAACCCCTCTGTCCGATTGTTGTGTGTGTGTGTGACCGGCAAATCAACGTTTGCCGGGTCAGATAGCTAAAAATTAGTGTCTCGATACATAATACAAAAAATTTTTGTTTACACGTTAAGCTAGTTTTTTATATTTATTAAATTCTTAGAATATGCTATATTTATGTATAAGTTTTCCTTCACCTTCGAAACTCTAAAATGCAAAAATTAAAAAAAAACAATGAATCAAATGACTTCAGCGAGAGCGCAATGTACAACACAAATCCACGAACTGTTTTCAAGTTTGGCCTAGATTATTTTAACAAAAAGCGGCCTCTATGAATAATTTTACTGTTCATTGGTCTCAGTTTAGTTGATTATAGTTTAGTTGACGCACCACGGGTTTATTAATTTGTTTACGAGAACGCACGTCACGAAGGGTGTTCCTAACACTACACGATGGGGTGGTATTTGCATATATGTAGGTATGTTATATACCTTAGATAACATGTGCCTACCGTTTATACATAAGCTAGGTAACACAATCTTTGTAAACACCCAATCAGAGTGTTTACGGTTACTAATATTGACTGTTCAATCGTCGCATTAAGACGTTAATGAATACGAGTAGACCTACGTGTGAATTATATGTTATTCACTTCACTACGTTTTAAAACTAATTATTATTAGCGTATCTCAACTGTCATTCTTGAATGAATTAATAGCAATTTGTAAGCTGTATATTCAAATAAAAATCGACCAAGTGTGAGTCGGACTCGCGCACGACCATTATCTTTGAAAACTTTATTTGCATACCCGCGGTCCGTCGCTTTACAAAGCTCTCGGTCTCAATGGAAATTCATATTTTGTCACCTTCACTTGTGGAGTAGGTGCCACGTCTCTATCGCATCACACTAATATTATAAAGGCGAAAGTTTGTATGTGTGTATGAATATGTGTCTGTATGTTTGTTACTCCTTTACGCCGTTACTGAGACAGACTAACACTTCATAACATAAACTAATTTTACTCTAGAAACATGTATAGTTCCTGCGGGCTTTGTGGAAAACCGAAATTCAAGCAAACGAAACTGATAGTACAGAATTAGAATTCTAAATGAAATCTTTTGAATTTTGGTATTAATAGTCTTTTTCCTATTTAATTATATTTTATTTGTATTGTTTGTTTCAAAACAATTGACCTGATTTTGTTGATTTTTGTACAAATTGGTTTGAAGACTGAAAAATTTTATCTGTGTAATTAATGGTATTTCAGCAGCTTTTTTTTAAACATTTCATCAGTTGAGTTTGCAAAACAGTAATTCGATGAGTTCAATTGATCATAAATGAAAACATAAAGAAACATAATATATGTATAATATTATATGAAAAAATTCTTGTAAGGAAGAAAATACTGATACAAATAATAAAGACAAAGTGGAATGAAATGTGTCCGTGACATAAAACTGCTATTACCGAAATAAGGTAGCGGCTGGTTTGCGCCATATTCTCAAAATACAATAAGCCTCTTTTTATAATGTACATACATAAATCCGAATTAAGACCAAAAGAGGGCCCAACGAATGAATAATGTTGGCTAATTTTTAAAGGTCTTAAGTCCTTCGTCCCACTTTATGTGGACATGTTTTTATTTTTCGTTTTTAAAATTTGGGTAATTATGAGTTGGCAAATTTTGCGTGGAAATTTCGTTACATATTTTATGAGGGTTCAATGACTCTGTGGCCTTTTTGTTAGCGTCCGCGGACAGGCGTGTGATGGCACGACATTTTATTACTATGACAGTAATTTTAACGTAGAACGGACCGCTATCTAACCCTCTATTACCATCATCATCGTCCGACTGTTTAAGGTACATTTCTAGGCATAAGTAATACTTAAAATAGTCCATTCTAAGATTATATATCACTTGGTAATACAACTCTTGAATTACGACGTAAAACAGGTGTACACTATACAGTTTTGGTTACAGATAATAACAAGGTATATTTTTACATTTCACGTCTTTAGTTATTGAGGGTACCCGAGCACAAAGTTTCAGTGTAAAAAAGTAAGAGGAGCCGACCGGATCCATCCGGCTCCGAGCAGATCCGCTTCAATAGTCTTTTAAAAGATCTATGTGAAAAAGTCCGTTCACAGAGTTTGGGTTAGAGCGGAGAACATATTTTGATCGCAATTAAAATAGAGCTTCATCGGCCCTTAGATAGGGCCGATGTCCATGTCTCAATTTGAAAGAACAAATGTTAACACAGTTAAAACAAAACTTGGGTTGCATGAAACTCGAGTGCATCCGTCCGGCTCCAAGCGAATCCGCTTCATCAGTGCGTTCTATGTGAAACAGCTTGGTCGGATCCAGTCAGTTAAAATTGTACAATCTGCGCCAATATGTGTGAAAAGAAAATCCGTCCGATACAATTCAAGCCGGTCTGTGTGAACGATCTCTAAAACGTCCGATAAAGGGAAGATAAAACTGTTTGTGCTGTGCAGGTAGTGAGCGACGCTTTGCGAATCAGTGGACGCATTTTTATGAGCTCCTATACAAAGAACACGTAAATCCGTTGTGTTCAATGCGTCAGATTCAGAATTGTGTACGCTAACATAAAGATTTTTTTACAAACTTTACGTTAGTTGATACTTAACTGCCATTATACTTGATGATAAGTAACGATAAAGCCGAAGACGTTGGTTTCTACACATCATCGCATTGGAACACTATCGCGGGGCATCTTTTGCCGATAGGGTAATAACCAGCAGACTGCAGCAGAAGCCTGCACCAGAGCCAATTTATAAATTAGCCTGTGACGGGAATCGTAACCACGAAATCTTTCGAAATCGGGTATTTCATGTTTCTACAACTTTCCTCGAGGCAAGGTTAATTTATTGTAAATGGTGGCTGAAAATATTGCAATATACATTAGCACTTGGGTGCTAATGGTTCTACTTCGATATAATAAAATATATATTTCGGACCTTATCAAAGTTATACATAATAGCAATACAACCATTTATAACATTAATAGCTGGCATTATTTTCGATAAATAGTCCGAGTAATAACAGTGAAACTTCCATGGAAAGAAATCACGCGATCAAAATTACGGAATTGATTCATAGATAAACAATGGAGCACGCTAGTGCTTTTAGACTATGCAATTACTAATCAACCTTAAAAAATATTTGAACTGACTTTGATAAAAGTCAACAGTTACTGTATATGTATATATATCCTATACCTTTAAACGAGCAATTCTTGTATATATATAAATATATATATTTCTATATAATTTGAATCTCGGAAACGGCTCGAACGATTGTTATGAAATTTAGTATACAAGGGGTTTTGGGGGCGATAAATTGATCTAGCTAGGATTCATAAATGTCGTATTTACCAAAAAAAAAAACTATTACAGTAAACTCCTGCTGCCATCTATTGGTAAGTAGCTGTAATACTACCGAGCAAAGCTCGGTCACTCAACTAGTGGACTTAAAGCTGGTCACTATATGGAAACTATAAAGATTACCTTTAAGATATTGTCTTCAGTCTATTAAGAAAATGAAGTTCACATTGGGTTTAAAAATAATTGGTTGTGAAAAAACCACCAACATTATATTTCCATTTACTAATTCTTTTTGACTTTTAGAATTACTTATTTATATACACAAGATCGTAATTCTCTCAAAACTCTTAACATAGCTGATAAGAGTGAAAGGAAGAAAAAGACGTGGTACCTACGCTGATTCCACATGACGTGGGAAAAGAGCGAAATGAAGTCGGTTAAAATCGCAGAAAATGGAAAGACTCTTTTTGGAGAGTCCAGTACGGTCAAATACGCCCCATTAAGGAGTAATTGCGAAGCATAATTGTGTTTCGGTTTGAATTGTAGGCGGCAATATAACTGTGCATAATCAGACGTGCTGATGTCTCATGATGACGAGCACATTTCAGCATTTCAGTGTAAACGATATCATTGTGATGTGTTATCCTACATATCTCCGCATGTGACATGGTCAGGGTTTTTTTTATTTATTAAAAATAGGCTTGCGCTTGACGACAATCATGCCTGATGGAAAGCAATGATGAGGTCTAGGTTGGAGCGCGCTTGCCTAGAAAAAAAAAGTTGTTGCTTGTTTTTTAATATAAGGGATCTCAAAAGCAAATTAGAGCGCCAGAATTTAATATGTGTATAGTAACAAATAACCTACGAGCAAACAATTCCAATATCCTTCAGCAGCATAGTTTAAAACAGCCTGGGTATAACTCGGGAAATTTTCAAATTATTGCCGGATGTTTACGCTCAGCGGAAATGATGTGCTCAATTGACAACAGTCCTACGGAGACAATGTCTCGCGACGTAATTTCCGGTGCAAGAACGGATGGAACTTACGAAAGATTCTCGTGACGGAGATAAAATGATGAATGAATAAAACTTTATATATACGTGTACTACCTTAAGAGCTTAATTTAAAACACCTGTTATTCTCTCAATTGCTGTTTAAATTCGTTCTTTATGTTTATAAATAACTAGATGACCCAGCAAACGTTAATTTGCCATTAGGGTAAAAAAAAATAGCTTACGACCTACTCTCAGAAATACCGAACGTACACAGAAATTTTCATAACAATCGGTCGAGCCGTTTCGGAGGAGTTAGGTAACAATAATTGGCATGAGAGTTTTATATACCTATAGAGAAACATATTGATTTTCGGAATATCTGTAAATTTCCCACAAATCATGAAATCGGCTTTGTAAATATAGCTTAGTGTGGCAAATAAGGCAAATTTATGCGAAAAAGTATATTTATTTTTCCATACATTATGAAAAAAAAAATATTTCTATTTAATATTTTTACAGGGTGATTCTTTATTAAATACACTTCTGTACCCTTCAAAAAATTACAATTTTTCGTTACACGTTGTATTTCTTATCCAAATTTCTTATCCAATTTTCTTATCCAAATTTCTTTTTGGTATAATTATATCTTTATAGGTTCGGCTAAAACGTTACGAGATGCCATGATGATTCCGAAAATGGTGTATTATTATAATTATGCATGTAGGTCTGAAAACGGATTCAGTTGGAACGGACGCTTCATCATTTCAGTCATCTGATATTCGATGTCGAAAACCACAACCACGCCATTACCACAGTTGAAACCAATTTTATACAACCGATGCAATTGAAACTTTTGTTTTAAATAAATAATTAATGAAATAAACGCGATAATTTTTATTATTTACTAGCTGATACTCGTGGCTCCGGACACATAAATTTCGTTTTTCCACAAGTCCCATAACCGGTGGGAAGCCACAGAGCAAGGAATGACTTTATATGGGAAGCAGTATGTCACCGGGTCTTCAACTATGTCTGTACCTTAAAAGGTTATAGGGATTCAATGAGATTTTTTATAAATTTTGGAGAGAAACGATTCCTTCATATAATATTATTTTTGCGTAAAAATATAAACAGTCCGAGTTACACACTCTGGTATTAACTTCGATTGTGAAGAAATAATTTCTAGAGCTGATTCTGTATCATTCAGTTTGCTAGTTAGCAACCCTCACTGGGTTGTCAACTAACAAAACGGAGGCAAACATCTTATTTTTGCATTCTTTTTGCACTAGCTACCAACCTAGGTTGTATGGTATATTGTCAACATATTACCATGGCAGTTGCTAACTTGTGCAAAAAGAATACAAAAATAGGATTTTTGCCTCCATTTTCTTAGTTAATAAACCAGTGATGGTAAGTAGCTGACTAACTACTGTTTAGTGTACTTTTGCGATGAACTTTCTGATGTTATTAATAGATATTTCAATCCACGAAGGCGCGTCCCACTCTTTAAAAATCGCTTATGTTTCATTAGTTTCGTACGGAGTTTGACAAAGTGGAGCGCGTCATCGTGGATTGAAATACCTATATGCAACTACGAGTACAATTACATTATACCTATACGCTGCTATAGTGATTACTGATTATGTTAAATATTTGAATGAGCTCCGAAATTGCACAGCCATAACGTATAGGTAACAAAGTCGTCAATACATATATACCGCGGTGTTAACAACATATTGGGAGCCCAGTGATATAATATCTATGTAAATGGCATTCCACACATACAAGCACGTACCGCCATAACGGGTGATTAATGCAAATGACATCGCGACATTTTGAAACGAATGCGATTATAATACCTACCGCTGTAATTAATGTTTAGACGTAGGACGAGAGATTTATGACGTTCCTACTTCGTGCATGTATTATGTTTTTTTCGCTTCACATGCTTGTGAAGTTGTTGTTTATGGTATGCGTATGTTGCATAAACCTGCATGTTATACTCTAGGATCTCAAGTCAGTAAAAATTAGGTGATTTTTTGAGAAGTCTGAAATTTTGTAATTTTCTTTTAATTATAAGAAAGAGAAGATACTTTTTTTATTTGGGTTTTCTAAATACATGTCATTTATAATAATAAACGTGTTTTATTTAAAAATCATACGATTATATTTCAGAATATTTCAATTTAAAATGGGCTACAAGTGTAGCCCGCGCGAGCACTAATGTACGTTTTAGAGGCGCGTGTACTGTAGTGTTAACTGTTATAAATCTACCTTTTTTCCTCTCTGTCTCACTTTGATTGCCAAGGATGTCATTTTGTCCTCTACAACATTATAATGTTGCTTGACAATTAGATAATTTTATAAAAAGGAATTTTTGAGTATTAGTACATTCCTAGAGCTTTAAGCCAATCAAATGGACGAAGCAGCATTATTGAGCTAGTCCAGTAATTTACTAGGCTTAGAAGTTTACAAGTACCTTCACTCTGAAAGGACTCCTGTGTACTTTGGTTTCTTAGTTATACTCGTGCTTACTTTTTAAACACAGGTACACTACTTTTAACTTTGTAAATCTAATTTTAAAATTTGAATGTCGCTCCAGTGGTTCCTTCATTGCTGAAGACCGTGATCCTGGGGTTATAACCTGGGGTTCTATCGGACGCCAGTCTTGCAATTGTGAAAAAATGTTGAATGTACTAGTAGGTATATAGCTATTGGATATCCTCAGATTTGTATTGTCTCTTGATGTATCCATGTCATTTCTGCCCGCGCGTGTATCGTTCGTTACACACGCGACATACGTCCCCCGAGCTCCAATATTCATCTGTAACCGAAAAGCGTTTTTTTTTTAACTATATAGGCCAGCGTTTGACTGTGATCACACCTGATGGAAAGTGATGATACAGTCTAAGGTGGAATGCGCTTGCCTAGGAGGTGCCTATTCACTCTTGATCTGAAGGCGCCAGGTTGTAAGTGGCAGAAAAGACAGTGCCTGGGAAAGTATTCCAGACGTTTGCAGTGCGTATAAAGAACGAGGAATCAATCCGCTTCGTACGCGTCTTTGGTACGTCGACTATGTATGGGTGTAAGCCTTTTCGATGCCTTGCTGTTTTATGGTAAAAGGAGACGGAGGAACCAAATTAAATAGTTCCTGAGCAAACTCCAAAATATATTAATATCTATAATAACTCCAAAATATATTATATACTCCAAAATATATTCTATAGAATATATTTTGGAGACAGGCAACCTTACGACGATGTTCGAGGCTTTGGAGTTTTTTTGTGGACTAGTGCCGGGTTGCCGACGGGTCTTCTAGCACGGCGATCCACCGAATCCAAAGCAACAAGCGCTATATAATATTATCTTCACGAATAAATGCTGTACATTACAATCAGCTACAGTTGCATTTACCGTCTTTAAAATCTAAAGCAATGCTAAATCACTGAGGTCCATACATAATCTTAGCTATCATATCTTAGCTTTTCTTCTTATACTCTATCATCTTAGCTACCATATCTTCTTAGCTACTCTTTTAATACTTGGGAAGACCTGTGGCTAGAAGTGGACTGTGAAAATAAGTATGTTTGAAAATATTCTAAATATCAAATTATTCCACCCGATATTAAAATATCTAACCATTATTTATAGTGTATCAAAATTATCGCTATCAATGGGACTAGTTGCTTTATAGCTCAGCCATAGAGTACCCAGCCGCGATAGCTGGCACGACACGGGTTCAAGTCCCGTTGGCAGCGATAATTTTGATACACTATAAATAAATAAATAAATACCAGGACATTACACACATCGCAATCTAGTCCCAAACTAAACGATAGCTTGTGTTATGGGTAATAGATAACTGACAACTATAAATATGCATTCTTACTAATATACATAAATATAATATACTAGCTGACCGGGGAAACTTCGTTTTGCCGTTTAGGGCCATCAAATATAGATAACAACCCGCTCCTGGACCCAGAGATCATACCCTGAAAGTTTCATAACGATCGGTCCAGCCGTCTCGGAGGAGTTTGGTTACAAAGAAAATCAAGAGAATTTTATATTTAGAAGATTGAAAGACACCCAGACACTGGAAAACATCCATGCTCATCACACAAACAATTACCAGTAGTGGGAATTGAACCCACGACCTCCAATGCAGACGGCAGGTTCGCTACCGCTACGCCATTTGGTCGTCTATAAATAAATAATTTATAAAAAAAGTGTGTGAAACACTAAAAAAAAATATTAATTAAATTACTATAACGTAAAAGTAAACACTTAAAGATAGCACTAAGAGTATGGTATCTTCAGTTTTATGTTATTAAATTGATGAAATTGTATTAAATTTTATGTACCTTAGAATCGTTAAGCCCGCTTAATTTGCATGAAGAATCCCAATAACGTACAAAATGGTGACTGTACGTTATAAATGTACAGGGGGAGCAGGGGTTTGAGTACAGCACGCTGGATGGCATTTTGAATGAATAATTGCGGGCCAGATTTGACGTGAGGTATTTTTATTGCCTTCCGCCGTGAACATTATTCGAATATTATCCGTTATTGAACATATAATTTATTATAAAGATAAAATATCTAAACTTTGAATATTTTACACTGCTACTTAAACGTTAATAAAAATTCTTTCCAAAAAACCGAATTCAAATGCCACTACAGAGCGTGAAATAATTTTGATGTAGGTACACCAATTCGAAGTCGGAAGATGTATGGTACAATCATAGTCCTTCACAATACCTACTCGATGTGCTTAGAAACGACGATATTATAGGCAATCGTTTTCAACGTAGGCAACTTCTGTGAGAAAGACACCGAAAAATAAGCAATAAGGCTTTCCAAACATTTTTTGCATTTTTTATTTGTTATTTTAAAACTACACCATCAATAGTGTCGTATGTCTAACGACTTTTATCCTTCTTTTATCACAAACACAAATTATACAAATAAATCAAGTAAGATCAAATAATTATAGTTTTAAATAAAAGGTAAAAAGATTTTTATCGTAAATAGATTTCTAATTCCTTTTACACACTAATCAATGTGGGTACTTGTATCTAAAAAAAACTATTTACTTGTATGATCATAAGACTTGTATTGTTCTTCATGTTCCATCCATAGATAAATGTGGATAAATAGAAAGAGGAAAAGTTTCACTTACAAACGGAATACGTGGAGAGGCTCTCACACTTAAGTACTAACCAGAGATTTCAAGTAGTGCCTAAGATCATTAAGCCCGTCTAATTGCTTTGCTCTTGAGAAATGTGGGGCTTTAAGTAATACGAACAAACCGAGTACTCTAATATAGAACGTTCTTACGTTTCTTAAAATTTAATACACTTAATTAATTAATTAATAAATTATTGATAACATTGTAATGTTATTTCAATCTCTTTGTTTACGCGAGCGTAGCTGGCTCGAGTGCCGAGTCTATTGGGTTGTATTGAATCGTGTTCTCCCTCTCTAACCCGCGGAAGCGCTCATTTGCGCGTCTTGCTCGCACTTCGGTTACGGCGGGTTTTTTGTATCGAATCGTGCGCTCCCGCTCCAACTCGCGGAAACGCCAATCTTCCTATCCCGCTCGCGCATCGGTCGACGAGAATTTTTTATGCCTGCAATGACGCGGCAATCGGGGCGCGCACAGTACCGAATCGGAGTCAGCTAGCAACAGCCTTGCGTGCGGCTGGGTTTTTTGCGGCGCCCTTTTGCCCCGGCGGTTTGTACCCCAAGAAACGTACGTCTTGGGACCGCGACAGTTTTATGTGGGGGCGCGACCTTTTGTGCGTATTCGTGAACTCATCTTGTGGAGCTAGTCTGCTGTCGACCGACAACTAAGCGGTTCCCCGCGCGTGGCTGACGTAATTTTGATCACGTGTCGTCTTTGAAACGCGTAGTCGCGAGACGTAAATTGCTGCGTTTGAGTAGCCACGTTTATATTTGCGCGGGTGTGTGGTCATGGAATGTTTGCGCAACGGGACGTCCGTTTTTTGAGGCGCCTGAGTTGTTTTTCGCGCTGCGGTTTTGTTTTCCCCGGACCTGATTGTTTGGGGACCGCTTCGACTTGCGCTGTGATATCGCTGGGTTTTTTGGACATTGCACGCGTGTTTGGGACATTGACTAGTTGTTGTGCCGGCCTTTGTGAGTTCGCTACGCTCGCCGGATCTACCTAGTAACACGCGTGCCCAGCTGCGTTTAGCGGCGATAAAGTTCGCGGTAGTTAAGTAATTGTGGACCGCGCTGTCATTGACCGCTGACCTTGTGTGTCGTGAACCACGTACTTTATTTTATTCGCTTGAGTGTTTGTGGGAGTTGAAGCCAGCCTGAACGTTCGACATATTTGACCGTCGCGTTCATTGTTGCGGGTTGCGACCCACTGTGCTGCTGCATTGAGCACTCCACTCATCGGAGGCGAACGAACGATTGGAGCTGTGTTCGTGTTTGACGTGTCTGGGAGCTGATTGGTGCAGAGGACCTACGGTTGCAAGCCCCACACACACACCTACACACCCCTTTACGCTTTCACGTCACATACTGTCCCACATCCACTACAGGGGGCGTCGCATCGAGTATCGTCGCATGCATCAACCAGGTTAGTGGCCTTCTATTTTCCTTGTCTATGTCGAAGGCTGTCGCTGCCCGAGTTGACGATTGCCGTAGTAGTGCTAGTAAAAGCCGCCTGTTATTCCACTGATCGGCTAGTGAGACTCGGATATTACTATCCGACTCGGATTGGATACCGTCATCCGTACTGATCACTGTAGTCTCACTAGTCGGTCCCCCCTCGACCTGTCCGGGCTCGTTCCTCTATGGGCCCGGGAACTCAGCCCTCGTCTGGACAGGCAAGGGGCCGTAACACTTGGTAGCAGAGCGTGGTTTCGCGCCTTTTGGTTAAGCGGCTTTTACACGTTCGGCGCGTCGATATCGATATTTGTTGCGCGTATTTAATTCGTCGCGTATCTCTGTCGGTCACACGTTTGTAGGCGCGGTACGCCACGTGTCGGACCGATACGCCGCGTTAACGGCCACAGGTTATTGTACCGCTACACCACGCGTTTTTGTAGCAACGCCGCGTTTATTTACCGCGTGCCGCGCGTTTGTTAACCGCGACCTTGATTAGCGTTCTGCACGTGTTGGTGTTTGCATCTGTGCTTGTTCTACTTCCTTGTTGTTTTATTTTTTAGTTTCGTGCTTCCTTGTAATTATTCTCGCGCAGTCTCGCCATGCCTTCGCATAAGCCTCCGGTGCGCCGTATGCAGGATGAGCTGCGGTGGGCAGCTAGCGCGCATGCGCTTATTACTCGTCCAGACAGGACGGCTAGCTTGCTCCACCGCCTTGAGCAGCTCCCAGCCAGACGAGCCCATTTTGAAGAGGCCTATTCGGAATTCCTTGCTACAGTGGAGGACGACGAGGCGCGAGAATCGGCCCAGAAGGACTACGAGCAGTTCTTCGAGTTCACAGACGATGTGCTCGAGGCTGGGGCCAAAATGAATCGTGAGGCTCGAAAGAGCATTCTGTGCGAGTCGCCTCGCCCGCAGCAGCAGCCCGCCCTATTGGGTCGGCTGCCTACTTTGGACCTTCCACACTTTGGTGGGCGGCTTCAAGACTGGATGGGGTTCATCTCCATCTTCGACAGTCTAGTCCATACCCGCCGCGACCTATCCCCAGGCCAAAAAATGGCCTATTTGCGGACCTCCCTTCAAGGGGAGGCACTGGGGGTAGTCTGCCATTTGAAGTTGTCTGACGCCAGCTACTCCACGGCCAGAGAACTCCTCGAGAGGCGCTACGCCAATGTGCGCCGCCTTGCTGACGCGCACATGATGGAGTTAATATCCCTCCCGGTTTTGAAAGACCTAGCACGTCTCCGGGAGGTGATCATTGACCCAGTCGTGGTTGCTTGCAACGCCCTTCGACAACTTGACTTACCGGTGGATCAGTGGTCCTTCGGGCTTCTTCACCTGGTTCTGTCCCGCCTGCCTCTCGATCTGCGGATCCGATTTGAAGAGAGGTACGGCGGGGACGGGGCTAATTATATACCCCCGTTCAGTGACCTCTTAAAGTTCCTTGAGGAACAGAGCCGCCAGGTGGAGAATGCCGTGGCCTCGGGAACACCGGCAAAGGAGCCGGCGCGACCGACGCCACCTTCTAAACCCACGACTTCCACCAGGGGTTCCAAGCAGCCAGAATTAGCGCAGGAGACTGGACGCCGCCCAATTCTAAACTTTAGTGGTCTTGCTGCGACCGAGGTGACCCCCTGTCACTATTGCCGTGCTTCCACGCACACGACGACTGACTGCCCTAAATTCTTGGAGAGACCGCCCAAGTCCCGTAGGGCCATCGCTAGGGAGCGCCGTTGGTGCTACTCTTGCTTAGGTCGGCACTTACAACGAAATTGCCAGCACCAACGGCCTTGTCCCCATTGTCAGGGCGACCACCTTCCTATTCTTTGCCTCGACCGCAATGGCGTCGGTAGGCAGGAGGTGGTTGAGCGGACACCCGGCAGGAGTGGAGTCTCCTCACCGGTCACAGGCCCAGCCGATAGAAGGCGTGGTGACACTGTTAGTGCGGCCCCTGGTTTTGATAGGGCTTCACCCCCCCCTCGGGCGGGGGTGCAGCCCTCCAGGGGCGGGGGCGTTCCGCCCTCTGTCAACCCTGAGGGAGGTTTTGCCGTCGCTCAGCCTGATCCAAGGAGGTACTCCCCTCCTCTGGCTGAATACCCCAGGCTGCAGCGACACCTTCCTCGATGGCCTGGACACCCCCTTCCGCACTACGCCGCCCCGCGGCTGTCGTACATGGCCAGACCCCCTCAGACCGGGAGAGACGCTTGGGTGTACCCTGGGGGCACCACACCTCTTGGTGTGATAGAAGTTCCCCAAGAAGGCCCTTACGAGCGCCCAAGGCTAGAGGAGTTGCCCGAAAGGGGCAACTCCCGTTGACTTGCTGCTGCCTTGGCTCCCACCACCGCCACCTCACCTGACAATTTGAACGACCATAAGCCGGTCTGCCAGACTGTACTTTTACCAACGGCTTTGGTCAGGGTGTACAACCCGAAGGGTGAGTGGCTTATGGTACGCGCGCTGCTAGATCTCGGATCACAGCGCTGGATTGCGTCGTTGTGGTGGGTGAGCGCTTCGGGGCAAGTCTCATTGCACCTTGTCCTAGCTAAGTGCAAGGTTGCATCTATCAGGTCTCGTCTAACAATTCCTAAGTTGCACTTGTGGAGCCGAACTATTGACCCGGTTACTAAACCACGTCCACGCTTCTTGGAAGTCTCTGGTAAACATGGTGGACGTTTTTGCGTGGTCGGACAGTGAGATTGTCCTGTGTTGGCTCCGGACTTCGGTCCATAATCTTGGCATTTTTAAATACTCATGCGGGTTGCAATACCCTCTCAGCCATTTTGCAGCGTGAGTTTGGATTTTGGCAGGCCGACGAACCATTCGAAGCGTGATCTTCAACTGTATTGCTTGCTATCGTTTGGAGGCATCCATTGCACAGCTTGTGATGGGTGACCTGTCTGCGGACCGCGTAAAGGCTGCTCGACCTTTCGCTGGTGTTGGAACCAATTTGCCGGTCCTTTCTTAGTGAAGAGCTCTAACCTTAAGAATGCTCGGTCTTTTGAGGCCTACTTGTGCGTCCTTGGTTGCCTTGCAACCAAGGCAGTCCACTTGGGACTTGTCAGTGCCCTCAGCACGGAGGCGTTCGTGGCCACTCTGGGCCGCCTCGTGAGCCGTCGCGGCCTACCCGATTTGGTTCGGACAGACTGCTGGACTAATTATAAGGGAACCAATCGTTATTTGAAGGAGGTCGTCGACTTACTTGTTGAGAGCAAGCACTGTGTAGGCACCGCCATGTCTAGAATGGGAGATCTTGTTATGCTTAAAGAATCTAATCTACTCCCACTAGTTTGCGTCGTGGACGCATTGTTAAACTGTTATTGGATGGCGTTCCCCGGGTGGCCGAGGTATTTGTAGGGGACTCAGTATTGCAACGTGCCGTGGTCACGTTGTCCCAACGGCCTATTGATTAGCGAATCTACATCCTTAGATTCGGAGCGGGGGATTGTTTACGCGAGCGTAGCTGGCTCGAGTGCCGAGTCTATTGTGTTGTATTGAATCGTGTTCTCCCTCTCTAACCCGCGGAAGCGCTCATTTGCGCGTCTTGCTCGCACTTCGGTTACGGCGGGTTTTTTGTATCGAATCGTGCGCTCCCGCTCCAACTCGCGGAAACGCCAATCTTCCTATCCCGCTCGCGCATCGGTCGACGAGAATTTTTTATGCCTGCAATGACGCGGCAATCGGGGCGCGCACAGTACCGAATCGGAGTCAGCTAGCAACAGCCTTGCGTGCGGCTGGGTTTTTTGCGGCGCCCTTTTGCCCCGGCGGTTTGTACCCCAAGAAACGTACGTCTTGGGACCGCGACAGTTTTATGTGGGGGCGCGACCTTTTGTGCGTATTCGTGAACTCATCTTGTGGAGCTAGTCTGCTGTCGACCGACAACTAAGCGGTTCCCCGCGCGTGGCTGACGTAATTTTGATCACGTGTCGTCTTTGAAACGCGTAGTCGCGAGACGTAAATTGCTGCGTTTGAGTAGCCACGTTTATATTTGCGCGGGTGTGTGGTCATGGAATGTTTGCGCAACGGGACGTCCGTTTTTTGAGGCGCCTGAGTTGTTTTTCGCGCTGCGGTTTTGTTTTCCCCGGACCTGATTGTTTGGGGACCGCTTCGACTTGCGCTGTGATATCGCTGGGTTTTTTGGACATTGCACGCGTGTTTGGGACATTGACTAGTTGTTGTGCCGGCCTTTGTGAGTTCGCTACGCTCGCCGGATCTACCTAGTAACACGCGTGCCCAGCTGCGTTTAGCGGCGATAAAGTTCGCGGTAGTTAAGTAATTGTGGACCGCGCTGTCATTGACCGCTGACCTTGTGTGTCGTGAACCACGTACTTTATTTTATTCGCTTGAGTGTTTGTGGGAGTTGAAGCCAGCCTGAACGTTCGACATATTTGACCGTCGCGTTCATTGTTGCGGGTTGCGACCCACTGTGCTGCTGCATTGAGCACTCCACTCATCGGAGGCGAACGAACGATTGGAGCTGTGTTCGTGTTTGACGTGTCTGGGAGCTGATTGGTGCAGAGGACCTACGGTTGCAAGCCCCACACACACACCTACACACCCCTTTACGCTTTCACGTCACATACTGTCCCACATCCACTACAGGGGGCGTCGCATCGAGTATCGTCGCATGCATCAACCAGGTTAGTGGCCTTCTATTTTCCTTGTCTATGTCGAAGGCTGTCGCTGCCCGAGTTGACGATTGCCGTAGTAGTGCTAGTAAAAGCCGCCTGTTATTCCACTGATCGGCTAGTGAGACTCGGATATTACTATCCGACTCGGATTGGATACCGTCATCCGTACTGATCACTGTAGTCTCACTAGTCGGTCCCCCCTCGACCTGTCCGGGCTCGTTCCTCTATGGGCCCGGGAACTCAGCCCTCGTCTGGACAGGCAAGGGGCCGTAACACTCTTGATGCTCAAATAAATTGTTCTGGTAAATTTTATACAAGTAGGTACGGCTGACTAAATTGCCTTGGCATTAGCTTCTACTTTCTACAGTGGACACGTAGCGACGCGGTTTTAATAATCATAACGCGGTGTTTAAAATAAAATATAGTCCTTGCACGAGAGCTTCCACAGTATTATTGTAGAAGTAGCTGGCTGAGAAAACATTGTTTTGTCATTTTTTGTTATGAAAAATAGCTTACGACCTATTCTCAGAAGTACTAAACGTAGACCAAAAAAATGGATTGGTTGAGCCGTTTCGGAGGAGTTATTTACAAACATTGTGATACTTGAATTTTATATATTAAGATAGATATATACACAGTTACAAAACGATAATATTAATTCTTAGTTGTAAACACAGATCGTGGATATAAAATAAAAAAACTTGTATGATATATATACGACAACACCCAGAAAATTACGAAGTCCTACAGAACGTAGGAAATTGAACATATTTCAATTCCATTACTTCGAAAGATCGGAAGTATGATTAAAATGACAAAGGTTCGACAGGGACTCGCGTCCTAATCGTGCACGAGCGAATATAGACTCCAAATATTGTTGATATTAATACCATTTCGCATTAGTTCACTGTGCGTGTAAGTTTACAACTTTATTAATGTTAGTCCCGCTTTGCGAGAACATAACGTGTAACTTAAACTTCCTAATTCCCATAAATGGCTGAGTGTTTAATGTTATTCTACGGAAGATCGCCGATCTTCCACAGAAAAGTAGTTAGTCCATTGGTTCAGAGCTCTGCATCTCCTTACGGGGTCAGGGATTCGAATCCTTGCCACGCACTTCTGATACTTCGAGCTATGTGCATTTTAACTAGTGAATAGCGAAGTGGATTGTGGCCAAACCATTTCATTCTGAGAAGAGACCCATACCCAGCTGTGGAACATAAAAACAGAATGGTAGAGAGTTCTCCACAATGTTCTCAAAGGTACTCTAAGCCCACTAACTCGAGCACTTGACCAGCATTGTAGATTGTGGCCAAACCCTCTCATTCTGAGAAGAGACCCGTACCCAGCTGTGGAACATAAAAAACAGAATGGTAGAGAGTTCTCCACAATGTTCTCAAAGGTACGCGAAGCCCACCAACTCGGGGACTTGGCCAACGTAGTGGATTATGGCCAAACCCTCTCATTCTGAGAATAAGCCCACACCCAGTTATGGAACATAAAAACCTGCATGCTAGAGAGCTCTCTAAAATGTTCTTAAAGGTACGCGAAGCCACCAACTCGAGCACTTGACCAGCATTGTAGATTGTGGCCAAACCCTCTCATTCTGAGAAGGGACCAGTATTTCCGAACCTGGCGGTAGAGTTTTCGTTTTTCATAAGAGCCTATTATTTAGGCCTATGTGAAAATGAAAATAAATATTTTACAATTTCATTTTTTTTTTCATTTTCATATCCAGCTGTGGAACATAAAAACCTGTATGCTAGAGAGCTCTCTACAATATTGTTAAGGTACGCTAAGCCCACTAACTCGGGAACTAGGCCAACGTAGTGGATTGTGGCCAAACCCTCTCATTCTGAGAAGAGACCCGTACCCAGCTGTGGAACATAAAAAACAGAATGGTAGAGAGTTCTCCACAATGTTCTCAAAGGTACGCGAAGCCCACCAACTCTGGAACTAGGCCAACGTAGTGGATTGTGGCCAAACCCTCTCATTCTGAGAAAAAGCCCACACCCAGCTATGGAACATAAAAACCTGCATGCTAGAGAGCTCTCTACAATGTTCTCAAAGGCACGCGAAGCCACCAACTCGAGCACTTGACCAGCATTGTGGATTGTGGCCAAATCCTCTCATTCTGAGAAAAGACCAGTATTTCCGAACCTGGCGGTAGAGTTTTCGCTTTTCATAAGAGCCTATTATTTAGGCCTATGTGAAAATAAATATTTTACAATTTCTTTTTTTTTTTCATTTTCATATCCAGCTGTGGAACACAAAAACCTGTATGCTAGAGAGCTCTCTACAATGTTCCAAAGGTACGCTTAGCCCACTAACTCGAGCACTTGACAAGCATTGTAGATTGTGGCCACCCATCTCATTCTGAAAAGAGACCCGTACCCAGCTGTGGAACATAAAAAACAGAATGGTAGAGAGTTCTCCACAATGTTCTCAAAGGTACGCGAAGCCCACCAACTCGAACACTTGACCAGCATTGTGGATTGTGGTCAAGCCCTTTAATTCTGAGAAGAGACCCGTACCCAGGGTCATAAAAGGTTGATACTTAAGTTTTCAAATGTAGTCGCCACGTCGCTCAGATCTCCTTGACTCCTTGACTTGAGTGCTTTTCAATTAATCAAGTAACAGCAATGAAATTAACTTAATAAAAAAAAACCATGATGTGATTCGGGTCACGATAACAATCTTCCACGTATTCAAAAATAAAATATATGACGCGGGTTTGATTTAGAATTAAATACCTACATGAAAAGCATCTATAGGTACGATTTTATTGATGCTTTGACACACGTAGGCATAGCTTTATATAAATAAAAAACTGGACACACACACATCGGAATACGTAATAGGTCGTCGCTGTAGATTATTTTGCAGCGTTTTGGTTGTTCATTCACCTAAATAAGTTTTGGTACGTTTTCTTCTCAGTTATTTTCCATCGTAAAATCCGAGCTTGCTTCCTGTTATATATTTTGTTATTTTCTAATCTTTACCAATACCTGATTTTCGGACGAATGAGTTTTCATAAAGAAAAGTGCTAACTTATCTCACCTTTCGTCGAGCTTTGAAATGTTTTATTGGACCAATAATAATATTTATTGGTCTTATAAATGTTTTATCGGTTTTATTTATAAATAGATTGGAATGAATAACGTAAAAACCTCTAGCTTAACGTATGTTTTGCTTCGACGCAGAATCGTCATCACGAGATGCTGATTCCACAAAGTGTATTTGTAATAAAAATTGACAAAATGAGTGTCTTTATATTATAAACAAATAAATTAAGATTTAATCTTAATTCATTTGTATATAATATAATGATTATTTTACCTAATATACATAAATGAGTGTCTTAACATGTATAATTACTCGTATAAGTTGTCGAGTAAATAACTACTGATGGTTTTGTGTTGTCGGGAATACCCCAACGGATATTTATTCTAAAAATAACGGTGTATATCTATAAAAACAATATTGTGCTTCATTGGACCTCAGTTTATCGAATTATACTTTCGCTGCATTGAAAATTGAAAACACATTATGTTTCATAATACCTATATCCTCGAAGTTATGAATACTAAATACATTTTTGCATAAGCTGATACTGGGGATGGATTGCTATTGTTATGGTTATTTCATTATTAACCTGCTTCATGCAAAATAGTAGTTTATGTAACGGTTACATAATGGGGGGTATTAAAATACGAGTGTGAGTTTAAAAAACGAGCCGCAGGCGAGTTTTTTAATAGTATCACACGAGTGTTTTAATACCTAATTATGTAGAGTTTCATACACTACTTTATCTACGCTCATATTATTATCATAAATCCAAATCATAAAATCTTGCTAACTTTTGTCGTAAATCATTGCAACTACTAAGATGTCAGGTGGAGTGAAATTTTCTTTAGTAGGTTTCACTACTAGACATTTTTCAGCGCAAAGTTTTGACTAAGTAACAAAAAAATTGGTTGTCTGTAAAGTCGGTTTACGGACGATAGATTTACGAGATAACGTCATAATCGTAATCGTTATCGTAATCGTTATCGTAATCGTAATCGTAGTCGTAATCGTAATCATAATCATAATCACAGGCCCAGGTGGAACGTTACGCGGAACGTTAGACATTGTGTTGTTGTCTATGGTCAATCATGGCCCATCTATACTCTCGGCAATGACTACCAACTATATGTTGTCTGTGGATTCACTTTAAAAAATATTACATAAAAAATATTACCTACCCCAGATAATAATTGTAACCGCTAACCGTTGTATTGCCGATAGCGGTACTGTAATCAACTCCTTCAAAACCCCAGATACAAATACAGGAGTCCAGAGCCGTGTATCGTTATGGATTTTATACAACTTTCTTTAAATATTTCCATAGTAGAGCGATGTTATTATGAATAACTTTTTAATAATTATAGAAGTCTGTGAATAAAGTAGGTAATTATTTGACACATTTCGATTTTATAATTCGAACTTTAAGCAATGAGCGTAGATAAATCATGTTTATGAAACGTTTGGCATATTAGGTACTTTTGAGCAGTGATAGACCAGAGATTAAGAGATCTGACTCCTCATTGGAAGCCGGGGTTTTCAATTCAAAAGGCACGTAGGTACTCTGAGACTTTGGTGTTAAAAAAATTCAAATCTATTTTTTGATTCCCTAAACTTCTATCACTTGTTAATTAAACTTCTTCTTTTTAACTTTTACCTATATCTATACTTGTGAAAAAAATAGCATTAAGATAATTAGATATTAGACTAGTCAGTAAGAATTAGGTGTAAGTTTTCCTTTGAAAATAAAAGAACCCCATAACCTTGTGATTTTTTTATACACTACAAATACTTGGCTGCTATCTCATCTGATGGTAAGTGACGATATCGCCGAAGATCATTGCGTACTAACTTGGTAGGAGTAAGTAACCCCCTAACGGTTTCAACTCAGTATCGCGCCGGAATGCTAAAAGCTCTATGACTCCGGACTTGTATGTTTTAAATAATGTTGTATTATTGTTTTATTATTGTAAATAGAGGCCCATGGCCTGCGGTGGACCGTAAGAAGTCATCTTCACATTTGAGTAAAAATGGAGGTTTCTATTTAAAAAACCTTTTTTAACTGTGAAATAAACCTATCCAACCTGTTAGGTACGTAAGAATATTTTACACATTTAAAGCTGCTTAATTATTCTGTTTTAGCACTTAGCCTGGGACGTATTTCAAAGCTAATGTCCCAGCGGTATATTGGCTATATTGCCTTAATATACGAGCAAAGGCATTATCGTTTATCCAATGACAATAGAAATAGGAAGATGGCGCGTGTATGTACTCGAATCTATTAATTTATTAACATTGTTTTGGCTCCAATTATACGTAGATTTGTCTGATATATTGCGCCAAAAAATCATACTAATACTATAAAGACGAGGCGTTTGTAAGTAAGTGAGTGTGTGTGTGTGCGTGTGGTGTGTGTGTGTGTGTGCATACAAACACATACACACACACATGTGTGTGTTGTGTTTGTTTGTCCTTCACGCCGCAACTACTGAACCGACCATGAAGATTGAATACCCTGGATTAAAACATAGTCTTTTTTTAACCCACCGTTCTCGCGGAATTGAGACATGGTGTTTCAAGAAAAAGAAATATCAATAACCTAAATATTAATAAGTACGAATATTATAATAACGACCATATAGTCGTTATCGAAACGCCCTTAATAACTTTTGATTACAGCGCGGGTAGGTCCATAAATCAAATCTCGTTACCTGTGCGATACCGAATCTGATATAATGATCTTCATTATAGTACCAAAATAAACAGAAAACGTGAATTGACGAGCAGACGAGGGCGAGATAACGATGCTCGGAATGATTAATGTGTATAAGTGACCCCTGGTCCCGCCTCATCGCATCACATCTACAGTGTTTTTAAGATAGTAGGTATAATTATTATCACACACTTTCATAACCTTCCGCCGTCCGATGAAACCGTCCTCAACATTTTAAATCCTTTCAGGCATTAAAAGTCTTTTCATGGGCGCTCTTTGTTGGAGGTGTCTTTGCACACAAAGCATACAAAATGTATAAGATAATCCATATGAGAATCAAAGTTCCCGTTTGTATAAGATGCTCATAATGAACCACGAAAGACCACTTAAATCTGTGCGGGTACTGACAATTTACTGAACCGAAATTTCAAGCCTAAAGATATTTCACACCACCACGTGAGCATCGAAATACTAACCACAATACCTACAAGTCAGTTAAAATTTCTTTTAAACGAAAAATACTTAGTAAAAGCTTTTCTCGCAAAAAGTTACATCACTCATCAGATACAAACAGATAAACAAACGAACGAACTAACGAAGCTTAGCAAAACACCGCGAAGTTTTAAAAGTATTGAACGCTGAAAACGTTAACTGAACTTCGCACTCAAACATTTCACAAATAAATTACGAGTGCAAAATAGCTGTCAGTAATTAATATTCCCTAAGTATTTTAGAGTGCTAAGGCCAGCGCTGAACAAATAGTTGCAATTTACAAATAAAAACGGCGCGCTGGAAATCCCCTGAATGCAAATAAGGCAATGGGCTTCCAGTTTCGGAGTTAAAATATTCTAAATGAATAACATTGTACATGGCTACAAGTGTAACTTTTGAAGCTACACTATTTCTCTTTTTATACACACCTACCATACATTGGGTAAATCATTGATCTTTACTGGCATTAGTAAAAATCAATGATTTACCCAATGTACCTATCTAATGGATATGAAAACACATACGAGGGTTTTAGGCCTAGGAAAAGAATTAAGTCTGTAGTTTTCGTTTAGCAAATAATATCTCATATCAGTTTTGCTATATCCAATAAAGCAAACATTATAACCTACTGGAGTTAAAATGTAGATGTAAAATATTAACTCGAGATTCAAATTAAAGATATGAATAATTAAGATATGGAGCCAATAAACTCAGATCACTCAATCATAAATATATGAAGCCAAGAGTTTAAAAAATCACTAAGAGTTCAAAAGAATGATATTTTGCAATATATTTATGAGTATATTATTTATTTATATATTTCACGCGTCAGGTGACCAAAGAGCTGGCGCTTACTTAGCCCAACGGCTAAGCCTAGCTATACAGCGAGGCAATAGCGCCAGTGTTTTGGGCACCATGCCATTAAGCGAGCATTTGGACGGTGTGTACATTTTGTAAATATTTTTAGTCTTAATTTATTTGTAGACATAAATTACAATGTTTTATCTTATAAATATAATTATTAACCTATTTATGAGTTAAAAATAAATATTGTGGTAATTATATTAAAATCAACAGTAGAAAAATATGTGGAAGGTATTACTAGAACGCTCTTCAAATATGTATGAGCTAGCATTCCACAATGAAAATATTATTATTAACCACGTGTGCTAACATAAATTCGTACTCAAAAATCACAATCATTGAAGTAGCAAAGATGATGATATACCAATAATAATCGCTATATTTACGAGTAACATTTAAGTACCTGAATAAGTCTCTTATTCTAAACTAATCCAAAGATTTCTCCAATATATAATACATACTTACTTAACACGCCCAACTTTATAATTGAAAAAAATTTAATAGGTAGGCACACTTACCCGTTTTACGAATATAAATGGTCTTTTCAATCCGATTAACATATTAGCTACATACATTTTATCTCCTTACAGGTGGCATGCAAGCCGAGTCTCCCCGCTGAAAGTAGATTTATTTTGAGCGAAGCATAGATAAATCTTAAGAGAAAAGTTGCTTAGTTACCAACTGCGCATTGCTAGTTCTTTTACACTTGATTGTTTATACACTCAGTGGAAAGTAGTGAAAGTAGTTGCAGCTTTTAGTGGACCGTACTTGTTTAGGATATACTAATTCACTCTTGATCCTTATTAGGTGATGGTGAATAAAGATAGAGTTTGGGAATGCATGCTATATGCAGGGCATTAGTAAAGACCTACGCATAAAGGTTCTATTGATTGGAGGTTTCATACCACAGCCAGATGATTCAGCTGCCTATACTTACAAAATGCAAATATAGGATTTCAGAAGCGTATAAATGACGAACGGGAAATAACGAGCTTCTGCACGAGTAAGAGCTTAAAAAAATGGTTTAGTGCCATTCGATTTTTGAAAATTAGGTCATCGTTCTTTATGTTTTGTAACATAGATTTTATTATTGATTTTCTGGTCCGGTTTTATGTGTTTTTATCTTTAACTTCGGCCTTACATCCTTTATAAATATTTGGATCAATATTAAATATTATGAACTTGTCCATTGAGATGAAAATCTTTGAAAATATAGATTATTAAATATATTTGTAAATTTAACTACATGTGTTGATGATCTTTTACACAACCCAAAAAAATTCTATAATATTACCTACAGATTGCATGAAATATAAACCAAAATGTTATGTTAACAAGCAGAGCTTCTGTATCACCACTTCTGCTGTATCATCACATTGCATCAGGTGTGATCACAGTCAAGCGCTAGAGATATACTAAAAAAAAACTTTTAACAAATAATAATAACCTTTATTCGCTGATCTGTTACAAGTAATATTTATTTTGGAAAAGTTCTAAATCCTATTCAAATATGCTTTGGACCGAAAGCATTCAGAAGTCTTAGCTTGAGAAGAGGCAAAAGCCGGCACAACTCGTTGAATAGCTTTTGTGTAAGTCCTTCACCGATAAAATGACTGTCGGATTACAATTTATTTGTTGTGAATAATTATTGTAGCGTCAAAGTTAAGGAAATTGTATTACGATTTTCTTTAAAAATATTTATTATTTTTATATGGGAATTTACATAGTCCTCATATTTAGTGTTATAAAATTCTATGGAGTTTTTTAATGTCATTCTAGTCGGCATGTATTGTTCACGGTTCAAATATTTTCCCTAAAATTAACATAATTGGTCAAATGTAAGTGGCTCGCGCACTGGTTGCGTATTTATTTATTTATTTATTCTGTACATATGTATAAAGACATAAAAACACAAACATAGAGAGGACATGCACAAGGACATCTTATCGCTACAATCAAGAATACATAATTGCGTACCTACTATCAAGACGAATTCCAATCAAAATTCCTATACCCGCCAAATTAAAACGAGCAAAAAATCACGTTTGTTGTATGGGTATTTGTTATTATAGCGGCAACAGAAACATTATTATCTGTGAAAATTTCAAGTGTCTGACTGTCATGGTTCAAGAGTTACAGCCTGGTGACAGACGGATGGACGGCGAAGTCAGTAGGTAATGGGTTCTCGTTTTTACCCTTTTGGTATGGAACCCTAAAAATATGAGGTATTTTTAGTAAACTATTTATTTACATAAAATCAATTAAGCAGGGCACATATAAATTAATTCAAAAGGCGGTACACGAATGATGCTTTTAGTGCGCTCATTAGCCTGTGACTAGACTTCGTGTTAGAATTTCTGCCTTCCATTAGCAATGGCCATTATGAGTGGCTCCTAGATGTAGATAGACATTCTGTGCATACTTTATAGAGATATCGACTTGCTACTTGCATCTAGTACATTGTACAACGGAGTCACCTTTAATAGTTAATAATAAAAGGGCAGAAATAACTAGAGTGTCTTCCATGGGCACCTATTTATTATAAAGATAAAAATGTTTATAATATATAAAAAGGTGGACTCTACTTCCTAGGTATATATATATAAATTTTTTTTTAAATATCATCATCTCTTTCGTAACGCTCTTGTCAGAGCGGTCGTGGTCATCACTTTTCAGTGACACGCTTGACAATTCATCTCCATTCCTCCCGGACAGCTGCTTTCCTGGTGCACACATGTAAGGGGACGTCCACTGCAGCCTTAACTTGGTCCGTCCATCTCATAGGCGATCTGCCGCGAGGTCTGGTTCCATCTACTTTTCCTTTTTTAAATATAAATATAAATAAATATAAATATATACGGGACATTTTACACATCGCAATCTAGCCCTAAAGTAAGCGATAGCTTGTGTTATGGGTACTAGATGACTGATAAATATACATACATACTAATATACATAAATATAATATATTGAAAAACACCCAGACACTGGAAAACATTCATGCTCATCACACAAACATTTACCATTAGTGGGAATCGAACCCACGACCTTCGGCGCAGACAGCAGGTTCGCTACCACTACGCCATTCGGTCGTCAAATATTATTATGTAGGTTGGTATACTATGTACAAAATACATGTAAAAACATTAAAAGGGACAACCGACTTCATCATACACTAAATGTAATATCAGTCAGTTCCTTCGTCTATCTCCAATCATCCAGTATCTTAAATCAAAAAGTAAAGAATTGAAAAAATATGGAGCAACTACGTTAACTGTTTTGAATTTTTATATAGTTTCGAAAGAATAAATAACCTCCTCTTTCATTTGTTTCGGAATCGGTTAGTAAATTACCTTATTATTCACACTGGGGCTCATAAATTATTATACTTGTACCTAATTTGGATTTTCAATATTTTAGTAGCGTAGATATTAGGTAACATACTTTAGTCTGAATAAACAACATTATACTCCTGCAAAATATTATAATACTGTGTAAACGTAACTTGAGATGCGATCTAATGATTTCCCTTAAACATTTACGAAGGGCTTTCATTAAGTAGAGCGCAAAAGGGCCTTCGAGCCACGGCTTATAATTAAAATATACTACAATGATACGTCTCGCTTTACTCAATGTTTATTGAAGGACTATGGGACCGTGAACCCTTTGCGATTTCAATTTACACCAGCTTTAACAGCATAAAGCTAATGGTCCTTAGACGATGTTGGGTACTCTCGTTTTAACATATCAAAATATTAAATACGATGCTTTAGGGCCTTTTTTTTTTTTTTTTTTTTTTTTTTTTTTTATAGACAGAAAATGCCTAACGCATACCCCTCCGGCAGGGGAAACGGAAGGGTTATGTGGGGCTTGCACCCACTAAAAACTGTCTGTTTCCACGACGGACCCGCTGGCGAAAGTGCGGGGTTCACTCTCGTATTCACCGCGCCTCCGCCAGGTCTCGACTAGCCACCGCAGCAGCGAGTCACATCATTGTCGGCAGCCTGGCTGCTGCCGAAACCATCTCTTGGGTGTGCCTTTATCTGGCCTCACCTTACCTCCTGGCCTGATGCTTTAGGGCCTAAGTTTATACAGACTGCGTTAATGTCAGCTAAAGACTACGACAAATGCTGACTTAAATGACTAAGATGTTTTTTTTTTTTTTTTTCTTACAGTTTTTTCCCCTTTATTTGTGCTATATTTCATTTGTGGTTAATAGGTACTTTCTCTGTTGACCCTTTGGATTTTCGTAAGTTGATTTAGAGACTTGGACTCATTAGTCAAATATAGTCAAATAGTCAATTTATTGGTATCAAAGTCATACAAGTCAAAACATATTTAATATTATTCACAAAGTATTGAATAGGTAGGTATACCTAATGTGCATGTTTATATATTTAATTTGTAACATTATTCATAAAAGTGAGAATAATATTTTAAAGTCATTATATAATTTTACATTCCAAGAATTCTTTGTAGCTATAGAAAGCTCTCTCGACAAGCCAAGATTTCAGCTTAGTTTTGAATATCATTAAACTGGGTGCATTTCTAATAGTAATTGGTTTTATTACATTCATACATTACATTCTATTTACATAGTATGGTATGGACGGTACCTTAACACAGCAATTTAAACTTGGTACATCTACTTATAGAAGGCCAAGAATAGTGGAAACGAAGAAAGAAATAGACAAACGTAATAGTGTTTTCGAGGTACAAAACCCTTACATTAATACACATAGACAAGATAATAGACATAAAACCGCAGGTAATCTTAGTAATCTGTGGGTAATCTGTCAAATCAAAAAAGGAAAAATTGGTTAGTCGTTTTTCGAGAGAAACAGCTATTTTCAACCTGAGAATGGGGCTTAGCCCTGGGTTATAAAAGTAAATAATAAATTAGGAGTTAATTCCTCAGCCGGTGGAGGAAAATTCCTATTGTGTTTGTAGCCCCTGGGAGCTTATACATGTATGTGGAGGTTTTATTATTAACGTTACAGAATAAGTATGCGTGTATGTTCGTGTGCGTTCAGTGCCTGATAAATACATGACAGCTTGGAATCCCTGCTCACCCTAATGTCGCTTGATTTGAAAGCGAAAACAATCTTGCATTCTAAATTAAATATGGGATTATCCCAAGTGATTTCCGTTTAACATACAAAAACGTTATTTAGGAGCAACGGTGTCATTTTGCTTGTGAATATCACTAAAAGGATAAAAAATATATAGGTATATGAAGGATAAAACATATTGAAAATTAAATCTATGTTTTATCGTTAAAACTAGTCCGTAGTTAATTAAAAGAACAATCGAAAATTGATAAGCTGCAAGAAAATGCTGCAACAAGAAAATGATTCTAGGCTATGTTCCAAGTTATTTTCCTAAATGCCTAATGATTGTAACTTTTACAAATGCTGAGAATTATAACGATTTCAAACTACGAAGTTGCATGTTACACAGTCCAAAATTATTTTAAAGCTCTTTAGCCCTAAAATAATACGCAAGAATTACTTACGGAATTCAGTAATTAATCTACGGGCCAATAAAGGAAATCAATTTCGGACTTATGGGAAAAGTCTTATTACAAAAGGCTCCTACAATAACGGCTCAGAACGTCACACTCGTTTGATTCATTGATTTTTCCGAGTTACGGTAAAAGTCAGAAATCGGTAATTAGTGGGGGAAGTCGGTCTAAGCCGGCCTTTGTCCCGGCGAAATGAAATGAAATGAAAGCTCCCCGAGGCGAGGACAATGTGTCGCAAGGATGTTTTATCCTGACTCCTGTCGCGTACGTCCTTGTGTGTAAATTCTTCGTACAAAAGAACAGCATAGACCTTGCCGTAATTTCATGTCCTCTTCTTCTCCCCTTTTCTTATTCCTGGGACTTCCTCCGACACTCCAGTGCATCTTAGTAGCATGAGTGCCGGTGTTTCTTTCTTTTCCGTGCAGGCTCTGCACAGAGAGCTGTACGTGATTCCTAGGGTGGAGAATATTGGGATATTGACATTCATTGGATATTGGGGTATTTAATATATCATCTATCTATTAAATAAGGAAATATTTAGCAGATAATAATCTTTTTTTTTTGTATTATGGTAATTTTTACATAATTCCGCCCCCAGTTTACACAATTAGTTGTTTATTATAATAAAATGGAAATTGTATTCCATACATAAATACTCGTATGTTCCTCTACCGTATTGGCATCCTCTTAAAAATACAGTATTATATAAATTAAATAAAGGAAATTGGCGAGGTCTGTTTATACGCTATCAAAGAAAATAAGCTCCTACAACTTTTTGTTCCACGCGATGTCCCAAGTGTGGTGGAACTAAAGGGAACAGTGCGCGGGGGACGCAGTGGAAAACTGTGGACATCGTTACAATACAAACGAGTCCGGCGAACATGCGGGTGGGCACATAAATCACACAAGTTGTGATTCTTGTTCGGAATTAATGAATAAGCGCTACCCCGCTTGTTTGGATTGTTTTTGAATGCTTTTAAACAACGTTGCCGCGTTTGAATACGCTTCATCTTCATCTTCTAGATGACGCGGCTATGCAGGGCTTCTTTCGCTCCTAGTAGCACTTTGACCGTCCCCTATCTATTGTGTTTGCCGCTGTCTGAATACTCTTATCAAGCCAAATCTACCTCCGACACTTTTGTGAAATTTTACCAACTTTTAATATTGCGGCCTTTCTTAACATTTCTATTAAACTGCCATTTATATTAGGCCACGATGTTTATGTGGTTAATATTATAAGTATAAGAATATAGAGAAGAGATTTAATATAAATATAATATAAAATAAATGAGATCTAATTTTTGCTACTGAAGAAAATTGATGACAATGTATAACTACGTGGGATCGCTATGAATGAAATTGTCACGTAATGACTAATTAATTAAGTAGATTTGTATTCAAAATATTATCTAGCAAACTCTTCCAATGTCGTTAAATTTTCAAAATGACGTATATTGGTCCAGCCATTATTACTTGCAGCAACTGGAGAACTTCCTATCGGTCGACGGCTCTTGAGAAGTTTGTTTGTCCGCCTTTTGAATAACCCCTTTTCAGGAGATAAAGAGCAAGTTCTCACTCCGAACGGAAGGATGTTATTAATACTATTATGGGGTGTAAAAGATATCCCTGCAAAGTAAAGCTTGCATTCGACAGGATATTTACCAATAAACCTGTCAGCATTAGCTGAACGCTACGCTGCAATATTCCAAACTTCTATATTGTTTGCTCAGTGTTCATGCAAACTGAAAGTTTTATCATAAAACTTGGGTTTAGCGTAAAAGTTTTAAAGGCAGTAAGGTAAGGTACTGGTAACTGTCGTTTGGATTCGCCTCTAGTTCGGATCACGGGGTCCTAGGTTTGATTTCTCGAACTGCCGGTTTTTAGTATTCCATACCCAAAGGATAAAAACGGGGCCCTATTACTGAGACTACGCCGACCGTCCTTCCGTCCGTCTGACTCCAGGCTCTTGAACCGTATATTTAGACAGCTGAAATTTTATAGATGATGTATTTCAGTTGCCGCTATAAAAATAAACACTGAAAACAGAATAACCTACAAAGAGGGCCTCCCTTACAACAAACGTAATTTTTTGCCGCTTTTATACATAATCGTACAGAACCCGGACTCGTGCACCAAGACTCGTACTTGGACAATTATTTAAACACTACAATGTCACTAAAGTGTGGGCCAAGGGCTAATTTTATCTCGAGTCCAGACCTCATGAATTGTTTGACGGTACCCATTTAAAATCATCTTTTATTTCGCTCAAAATTCCAAAACCCCAAAACCGGCACGAAGTCTGATAAGGACGTTTAATACAAAATGTAAGATACCCGCAATTTAATGTTTGTGACATTACAAATCAAATACCGACAAAGCGATACCAATTAATGGCGTCAAATAGGACTTTTAACAAATCCAATAAACTGAACACTGAAGATCTTGATTAAAAACATGCCTCCGTTTTCTCAACCCTCTTTTGCTCTCTAGGCGATATCTGAATAAATGTCGATATCTGAAATTGAAATTTGATTATTCAAATTTCAATTAGTTTATCGAACCGTGATAGTTAGACAGCTGAAATTTTCACAGATGATGTATTTCGATTGCCGCTATAAAAACAAACACTAATAAAAACAGAATAAAATATCTATAAAGGGGGCCTCCCATACATCAAACGTAATTTTTTGCTTGTTTTTGCTCGATATTGATAACGGCAACAGGTAGACGCTTATAATATTCATAGAATATTTAGATAATAATAACTAGTTAAATCAAAAAAAAATAGGAGAGCTCCCATACAATAAACTGTTTATTTTTGCTTATTTTTGAATTTGTTGGGCAGTGGTGTTTAGTTTTTTTACTCTATACAAGTAAGTACCTACTTGACTGCAATCTCACCTGATGGTAAGCGATGATGCCTAAGATGTTATACCCCAACGGTTTCTGCAAGCATCGCACCGGGACGCTAAATCACTTAACGGTGCGTCTTTGTTGGTAGGGTGGTAACTAGCCACCGCCGAAGGCTCCCACCAGACCAGACCTGAACCAAAGTTTACTTTAAAAGATACTATTGAGAATGGGTTTTGGTAATTCAGTTAATTTCATCGTAAAACAATTTCACTAACCAAAACCCTCCTGATAAGCAATAACAACGCAACATTACGCAGTCGACAGAGATAAACAAAACAATGAACGTCCTAATGGTAACTATTAACCACTAGATGCGGTAATAAAAATATTTTACCTGTCTTGCCCCCTCTCTGAAGCGAGGCGGCCAGTCACGCGAATGAGTATTACTGGAGTGACCATTAGTACTAATTTCGCCTCCCGTGCCAGGTTTACGACCAAACACTGTACTATGTTACAAGTACAATCTCATAAGTAGGTACCTACACATAATATTCGCTCTTCAGAGCTTACTGCTCTAACCATAAGGACCATAATACCGCGATAATATAGTGATATGACAAAATTTCGCTTGCCGTACGCCAGGAACAACCTCTTTATTTCATCTGCGCGGATGATAACCGCAATTTTATGCTTTAATAAAATTCCTTTATCATTTCAATACTATGTATCTGATAAAGGTATTAGCTGACCCGCTCCTGTTTCGCTTTATTGTCCCCTACAAGAAAAAATCCTTCCTTTTCCATCATTTACATCACAAAGAGTGAAAAATTTCAGTTTCTTGCATTCAGGATTTAGGCTAGGCGGATCAGCTATTGAGCTACAACTTTTCTTATTCAATAAAATATAGACATTAGCTATGTTTTAAAATTTATAATATCATTGGTTCTAGTTATAAATGACTAGTAGTACCTATGTATACCTACTTAATTTTCCAACATGAAATAAATGGCTGCCTTTGCAGCCGGTCGTTTTGCTCAAGCAGGCGGAAAAGCTTAATAATATACATTATTCCAGCATTTTACTACAGTTACATAACCAATTAAGGACTTGAACGAAAATTGCTTGGTCAACGAAGTAGGTAAATTAAAGTAAGAAAAAAAGAATTCGTAACTCTACTAAAAAATCGTCTACAATAAATAATTTTATCTGTTTATCTTGATAAATTATTCCAAGTGAATACTACCACACATTGGCTGGCGGTCAAGGCTAAAATTATAATACAAAATTTTAACAAATAAAAACCGACTTCAACCCTCGTTAAACTATCTTTGAAGTACATCCTTTCCAATAAAAAAATTGTGTGATATTGAGTTAATCGTTCATTCGTTCACAAACTTACCTAATGCAAAGTTAAGATTTATAATATGGTTTTCTCATGGAAGCTATTGTCAGTACTGTACCAAATTGAAATTGGATCACACGGAAAGCGCCAACTTTCCTCCTCCTTTTTTGAAGTCGGTTGAAAACAAAAGCCCTCCTCACACTTGTTGTTCATGGCGGTTAAGTAACCTCTCGTATTTCTTCCGCAACGCAAGAGAATAAATCAATTTTATGTTGTGACCTTCACAGAGTTGTTTACCGCCTTCAGTGTATACCGCCTTGAAATCTGACAGGTGACGGGCCTGCGACTATAACACAATGGTAACGGGACGCCACCCTTATCGCTAAAAGGAAATAAATGGGGCCACTTTTTTCTATTTATCTACGAGAAAGTCACCCCGTTTTCATGTTAGGTACACAATTAACTATGGATGATAAAAGGGTACAAAGTTATGACTGATAAGTGAACACTTACAGGTGTAGATTTTCACAAATCTATACAAATATTATAAAGCAGAAGAGTTTGCTTGTTTATTTTTGTTTGTTTGAATCTCAGGAACTACTGGTCCGAACTGAAAAATTATTTTTTGGATGAGTTTTTAAAAATCCTTTCTTAGTACACCCCTATAGACTTCATAAGGAACCTATGTGCCAAATTTGGAGTCTGTAGACGTAACGGTTTCATATGAACGGTATGATAGTGAGTCACCAATCAGTCATCCAGTCAGCTTCTTCTTTTGTGTGCTCATATTATAATAACCCTAAATGTAATAATATTCATCTCAATGCAAATGCGCGTACTTATGACCAGGGTAGATAGCTTTAAAAATAATAAAAAAAGAAATTAAATAATAGTAGGATGAAACCCATTACAAAAGCAGGAGAATATTATAAAAATTAAAGGAAAAATAATTTACGGTCGATCCGAGTTCGGGAACAGGTGGGGAGGGGGGGTTAAAGTGTAAAAAATGGTTTTCCTTGATTTCCGGCAAAACTACAAGTCCTATGAAAAAAAGTTAAATGGCAAAGCTGTAGGTAATAAAATGATCTACAACTTTTATATTTGCAATTTTTTCACATAACCTCAAAATTTAGGTGAAAAATTCAAAAAACCAAGTTTTTGGTTTTTTATTTTTATCTTTTACAAAAAATATTTTTTTTTCACGAAATTTGGTGAAAACTTACCTTTTTATATCCTAAATACGCTGTAATTTATTTGACTAAAAATATTTATTTTTTTCACCTTATTTTGAATTATTATCGAAAAAGCACCCTCATTTTCAATCGAAAATTCACCCGTCAAAATATCAGCTTTTTTCAAAAAGTTGGTATGTTTTCTATTCGTTGAAATCTCTACTTTCCGATGGTGAAAAAAAAATATATGTTACTTTGGTAAATCTTCTCAGAAAATGCAAAAAATCTAAAGAAGATTTGACAACTTTCTCCAAATATTGTAGATGTCTTATTAAATAATAATTTTATTAACTTATTTGTTTGTTAATTATTGAAGTATATTTTGATTTGCAATTTTTTTTATCAATGTAACATGTAATCTTACGTTTTTCGAGTAATTAAAGTGTAAATTTTAATAAATAGCTCAAAATTGTTAAAAAAAATTTTTCGAATTCGAGTTTTTTTCGAGAAGTTTTACTATAGTAATATATATTTTTTTTTCACCATCGAAAAGAAGAGATTTCAAAAAATAGAAAACATACCAACTTTTTGAAAAAAGCTGATATTTTGACGGGTGAATTTTCGATTGAAAATGAGGGTGCTTTTTCGATATTAATTCAAAATAAGGTGAAAAAAATAAATATTTTTAATCAAATAAATTACAGCGTATTAGGGATATAAAAAGGTAAGTTTTCACCAAATTTCGTGAAAAAATATTTTTTTTTGTAAAAGATAAAAATAAAAAACCAAAAACTTGGTTTTTTGAATTTTTCACCTAAATTTTGAAGTTATGTGAAAAAAGTGTAAATTCAAAAGTTGTAGATCTTTTTATTACCTACAACTTTGCCATTTAACTTTTTTTCATAGGACTTGTAGTTTTGCCGGAAATCAAGGAAAACCATTTTTTACACTTTAACCCCCCCTCCCCCCTTGTTCCCGAACTCGGATCGGCCGTAAATTATTTTTCCTTTAATTTTTATAATATTCTCCTCCTTTTGTAATGGGTTTCATCCTACTATTATTTTTTTATGTTTTAAAAATTATCGGCCCTGGTCTATTAGGGAAGTAACGTGAGTGAAACCAGGGGCAACCACTAGATAATATTATACATAGATGGGAGTGTTTTTTGTATATTTATCTTGCCAAGCATAACAAGTGAATTGGGGAGCGGGACACGCATCTTACAAGCGCGAAGTGGTGTAATTCTATTTACACATTTGTAAATTATTCTATTTGGCTCCTCTGCGGAGATCTTTGTTCCGCTGATACTTTTTTCGAGTCAATTTAAAAACTATCAGGTGTTACGTGCGGCTTCACCTGCCTGAATTTCGGGTTCTTAAAATTATTATGTTAATTCCTAAATTTATTTATAGTTATTCATAAATTTATTCGCCATCTGCTGTAAAAAATAATTCTGTCTCACTTACTCATCGCCGTTCAAACAAAACCGTTTACAATGGAGATAAAATGAAAAAATGTTTAGAAAGCCGTCACCAATGGTCTTATACGGAAAATCATGCATGTTCGTTCAGCTCAAATGTAATGATTAAATTATAGCGTTGATCTACATTAAATGTACGGTGAAGAAAGGTGACGGTACGAGAAGAATTGCCTTTCACGGATCGACAAACATCCCAAACCGTATTTAGCGGTGAGGGTTAGCCCTAAAGAACTGGGAAAGCAACAGAAAGAAAATATTAGTATTTGTTATGCATTTTAGCTTCTTTATGTATTTTAAACAATACTTAACATTTATTAAACTTCTTGAGAACGCGAATCCATTTGTAACGGGCAGCGGGTGCGCGCAATCTAAAAGGCCTATGAGATATTTTAGGGATTTAAAGATTTTACAATAAAATAATATATTTTGTCTTTGTGTATTCAGATACAGTATCATTCCGTTATCGAAAAAAAAAAACAGAAACTGAAATCCAAGTAATAGAAACGCGTCGTGCGTAACTTTTTCGACGACAGGCGCTTGATTGACCAGGGTAGAAGCCTTTAAAAATAATAAAGATTGAAATTAAATAATAGTAGGATGAAACCCATTAGGAAATGAGGAGAATATTATAAAAATTAAAGGAAAAATAATTTACGGTCGATCTGAGATCGGGAAGGGGGTGGGGGTGAGTTTTTAAAGGTAAAAAACGGTTTTCTCGATTTCCGGCAAAACTAAAAGTCCTATGGAAAATGACAAAGTTGTAGGTAATAAAAAGATCTAAAACTTTTGTATTTACACTTTTTTCACATAACCTCAAAATTTATGTGAAAAATTCAAAAAACCAAGTTTTTGGTTTTTTATTTCTATCTTTGCATGAAAAAAAAAATTTTTAATTAAATTTGGTGAAAATTTAATGAAATTTTTGTATCCCAAATACGCTGTAATTTATTTGATTAAAAATATTTATTTTTTTCAACTTATTTTGAATTAATATCGAAAAAGCACCCTAATTTTCAATCGAAAATTCAACCATCAAAATATCGCTTTTTTCAAAAGTTGGTATGTTTTCTGTTCGTTAAAATCTCTACTTTTCGATGGTGAAAAAAAATGTATGTTACTTTAGTAAATCTGAACAAAAAAAGGTATCCAATGCGATCAATTTGACGCCACGGGCCATCTTGGGGGTTAATAGGTAGTAAATATCTAAAGCTAACAAAATAGAACACTGATGATGATTGTCGTAGTTAACGTTACAAGTTTTAGTATAGAATAAGTATTCTAGTGGCATCAATGATGGATTGGTCTGAATTTTATCGCAAAAACTTCCTAATAAATACCGATCTTAGAATTAAAATCTGTTGCGGAGGAAAATATTATTCTAAATATTGGAGAAATTTCCAATCACCGAAAAATAAATGGACTTGATATCAAAAAAGTATTTTCGATCAATTTGTGGAGATGAATAAAATATGAGTTCCCAAACATCTGCGTCTGGATACATTAGCGGAGGCAAAATAATTTCTCAAACAATAATACCATTAGGAAAACAAAATACTCATTCTTTTTTCTTCATAAACAAGATAAACAATAAACTTAATTCGGTTCTTGTTTAGCAAAGACAGGAAAGGCAGTTTCGAAGTGATTAACTTTTTTTAAGTTACGTTACATCGTAAGTGGATCTTTCGTAAATATTGGTAAATTGAATTTCATTTCAACATAAACCAGCCAATTTCGAGTTTGACGTTATAACGTTAACTAATTATATATAAAGTAGCTAAATGGTGATGCAGAAGCCAGAAGGCCCAATTATACCCTACTATTATACAAGTAGAGTAATATTGGGTCTTCTGGATCACCGACCAAAAAAGAATCATGTTTGTTGTATGGGAGCCCCCTTTAATCTTAATTAATATATATATAGCTACTCGTGCTGATTCACTCACTCATTGATCACCTCTCCTGAACAATTTTGTAAGAAAAAAATTTTTATGACGTATGCTGGCATATAGACGGGAAAAAATCATTAAGAACAAAAATATGGAGAGAGCTGATGATTGAGGATTTCGGAGACGGATGAAGAGCACAGCCAGGGTATTAAAGATAGGTGGGGGGTGCTCGACCAAATGTCATTTGAAACGTCATCCAATTGGCAGTGAGCTGAAAAAAATTTCAAAATGGCGGATTCAAAATGGCCGCCATTCGAATTTCGTCGATATCTCGGAAAGTATAAAAGATGGAACAACGGTTTCTTGACAAGAAGTGATCAGAACCCAAAGCTCTATTTGATGGAAAGAAAAAAAATTCAAAATGGCGGAATTTATTTTTTCTTAGAAAATGTATGGCGAATGTTGAAGAGACTAAAAGTTGGAAGGCAAATAGGGGGGAAGACAGCACGCGGGCCACATGTGGCCCGCGCCCCCACGCGCCCTACTAGTTTTATTCTATTTTTACTATTTGGCGCACAGCACTGTGATCGTCTTCCAGAGACATCAATGCTCAGGAAGACAGTCTCATTGTACCCAGTAATTTCATTCATTACAGTGCCCTTCGATTCGAAAAAAAGTAATGCTTCATCTGTTATCAATACACTGAGATAACTAAACTATGTAGATGCGCCATTTATTAATTCTAGCCTAGACTTGCGTGACATGATGAGTGCCAAGATTTGATGTCAAATGTTCATGTACTGAGTTACTACCCTAAGGCATGCCATCTTATACGCCATTTACGCCATTAAAAAGTCATGCTAATTTTGTAGACGGCAATATTTCTCACTGGTGTACCTACAAATCTAGACGGACTCAGCTAAACGAGTCCTTCCCTCTACGTAAACGTAATAAACTTATAGCAACTATTTTACGTTTAAATGTTACAGCTTAAAGTATTTCGGACTTGCTACAGCATTTCATTTCTACACGACACACCAAAGCCACCTCTTCGTAATATGAATCGTAGCAGATGCGGGCGTAATATCATGATCTCGAACGGGCGTAACATGCTTCCATTCGACTCGATGTTAAAGTTATTTTTCATATCGACGCGATGCCTAGCATTTGAATAATTCAGACACTTGGGTATATTGGTGTTATAGTACGATTCACGAAAGATGACCACAAATGGCGGGTCTTTTCTTCATGTACACTCATGAAGAAAAGACTTAAGCCAAAATAATTACCATATATTAGTTAAATAAGACCATATATATTAGTTAAAATAAATAAGACCATAATATTAGTTAGATAAGTCCAAAGAGACCTAAAATAGGCCCGCCATTTGTGGTCATCTTTCGTGAATCGTACTATACTGATATTGTTATAAGTGGAGTAGGTATAAGTTACTAGTACAACTAGATGATAAAAAAATGTAAAGTGAAAAAGTTGCATTATGGAACAAATTGCAATAATTTTCGACCAAATGAGACATATCAAGAATCCAAGATTAAAAGTATTCAATATACCTAATATTATTCAGGCTCATGTTTTCACTTATAATTTGCCGTTTTATGGCTACTAAAAATCGTGCGAAAAAGACTTGAGCTTTGAAACGGCTTCAAATGTCGTGGAAATTGGACACGAAAGGGATTACGCCATGGTTTTATTCCCTCTCATTTTATATCCCCACCTGGAGGGTTTATTTAGGCTTACTCTGTAAAAATGTTTAATTATCCCAAGTCTCCTCGTATTTCACCTTTTATTTCCGGTTTACTACTGAAATAATACTAGCTCATACTAAAACTGGTATCGTAGGGTAACATAGGATATCGAAATGACATTGTGCCTAAATAGTAACCGAATATCGTGCTACTAAACAAGCCGCAAAAAGAAGCAAATTCTTATGTATTACACTTGAACAGATATCTTTATACCGAGTTTTATATACCTATTACTAGCTATCCGGCAAACGACGTTACCAATAGGGATATAAAAAGTAGACTCGTAGGTAGAGTCTATTCTCAGACCTACCGAACATATATACAAAAAAAATCTTTACAATCGATAACAAAAATTGGCACGAAAATTTTATATATTAAAAGATAGAAGTCTATAAATATGGTTTTCCTGCTTATATGTGTAATATAAACCACACGAAGTTTCGATTCACCAATATTTCCACAATACGCTCTTTTATACTAACATTTTGTCACAAAGATCTTTTCAGACCTTTTTCCCGCAGTAGGTTTCAATGGAGAAACTCATTCGATTTCTCTCGTATAATAATTATGTTACTACATCATTTGCCCAGGTTTTATTCAGCCTTTTATTTCCGAGGGAAAACCCGTTTTATATTACATGTTGCCGCATAAAATGTTGTAGCCAAGGAGACCGTTCTATTCTAGTACTTACCTACACTTTTACGAGGATGTCACAATTTTAGAGTTACTTTCCGAAATGACTTTGATACACTGCTAAAACTATGCGACGCGATTTGATTCCGCTAACTTGAATTGAAGCATCTTATTGGCTTATCTAGGACAAGAAGGCCTATGCCATAGAGGTCCCGTGAGTGACGACGTTTATAAATCTATGGCTTATGCAATTGACAAAGTGGAATACATGTTCTTCTGTTCTTTAGGAGCCTTCGTTTATCCATTTTCGGTACATAGGCCTCCTCACGCATAAGCACGCCATTTCTTGCGGTGTTGGGCTACTCTCGTCTATGATTCTCCCAAAAGTTTGGCAATATCGTCAGACCAACGTGTTGGCTGCCTGCCGACGTTTCTGCGACCGGTGCGTGGTCTCCATTCAAGTAGCAAGCGGGACCATCGTTCGTCTGAAGTCCGAAATACCGTTTCTACACAGGAAGGCAGTGTTACGGAGCGCTGTGCTAAACTCCGGTGTCGCCATGAGAGCGAATCAGTAATTGATGTACTGGGATGTAAGGAAACCCCAGGGGTTCAATGTGAAGCCCAGAGTTAGCTGTAAAGAGTTAAATGGAGCCCTGTGAGGCAAAGTGTTAATACATGCCTCGCCCATTTCCACTTAGACTGGGACACTTTTAAAACAATATCAGTCAGAATACATAATAGTTACTTAACAGAAATAACTACGTTGTGATTCTATAAATGTTGCACAGTAATACAGTTTCAGCACGCGTTGTTGACATTCTAGAATAATCTGGGAAATAACCTACATTTCAAGCCAATTTAATTTTGAATCTATACTTGACATACACTTTCTTTTCGACTTTTAATTGAAGCGGCTCTTTAATCTTAGTCTGAAGTTCAATTTACGCGCCCGGAACATACTCGACTCGCCTCACATCTGGCACTGAACTACAAATTATCTGGAGAACTTAGAGGAAATTGGCAAAGCGCTAGATTTTGTTGGATATTAAACATTAAGCGCTGGTGTTTGGCCGGATAATTAAATAAATGAACTTACTTTATATCGGAAAACAGCTTTTGAGAAACAACGTTTCGTTTTGCGGGAAACTTGCTTTTATTCGTTAACGGCCAACACATGTTATTACGTTTACCTACTACATTTTAGCTTCAAGCAGTAAATGAGGTCAAATCATCTTTACCCAGTGAACGTAAATCTTCTCAAATATATATATATATATATATATATATATATTATCTGTGAAAATTTCAAGTCTCTAGCTATCACGGTTCAAGAGATGCAGCCTGGTGACAGACGGACCGACGGACGAACATAGACTTCTTAGTAATAGGGTCCCGTTTGTACACTTTGGGTATGGAATCAAAATAATTTAAGGGTTTGTTTAATTATGATATTTTATCAACTGTCCTGGCAAACGTTGTTTTGCCATTAAGGGGGTTTAAAAATAGTTTAGGACCAACCGAATGTACACGATCGAATTTTATTAAAATCGGCCGAGCCGTTTTGGAGGAGTTTGGTAACAAACACTGTGACATGAGAATTTTATATATTAGAACATATTTTTTCCAAACTAAGGCCCTATATTGTTTTCAGAGAATTTATTGTTCAACTTCAGAGTACAAAATCTCATAATAACTCAATACAAACTCCGAAAGATAACAGCTCCGGACCAACTTAGTTTAATTAATTGAATTCAATCTATCCTTTTACGACGGGTTTGTGTTTATTATATTAAATTATGTGATAAATGTACCTAATACTTATAGAATTTTTTATCTCTAAGTTTATGTAGTCGACTTTCAGATAAAACACGTGTTTTAATAAATTTTAGAAGAGAACAAATAGTTTTTTTGCAAGACTTCAAAGATGGGTAACATAAATCGCTCGGATTCGAGTGGGCGGTCGCGGGTTCGATTCCCGCCACGGGCCACTTTGGAATTTTATAATTTCTAAATTGGCTCAGGTCTGGTCTGGTGGGAGGCCGTGGCTAGTTATCACCCTAAAAGCAAAGACGCACCGCCAAGCGATTTCGCGTTCCGGTGCGATGCTGGTATTTTTGTACCAAAAGTGTGCTGACCAGTCGTGGTCGAAGTCTAGGTGAATGAAGTTAATATATTTATAAAAATTAAGAAGGAAACGCCTGTCGTGAGAGCTTGCCTATTCTTAATTCAGACGATCAGCATTTCCATTCAATGTGGCAATGCCAGCCTTCTGGGCACTTTACCAGTTGGCAGGTATTCGGAGAGATACTACGACGCCTAATACTTAAATATCCATTTTTAAACACGGTGATATTTTTCTTGAACAGATTTTTACGAAATCGTTGCCTTTCGTTCAAGAATAAAATACGTTTCAGTTTACCTCAAACAAACATGTTTGAAACTTGACGCATAACTTGTGTATTTGTAGTTTAAGTATTAGGTACTGATTATTTATAGATGTTTCAATCCACGAAGACGCGCCCCACTTTGTCAAAATCGCATATGTTTCACTCGATTCGTATGAAGTTTGACAGAGTGGGGTGCGTCATCGTGGATTGAAATATCTATAAAACTCAGTACGTTGGCAGAATATAAACACGAACAAATGTTTAAACAAACGGGCTCATCAACTTTACTTTTACATAAAATTAAATGCTCTTTTATAAAACGTATACTCATATTTAAAAAAAAAACATCCAAACAACGGAAGTAATATTGCAACTGTAAGGCCAGAGTAAATAAAAAATTACGCTGGCATTGTTTTTCAAATACAGCTTTATTTATATGGATCATGACTCACAGTGGTCGTGACTGCACACAAAACTTTTAACTTTGCTTTATTAAAATACTTAGTTTTATTGCAGACACACAGAAAACACAGATAAAGAAACACGATATAACAGAAAACAATGGGAGTGCAATGGCGGCCTTATTGCTCGAGCAAGTAGTAAGCTTATTGTAGTGAATAAATATTAAATAATAGTAATACTGTGCAATGAAGTATGTTAATAGGAACTAGGAAGGTGGCATATTCTGTGATATTATATAGTTTAAACAAGGACTTACAAAGCTTAACGAGCTAATACGGTTATTTAAGCGGTTTTGGTGACATGTATTTTGGGTCTTAAATCCAAATTCGATCAGAAACAGAAACACGATCGGAAGAAATTTTCTCGGTAAAAGGTCTTCTAAAAGTTGGGCCTAAATCTCCATTTTTCAATTTTTTATTGGAAACTACAATGGATGTTATTGTAATTTTTGTTTTAATGTGTCGGTAATAATAATGAAAAAGGTAGGCAAAAAGTATAATTGATAATTTTTATGTGATTTGGTAAAGCGCCGTTTGTCCGTTAAAGTAAAGATTTCTGAATGAAAACTGTTTTAAATGAATTGACAACTAACAAGTGGAAAATTAAAAAATTTTAAAACACCCACGACTTTTGCAGACTTGTAATTGAAAAAGGATTAAATAATTTTTTTGAAACTCCCCGACTAAAGGAAAGTAAGAACTAAGAACCTATCAGTATAATTACAAATCCAAGAAAATCCGTCGGAGCTGCTGTGTTTTGCCTATGACGGTGTTGATGGTGCTGTTTACCAGTTGATGACTAATTCAATTTCTTCATACTTCTCATATACCGGCAGTTTATCAATACTTACTAATTACATTAATTGATATTGGAAACGAAAATAGCAATGGCAGCTCCGACGGATTTTCTTGGATTTGTAATTATACTGATAGGTTCTTAGTTCTTACTTTCCTTTAGTCGGGGAGTTTCAAAAAAATTATTTAATCCTTTTTCAATTACAAGTCTGCAAAAGTCGTGGGTGTTTTAAAATTTTTTAATTTTCCACTTGTTTTATAGTTTTTCGATTAATATATTAATGTAATTTAAATTATATTATTATTAAAAAAATGAAAATTAATCTTCAAACTAGCCATTAGCTCCTCTAGCAGCGTTTGAAGGCATCATCCCTTCCAAGTCATAAAGAGACGTTTATTGTGGCGCCCCCTGCTGTTCAATCACAAGAACAATTATCTACGAACCATTGCCAATGACTCACTAATACTTTATACAAAACTGTATCCAAATCGGTTCAGTCGTTTTATTAATAATTGAGAAGATTCGTTTGCACTGTAAATGTTTTTTATGGCGCCCCCTGGTGATCGATGTTCGTAACAACTATCTAAGAACCATCGCCAATGAATACCAAACATTATATAGAAAACTGCATCTAAATCGGTCAAGCCGTTTTTGAAATAAATGGGAACATTCGTTTGCAATATAAATGTATTTTATGGCGCCCCCTGGTGATCGATGTTCGTAACAACTATCTAAGAACCATTGCCGCTGAACACCAAACATTATACAGGAAACCGCATCTAAATCGGTCAAGCCGTTTTTGAAATAAATGGGAACATTGATGTGCACACACAAACAAACAAACCAACAAACAAACAAACAAACACACAAAAATATTTTTCCATTATTGGTTTTTGTGAACAATTTAACATACAAACAAACATAACATCTCAATAATAAAGTAATGTACAAACGGTCTCTCACCCTAAACGCATATACCCGTACTCCGTTCCGTCGTGGGTAAAAATGAAAATTAATCTTCAAACTAGCCATTAGCTCCTCTAAGCAGCGTCTGAAGGCATCATCTGACCCTTGTCACCAAATTTATTATTGGAGCCTAGTTAAACATACGAATGCCTAACACCTTGTGTTTACTAGAAAGATAACACATTAAACAGAGAATTTCACTAAAAAAGTAAAAAAATCTGAGCGAGGTGCGACTAGCGCCGCCCTTATGAGGCTGACGCCCTGGGCCTTGGCCCTCTTGCCTCTTTGGTAAATACGCAACATTCATTCATTGATCCTCGCTACCAAGCCTAATGTGTTAGAATAGTTTAACCAAATCAAATGAGACTAAACTCGATTTATTTACTAGTTACCATTATTAAGCGACACTTATCAGGCCCATATTGCATCATCAGACCCTCGTCACCAAATTTAATGTTTGAGACTAGTTAAAACAAACGTAATCCCTAACACAAGGAATATTATTAGACAGATAAGATTTAAACAGAGAATTTTCTTACCAAGTCATAAAGAGACGTTTATTGTGGCGCCCCCTGCAGTTCAATCACAAGAACAATTATCTACGAACAATCGCCAATGACTCACTAATATTTTATACAAAACTGTATCCAAATCGGTTCAGCAGTTTTTGTAATAATTGGGAACATTCGTTTGCACTGTAAATGTTTTTTATGGCGCCCCCTGGTGATCGATGTTCGTAACAACTATCTAAGAACCATCGCCAATGAATACCAAACATTATACAGAAAACTGCATTTAAATCGGTCAAGCCGTTTTTGAAATAAATGGGAACATTCGTTTGCAATATAAATGTATTTTATGGCGCCCCCTGGTGATCGATGTTCGTAACAACTATCTAAGAACCATTGCCGCTGAACACCAAACATTATACAGGAAACCGCATCTAAATCGGTCAAGCCGTTTTTGAAATAAATGGGAACATTGATGTGCACACACAAACAAACAAACCAACAAACAAACACACAAAAATATTTTTCCATTATTGGTTTTTGTGAACAATTTAACATACAAACAAACATAAAATCTTTTTAATAGAGTAATGTACAAACGGTCTCTCACCCTAAACGCATATACCCGTACTCCGTTCCGTCGTGGGTAAAAAACTAGACTCATCAAAACGCAAAATAATAAATTTCTACAGTGTACAGCTATCTATCCCTCAGTGTTCTTATACCCTAGCTCGACCTATATCAATTTCTCTGCCATTAAAACAACATACTTAGCCTAACCCAGATTTGCAAAACCCCGAGTTTACACGTGGAATGATTGTTATCAGACCTGCAATTCGAAGAAGCGTACTACGAACTACTTCACTGAAGTCATTGAGTACTAATTTAATGAAGGTTCAAATCTAGTGTGCTTAGCTATGCTGGTTACACTCGGGCCTACAAATCACTTGATTGAAAAACTCGACTGGTTTTAACATACATATTTATAAGTGCAGTGCCGTGCAGTGCAAAGTAACTCATTCCAAGTCCAAGGCTCCGACTGAAAATCAGCGCTGTGTGTTTCCATGCTTATGTGGGGCACACAGCACCATGCTGAGTTGGGGTCTTTTTCTGGGTTGTGCCACATGTGACAGGCGGTGTTTGGTGCTTCCGTCATTATTGTTTTTTGTTGCCCGAGTGGGGGAATCTTCAGGCAGCGTTTTAGTACGTACTCGTAAGTTTTATTGTTTTGTTACGTGTGGCATAACTTTTTTGAAATAAAAGTTTTTTTCTTTTTTTTTTTCATTGGTAGTTATACTGATGTCATTACAAAATCCTAACGTAAACATGGGGTCTATCTAGACGTTCCACTATACTAAATTGCGACACAGTTGCGAAATGTATGCCATTTCTTCACGAGTTAAAGATCAACGGGTTAACAATAAAGACGAGTTCGTGAAAACATATTATAACGAAAAAAATTGTGCACAGAAAGTTTTTTGAGTAACACACATAATAGTGTTTTGAGTTATAAACAAAAAAGCCCCAGTGCGTAAAACAATAAGTTTCCACACGATAGTTTATCGTTTGGAAACTTATTCTCTTACATGAAAAGTCTACATTTTGACCAGATGTATTAAAAAAATATAGTTAGTTTAACATTTTTGTAGCAATAGTTTGAAGACATCAATCAACTAAGCGGCTCATGTTGTCACAATACTATCGGACTAAGATTATGAAATATACGTTTGAAGTATTAAAATTTCTGTAGCTGAATAAACGACCAAGACAACAATGGGATGGGTTGTTTAAGGAGATTTTGTTAAGAATCTCGACTCTGCACCACTCTTAAATGATCTACAAAGAAGCTGTCAATATAGCCCACTACTGACTCAATAAATTAAAAATAGAACGTAATTTGATATTTAATCCTTTTTAATCCGTATTCTTGTAAAGTGATACGATGCTGGGTAGCACTCGTTATGGTTTATATAGATGGGTGCGGTAAGATTTTTGGTTGTACTCAGCAGTACATTTTTCATCAAGTAAATTGTTGACATGTGCCATGAAAAAAAAGTTGTTTAAATGACTAAGATATACTCGTACATCGTAACCGAATGTATGGTGAACAAAGATTACAATGAATAAACACACAAAATCGTAACAAAATAAGCATTTGTAAGTACAAACTAGTTCAAATATCTTAATAGACTCATTAACTGTCACAAAGAGCTTTAACTGAACAAATAACTGTACTATTTTCATATTTAACTTCAACGAAAGAATCCCAAGGGGATACTTTTAAAACACTTTATGCTATGTTACGAGTAAAGAGAGATTGAATCAAATTAACAATACTACTTACGTGGTATTTTTTGACTCTGTTACTGTTTTGATATTGTTATAATATAACAATATCAAAACAGTAAATAATATTATTAAATTTCTTTTTTGAGGAAAATTATTTCGCAAAAAAGAAAATATAAAATGATAATAAATAATTAACTTATGTTTACACTTCCAAATTAAATAATATTATTATTTCGTTATGGTAACTCAAGTAAGACTTGTAAAAAGGTGGGAAAACTGTGCTATTATTAAAAGCTAATTAATGTAAATGTATAAGTTTCTCGTTATTCTAAACTTGAATCAGAGTTGCAGGTACATGGTACAGGTACAGGTACATTTCGAGTTAATATAATTTCATAGAGCCACCAGTAATTAGGCAAGGTGGATTTAATATGTGTATGTTAGAATTATCGTTTTGCACTTTTCCTAAATGAGCCAGGAATTCTCTAGATTTCCTAGTTTTCTCAGATTTTCAGTAACATGTAATTATAATAATAATACTGATAAATATACATACACACTAATAAACATAAATTTAATATGTTGAAAAACACCCAGACACTGGAAAACATTCATGCTCATCACACAAACAGTTACCAGTAGTGGGAATCGAACCCACTATCTCGGACGTACACGGCAGGTTCGCTACCGCTACGCCATTCGGTCGTCAACATGTGTGTATTGTATTTGTGTGATTGGTACAAACAGAATCGAGCTTTAAGGTATCGCTCATCAGTGGTTTCGGATCGTATCCGGTAGGCAGAAAACTCTCGTAATTATTCTGATACATTAGTACATATTGGTTGAACTTTCAACGGGTCATCCTTTATTAAAAGGGACCGTATTCAAAATAAGCGTCAATAGTAACCTTCCCTTACTTTAGGACAAGAGTTGCCAATGAGTGGATTGTGAATAAAATACATCCTATATAAAATTCTCGTACCAATATTTGTTGCCAAACTCCTCTGAAACGGAATGACCGATTGTTATTAAATGAAAAAATAACGTTTGCCCGGTCAGCTAGTTTACTTTGAAATTTTCCTTATGATATAGCCTGCTAATTTAAGAAATCACCAGTACCACTATGGAAAGAGAATAAAATACTATTTCAATGACACATATTGATCACACGATGTCCTTGTACTAAGTAGAAACTTAGTTAAAACTACACGGTTTTTTTAACGAGGGACAGAGTTGAGGATATATTTATGTATGTTGTGAACACATTTACGTTTGTTGAGACTGAGAAGAGATTCATTGCTACAGTTATTAGGTCGTAGATATCTTCTTTTATGACGACTACCTACACTGTGCCTAGTGTCAGATATTCTGTCATACAGCATTATTAAGGAAATAGCTTTTGCCCGCGGCTTTGACGACATGAAATTCAATTTTTGTTATCAAACTCCTCCGAAACGGCTCGTCCGATTGTTATGAAATTTTCTGCGTATGTTCGGTTAGTCTAAGAGTAGGTCGAAGTTATTTTTATCCCTAATATTGTGATGAAATTTTATTACGACTAGTGAGACACACCTTTGTATGCCCCTTGAAATCAGTTGCCAAAATAGGTCCCTAACATGGAAAGGCTCACCAAGGTGTTCTAGTGATAGATAGATAACACTGTTAAGCCGTATACACACAGACGGGGTCATAAATTGTATCGCGATTTACAGAACTAAACGTACAGACTACGAGCACCTACACGAACATGTCGTACATTTCCACGTCTATAGAACTGAAATTGCTTGCGACATTTGTTACCTGTGAAAATACTTTTGGTGTGTTTGTATTTGTGTTTGAAAATAATTCAAGTTAAGATTGCGGCACACTTATTACATGTTACATCTTCGTTACACAAAAGAAAATCTATGATTCTTAGAGCATACGAGTAGACCGATTTCTAGCAATAGGTTGTAAACGGTGTATGAGTATAATAATTACATAGAAAAGTTATCTGTTTTATCTTCTCTCATATTAAAAATTCTTATGAATTTTTTGTCACCAAGCTCCTCCGAAACGGCTCGACCAATTGTTATGAAATGTTCTGCGTATGATCGGTAGGTATGAGAGTAGGTCGTAAGCTATTTTTTATATCCCTAATGATAAAACAACGCAACAACAACATAAAACATCTATCACGTATTTATTCATGTGACAATTTTAACGCTATCCAGCCATTGAAAAAATAAGAGGTAATAAAAGACATAAACACAGGACCCGGCGGACAGCGTGACAAAATTTCGCTTTTACTGGTGTCTTAAATGTTTGTTTTGACACCAACCACGTCAGTAGGTAACCGACCGCAGAATTGTATATGGACCGTGGTCCACGCTACAGATCACTATTTTTATACTATTAGTCCGCACGCGGGTTCCAACAGGGACAGTTATGACCATATTGTGAGAATTTAGACAGATGGCACTTCTTTTTTCTCGTATGAAGAAGGTTTGCGTAAAATGTTCAAGTAGACTCATCTTGAGGTTCACAAGGGTGGAAACAATAAAGGAATATACAAACAAACAAACAAACAAACAAACAAACAAACAAACAAACATAGAAACATGCGGAATACTCGCAAAAAATATAGTCATTCCTTGGAAAGACTCGTAAAAAGGAGAGTTATGTAACTAACTGCAATACGGAATGTAGCGATCTATAAAGCATAAGCTTTACGCTGGATTGTAAAATGGGAAAACTTAAGTGCACGTTTGCACGAAATGGGACTAGTTTCAGATTCCATACTTTTAAAGGCCAACGCTTAAATTTTTTATGAATAATCAAAACTTAAAAAAAAAATTCTTTACTTTATAAAAAATATAAATTATCATTTAAATTTTTTATTCAATATTCTATGTTACAATAAAACTTATCACAAGCTTATTCTAATTACTATACAAGTCTTGCCCGCGTGGAATGGTGCCAAGAATACTGGGTGCATTTCCGCGTTGAACAGCTAGGCTGATACGTTGCGCAAAAAATGAACCAGCCCTTCTGTCACCAGTTGAGGCTATTATTATCATTTCAATTATCTCTATTTTACCAACTTGGGGTTTAATTTTCAAAAATCCTGTCTTGGTGGAAGCTTACGTCATACTATTAGCAATAAAGAGCTCCAAATCATAATTATTACTAAAACTAACACCGTATCTTAGAAGTCTAACGTATACCTAATGTCTTTTTTATTTACATTTTGAGTTTAAATCTTATTTTAATAAACAGGGAAATACTACTTTAACGATAATACGAGAAGAAAGTGTTTATTTAATTTTCTTCGTGTAAATAAAATTGTTCTTTCGTCATTTGCGAAGGCCTTTTGTAGGCTTTTAAAACGTTGAATGCGAATTTGCCCTCCCGTTATCCCTTAATTGGTCTCTATCTAAAGTTAATTGTCTTCCTAGTCCAGCCTTATCTGTTAAGACTCGCCTTTAGAGATAAACATCAAAGCCATCTTGTCTTTTCAATTAAGTTTTTTACGAAGGAGTGATAATTTTTTAAACGATTTAAGAGAAAGAGAAAGTTCTCAATTCAGTTTGCATCATTTATCGCTTGTAAAAAAATAAACATTCGATAACTTACTTCGACATACATTGAGCCTTTTGGAGTTTCTTGTCCAATATCTTTATCTTGTTTTCATTTAAATCCTTTAGAAATTTCTCCTAATTTCATATTATCAAAGTACATTTTACTTGAAATTTAATAAAAGGGATATGATATCGTTTATTAATTTTATAAGGAGAAAATAAATGCTATCGGTATTCCAAATACATCTCTGAATACGCAAGCGAAGGAGAACTCTTACAACCCTAACACCCTCTTTCCACCCAAAATAACATTCCAACCGTGGGGAAAATATAAGCCTGTCATTTGTTTATATCAGAAAATTAATCCCTCAAGCCGGCGAGAATGATGGTAGAAGTCAAACGTAGCTACCCAAACAAAGAAACAAGAAGGTGTATCTATAATCGATGTTCACTTAAACGACAGATGCTATGAACGGGAACCATCAATCTATCTCCCTTCCCACCTTCCGGATCGAGCCCCCCGAGGGCCGAATTGTTATTCACCTTCCATTACCTCAATTTTTTAGGGTCGAGATGCCTGAAAAGAAACCCTTTCACTTATTGTGTCTCATTTCCGTAAAGGTGTGGGGCGATCGTGAAACTAAATTTTGCAGATGACGATTAGGTTATTCTAACCTTTTTCTCTATCAATTCTGACCTGAGCCATGTTATGATGTTCGTTTGTAAATTTACAGAGATTAAACTTGTGTCTATTATTCGTGCCTTTTTGTTACCAAACTCCTCCGAAACGGCTCGACCAATTGTTATGAAATTTACTGTGTATGTTCGGTAGGTCTGAGAGTAGGTCATAAGCTATTTTTTTTACATTCCTAGTGGCAAATCAACGTTTGATGGGTCAGGTAAAAATTATATAGAGTTCACAAAAAAATGCAAATAAACTTTAAGATTTATTTAACAGACTGTGTGAGAAATTCAGCATGCTGATACTTGCAGCACGCCACAAGCGAATAAGAATCATTCAAGAATCTATTAAAGTCAGCACATTGCGTGGAGCATACACCGGGCGCGCCCGATCAAGACCGGGGTCACGTCCCACCGAGCTATAATTCAATAAGACCCGATCCAAACTCCAAGTGGAATCGTTCGATTCACTTTTGCAATGTGACATAAACATTATCTAAACGGATTTAGTAAATTTCGTTACACGGGGTACATTATAACTTCGTGAGTAATTATAAAACAAAAAATTGTTTTAAAAAAACCGACTTAAATGCCAATAAAAAGTCACAACACAAACAATACCCAAAGATTCAAGTGTGCTTATAAAGATAACTTCCCTCGATTTCTTCAGGTTCCCATCATTACATGTTGACCTGATGACCCGGATGGTCCCAACCATCTGGGAAGTTTACCCTTTCAAACCAAAAAAAGAATTTTCCAAATCGGTCCAGACGTCTTCGAGTAATCGGTGAACATATTTACGCAAAAAAATCCGAAGAATTGAGAACCTCCTCCTTTTTTGAAGTCGGTTAAAAATAATTATATTAAAAGGGATCAGCAAGAAATGTCAGTTTTTGAAAACAGGGTTTGAATAGACACTATTTACTTGTAATAAAAATATAAGTTCCTCTAAACGTGAAAACGAAAAGTTTCTTTAGGATAAAAATGGTTTAATTTATTCTCTGAACTTCATATTACAAACTTAAGAGTTCTAGTTATCTTGAAATGCAAAGTTGGTTGAGTGACTGAGTCACATTAATTAATTAGTTGCACAGTAAAGTTCCTGATGTAATAGGAAGCGTCTTATTATAATTTCAGGACATATTTCGTACTTACTTTTGATGGCGGCTGTTCTCTCATATATTTATAATTGCAATAATAATTGCATTTTAAAATTTAAATGCGAACGGTCGTTGCAATTATAAAGAAAGTGAATTACGGTTTTTGAAATTTTAGTGCATAAAAAAAAGAGTTTCAAACGTATAAAATTTCAACAATTATACAATTTCGATTAAGAGGATCTTCGTTGACTGTTTTGAAATTGCAATACTTTGGTGCCAAGAATACATTTATACGTATTATGTGTACTACTATTTAATAATTACTATTTAATAATTAAAATACTTCTTAGACTTTTGAAAGTTAAGAACGAGCAAAAAAATCACGTTTGTTGTATGTATTTAATTTTAATTTTTAGTTACCCTTAAGTTTTATTTTAATTTTAATTTAACTATTAATTTTTGAACTAAATTTATAATTAAATAAAAAATAACCAATAGACCCACGCTTGTTGTATGAAAGCCCCACAAAATATTTATTTTATTCTATTTTAGCATTTGTTGTTATAGCGGCAACAGAAATACATCATCTGTGAAAATTTCAAGTCTGTAGCTATCACAATTCAAGAGATACAGCCTGGTGACAGCCGGACGAGTCCCATTTTTACCCATTGGGTACGGAACCTTAAAAAAACATTCCCAAGGCTACGTGCCTACCAAAAATTACCAAGTGACAAAGGTGTATGCACGAATTTAACACCTACAAGACAATGGGCCCCGAGCTTTGAAGCATAACAAAGGTTCATTATGACGTGTCTAACTCATTAAGTAAATTAATGAATCTACCGAAAAGGCTTTGGCACGCGCTGCCTGATGAGCCTCATCATATTGATGGCACCGCCATTTTGATAGAACCCTTTGTCTCTGATCCCATTTCAGAAGCAAAGATCACGGCTAAATGTATTAGCACGATGTGTTCCTAAAAACGAGAAATGTTAAACGATAATAAATTAATGTTAGGTATACTTCATAGCTTGATGCGTGTATGGATCAAAGTTTTGTTTTTATTGACCAAGTACATCGTAATAATAAACAAGATAACAGCGTCAGCGAAAACACAAAGGGTTCCGTACTATACCGATACCAATCATCAATTAATCTCAATGGAAATAATTGCGTCAATTGCCTAAGCTACGCAGACGATATGGTGCTCCTTAGCCCATCGGTCAATGGCCTCAGGAAATTACTGTCAGTCTGTGAGAGTTATGCTAGCTCTCACGGGCTGAAGTACAACGTGTCGAAGACTGAGATGGTGGTCTTTAAAGCAGGAAAGGGTCCGGAGAGAGTCCCTGAAGTATATTTGGATGGAACAGTGGTTCGGATGGTGAGGCAGTTCAAATACCTTGGCCACATCGTCACGGACGATCGTAAGGACGACCTTGACATGGAACGTGAAAGGCGGGCATTGTCGGTTCGGTGCAACATGCTCGCGCGCAGATTTGCTAAATGCAGTAAAGAAGTCAAGGACACTCTCTTTAGGGCCTACTGCCAGTGTTTTTATACCTGCCAGTTATGGTATCGGTACAAGAGGATGTCCTTCAGCACCATAAGGGTGCAGTATAATGACGCATACCGTATCCTTATGAAGTTGCCGAGATACTGCAGCGCGTCGGGCATGTTCGCCGAGGCGAGAATGCCCGATTTCTTTGCTGTTATCAGAGCACGTATAGCTTCCTTTTGGGAAAGACTGCGTAACTCTGGAAACAGCATCCTTCGAGTGATAGGGCAAGACTTACAAAGTCCTATGATGACGCATTGGATCTCGATACATCGAAATCCAAATAGAAAGTAGCTGGCACACAGTGATTATTTGAATTATAATTTTAATATTACATTATATTATATACATTATAGTTGTCCTTATTACCATTATTAACTTATTTTATATATTGTAATTTGTATTGTACTTTTGTACTTTTTGGGTCCATACCTTAATAAAGAAATTTATTATTATTATGTCCATATTTAATTTAACTCTCACACCCGGCACATGATAAATATATATAAAAACCAAAGACATATAATAAACTTACTTAAATACGCAAAAAACTTTATAAACTTACATAAACGTTACACACATACATATATGTACCGGGCGGAGGACTACACCCCGGCAGGGGAGACCAAACGGCCGGGGGTCAGGGCGACAGGCTAAGAAACCGACGGACTATCCTAGCCGAGTCGAGCACCACCGCCTTCTGCATTTTGGCCGCAAGTGAACTGCCACGGAAACCCAGTCGCCGCAGATGGTGAGCAAGGCTGACTGGGATTAAACCGTTGGCAGAAATCACGATAGGGATGGTTTCAGTGGATTCCACGTGCCACATGGCGGAAACCTCGTGAGACAGATCCAGATACTTTCGTTTTTTCTCCGTCTCAGCTCTCACGAGGTTCTCGTCATAAGGGATTGTGATGTCCACTAAAAACACCCGCGACTGTGCCCGATCCATCACCACGATATCAGGCTTGTTAGCCAAGATGGTCCTGTCCGTGATGATTGACCGGTCCCAATAGAGCCGAACGCCGCCGCGCTCGAGGACAGGAACCGGCGTGTACCTATAATAGGGTACCCTCTCATCCAGGAGCCCGTACTTGAGAGCAAGCTCTTGATGGAGGATTTTGGCTGCTTGGTTGTGCCTGTGCAGATACTCAGTATTGGCAAGCGCCGAACACCCCGAAAGCACATGTCTGAGTGACTCACCGGGATGGCGACAAGCTCGACAAATGTCCTGTGTGCCATCCTTCAGAATGTACTTTCGGTAGTTCCGCGTCTTAACCACCTGATCCTGTATTGCACAGACAAAACCCTCGGTTTCCCCAAAGAGGTCACCGAAACGCAGCCACTGCACGGACGCTTTTCTATCCACGTGGGGCTCATGAAGAGCCTTAAAAAAGCGCCCGTGCAGCTCCTTCTCCCTCCATACGGACTCCCGGTCAGAGGTGCTAAGCACAACCGGTCCCTGCCACTCGGCGTTGGCCAAAGATAGGGGGGTCAGACCTTTATCACATTCTATGACTTCCCTATGCATCAGAGACTCCCTTTTTGCCCCGAAGTAAGTTCTGAGGCTGGATATCTCCCGGTTGTGCATGGTCTTGACGTTGAGTATGCCTCGACCACCACACTTCCGGGGGATATACAGCCTCATGACAGACGACTTCGGGTGGTGCATGCGATGGGCGGTCATAGTTGTGCGGACCTTTCTATCCAGGGCGTCAAGTTCGGCTTGAGTCCATCTGAGCACGCCAAAGGTGTACATGAGGACGGGCATGACCCAGCCGTTATAAGCTCGGACCTTATTGGCACCTGACAAATAACTTTTACAGATCTTTGCCAGGCGCCGAAAAAAGACCTCGCAAACTGACTGTTTCACGTCCGCCTCTTGAACCCCTATAGATTGTGACATGCCCAGATACCGGTATGACTCAGCCCCGGAGAGGGTCTTGATGCTCGACGGCTCGAGATTAATCTCGGCCGAGCGAGCGACCTGTCCCCGCTCCACATGCAGGACCGCACACTTGTCCACCCCGAGTTCCATTCTGATGGAATTGCTGAACTCAGTGGTGATGTTCAACAATTCCTGCAGACGGGAAACACTGGGTGCCATCAGTTTGAGGTCATCCATGTAGAGAAGGTGAGGCACCTTCGGCCCCCCTCTCCGAAACTGAAAGCCTGTCCCGGAACCCTCCAGCAAAGTGCTAAGAGGGTTCAGAGCCAGGCAAAACCAAAGTGGACTCAAGCAATCGCCCTGAAAGATACCCCGCCGTATCCTAATTCGGTCATCCGCAGCCGCTAGCCGCTCACCATGGAGACAAAGGATCGTGCTCCATTGCCCCATACATTCTCCGAGGAAGTCTCGAACTGCACGATCAACTTTATACAGCTCGAGGACCCTCAGGAGCCATGAATGAGGCACCGAGTCGAACGCCTTTTTATAGTCAATCCAGGCGGCGGAAAAGTTCCGGCGGCTGCGTTTGACCAAATGGCCTGCGACGGAGTCGATGAGAAGGAGCTCCTTAGTACCGCGACTACCACCCCTACACCCGTTCTGAGCCCCAGACATGATCCCGTGACTGTCAACATGACGGGTAATCTTGGAGCTCAGAACGGATGTAAGTGTCTTATAGATGGTTGTAAGACACGTAATGGGGCGGTACTTAGACGGGTCACCGGTATCTGTGGTCTTTGGAGCTAAATGAGTGATCCCGGTGGTGAAAAGGTTTGGGAGCGCCCTTTGCTCAAGAGCGTCTTGGAATTGTCGAGCCAAGGTCGCATGGCAAGCCGAGAAACCCTTTAGCCAGTAGTGATGCAGTCCGTCAGGCCCCGGACTTTTCCAGTTCGGGGCCCGCCTCACCGCACCAGCTACATCCTCCGCTGAGATGGCAACCGGGTCCATCGGCTCTATCGAGGCACATGCTTCCTCTACCGCCGCAATCCAAGGGCCCTCTTCATGCTCCACCTCTGTCGACCAGACACTGCGCCAGAAAGCGACTAGGTCAGCTGTGTCTGGTCGCTGAGGGGTGGAGCAGACCGCTGGGCACTCCAGCTTTTTGTAGAACCTTTTCTGATCACTCACGAAGAGGCGATTTTGCTGAAATCGCTCAACTCTTTCCGAGTACCGCCGAATGCGGTTCCCCCATGCAGCGATTTTCTGCTTCAGGTCGTCGATGCGCTCCGTTAGTTTTTGAGCTATGTCGGGCTGGTCTAGGCGAACCCCCAGCCCGTTAAAAGCTATTCTAACGGAGCGCACAATCCTTGGCCTCGTGTTGCCCGACCTGAAGCTTTGCAGTCTGCCAATGAGGCCTCTGGCGAGGGTGATACGTCGCTCTATCCTCTTCTTCCAGGCAGGTTCTGCACTGGATCTAGCGGCACACCGTCCAGGTTTCTTGACTTTGACGCCAATAAACCGATGGACGGCTAAGGCTGCGCCGAAGAGAATAGAAGCCGTATCATCCAGACCAGTGCTGCTCTCTAGATGTTGCGGCAGCATTTGGTTAATGGCCTCAATGACATCCCGCGTCGCTACATTTAGCGAGAGCCGGGAGAGCCGCGGACGTTCCTCTAGAGGAGCAACTCGGATTTCAGCAATCGTCTCTTCTAAAATCCTTCTCATCCGCTCTAAATCCAGGGAGACTGTTTCCTCAGTGGTCTCCTCCACGGGCAAATCCTGAGACCCGGTCACGGTCTCGGTCTCTTCGCGGCTAGGTGGCGCAGGAGACACGACTTGCGGCGTGGTTGAGGTTGTCACGTCGGGAACAGCCTCACGTCGTAACCGCTCGAGCTCGGCAGCGCTGAAGATGTTAGAGCGCATTATATACCGAGCCCGATCTGCCAGGTTTTGTTCCGTGACAGCTAGTTGCGGCTCAAGCAGCAGAAACTGACGGTACATTGCTGCTCGGTAGCCAGTCCGTCCGGTTTCCCCCCCTGTGGCCCTGAAGTACGCTCGCATGACATTTTCGTTCATGGATCTTGTCCATCTCATGCGGCGTACACCACCAGCGGCGGGCTCCGAAGATTGGGCCCTAGAGGACCCTGTCGGAGCCAAGCCATCTGGTGGGGATGATGGAATTGCCGGCCGGCTAGATGGTAGTGCCGGCCGGCTGTTGATGTGGCTGGCGGACCGCATGCTGCCACGTCCAGCGCCAGCCCCAGACGCGCCCTGGCGCCCCCCAGGCAGCGACCCTATAAGCGCATTCCTTGTGTTCGTATCCATCATTTTAAGAAAGGGGGGGAGGGTGAGTGGTGGTTACATCACCCGGGGTCCACTCAAGTCCCCGGGGAGGCTGTTTTAGTTAAGCCAGCTCGCTTACTTGGGAGAACCATAAGCCAGGTGACCACAAAGTAGCAACTCCGTGATCATCCGACTTAAAGACTTAAATGGTTCTCCCATCCCTTAGTCGCCTCTTACGACACCCACGGGTAAGAGATGGGGTGGCAATATTCTACTCTGCCGTTGCCACACGGCAATTATTATTATTATTCTTTACATTTATTATGGATTCATAGTTTTTACATTTTTAAATATTTCATTAAAAAAAAAAAAAAAAAAAAAAAAAACATTTAAAAATATAAAAAATAGCGGTCCACCGGCTTCGGGAACATGGTCCAAGCAACCGGCGGTCAGGGCCCCAGAGAGAGGAACCTCCTGACGATGCGAGCCGTGTCCAGGAGTACAGCCTTCTGGATCTGGCCCTTGACCCAGCTACCCAACGAGAGCCTCGAAAGATGTTGGTCGAGGCTCTTGGCTATAAGACCATTAGCGGAAATTACTATCGGTACAATGATTGCTGAGTCTACATTCCACATAGCGACAACCTCGTGCGCCAAGTCGAGATACTTGGTGAGTTTCTCTTTCTCAGCTTTCACGAGGTTCTCGTCATGTGGAACAGCAACATCAACAATCATTGCACGGCGCTCTGATCGATCTATCACCACTATATCAGGCTTATTGGCTACAATAGTCCTGTCTGTAATGATAGACCGATCCCAGTACAGTGTGATATGACCATTTTCAAGAACTGGGTCGGGCACATACTTGTAGTACGGTACCTCCGATTCCACAAGATTGTATTTCAAGGCAAGTTGTTGGTGGATAATCCTGGCCACTTGGTTATGTCTGTGTAAGTATTCGCCGTTAGCTAGATGAGAACAACCAGAAACAATGTGACGGATAGTTTCTCCAGGGCGGCGACATGCCCGACATATGTCTACCGTTCCATCCTTCACAATGTATTTTCTGTAATTGTTCGTCATCATGACCTCGTCCATAATTGCACATACAAACCCTTCGGTTTCCCCAAAGAGGTCACCAAAGCGCAGCCAGGCCACGGACGCTTCAAAGTCAACATCAGGCCCGTGGAGGGCCCGATAAAAGCGTCCGTGAAGCTCCTTACCTTGCCATACAACCCTGCGGTCATTGGTACTAAGCACCACAGGTATGCGCCAGTTCTCATTAGCCAAGGAGAGCGGTGTCAGACCCCTGTCCACTGCGACCACATCGCGGTGCATCTCCGTCTCGGCGTGGAGAAAGTACTCCCTGAGACTGCACACCTCGCGGTTGTGGAGGGTTTTGGCATTCAAAAGGCCTCTTCCCCCACACTTCCGCGGAATGTACAGCCTCATCACCGAGGAGCGCGGGTGATGCATCCGATATGCGGTCAGCAGCGCACGAACTTGTCTGTCCAGGGCGTCAAGCTCAGTCTGAGTCCACCTGATTATGCCGAAGGAATACATTAAGACCGGCATGACCCAACCGTTGAAGGCGCGCACCTTATTACCGCCCGACAAAAGGCTTTTCAGTACTTTCTTCAGACGGCCAAGGAAACGCTCCCTCACCGATTGCCTCATGTCGGCCTCTCTGATACCTAACGCCTCCGCCATGCCCAGGTATTTGTAGGTTTCAGTTGAGGAGAGCGATCTAAGGTATATGGAATCCGAGAGCTCAACCCCCTCAGATTCCACAATCCTCCCTCGCTTTACATGCATGACCGCACATTTGTCCACACCAAATTCCATCCTAATGGAATCACTAAAGGCTTTAGTTACCTTTAGTAACTCTAGTAGATGTGATCTGCTGGTGGCAATGAGTTTTAGGTCATCCATGTAAAGGAGGTGTGATATAACCTGACCTCCTCTCCTCAACCGGTAACCTAGCCCTGAATTCTCCAAGAGAGTACTCAGAGGATTCAGAGCCAGGCAAAACCACAAAGGACTCAGACTATCGCCCTGGAATATGCCTCGCTCAATCCTTATAGGCTCCGCGCTCCCCAGGGTCTGGCAACATCCTGGATAGTGAAGGACCGTCCTCCACTGTCCCATACACGTCTGTAGGAAGGCGCGTAGTACTGTGTTTATTTTGTACAGTTCCAGCACCTTCATGAGCCATGTATGGGGCACAGAGTCGTAGGCCTTCTTATAGTCTATCCAACATGTCGACAGATCCTTTCGGGAGCGCCGAACCTGCTGACAAATGGCCATATCAATGAGGAGAAGCTCCTTAGTACCACGGGAGCCATTCCTACATCCATTCTGAGAAATAGACATGATGGATTTTGTATTGATATGATCGTTAATTTTTGTTCTCAGAATGGATGTAAGAAGTTTATACAATGTTGGCAGGCACGTAATCGGCCTATAATTTTTGGGTTCCGTGGTACTACCTGACTTATGGAGCAGAAGGGTAATACCTGTTGTCAGAAACTGGGGTAGCGACTCTGACTCTAGAGATGATTGGAATTGGGATGCCAAACGAGCGTGCGAGCTGCGTAGCCACTTTATCCAAAAGTTGTGCAGCCCGTCCGGCCCAGGGTATTTCCAATTGGGCAGGAGACGTGCTGCAGTGGCCACGTCTTCAGGGGTAATAATAACTAGGTCCATTTCTGGAATTTGCTCGCAGGCTCTTTCTAAATCCCACGTCCAACCATCCTCAGTGTGAGCGACAGGCGTCGACCAGATGTTGCGCCAGAATGAGGTCATGGCTTCATCATCCGGTAGGCGCGCATCGTTGACACCTTGGTCAGGGTGTTCCCAACCTCGATATACCCGCCTCTGATCGCTTTGGAAAGTGCGATTCAGGGTATATCTCTCGACCCGGCTTTTGTATCTACGAATACGGCTAGCCCATGCTGAGACCTTCTGTTTCAGGAAGTCAATGCGCTCAGTGACGTGCGCCATATAATCTTGAGGGCTGATATCAGTCCCTAAGAAAGCGCGCCTCACAAAGCGCATGACTCTAGGGCGAGTGTTGCCCTCCCTGAAGCAGAGTAGTTTGCCAATGAGTGTCCTAGCCCCATCAATACGACGTTCGATCCTGCACTGCCAGGCTGGTACAGCAGGCTTCGGTCGTGTTGCTGTATCATTATTAATAAACTTTACATTAGCAACACGACATGCCGCAACAGCCGCGCAGTACAGAATCGAATGTGTGTCGGAAAGGTCTTCGCTGCTGTCAAAATAACTCGGCAGCAGCGAATCCAGGGCACCCATTAGCGCTTTGTTCTTATTTTTCATGGGTAACCGAGGTAACCGCGGTCTAAGCTCGGGTGGTGAAGATCTATATTCCCGAATAGCACTCTCCAAAGCACTCCTCAATTGTTCACTATACTGGGTACTTACATGTGCAGCCTCGCTATCCTGTCCCTCATCAGCTTGAGTGGGCTGCAGCGAAATCGCATGAGCAGTTTGCGATTGTGCTGGAGCTTGCGGTGAGGGGGGGGTAGCGCGGCTACATTGTAGTTCAGAGCGAAGCCGATCAAGCACGGCGTTGTCCAGCATGTGATTACGCTGAATAACCCGCACCTGGTCCGACAGTCGCTGAGCCGACACATTGAGAGCTGGTTCAAGGACCTGAAACAAAGCATGCATCCTAGCACGGTACGCGGTCATGTTGGTTCCACCCTCAGTAGCCCCAAAGTATGCGCGCATGACATTTTCATTAATGGATGTTGTCCACCTCATGCGCGACACACTACCGCCGGAAGCGGGGACCCTATCAGAACCCGGTGGGCCTCGGGATCCCAAGCAAGACGGCGGCCGGCCTCTCCCACGACGATGTACTGGTGGTGGCGACGTCGGCGGGGAGAAAAACTCGTCGCTCGAACTCGACGCAACTGCAGCATTGGGCGTGGTCCCGGGTGGCTGCGAGGCGGGACTGAGTGACGAGTCCGGGGGTGGTGTTTGTGCGTTCCGTGCTCTGGATCGTGTCAGCATACTACATTATTAATTCGTCTAATTTCTTTTGTATTAAATCAGGCATCTATTGACAGCTTGTGTCAGTTATATTTCGGACTATTTTAATTTTCTTCATGGTTTCTAATTCTTCTAATATTAGGTTTTGGTTCTTGTAATTAGTTTTTAGTATGGTAATTTTATTAAATTTAATCGAAAATTCTGTTGAGATCGGTTGTATAATATTTATTTTGTCGAAAATATAACGGTGAAAAAATATATCGTATGCTGACATTTAGTGTTGCCAGTTATTATTATTATTATTATAGCTTATTATTATTATTATTATAGCTTGATGCGTGTATGGATCAAAGTTTTGTTTTTATTGACCAAGTACATCGTAATAATAAACAAGATAACAGCGTCAGCGAAAACACAAAGGGTTCCGTACTATACCGATACCAATCATCAATTAATCTCAATGGAAATAATTGCGTCAATTTTGAGCACATTTTTTTAGTTATTAAATAGCTTTGCAAGTTTCTGATTAAATACTTAAAAAATACAAAATGATATTTAATGAACATCCTTTTAACAGCTATCAACACAAAGCACTGCTTTCGTATATATAAAAAGTTCTCGTGACACGCACAATGTTCGTAACCAAACTTCTCCTCGACTGATTTTTATGAATTTGTTTATCTACATTCAGTAGATCTCAGAATAGGTTGTTATCTATTTTTCATATCCCAAATGGCAAAACAATGTTTACTGAGTCAGATAGTTTCACTATAAATTCCATAATGATGAAAACTGTCATGACAAAAATAATATTTAAATCTAATAAGTATGACTTGGCTTCATAATATGTCTTTCCTAGCCTATAAGTTTCGAGTTTGCGAAAAAGACATAGTAAATGGCCGTGACTCTATTGATCGCGTTGACTAGCTTCAACTTTTATGCGTCCAAGGACTAAAAATAAACCTTAATATGGATATGAATTTCAACTTAATAGCTTTGCCCTTTTCTGAGATAAAAGACGATAAGTGGGCCAATAAAGGATAACAAAGCGATGATCCTATAAAGGTTCCTTTTACGAATACCTAAAAATTTACGTGTAGAATTCATCAAACGGGAAACAATTACTTAACATTTAAATCATAAGCAGACTCTACAGCTAAATTCATGTTTTGATATTAAAATATATTAATATTGTTGTAAGAGCAACAGAAAATCAAATTGAAGACGTCTTTATTCCGTATTATCGAAATCTGTGTATACAGCTAGCAATATTCACTTCCAAATACTAAAAGGCTGTTCACTGTTGCTCATACTTTCCACAATAGTTCTAATTTGAAAAGGAGTAATATTAGTAAAGCTTGCAGAGCTCGTATGAAAAGTTCATGGTATGCCGGATAGTTCTCGTTGCCATGCAGACAAATGCGTTCCTAGCGTGTGAAATGTCACAAGTTACCAAACAACTTTGTTTATGTCAAACCGAGCTCTTATCCTCTACACGTGTCCCGCGTCGTTTACCGAAGCCTTACTTCCTATTTCTTTTATGTTACCTTGAATGGAACAAGTAACGCTGGATTCAGAAATAGCAACAAATACTCATACGGTACCCTCAAAAGGAACAAAGCGCCAAATTTTTATAGGCGTATTTTATTTTTGGTTTGCCGGACAATAGCGATATATTAAAATGAATAGCGAATAACGCACAAATTCAACCCACGCTAAGTTCCACGACAACGCGGAATCTAAAATGGGAATAGTAAATATGAACTTTGTTATAAATTAATATTTTTTGCTTTTACATAATATGCGTTCAACAGGTAGGTATATTCGGATGCAGTATGATATAATTGTCTCTTCTTGGAAAAACAGAACAACGCAAAGCTAATATCGTACCCTTATTGCAAAAACCGATTATTTGTACCAAAATTTGAGCGAATCATTTTTGTGATTATAACTATTTGAAACATTAACGATAAAATAATTAAGTACATATATTGATATAAATTTTTAAACACTAATTGTTTTTATAAACAAGAAACTATTCAAGAAACGTTATGTAGGTTAATAATTTAAAAAAACTTACTAGATTTTAAACAAAAAGATGAAAATAACCTGTAAGGAGCTCATTTACTCGGTTTTTTCTGAATGTAGGAAGACTACCAAATTATCAAAATTACTGTTCTGGTAGCTCTATGGCCATTTTTTATTTATTCATTTGCATTGGATAGTAATAATCATCAAAACAAAAATAATTTTAGTTCAACTTTAGACAGTACAGATGCAAAATAAATATCTTTAGTTGCTTTTGGCTGAAGGCAAAGTAGATTTTGTTTAACTTTATTCGTACTAACGGCAGTGCCTAACGGTTTTTTACAAGTAATGAGTAAATATAAATAGCTTACGTTAGCCTCCCGTTGAAATTGGTCATTCCAGAGATATACGCATTTGAACAAACAATCTATTTCGTTTTATATTATATAACTCTGTGCCCCGTGAATGCATCAGAAATTCAGGAAATACTCTTCCTCTTGAATCACTATCCCTCTTGAAACCCTTGAATCACTGATGAAAACCGCATTAATGTCCGTTGCGTAGTTTATAAAAGATCTAAGCGTACAGACATACGATTACGTACAGTGGGCGAATGAGTGGATTACATACGGCGGGAATCGACTTTGTTTGGTAAGATGTACAGGTATAGATTTAATAACATACAGAAATACTTTGACAAAATCTTTATTTAATATTAAAAAAAAAGTAGTTTTGTCTTCTAAGCTAGACAGAGAACATGACTGTGTCATCAGTATCAGAGCGAGTGGCAGCTGGCAATCGATCAATACTATCTTCAGTAGCCAGAGACTGGAACCACCCATGATACTCTTCAGGTATTACACTTTTATTGCAAAGATTAATCAGATCCTTTTTCTTAGCTATGGATATAGGCAGAGGTCCGCTGTACAGTTGTCGTAAGGGTGGGAAGATAACGCCTGACCTGGATGGCTGTATAGATATTTCATCTTCTTGCTTACGCTTGTTTCGAGTGGCATAACCATGGTTTGCAGGTTAAGAGGTCGTCGTAATTCTGCCCAAATTGGGTTTCTGTGTGTAGTAACATCCAAGATCATAACCTCTATCTCTTAATATCTTATTATCTCCTTTCATAAATTTCATTCGTTTTATCTTCAGCCAGTTCACTTTTTCGCCTTCTGTGTTCGTATTTCTATTTATTATTACTATCTATCAATATCTTTAAATCTTTAAATTCATGGTGTTTGAATTCTTTAACATGGTAAGCGTCCTTTGTAACATTCTAACCTTCATGTTCAACGTTCATCCAGTCAGGCATACAGTAGATGTCACAATTTTTCGTTGCAGTTTCTATAGCGCTGTGCATGGAGTCAGCTTCCATGAAGCTGTGACCAGATTCGAGGAACTTGTGTTCCACAATCATGATCCACAATAGTATGGCGGCAATATACTGATTACAGTTTTGACTGCCACACGTATCAGAAAACAAGCTAATTTATTTAATATGCTTCGGCACGCACGTGGTTAAATAATGATGTAAAATCGTTTCGATTTCAGCGCTACCTTTATTACCATGCACTTCATTCCAAACGAAACAGTAAGCTTCATTTTGAAGTGCGTTTTCGTAAGTTGTTAAATTGTAGTGTCAATTTTCTTGTTTATTAGAGAAGACCTACATCAGTACTGGGAATTTGCAATTTTGCTTGTAATATCATCTTAATCATAGTCTTGCTGTAGTTTGCTTTTTCCTTCGCCGTTGGCACGCCTAAATCTGGTACATAAAAGACTGATCTTTCTTGGGCATAAAGAAACCTAAATTAAATTCTGTAGAGAAAATCCTTCGATATGTCATTTCGGATACAATTGGTTCGCTATTTTGGTTTTACATTCTTCTACATAGAGAGCGTACATTTTGCTTAATGTAAGCCCATTATCTAAATATCTGCGTTTCGACTTCTTTCGCACATAGTGACTTTCCATGCTAGGAAATGATGCTATGTGCTTTTTAACGGCTTCTACCATCTCAGGCGATGTTTTATTTGGAGGCACCCGACGTCCGCACGGGTCCTGTTCTTTTGAATACTGTCCCAGACTATCGCGGTGCTTTACAGCATCTGCTATATCATGCGATGAAATGCTTAACATTTTTTTCTGTCTCCTTTAATGATAAAGGAGAGAGAAAAAATTGTTTACTATACTTCCGCTGTGTAGATCGTTTTCTATTCAAAATAATCCTCTTAGTGGGTTTGACTTCAATAAGACTCAATATAAACTGGTTTTTTGAAATTTAATCTAGGTTCCAGTATTTCTTACACAATTCTTTACGAATATTTTTGGTAACATGACTGTTGCAGTGAAATTCGCACTTAGAATAGTTAATAGGTTTAGGGAGTTTTGGTATCCATATTCTTTTACCTGCAATAATTTGAACCAAATATGGTGCTTCATTATTCTGCAAAAACCAACTAATGTTGTTTAGTTTGTTTTACTGGTAGATACATCAGCGATTTCTAGTATAATAATTAAAGCCAAAACCAGTTACCGCAGGTTAATATGTATTATCAGAATAATATCAACATAATAATAAATCAAGCAACTACACCTAAAAAGTGTTATAATACGAAACATGGTTTTTGTGGTAAATATTCATAAATCTAAAGTATTTAAATGAGTTTAGTTCTTTTTTAAGGAAGAAAATTAAATCATACTTGAAGGTAGTTGCTTTTAACCCTAGCTATCACAGTAAACAAGCGTCGTAGCAGATAATGGGTTTTACCTGTAGCTTCGTCGTAACTGGAAGAGTCGATTGATATGTATAACCTATTTTTGGTACAAAAATGCAGATAATCGGTTTTTGCAATAAGGGTACGATATGATAGATCTGATTTGGATAAGTAAAGTAAACAATCAAAATAATAACAATGGGTACAATTTTAAAAATATTCTTAATTTAACACTGTGTACTTTACCAGTGATATGCAGCTGCAGTGTCTCCCACATCTTTGCATTTCAATACCATACAATGCACTGCGCATCGCTCAACATTCTAAGACGTCAGTTTTATCCACTAATCTCATCAGCTTTAGTGCCCTTCAAACCGAAACAGCAACACATAAATGCTTCGTGGAATGCGATGGTACCTACCCTAACAAACTCCGCAAGGAGAATCCTATGTAATTTTTTTTTCTACGGGACATTTTACACATCGCAATCTAGCCCCAAAGCACAGATAATATAATACTATACTAGCCCAAAGTAAGCGATAGCTTGTGTTATGGGTACTAGATAACTGACAAATATACATACATACTAATATAAATAAATACTATATATTGAAGAACACCCAGACACTGGAAAACATTCATGCTCATCACACAAACATTTACCAATAGTGGGAATCGAACCCACGACCTCCGGCGCAGACATGCAGCAGGTTCGCTACCGCTACGCCATTCGGTCGTCAAATTTATTATTCGCGGCCATTTTTATTATTATATTTTATTAGTAAAGGGTGCATACAGAGGGGTTAGTACATGTTTTTTACGAAGTTCGAATCGACTCGCACCGTACAAACGAATCAAATGCATCCATACATTTACAACAAGCGCCATCTATTGACAGCCCCATGTCAGAGACTGTCCATAGACGGCGTTGGCTGTAAAATGGAGGAATTCGATTCGTTTGTGCGATGCGAGTCGACTCGAAATTCGTACAAAAACCTGTACTAACCCCTCAGTTTATACCCACGCTCGAGTTTTGGAAATAATACGAAGCAATGCGCCGCCTCGCCGCGCGTTGGGTAATGAACTAGGTACTGGTAGGTACACGAACTTACTTTTGCAGTTTAAAATTGCTTAATCAAATTTGGGAGGTGCACCCTCCATCTGGCTGTTTTGACAATTAAAATTGATGGCAGTTCAAACAAAGTTTCTCTGTCGGAGCATGTTCGAGCTTTCACAATCCACATTATAACTTAATGTCGTGAATTCTCTAACTAATAGCAAATTCTAGAACTGAGCCAATATTATTTTATTAATGTGATTTTTGCATTTTGTATTAGCTTAGTATCATGTATAATATGAATTAGAATACAACATGAGCTCGCGTTTATTGTATTTAGTAATGACCGATTCTTTGAGAACATGGCAATAAACTAAGAAATTATTTTTTTCTGTTGACGAGCACGTTTTATTGCTCTGTCACAGAAGGAGTAGGGTTATAAGTTACACTGTCTATCTCATTAAAATTATTGGAACTATTTCCGAGATCCGCGAAATGAGCTCACGCAATATATTATGTACGGGAATTATGATGCACCTGTGAGACAATTTAGACATTCGTAAAAATTAGAGCTTATAATGCTATAAACTCCGTTGGCAAGTTTTTAAAATAAGAATTATTAATATGTAACGTCAGATTACGCCGAAAAAAACCGGCCAAGTGTGAGTCGAATTCGCGCACCGAGGGTTCCGTACTACTTGGAAAGGATAACAATGATAATCACTTGTCTTAACGAACCGTATCTTTGTTTTTGGAGGTTAATTGTTAATACCAAAAAAGAATAATAGATACAGAGTTCATTTTATTTTTCCCGTAAAATATACGTTAATCCCTTTTAATGATAATTGTTTCCGATTTTTCGGTTAGTAAAAATAGTAATTAACTGAAATAGAGGGTCGTGACTCACAGACAGACAACAAAGTGTTTTTATAAGGGATCAGTTTTTTTTCTTTTGAGGTACGGAACCCTAAAAAAAGATCATTTTTACTACAAGTAATGAAGAGACGACACGATTTGTGATAGCCTGCTCATGTCAGATGCGCAGTGGATGCAGTGCGTCTCACAACCTTACGTTGCAATACCCAGGTTAAAATACTCCAAAACACCTTATACTGCTTGAATGATATTTATGACATATTTGTTATTGTTAGTGTTCGGTAGGTTTGAAAATAGGTTAAACTATATTTCATACCCCTTAGTAAAAAATAATTTATATGGAAAGACAACGGTTGACGAATCATCTTGTAGGTATATCCCACCGCAATTTATAAGTACCTATGAGCTATTTTCTCATTCATAATGAGAAAAATAGCCCAGAAATTCAATCAGAGTTTAATCGCACCTCCTCGTGCAAAAGTAATACGAAAATGTGTTCGTTGTTGCATAAAGCATAATGGAGACGTGATGAATAAAGAAGCTGCCCACTACCCGATTTTGGGGTAACTTTTTCACGTTTCATTTGATCTACCCATGTCAACGTGACCGCCGGACACGTGGGTGGTAAGTACCTACCAGCCAACTTTCCTCGATTCACATGCCTCTATTACCTTTGTTATAATTGTACACTATAGATTTTGCCAGGACTTTTTCTCTGTACAAGTTATTGCGATCTCACCTGATGTGATGATGTAGCTTAAGATGTTGTCGTACTTAACTTGAAAGGGTAGGTAAATTTACCCCAACGGTTTCTACAAGCATCGCACCGGAACGCTTAATCGCTTGGCGGTGTGTCTTTGCTGGTAGAGTGGTAACTAGCCACGACCGAAACCTCCCACCAAACAAGACCTGAGCCAATTTAGAAATTATAAAATTTCAAAGTGGCCCGAGGCAAAAATCGAGCTCGAATCCGAGCGCGCCGCCACTGCACCAGGGCGCACATTTCCTGTCATATAGATTTAACATATACATTTTCATGAAGTGCAACTTGATTTGCATTCCATTGGTCATTATCGTTTGCGTAAAATATTAATTGCTGTTTAAAATTAGTGCTTTGTGCATCGTTCTGCTCGCCCAATTTTTTAACAGATTTTTCAAATTTGTAACCAAATAACACTCTCTAGGCTACTGAAAAGAAAATTGCGGGATTTTTTTTTCACACATTGATATAAAATCTCTGCTTATAATGCAATTTAGAAAATTGAATGGAGAACTCGATGACTTTACTACAAAACTATGACTTTTGTCTGAAATTTGAGTTTTGTTTGAAATTGAGACAATTTCGTACAATTTACGAAAAAAAATACCAAGATTGGATCCATGGCTTTCTAATGTAAAAAATTACTGTGCTCTATTTCACTGTGTTGGTAATTGAATCACGTATTCGAATTAGCACAGGGTTGCGCTATAGTAGTGTTATTATCTCGCTGCAGACTCGGTCATAAATCATTCAAGTGTTTCGCTTTTGTTGTTCTTTGTTGAGTTATACATTACTGCAGAACAACAAAAGCGAATCACTCGAATGGTTTATGACCGAGTCTGCAGCGAGATATTAAGACTTCTATAGTATCCCACGCGCATTTAATCACGGACACAAGCTATAGTTCTAAACTTAATTCTCAATATTATACATGTAAATACTTAGGTGTACAAATCAAATTAGACAGAAAGATGTCCATTTTTAATACATTTGCTCAAAAAGTTGACATTTTCATGTGTGTTTAGCGTGCGTAAAGTTATTCTTTTCCGCACTAGAGCTTTTTGTGTCCCCCTTGCATGTGGATCCAAATCCATGAAAAAGGTTTTCAAGTAAAAAGTTTTCTCTACAAAATTATTGTATTACGAGACGAGTAGTTAATCTGAAAAATATTTACACTACTGTAAATATTTTTCAGATTAACTACTATAAATACATGAATTAAATTTAAAATAAATTTATTTCAATGATTTCTTTTCGTTTTTTTTTGCAAATGTGCGGCTGCGTAATTGCATTAGTTTCCAAACGCAGCTATTATATATGGACATATTTAAGCTGTGGTTTGACTACTGAACACAATTACCTACGTGGTCGGATGCACTTCTCTGAATTTTATCTTTGTTTTATATCTACTAGAATGTTTCCGAAACATCACCCACGTGAATTCGAGATTTTTACTAATTTCGCTTATACCAGGAATTTTTCCGGCATAAAATCAAAAATATATATATAGATATTTATTTCACATGCGCCACTTGAAAGATCATTAAGTAAGTACGATTTATTTTGTGAAAAATGTATACGGAGAACTTTTAGGTAGTCTACTTAATACTAACTAAAACTATTATTATGGGTTAATCCAGGTCTTAATCTGTACTTATTCATTCCAAGTTTTCAGCTGCAACAAATTCAGTAGTGCAGGCATATATAGGTACATGCACAATCGCCAACAATATATTATAAACTTTAAACTGTAATAGTGTGGAATAGTGAAATTTCTAAAACCCTGGATGATATATCCATTTCTTTAGTGTAGCATTATCGTATTTATCTAACTGAAAATGTTGCGCGTTGGATTGACACCGTGCTTCGTTCAAAAACCCTCTTTGAGTTTATTTATTACATTGAAGCGCAATGTAGCGCGAACACTCAAGCCCCGAAGCTTCTACGAACGTGTGGAAAAACAGCGTTTAAACTCAGGAGGTGTGACAGAGATAGCATGTGTCGTGTACGTGCAGTGGATGAATCTGAATAACACAAAAGCGGAAGGTTTCATTATTTTTCTTCTTTGTGTGGAAATCATACTAGCCAGACTTACATTGATGACATGACTCGAATAAAATTCGGCCGAATCACGTTTATCTAATTGTAACAAAAAGCACTTATTTTCATATTAGGTATTCCGCTCCTCAAAGGGTATGAAAACATGACGTAGTGAGTCACTCCTAATGACAATGTACTAATTAATACCTATGACGTGTTTGACGATAGCTATAAGGAATAATAGGTATTCCTCCTCGATCGGATATAATTTTCATCTCACCCGCTCGGAAAGGAGATTTTAATGCCCAAAATGCGGGCGGGAAATGCTATTATATTCCCTAGGGCCCAAAAGAATTTTCATTTCTCCCTAGGGCGAGAAAGTAGTATGAAAATCCTTTCCCGCCCTAGGGCCGCAAAGCATTTCTAAATTCGAACATGACGTAATCTCGTATTGCGTCTATAATAATGTCTAATTGTGGCACCACACATGGCTTTTTGTATTTGTGATTGGATGATCGCGTATTTGCCAAAATTTTTGACCTCATGGAGCCAAATATGTTATTGGCTGTATTTGCCAAATGTGGGGTTTTTGGGTGAAGGTGGTATCCCCAATTCCTTTTCTATGATCAGAAGGTTAGCGAAAGAAAGCAGCTCCGACTATTAAATTTTTATTACGCACACAGAAAACTTATAATTAATTCGCGGTAAGGTGTACAATGCAATATGATCCGGCGTGTTGGTAGCGACTGGTGACTGCCGGCGTTGTGCAATGTGCATAGAGCGCACTCAGCAAATTTCGGTAGGTCACTCGCCTCGTGGCGCGGCCGTGAGCTAATACTACGGTTTCACCCGAGTATGCTTGTAAATTATATATATAAAAATGTGTATGTATGTTTATAATGTGATTTTGTATTCTGTATGTGTTTCTGTATGTGTGCAGAATGATGGTTGTGTGTGCGTGAGTAGCCTACACTACTCCCCCCCAGAGGCCGTGTCTACGGACGATAATAATCCGGGAAGCGCACTCTTCTTCCAGAACGCGTTGTCCGCCATCCGGTGTTAGATCCGGCTGGTGGATGGGAAGTATCTGGAGATGGAGGGTTGGAAGATTTAGGTGGGCTAGTATCGGGAGGTGTGGATGAGGGTGGATTAGATGGTTGTGCTGGCGTGGCATCAGACAATATGTAGGCCGGTTTAATGCGGTCAATAGATACAGTGATGACTTTGCCTTTAACATTTAACCTAAACGTTTTTGCACCTCTTTTTACGACCTCGTATGGTCCTGTATAAGCTGGTTGTAGGGCACCACGTAGCGTGTCATCTCGGAGAAAGACATGGCTACAGGTGTTCAGCTCTTTAAATATGAAGGTTTTGGCCTTCGAATGATGTTGAGCTGGAGTGGGCTGCAATTTTTCGACAAAAGATTTCATGCGGGCCGAGAAGTCGGTAATGTCGGTGGTGTAGCCTCGAACGTTGTCGCCGAAGAATTCTCCAGGTAGTCGGAGGGGTTCACCGTATACCAGTTCAGCTGATGAAGCTTTGAGGTCCTCTTTTATGGCGCTCCTTATGCCGAGTAGTACGAGTGGTAGGGATTCAGTCCAATTTTCGTCTGCGTGGCAGGTTATAGCTGATTTGAGCTGACGGTGGAAACGCTCGACCAGGCCGTTGCACTGAGGGTGGTAAGCAGTTGTGCTGTGGTGCTGAAATCCAATAGATTTGGCCAACTGCTGGAAAAGTGCTGACTGGAACTGCTTTCCGAGATCGGTCACGACATCTACCGGACTGCCGAAGCGACATACCCAGCAGGAAATAAACGTTTTAGCCACTGTCTCGGCTGTGATATTGGTAATGGGTACAGCTTCTGGCCATCGCGTGAAGCGATCTACAACTGTTAAGCAATATCGATATCCGTTTGAATATGGCAGTGGGCCGACCAGGTCTATGTGGGCGTATTTGAATCGTGCTGAAGGTAGCGCGAACGTACTCACAGGTGACGACACGTGTCGGCTGATTTTACTGCGCTGGCAGGACAAACATGCCTGTGCCCATTCACGGCAGTTCTTGCGCATGAGGGGCCAAACGAAGCGTTGGGCAACGAGCTTAGCTGATGCGTTTGGGCCTGGATGGCTAAGAGAGTGTAGGCTGTTGAAAACTTGCCTACGACAGCTCTCAGGAACAAAAGGCCTTGCAGTCGGTGTACTGACGTCGCAGTACAATTCAGTACGACTCCCAGGTATTGTCATTTTCTTTAAGCGTAGGGAAGTTTCGCCATTTAGATATTCTGCAAGTTCGGGATCTGTGGCTTGCTCCTTGGCAAGGATTTCGAGATCGACAGGCTTCTGTAATTCATAAACACGGGAAAGAGTATCGGCAACGACGTTATCTTTACCCGCGATGTGTTGAATGTCTGTCGTGAACTGTGATATAAAGTCTAGGTGTCTATACTGCCGCGGCGAACAGTTACTTTTCCGCTCATGAAATGCGTAACATAGCGGCTTGTGGTCAGTATAGACGGTGAAGTGGTGAGCCTCTAGCATGTGGCGGAAGTATTTTATGCCTTCGTATATGGCAAGGAGCTCCCGGTCATATGCTCCATATTTGACCTGGGAAGGGCTCAACTTGCGCGAGAAGAATGCTAGAGGCTGCCAGGCTCCATTTACTTGCTGCTGGAGAGCTGCTGCGATAATTTTGTCAGAAGCGTCTGTGACGAGACCTAACTTTGCATTGCAGTCTGGATGCGCTAGTAAGGCCGCGTTGCATAGACTCTTCTTGCAGTCCTCGAAAGCTTGCAGTGATTCTCCCTCTATGATAACCGGTTGTGAGGCTTTTACTGATCCGGTCATCAAGGCGTTCAGAGGTGCCTGGATTTCGGCAGCTTTGGGTAAAAATCGCCTATAGAAATTAATCATGCCCAGGAATCTCCTTAGTTCTCGGACAGTTTTCGGGATCGGGATATCCGCAATGGCTTTGACTTTCTCATCCAAGGGTTTCGTACCTGCTTCCGATATCCGGTATCCGAGGAATGTAATTTCAGGTGCACCGAACACACATTTGGCTGTGTTAACAAGTACGCCGTATTCTTGCATACGAGTGAAAAGTAGGCGCAAATGTTGTTCGTGCTCTTCTTGCGTTTTAGAAAATACCAGGAAATCGTCTAGGTATGGATAGCAAAAGTCAAGACCACGCGTTAGTTCATCCACGAATCGTTGAAATGTCTGACCGGCGTTCCTCAAACCAAAAGTCATAAAGGGAAATTCGTAAAGCCCGAAGGGGGTTGTAATGGCTGTCTTCGGGATATCCTCCTCAGCTACAGGGATCTGATTGTAAGCCTTAACTAAATCTATAACGGAAAAGTACTTACATCCAGATAAGCTATGGGAAAAGTCGTGTATATGACGAATCGGGTATTTGTCAGGTATCGTCCTTGCGTTGAGAAGCCTATAATCGCCGCAAGGACGCCAGCCGTTGTCTTTCTTGGTCGCTAGGTGGAGTGGTGATGACCACGGGCTGTCAGACGGACGGGCGGTACCATTGGCCAGCATTGTATCAAATTCCTGCTTGGCGATCTTTAATTTGTCTGGTGCTAGCCTACGGGGTGAGCATGCCACTGGGGGGCCTATTGTAGTGCGGATGTGGTGCTGTGTTGTGTGTTTTACCGTACCTGGTGTGCCGGCGGGGCGAGTGATATCCGGGAATTCGGACAAAATGGCGTGATACGTGCTGCTACCTCCAGTCGAGACCTTCACACTCGTAACAAGGTTATTAGGATTACAAATGCTTACTGCTGCGCTGATACTGGTTAGGCTATCAGTGAGCCTGTGATTACTGATGTCAACTATGAGACGGTAATGTGCAAGAAAATCTACACCGATAATAGGTTTCGTGACATTAGCAACGACGAAACGCCATGGAAAACTGCGGCGTAGGCCTATGTTTAACGTTAGTTGAATGTAGCCATAGGTGTCGATTACCGAACCATTAGCAGCGCGCAGGGTAAAAGAGGTTTTACAACGACGCTCATGAAGTGCACTAGTAGGATATACGCAGATGTCACTTCCGGTGTCTACCAAGTACTGAATGTTAGTGTCCCGATCCGTGATAAAGAGGCGACCTGGATTACGACAATCGCCGGCCGCCATCACTGATTGTCGTGATTGTTTCCCGACGGTTTTCCGAAATTACACGGTTGTACGCATTTGTTGGCCGCCGATCCGAATTTGTGATGATACCAACAGTTTGGGAACCGCTGGTGGTTAGCTGTCGACCTTCGGTGTTGTGAGCGACTGCGGCTTCGTCCACGAGCTCGTCCGCGTTCATGCTGTTGTGGTCTCTGGCTGTCACGAGCGAGGAGAGCGCTGACCTGCTTCGTCAACTCGGATACCTGCTGTGCCAAAGTGTCAACAGAAGTAGATGGAGCTACTGCAGATACTTGGCGTGCTGGAGGTGACGCGATGTCATGGATCCGGTCCGTGAGGTCTGCCAGTGCATCGAGGGACAGGCTCGGCTGGGATGCGAGGATGGGTTGCATCTCCACGGGTAGGCGGCTGGTCCAAATGGTTTTTACGAACTCGTGTGGGACGTCTGGTCCTGCCAGGTGTTGCAGGTGTCGGAGGAATTGCGATGGTTTCCGATCTCCTATTTGTTCATGCGTTAAAAGTTGCTTAATTTTATTTTCCCGCGATGCCGACAGTCGTTTGATTAATTCGGTCTTCAAACGGTTATAGTCGGGAGGGCCAGCTATAATGTCCTCAACCTCTGTGGCGTACTGTCGGTCTAATGACGTCACTACCTGATAGAATTTGGTCTCTTCGTCATTTATTCCAAACATTTTGAACTGACCTTCTACTTGTCGGAACCAGATGTTGGGTTTTTCAGCCCAAAACGGTGGAGTTTTTATTTGTCTTGGGTGTGGCTTCGGCGTTAATGTTACATCGTGGCCGCTGATCCTGACGGCTTTTGGAACTCGTGGACGGGTGTTAACGTTTTGCGAGTCTGTTTCACTTTCGCTGCTCATCTTGCTTGCGCGTCCTTTCAAACGGGTCACCAGTGTGGGGTTTTTGGGTGAAGGTGGTATCCCCAATTCCTTTTCTATGATCAGAAGGTTAGCGAAAGAAAGCAGCTCCGACTATTAAATTTTTATTACGCACACAGAAAACTTATAATTAATTCGCGGTAAGGTGTACAATGCAATATGATCCGGCGTGTTGGTAGCGACTGGTGACTGCCGGCGTTGTGCAATGTGCATAGAGCGCACTCAGCAAATTTCGGTAGGTCACTCGCCTCGTGGCGCGGCCGTGAGCTAATACTACGGTTTCACCCGAGTATGCTTGTAAATTATATATATAAAAATGTGTATGTATGTTTATAATGTGATTTTGTATTCTGTATGTGTTTCTGTATGTGTGCAGAATGATGGTTGTGTGTGCGTGAGTAGCCTACACCAAACAGGCAAATATGGCAATAATTTTGGCAAATATACTCTCCACACATGGAAGTTATATGACAAATATTAAAAATAGGCAAATACAAATAGCCATGTGTGGTGCCACCATTAAACTGAAGACTTCTTTTTTTTTTTTAATTATGCATACGGTCAGTAACGAGGTTCGACCTTTGAGTTTGTATTGGTGTACATTACTTTTTGTTTTTACATTTTCTTAGAATATCAATAAAAATAATAACTCCTATTTAGTTTTATTAATTATAAAGGAAATCTAATTAAATCCATGATATTTACTTATTGTTTATCTAATTGTTGTTATTTTTTTCTTATCTTCTATTATCGTTGGTTCTTAGAAATTGATATTTCTGAACGCATCCAAAAAAAAAGTAGAAAAAAAATTATCTCATTTTTTTTCTGATCGTGATAAATTATAATAGTTGTTTTTATTCATTATCTTTTTTGTTATAAGATGAGTGGTGATTTAGGGTGGATTTAATTAAGTGAGTGAAGTTATCGATGCAGAGTAAGTATTACTAAAGACAACATCTTACATACTCGCAATGCCGATCCAAGTGTTCTTCAAGTAATTTTCCTCGCTGTGGTGAGATGAAAAATTTTGTGTTATGTACGGCCGCAATTTTTTTTTGGGTCTCGTGTCATTTGAATGCCTCGCTATGCTCAGGATTCTATTCTTTGAACCCCTCGCTGCGCTCAGGGTTCAACCCTAGAATCCTTCGCCGCTCAGCATTCAAATTTGACACTCGGCCCAAAAATCCATTTTGCGGCCTTGCATAACAAATAACTAATAGTAGTTTATGTAACGGTTACATAATGGGGGGTATTAAAACACGAGTGTGCGTTTAAAAAACGAGCCGCAGGCGAGTTTTTTAATAGTATGACACGAGTGTTTTAATACCTAATTATTATGTAGAGTTTCATACACTACTTTATCTACGCTCATATTATTATCATAAATCCAAATCATAAAATCTTTCTAACGTTTGTCGTAAATCATTCACTTTGTTTCATTTTTGTTGCAACTACTAAAATGTCAGGTGGAGTTACTTACTTTCTTTAGTAGGTTTCACTGCTAGACATTTTTCAGCGCAAAATTTTGACTAAGTAACAAAAATAACACATTAAAATGTTAAAAATTTGTATATATGGCGCCAAAATTCCGCAAATGTGGCGCAGAACCATAGACAATAGACATTGTTGTTGTTGTCTATGGTCAATCATGACCCATCCATACTCTCGGCAATGACTACCAACTATATGTTGTCTGTGGATTCACTTAAAAAAATATTACTGACATATTACCCCAGATACAAATACAGGAATCCAGAGCCGTGTATCGTAATGGAAATTAAACAACTTTCTTTAAATATTTCCATAGTAGAGCGATGTTATAATGAATAACTTTTTAATAATTATAGAAGTCTGTGAATAAAGTAGGTAATTATTTGACACATTTAGATTTCATAATTCGAACTTTAAGCAATGAGCGTAGATAAAAGTATATAATAAAGGTATTACTGAAAGTAATTTCTAGACTGGAATTCCTTTGTTGCCCTTTTAACTATTTTTTCCTAGAAAATAAGGTCGTTAGCTTTCTTAATGGCTTTTATCATGACTCCATCTCACCGAATCAGACGATCAGCGGGATTCGTCAATGGCCTGCGCATGAATTAATAGAATCGACCGCAAAGCAAATACTGAACGTTAATAAATTCAGTGTTGCAATAAAACTCAACAAAAATAATATAATATATCATTATTATTTTTTGGACCACACACTAAACTGATTCAGTTGCCAATTATGATCAACTATTTTTCAACTTTGCCATAATAATATATTTATTTATTTATTTTATATGTCAATTTTTTAAATGAAATGTTACAGTGAATATGTATACTTATTGAATTTATTTTTGTCTTGCCCGTGTTGAATGGTGCCAAGAATACTGGCTGCATTTCCGCGAAACAGCTAGGCACAAACGTTGCACAAAAATGGAGCTAGCCGTTCTGTCAACATTTGAGGCTATTAACCGCGGGGAAAACTTTCAAAGGAGTTTTGGGCATGATGACTCCATGACCCCAGGGTCACCACAGCAAACGGAACAATTAGTATAAAAAAAAACTAATACAACTTATATATAAACATACAATAATACTGTATGTAGGTGGAAGATATTGTACTATGACCCTATGTCTGAACGTCGTGGGACCTTCGTCCATGAGTCTCAATTTTTCGTCGAGTGACATACACACGGGATGCGTGCGGTACACGGTTTTTAACTTACCTAACATTCCCCTCATGCAGAAGTGTTAGCATTTTAATGCAGTTCGCGAGTTTAAACATGTTCGATACAGTTTTTTATTTGGTTTGAGAGTACACTCGGTTTTCGACACACTGTATCGAAATCGTAAGTAGCGATTTCTCTACATACATCCTTAATTTTTCTGTGCAATTAAAAAAAATATTTCAAATAGGTTACTTTATTCAAATTTATATTTATTTATTATTTTTTGTTTATTTTACCTACCGATACCGTCTCATAAATGCCTTTTTTTTATAGACAGAAAATGCCTGACGCATACCCCTCCGGCAGGGGAAACGGAAGGGTAATGTGGGGCTTGCACCCACTAAAACCTGTCTGTTTTCACGACGGACCCGCTGGCGGAAGTACGGGATTCACTCTCGTATTCACCGCGCTTCCCCCAGGGTCTCATAAATGCCTGTAGTATTAATATGCATGATCTCACCTGTGCTTGGTATAAAGTGAGGAGCTGTGCCAGTTCAAAATTATCCTGAAAGTTATATTGCAGATGAAATTTCAAAAGTTTTGATTTGTACCTACTTAATCGCAAATAGATACGCCACATGCAAGTATTCATCCCAATTAAAAAGTTCATGGCAGCGAATGAAACTCTGCAGCCGAGTATTTCCGAAATACAAACAAAAGACATTTAACTGTTCTGCAATTAACATCAAATGCAGCTTGAAACTCCATCTGCTCTGAACGGTTCTCACTTTGCACTCTTTCTATTGTTTTCGAGTTTCAGTATTATACAAAAACTAAATAGGTACCTACAAGTCGCCAGAATTCTTCAGTGATTCTACTTACAAACCAGAGAGATTCCAATAAATACGTGCAAACATCAAGGAATGTATGTCAGAACAATAAAATATGTTATTAGGTAAGTTTAAGAATTATAAAAATTAAACCCAGCAAACTTTTTTTGCCATTTGATATATAGAGAATAGCTTATGACCAACTCTCAGACCTACCGAACATACACAGAAAATTTCATAACTATCGGTCGAGCCGTTTTGGAGGAGTTTGGTAACAAATTCGAGACACAAAAATTTTATATATTAGACAAGCTGACCTGGCACACGTTGATTTGCCATTAGGGATATTAAAAAATAATTCACGACCTACCTACATACGCAGAAAATTCCATAACAATCGGTCGAGCCGTTTCGGAGGGGTTTGGTAACAAAATTGGCACGTAAGAAAAGAAAGAGAAGATATAGTACGTCATCTGCGATATTGATTACTGTTCCTGTGATACTAAATATATCACAGGCAGGTGATATTGTAACAAACAAATCTGCAATTCTTCGAGTTTACTTGCAAGAAATTTGGCAGATTCTACAGTTTCGGTAAAAAAGGCCGGTTCCTAAGAAAGGCTGTCGTGCTGATCCGGCTAATTACAGACCGATTGCCATCACGTCCATACTTTGCAAAAGTATGGAACGGGTTCTCAATCGTAAGCTCCTGGCATACCTAGAGGAAAATGACCTTCTGTCGGACCGCCAGTATGGATTTAGGTCCAACCGCTCTACAGGCGATCTTCTAGTGTATGCTACGCATACTTGGGGCGAGGCCATTGAGAAGCACGGTGAGGCACTTGCTGTCTCACTAGACATCTCGAAGGCTTTTGACCGAGTCTGGCACGGCAGCCTTCTTAGCAAACTTCCGGCATATGGGATACCCGCTGGCTTTTGCAACTGGGTATCTGATTTCCTGAGGGAACGGTCTTTCCGGGTGGTCGTAGATGGCCACTCTTCGGACCTAATGGCTGTCAACGCCGGGGTACCCCAGGGGTCTGTTCTCTCCGCGACATTGTTCCTGCTGCATATCAACGATCTGCTGAAACCAGGTATCTTTGGTTATGCGGACGACAGCACTGTCTCGGAGAGGTACATGTCCAGTTCAAAAGCCAGCGGTTCTGAGATCCTTGAGCTTAGAGAGGCATTGGTAAATCGCGTTAACTTGACTTTGAAAGAAGTGTCTGAGTGGGGTGACGCTAATCTGGTTAAGTTTAACGCTACCAAAACACAGGCGTGTTTGTTCACTGCTAAAAAGAGCCCCTTCACCTTGGCTCCAACTTTCCAAAGTATATCCGTTCCGATTGGCGATTACATCGAGCTTCTGGGTATCACCATCTCACCCAATCTCAATTTTGGGAAATGCATCGAAGCTAAAGCAAAAACAGCTGCTAAAAAACTAGGAATCCTCAACAAGGTTAAGCGGTACTTCACGCCCGAACAGCTTCTGACGCTATATGAGGCTCAGGTGCGTTCCGGCATGGAGTACTGTAGTCACCTTTGGGATGGTTCTGCCAAGTATCAGCTCGATGCATTGGACTCAGTTGATCGCCGCGCTCGCAGAATAATCGGCAAGGAATCGCTAACGCGGGCAAAACTGCTCAGCTTACAACATCGGCGCAACGTTGCCTGTTTAGCGGTTTTTTACAGGATATACTTTGGTGAGTGTGCTCAGGAACTACATAACCTTGTACCTCCTTCACCTTTCTACCATAGGACTGCAAGACGCCGAGAGCGGTGGCATCCTTATGTGGTTGACGTCCAACAAACTCGCACGAAACGTTTTTCCTCCACGTTTCTGATACGAACCGCTAAGGTGTGGAACGCCCTTCCAGCCTCCGTGTTTCCAGCCAAGTACAATCTAGGTGCCTTCAAGAGAAGAGTGAATAGGCATTTTCTAGGCAAGCGCGCTCCATCCTAGACCTCATCATTGCTTTCCATCAGGCATGATTGTCGTCAAGCGCAAGCCTATCTACAATAAAAAAAAAAAAAAAAAAAAAAAAAAAAAAAAAAAAAAAAAATACGCGAAGAACTTCCACCATTGCAATTAATTCCTTGTCCATTTAAACATAAAAGATATTAACATAGGTACTTTTTAGGTTGTGCATTTTACTATGATTTTGCTACTTCATATCTCACCGTACAAATGGAAAATGTATTAGACGGATTGGTTTTTCTGATTAAATAACAGCAGATTGTTCGTCGGCGTGTTATCTAATTTTCTTCATCCGATCGAATGTAATCGTTTTCACGGGGCATCAGGACACATTGGGCGGCGCCATCCCGAGACGCGCCATTAAATTAGGTTACAGCCTTGCCTCCGCCGAGTCCGTTCTAAAATTCCGAAATCCCGATTCAATTTCATGGATCATTCTTAAGAATTCGACGTTGAATTGGCATTTTTCTATTTGCGAGACGTAGGGGTAGGTACTCGTATAAATCGAATTGCTAAAATATTGTGCCGTATTATTCTTGTCTACCGTCTTCTTACTTGTTCTTGTATCTAGAATTTATAGTGAGTATTTTTAACAAATGAATGAACAACATTAAGTTATGATTGAACGAATGGTGAAAACATGCCTAAAATATTCGGCATTTTTCTATATTGCTAGCTGACTCGGTAAACGTTGTTTTGTTACATAAATCAATTCTTACCTAGGAGTATAAATAGTTTACATTCTATTTCAGACCTACCGAATAAGTATATGCAAAAAAAATCATAATAATCGGTAAAGGAGGAGTATCTTTACATTTTTATCTTATATAAGAAAAGTGATTTTTCAACGCAACTTGACTAAAGACATGAGTTTAAAACTGCATTATTATCTACACAAAAAAGGGGCATACAGAGATGAGAATCTCTACGCTTACCAAACAGCAATTAGAGACAAAATGTAAACAAAAAATGTACAAAGGATTTTATAGATGTAATTCAATGGAAGGCAACATCCAATAAAGTAGAAATAGGAAAAGCGAAAGAGAAAAAGGAATTATGGTGTTTATAAACAAAACTCAGTGTGTTTCCCTTCGTTTGCGAGTTGATTCACGTAAACGAATTAAGCCCGGGATTACGCCGGCGTCCAGGCGAACGAAATCACGGACAAAGCTAGTTTATAATTCAATTTACATCGGTTTAACGTGTGTTCCAAAAACACTTGCGAATCAAATTGTTACACTAATTAGCACCTGCTCGAAATAGATTAACTCCATTACGGTCAGCGGGTATATCGGATCTTACAGTACCCATGTAATAGTAATAAAAATACATATTCCAAAGATTTAAACTGAAAAATCAGTGACTTTTGGTCGTCAAACACAAATCGTAGTCGTGGTTGTCGTGAAAAGTGTGCAAATCATATATCAAAATGCTCACCAGCTCCCAAGCTATAGATATTTCAATGCACCATGACGCGCCCCTCTCTGTCAAACTCTATGCGAATCGAATGAAAGATAAGCGATTTTGACAGAGTGGGGAGCGTCTTCGTGGATTAAAATATTTTTACCTTACTTAATATGCTTGCTTGATACCAATGTTATAAGTACTTATTTATTTATTATGGTTTTAAAAATGATCAATACATAGTGTTAGTAACAAACTTTCATCTACTTTTTCATCAGTTGTATCTATTGCTGTCCTATCCGGTCAGTGCTCATCACAGTCACTTTTCACTATAATGTACTATAGTATAAAAAAATTAAGCGTTTATAAAACTTGTATGGCTTGATTAAAGCGAATACTCAGCAGAAACCTTATGATTAGTTTGGTTATTTCAGCTAAGCCAAGGTAGTAAGCCGAGCCACAAAAACTTTTTTTACTTTATTTAGACCAGAACAATAAAATGTCGCGAGAGCTGCATTGAAATGCCGATAACCTTGCAAAAGGGAAATGTTGGATAAGTTAAAAACCATGTATCTTTCTACTCGATGTGGACGAAAAATGGAGAGAGAAATAAGGGAACCTTCCGCTCCCTCTGATAGGTATATTCGAATTCATTCGGTGCATGTGCAGTAAACAACGCTACAGGATCAAGTATAAGCGACACATCTCAATTCGTGTATCAATAAACAAATTGAGATGTGTCGCTTTTACTGTTAACAAAAAAATGACTCGCACATTGCATATGCACGTATCGACTGAATGCATTATTTTAACTCTAGTAGTACTAAACAAGAAAGTTAATCGGACGTGCGTATAGAAATAAGTTCTCACATCTCCTGCAGCTTCTTGGTATTCCACAGAAATATTACATTTCCCCAAAATATTCCTATAGGTACTAGGGTGATATTTTGCATAGGTTTTTGGGTGACTTATTATATGTACACAAATATTGCTGCCTAATAATGCCTATGTTGTTGACCATTGAACAGTTTCTTCATCTAGAGCTATAAACTCTGATTGACGAATAAAATCACGCTTATCATAAAAATGTATTATTTTTGAACCAAAACCCAAATGTAAACATCTCCGTAAAAAAAAAAAAAAAATTAAAAAACACGACTGCCCTTTCTGATGACCGTTCTGAGGAACACCTTCTATTCTAAGAGGTCCCCCGACTGCCATAATATGAGTTTATCTGTTTTAATTAATGAGAAATTTTACCACTTTTCCCTTTGTCAATATGCAGATCAACTAAAATAACTTGTTTTTTACTTTTTAGTTCGTTTTAAAACAGGGCAGTCGTGTTTTTAATTTTTTAATTATTTATTTTTATTTTATACTTTTTTAAATATATTCGGTTACTACTCTCTAATACCTTCATTTTGATACCCATATTGTGATAATTGAAGAAAACATTTTGATTTCCACTTTTGAAATTGGCGCCTCACGGTCGCCATATTAACTTTTTCCAAAAAAAATATAGCCTATGTTACTCGGAATAATGTAAGGATTCTAACGATACCCTATTTGTCCAAATCGGTTCAGCCATTTAAAAGTTATGGTGGAATAAAGAAACTCGCATACATACATACATACATACATGAACCCTAAAAACATTACACTCCTTTTTTTGGGCAGTCGTGTAATTAGAGGAAATGGTACTGATTCTGCTTGCAAAAAACCAATTACTATGCGCAAACTATGAAAGTTAGTTAAAAGCTTAAAAATATTATTGTTCTCAGTCTTAATGTTTATTATTTTAATCGCTTTAGGGTTAACAACTAGCGCGCCAGTGTTCTACAGTCGACTGGGTTAAAAGCACCACGCTATTTAAATCTGATTTTAAATTTCAGGAACCCCGATTCAATTCTGAGGATCATTCTTGAGGATTTGACGTACAATTGACATTTTCCATTTGCGAGAATTGTAAATGTCGCCATGCGCTCCATGAAATATGAATCCAAATTTTTGCAGTTGTCTTCAACATTTCAAAAATACCGCACGATCCTTATATTTTTTAGGTTTTATTTCAATTTCTCCCTACCTTTCATTTATTGCTTTAACTTTTCATTTATAATTCTGATAAAAGCATTTTCTTCTTATGGCTGATTCAGAGCAGTTTTAATTAAAATCCTAACCAATACTAGAATTAAAATATCAAAAGCTTTCTAAAAATATTTTTTACTCTATTATTCTTTTCCTGAAGCCCAAAACAATTCGAGATTGCCTTTAAAACCACATCAAAGAAAAATTGTGACAATGGATCTTAATTACATGCACGGCCGGGGCTTCTTACCGTAGCCCTAACAAACAACATCAAAAACTTTCGCCGCCCACAGGAAATATCCCTAGCCGTAACTAAAGTTCACTGAACATCGCTCTCGTTTTCGGGCAATATTTAAAACGGTAATTACAAAACTTTGAAAATGTAACTCGTTTACATAAAGGTTGCGGGTCTTATTTAAATTTAATCGACCATTCACTGAGTATCTTGAAAACTTACCAAAATTGAATTTCCCTAAATCGTATCACCTGATTTTATGTTTCAGGTTTTTAATTAAGTATCTTTTGGGTATTCTTTTATCTTTTGAAATTCATTTTAGTCCAAAAGAATTAATTTTAAACGAAATAAGTATCAAAACCTTAAAAAAGGTAAAATTTACATTAATAGAATATACCAAAGCTTTTTATGGTATCGTTTTATTTTTCATTAAAGCGTTTTACGTCTTTCGCTAAATTAAAAATTCCTGGTTTTACGATGCAATATAAATTAGTGTTTAATTTTGTGTTACATCTACGCCGAAAGATACTATTTTGCATAATGCACTGACTATGTTTCCATAATACCTGTACATATTTGTAATTGTAGGCAGTGAAATGAATGGCAGAATTGAATTTCTGTACTCCACAATATCTGATCTGAATCTTTATAATACCTTTAACTTCATACAAATTTTATTAAGAAGTACAACTTGTTTATTTACGCATAACCACAGATAATATAATACTATACTAGTACATAACTTTGGAATCCAGACGTTAATATAAAAAAAATCTTTTAAGTTATCTATGATTTATTCATTATTCATCCAAAAGAGTATTATAACACTCATTAATTCTCATGATCTCCCTCGAAACAATATACAATTCGCCATTGTTGGTATGATCAATACTTATTCGCCGCAATATAATAACATCAGAAACCTCCAGAACTCTTCCTGGTGGCCCGACACACGGATGATGATTTTAAATTGCCATGAAAAAGCCTGTATTTACAGCTCGACAAAATCGTCTTGATACTGAACTTTATATTGTCTTCTTATACGAGTTAAAACTGTTGATTCTATGCTCAGTATTTACCCTCATAATATTTTTCTTATTATTAGCTTTCTAACTTTTTTTAGTTTTTGCTAAATACCAAAAACTATCTATAATTATATGATGAGTATTTTCTATACGAACACTTAAAAACCTAACACCTGCTCGTGACGCGACTGTTCTAACTAAAAGTAAAAAAACCACATAGAACCGGCTCAATGTCACCATTTGTATTTTATTGCCAAAGTTTCTGGCCGCAGAACACCCTATTTTTATGATAAAATTATTCAAATGCACGGTAAGGTCATAAATAGGAAAAGGGGTATCATGGCACGGCAGGCACTGAAAAAGTTACTGAACGCAGCGTCTGTGGCTTAACTGCAACGACCTCTTTATGTATCTCCATTTAAGAAACGGTTCCGGAACACTGCTTGAAAATCAGTAGCTTCGCGGTCCTTTTCATTTTTTTCCATTAAAGTTACCATTTTTCACACAATGGTATAAATCAATGATGCAAATAATTACATGATTTGTCTATATCCTTAACTATTGCCCAATAACGCTTTACCTTAGTATCATTTAGAATAAAAACTCGCCCACTTTTTAAAATATTATGTTCAGATTTAAAGTTATGAATCTGATCTCAAATAAGTTTGAATTAATAATTTGTTATCACAACTCTTGAATCTGCAGTCTATTCTGAGTGGGTTAGTGAGAACGGTGAGAAAACTATGGATGAGAGTATTTGGTAGGACCCGTAATTAGTAAGGAACCTAATAGTAAAGTATAAGAGAAGAAAAGAGGTCTCGGTCCCTTGAGCTCTCACTCTTGGTTTGACTTATTTATTGGCAAATGGATAATTGAACTTGTAATTAAGTACTATATTAAAGCAATAATTAAATATTTAAAAAGCACCGTTTACTAAATATTACTAACAAGTTAGATTTACATATATTATACTGTCATGCATTTTGGCATATAAACTTTAATTATGATGAAATTAATACTCTAGATATGGTATTATATTAAAACAATGATATTGAATAAATGATGTATTAATTAATAATTTAATTTAGAAACTGATTTACAATTTGTAAGTTTTAACACCCACATGATGACCCACTTTTGGTTGCAAATTTCATAGTATCTATCTCCGGTTGCGGTTTCTTATCCAATCCAGAAATAAGTCTTTTCAGTTTCGCTATAACGTACCCTGGATGCAAGCCTTTAGGGCAAGCGAGTGTACAATTTAAAATTGTGTGGCATCGGAACGCTTTGAAATCGTCTCTAAGTTCGAATAGTCTCTGTTCGGCGTCTTCATCTCGTGAATCGATTATCCATCGGTAGGCGTGCAGCAAACTGGCAGGACCGTAAAACCTTCGGCCGTTCCACCAATAACTAGGGCAAGACGTGGAACAACAAGCGCAGAGAACACATTCGTAGAGGCCCACTAACTTTGCGTTATCAGCAATGCTCTGAGCATACTGGTACTTCCCCAAAGGTCCCGAATCACGACGGATAAGGTACGGACGCACGCTGTCGTAAACATTAAAGAAGTGGGTCATATCAACAACTAGATCCCTGATGACGTACATATGCGGGATCGGATATATACTAATTGTCTTTTCGGGAGGAATGGCTGTGATACAAGCGAGGCAGTTCTTTCCTTGCAAGTTCACAGCACAGGAGCCGCAAATGCCTTCTCGACACGAACGTCGAAACACGAGTGTCGGGTCCATGTCCTTGAGTTTAATTAACGCATCTAACACCATTCTACCGCAGTTGTTGGTATCAAGATCGTAGCTCATCACTTTAGGCTGTTCACCACTGGCAATTCCACCGAACCTGTAAACTTTGAAAATTTTCCTTGGATCCGACTGTTTCTTTTGATTTGCGTTTTCGACCGGTTTGTGACCTGAATAGGACATCCTTGTGACAGGATTTATCCATGTTTCGTGATATTTTATAAAACCGAATCTTAAAGGATTTTGCATAGTGAAATATTTCAAAAGTGTCATTAGAAATTCAAAAAGAAAAAGTAACATTGACAAGAGATTGACAACAAGGAAGTCTTGACAGATGAGGCGTTATTATTAAGGATTTATATTTGATTGCAAAAAACTTTTTAAATGAGATCTGAAGAAATATAAATTAGCTAGAAAATCGCAACATGTTCAAGTTAGTTTATCGAATTTTTATAGAAATAATAAAAAACGGCCAAGTTCGAGTCTGACTCACGCAACGAGGGTTCCGTTCTGCTACAGAGAAGTTAAACCATAAGACTCACTTTTCTTACTGAACTGCAAAACAAACTGTGATTTTTAAATAAACTTTCATCAACTTTTTTATACCATTTAACTTTTTTTAAGACACTTATAAGATTTGTGTAAACCGGCAAACTTCTAGGCTAAGCGATTTGTCCAGTAGGCAGGCAGAATTCAGACATCAATATTTCTATAACATCCCAGCAAGAAACATAATACATGAATATTGGATGGCAGCAGGCGTTATTTTGCGGACATCCATACCTTCACCGGGACATCGTCAAGAGATGTTGACTTTACAATGCTAAATCGTAGAGTGCATTTTTCATTCGCATTGTGAAATCAACATTTCCTGAGGATGTCCCGGTGTCGAGAAGAATTGAGAATTGTGTATGATTAAACCATACAGATTCTTTTCAAGTAGCGGATTATAGCAAACAAATTTAATCTGTCCTGATAATAATGAATATTATAATATTTTAGGAATGATCAAACTTTGGTTTTCTATCCCACCATCATTCAACGATGCGGATATGACGGAAAGTCGTTTCACCGATGAATGGAGGCGCGGATTTCTTCCTGCCTTGAATGGAAATCAATTTCCTAGTGTGGGGGTTTTTTCCCGACCACCTGGTATTCATATTCGCTCGATCAGATCTTTTATCACGGTTTACCTTTGTGTTGTATAAATATTTGTAAAAAATCGTTAAACGTTGGACTCTCCCGGCAATCGTAGCTGACGAAAAATATTTTGTATTGTAGCACCGTACCTAAATAAAATTATTTTTCATCTCACCCGCTCGGAAAGGAGATTTTTAATGCCCAAAATGCGGGCGGGAAATGCTATTATATTCCCTAGGGCGAGAAAGTAGTATGAAAATCCTTTCCCGCCCTAGGGCGAGAAAGTTGTATGAAAATCCTTTCCCGCCCTAGGGCCGCAAAGCATTTCTAAATTCGAACATGACGTAATCTCGTATTGCGTCTATAATAATGTCTAATTGTGGCACCACACATGGCTATTTGTATTTGTGATTGGATGATCGCGTATTTGCCAAAATTTTCGACCTCATGGAGCCAAATATGTTATTGGCTGTATTTGCCAAACAGGCAAATATGACAATAATTTTGGCAAATATACTCTCCACACATGGAAGTTATTTGACAAATATAAAAAATAGGCAAATACAAATAGCCATGTGTGGTGCCACCATTAAACTGAAGACTTCTTTTTTTTTTAAATAATGTCAGTCGGTCAGTAACGAAGTTCGACCTTTGAGTTTGTATAGGTACATTACTTTTTGTTTTTACATTTACTTAGAATATCAATAAAAATAGTAACTCCTATTTTTTATTTTTTATTAATTATAAAGAAAATCTAATTAAATCCATGGTATTTATTTATTGTTTATCTAATTATTGTTATTTTTTTTAATCTTCTATTATCGTTGGTTCTTAGAAATTGATATTTCTGAACGCATCCAAAATACAAGTAGAAAAAAAAGTAACTAATTTTTTTTCTAATCGTGACAAATAATAATATTTTGTTTTTATTTATTACTGTTTTGTAATAAGATGAGTGATGATTTAAGGTGGATTTAATTAAGTGAGTGAAGTTATTGCAGAGTATTACTCAAGACAACATCTTACATACTAGCAATGCCGATCCAAGTGTTCTTCTAGTAATTTTCCTCGCTGTAGTGAGATGAAAAATTTTGTGTTATGTACGGCCGCAAATTTTTTTGGGTCTCGTGTCCTTTGAATGCCTCGCTATGCTCAGGATTCTATTCTTTGAACCCCTCGCTGCGCTCAGGGTTCAACCCTAGAATCCTTCGCCGCTCAGCATTCAAATTTGACACTCGGCCCAAAAATCCATTTTGCGCCCTTGCATAACAAATAACTATTTCCACAGCAAAATGCAAATTCGCTCCACCGCCACATAAGCATTCCACGCCACATACAGTGTGGTCTATTTAGGAAATTAATAACAGAATATCCCTTGATTCAAATGGTGTCAAAGTCGCACTTTATTTTCTAGTTATATTTTAGATACAAAAATTGCAATTGAATGCCTTTTTTACACTACTGCCCAAAAAAAGGAGTGTAATATTTTTAGCCTTTTTTACCCTATACAAGTTAGTACTTGACTGCGATCTCACCTGATGGTAAGTGATGTTGCATTCTAAGATGTTATCGTACTAACTTGGAATATTACCCAAAAATTTATAAATTAACTTTATTATTAACTTGTAAATTTACCCAACGGTTTCTACAAAAATCGCACCAGAACGCTAAATCGCTTGGCGGTGCGTCTTTGCTGGTAGGGTGTTAACTAGTCACGGCCACAGATCACGGCCAAAGCCTCCCACCAGAACAGACCTGGGCCAATTTAGAAAATATAAAATTCCAAAGTGGCCCGTGGCGGAAATTGAACCCGCGACTTCCCACTCGAATCCGAGCGCGCCGCCACTGCGCCAGGGAGGTCGTCAAACAGTCACTGTCACATTCGGCCGGGATTCAGTTCTTACGTTGATTTCGTGTTGTAATTGTGACAAGCACAAGAATGGTTCAAAATATTGCTAAAACTATACTTAACCAATGTTTAATGTTTATTATTTAATTGATTACATTCAAATAAATAAAATAAAAATTAAAAAAATAAAAATTAACAATTGAGAAATCTACATAATACCTTCATAAATTGTCTACTCGTCTTTAAAACTTAAAATAATAACTAATTTAATTTTTTTAAAGCTTTACTACTTTTATAATTTTCTGAAAAAATGTTGTAAAAGAATATTATGAGCCTTTGATCTCTCTATTCTGATATTAATATATTAGTTCCTATTAGAACTGAGCGAGCGGATATACCTACCTTTCTTTAGTTCATAAATACCTCAGTCTATTAACGGCGTAGGAGCCGTATTTAAGTGATTTTAAATGAAGTTTTACTTAAAAACTATAAAGATAATTACTTTCAAATTTGAAAGTTATGTATTTTGGGTCTTTATTCTAAAACCGCTTAGAAGCAGAAACACGATTGGATAAAATTTTCTCGATAAAAAGTTCTCCTAAAAGTTGCTCTAAAATCTCAGCTTTCCTGTTTTTTATCGGAAATTACAATGGATATAATTGTTATTTTTGTTTTAATGCGTCGGTAATAACAATCCAAAAACACTTAGAAAAACCGATTTTTGATAACTGGCCTAGTTTTTGAGTAATTAGGTAAAAGGTCGTTTTTATGTTATATTCTTCCGCGATGCTGCATGTCGCACCTACCAACGTATCCGTGAGAGTAAAAAAGACGAAAATAAATTCAATAAATCCCCTTAAATACCTACGGTTCTTAGACATCAAATGGCAGTAAATTCTATAATATACACTTGGAATATATTATGAATCTAAACTTATCTTTGCACGTATCAAATTTTACACTGTCAAAGTAGATTTCCATTAGCTCGTTGCATCATTGCATTAACGAGGCTCGAGGCATATTCTCGTATTTATACCCTCTAATTGACACTTCATCAGCAGGTGTCAATTACGGGTATAAATTATTCGCAAACCGCCTCTTATTAAACAGTGAAATAATATTCAGCGAAATAACTAATTTATTTAAAACAGCATCTGCATTATAATATGCAAATTTTGCAAACCGATACTTGAACATAAACAGTGGGTTGGATGTTTTCATTTCTGGATGTTCAATAACAGTGCTAAATTAAAAAATAAATATCTATGGTAATATTAAACGTATAGCTATTATTTATCTATGGTAACAATGGTAACAACAGCGTATTTGCGGCCGTGTTTGAATCAGTGGTTTGTTGAGTAATTTTCTCTAAGCGAGGAAACAATAAAACATAATATTATGTTAAATAGAAGCTTTATTGATCCTTTTAATTTTGCAGATTAAGTGGCTATAGCAATTAGCTACAAAAAGACGGACGGATGGACAACAAATGATGAGGGTTTAGTTTTGTCTCGTATGTACGTTACAGAACCCGAACAAAGCAAAATAGAATTGATACCCACAAATAATATATATATAATACCATAATAACTATATTATGAACCTGGGTTCACGTCGCATTATGGCGCGGATCAAAACTAAAAATTGCAAAGTACCAAATATACATACTGCAGCGATTTTAATTATTTCAATTTCAATTGTTCCCAGATCGGAATTCAGGGTATTTAGAATTCTGCAAGAGAAACAGTAATTGTCAAAGTTTGTCAAGTATCGATTGGCAAATTGAGCGGACTGCGGGGCTATAACTGTCACGAGTTATTACAGCCAGCCGGGATTTCCTCATAACAGCGGTACAAATAGATTACTAGCGCCAATAGATTACTAGCGCCAATAGATGCAAATAACTTTGCGCAATGAAGACCTATACTCCAATTTTTATTTGATGCAGTTAAATGACATTTTAATTCCATTAAACTCCATTAATCCTAGGAGGATTTATTAAAACAAAATAACTCAAAATATTTTAAAAAAAGAGAAGTGACTTTCAATGCAAAATAATGTTATCCACACAATATATTCACGTGAAAAACTTTGATTTTGTTATATATTTTTTTGCATATTTAATTTACCAAATGGCAGTTATAAACGTCATTGTACTGCAACGAATTAAAAGTCGGAATATAGTTGAATGAAAAATAAAAAAAAACATAGAATGCCTTGCTCGTTGTCGTCGTTTCAGGAATTGGACGTCATGTTTAAGAGATTTATGGCCAAATACCACGATTTTGTGTCTACATAGAACCCTCTTGATGTCGTCTGTCCACCTAGTGGTGTCAGCCAACACTGCGCTTTCCGGTGCCGCGGTGCGTGGCTGCCATTGCAGCACCTAGGGTCTAAAAGGTTAACAAGTCATAAATTATACCTCGTACATCGTACAATAAATTAAATCTCCCATAACGAATTTATTGTTTCCATTTAAATTGTATGGAATATAGCGAGCTTGCCAAAGTTTGTTAACCACCAACTACCAAACTGAGAAGTCTACGAGGTTATAACTATTAAAGTTATTATTGCTCGCCAGGGCTCCCTTACAATATATTACCAACTGACGTATTGCGCTATGAATTAGGTATCAGTTGTCTGAAGTACTTGAGCAATGCGAAGGTGAATTTCTCGAATGACTTTTCATGCTTCTTACAAATTCCGTTTAACGTTAGAATATTGTAACTGTTATCCAATTTCCACTTTTTTCTGAGAAGATTCTCGGAGTGTTAATTATTATATTCTTCTCTTTCTTCTGTTCCTGAGACTTTTCCGCAATTAACGGCGTACAAGCCGTATTAAAGTGATTTCGAATGCAGTTTTACGTAAAAACTATAAAGACAATTACTTTCAAATTTGAACGTCATGTATTTTGGGTCTTTAATCTAAAATCGCTTAGAAGCAGAAACACGATTGGATAAAATTTTCTCGAAAGTTCTCCCAAAAGTTGCTCCAAAATCTCAGTTTTCCTGTTTTTTTATCGGAAACTACAATGGATGTAATTTTAATTTTTGTTTTTATGTGTCGGTAATAACAATGTACAAAAACGCATAGAAACCGATTTTTGATAACTGGCTTAGTTTTTGAGTAATTAGGTAAAAGGTGGTTTTTCTTCCGTGACGCTGCATGTCGCACCTACCAACGTATCCGTGACAGTGAGAAAGACAAAAATAAATTCAATAAATCCCCATTAACCGAACTCTTTTCGTCCGTTGCGCGTGAAGTCGCCGATGCGGGTCCTCGCCGGATCACTCCAGCCAGCCGAGCTCACTCCAGAATCCGATGCAAGTCCTCCCAGGTCGCACAGGATATCCTGGAGTGTTGCTGAGGAGCCCATGTAGGTCTCGCGTTGACTTCAGTGCACGTTAGTAGCACGGTGTTTCGTCCTCCTTCATGCAGGCTCTGCACAGAGGGCTGTCCGTGATTCCTAGTGTTTATTTTGTGGGCGTGCTAATTATTATTTCGTCGTTGTGACAGACTCCACTATTTCTATCTTATTCTTCCCCTCATAGCTATTTTTCGCGAGCATTGCATCCGTCTAATAAGCCGGTAGATCTGACATTCAGTCTACTTTGTTACTTTTATATATTTTTTTCGTTTGCTAATAGAAAAAATTAAATAATAATATGAGAATGACGAATTCGTTCGTCTTTATCATGCGACATGACAACTGTCTTTCTGGTAAATTTTTGAGTTTCATTCCCTTTGCAATATTAGAAATAATAGTACAGTAAAAAAAGCTGTGAAAAAAGTAACTTAACTACGGATGCTGGTGCCTCCTTCGCTCCTTTGAACGACTAGACGTTCGATGAGAACATTGTCAAATACGTAATAGGCTTTGTGGTTAGCCACGGTTACTTATAAAACTTTCCCCGCACACACCTTTTGTGCCTTCTACCACAAAATACGGGTTGTGCCTTATGATGCTTCATTTTACAAGTTTCGACGCAACTTCTTATTTCATATTGTAGTTTTTACTTAGTAAATATTTAATAGCATAAAACCTCGTAAGCTGGAAACCAGGATACCAGATAGCTTCAAAAAGTGTTTCGTCGCTTTTCCGACCTTTTCTAGAGACGCTTTTCAACTATCTTCGTATTAAATTCAGGAACCTATTAGTCTTATAACACTATAATAATAATTATACACTGGTTGCTTATTCTGTTTCCATGGCGCATTTTGAAAAGAATAGCACTATTTTTACAAGCGCATAATTAGTTTAGTTTAGAGATTATGTATACAACAGAATTGGCACCACGTTTAGTTTTAACAAATCAATTGCAAGAAATATGCAATGCTTGGTGATCATTAATTTCTAGGCTATGACTGCTACAGGTAAACCGCTATAAACTTTCCCCTCCTGATGGTCTGCGGGACGCGGGGCGGGAACCGCTCAACCAATCAGCTACTTTGTCACTGTCCGCTGACAGCGCTGCCGTATCATTATAGCCAATCGCATCACCCGCCCCGCGTCCCGCAGACCATCAGGAGGGGAAGTATATAGCGGTTTACCTATAAGTGCTTATTGTATATGAGGGTTTATGCAGCGCGGCATACCTAGCGTTTCGGTCCATACAAAACAGGAATTCGTCCCCACAGACGCAATTTTGCGCGGAAAATGGTATTACAAAAAAATTTATAGTAAAATAAATATACAACTTATTAAAATAGTTAATAACTAGTGACATTAAATATTAATTGAATTAAATTACTATAATTCAGAAATAACAAAATATCTTGGATTTAATCCTAAAATAATACGTTTAATTTATCGAAAAATGCTAAAAATGGCACTTTTCGGTTTATGGTTTTTGAATGAAAATCTAGGAAAATCGTGTTTTTTTTTTGAGACACTTTTTAGTAAATGTTATTAATTTTCTATATATGTCATTGTTATAAGTTTTTGTTAAGAAACATGGCAAATATCTTGCATCTGCGTAGAGCGTCGACCGCTAATTTAGCAAACAGCCTATACAAAAACTGTTCTAGTGAGAAAGTTATACACATATTTTCAAATATTTTTGAGACAAAAAGTAGATTATGAAATGGCAAATAATATGAATTCAATTATCTAATCTAAAATTGAACACATAACTATTTTATGTTCCTTCGGAAATCGTAAATTTTGACTCAAGCATAATACTAAAGCATGAAGCGCCTTAACATTACTATTCTTTGTTTCAGGCAAGATGTGGCCGTTAGCGCCACTAGTGATGCGGCTGGCTGTCGTGTCACTGGTGGCGCTAGTTCTTGCCGACCCCGGCCCGGGCAGCGGCTCATCACAGATAGCTCAGCCACAACAACGCACCAAAGCCCCGCCCAGAAGCACGCTTCCGACCCCGAAGAAGGAGCGGCGACAACGCAAAGGCCGCCGCACCACCACCACCACCACAACAACCACTACCACTGAAATGTACGACGAGGAAGAGGATCACACCACTCCGACTACCACTACCACCGTGGACCCGAGAACTTTCGATCACAGTTAGTACCGCTTAAATAGACCTACACCCTGGCCAGTTTACCGGTGCCAAAGATGTTTGTTTTGACACCGAAAGCGTCAGTAATAAGCCGACAGCAGTGTTGTCTTTAGAACGCGGTCTTCGCCACAGATCACTAGGATCACTACCTTGTCAAATAGTCTGCATGTACGTTTCCAAGAAGACAGTTTCCGTCATATTGTGCAGTGTTAGGCCCACTTGCGTCAGCCTGGGTTTGTGTGATAACTCAGAGTTAACACGGTTAACACCAGAATGAAGTTGTAAAAATTTACCATACGTTAAAAAAGTAAATATTAACACGTGGTTTCACGCAAGTGGACCTCAGTGGGATATTTTGAGAGATGGTGACTACTATTTTCTTTATGAAGAAGGTTTGCGTAAATTTTTCCTCAGGTTCCTTATCGGTGACCACTTACTAATAACGAAGACATTTAAATATTATGAGCTTGTACTTCCAAAAATAATATGAAGCCTAAATAAAAGCAAACAATCTCCTGAAACTGTCACAATTTTAGGACATAGCTTCCCACCCGAAGCACAGACCACGGAATTCCCTGATCTGTGTTCCGAAGGGTCCTTCGAGGAATATGCCAAGCGCATTGTTACCGACGAAGGTTAGAAACTATTTAAAAATGTTATTCCCCGGTCATCAGTGGAATGTGCTGAGTTAAGTTCGAAATAGCCTTTTCGAAACCCCAAAAAATGCTCAAGTAAATAATTTACTCACTTTCTACCTAACCTATAGAACTACAAAGAGAATAAATTATTTTATTTATTTCCATTAAGTATAATGTATATTAGTATTGGTTTTTCTGAAATACTGAAGTAAGATAGATGTTTGAAAGTTGATTACTCATCCTATCTAAAGAAAATGTAGAAAAATCAACATTGAATTTTCTGCACGCCACAACTCACACAAGGCTGATAGCTTGAACCACGGATTAAGTTATTTTCTACATCAGAAAAATCTATTTCTATGGGATACAATAACAAATTCCACGCAGGTGAAGCCGCTCACAAAACGTAGTTAATAATAATTTCCATTTAAGCTGCATAGATTGTGATGAGTCTGCATTGTGCCTCTCAACTCATTGCCATCATTCCATTAATATTTGTCCCTGTCATCGGAATTTTGTTGGAAGCCGCCAGTACCGGACGTAATCGAACCAATAACGCGCTGTGCGTACGTTTCGAGTGTTTGCTCCGTGCACATCGCTCAAATTGCGTTCCGCCGCTTTAGTGAGTTTCTGCCACGTACCAGGACATTTATTAATAAACAAATATGTAAAAGGCAAAAACTTTTGACCTGTTAACATAGGCTTGCAGGTATCTAGATACTGTCGGTTTCAAAAAAGCCCAGGAATCATAACAATGTTACAGTATTCCTAGCAGTAAAAAAACTCAAATCCGTATAAACCACTGATAAGAAAACTCGGACTCGGAAAGGATATGGGCATCCGAACGATTTACGTAAACCTCAACTGCTTGCTTGTACGAATGAGGTTCATCAAAGAGCGTCGTTTGTCAAAATTCTATAGGTTGATCCTGAGAAAACTACAGCGTGAACTTACTGTTTGTGGCAAGAAAAGCATTTTTGGCACCGACCGATTGGTCCGCTCTGTCCAGGATATAATATCAATTTTATAAACTTTTCATTTAATATGTCTCCAGCCTATAGTTGTTATCGAAGAGTATACAATAACAGTAACCGCGTTACAACATTTCAGTGCATAACCGCTTTGTCATACACCATTTTAACATGAGCTCAATTTTCGAATTTTCTTCTAAAGCCCAGTAAGACTTTGGAATCAAACATTATCTGAGGTCAACGCTGAATGGTTAGCATCTCCCCTAAGGAGGCAGGGAGCGGGCCGTCATTTCACGCCTCTTGAGCGCGTATCGAACCAATATTAGGTTTATTAGATAGATGGGCCGACGCAAAAAGCGATTTTTCATTTTGCTTTTCACTTTTATCTTTGTCAGTATGTCCAAATAGAATTATGTACTAATAAAGTTCTAACTTCATCAAAGTTGTTTTGGTCTCAACAGCTTTTTAAAGGATTAACATAATGAACTCGCCGTGTACGAAGATATTAGAGCGATCAAAGATAGTGGGGAAATAAATTGAATTTCCCATTTCACTACTACAGCCTAGGATTTTGTATAATTTTTGTATAACATATTTATTCAAATGAAAATTTATAACTTTAATTCAGTTAATCCTACTTAGGAGTTAAGGTCTATGACCACTTACGTTACATTGCCCATATACCTAAAATAGTTATTTCCTATGCTTTTCTTTGCCATATACCAAGGTGACCAAGCTTTGTTCGGTTATTATTTTGGATGGTAAGCGAATATACCTTTATATTGTTCTATCTCAAAAATAATTGAGGCTACAGTGGATTACTTGATGACAAATTAATTTCATCATCATCAGCCTATTTCAGTCCACTGCTAGACTAAAGCCTCTCCATTCGCACGCCATCCGCTTCTGCCCTTAGTTTGCTGTAGCCACTGTTTTCCGCAGTCCTAACGATAGCATCTCGCCATCGTGCAGATCTTAAAATAAAAGAAACTATAGCTAAACTTACAAATTCCACTGTATCTTAAATATTATCCACCTATCTATAGAGCCGTTTCTAAGACCCACGAAATAAATATATTTATATACATCCTTATACATTAAAGAATTGCTCATTTAAATAGATACAAGTGGAAAATTAAAAAATTTTAAAACACCCACGACTTTTGCAGACTTGTAATTGAAAAAGGATTAAATAATTTTTTTTAAACTCCCCGACTAAAGGAAAGTAAGAACTAAGAACCTATCAGTATAATTACAAATCCAAGAAAATCCGCCGGAGCTGCTGTGTTTTGCCTATGACGGTGTTGATGGTGCTGTTTACCAGTTGATGACTAATTCAATTTCTTGATACTTCTCATATACCGGCAGTTTATCAATACTTACTAAGTTACTAATTACATTAATTGATATTGGAAACGAAAATAGTAATGGCAGCTCCGACGGATTTTCTTGGATTTGTAATTATACTGATAGGTTCTTAGTTCTTACTTTCCTTTAGTCGGGGAGTTTAAAAAAAATTATTTAATCCTTTTTCAATTACAAGTCTGCAAAAGTCGTGGGTGTTTTAAAATTTTTTAATTTTCCACTTGTTTTATAGTTTTTCGATTAATATATTAATGTAATTTAAATTATATTATTATTAAAAAATGAAAATTAAACTTCAAACTAGCCATTAGCTCCTCTAGCAGCGTTTGAAGGCATCATCCCTTCCAAGTCATAAAGAGACGTTTATTGTGGCGCCCCCTGCTGTTCAATCACAAGAACAATTATCTACGAACCATTGCCAATGACTCACTAATATTTTATTCAAAACTGTATCCAAATCGGTTCAGTCGTTTTTGTAATAATTGAGAACATTCGTTTGCACTGTAAATGTTTTTTATGGCGCCCCCTGGTGATCGATGTTCGTAACAACTATCTAAGAACCATCGCCAATAATTAACAAACATTATACAGAAAACTGCATCTAAATCGGTCAAGCCGTTTTTGAAATAAATGGGAACATTCGTTTGCAATATAAATGTGTTTTATGGCGCCCCCTGGTGATCGATGTTCGTAACAACTATCTAAGAACCATTGCCGCTGAACACGAAACATTATACAGAAAACCGCATCTAAATCGGTCAAGCCGTTTTTGAAATAAATGGGAACATTGATGTGCACACACAAACAAACAAACCAACAAACAAACAAACAAACAAACAAAAATATTATTGCATTATTGGTTTTGGTGAACAATTTAACATACAAACAAACACAAAATCTTTTTAATAGCGTAATGTACAAACGGTCTCTCACCCTAAACGCATATACCCGTACTCCGTTCCGTCGTGGGTAAAAAAATATTCTTAGGGGGATAATTCAACAACACATGATTCGACGTGGAGCTCTACACATATTTGCCATTGTGCCAGTATAAGTATAACCACATTCAAAATCGTTAGGGAACGTACCAATTTCCGATTTCCTCAAGTTTTCCAAGCCTCGCGAACCAAAATCGTTCCCCGATACATACTAAGTCTAACCCTGTAATATCCATTCCAGCTCCAATGTAAAAATTCAGTTTTCGTTGGAACTTTTTCAAGTTCTTTCAAAACTCAGGTAGGTTTATACGAGTATGGAGGTATTTAGTTAATTCTTATCTTTCTTTTTAACCGACTTCAAAAAAAGGAGGAGGTTCTCAATTCGTCGGAATCTTTTTTTTTTAAGCTAAAAATAGCAGGTATAGCCTCATTTCCAAATGAAAAAAAAAACGGAACCCTTATAGATTCGTCATGACTGTCTGTATGTCCGTCCGTATGTCACAGCCACTTTTTTCCAAAACTATAAGAACTATACTGTTGAAACTTGGTACAACTACTGAGATTGGATAGGCCTTCAAAAATGATATTGAGGTTTCGTATATCATTTTTTTCTAACTAACTTTTCTAAGCTAAAGAGTTTGCGCGAGAGATACTTTCAAAGTGGTATAATGTGTGTCCCCCGCCGTAACTTCTAAAATAGGAGAATGATAAAACTAAAAAAAAATATATGATGTACTTTAACCATGCAAACTTCCACCAAAAATTGGTTTGAACGAGATCTAGTAAGTAGTTTTTTTTGTATTAACAATAATTAAGCCCAAAAAACAAAGTTAAGGTTGCGGATCGGTAAGAAAAGTGATCCATGAGTATAAGTTTTTCTATAGTAATACGGAACCCTCGGTGCGCGAGTCCGACTCGCAGTTGGCCAGTTTTTTTTCCATTTTGGTAGAATTCCATAAATATTTCGTACTTATTTATTTAAAAAAATGTTACATACAAATAAGAAAAAAAAATCATATCATTTTCTGAAATTAAGCAGTAATGAAATTGTTCTTACAGCTTGTGTTTGTGAAATTAATGTCGTGAGTAATATGATAAAAATTGTTTTCATCTCCACTGAAACAATAAAAGAAAATTATATTATATTGAAATGAACGTACTATTTTTTATTTAATTTGGTGATATTGATACGCTGGTATTTGCTTTTTTCGTAAAATTCCACAACATAATATGGTACTAATATGAAGCTCTTGATGGAGTTTCATTTTTTAAAGAGTAATACGGTCATGACGTGTATGTATTTTAGCTAGATTTTTTTCTAGCTAGTTAGCAGTTACTTGAAACAAAACAAACAACAAAATTGAAATAAGTAACCGGTCTTGATTTTGAAATAAAGTTAGGTCTATAATGCAAACAGTTACTTACGTTTTTAGATTTCTGTATTTTATTCAAACTTTTGAACTGCCCTCTCTACTCAGTATTTGTACATTATTACTTAATGTAGCTAAATTGTTTTCGTTAATATGGAACACAAGCGCAAGTTGAGTGTCTGACTAACACTTGCCTGGTTCTTTGTGTGTTCTTTAGTTTTTTTTTTGTTTATTGAAATTTAAAAAAATACAAATACTCGAGCAAGTGTTTACGTCAAAAATATGGATATTTAGACTCTAATAACGTTTACCATATGCAATATTTTTTTTTAAATATTTAATCTTAGTCTTGTCGAGTGAACTATACAAGTAGTAAAAAATTCTACACTTCTACACCTAGTTAAAGTATCTCTTTATCTAGCAAGTAAAGTAAGTAGTCCTGTCGTGTTTGTACAAAACTTCACCAAAATAGCAGGACAGATTTTTAGGTATTTTTTGTGTAATAAACACAAAAAATACCTAAAAATCTGTCCGACAACAGATCCGAGAAAAGGACCTAAACTATTTTCAGACCCCTAAGTGACAAATAATTTATACGGCAAAACAAAGTTGCGGAGTCATTTAGCAGTAGGTACCTATAAATTTTAGTGCCACTGGAAGTCCAAAAATTCCACACGGACAAAGCGCAGGCGGGAACCGTTACTCGTAGAATATATTATGGAGGTGTACTCGCTGGACGGAATGACGGTGGTTAAATTGAAAATAAAATTTTTATGACCACTCAAATCAACCAGTGTACGTGACGGGCACGTTGATGATTGCTCTTGAAAGTCACACCGAGCGCAAACGAACAGCTTTTATGATTGGTTTAATCGTTTTGTAGTGCGATAGGGTATTAAACTACTTTTGAATTCGATGTAAATCACTACTTCGTTATAAACTAGGATAAAAATTATGATGTACCCTGAAAGAAATATTAAAATCCAACAAATATTTATTGAGTTACAGGCGTTTTAATTTCGCAAAACGAAAATTTGTATTAAGCCGCACAACTAAAGAAATCTTAGGAAATGAAGCAGATATTTCAGATGAGATAAACTTAGCGCAAAAGTACGACTACAATCCAAATATCAAAAATCTGCATATTTGTATTCAAGAGAACATATTTCTCGCATTTAGAGATTTTTGACATATTATAGTAATCTGTTGTTAGTATGTATTTAAATTCTTAGTATCATATCAATAAGAACTCTCAAAGTTCTTATTTGATTTTATTTTTCAAAGATTATATAACATAAATTGCATCTAGGTGACTTGAAATTCTCAGACAAAGAAAACCAATAAATTAATAAATAAATACGAAACTGCTCTACGGTGCACGGTGGTTTTGGCATAACGCCAGGTAGGTAAGATTGGACGAAGGCAGGCTCTTTGCTCTGCAGATATTATTTTTGGATATTCATAAAATAATAAACCACTGCTTACTTTACATAATATAAATTGTATTTTAAAGTCTCAACGGCAAAGAAGTTGAGTAAAAAAACGTTTGAAACAGGAGACTGGATATTATGTCCTATTATACTTTATTTGTCGCTTATTTAGAGAGAAAGCGGATTTCATGGTCTTATAAACAAACCTAATATTTATGTTTAAATCAAATTAAAACAATTAATATAGAAAATAAAGGAGAAGAATATACTTGATATTATTTTTTCTTTCGCAATTTATGCTTCTTCGTAACGGAATTTTCCAAATACGCGATTTACCAAATATCAAGACAATTGCGTTTGTGAAACAAATATTAGGTCATTTTCATCAGCATCAACCTTATCTGTTATACTGTCTTATAGAAAAGTCAAACTTCATCATCAGAATTAAAAAAGAAATGAAAAATATTTATTTGCCATAAAACAACAAACATATTGCGTTATATCTGATAGCACCCACACTAGGCGTTCGTGTAGAGTTAGTACAGGTTTTTGTACGAATTTCGAGTCAAATTGACGAATCGAATCACTCCGGAATCTATTAGCAATTCGATTCGGTTGTGCGATGCGAGTCGACTCGAAATTCATACAAAAACCTGTACTAACCTCTTTGTATCGTGGATGTCCATTTTTGTTGAGTTACAGTTCCAATATTATCTTATTAATCTAATTATATTGATGCGCGCAGTGCAATTTACAGCGAATACAGGTTGAAACTAGGCTAGATGTGAAAAAAGTTTTTCTGTAATAATTAAGGGAGGCGAGCCAGGAAGTAATTTTTGTTTTAGCTTGGTTAATAAATAAATAAGCCTTTTTATTATCCTCAATCTTACATTACATTATTATTTTCATGTTAAAACTAGTATTATAATTATAAATATAAATTGCATGTAATAACTGTTTTTAATTATTCTTATTATAACATTAAAATTAATATTAGTAATATGTTGTATTTCTAGTCAAACAATATCTTACTGCGTTTAAATATGTTAACATGCATTTTGTTGTGAAGATGAGAAACCCTCTCGGGTGAAGGCCTCCTCCAAAACTGACCAGGTTTTCCTTGTGTTAGCTGACTCCTTCCAATTTTCTCCAGCAATCAATTTGATATCATCTGCCCATCTTGAGTTTGGTCTGCCGCGCCTCCTTTTACCTTGGAGTCCAGCCCACATGGTGATCTTTTTTTAAGCTTGGTTAATACGTTGACATTATGAGAAAACCGTTAATAATATCGTATGGTTATTATATTGCATGATGGCTACAGGGTTTCTTTAATATCGACGGGTATCGTAAAGTGCAGTAAGTAAATATTGCGTCGTCCACTCTGCCTTCAGCCTGGCCTAATTACGTTAAGGTGGTAACCGATAATAGCCGTTGGCGTCAGTGGAAACTCTACTGTACTTGAATAAGTACCTATGTAAAGTGTCTGGCGGAAATGAAAAACTTTATGATACAGTTTTATATTACAGCTAGTTCTAGATACATATGCAGCATAATACGTTGAGGTTCATCACTCGAAAGCAAAATAATCAAATAATTAATTACTCGTGTTCAGCTAAAATGCACGGATGTAGTCCGGATCACGCTCGGATTTGAGAGGGAGATCCTGAATTCCTCAATCCCAGCCCAAATCAATATTGAATTTAACATCAGGTGCAATTTCAACTTCCCACTTTTAGTGTGTAAACAAGTATCATATTATATATCAGTATAAGCTTGTGCTTTCTAAAATGATTTATAAAAACACGAGCTTTTATAAGTTTAATCCATAAGCTTCTCAGCGCCAAATCACTACTCGTCAAAACGAATCAAATGACCCCAAACTTGATGCGGTTATGTCGTTTAATTACTTAGTTAGTTTAGTTAGTAATTAGTTCCTATGGCCATGTTCCGCTCCTGCATCAGACCCCGGTTACCATCTAGGACCAAAGTTCTCATCAATGAGGTTGTCTCGATGAGGTTGTCTTGATTAACTACTGAGTTCCTATCCTTCCGGTTCCATCTTTAGATCAGCTTTATGTAATAATTTTATGCATGCAAAATTTCAGCTCAATCGGTAACCGGAAAGTGGATCAAATTTAACTTGCAAGATTTGATTGCAGACAAACAACAGACAGATTAATTTGTTTTGCTATAATCCGCTACTTGAAAAAATTATGTATGGTACAACATGCAGGAACACTTCCCACATGAAACACCACACACGGTTTTCCAATACTTTTTAAAACTTTTTTTTGTTAAAGTGTTGGAAAATTAATCTGTTCTGCTAATTATGGATTTCCGCAAAATAACGCCTGCTTCCATTAAAAATATAAAACTTTGTAAAAGGCGGTCATATCCCCAACATGCTATTAGCCACTCCGATTTTACACTGATATTATATCCCAAATGTGGTTAGGAATTTAATATTATTCGAGTGTTTTTATGGTAAGCTGTTCATGCGGAAATGATGAGATCTGTAACGACAGGGTTGAAGGCTTGACAAGCAAGACCTTTATTTCACGGCGTTTGCGTCACACCCCGCGTCATCGTTTACCGAATCCTAAACCGTTTTAAATGTAAATTCTTAACCACCTAATATTTAAACAATCCTTTGTATTAATTTGTATATTATTTGGTTCTTTGAGAAATAACTATCAGTGGCTTTGCATACAGCGTATTTTTAAAGCCGAAGACGTGCAGATGACGAACGAACTTAAACCACGCTGAAATTAAACATTTGCACACATTAAAAAATCGATCAAGTGCGACTCAGGCACGTGCACTGAGGGTTCCGTACGATCGAAACCAATTCCAACAAAAACACGTCTGCCCACGAAGTTCGAAACCGAGCATAAAATCATGTTTGTTTTATGCGCCCCTCTTAAATGTTTTTTTTTTATTATTTCAATTTAACTATTTATTCTTAAACTGAATATGATATAACAAAATATTCTGGGAATATTTTAAGCCTCTACCAGTTTAAAGTTAAACATTAGGTACTGTAGTATCGAGAGGCTATGAGAAAATCTTTTGCAGAGAAAAAAACACAAAAAGAGAGCGTGTTATAGGTACCTGGCGCATACTCGGAAAACGCCGAGTGCCGCTTCAAACCAGTTCAACAAAGAACTGAAATTAAATTTACGCTTCGCAAAGAAAAAACTAGTTACAAGGGGAAATTGGCGGGGACAGTGACAAATTATGCCCCCAAGAGCAAGGTATTCAGCCTCGCTCTAACACACCTCGAAATGTATTTTTTATTTCCCCTCTGGCATATACACGAAATTGAACGTGTAATTGCCGTTGATTTAATAAAATACCTCGTTTTTACTCATAACGTATTAAAGTAAGCTGAGCTTTTTCCATGTTATTTAACTGTGTTCTGGTCTCATTTTATTGTCCGACTGTAATAACAGCTTCTGATTTCATCTTCACGAAGAAAATTAATTTCACACACAAAGCTCAAAGTAATTCAAGTATTGTTTATATTTTACTTGAGTAAATACTTATACGAAAAAGTTCTAAAATGATATTAGGACAATCATAAAGAAGAGAAGTATGGGAGCTGTAATAAATCGCTCATTCTATTATTTATTAGTAAAATTAATTAAAGAAGGTAAAAGCTGACCCACTTCCACGCTCACTACCGTCGTTTTATTGAAATACTGAATCTGAATTTAATTATACGTATTAAACAGAAGTATAATTTATTTTAGAAGTAGAAGTTGAACAAAAAACATAATAGTAATCAAGACGAAAGTTAGTTCGTTTTTGTATGTTTGGAACTCCTTCGCACCATAACTACTGAAAGATTTGGCTGGGAATGGAGATAGATATTTTAAGAGTTGCTTACTTTTATGGAAAAGTTCATTCAAGTCAAGGTTGCCACGGAATTCATGAACAGGAATAGCCTAACTATTTATAAAATAAATTCACCTCATTTAGTTTTCTTTACAAATATCTTTTTGCTTCACGCAGATATTGCGGCAAACTACAATTAGGAAGTCTCTAATACTTGACATAGTTTATTTTTATATTTATCTCACAAACCTTGAAGTTCGTCAGGCCTAAATCTGAATTTCAATCTTTTCTTCAAGCGTGTTTGATCGAATTCTATTTTAACACTAGGTACTAAAATACGTATCAAGCTATGTACAGTCACGGAATAAAAAGGTTCGTCAATTTTCAAATTGATTCGTTTGCACTAGTCGATTGTTATTGGACCCATGCAGTACTAGTGCAAGTGAAAATCGACACTAAGGTGACGAACCTTTTTATTCCGCGACTGTACAAGTAAATAGTTTAAGAGCTTAGTGGATTAATATCTGATGTAACTCAATAGACGGACGAACTTTTATTATGAAGAATAACATACGTTAATTAATTAACAAATAAACCGACTTCAACTCTCATCAAACTACTGTTGAATACATCCTTTCCAATTAAAAATTTAAGACTTATATGGTTTTCTCATGGATACCATTATCAGAAACGGACTAAATTGAAGTGTAACCACACGGGAAGTGTCAGCTTTCTAATAAAAAAATCACCAAAATCGATTCACCCGTCAAAAATTATGAGGTAACAAAAATAAACAAACATACAGTCGAATTGAGAATCCTCCTTTTTTGAAGTCGTTTGATAATAATGTAAATAAACCATAAATGATGTAAATACAAAACAAAAACTCCTTAGTGTTCTTTATCCGAAATTCATAATTTTATAAGAGGTGTAGATTTAGTTGAACGCCTCGCTGGAAGTAACAGAGTCGCCCATCGAAAAATGCTATAAATCATTCGATATAATTATTATGCCCCAGGAAAATTTTCTCACAAGCGCAGAAAATAACATGATATTTCCATTTACAGAAATGGCTTCATTTGTTACGTCCTATTTCGATAATGCAACTTTTTTAATACATCGTCGAAATTAAAATTTAGGTATTTATTTTGACATTCTAACTGTCTAGGTCTACCACCTGAACCACATTTAGTTCTGCTTCATGTACTGGTGTAATTATGTTATCCTTGCACTGTCATAACTAATAAAGTAAATGATGCTTTTTGCAGCATCAGTCCGTAAAAGTTTACATTATTTACATAGATAAGCAATACTGCAGTAATTGCAAAACATTACCACCTATAATTAATAATATTCTGAATAATAATGCTAACTATATATTAAGGTAGCCGCTGTAGCCAACAACAATATATAAGCATCACCATCTGATGTCTTAGCCCCATCGCACACGGGTCGCAAGCGTAGTCGTATCATAAGCGTATCGTTACCACGCTACGCATACGAGGCTTGTAGTGTTGCAGAAACTAATCGTTGCGTAGACGTTTAATGATTATACAAGGGAATTCTTCAACCAGTTCTTCAAAGGTGTTTTTTTAAAAAATTATGAAAATTTTACCTTTGCCTAAACACCAACTAAGATACGCTGGAACACCGCTTTTTATTCGGACTTGTTAGAACATGTTCGTGCTCGTATTGCTTTCGAAGTACGCGATTACGATACGATTACGCTTACACCGAGTGCGAAGAGGCTTAAGGTGATAAGCGTCTCAGATAGGTACTTATGTAATCATGACATTATTTTCCGAAATTTTGCGAAATTGCAATTTCACGATTAGGTAATATACAAGTACCTATTTGATTAGATAATATTATTATAATTGCCGTCAATGTAAAAATACGGTGTTGCCCAAGCTCTATCGTAGGATAGAGCTTGGGCAACACCGTATTTTTACATTGCGCGATGATGATGACTCTCGCGAACTCACGTCCAGCAGACCTTATGTGAGAGCTTATGGTTTGGTACCATTATAGTATTCTGATTTCTGTATTATAGTGTTAGTAATAAACTTCCGCCGAACAAGAGTCCCTTGAATAAATCGTTGCATTTTTTGATATTCACCAGCAAACAATACAGACTGCGATGTTCATACAAAATCTCCAAATGTATTCTATATTTTGAATGATTGCAGTAACGTATTTTCTTTTCAAAGAACTGATTGTTAACGCGATTGCAAAATATTTGATTGAGTTCTATATTGTTTTTGCCGGAAAATCGCAAAAATACGAAACCGTATTAAAAAACCATATTCAGGTATAAAGTTTATTTCGTATTCTTTAGTAGCAGCGTATACAATTTTTATGCACATATTTTCTTACTTTTTACCGAGAATTTCATCATGTTTTTTTATGAAATATTGCACCTAGAATCTAAAACGATCTGTTTTTTGCACAATTGCGTCGTGGCTGTCGCGATGCGATTTTCATTTGCCACATTGCGCATACTGTTTTTTAGAGCCATCAAATCAAAATCACTTCAATAGGTATGGAAATGAGAACGTTGGTGTAGGATTCGCGATGCAAAGCATCCAGCACGGGTATTCTATTTACCTGTTATGTATGTAGTAAATAAAATAAAATCAATAATCTTAAGTCTGCAGTCCTCACTCCCCACATCCAAGTATGGGCTTCACAGCTCTCTCTGACATGAGCCAAAATAGTCCTCCCTTGTTTTGTCTAGTTCCACATTTCCTTCTTAATTTGTTCAAATAGCTGTCACTCGTTGTTTTCTTTAAATGAGATCGTTAACGATAGTAAGTATGGTGCAGTGAGGCATAGGTACCCGGTTGTCGTGGAAAACCAGCCCATACAGAATGAAACGCATCCTCGAATATGGAACGAGGAGAAAAATCATAGAGGGTGTTACTTACGTACTTATTTCCAAAACTGTGTACCAATGATTAGCCCAGATATGGCACAGAGAATATTCAATTTATTCGTTAACTCGTATAAGGTAATATATGTTACCATAAACAATTACAGTTAAGTTTAATTCTCATCCTGAACTCAAACAATGCGGACGGAGACCGTAAACAAAACAATTAGAATCCTAGGGAGGGTAGTTACGGATCCCCTTCAAAACTTTCAACCTTCTGTCTTGAAGTTATGTGTCTTATAATAAATCACTGGGAAGTTGGAGGATGCGGCGCACATCATTGCCGCTGTTCATTTTCTGTTTTATGCAAATAGTTTTGCTGTAGCGGAAAAAGTTTTTTACTTCAACAAACTTTAATACTACGTGACGTAAGACGTAAACTAGTGGAGTGAAACGGGCCGTACAGTCATCGATCAATTAGATTATTGACAAAACTAAATGATGGAAAAGCTGGCAAAAAACAAGGATTCTTAGAATTCTGGAATACCGTCTCGACTGCCGTTTTTCCTATCACCGTTTATGGAATAGGAAACCTTAAAAAATCAAGAAGAGGCTAAATTATACCATTGGTCTATCTATCTATCTATCCTAAATTAAAAAAAAGTAGTGCTATATTAAGTAATAGAAAGTTTACACTTTCCCTTAGTCATTTGGTTAGTATTTTACGCTTTTCACAGTTTGAATGCCAATCGTCTATTTTACCTTTCCGTTAGCCAATACTATTGCACTCCTTTAGTCTACGATTTACATATTATTTACTCTGATTTGAATAATGCATTCCATTCAAATCCTTATAGTATGTACAGTTGCAGTTCATAGAAGGATGTTTGGAGTACCATATAGGTTATGTGTTAGTATATTATACATACGGTTTCATACCACTTCATCTAGGGGACTCTTTGATGTCATAAATCTACCTAGTAGGTGATCTGCTACCAATGTGAGAACATTTTTTTTGTAACGAACGCAAGCAAACGAGCAAGCGGTTCACCTGATGATAAGCGAACACCGCTGCCCATGGACATTTGCAGCACCAGAGGAAACGCGTTGCCGGCTCTTAAGGAGTTTGTTTATCCTCATCTTGAATAACCCCAAGTTGAAGCTTTGACGGAACACTGCTGCTAGTAATTGGTTCCACAATTTGCAAGTGCGCTGAAAAAAGGATCTGGCAAACTGGGTGATCGAGGATTGCCAGCCATCCATGTAGTACGGATGTAGCGTATTTTCATCAGTGACTCTTCACGCGCGATTCAAAAAAATAAATAACTGAAAAAAATCGTTTCACATTTACCAAAACCAATCAATAGCAGAGATAGATACCTCGTTATACGCGGTATACCTTAGGATAGATTAAAAAATAAATAGTTAAAACATAAACAAGTTCTTCTGTTACCTATAGATAATTTTTATTCTAACCCTAATAAAAGCAGGAAAAAAGCTTTCATAAGACACCGGGTCGTTGATAAAGTGCTGAGAAGACTATAATCGGATGCCGACATTAAAGAATCTTGTGACATTTAATTAAGATAATGACATCAAACGCGCGAGGCGAGGCACTCATAAAGTATGACACTCCTCTGTAGCCTCTACACCTACCATCTAGAACTCTACACTTTAAAAGGGTATTTCGTGTATCTAGTAGAGTATTTTTTATTATTTGCACCACACAAGAAACATAACAAAGGACAGAAGTAGGTATAGGTCCAAAAGGCGGCCTTACCGCTAAGCAGCGATATTTGCTAGGCAACCTTAAGATCAGGGAAACAGAGGAAACACAAGACTGCAGGTGGTGTGAAATTATAAACATACACCCAAATAACTACATACTAATACATAAACGAGAGTATATATTTTAAGAAAGTCCCAAATAAATCATAAAGACGTAGTGAACCTTGTGTTTGAGATTTGGCTTTTTTGATTGAATATCTGAAGTCTTTACCCACTGCCTGCACAAAAGCTTGCATAACGAGGCAGTGGTGCCCTTGACTTTCGATCAAGTAGGTACAAAAGGTTCGTAAAGTACGCCTTTACGAACCTTTGCGCCTACCTGGAAATAAAACATTTTAAATTTGAACTTCGTTTGGGCGATGCAAAAAAGTTACGCATTTAATATTAATATGAAACGCTGTGGATGTTTACGATTTTATTGGCCTAAAAATTATTTGTGTACAGTCACGGAATGTAAAGGTTCATCGATATTCAAATTGATTCGTTCAACGTATCGCGAGCACATATTACTTTTTGAAACAATGTTACATTTATATTGTTATGTTGGCATAATGGACTCTTGCAGTACTAGTACTAGCGAAAACCGACACCTAAACGAATCTTTTCATTCCGTGACTGGGGGAACTATTCACGGTACGTATCGGCTACACTTCGTGATGTGAAATGTTTAAAAAGGTGATGTCATTTACGTATATAAGCAGACGATATTGAAATCAAAACATTTTTTGCGAATACTGGAAAATGAATTTTCAGATAATTGACATAGAGCATAAAATTGAATGTATTTCAAATGTTATGGTGGTCGACAATTCTGAGAATTAAATAACTTAATCGCGTCAAAGTCGAGCATTGTACTTCCTGTGTTGAAATACATTCAATTTTACACTGTAAGACAATAGACGTAAAGTTCATTTTTCCGTGTTAATTTTGTTTTCTTTTTCTTATTTCACATCACTAAGGTGTGAAAACATTACGAGAATGCCATAGCTGTATATACTGACTTATGATTTATTGGAACCGTGCTGTTGTCCCGTATACGAGTAAGGAGACGTTGTGTAGGCACCTCCAAAACATCAGTCTGCCAAGACGCCGTGCAACATCATTAATTTCTACCTAATGTCTGAAACGAGCGAGTCGACGGTAACGAACCACATTTTGTGTTCACAAGCGCGGCTGTAAAGTCCCTAGGTGTATCATTATTTACTTGTACCCTAGATTACATTCGAGATGACTGTTGAAAGTTTGAGCGTTTCACTAATGAATGTTTAAAAAATATTTTAATTCAAAAATTGTGTACGTGTTTAAAACTTTTATATGCAAAAAGTTCCACTTTTATTATATGTAACTCATTTATGAGTCAATGTAGTTACAAAAGTTTTTTTGACGTGACAACGTCTTATAATTCGATAGAGCCGGTTGCACGCACGAAAAAACATGACTCATCCGGCGTTACCTCGCTCATGCGGCGTTACCGGCGTTACCTCGCGAGCGCGGAACGAGCGACAAAGGAGACGTTGTCACGTTCAACTATCGTCAGTAAACCGACTTTACAGACAACCAATTTTTTTGTTTTTGACGTGACAACGTCTTATAATTCGATAAAGCCGGTTGCACGCACGAAAAAACATGACTCATCCGGCGTTACCTCGCTCATGCGGCGTTACCGGCGTTACCTCGCGAGCGCGGAACGAGCGACAAAGAAGACGTTGTCACGTTCAAATATCGTCAGTAAACCGACTTTACAGACAACCAATTTTTTTTAACAAACTCACTGTTTCTGGCAATCTACAGAGATCATTTAGATTTTTTGGGTTCCGTGACTTCGAAGAAAAACAAGGAACCATTACAAATCACCTTGTTGCCTGTCTATTCGCCCGTTTATGTGTCCACTACTAACAGAGATTTATTATCAGAAGCAGGCTAGGTAAATACTACAACTAAATAGTTGAAGTTGCTCACACACATGGTTTACGACCTTTTAGAAGTGTGATGATTCCAAACATCTGAATCGACTCAATCAAAAGTTACGGCCAGTTATAGCAAACTCTATTTAAATCTAGTTAAGGCTCTCAAGATCTGTGTATACTCTAGAGGTACTTTTCGTTGGTCCAGAATTTGTGATAGTAATTAAAAAGAAGTTCAAGGTAGACATTGTCTGTTAGTAGTTGGTTCAGTAGGTTATAATTATAACTTAAGATCTGTGTATACTCTAGAGGTACTTTTCGTTGGTCCAGAATTTGTGATAGTAATTAAAAAGAAGTTCAAGGTAGACATTGTCTGTTAATAGTTGGTTCAGTAGGTTATAATTAGAACTTAGCATCTAGGTTACTTTGTTAGCAAAATACACGAGTGTAATTACCTTTTCACATTTATTTTGCGTCTCATTGGTCCTTTTTAGGAGATAAGCTTTCCTTCACGGATTAAGGCCCTCATCTATTTCCACTGTTCTCTGTTTTTCCCTTTTTCCATCCAGATTCTCCCTGCGCTTTCAATAATTTCATAAGCCAACCGTTTATTTGTACTTCCCATACTCCTCTTTTCACCGACTGTAACTTTCAATAGCCCGTACAGTTAAATAACTTAGACCGTTCCTTTCCCACGTCTTTAAACGAAACTACGAGAAGATATATATTCCCTCGGTATTAGTACACTCTGTTAATAAAATCCAAATCCATATTTAGTTACCCTTGTTTGGTCCCGGAGAATAAAACGTCGTGTGTTTCCGTCTCAACTCGCTTTTACTTCCTCTCGTTGTTGCGCTGTTTAATTATTGCGAACACAAGTTTATTGTGTGCCAGTGTTGGCATTATCTAGTTTTACCGCTGTTCATTTAGACTGTATAATGCCAATAGCATTATTTTAATAATCTTGATTTTAAGAGCTTTGTACCAAAATGGTAAGAATACATCCTTTTGTATGCGAGTTAGTCCGTGATCTTCACACGCGGGCTTCAAGCCAGAAGGGCGTATATAAGCAATACTCTTAATTTTCAGAAGCCAAGAAAACTTAATAAGTTTTTATTCAATGGATCTCTTTAACTGACACTTGCCTCATGAGACGCACATATCTGTAGACACGTGCAAATAATTTCAGTGAAAGATCAAGAGATCAATTGAATAAAACCTTATTACGTTATTTTGTCTCCTGAAAAGCAGAGGTAATTGCTTATACGCCCCTCTGACTTGAAGCCCGCGACATGATCGAAACCAATTAATATTTCAGTAGGTACGCAATTATTAAAGCTATCGACATTTAGAATAGAGGTAGGTAATAGTGGCCCAATGTCAGTTTTTTACTTATCACTACAATCTATAATATATGAGTCTTGAGGTTTTTATTATTTTTGCATGTAAACGGCAGTAACATTCTCTGACAATATCTCAGTATAACTTTTAATTTTAGATGTAGGTATGTTAGAACTGCTTCATGCCATACTACTGAACGGATTTTTTTTACAAAAACTGAAAAATATTAACAACAGCTGCATGCTTAGTTAAAAAGACCAATTCACTCTAAAAAGTGGCTTAAATATGTACATTTTTAAAGCAGTGCAGTAGCATTGGACATTTTTTGTCAATTTCAACCTAGGTGTTAAGTGTTAACGGAGCTGGGCGTAAGTGCCTTGAATTTAGAATAAATTCCTTACTCCATCATTATTGCCGCAGAATGCACGTTCAAATAACGCTATTCTCATAACATTATTCTGAAAACCGACTTGATTTCACGTTAATTAGGAAATAGCTGGGTAATTTTACACACAAAATAGTTTGAATGGTTTGTTCTTTTAAAATTCAACATCTCAAATTAATTAAATGAAGCAAAAAATATTAAAAAGGAAAGTTAATCTGATGAAAGGCTTCTTGTAAACAGTTTTGTGATACCTACTTTCTCTCGTTATAGATGAGTTTGTTAAGAGATCTTTTAATTGGGACGTAAATTATTTATACAGAATCAACATTCTGACTGTGTTGCCTTTCAAACTTACTTCCCTTTACTTTCCACCCCACTTCGCCCTAACTTACCAACCTAAAATACCGTTATTTAATGGATGATACAATGTGCTTAGAACAATTTTCTTTTTTATTTCTTTACTATAAATCTTCATTAGTTAAGTAAACTTTATTTTAAGTAAATACTAACTTAGACGTATGATGAAGTCACAATTATTTGGTTTTACAATATACTTACTACTTACAGTTAGTAAATTATCTGTACGCGTGCATTTTTGTTTTTAACAAGTTATCAAAAAAATATCAGAATGCATTGCCAACATATGTTTGTTATCTAACTAGTAACAAAATAAATTAGATCAACGCATAAATTTGTAATTTTTTGTGCGTAATTAACAATAGCTTTATCTTGTAGACATCAAATTAGATCAACGCACGACGTCAAAATCTATCGAGTTATGAGTATCTAGGCTCTCGTGACAAAGAACCCTCATACAAGATGCATACGCTTTAAAATCAACCCTCTTTTCAAAACTAAGATGACAACCAGAGACCAATTCTACTATCGATGTCGCGAATAGAAAAGTCCAAAACGTTTCGTTCGTAAACGGAACGTTTTAGCACGGAAATTCGCACGTTAAGCTATATAAACCATACCTTTAGAAGGAGTTACAATCAGACAAACTTACGAAGATATAAAAATATACAAATTTTCGTTTATTTCCCGTGGTCCCCTCGATAGTCCCCTAGGGTACCATAGGTAATTATTTTACCCGTGGTACACCTGGAGCTTTTAGGGGTACCAAGGGCAAAAAAAAATTTCCTTTCACATTTGTATTATGTTGTGACACAAAAAAAAAAGTTGTCTATTTGAAAAAAAATTAGTAGCTAGTATTACGTCAACGGTCGCGGTCGTTTAAGCATTTTATTTGGCAACGTAGCACGTACGAGACACGGCGGCAGCTACTGCGGTTGCGATGCGGTACCATCGGAAAATTTATGTACCGCTGGCCAAGCGAGGCTGGCTTGTACTGCGAGCTTGAAATAAATTCATACCACCCCGCTTATTCCTGTTGCTCGCTCTCCAATGCCGACAGATTTTCATACCACCCGAACACACGCCCCAGCGACGCACCTTTCTAAAGCGAATAACTGCGCATATACGTTTTGTGTAGCATTGTTAGTGTGCGTTAGGCCCTTAGGGGGCGAATCCCTCTTAAATAATAAGTTTCCTAAGAATTTTAAATTAGAGTATTAGGCACAGCGTCTCAGCTGAATCAAATATTAATAACGCTATCCAAGCGAACCCTGCAGAGGCTAGAAACAATGAATTTTTAATAGTTATTCTCTTTTGCGATGAGCAATTAATGTAATGAGGTAGCGAGTTTTACCCTGCCTCGGAAAGCGCGGCAAATTGGAGTTAATTCGTCACTAGATTTTCAAGATAACATTCCATTTGGGTTGCATAGTTTCATTTTTAATAAGTATCAGTCTTACCCATCTAGACCCATTCTCAATAGTAATTCAAAAAAACCTGTCAAGTGCGAGTCGGACTCGCGCACTGAGGGTTCCGTACTACAACCGGAGGAATAAAACCATAAAAACCACTTTTCTTATCGAACCGCAAAACTAACTTTGTTTTTAGAGGTTTTATTGTAAATATCAAAAAACTACTTATTAGATCTCGTTCAAACCAATTTTCGGTGGAAGTTTGCATGGTAATGTACATCATATATTTTTTTTTAGTTTTATCATACTCTTATTTTAGAAGTTACAGGGGGGGGACACACATTTTACCACTTTGGAAGTGTCTCTCGCGCAAGCTATTCATTTTAGAAAAAAATGATATTAGAAACCTTAGTATCATTTTTAAAGACCTATCCATAGATACCCCACACATATGGGTTTGATGAAAAAAAAATTTTTGAGTTTCAGTTCTAAGTATGGGGCACCCCCAAAATGTATTACTTTTTTTTAAATTTTGTGTGAAAACCTTAATGCGGTTCACAGAATACATCTACTTACCAAGTTTCAACAGTATAGCTCTTATAGTTTCGGAAAAAAGTGGCTGTGACATACGGACGGACAGACGGACAGACGGACAGACGGACAGACGGACAGACAGACATGACGAATTTATAAGGGTTCCGTTTTTTGCCATTCGGCTACGGAACCCTAACGAGCAAAAAATCACGTTTGTTGTATGGGAGACTCCTTTAAATATTTGTTTTATTTTAAATGAAATATTTCTTTTTAAAGTGAATATGTAATTAAACGTACTGTGAATATTCGAGGCAATTTTTAACAAAATTGAGTAAGGTATCATATGCAAGGGTACTTGTTTATTCTACACCTATTTTTATTTGGTTTTGATTTATTGCTTCAAAATGTAAAAAAAATACTGTTGTTGAAAAAGTTGCGAATCAGCTCAAGTTGCACAACGCGCGATGGAAAGAGCAATGTAAGGCCTGTGTTTACTAGACAGGGTCCCCAACATACAGATCAGGAATAGAACAGGCGTCACTGACATTGCAAAAATGGTGGCGCTCTTAAACTGGAACTGGGTGGCCATTTGTGTCGTAGGGAAGACGGACGTTGGAACAGGGCATTACTGAAATGGAACTGCGACCACCTGCACGATGGCGAGATGATATCGTTAGGGCAGCGGGAAGACAGTGGCCACAGCAAATTAAAATCAGAAACGGATGACGTGCAAATGGAGAGGCCTTAATCCAACAGTTGACTGAATTAGGATGATAGTGACGATGACGAATACTAACTTTTTAATATCATTGTTCGTGTCAGACTCGCACTTGGACGGTTTTTGCCAGTTACTATGGAGCTGTGAACACCAGGTGCTTACTTTCTAACTCTCTTCAAAGTAAATATTCTTTGCAAAACAATTTTCAAAATATCTTTGTGGTAAGCAGTAATAACAAAGTAAGTTTCTTCTTTGTGTTTATTTTGTGGCATATTATTCTGAGATCGGAATTTGTTGAGGGCGCAATACCTACGTAAAACAACGGAACTATAATGCTTCCTGGAAGGCATATATATTATTTGTCTCTCATTAAGGTCCTATTAGGTTATATTTGTAGTTAAGTATATAGTAGCTATGTATGATTGCATTGCATGTTATAGTAGCTAGGTATTATGTAAGCATAAAGAAAATCTGAGGCCAAATCCTCGGCTTATCTTGGATATTTCTTGTCTAAATTCGGTAGGTCTGAAAATAGGTAGCTATTTTTCATACCCTTAAATGGCAAAACAACCTATGCCCGGTCAGTTAGTTATATTAAAAAAGAAATATTCGAAAATGTTAACACAGCTAAATTGCAGTGTAACAATTAAAATCGCCTTGACAGCGGTCTTACGGCACATTCGTCTCCGTAATAAATTGTTTTTCTCCGGTTTCACCCATTCCGCGTAATTTGTTCATGTGATATATCACTTGTCGCGATGTGGATTAGACGCGCATCGCTCGCGTTGTGTGTGTATATGATTAAGACAAGCTTTATGCTCTGACACGGTAAGCCTCCTGTAACAAAAACATTGGGTTCTTAGCTACCACGTTTTGTCGGTTTTGTATATTTTGCGGGTTGAGAGGATTTATTGAAATTATTTTTGTCTTTCTCACTCTCACGGATACGTAGGTAGGTGCGACATGCAGTGTCGCGGAAGAGTATAACAGAAAAACGACATTTTACCTAATTACTCAAAAACTAAGCCTGTAATCAAAAATCTGTTTCTAAGCGTTTTTGGATATTATTATTACCGAGACCGACACATTAAAACAAAAATAACAATTACATCCATTGTAGTTTCCGATGAAAATTAGAAAAACTGAAATTTTTTAGCAACTTTTGGGTGAAAAGCAACTTTTCTGTCCGAAAATTTATCCAATCGTGTTTCTGCTTCTAAGCGATTTGAGGTTAAAGACCCAAAATACAAGACATTTAGATTTAAAAGTAATTGTCTTTATAGTTTTTAAATAGAACTTCATTCAAAAGAAAGCCTGCGGACGTCCACTGTTGGAGATAGGCCTTCCCAAGCGCGTGCCAACACACCCAGTCCGCGGCCTTCCTCATCCAGCCACTCCGCTGCCATCCGCACTAAGTCGTCAGTATACAAAATAATATTAGCAAGAAAAAAGTATTGGGAATTAATAATTTAAAATACTTTCAACATAATAAATGATTAATATAGGTATATACAAGTTAGAGCCCTAATTTTATACGTGAATCACATTTCTTACATCTTTGTGAGAATGGTTGAATTACAAACAACCTTTAATAAAAGATGCTGACTTAAATCAGTACTGACAACGTTCCCTGTATTATTTGACTTTGTTAAAATATCGTATGTTATTTTTAGAAGCCGATCCTTAAGTAAACATACCCTGAATACACGGAATAGCTAACATCAAAAATCTCAACTGAGAAACGGGGCCCTTTATATTTTAACATAATCATAATGCTGTATTTTCCTTTGAAGATGGCAGTACATGTTTTTGTTTTGCTGTAGAAAAGTTATACCTTTAAGTAATGAAAATCGTGATGGCTACTTTGGCGAAACACTTGACAACTTTTGCGACGTTTTTTTTTTATAAAAAAACAATAATTCTGAATTGTTATAGGTATTCAGATGTAATGTGAAGCACAAGACAAGAAAAATAACGCTAATCATAGGTGCGGAATAATGAACACAGTCCTAATTGTAATTAACTTATTTGATAAAGTAACGGACTGTTTCTAATATATGAACATTAACTGGGTGTCGGATAGAGGACAGGATATTTATTCTCAGCTCGTTACAAAATTATTCAAGAGCTTGTTCTTCGAAATAGTGTGATAAATAATGCCCACTGTCCACTCTGAGACAAACATGTACTCAATTATACTATAACTATACTATTTCCATTCGTTTATTTTCTATTTGACACATGAAACAGATATAGCAATAGCGAGGGACAAGAAAGAGACCACTTTAGTCACTTCACCTTTATCTCTCTCTGGTCCCTCGCTATTGCTATATCGGTTTCATGTAATTTCATGTGTCAAAGAGAAAATAAACGAATGGAAAGAGTATATATACTATACAAATCACACACAAAAACAAAACAAGTCCTTGATTTCATCTCGAAGTCCAATATTGAAGTTCGTAAGTAGCTTTATTTTTATTGAAAGGTTCTATTTGTTTGCAGCGGACGTGGGCAGCTGCGAGGTCCCGCTGGGAATGGAGAACGGCATGATATCAAACGAGTCTCTAGCTGCCAGTTCCAGCTATGACCAGAGTGTGTCCCCGCTTAGCTCCAGGTAATTATTTTCCTAATTGGACTAAGAGTAGCGTTGCCAGACATCCGGCTTAAATGATACATAGTTAGGCCGGCTCCACACTTTGGGACCAAAAGTTAGCTCCAACACCACTCGCCCAACGTATGGATCTAGAAAATAGCCTTGGCCCCATAGTTGGAGCGCGCGTTGGTAAAGGGAATGCACTATTTACTATTTTTGAACGTGTCAATTTCATTTAGTTTAGATATTTTGCACAACAGAATTGGCACCAACATTGTGGAACTAAACTATGATTAATTGCTTAGTGCACTTGGGGCTAAGTTGACAAATTAAAACGCTCGCAACTATGTTTATGGAAACCTGTTCATGTTTGTTGCTCATCGTTAGGATATTTGATAACTGCATAGTTTCAGAACACACTAACAGCTTTATTTGATCCAAACATTTTAATGTGCAGGCTCGGAGCGAATAGCTCCAAAATCGATATTCGGCATTTAAATGGCCAATTGTCAGCAAAACAACAACACGCCATGATACGGCGAAGTTGTAACAATTATCGTGAATCCGGCGACCACAAAACGCTCATACTTAGCTCAAACAATTAACAGAGGGTTTCACATTCGGGCCATAAGCCCGCATAAGCTCGACATGAGACAATAGAGCGAAAACTCCGCGCTCGTTAGAGGAATTCAGTAACAGAAAATTAAATTTTCATATGAATTCGGGGAAACTGTGATCCTACATAAGCCTTTCGGGTCTTGAACCTTCAAAGATAACAAGATATAAGTAGGCAGAATGAGCCGAAGTCTTATCACCTGACTCGCTTTACACGGGGTCAGAAGACATTTAGCGACGCTATTTTAATTCAACATTTGGCTCTCTTTGTTCCTGTTGTACCTTCGACGGTATCGCAGTATATATATGCAAATTAAACGGTCGCAGTATCGCCAGCCCCGAAACCCTCTGTTGACAAACGAAGCAAGAAACTCCGCAGACAGTTTACTGAGATTATAGCGCTAATTTTATTTACTTATTCTCTCAACCGACTGTTTGCCTGCATATTGTTCTGGGAATTTAGTTCTTCCAACAGTCAAGATACGTCTACTGCACAGAGTAAACTTACACTGTGTGATAATGGGTATAAATTGCTGTTATTAAGTAAGCATGTGACAATTTTGAGTACGGTGTTTACATTTATTTTAATTTAAAACAGGATCAGGACAGAGATAAAAGGCGGAGCGTGGTGCCCCAACGGACTGATCACGCCACGGAGCCGCCAATATTTAGAAATTGATTTACATGACGAGTACCTAATCACCGCTACCGAGTCCCAAGGCAGATTCGCCAACTCAATTGGCGTGGAGTTCGTAGAGAGTTATTCTGTGGAGTATTGGCGAGTCGCTCTTAACCGTTGGGTAAAATATAAGGACTTCAACGGTAGTCGAGTAAGTTTTTCTTTGTAATCACGTTCGCTTCATAAACATAACTTTTCCCATGAAAGAAAAACTTCGTCCCGACACACGTAGCAACAAATAACTTTTTCCATCTAATACTTAGGTATCGATGGCAATTTTATCCCCAAGGTACCTACATCTTTAAATTCATTCCACGGTCCCTTTATTTGTAATCTTATACGTTTTTAATCATATTAAAAAAAACATTAAATTATATGAGGCTTGTGGTTTAAGAAGTTGCTTTATTTATTTATTTATTTTTTTAAATATCTTTATTGCTTATAATGATTACATAAAATTACATCGAAAGGAAAACAGAGAAACACAAAGGGCGACCTTATCACTAAAGTGATAAGCTTTAATTTATGTTCCGCATGAAAACACATTATAAAAGTATTTCAGACTGACTAAACCAGGCATTAACAAAGTTTTTATTGTTATTGAAGTACGTACCTATCTAAAACGTAAGGAAAAAATCTTCATCTGAATTTTTTTTATATATATCAAATTTATCAATGTTTACTCATCCTACACAGACCTGTTTTTTACACACGTATAATGCGCATACCTATATTCTTATATGTATTGTTTTTTAATTTACTATCCCGCTTTTAACTTTTCCTACTTCTAGTTTTGCAAACTTAGAATACATCTTGTCTTATGAAATTCGTATTGTCCATATCATGAATACTAGACAACCATTCGTTCAAAGAGAGCTTGTTTGGACGAAATTGAGCAAAATTGCTCTGTTTTAGAACTATTCAGATAGGTATCTAAATTCTATTACTTAGTATTTTTTTGTTAATCTTGGTATTATGCCCTCAAATCTATCTATCATATGGGTAAATAAAAATGTATCACCGAAATGTTTGTACGCTCATAACTTCCGATCGACTGCACCAAATTGGATACTTATTGTTTTAATTGTGTTCGATAGTACAAGGTTTGTATAGGAGTAAATTAAAAAAATAAAACACGAATTCATGAAAAAAAATTAATAATTCATAATAATTTGATTTAGTTACAATAAATATATATATAGTATTCAAAATTAATCCAAAACTTGCGCACTTTCTTATTCATTTCGCGTTGTCAAATTATTCATTTGTATTGTGTAGTGCTAGCGACAAGTTAAGAGTTAAATGTCGTAATACTGCATTTCACACATTGTGAAATAATAAATGCAGATGTTTGCCATTGAAATTCAACCTTAAGACAATCTGTTTTAAAGAAAGAAATCTATATTATTTCTCGTAAACAAAGAGTTTTCTATACGGTATAGGGTTGTCAATTTTTTCTTTAAATAAATATGATGCATTTTTTAAGACGTGATACGTCCTTTACGACAAAGTTTGAACCTTATTTCATAGAATTTTGTTAGCTTTTTGTATGTGTAGGTATTGACTTATGATCTTTTAGAATAAATTATCTAATTAGTTAAGTTTTATGAAGATAAGCTCTAAATTTGTCGTTAGGACTATACTCGTAATTTGCTTATACTCGTCAGTGGAAACACAGATATCTGAAATAACAAAGTTTAAAAACCGAACTATAATAGTTATATGAGTTTCATTTACAGCTGATACGCGGAAATGTCAACACATACACACCTCGTAAGAGCATTTTGGAAGCGCCTTTCGTCGCTTCCAAGGTCCGATTCTATCCATACGCCTCCCACCCCAGGACCGCGTGCATGAGGGTGGAAATATACGGCTGCCGCTGGAAACGTAGGTACAACAAGCTAAAGATTTAAATTGCTGGCGATGACGTCCCGGGACTTAAATGCTCGGCGATATTGCCCTGCGATTGACAATTCTCACCTGCTTGTGTATTGTGTAAGCTCTGCGATTGAGCCCGCTAATTTGGCGGTGCATTCATTCCGCTCGTATCTGTACAGAGGCTCTTGTTGCGTACTCCGCACCACAAGGCGGGGATATGCAGGCGATGACTGGTGGCGCGCGATTTGAGGACCTATCCTACGACGGTTTCATACGTAATGGAAAAATGGTAAACGGTCTCGGCCAAATGACGGATTCCTATATCGGACCCAACGACTTCGAGTTGCCCGACCCTCTAGACACCCGAGGTTAGTATCATTAAGACACAGTTTTACGTGTAAATAATTCCATGTTATTACACCCGACTCTATTTCCAGGTACACGCTGGGTTGGATGGAATAAGACAATGATGGTAGAAGATGCAATTGAATTAACATTTAACTTCAGCGACGGCAGGTTATTTCATTTCATGGATCTACACACCAATAATATGTTCACCAAAGACGTTCAGGTAAACTTTTGGTTCTTTGAGTGAAGGTTCTAGAAAACTGACAAGTTGATGCAATTGTAACTGTAATTGCTGCGAATTGATAATACCAAATTGTTTTTAGTTTTTAATTTTTTGCATTGTGTGTGCCGTGTATTTTTATATTTCTAGACCTGAGGTCTGATTGCGTAAGAAAAACGTATTCATCATTATCGTAATCGTTAGCGAATTCTGTCCCGCAATTGGCTTACGCAAATCAGGAACCCAATCAGCGGGCAGCATTAGTAAACGATTACGATAACGATGAATACGTTTTTCTTAGACAATCTAGGGGCGTATTTAACAAATGTATCTTTTGACATAAAAATAAACTTGAACTAACATGATGTATTTTAACAGCTCTTCAAGGAAGTGGAAATATATTTTTCTCTGGAGGGTGAACGGTGGCAAGAGGATTACCTTTCACATGAGCCTAAACAAGACAAGGTTTCAGAGCGTGCACGAACTATTCACATTGACCTCGAAAATCGGACAGCTAAGCACATCATGCTGAAATTAAAATTTCAGCACGAGTGGATTCTGATAAGCGAAATAACCTTCAAGTCAGGTAAGTTGATTAAGCTTTATATTAAGAGATCTCCTGGTTTGCGTGACTTGATACAAAAAGTGCTCATATAATGTATTTGATATTTTTGTTGTTGATTCTTAAATGCCGATATAATTTTATATGTAAGAGGTTACGGTTCATAAAATTTATTCTAAGTGATAAGTACAAAAGATACGTAAATAAAAAAGCAAACCGAAATCATATTATTGTAATATCGCAATGTGTATTCTGAGGAGTTTCATTATTTTGCATTTAAAAGGCGACTAAGTGTATGCAACTAAAAAAATAGCTTGCCAGCGATTAAATATTTTCGCAACTATTATATTAAATGAGCTGCAAATATAAATAAATAAATTATAGGGTGTTATAAAATCGAAAAACTGACAACTACGTTAAGGTTACAAATAAATTACACAAGACAGTTGAAATATTAGACGAGGATCTATAAATAATGACTTGGCGACTATTATTATTAGTCGGGTACAATAAATAATATTATACAATTAGCAAATAATATTATGTGCCACCTCAAAGTCCACTTGGGGGTTAGACTTGCGGGCAGCTCTAATAGTTAGCTAAGATTTTTTCTAGCTTCCTAATTAGAAACATAATTATTGTCTCCCCTCCTATGTTTTTTAGTGATTATAACATTTAACATCTTTTGTATGTCATTTTAGAGTTTATTTAAAGCGCTTAAAAAGTTGCACAATTTATTGGAAATGTTAGCTAGTTCATATTTATTTTTCTTACAAACTATTTTAAATAGAACCCGATTTGTATTATTTATGAATGCTTATTTACAATTTTTTACCCATCATAACGTTTCCGCTTACATACAAAATTAGTTGTCCAAAAAAAACTTGTTGCTATTTTCAATTTAAAAGAGAGCTTATAATTAATATACTAAGTAAGTTATCTTTTGCTTATTATGATGCTCCTTGTTAGCTGCCAACCCATTATAAATGGTACCCACTTTCATCATTTTTAAAACCCATATTCGACTTAGTCGTTGCGTTGAATACGTACCTTTTTCAAATAAAATTAGAATTCATTTTAAACAGGCGCAATTAAAAAATATGAATCAAGTAGAAATTATGTTTCGAATCTCAACCCATTTCAAACACCTATACACTCGCATTGCGCGAAATTACTCACCAGACTTCACGATGAGCACAAAATAGTCTCCTAATTTTTTTTAAAGTATCTACCTTTTTATTTGTAAATAAATTAAATATTATTCACAAACGTAACGAGAACTCTAAGGGAACTCAGGAATAATAAAAAAATCCGTGGAGTTCATACCGAAACCTTCAGTTCATTTTGAGTATTGAATAGAATAGAATAGAAAATGCTTAATTTCAAAAATGCCTAGTCTATGCCTAGCTCTTATGACCAGTCATTTCATTTCACACGGTCTCTATAATGGTGATAACTATTTCACGACTTAAAACTATGTTTACGAGGGTTCACAAACGTACCCTGCCGCTGAAAAGGAGCCCACAACCTCAGACTAAATCACAACAAACTCAGCCGGGTATTTTTTTATAGTAGCACCATTTTAGTGGAAAGTATCCTTAAAATGATTTGTCATTTAAAATGATAACATCGTAGCTACTTTTGTGTGTATTATTCAATATCGCCCGTAGTAAGCATTATGAGTACCTCCATCACGTACCTACCCGTATTTTACAAATATAATGCTATGCAATGCAATTAAAAAAAAATAACATACATATATTAGTATGTATGTTATAAAAATAACATACATACTTTTCAATCTTTATGTTTTTAACGAGCTCAATATTGAGTGAAAAGTAAAATAAATAATATTGCTAAAATTCAATTTTAATTGGCATTATTTGAAGTGTGTATTGGTAAGTCGTAATAATCTACTGCGATAATTAAACTGGTAGCGAAAAATCACGGCGGTACTGATTCATCATTCCAAGTAAGCTTCTTTATTTAGGAAACCGTATCAGAGTCACAATAGCTCTTTAATTACGGATAGAAAGGATGTTCTATTTCCTTTGTTATCGTAAATTGTGATTACTTAAATAAACGATTGCACATATTCTATACTGCTTGTTTGTACGCCTTACAGTATTTATTGACTACTGTATATCTCATGTCAAGAGCATTATCTCTTCAACATAACTTATTAAGTACAGTATTTTTAATATTTTAGTAGATAATTTAGCTCATCAGGTTTATGATTATTAAATAAAAAAATATCTCAGTAATAACATTAGAACAATTTACAAGATTTTCACATACTCTATTTTCCGTCAAAGAATGGAACAAATCAATTCATTCCTTAGGGAAATTTAGCAATACACGTTAGGAAGCATCAAATTTCGAGTATCCACTTACACTATGTATTATTGCTATTTATTTAAGTTCTATGTATATTCACATGGATCCATTGGACTTGCAAAATACAAGTGTTGTTTCAAGGACCCGAGTTAACTGCCGATTGCTTCTACATACATAAACTCGTAATAGCCTTTCGCTCCGTGCAATCTAGTGAAACATGCCGTTACCGCGCTCCGAGAAAAAAGAATGCTAAAGCTGTTATACAGTTTTAAAATACCAAACGCGTTATGCCCCGTTTTCCGTACGAATACTTTACTTTGAACGGAAAATGTTACGTACACAGAATATTTCACGATATATCCCCGCTGTTTATTTGTTAACGGCGTAGAAGCCGTATTTAAGCGATTTTTTATGAAGTTTTATTTAAAAACTATTAAGACAATTATTTTCAAATTTTAACGTCATATATTTTGGATCTTTAATCTAGAATCACTTGGAAGCAGAAACACGATTTCATAAAATTTTCTCTATAGAAAGTTCTCCAAAAAGTTGCTCCAAAATATCAGTTTTTCTAATTTTTATCGGAAATTACAATGGATGTAATTGTTGTTTTAATGTGTCGTTAAATATAATATACAAAAACGTTTAGAAACAGATTTTTAATTACTGGCTTTTGTTTTTTGAGTAATCAGGTAAAAGGTCGTTTTTCTGTTATATTCTTCCGCGACGCTGCATGTCGCACCTACCATCGTATCCGTGAGAGTGAGGAAGACAAAAATGAATAAATCCCCTTAATATTGATGCACTGTAATGTTACATTTCAACGGAATCATACTAATTGATCCACCACACCGCAACTTAAAATTGAGTTCAGGGGGTTATTTACATAAATCGTAAATATCACTATATTCAGCCTTTTGAAGCAGACGTGTATGATTAGTATGCACTTTATTTATTTTTATAAGTAGCAAATAACTATGATAAAAATTTAAAATTACTTTTATATTTTAATAAAACAGAAAAATTGGTACATATGTCTTTTACGTAGTTGGATGGGGAGCCAATGTTGAGAAGTATTAGTGTACCATGGCGATCTAACATTAGAATACGACCGAATGTCACCCTTTGACATCGTTCTCCTGCGGCCCTACACCACCCAGGGGAAGGCTCATTATACTTTGCTTGTCTCTGTACTTATTAATGTAATGGGAAGCCCAATGGAGTACTCACTCTTGTACATAACTGAAAATTTCAAGGATGCTTACCTCGGAATACGATATCCGAGCTAACGTATGGTAGTTCTGATAAATTTCAAATCTAGTAAATGACAGCTTTTCGATTTTCCAACGTATTCGCACTCCTCTAATTGCACTCCATCTGCTGCAGTATTAATTTACTGGAAATTAAATTATCTCGAAACTTTGTTTAGTGTCAGAGCGATGTTTTGTATAGTTCACTAGAGAGAATTTTGATTTCCGAATATTCTTGAAAGCACTACGTATTGGACATGACCACAGACTCTCAGGTTAATTAGTTTAGAGTTTGCAAACGTTTTGCGGAGATATAATATTGCCCGTCCAATACTCTGATAATTTACAATGTTTAGAAAGTGCAACAGAATAAGTTTTACATTCCTTGCTATAGTCAAAAGAGAAGGTTAAAGCCTCCCCTACACAGGCGCGTTATTATCGCGCGATAATATCGCAAGCTTTATTGCGATATCTGTTTTCAGTACATTTTGTATTAAAAGATGGTCATGTAGTTACACACTGCTGCGATAATAACGCCGCAATGGAAGTATATCGGTCGATATTATCGCAAGCGTTATTGCGATATCTGTTTTCAGTACATTTTGTATTAGGATGATCAAGTAGTTACACACTGCTGCGATAATAACGCGCAATAATAACGCGCCTGTGTGGGACGACGGACGCAGCGTCCTACTTTCATTGCGGCGTCCATGACCATCCTAATACAAAATGTACAGAAAACAGATATCGCAATAACGCTTGCGATATTATCGCGCGATAATAACGCGGGACGCTGCGTCCGTCTGCGCGTTATTATCACGCGATAAAAACGCAGCTGTGTTCAAGGAATCGGGACGCATTATCGCAATAACGCTTGCGATATTATCGCGCGATAATAACGCGCCTGTGTGGGGAAGGCTTTATAATTGTTATTTATTGGCTTCAGACCACAAACGTGGCTAAGTTGCTAAAGCCAGCGAAATTCGTTAGTTAGTGTGTCAAACTAATAAAACTAGGACTAAGCCTAAACTAAGACGACTGAGGTGAGGGGTATGGCTTACTGCCAGTTTTGTTTTGACTTGCTGCCAAGAGTCACTTTATACTCGACTAATTTCTAATTGTATATACAGTCTCCTTTATTATAGGTCAAAAATTTATGGCCCATTTATATATCCTATACCTTTAAACGAGCAATTCTTGTATGTACCTATATATATTTCTATATAATCTGAATCTCGGCAACGGCTCGAGCGATTTTCATGAAATTTAGTATACAGGGGGTTTTGGGGGCGATAAATCGATCTAGCTAGGATTCATTTTTAGAAAATATCGAATTCACCAAAAAAAATATGACCCCTGCTGCCATCTATTGGCAACCGAGCAAAACTCGGTCACCCAGATATTTTTGATAAAAGGCCCAAAGATTACAAATAATATAAATTGGTATTAAAAATATAGAAAAGTAACAGGATCAAACTCTTTATACTCTAGAATACAATCCCAAAAATAACGAAGTATAAAAACGATTCAAACAAAATATATGGTCATAAAGAGTCTAAATCTACACTGGTAGCTCCCACCCATATAAAACCTTCTTAAAGCGGCTCCCGAGTCCTTTGTAAACAAACAATCAACTCTGCGCTCGACACCTATTCATTAGGCCGCTTTGTCCTAACGAGTCCAAGACAACGCTGTTTTCCTTCAGACCCACGGCTAAATAATGGTCATCTACCAGTAAATTAAAAATTCTCTTACGTTTATAATAGTAGTGTCAGAGCTAACCAATTTTATTAGAAAGTGTTAAATACTTAAAAACTTACCTATAACTTTTAAAGGAACTCAGGAATACCTCAGATGAGTCAGAACGAACAAATAAAATCAAACTTGAAAAAACAAATAAATAATATTGTCACTATTTATTATATTATCTATATGAAGAAGAAAATCAAAAGAAATTGATAAAAAATTCTCGTGCCGCGATTTAAGCTCCTCTAGTATCTAAGATATTAAAAAATAAGTCACTCTACGATTTCGCATTGTGAAGTCAACATCTCCTGAGGATGTCCCGGTGTCGGGACGAAACGTACGTCGAAGAAAGTGTTGGAAAATTGTGTGTGGTGTTTCATGTGGGCAGTGTTCCTGCATATTGTACCATACAGAATCTTTTCAAGTAGCATCCGCTATAGCAAAACAAATTAATTTGTCCTGCTTATTAAAAATAAAAAAAAACTTTCCGGTTTACTTAGCAACCACCATCTTAGCCCAATCATTCCTAACAGCTCCTTTGTGACTTGTGAGCCAACAAAAGCTTTACGCGATGCCTATTCATTACCACGCTTTGTCTAAGAGTCTAAGACAGAGACTGTCTTCTTTATTCAATCGGCTGAAACTAAGAATCAGACTCATACAGCGAACCTTATCATGATTTGTGAGAATGACTGCATCGTATTTGCAAATAACATTACATCAAAATCTATTACCAGTAAATGGAAACACATACTTTTAATAGATTAGTAGATTTACGAATGAAATATAAATAAATTCTACGTTCAAGTAAGCGCGTACCGTCTTACTATCAATTAATGGATATCTTACTATTTGTACTTCTACAACAACTAAATAAAATTATTCACAGTATGCTCCGAAACGATTTTCATCACTTCAGAGAATGCTTTTAAAATATGATTACAACTCATACTTTCCTAAATCTGTATCCCGAAAATGAATGTATCGTGAAATAGCCGCCCGATAAATTAGATCACCAGTGTAAAATATCATTTTTCAAGTACTTTAGAATCGATCTTACTAGTGAATCTAACACGCAATGTAACAGGACGATTACTTAATGAGCGGTATTTGGAACAACACTCTCAAAACTAGGTTTCACAGCTTGTGGACCAACAATAGGCTCTGCTCCCGACGGCTATTCATGCGACGCTTTGTCTTAACCTTAGACGGGGAAAGCTTTCATTCATTCAACAGGCATAACTCAGATGACTCTCACTGACTTACAGACAATATTGAAGTTACCTGTATATCCCAAGTATTTAATGTTGTCTGCTATCTGAAAAGGTGATTTATAAGTGAACAAATATAACCGAATATCTTTATTTATCGTTTTCGATTAGGTTTAACAATAAACATATTACTAAGTAGCTTTTCTACTCTTTAACCGACTTCCAAAAACAAAAGAAGGAGGAGGTTATCAATTCGGCCTGTATGTTTTTTTTTATTATTATTTTTATGTATGTATGTTCACGAATTTCTCCGATAATACGCAACTGATTTTCATGGTTCTACATTAGATCGATAGGAACTAGTGTCGAATTGGTCCCATGTAAATTTTATCGAAATTGGTTGACTACTTTTTAAATTATCTTTAAAAATAGGGGAATTTTGTTGGAATTTTGCCAAATCTTATGTCAAATTAGAATAATTTATTATTTATTAGTAAACAAATCATTGCTTAGCAACAACTGACGGGCCTGGACCCTTATTCTGTATCTCAGTGATAATGACTCTGTGACCTTCAACGAGCTAATTTGACATATGTTTTTTTATCTATTGAAGGTTCTCCGCAAAATCTTACTTTCGTTTCACTTAATAAAGCAGCAATGTATAACGCACCATAGACAACAGTGAACAACACGCTATAACTGGCAGAGATACGGAATAGCCCCCCCTGGTCTTGGTAAACAACGCATCAAATTACAAGTGCGACAAGGCTATCTTGGTACGTGGTCAAAATCGGAACTAACACCGCTATCTTGTGACGCTGTTTGATAGTTCGCTCCGTCCGCGTCGATATATTTGTCAGTATGTTGCAAGTATTTTGTGTTGTTTTGGTTTATTATTGAGAAAATTTTATTAGCTGGCTGCCATAGTTCCATCATAGTCTACATTTCATAATAGTCTACATCATCTACATTTGTTCTCCGACTGCGCCCTCCTGACAATGTCATTCAAGTGCCAAGAGATCCTTATCAGACTATACTTTTTAATTCGCATGTATTGAGCACAGGTATTGAGGTAAGATGATGGTTCACTCGTCACTAGATGTGAAAAAATGTATATCTACCTAAGATTTTATTGATATTATTATCAGCATATCATAAAGGCACAGATTAAAAGGTCTGTGACTTGACTCTTTTTCTCAGGAACGGCCGATTCATGAAATACAAACCAAAGTACTATTCTCAGAACTATCGAATATACCCTGAAAAATCCAAAAATAGGTCGAGCCATTTACAAACACGGTGACACGAGACTTTTAAACAATTCAGATAAGTTCTATAGTTTCATGGAAGTATTAAAATTCAAGTTTCTACTCAATCCAAGCTAGGAAAACAGCTTCCACTAAAAAGTAAAAAATAAAAATTCTTTTCAAAAAACCGACTTCAAATGCCACTACAAAGAGTGAAATAATTTTGATGTAGGTGCACCAATTCGAAGTCGGACGATGTATGTAAGGTACAATCATAGTCCTTCACAATACCTACTCGATGTGCTTAGAAACGACGATAATCGTCCGACTTCGAATTGGTGCACCTACATCAAAATTATTTCACTCTTTGTAGTGGCATTTGAAGTCGGTTTTTTGAAAAGAATTTTTATTTACTGTTAACTATACACATATCCCGAACTGTCTTTTTTGACAAGAGTCTAATTCGTATTTTCCTATCTATTCTGAAAATATGTCAAGAGTTGGTATGCATCTTACTCACTTATGAATGGATGCATAAAGTAAATCATCGTCTATAGCGAAGTAAACTTTAGGAATCAACAACATTAATAACGTGTCCTTCAATGTAGAAAGAGCCATAGAAGTAATAAAATATGTCTATTTATTTTTTGTAGTGCCAACGTTTCTGAACACTTCGGCGGAATATATAGAAGAGTACTATCGTGCGGACTCTTACCCGTATTCTAGAAAAAAAAGAAACTCCTCTCTCCGGGTGTCCGTGGGATTAGCCTGTGGTGCCTTGGTGGGAGGAGGGGCATTCATCGCGGCCGCAGCTGTGCTGCTTTCTAAGCGCACTCGAAGAAGAATCCCAAATGTCTTGAAGAAATCCTTCTGTCCCTCGCTGAGGAGCTCCCACTCGAGGAACAATCGAAGATCAGCGCCTAGACTCGCTCTGGCTCTTGCCAACTGTCCACCAATCCATATGATGCGGTAATTTTCTTCAATACTAAGCAAGTGATATTTAGGAAATAGCTCCAAAAAGTCAGAATGTGCCTGATCTTGATGAACTTTTCTATTTTAATTAAACTATTTATTTTTAAAGTGTAGAACTAAATATTCTGTGAACATTTTAAGAGTCTACCTGTTTCCGTTATCAATATCGAGCAAAAACAAACAAAAAAATCAGGTTTGTTTTATGAGAGCTTCGCTTTATTCAAATTTTTATTATTTCTTGTTATAGCGGCAACAGAAATACATCATCTATGAAAATTTCAAGTCGTGTATAGCTAGCACTGTTCGAAAGTTGCTGTCACAGCCTGGTGACAGACGGAAGGACGGACAGCAAATTCTTAGTAATAGGGTCCCGTTTTTACTCTTTCTGTACGGAACCCTAAAAAGAACTAAAAATATTAACTTCATGTAATTTGTCAGCAGTCCAGCAGTAGTGGACGAGGATTACCGTGAGCCGTACAACATTTGGCGCGAAACTCTTGGGCGTCGAGACAAGCGTGATTTGCATGACCAGAACGAATATAACGGTAAGTGCCTCCCGCTATGTATGTCTATTGTTTTAACTTACAATAAAAGTACAGTAAAGCAGAAGGGTGATGCTCTAAGGAAAATAATAATATTTACCTCGGTAGCTGCGTCGAATATTTTCTTGCCATTGCAAAGGAAAATATCTTTACTAAAATAATAAAGCTAAAGAGTGAAGTGAAGAGAGTACGAACAAAATTTTTCCAGGTGAAATGACTTTTTGCAGACTCCGCTCAGATGGATAATACAGTAATGCATATCTATGAATAACTGTATTTTGGTTTAAAACGTAGGGTGGTAGTGTGGTGGTAGCTGCCGAAATTATGGGCATAGCGGGATTATGGTGCTAGTATGAGCTTATGTCTGTATAATATTAGGAAGATATTTTATTTGCAGTAAATCTATGGCTAAATTATATGCTTATTTGTACCATATATCCAAATTAAGGCATTTAAATAATCTCAAGAAAGAGAAGCACTCAACTGTCAATAGCACAAATAATATGCCGAATTTCTTTCGATATAATGCCCGGCGGCTTTTACTAATTAGGAAGGTATTCAGTTACTTTGTGAATACAAAGATACTGTAAACACTCCCCCGGCTTTACAACAAGTATGTTATGCCGCCCGCCCTGCCCTTAGGGCGTTACCGTAGAAACAGTGGCTTTATGGACAATACGTAACTTAGTTATAAAAATTTTTTTTTTTTTTGGCAAATCATTTACAACAATATATGTATAAGTTTACGTAAACATTTAAGGTAAACAGACTTTTAAAGCTCCGCGACCAGTGGTGGACTCAATTTTTAATATTTTTAAACATATATTTTTTAATTAATCTTTTAAAAACATTGTTAAAAATATTATTAATTATATAAAAATAAATGGAAGAATATGATTAATTTATGATCTTAGGTCACATCAAGTCTAATTTACAAAATTCTTTGTTATGTGTCATAAATGTTCGTGATAACAATACAGTTGCGATTGTAATTTTTGATGAAGGCAAGAAAAAAATATTTTACGGTAGAATAGGCAGCTTTATTAGGCATGACAGGTTTAACTCAGACATCAGCTCAGGACACCACTAAGATTATTATACAGTAATATCTATACACGTAAAAAAATATAAATATCTTTAATTGAGATTATAAATATGTCCGTAACGCAATGGATTGCATTGCACACGAAAATTAACAACATATTATCCTAAACGCAAATACATGTACATTCACAGTTAGGTACCTACATCATGGATAAAAACACGACCCTTACCTAAATTTTTTCATGTGAAAAATGAAATAATTAAAAGGTTTTTCTCGCAGCTTCGCCCGTGTTATGGAATTCGATTATAACTGGAATACGTTTCTTTCATAGAAGTAAGCGAATCATAAAATTGATTTTAACAAAAAATCATTCGCGCTGAATGCTGATAACACCTTCTTTTTTTTTTCAAAGTTTGTCAAAATCGGTGAATAAATGTTGATGTTACTGCTTTATATATCTAATCGTTATCTGAAGGATCAAAGAGCGCGTTAAACAATATCTTCACGTTAAATTCAAAGCAATTTTCGTTACGCAGACACACCTTTAATATATCACAAATCCCTCGAAAACCTTGGAACAAATATAAAACAAGTTTTAAGTATACTCATTGCACAAATGTTTGAAACGTATAACGAGATCAAATGCAAACAGGGTATTGAAACAAATATGTACTGTTGGTCCGACCCTAATTGTGAGAGAGGCTACTTTTACAAATGAACAAACTAATACGGGGGTTGTATGAAGTATTTTTTGTTTTATTACCGAGGGTCGGCCCCTTTGATGTCCAGCGCAGCTGATGTTGAGAGCTAAACAGTAATCAGAACTTGTTAACATTGTACTTCATGTGGCATGTTAACATGCTTATCTTACATAAACAATGAGTAGCTATTGATCAATAAAAAGAGTAACTATTTACGTTTTTAATTAATTGTTTCATATATTAAGAGAAAGAGAATAAGAGAACATTATACGAGTAATAAGTAGATACAACAATCTCGTCCCTGTTGCTAGGTTCCGTATGATCCATCATGTCCGTGATCCGATATATTTTATCCAAACAACATCCATATATTGTTCCCCTAACACTTCACAAGATGCTTAACCGCGTTGCTTGCTTTTCAATAGCACTCCGCTTGTTTCCCTTCATTCATCTTGAATTTCAATTCCTTTCCACAAAAGTACATCATCAATATAAGGGCAACTTCATCTGCATGGATATTTTTTTTGAGTTCCGTGTTAAAATTGTAAGAATGGAACCCTTCTGATGCTAATTCGTCCAACTATTTGTCTGGAGTATCATATGAATGGACATTTTAAAACCAATCGTTTTAAGTAGTATATTAGTAGTTTCTGATTAATCGTACAAAATGCTGAAAAACTACCGTTCACCCGTTTCCTGGGGTAAATATGTGTTGCAGTATGTAATGATACAGATGAATAAACAAGTAGGGTTGAAAGAAACCTGGGGCCGTAACGCCATCTCTTAAAGCAGTAATGCTGCAGTATTGTTTTAATTTTTTTATACAAACTTAGTATGAAAATGTCACAACAATACCTACTGCTACATAACTGCTTTAAGAGATGGTGGTACCCCCTGACCCCGTCAAACCGACATATTTAACATTAAGGCTGCCAATCCACCGGAGCGGAGAAACGGAGAAATGTTAACCAATAGAATTGCACATAATCAGAGGAGGAGAATCCTATTGGTTAATATTTCTCAGTTTCTCCGCTCCGCTGCCTCGCTCCGCTCCGGTAGATTGACAGCCTTAAGTGTCAGTTAAAGTTAGTTGAATCAAGAGGGTCTTAAACTTAATAGAAAATTTTTCATTTTTTTCAACTTTCTCGTAATAAATGCTTGCCAATCGACTTTAGTTAGCTCAGCCGCAACACCCTACTCGACGCTTCGCCGTACTCTCAATTCTGAGAATCTTGTCTTCAAAGTTTCTTTCATTACTTCTCTGCGGAAATCTGAACTCACTTTTTGCCCGACAACTAAAAATAATTTAGGTTCCCTACTTAAACTTGCAACCTACTTCAACTGCGCTCAGGATTTATTAATTTAAGTATCATCTTAACCGCTTATATCCCAATATTGGGCACGAGAATAGGGTCTCCTCTCAAAACGAGACGGTTTTGGCCCAAGACGATAGGCAAGTGTGTGTTGACGCTTCTGAAATCATTGAGAAAATTGAGATGACCCCTCAGGCATTCAGGCATGCCAGTTTTCTGTCGATATTTTCCTTCACCAAAAAAAATCTTGTTATTACTGAAAATACACTTTGTTTCAATTTATCTTACAAAATAGATACTTATTAAATATTAATAGACACCCCCAAATGAAATTTAATTTCCTTAAAAAAATAATGCAAGAAAAATCAGAAATGCGTGCCCGGTTTTCGAACTCTGGATCCTGTCATGAGTAGCAAGGGTCAGACAGATCAAATGAGCTATTTCTGCTTTGTAATTTATGTGCATAATATATTTATTGAAACGATGCTTATATTACTATTAAATTTCCTTATTTTTCCTGCCTATGAAATGTGGGCCCATGTTTTTATCTCGATGCCCAATTATAAGGTACATATTTTCTCTAAGGCTGCTCAATATAACGTTGGTAAAATTTCATTCTAAAATTGAATACAGTACAAAGAAAATATAAATTTCGCTCGCTGCAGCTTCCGGACATCCGCTTCGAATAGCGGGCATTGTTAAGGCATAATATTGAAAAGGTGTTACGCCTTCATAGAAGTATCTATTATAAGGGTAATCATTTTTACCATACTTACTTGAAACTTATAAAAAATGTCTGACTTTTTCTCACTCGTGTGTCATGTGCGCTATCAATATATTGTAAATATACATAAAACATATTTATTTTAATAAACATTACGTACGTATAGAGCACGTAAACATTAAAAACTGCTGCCAATTCTGTGGCGCTAAATCTCTAAACTAATTTGTAACTAATATTTTTAAAATGCTCTCTATGGAAAAGGCACCATTATAAGCACCATTAACATACTATCTACTCGACTTGGGCTGATACCATTTTTCAATGTACAGTCAATAAATATAATCATATTAATAATTCAAAGTGCTAACGATCTTTATTAAAAAATGACTTTAAATTTAACTTAAATACAGGTAAATTAGTAAACCTTCTAAACATTTAAACCCAAATTTAACTTTTTTAGACTTAATTAAATTTGTAATGACAAAAGTATATGAAATAAAGTGCTACAAAAATATATTTCTTTATTTTTTCTATTATTTCAAATGCTTTAAGACATTTTTCAGACTAACATGTGTGTCTTTTAATCTGTTCTTTTGTTATCTTAAGAGCATCGCTTGTGTAACATGAAATGCAACAAAAACATACAACGGAGACGGCACAAAGAAATTTCAGGTTTTGCTCGTTACGAGTTAAAACATACGGACTATCCTCAGCGGAGAGCTTTGTTCAAAATATACAAAAGCCGTTAACAACGCGTTATAGGGTTAAGTACTTTTATTTCAATTTACACCTACAAGATTTAGCTTATCCGACATGTTAAAAGTTTTAATTAAAAGACATATGAAATACGAGTAAGTTCGTGTGATACATACATCTTTTTAAGCCTTAGAATTGCGTGCTTAAAATACGTTGTTCACGCCTCGTATGCAGTGATATTTGCAACTCGAAAAAAACAATTCGTGTACTTAATTTGAAAACTTCCATTAGTACTAAGTTTGAACTTAAAATTTAAATAATTTGCCATCCTACTAGTAATTAAGAGCTAGCAAACTTTACTTAAATCATTTAAATAGCAATAAGTTAATACATATTTTTTATTTAATTTATTCGAGCAATTAAGATTTTCTTTTGATTCTCTTTATTTACAACGATCTTATCTTATTACCCTTACTCGATAATACCGGTTAGTAAAAAAAGGATGCCGTACCTAGTTTTAGTTCGCATTACTGTTTTTATTACTAAACGGAGATTTGAAAACCTTTATAATAGCTATTTTGCTTTAACCAAAATTTATATAAAGCAGCTTCCAATAATAAAATATAAGCAGTCTGAGTCTTTGATGTTTCGTTTGCTTTTTTCGATAGTTGTTTTATGGGCAGTAAAATAACGAATAACGAAATCCTAATAACAACTAAGCTGTAGATTTTTTCAGTACATTTGCTCATACAAAATACTCGTAAAATAAAAACTAAAACCCGTTATTTCAATATAAGTACATAGAGAAGAAATGCAGGAAGGTTAAAATAAGCACGATTATATAAGTTCTAAATAATACAGAGAACAATAAATAAAATTTGTCAATTTCGGAACGAAGTAGCAGATAGTAAGCAACATTGTTTTATAATATTTTTGAAGAACATCTATTGAAAAGGGAACTTTTGTTATCCGATATAAACATTCTTTCAATATATCAGTATACTGAACGAGTCGAAACTAAGTTATGAGACATAATATTTTTCTTATTTTATTCTTCGATGTTATTGTTGTCAACAGAGATTTGTGAGGATACCGAGTTTCCGAGACCCTACATGATGAAACGGCCAGATCCACACGAAAGCTTCTACGCAGCAACGGATATCATACATCACGTGAGTATTATTTATACTATTATTGAAAGGACAAACTAAGAAGGGGATTATGTTTTATATTCCCTTTAACTAACCGGAATCATTACAATTAAAGGAGAATGGGTGTGTGTAGTGTGGAGTCATTTAAGAGAGCAATGAAAATAAAATGAAATAATAGGCTCTTATGCAAAGTCAAATCTCGACACTTGACACTTGTGCTTTTCAAAAATTACATGACATACAAGTTTTCTCATAAAGTATGAAAAATTATAACAAATTGTTAAGATATCTCGCGAGGAGATGACAGCATATCCCTATTTCCAAGAATCCTTGGCATTTGAAAATTCTTCAAAGGTTTTATTGACAGTGACTTTAAATCTGTGCAAAGGTAAGTCCAAGGCACGTCCAAGGCATACTTCGGGCTCATATTGTATTATTTTATTGTTTGTTTGAACTGTCACATAGACCCGTGCTTTCTATAAAAAAACTATCAATGTAGTGTGTGTAACAGTTGTTAACGCGCCTACATAAATAAATTTAATATTATCCTCTCCTAACAACTTTAATGCGGTAATGTCTAATCACTCAATCAATCAGCTCCTTTTTAAGTAGAAAAACGTGCAAGCAAGTACCTACCTACTTATGAAATTGGAGAAAACTCGGGGCGAAAAATTTTTATATACTTTCAAGGTAATTTCAACATATTATTTTATTACATTGGGACAAAAGAGAAAATTTGTTTTCGCAATGTTACTTGGATTGACTTCGGCAAATAAGAGCTGTTTATCATATCTTAGACACACAACCTGATCATGAAAATCAGTTAGTAAATAATTGCTATGATAAATAATTAACTAGAGCTGTGTCTTTACAGACGTCTATTCGATTAGGTCTAATGTATCGTTTAATACCTAAATACCAACACCTCCCTATTAATGTTATTGCATAATTATCTACATACACTGCACGTACTCCGAATGCCATCATTGCTATCAACAATATTATTTGATACTAATTATATTATAATTACAATTAGGTCCAGTTATGTCAGCTAGAGTCAACGTGTTAACTCCGAGTTAACACTAGAACCCAGGTTAAAGTCAAAAAATATCCAATAATAGACGTTTACAGTCTAAATTAATAAAAATGTAAAAAATTCAACCCGCCAGCCGAAGCAGAAGAAAAAATTGGACCACGTCTAATCTTAAATCGGAATTCTAAAAGTTTATGTTCTAACATTCAAATAAAGGTACAATATTGTTTATTGCTCCACGGAACAAGGCAAAATGGTCGATGAACCAATATTATGCACAATCACAAAACCATATTATAATGACTCACAGGTTGAAAATATCTATAAAAACTTATCTATAACAGCTTCGACAACGCCTGCAAAACTCTTGCTAAGTAAACAAACTTTAGATTATAGGTAATTATATTTACGGCGTATATCTGGTGAAACTAGTCGGGCATACCTGACAAACTCGTGAGTTTCAACCGCATGTATAATAATAACCTATGTCGTGTTCTACTCAAGATAGTATGAACTTTAGATCCTACCTACAGTAGTGACTTTGCAGAAGTAACCAGCTTCATACGGTACGAACATCATTCCGCATTCAAATGCCAGCGCGGCTGCATTTTGCGTTCGTAAAACAATAGCGAGATACATTGCTTAAGTCAATGACTTCTAGGATACATAGAAGGCATCTATTTCAAACACAGACATGAGGGCACGTATACGGCATATTCCACAAAAGGCTGCCATCTCCCCACATCGCTGGGGTTAGTGATACTAAAAATTGGTCAAGTGCGTGTCGGGCTCGTGCACCGAGGGCTCCGTGTTATTAAGAATCATTCTCAATAGTATTAAAGCAAACTAAACACCCCTGCCCAACAAATTCAAAAACGAGCAAAAAATCACGTTTGTTGTACCCTTAAATATTTGTTTTATTTTAAATGAAATATTTATTTTTATAGTGTATATAACACAATTAAATATTCTGTGAACATTTGAAGCGTCTACCTTTTAGGTACCGTTATAAATATCGAGCAAAACCAAGCAAAAAAATCACGTTTGTTGTATGGGAGCCACCTTAAATATTTAATTTATTATATTTTTAGTAAGTACATCGGCAATAGAAACATGTCTTCTGTGAAAATTTCAAATCTGTAGCTATCACGGTTCAAGAGATACAACCTGGTGTCAGACGGACGGACGGAAAGCGTAGTCTTAGTAATAGGGTCCCGTTTTTACTCATTGGGTACAGAACCTTAAAAACTCCAACCCACTAGAAACTTCCCATTAGAAACAAACCCTTCGAGCGATAAAGTTAAAACACACATGTAAAAGTATTCCGCGAAATTCCCACGGGATCACCTGAGCAAAACAGCGGCGAATTAGTAAAATAATTACAAAAAAATTGGTCTGGATAAAGACTGTAAATTTTACAATAAGTACCTCTTAATTAGAAAAGTTCTACGGCACCCTTCATCTAAAACTCAAATTGTTTATTTATTTTTATATGAAAAAAAAACATGAAACACGCAAGACGTTCATAATAATATGATGCTTGCCCAATGCCCATGTCAGGTGTAAGTAGTATAGATATTATTTCAATCCACGAAGACGCGCCCCACTCTGTCAAAATCACTTATGTTTCATTCGATTCTAACGGAGTTTGACAGAGTGGGGCGCGTCATCGTGGATTGAAATATCTATACATGCGCTGCTCTGCGCTTATCACCATAAGATAAATGTTCTTAGTTCATCTCATTGTTTCAAACCCATACACAGTTCTACATTAATTGCTCCATGGTAGACATCGGTGGTACCTACCCAGACGCATCTGCAAAAAGAATCCTACCACCAGTAAAAAAATATCTGGTCCGATAGATTTTGTGTAAATATAAAATGAAAAAATCCGTTGGCACTTAAAGTATTCTTTTCCGAGCTCCCCTGGGTAGATAACAAGTACTCACTTCTCTGATTTCCCTAAGGCCTTACCGGCAACAAACATGGCAATTCATCATTAATTAATAATGAAGCCCATTGTTCACCGCGAGGTAATTGGAATTTCACCGCGGTTGTTATTATTAGTTTGTTTGGTTACAGCACTTCTAAAGTTTTATTTTTAGACTAGCTGCTGTCCTCGACTTAGTCTGCGTATATTTTAAAATCTTCTCAATATAAACTAAATATGTACCAAATCTCACATTCTATGGAAGTGTAGCTCAAATAAACAAAAAATTAATAATCTTCAATTTCCCGCACCAAAAGCAAAAACACGGTTTCCTTGCCTTATTTTAGGATATTATCCGGGCGCGCAAAAGCAAATTGTATTTAGTTCTTCGCAAATAGTGGACTAATTATTATATACGTATTGTTAGGGCAATGAGTTTTGCGAGCATACCGTTTATGCATCTACATGTTTTTAATAAAAACTTTGCTCAATAATTCTTATTCACCCCATATTAGTTCCCGAAAGATGATGCAGTTTCCCAGATTTGGAGCTCATTGTCATTGTATATTTCATAGCTATTGCAACTCATTGCCATGTCTACGAGCGATGTATAATCAGCCTTCTGTTTGCTAAAACCGGAATAAAATTTTAAGTTCCGCGAGCTACTTGGGCCAAAACCCCCTCAGTTACCCAAAAAACTTTTTATTTGTTAAATTGATACTAATAAATAAATTTCATTCATCGTATATAACAAGAAGTCATCCACATAATCTTTTCAACCTTGAAACAAAGTAAATTCAGTCCTGTTTATCCCAACACAAGCGTTTAATGCCGAACTCTAATTGAATTGTCTGAAAACATATACCGATCGTTACAGAACGCCTAATCGAACTACCTAAACAGATTAGGAAAGCCGCATCACTATCCCAAATGCGACAACATTGTATACGCATTTATCGTATGTACATTCTCGGAGCTTCCGATCGAAAAAATCTTATTGCCATGTTAATAAAGGCTAAAGTTCATTAAACGTTAATGCCCTGTCGTATATCCGAACTAAATTTACGCAGCTACGAGAGTTCGAACACAGACATGATTTCACGTACTTCAAACGCACGCATCATTATTCAAAGGGTTTTAGTGTTCAACCCTAAATCGTTAGGACGAGTTTATGTGGAAAATCCCTCACGCCGCCCGCTTTCCAGCATCGTCAGTTTGTTATAGATATAATATTACGTTGCACCGTTTTGCGGATTATTAGCAATTAGTACATAATTGGCATTTAAGCCTATTTAATTGGATAACCTACCATCTTACTTATACCTACCTACTTAAACGTTCTATTGCGCAAATGCATAATATGCATCATAAGACCCGGAGTAATGATTTAATTAAACAAACTTTCATTAAACTTTGCATTGATTGTTCAGGTGAAATCTTACAAACTTTATTAGAACCGCTTCTTTTTATACTATAATACTATTGAGATTAATTAAAACTTTTTGTTAGTCTGCCTACCAAAGAACTTTTATACCGTAAGTTTTAATAGGTACTTGGCCTAATAAATAATCTAAAGATATTATGTAGTTACGTTCATGAGGGGGTTAATTTTACAATTCGCCCTCTTTCTGCATATAATCTATGTCCACACTACCTAGTCATTACGTAATAGTCTAAAAAAGAGGATTCAAACTATCGTCTTTACGGATAAGTATCACAGATTTTTTTTCTTATCTTCTTAGAAACTTTTAACCCCTTATTAATCAACGTGGAAGAAAGATGAAGTAGTTACTTTGTTTTGTCTTCTGTCCTCAAATGTCATTTTTCTTGTGACATAAAAACACAAAACGAAAGCTTATCTACTCGAGATCTACTCCCATCTTTATTCCACGTTAATGAATAATAGCCACTGATCTATTGTTCTCTATTCTATGTATCCACAGATTAGTAAAAGAGATTAGTAAAAGATTTAAAATATTAATTCATTATCAAAAGTTCTTGAATTTCATTGGTTAAGGAGTTCTGTACTCTGCTGTTCAGGATTGAGGAGTTGCACTCAGAACCATTAATTAAATATTTTCAAAACGGTTTAGAAATCTTGAACAAATCGATATAATATTGAAAACATCGCCCATTTCTAGTTTACACAAGCCCACAGCGGCCTTACCACGAAACACACCACGAAACGTGCAAGTGAAAATCGGTAAAGCACACTCAACCATTGCGTCGTAAGACCGGCCGGTTCATTGATTGATTGTAAATCAAGCAAGCAATGGTTTTTATTTATAATGTGATACAAAGTTGTCACTTTACATATTTTGATACTGCTAAATAATGTTTAATTGATTTTTATGGAAAATTACAACAAAATACATGTACTTACGAGTGAAATGAGATGCCATCTTTAGTATTATTCACTTTTTTGCTGGATTTTTTGCAAACAACCACTGAACAACACGGCATTTTTATAAAAATCGAGAGTAGTGAAGCGATCGTTGGACGACACTCCACTAAAGACAAAAACGGTTAGGAGGTGTATTTTACACTATATAAGTTCGCACGGACCACACCTCCTTGGCCGATCTTGCTCTTTTACTAATCTGTGTATGTATCTCAGACTGTCAAAGTAAAAATGAAGACACTTGATTTTTGCCATTTTGGCGAAACTGGAAAAAATATAGACCTAAAATAAAAATGACATTCAAAACGACGGTCTCTACCTACCACTGATAAGAAAACTCAGGATATGGCCATCCGAATGATTTACATAAAACTTTCTCGTACAAGCAAACAGTAGCGCACTCTGTCAAAATTCTATAGGTGCTGTAGGTAATGCTGAGCGAACTACAGTGTGGGCTTACTGTTGGTGGCAAAACAACCATTTTTGGCACCGATAAACTGGTGACATTTTAGCGCCGTCTGTCAATTTAGTACCGTGGACGTTCGCACAAAAAATTAACTGTCAATTGTATAGTAGGTATTAATGTTTACTATTAAATATTTATCTTTGACAATTCCGACTACTAGCCAAATTCTACTATTGATTATCTCATATTACCTCCCTAATATTTATAATTTTGATCTATTAATCCTTTTTGCATTTGATGTTTCTCTCTCCACCTCCGGCAAACACACGGAAGCTAGCCAAAATATGAAAGATGTACTTAAATACCTATACATGCATGATGATGCAAGCACGGTGGCAATAATGAAAACCTGTAGCCAGACAGCGTGCAGCGTTCACCCAAACAACCCCTGAGGTATTTACGTTCCACTACAGGCACCCACAATCTAATAGCATGTATGGAAAATGACGTCTATTGTTAATGAAATTGCGGGACTTCGTAAGCCTATCAACGAACTATTAAAGCCCTGATATTGGTTACAGGCATGGTGCAGAGCCTTTCAAAGTTTCAAATCGATAGATTAAATTTTTTCGTTTCGGAAGAGGACATTTTAACTGTATTGGAAAAATTAACAAGTGCTCAACTTAACTTACACCCAAATATATTATTTCACGTAGACTTAATTTACAGACAATTCAGGTCACTAAAGTCAGACACTAGGTCAGTAAAATTTTAAATATTTATGTAATGGTGATAATAAACGGCTTAAAACTAAGTTTACGAGGGCTAAGTACTCCATGAGGCCATGCCATTGAGAAGTAGCCTCCAACGAACTTATTCGAGTATACTATTTTGTTACTAAATTTAACAAATTGCACTTAAGTATTATGCAAAGGGCTAGTAAAATCAGAACAATTCGTTATCACTCCCACGGGTTAGGGTCCCATTCAATCGGGATTTTTTAAGAATAGTGGAGTCAGTGAAAATCTACTTTCGCGGTATTTTTAAGCTTAAATAACAATTTAATAAAAAGTGATTGATTAGAATAAAATAATTATATTTTCAGCGTACTTGCCTTATTACTAGGCATAACGTACACATTAAATTACTTGAGTGTCAGTATCAAAAAGTACTTCTTTTTATCTGAATTTTAAACCTTGTTTATTTGTTGAAATGTCTTGATAATTTGAAATATATTTTTTCGCTACAATAATAGCTATAATATTATATTATATTTTTTCTACATAAGAATAGGTAGGCCCGTATTGGTAAATAACGCCAAAAAGCAAAATAATAATTAACATGGGAAGATTAGGTATAAAAGAGTTTGGTAAAAGGTCGTCACGTAGCATAAAAATAAACAAGTTACGAAAAGCACAGGTAAGGTTTGTAGGTAGTAGGTAAAGGCAAAAGATTTACTTCATGAAAATAGAGTCTACACAACCTTGCTTTGGTGTCGACAAAAAGTTAAATGATCGCGTTATATCTAGCTTACTTGGTTCCACTTAGTTTACTCGGAACTGCAAACAAGATTAATGACCGAGAATTTATATTCCCACTTACATTTACATTCAGTGAAACAGCAGCACATTTTTATCTTTTTGTACAAGAAAATTAAAGATAAAAGAAAAACTTAAGTACTATACAAGAAAATATCCTGATTAATACAAATTTCTTTTTCAATAATATAATACCTTTTTAATAATTTTAGTAAAAACATAGGTACATGCAAGCGCAGGGTGAGGCTACCTCCAGCCCGTTGGAATAAAGCCTGTGATGTGATATAAAGTTTGTGATGGGAAGAACTATATCTCCAACAGTGGATGTCAGTGATTTCCGCAGGCTGAGATGATGATAATGATAGATTCTGACGCTACTTCTTATACGTGGATTTCGGTTTTGACATAATTATTGCAATGTCTAGTATAGCATTACCTTGCTACAAACCTCGGTTGTTTTCAATTCCCATGGGAACCAAGAGTTTTCTTGGATCTAAAATTGCGTATCTATGTTACCAGCCAACCGATTCAGTAGTAGTGGTGCCATTGAGTAACAAACATCTAAACACACAAACTTACTAACGCACTTTAACTTTAAAATAATATTAATAGGATTGATCAGTCAATCAGTTTATTGATATGACTTAGTTCCGTTTGTATTCGCGTTGTCCAAGACAAAGGGTGACCGAAGCACAAAGCGTCTCTGTTAGGGCTATCTACATCAACGATTACCAATATATTTATTATTAATTATTATGACGTGAACAATTTTTTACACTTAGCATCAGTTTTTAAATTCCCCCGCCCCTCTCCCATTGGTATGGAAACAATTAAAAAAACAATCAGTTTCGTGTTGCAGCTTCATAAATTATTGTCACCTATAGCGAAAACATTCAATATCTACAGGTCAACGAATTAAGTTAACATATTTTCTCAAAATTTACTCAAACCCCACGACTCAGCCAAATCCCGAAAATAAATTTGGAATCTGAAGTGGACTTACGCGCAAAGCCATTAAAAACGCTGATATTATTCGGTCAAAATGAAAAGACGCAAAATAACAATTCAAGTTACTTGATTGTACAATGTGCCACCGAAGATTAATCCACTCGACTGCGCTTCTCAAGCATGTCATAAAATATTATATCCAAAAGTCTTATTTTTCCGGGCGATTACCTCGGAATTTCAAGCTTAGTGCTCGAACTATTCGACATCAATTGAAGTAAAATCATGTAACAAACTATGAATGGACTACGAACAAATTACTTCGACGTAGACTTTAGTTTCTGGGATGCTCTATGCTTCACTGCTCATTGGAGTGACGTACAATGTTGGTGTACGTCAACCCAAAAGTGTCTATTTGTGTTTGTAAGCACTCATAATGCTATATTATGTTTTAATATACTAGCGGACGCCAACCTTTTAGGTTACGTGAAGTTATGAAGTTTATTAGGAGTTGAATTTTCAGAAAACCTTATTTAGCTAACATGTCTTTGAGCACGATCTGCCCAGTCGTTTGAGGTATCCGTTAATAGATCGGTGAATCATTGCTTTCAAAACACAGACTATTATTAAGTTGGTCTAGGCTTTGGTGGTGACCCTAAAACAGATGCGGTCAATTCAAGCTTGTTAGTTATACACATGCATACATAAATACATTCTTGGTTGTGAACAGATAGACTGATTAGTGCTATTACCAGTGTCTGGCTACATAAACTTAATAGGCAGCTCGTACCTACTAGGAAAACTTAATTTCACTGTTTGATGATTCCCTGAAGGTAATAAATATCTTTTAATGGAAACATGAGTAGCTACATAGTACGCTACGAAATAAATTAAGTAATTTGTTCAAATATTCAGTTAGCAGAATTAATAGAATTGTATAATACGTTGTCTTGAGGCTATGTGCTACTTAAATAAACATAATTTAGAGTACACGTTGAACTGCCACGCACCGAATGCTAATAGCCGACAAGGCAAATATCAACAATGACATTGAGGGTGTGCGGTAGACTGTGAATGAGGTGACTTGACTTAACACGGCTAATCCTGAAATGTCCTGTCCTGGCTGAAAAAACATCGTTATAAAAACAGTGCAACAGCATACTTTGTGGACATCCCGTTTCATTATTTATTTCTTGAACACACTCAGAATCCACCGTTGCCAAGAGATTTACATTTCGTTTATTTTATTTATTAGGTAACTAAAACAAGTTATTAATGTTACATATAATTAAGTTTTTAAAAATACTAAGTTTTAACTCTAATTAAAACTCTAATAGGTTTAATCGCACATATAAAATAAAAGTTTTGAAAAATTAGCAGACATGCGTGACGCTAAACGCAACGCAATAAAACACAAAAAAAAAGAAAGAAAAATTAATACAGAAATAAATTATTTAAAATTAATTAATTAATTCGAAATTAATTAATTAAAATTAATACGATAGTAGCTATGTTGAAACAAAGTTACGCTGAAGGGGGCTTGATGAAAGAAAATGGATTTTTTCGGCACGAAAATCCCGACACGAGGAAAATTCACGAAATCCCATCATTTATACGTTTAATTTTTTTGTGTAACCAGCACATTCAATTTGAGGTGAATAACAACACTGATCTTGATTGCGCAAGTGATTAAAGCATCAAGTTCGTTTTACTATATTTTTTGGTTTTTGCTTATCCCTTCAATACACATTCTTACGGAATGCGTACGAAATTGCGAAAACCGCCAGTAGAATAAACTTGTATTATACCAAGTCTGCTTTAATGTGAAGAGTGCAACGCGCATTCAGAAAAAACATAAAAATGTAACGTGCGATATGGCTCCGGAAACGAGATTTATAGCGGCGCAAAAAAACCTGCCATGACAGGAAAACAGAAGCGAAACTGTGAGCATTTTTCAAATTCAAACGAAGCCAGAAAAATGATAATCGAAACATATTACACCGTTCCCCTTGTGAACGAAAAAAGATGGAAACAAAACATCCCTCGGTCCGGTGAGCGGGTTGAAGAGTACACAAAAGATACAACGCTTAATTACATGCCTTTACCATTCACAGTGATCCATTAATAATTGAAAACCTCATTTTTTATTCCGCGTTTGATTAGCTGCAAGGGATGAAAATGTTTTTGCGCAAATTTCACGAGATAAACTAGGTATAAGGAGCAAGAAATTAAAAACCTGTCATTTTCAGACTGAATTTCTACCGTAGCATGTATGCACTTACAAACACGTCTAACCTCCTACGCTTCTCTTACTTTTTCACTAAGATAAATGGATTTGATACGCCGAACGCCATGATACACACACAAACACAAATATTTTCTTGATTTCATATGAAAGTCTGTAATATTTATTTTATTTAACGTAACAGGCATTATACAAATACCACTTTAAAAAGCCCGTATGTTTCAACTGAATTCTCATACTGGTACGGGAGCTAGCAACGTTTGAAAAGTAAAAATTTTAGAAGAGCTGATTTTGTGATATGTCGTCCTTCTTGCACTTTCGGTTAGAGTCTGGGCCATCTGGCTGCTGGAAGCCGTTGCGTTCATTAATGCGCATCCTTGGTCTGTCCAGGTGTTGCAGCTTACGCCTTCACAATGTTTATACCAATGTTGTCGGGGCTACTAATTGCCCTTAAAATGATTACAGGTGCACTACCATTTATGATGACGTTTCATATGTTAACTCGTATGTGGTTGACAATTGACTAATACAAAAATATTGAATGGAAGCAGGCGTTATTTTGCGGAAATCCATAATTAGCAGGACAGATTAATTTGTTTTGCTGTAATCCGCTACTTGAAAAGATTCTGTATGGTACAATATGCAGGAACACTGCCCACATGAAACACCACACACAATTTTCCAACACTTTCTTCGACGCACGTTTCGTCCCGAACCGGGACATCCTCAGGAGATGTTGACTTCACAATGCGAAATCGTAGAGATCTCTCGATTCGCATTGTGAAGTCAACATCTCCTGAGGATGTCCCGGTTCGGGACGAAACGTGCGTCGAAGAAAGTGTTGGAAAATTGTGTGTGGTGTTTCATGTGGGCAGTGTTCCTGCATATTGTACCATACAGAATCTTTTCAAGTAGCGGATTACAGCAAAACAAATTAATCTGTCCTGCTAATACAAAAATGAAACGTCATCATAAATGATAGTGCGCCTGTAGTAATTTTAAGGGCAATTAGTAGCCCCGACAACATTGGTATAAACATTGTGGACGCGTAAGCTGCACATAGGATGCGCAGGATTGAATGCAACGGCTTCCAGCAGCCAGATGGCCCAGACTCTAACCGAAAGTGCAAGAAGGACGAGATATCACAAAATCAGCTCTTCTAAAATTCTTTCTCGAAAACGTTGCTAGCTCCTATACCATACACGGCACGAGATGACAAAGCAGAAAGCAAGGTGTTTCAAACAGTTAGTAGGATAAAGTGCAGCTCACTGTGATAAAAATATGCGTTACTTCCACCGATAAGAAACCTCAGGATATGAGCATCCGAACGATTTACGCAAACCTTTTTCGTACAAGCAAACAGTAGCGCTATCTGTCAAAATTCTATAGTTGGCTGCGGAGCGACTACTGTTACCGTTACTGTTGGTGACAAAACAAGCATTTTTGCCACCGTTAATTTTTTCGTGCGGTCCGCCCTGTCCAGGGTAGATGACAATTGTTACTTTTTAGTAACAATAAACAAAAATTTTGTTACGTTTTGTTTGCGATTTAAAAAATGTTGTACCAATTACGTAAGTAAGAAACACCCGACCTCGCGCTTTACCCGTATCAGCTGTGAAGCCCGCACAGGCATTTCACCTTTTATAAATGCAAGTTTAATCCTGAACAGCTTGTATACTGAAAGCCTATGAGAATATGAAAATTAATTGTGAAGTAGTAAGCACAAGCGGCTCTATAATTTAAGGCGCACTACGTAAAACAGAATTTTGAATATAAATTAATTTCATACGCTATTTCTAAGCCAGGTGTGCTAACGTGATAACAAGATGATTAAAAGGGTCCATGTAAAGCTTACAGTTGTGAGCCCGGGCTCAACAGATTAAATTTCTGATCGAAATATTTAACGTACACGAAAATATTGTTGTTTTTACCCTAGGGTCAGGCACATAGTATAGATACTTACATAAAATAATTTATCATGTTATTTAAGTATTTTTTCATAACAGCAATGTAAACGAAGTTTTTCCGATTTTTGATGAGCATTACCTTGTAGAGATAAAACCGTCTTTGCACTTTAATATCTTCTGTTTTCAATTCAGCTATGAAAAAATCATTTATTTTGCCATAATATTATGTACATAACATTTGTTACATCGTATTGAGTAGATCAATTTCAACCGTATCTTAATTTTGGAAGTATTAATCCTACAATGGTATAATTTTCGTAGGAACTAAATATTTTTGATTCGGAATCTTGCTGAAAAGTTAGCGGAGTGAGAGTACACGTTTTGCGTTTTTAATATTATTTCATTTTAAAATTTATCGAATCACTTTGTGCCTCTGTTCATGTTTGTGTCGATATGACTCTTTTTATATCAGGAACAAGTAGGAGTATCAAGTTGAAATCAATATTGACTAATAAGTCTTATTGTCTTTGGGAAGTGCTAAAAATTCATTGCTTTAGACAACATACAACTTTAACTACGCTATACAACAATATATGACTGTCGAATACAACAAACTTTAATTGGAAAACAGCTGTACTTACCGATGGATAAATGGTTCTTAAGGACATCATAATATGGCATCGGAACGTTGACAATTTTTACGATACATTAAACAATGCAACATCAATTTTTAAAAATTAAGGAGTAAAATATTCTAAAAGCTCTGACATGATATTACTATGGGAATTTTTGCCGCATAACAAAAATGTTAAGCCCCGCCATTTTAAGCGGTAACTATTTTAAAAAACCGTTCCACTCAGTTCGGAGAGCGTGATAAATTTATTGGAGTGACTTTCAACTTACAAAAACGTGCAGCGTTAAAGGAGTCCGTAGTTCCATGACTGCGAGCATCAGGTGTAACAGCCAACCGCCATTTCTCAAAGTGAATCCACGTTGGGGCCCGTATTTTATAATGACACCGGAGTTTCCTCAAACAACGTATGCTTGCTGCCCACTCAAGGATTACCTATTTAGGGTTGTGACTCTATCGCCTTTTTTTTTATTGAGAGGAAAGTACTTATTTATTTTTATAGGAATTATTTATAAATCGTGCAAAGTCTCCGAGTTAAATTGTTCTTGTCTGGTCCAATACTGAGATCAGACGACTAATCCATAGAATGACCATGTCATTTAGATTGCCTCTCTGACTTGAACGAGTTGCAAGACTTAGTTAAGGATTAAACTAATTCGCCAGGTATCTTTTATCGTTGCTATATTATTAATTAAGAGCTATGCATTTTGTAAACATTTAGTTTAATAATTTTAGTTTCTTTTTATTTCTTGTTAATTTATCTTATATCTTTAAATGAGTAATTCTTGTATATATATAATTTGAATCTCAGAAACGGCTAGAACGATTTTCATGAACTCTCGTATACACAGGGTTTTAGGGGCGATAAATCGATCTAGCTAGGATTCATTTTTAGAAAATGTCGTTACCAAAAAAAATACTGAGCAAAGCTCGGTCACCCAACTAGCTTCAATAATTAATACTACAATCTGTTTCTGTAAATAAAACTATAAGTAATCAGTATTTGCTAAATAAATGATACACAATTAAGAGCATGACTGTCATCTTATCAAAAATGGAAGCGAACTGAATAAATAGACCCTAATTAATTGCGATATTTATTTACTAGATCGCTTAATTGCTTTTCGATACGTCCATACTAATGCTAAAAGACGTTGTCCAAAGCCTCCCACATTAGACAATGAACAAAATACAATGTTCACTGTCCCACCAAACCAGAATTAAATTTTAAATTTAATTTTGAAACCTCTTTAAAAGCCGTAGAAAAGGGAGATATCACAATATTATTTTCTCTAGTATATAAAATTCTCGTGTCTCGTGTTTATTAAAAAACTCCCCCGAAACGGCTGGACTGATTGTTATGAAATTTTCTGTGTATGTTCGGTAGGTCGATGCGTAGGTCGTAAGCATTTTTTATACCCTAAGTTAGAAATAATTTGTTTACTTTGTTTGCATTTTGCGTTTGCCGGGTCAGCTAGCATAATTATAAAATACTCCACTAGGCAATTCACAATGGAATATTAACGGAAAAAAAAATCAGAAATTCACACGTTAAAGTGTATTCACCGTCGGCCCCGAAATTGAAAAATTCACGAATCCAATAAAAATGCGAAACAATATTAAACACAGCATTCATTTCGTTTTATATGCCTACAGGTTGTATTGTAAGAGTATGTTGTGTGTACGAGTATTTCTGAGCTTATCTTGACCTTGCTGAAGCGAAACAAAGGGCTCGTAACGGTAGCAGCGTAACTGAGCTAATTAATGTACCACTACAGAGCTTGTTTAAGGTTTTTACCGGATCCTAATTAATGCATTTTCCTGAAGAACACCTGGTCCCGGTGGGGCTAAATATTTAATTACGCTGTAGAGCGCTTAACGTATGCTGCTACTCGGCTAAGGCTGTACTTTTCGAGTTAGACTCGTACCTGTACATTAACCGGAGCTCGTTTAAAACTTTTCTTCTGTAAAAACGCGGTGAATAAATCACTTGATTTACGTCAGTGATCTCAGCTTTTTAATTATTAATTTGACGTTAGTTTATATTATCTCATCGTTATGAAGAAAAGCTTTAATTAAGAGGATTTATTGAATTTATTTTTATCTTTCTCAGTCTCACGGAAGCAGCGTAGCGGAAGAATATAACAGAAAAACGACCTTTTACCTAATTACTCAAAAACTAAGCCAGTTATCAAAAATCTGTTTCTAAGCGTTTTTGGATATTATTATTACCGACACATTAAAACAAAAATTACAATTACACCCGTTATAGTTTCCGATAAAAATGAGAAAAACTGAGATTTTGGAGCATATTTTGGAGATATTCTGTCGAGAAAATGTTATCCAAACGTATTTCTGCTTCTAAGCGATTTTAGATTAAAAAACCAAAATACATGACGTTTAAATTTAAAAGTAATTGTCTTAATAGTTTTTAAATAAAATTTCATTCAAAATCGCTCAAATACGGGTTCTACGCCGTTAAGCGCTACGCCGTAGCAACGACGTACGGCTTTCACCTACGACTCTTTTGCTACGAAACAAATTTGGATCTATGCATTAATTATTTCAATAATTCTCATTCTATAATGTAAGATTCAATCTTTTTGTAAGTTATAATTTATTAAGTTACCACTTATTATCTAATTTACTATTCATTACGATCTAGCTTGTAGATTCATTATATTCTAATACTTATATACCTTGTCACAGTGTTCGTAACAAAAGATTTTCCGTACTTGTGTAGAGCTTGACTATCACTCATACATTCTTTTGTACCAGATGGTTTCCCTCTTCGTTTTGAATATTTAGGAACGTTATATGGCTACCTTAATGAAATGCGACCTATATTCCAAATATCATATTGTTATACATACATAGTTTCAATCACGTATACAATAGAACATTAACTTATTTCTCTAATAATAATCTTTGGTTTCAATATTCTAAATAACAGCGGACAAAATTAATGGGTCCTGTGTTTACCATTGAGCTGCCGAACCCTATAAATTGCGTTGCGATGAGACGTCTTGGAACAGTGACTGTAGAAGTAACTGATGACAGACCCAAAGGTCGAAAGAGTATTAATGGTTACATGGATGTTTTTGCACGCAATATTTCATGACGATAGCGAATAACAAGGAACTTTTAGTTTTGCCGATGTATTCAACAGTTGCGCGTCGTACATAATAATTCATAAGTTACTAAATAAGTTAATAAGCTTACAAAGAGGTTCCGTTTTTTAATGTTTATCTACTTTAAATATTGTAAACGTACCTAATAACTTTCTTTTACCCGAGGCTGTGTTCGCGTCTTTATAGGAAAGATTTACTATCAAAACAGGTATAAGTTTAGAACCTTTATAAGTTTCAAGAAAGTATGCTTAGCATAACTATAGATTGTATAATATCAGTTTTATCGAAATCCAGCAGGAACCGTTGGTTTGTCTGGGATAAAAAGGTGTAGGTATATCTATATTCTATATAGATATATTCTTCTTTATCTATATTCCAAGTTTTATACAAATCAGTTCAGTAGTTGCGGCATTAAAACTCACAAACTCACAAAATTGCAATCTTTTACATTTATAATATAGAATAAGATAAGATCTGTTACAAAATACTCTTACATGTAAGTACCTGGAATGTTTCATAACGTATAAAAGGAAATATTCCCGATAATAAAACTTTAGAACACCTTAATACATCAACTTGGTAAAGCCTTAGTAGTACATCGTAGAAATACCTCGCACACCACTCTCTTTCTCTCCACCTATAAAATATTCAGGCGAGCGAAGAAGGGGATATTATTATACACTATTTTATGAAAACTTTTCTCACAGCTCTCCGGAGACACACTCGTGTGTTTAACTTATATTTTATGTGAATAATTTTATGTGTAAACAAGTCTTTGTCGTTTTAAGCGAAGCACATATTAAGAGACTAACTCATGACCATGGGTTGGTTCTGTTTGTACTAGGGAATAAGTGCTTCTTTAAACATAGTTTTTAACAAGAAAGGAAAAATTTATTTGCTATAATCCGCCAACAGAAAAAATTATCTATGGTCAAACATGCAGGTACAAGCTAAGCAGAAATTTAACGTTCTGGCGCTATCTATAAATCGTTATGGGTGAGTTACTTACCCCTTCCAAGTTAATACGATAACATCTCAGGCTGCGTCATCACTTACCATCTTGTGAAAGCGTAGGTAAATACTAACTTGTAGTGAGTAAAAAACAATAGACACTTTGAAAATGAAAAATTTGCAACATGTTTGTGGTAAGTAACCACAAATCAGTGAACTGATTCTGTATCGTTCAGTGATTAACAAAACTGAGGCAAAATTCTCATTTTAACCGACTTTTTGTATTCATCTTGCACAAGTTACCAATGAGCATGCTATCTGAACATGAAAGCATGTCAACACAGTTAATATCTTGTGCATAGTGAATATAAAAGCCTAGGAGGAGCCACGCGATGGGCTGGGCATTTTCTGTGACTTATCCAAGGCGTTTGATTGTGTTGAGCATTATACATTGGTCAGGAGGTTACACCACTACGGAATTAAAAGTGCAGCTCTTGATTTGATGAGGTCCAATCTGAGCAGTCGCATTCAAAAATAGGATGTCAATTTGAAACAATCTTCTGGGTCGACTGTGAATATGAGAGTTCTCAAGGTTCTATTTTGGGTCCATTCCTATTCCTTATTTACATCAATGACCTACCTTACCTTACTAAGCACGAACATGAGATTATACTGTTTGCTGATGATAGATCATTTTGTTTCAAATTAATCGACAACATAACAATTTTGAAAGCATGGAAGTGTTGTCTCAAAGAATTTTATGAGGTCCAATCTGAGCAGTCGCATTCAAAAAGTGGATGTCAATTAGAAATTATCTTCTGGGTCGACTGTGAAGATGGTAGTTCCTCAAGGGTCTATTTTGAGATTTGTTTTGAGTTTAATAAAAGTAAAAATTTTTGCCTCCGTTTTGTTAGTCACTGGATTGTTAACTAACACATTGAACGCCAAAGAATCAGCCATTAATGTCAGAGCGTAATACCTAGTTATTAAAATATCAGTTTCATCACGCTAACATTCTTAAGCAGGCGACTTGTGAGCACTGAGCTACTTTCACTGCTGCACTCTAAATTAAATACTTTTGTAATCATTGTTGGGCGCGTAACAATGCGAATGCGAGTACACTTAATTACACTTGACATGCTTGCTTTAATCACTAAAGTGTTCACCTTTAACTCCTTATTTAAATCTCTCTCAGACACTAAGCAGCGGGTAAGAGCCCGTAATGTATAAACACATATTTGAAATGCTCTAATTAAATCCTTTTACTTAAACCCACACGGTACTTTCAAAGATATTTTTTTAACTCATAAAATAATTATCCCAAGACAGTGCAACGTTTAAAATAATTTAATGTAACAACTGAAAAATGATAGCCTATGATAATAAATTAATCAGCAGATGAACTGAGAAATACCTACTGGCTAATATCATATCCGTCCCCGAAAAAAATACATACTGTGACAAATATAAACACATAAATAGATATATATTCAAATACGAGTTGGTAATGAACTAATGAGTTGAAAATACATAGAGTTGCATAGCTGGTTGCATTAAAGAGTTTTTATGTGACGACCTACTTTCCTTTTAAGAAAGCAAACCGTGCTGGGAGTGAGTGTGACAATAATATACCAATGGATTAATACGTGGCTTAACCAGGTCAAGCTGTGCCGGGAACTGCAATAAAATGCTGCGAATTTCCCTATTAGCTGACGCTGCCACTAAAAGCACCTAGCGGAACAGCTTGTAGTAGGTACAAAAGACTCCTTGTAGGTAAGAAGCCAATTAAATCTGAATTTCTACTCAGGAATGTCACCTTGAATTATTATTTGAGATTGTAGTTATGCTGACAAAGTGTATGTGTGTGTGGGTATGTTACTCCTTCACGATTTGGTTCAAACTTGGATCAAAATTAAGAAAATATTAGTATCCCATAACAATCCAGGGTTCAAAAGTTAGTTAAAAATATATCGCACCAAGGTACATTCCGTTTATAACTAGGTGGCCTGGTAAATTGTGTAATACCATTTAAATTATTTATCTCATACTGGAGTATGAAACATTCCTTTCCTTTCGGAGGAGTTCCATTAATAACGCTGTGACACGATAATTTTATATATTACAATGATAATGGCAATAATTGAAAGCAGATACCCAGATAATTGAATACTAAACAGTACGGGTCGGTTCACGGTATAGATGTAGTTCGATGCATTATTTCGCCGCTTATATATTTCTGCGGGCACTCCATTACGTGTAACATACGGCGCGCACCGCAACACTACCTACCGTAAGTACCCCCGAGTGGCACGTGAATGTGTCACATGTCCCAAAACACCCCCCTCCCCACCACCATTCGCCCTCTCCGCGGACGGGGATGTGACAGCGTTGAATTAAATAATGAATTGTTTCATCTTCCACTTACTTCGTACACCAGTGAGTTAATCCTCAAATACCAATTCACTACCGACCTACCGTTGCGCCTAACCCTTTGATGATGGTATTAATGAGACATAACCACAAATAAACCAAAGGTAAAAATTAGTAGAAGCGAACATCCAAAGCTTGAGCAACGGAAACGCGCGTAACAAACTATATTGATCTCTGGACGAAGAATTCTGCTTGAGATAAAGCCGCAAATTTAATATCTACATTGTAAGCATTCACCGTTTCGTCGGCAGGGTAGGCATAAAGGGAAGGCGGGGTTTTATAATATTAATGGTATTTCCCAAGGTATGCTTGGATTTTACTCATTAGGGATATTATGCGGTTGTTTGCAAAATGATAAATGGGTTAGGACGTTACTCAATGGTTAGGACGGCATTAGTTGAGAGACTTCCAACCGCGCCGGTGTTTTGTTAATGCTCTACGATAGCTTTGTAAGGGGTTATAGGGGGTCGGTTTGCTACGGTGTGAAATATTACTTTCAATAGTTTTTCTTTTGCTTCTGACAACAACTGTTACACCATTTTTAAAATCTAATAGCGTCAAAATCTAATATTCCGGCATATTATCCGACAGTTTTCATTGCCACATATTAAAATAATGATCAAATTTATAAATAGTTTTATTATACACAATTACTAGGAAATCTCAGGTTTTTCTAAAAGCAATTGGCTACGGCTTGAGTAAACCAAACCAGTCGATCGCGCGAACGATCACACGGACAAAACCACGCATTGTATCGATATAACGTTATTATTGTTGACCGCGCCTTTGATATTGTATTTCTAGCACGAGAGCAACTTATCGGCCTCGAACGGTAATAACTCATCTAAGGGCGTGAGTAACACGTTCTTAGTAGGGGGTATAGCAATTAAGCCGAGCACTGGGCCATTTGTGTCCGGGCAAAATTTCCCATGAAATAATGGTTGCCATAAATACGTTCGATGGTACCTACAGGAGGTTTTTAAGCTTAACATTATTGGATTTTAATGGAGCCCGCAAGCACGTTGCGTCAAATAAAGAGCTTTCTAGAGTACGTAACAATATTCTGTGCATAGTGGTATTTATAAAAGGATAATGACAATGGATTTTTGAAATTCTGTACCATGCTGATTCAAATCCAAATTTTATTTTTATAGACTACGGTCTCCACATTATTCCTACTATTATTATTTTTTCAATTAACTAACTTAGGTATAGGCAAATAAACAAGCTGTAATTCCCAATAAAATCTGTATGACAGGAAATTTGCATTGAAAAGAAAGAAAGTATTGAATGTAAAAGTAAATTCCGTATATTAAAAACAAATTTCTAGTGCCAATGGTTCTTAAAAAACACGTTTTTATTAAAAGCTTTTTTTCCTTTAATATTTTGGTTTAAGTTCAAGAGAAAACTTGATACCACTTTTGGTCACTCTTCTTTATACTGAGCCGTTAATAATTTTATATATTGTGTTCGTTGACTGGGCAAGGTATTTAAATAAAGAGGCCGCTAAATCCAAAACATTACAGCTGAAAATTTCAGTTGTACATGCTGAGTCACCGAATATACAAGTATGGCTTGGGGTACGTGGGTACATCAACGTGGTAGGGACAACCCTCCACCACCCATGGCCCAATCAACCTCGCGGTTATGGGGGCCGAAACGCGGGGGGGCGCCCGTTCGGTACTTGCTCTTGGCCTGTTCCCGGGGCGCCTTCTTGACTCCCTACAAGTTGTTTCCTCTCGCTCCTTGTCCCTATGAACTCACTCTCCCCATTCTGGGGCAGGACGATACAAAATACGGACTCGCCGCGCCGTCGCTGTCCGCAGCATAAATTCTCTGTGTCACTCCAAGCCGCTTCGCCTCTTATGCCACGCGTGCGCGACCTCCCGTAGCTTTCCGAAGTTGGCCGCCGAACCCACGAGATCCTGATTATACATCAACGTGGTAGTACGTACTTAATACAACAACAAGGATTTTGCATCATTTTGTTTTGTTCGCAGACTTACCCCGACGAACGGTCCTTCCGCCGCGAGCGTCCTACGCCTGGTCTCTTCACTTCTATCAAACTACCAGAAGCCGAGCCCCCAAACGGCGTGGCGCCCCTGCTGGATTTCCCGCGGGGGCGCATGCGACCGATTACTTTCCTAGGCGAGGGACCACATGGCACTGTGAGTACCTTCATACTCCTTCTGAGGGGTTAGTACAGGTTTTTGTCCGAATTTCGAGTCGACTCGCATCGCACAAATGAATCGAATTCCTCCATACATTTACAGCTGGCGCCATCTATTTGACAGCTATATGTCAGCGACTGTCCATAGATGGCGCTGGCTGTAAATGTATGGAGAAATTCGATTAGTTTGTGAGATGCGAATTGACTTGAAATTCGTACAAAAACCTGTACTAACCCTCCTACTTGTAACTACTGATGAGCAGCTTACCAGATTCGCATCTTTCCAGGTTCTGAACTCTGGTTTATAGCAAACTTTGTACAGAGAAACAAGAAACTACGTTTAGAATGCAACCCTATGAATATCTTATCGAACCTTTATAAATTTATTTCGCGTATCTCGGAAATGACTGTAGCGACGATTCAAGCCAAAAATTTTACTAAGACAAAGTTTGCTTTGTAAATCGGTACTCGAATTTTAATTTTAGTTCTTAATTAATACGATTTTACAAAGTAAAAAGGTCAGTAAAATTTAGCAACTTTAGGTTATATAAAGCATTTAAAAATTCAATAACATTTTGAGAATAAATAAAAAAAAAATATTATCATTCAGTGGAACAGATTTACTTATTAAAATAACAATGGTGCATCTACTGCCGGATTTGATTTTGTCTTTTCAAGTGCTTTAGATTCCTCTGTCTTTGGATTAGAATTGCTGCCAGTTTCTGAACTAAATATGAACTGCCATCGACGAGTTTTTTCACACTTGGTATTAACACCAGAGATGCAGGCTCGTTTGTCTTATGTAGGACTCCATAGCAAGCCTTTTTTAGGGTTCCGTAGCCGAATGGCAAAAAACGGAACCCTTATAAATTCGTCATGTCTGTCTGTCCGTCTGTCCGTCTGTCCGTCTGTCCGTCTGTCCGTCTGTCCGTCTGTCCGTCCGTATGTCACAGCCACTTTTTTCCGAAACTATAAGAGCTATACTGTTGAAACTTGGTAAGTAGATGTATTCTGTGAACCGCATTAAGGTTTTCACACAAAATTTTAAAAAAAGTAATAAATTTTGGGGGTGCCCAATACTTAGAACTGAAACTCAAAAAATTTTTTTCATCAAACCTATATGTGTGGGGTATCTATGGATAGGTCTTCAAAAATGATACTAAGGTTTCTAATATCATTTTTTTCTAAAATGAATAGCTTGCGCGAGAGACACTTCCAAAGTGGTAAAATGTGTGTCCCCCCCCCCCCCCTGTAACTTCTAAAATAAGAGTATGATAAAACTAAAAAAAATATATGATGTACATTACCATGCAAACTTCCACCGAAAATTGGTTTGAACGAGATCTAATAAGTAGTTTTTTGATATTTACAATAAAACCTCTAAAAACAAAGTTAGTTTTGCGGTTCGATAAGAAAAGTGGTTTTTATGGCTTTTATTCCTCCGGTTGAAGTACGGAACCCTCAGTGCGCGAGTCCGACTCGCACTTGACAGGTTATTTCATCGTCAACTGAAGAATTACACACTTCTTCACGAACACTTTCCTTAACTTCTTTTGAATTCAATATCATGATCTGAAAAAAAAAAACGTAACATGTTACATCGCTAACTTTTAATACTATGTTTGCATGAATGCAACTATTAGATAGTCTTTGATAGTTAGGAACGATGATACCAAAATTAAACTTTCTAGAACGTTTTAATGTGACATACTAAAATGAAGACTTTGATGAAGAAAAATTAGGTCAATAGCTAGACAAGCAGCGTATCCTCATCTTCGTCGCTGAAAACTCTCGATAAGTTCTAAAATCTTCGTAGAGCGCTAAAGTTTATGCATGTGATATTAAATTACTCACGTAGTATATAATTACATGCCTAAGTGTTAATCTATATACACAGACAAACATGCACTTTGTTCTCTTACATAAATTCTGTACAAATATATTTTTAACTGCGAGTTATGGCCTCTAACTTCCTTCGCAACGTTTATTAGTGCCACAAAACAGAAATGTTGAAATCTATTATTGTTTTAGATAACTTTTGTTTAAGATTCTTGAAAAGTTCTTCCATTATATAATTAAGTTGTGACTATTAGGGTTTGAAAAGTTTCCTTGATTGTTTTGAAGCGACTTCTTGATGATTTACATGTAGTTTCACGTTACATGTATCTTATTCTTATTATTTTCTTTATATATATATATGTCGTTATCCTTATTCTGAGAAGTATCCTAACCTTCATGTTTATGAGCAACCTTAAATTAGGTACTATCATTCATTAAAGAGAGTTATTAGTGAGCAACCTACAACGATAAACCTAGTTTTTAATATATCGTTGGCAATTCACAGTTACTTATCTTGTGCTTCTCTTATATGTAAATAATTCAGATTTCAGATCTGTAAATCTGTGGTTACAGATCCACAATGATAAATAAAAAATACTGTCACATATAGAAAATAACAAGTCGCTTCGGAAAAGACGATCGTGGTTACAGATTCACAATGTTTGTCCTTTTTAATGAAAATACAACAACACGTGCCTTTGTTTGTGTATTCGCCCTTAGGCGATATAAGCACGAGAGGGCTTACGTTTACATCGTCTTTATAGTTTTACTAGTAGGGTGCGTGGGGGCGCGGGCCACATGTGGCCCGCGTGCTGTCTTCCCCCCTATTTGCCTTCCAACTTTAGTCCCTTCAACATCCGCATTCCGCCGTAGTACATTTTCTAAAAAAAAAGAAATTCCGCCATTTTGAATTTTTTTTCTGTCCATCGAATAGACCTCCGGGTCCTGATCACTTCTTGTCAAGAAACCGTTCTTCCATCTCTTATACATTCCGAGATAACGGCGAAATTCGTTTGGCGGCCATTTTGAATCCGCCATTTTCAAGTTTTTTTCAGCTTACTGCCAATTGGATGAAGTTTCGAATGACATTTGGTCGAGCACCTCCCACTTATCTTCAATACCCTGGCTGTGCTCTTCACCCGTCTTCGAAATCCTCAATCATCAGCTCTCTCCGTATTTTTCCTCCGAATGTATTTTTTTCTTCTATACGACCTCATTCACGAGAAAAAAAATTTTCATACAAAATTGTTCAGGAGAGGTGATCAATGAGTCAGTCAGTCAGTCAGTGGCCAATCAGCACGAGTAGCTATATATATTGTAATATTAGGAAATAGTTTTATTTTTAAGCATTTGATGTTGTTTGATTTAACGAAATTCTTTTTAAAAACCATTTCCCGATTCCTTTTTATGACCTATTGCTGGGATTCCTCCCAGAATGAGCGGGTGCCTCCTCCCATGTGCGGGTTGGGAAGCTTCACAAACTCTTGAAAATATAGTGGTGAATTCTCAGGCATGTATTACTCAGGTAGGCGGTAAACAATATTTAGTTTAGTAAAACTCACATTACTCCGAGAAGCGACGGGTCCACGGGATCAACATAAAAGTAATAATATTTAAAAATTCCGACTAAGTATATCATAACAAAACAAACACTTACATGTTTAGAATAAGTTTAGAGTTAAGCTAGTACTATTAAATTATTATAAAAAAAAAATACAATTATGTAAATATAAATAGTACCTAGGTGTAAGGAATGAAATAAAAGCTTATTTATTTATTTATTTATTTTATATCATAACTGCCATTAAAAATTGTAATTTTGATTTTGTACAAGTATTTTAAATTCAAAGTTTGGAGATAATAATATAATGTTTTCAACTTGAGAATCTTTAATTTAAGTATAAGCGCGTTCCATCCATCTCAAACAGTTGGCGCATTTATCTCAATTTTTAGTGACCACATAATATTTTAAATAGAGACCGGAGACCAAAGCAACACTAGCGACCCTAGCGGCGAATTCAAACGCCTCCATTGTATTTACATTCCATTACGAAAGATAATAACAGAGTTTGGGGAGAACCTAGGTAGGTCGGTAAGTACGTAGATAGGTTGGTAGGTATTACGGAATTAATTAAATTCAGGAGCGTCGCTTCAAAGTTCCCTCAAAGTTCGAGACCACGTATTTGTGACCTAATAGACGTGTTAGCCATCATGTATTATAACCATGACGTAACGGTAAAGCTTACAAAGTGAAATTCCGCACAAATTTTGTTAAATTAAGTTTTACTAGATTAAATTCCATGGAGTTAATTATTTTGGAGGAGAATTAAGGTACGGTTCAAAGAGATGCGACAAAGATTGCTGTGTAATTTTGTTAAACTCCTATAGCATACGTATAATAAACAAAGATTATTATCATAGTTATAATGCTAGTAATCAAGCGACTTCACGCGCATGAACTCAGGTTAGCCTTTATTACGAGATATTCTTATCCATTTCCTGTAATAAAAAATATCTTATAATAATTAATATTCCATCCATCTCAATAAAAAAAAAATCTCAATACAAAGCTATTTTCTTTTCTTTAAACCACTAGCTCTTGGTCGTAACTCAACCTATGTCAAATTAAAATTCTCTTAAAATCCTGCTGGAATCATTGATCGGCATAAAAGGTAGCCGATTGATTTAATCCGGGGTGTGATCCGGCGCATGACGTTTCAAATTTCAATTGGCAAACATGTGATTCTCAACATAACTAAGTTTGTTTAAATTTCTAATTACACGTTCTTCAGTAAATTGGTAAACCGTAACTGACAGAACTATCTACAAACAGATAGATAAATAAAAGCGACTCGAAAAGCGTTCCCTTTTTTCTTTTTTTAATAATTCTAACTGCGTAGAAGCCGTATTTAAGAGATTTTGAATGAAGTTTAATTTAAAAAGTATAAAATTTAAACGTCTTAAATTTTCGGTCTTTAATCTTAAATCTCAGTTTTTATCGGAAACTACAATGGATGTAACTGTAAGTTTTGCTTTAATGTGTTGGTATTAATAATATCCAAAAATGCTTCAAACAGATTTTTGATTATTGGCTTAGTTTTTGAGTAATTAGGTGAAAGGTCGTTTTTATGTCATATTCTTCCGCGACGCTGCATGTTGCACCTACCGTATCAGTGAGAGTGAGAAAGACAAAAATAAATTCAATAAAGGGTTTATTAAGCGAGTTCGAGAGAAAATTCGGCTTGTCGCAACGTGTCTGTCGAAAGTGGCGCCGTAGTCGAACGAACCTTTACCACCTCTACCCACACAGGAGCGCAGCGGCGTGTCACGAGGGTAAGTTAGCACGTTACCCTCGCTACGAGCGGTGGGGTGCAGGGCGAGGGGCTACAAAAATGCTCATAAAAATTGATTACTGGTCGTAGCAAGAAAATGCAATCTGCTCACACTTACCGGGCGAAACTCCCGCCCGCCCAACTCTCCGCGGCGGGGAGAGTTGCCGCTTAATAGCCACGAACGTTTATTTTATACTTTTACTATATTATTAATTAAGAGGATTTATTGAATCTATTTTTGTTTTTCTCACTCTCACTAATACGTCGGCACTGCGACATGCAGCGTCGCGGAAGATTATAACACGACTTTTTACCTAATTACTCAAAAACTAAGCCTGTATAATCAAAAATCAATTTCTAAGCGTTTTTGGATATTATTAGTACCGACACATTAAAATAAAAATTACAATTACATCCATAGCAGTTTCCTATAAAAATGAGAAAAACTGAGACTTTGGAGCAACTTTTGGGAGATTTTTCTATTGAGGACATTTAATCCAATCATGTTTCTGCTTCTACGCTATTTAAGACCCAAAATACATGACGTACAAACTTGAAAGAAATTGTTTTTATATTTTTTTAAATAAAACTTCATTCAAAATCGCTTAAATACGGCTTCTACGCCGTTAAGTATCTAATTTTTTTTGGACCACTTGGAAATTGAATCGTTTTATTAGTCAATTATCTTTTAATATGCTTACGGCTAATGAGACTCCAGTTACGTACTTGAATGTATATTTACTAGCGTTTCTGCTTCCCTCTTGAGTGTGAATCTTAAAAGGCAATTAAATGTGAAATATCTCTTCTATATGTAACGTTTTCTTCATTATTAAGTATATTAAATAGGATTACTATATCAGTCGATGTCATAGGTTAAAAATACATTTGTAAGAAGGAATACTATATACAAAAATGTAGGAAAAGAAACAGCCAAGTGCGAGTAGGACTCGCGCAGCAAGGGTTCCGTATTACTATAGAAAAAGTAATCCTGAATCACTTTTCTTACCCAACCGCAAACTGAACTTTGTTTTTTGAGGTTAATTGTTAATACCAAAAAAACTACTTACTAGATCTCGTTCAAATCAATTTTCGGTGGAACTTTGCACGTATACGTTATATATATATACTAGTAGGGCGCGTGGTTGCGCGGGCCACATGTGGCCCGCGTGCAGTCTTCCCGCCCATAAAACTATCGCCGTCATCTCCATCGCCAATTGGAATCCGATTGGCAGTGGGCTGAAAAAATTACCTAGTAGCACGGTCATGGTTTTAAAGATATTTAAGGGCTTTTCCAACAAAAATACCGCTGAACCTCATCGGATGAGGTTCAGCGTATTTTTGTTCGAGCAGCCCTTAACTATCTTTAAAACCACGACCGTGCTCCTCAATCATCATCCAAATCCTAGATCATCATCTTTACTCATATTTTTCTTTGGCGGTTCTCCGTAGAACTGCGTCAATGACTTGCATAGTTCCCTACTTATTGTGGCATGTACATTTTTCATCGAAAAATAAATTCCGCCACTTTGATTTTTTTTCCATTCATCCCGTAAACCTTGAGATCCTGATCACCTCTTGCTAAGAAACCACTCTCTTATCTTTTATACTTTCCGAGATAGAACAACACGAAAAATGTATGGCGGCCATCTTGAATCCGCCATTTTGGATTTTTTTTCAGCTCACAGCCAATTGCATGAAATTCCGAGTATTTTTTGTTTGAGCAGTCCCCACCTAACTATAATACTTTACCCGTACTCCTTGACAGTCTTCAAAACCCTCAATCATCATCTCATTCCATATTTTTCTCTGAGCGTCCTCCAAAAAACCGCATCAAAGTACTACATGTTTCACAACTTATCAATAGTCTCTTCAACATTCCCCATTCATTTCCTATGAAAAAAATGAAGTCCGCCATTTTGAATTTTTTTTCCATCCATCGTATAGACCTTCGGATCCTGATCAACTCTTGTCAAGAAACCGTTCTTCCATCTTTTATACTTTCCGAGATATCGACGAAATTCGAATGGCGGCCATTTTGAATCCGCCATTTTGAATTTTTTTTCAGCTCACTGCCAATTGGATGACGTTTCAAATGACATTTGGTCGAGCACCCCCCACCTATTTTCGATACCCTGGCCGTGCTCTTCACCCGTCTCCGAAATCCTCAATCATCAGCTTTCTCCGTATTTTTCCTCCGAATGAATTTTTTTCTTCTATACGACCTCATCCGTGAAAAAAAAATTTTTCATACAAAATTGTTCAGGAGAGGTGATCAATCAGTGAGTGAGTGGCCAATCAGCACGAGTAGCTATATATATATTAACTAGTAGGGTGCGTGGGGGCGCGGGCCACATGTGGCCCGCGTGCTGTCTTCCCCCCTATTTGTCTTCCAACTTCTAGTCACTTCACCATTCGCCATACATTTTCTATGAAAAAAATAAATTCCGCCATTTTGATTTTTTTTTCTTTCTATCAAATAGACCTTCAGATCCTGATCAACTCTTGTCAAGAAACCGTTCTTCCATCTTTTATACTTTCCGAGATATCGACAAAATTCGAATGGCGGCCATTTTGAATCCGCCATTTTGAAATTTTTTTCAGCTCACTGCCAATTGGATGACGTTTCAAATGACATTTGGTCGAGCACCCCCCACCTATCTGCAATACCCTTGGCTGTGCTCTTCATCCGTCTCCGAAATCCTCAATCATCAGCTCTCTTCGTATTTTTCCTCCGAATGAATTTTTCCCTTTTACACGAAATGGTAATTGAAAAAAAAAATTTTCATACAAAATTGTTCAGGAGAGGTGATCAATGAGTGAGTCAGTGAATCAGCACGAGTAGCTATATATATATAGTAACTAGTTTTTCGCGTGGGGGCGCGGCCCGCTAAAGCGGACCGCGTAGCTGCTTGTAGCAATTTACGTGGTCGCTCATACTCATCATACTTATAGTAGGTACCCAATCGCCATACAATTTAGTATGAAAAAAACAATGTTCCGCCATTTTGAATTTTTTTTCTTGTCACTAAATATATATCCCCATTTTGATCATCTTTTGCTAAGAAACCACTTTTCTAACTTTCGTACTCTCCGAAAGAGACCCCGTCGAAATTTGTATGGAGGCCATCTTTTTTTCGCCATTTTGAAATTTTTTTTAGCGCATTGGCAATTGCACGAGGTTTGGAATGACATTTGGTCGAGCACCCCCCAACTATCTTCGATACCCTGGCCGTGCTCTTCACCCGTCACCGAAATCCTCAATCATCAGCTCTCTCCATTCTATCCCCGAAAGAAATAATTTTCCTCTTTATGAAAGTGTTTGTGAAAAAAATTTTTTACATACAAAATTTTACAGGAGAAAATTTTGCGAAAATATCGGCCGCCATTTTGTTTTCCCAAATTTTTCTACATTTTCTGTTAATCGTTTACCAAGTCCTACATTCCTTGCGAGTTTGAACGAAATTGATTGGAAAACAAAAAAGTTACAGAAATCACGTCGGCCGCCATCTTGTTTTTCGGAAATGTTATATTTTCCCCCTACTCGAATCCCGTACCCAAACACATCCCATAAACATCATATTATCGTTTTCCGTCTCCTTCTAGGTCTCTTCCATACATTTTTTATGAAAAAAAAATTCCGCCATTTTGAATGTTTTTTCTTGTCACTAAATAGATATCCCCATTTCGATCATCTTTTGCTATGAAACCACTTTTCCAACTGTCATACCCTCCGAGATAGAGACCAACAAAATTTGTATGGCGGCCATGTTTTTTCCGCCATTTTGAATTTTTTTTCAGCTCATTGGTAATTGGACGAGGTTCCAAATGACATTTGGTCGAGCACCCCCCACCTATCTCCAATACCTTTAGCGTGCTCTTCACCCGTCTCCGAGATCCTCAATCATCAGCTCTCTCCATACTGTCCCCGAAAGAAATAGTTCTCCTCTTCACGAAAGTGTTTGTGAAAAAAAATTTTTTCATACAAAATTTTACAGGAGAAAATTTTGCGAAAATCTCGGCCGCCATCTTGTTTTTCCAAAATTTTCCATTTTTTCTATTAATCGTTTACTAATATGAACAATCGTTGCGAGTTTGAACGAAATCGGTCGGAATACAAAAAAGTTACAGAAATCACGTCGGCCGCCATCTTGTTTTTCGGAAATGTCAGATTTTTCCCATACTCGAATCCCCCACCCGAACATATCCCCGATACATCATTATATCGTTTTCAGTCTCCTTCTGGGAGAACAATTGTATCAATCAGTGAGTCAGTGAGTCAGTGGTAATCGAGCTATATATAGTATAACTAGTTTTTCGCGTGGGGGCGCGGCCCGCTAAAGCGGACCGCGTAACTGCTTGTAGCAATTTACGTGGTCGCTCATACTCGGATTTAGCAAAAATTAGTAGGTAGGTACCAAATCCCCATACATTTTTTATGAAAAAAAAATTTCGCCATTTTGAATTTTTTTTTCTTGTCACTAAATAGATATCCCCATTTCGATCATCTTTTGCTATGGAACCACTTTTCCAACTGTCATACCCTCCGAGATAGAGACCAACAAAATTTGTATGGCGGCCATGTTTTTTCCGCCATTTTGAATTTTTTTTCAGCTCATTGGTAATTGGACGAGGTTTCAAATGACATTTGGTCGAGCACCCCCCATCTATCTCCAATACCTTTAGCGTGCTCTTCACCCGTCTCCAAGATCCTCAATCATCAGCTCTCTCCATACTGTCCCCGAAAGAAATAGTTCTCCTCTTTACGAAAGTGTTTGTGAAAAAAAATTTTTTCATACAAAATTTTACAGGAGAAAATTTTGCGAAAATCTCGGCCGCCATCTTGTTTTTCCAAAATTTTCCATTTTTTCTATTAATCGTTTACTAATATCTACAATTGTTGCGAGTTTGAACGAAATTGATTGAAAAACAAAAAAGTTACAGAAATCACGTCGGCCGCCATCTTGTTTTTCGGAAATGTTATATTTTCCTCCTACTCGAATCCCGTACCCAAACACATCCCATAAACATCATATTATCGTTTTCCGTCTCCTTCTAGGTTTCTCCATACATTTTTTATGAAAAAAAAATTCCGCCATTTTGAATTTTTTTTCTTGTCACTAAATAGATATCCCCATTTTAATCATCTTTTGCTATGGAACCACTTTTCCAACTTTCATACCCTCCGAGATAGAGATCACCAAAATTTGTATGGCGGCCATGTTTTTTCCGCCATTTTGAATTTTTTTTCAGCTCATTGGTAATTGGACGAGGTTTCAAATGACATTTGGTCGAGCACCCCCCACCTATCTCCAATACCTTTAGCGTGCTCTTCACCCGTCTCCAAGATCCTCAATCATCAGCTCTCTCCATACTGTCCCCGAAAGAAATAGTTCTCCTGTTTACGAAAGTGTTTGTGAAAAAAAATTTTTTCATACAAAATTTTACAGGAGAAATTTTTGCGAAAATCTCGGCCGCCATCTTGTTTTTCCAAAATTTTCCATTTTTTCTATTAATCGTTTACTAATATCTACAATCGTTGCGAGTTTGAACGAAATCGGTCGGAAAACAAAAAAGTTACAGAAATCACGTCGGCCGCCATCTTGTTTTTCGGAAATGTCAGATTTTTCCCATACTCGAATCCCCCACCCGAACACATCCCCCATACATCATTATATCGTTTTCAGTCTCCTTCTGGGAGAACAATTGTATATGTCAGTCAGTCAGTCAGTGAGTGGTAATCGAGCTATATATAGTATAATATATAGGTATGTATATATTTTAATTTTTATCATTTTCTTATTGTAGAAGTTACTAAGGACCACTTCGGAAGTGTCTCTCGCGCAAACTATTCAGTTTAGAAAAAAAAGCCGCGGGTAAATGCTAGGCTATGAATAAAAATACACAAAGTGATGTTTATATAATTATAATATGAGTATAAAGCCGCGACGCATATCATTATAACTAATTACTGTGGCAAAATTCATTAACGTCAACATTTTATAATTACTTACCGATAGCCAAACATTACAATAAGCTGGACTATTTAATTTAATGTCATGCGAGCGCGTATACCATAATGCGCGGTTTTGATGAACAGCAGTCAAAAAGGCTATTTGGGTTCAGGACACTATGTACATAAGCTTATAATTGCAGTCAATTGAAGTTGCATAACAACTAACCCTGAAATCTAAAAATAAACGCAAGGAGATTTTCATACGATGGACCGGCCAGGCGGCCAAACATTAAAGAAACATCGGCCATAAGTTCGCGCAAATCGTCTCATTAGAAGAAAATGGCCATATTTTTTTGACATACCTAAGTATTTTTTAGTATTTATTAATTATTGCAAATGAAAGTAAATGCGACTAAGAGATTCTAAATGAGTTTAATAAGAGAAGAAAATAAGTAATGAAAATATAACAAAATCTCAATTTCATCTACCTATATAGGTATCTAAGTAGCTTACGTGCAAAGTTGCGAACACGATTAGCCAGATTTATTCCTGCCTGACTTTAGAGATCTAAATTTTTATTTTTCATTTCAGGTTTGAGCTAGAAAGTTTTACGGGAGTTTAAAGTTCATAGATTTTGACCTGATTTTCGAAAATTCACTTTGCCAATATATATGAATACTTGATAGCTTGCCAAAAAATTGGCATGCCAGAATAATGCACTCCATACATGTTTTTGACTAATTATTATATCCTTGTAGAGCCGATTTTTCAATCTCCAGATAATCGTTAAACTAAGGACGTTTTGACTTTGATAAGATAGATAGTAGTGTTTTGACAGATTTTGTATGGCATACAGTACGCGCGGCGAAAGTTTGGCTTTGACCGTTATTGCGCAGAAATCAGAAATTGGGTATCAACCAATCAGAGAAATCAGAAATTGGGTATCAACCAATCAGAATTTGGGTACCCATGTGCAGTAATTCCCTCCACCCGAAGGTCAAAGCCAAACTCTCGCCGCGCGTACTGTACCTATGTTTCTTCCTCAGATACTTTATCTGGCGATTGAAAAATCAGCCCTTAGTCTATTATGAATTTATAAACATAATGTATTATATTTTACGATAGAAATTGCAATAATTAAACCAAAAAAATCCATCCTACTTTAAAAAATGCCGCATAAATTTACCTAAATGCCATTTTTTCAATACATCTCATGATTTTGACTTTATGATGAATTTTTACTTTATCTGCATGAGCGGTAAGGAACCGAGAAGATAAAGTAAAAATTCCACCAGCGCAGATTGCAATTTTAAAAATGGCTAACTAGTAATGGATAGGGGCGCGTTCCCATTGTGTCGTGACGACAGATAGTCGTGTAGCTTTAAGTGTCGTGGCTTATATGTTTAAGTGGAGGTGTTCACATATAAAACGACACGATTTACTGTCGTCTACGACATGTTTTGGAGTGACAAGAGATTGTCATTACAGTGGGAACGGCTAGCACGACAGTCGCAAAACTACAAAAAAAAACAATCCGACTAAATTGTGACCGCAAATCTATCGTAGCCACGATAAAAAATATCGTCTCTACGTTTACACGTGTAGCTTGCTAATGATGCGTAAACGACAAAGCGACTGCCGTGAAACGATAAAATGTCGTCGCGATCCAATGGGAACAGCTAGACAGGCTAGTTGCTAAACGATAAAAAAAATTGACGACAAACAATCGTATTAATAGGCACAGCTGGAAATGACAGTCTTCCAACGATAAATTAATCGTTGCGACATAGTAGGAACGCGCCCTAACTGGTAAGCATCAGACGGGGCATAAAAAGCTAAATTTAACAATTTAGTGACAATTGTAACAAAGACGGAATAATGTCGCCGAGGATACTCCCTGTACTTGTAAGGATGCAAGTGAGACTGGCTTTATAAGAGTCAAGGTTTTGGAGTGGGGTGTCACTTTTAGGATTGAAACGAAACCACTTTTCAATTACTCTGAAACTTTCTTGAATTAAAACTATCGCTCCAAAAAATGTTTTGTTAAAATATTCGCTTGGTTCTCTACATTATTCAGGACCATTACGGCGATATTTATCACCTCGTTTTAGCATAGCGTTAGAAGAAAAAACATTTATTTTATTTCCACGCCCCTATAAAACACTCCAGTACAATTGCACTTGACCTAATCTAAACATTGTCCCCACAGTGTTTGGGGCGCATGATTGCCTTTATTTTTTTGTACCAAGCAATAAGTTAAAGCAGAAATTCATGATAATGTGTGTATGTGTGTTTCAGGTGTATCCACCTGAATCAATTATTTTGTGAGTTAAACAGATTTTACGTGCTTAATATTGGTACTTTGTGCAAAATGTTAACGCTGCTTTAAATTGAATTTTTATTCTACGTAAGTAACTCAAAATAAATCTAAACTAAACAAGCATGATTTAATAATGCTAAATTTAATATTTACAAAATATATTGAAGATAGAAGGAAGAAAGACAAAATATGTACAACATCCAACTGCGATAATTTATGGGCATAGTGCCCAAGACGCTGGCATAGCTCTTTGTATTATTATTATTACCTCTACCTGAATTAATATTCAACTAACGCTATAATTACGACAATTAAAATTAACATTCACAATAAAGTAAAGAATGATTAGGAAATCTAATATACCGCGATAATAAATAAAGTTCACAGAAAGAATTAACTGTATTTAAGCCTTTTTCCGTAAAAAAACTATTTTAAGGTTTCGTTTTATTCCTTTGCAAAATAACCCTACGCCATTCAATGTTCCAGCAAGACACTTATTTCAGTATCATATCATATTCAAACCAACACCCACTTCAAAGTTTTAAACAAACCTTTAAAACAGTCATCGAATCACACATTTCTAAGCCCTCTCGACGCCGGCGATGCGAGTGGAATTATAACTACCCTTTGCTTTTATCTTGGCACCCTATTCCATATTAAGTCAGGGATAAAAAGACGGCGGTCGTATTAGTCCTTTCTGGTATTGTATTATTTTATACACACTTTAACTGCCCTTTTTATGGTCCGGTAAAACAGTAAACTGAGCTAAAAATATATATCTTCGCTTAAATAAGCGGTTCTGAGTATAATTTAGTTCGAAATGAAGCTATTTAAATTGTCTTTTAATATTTATACCACCATTCGTATCAATAATGAGCCAATTGCAACATTATGGAGAAAAATCTATAAAAAGTAAATAATATAAAGCTGTAGTGAGTCTGTGGAGCTACTGGAGCGAGACTGTAAGCTAACACATTTGTGAAAAACTCACTAAATGTAACCAAAAACAAAGAAATCTTTTGTATGACCACACACAACAACATCATAAGCTAGGGCACCTGGATTATGGAAGCTTTTTCCAAGATTTGCAAATCCGTTAGATGCAAAGCCATTTTCCACGCTCGGTAAACTTAGAAACTGGGCCAAAGTAGGCTTTTGTGAAATATACAGGAAATTCTCTACCTCCCTTACTATTTACGTGCTTAAGAACTATTTCCTTGGGAACTTCCCTTCGTGCCGCGGAATAAAAATGTAAATTTTAAAATCCTTTCTTTTTAATTTTGAGCGTGCGGCTTAAGAACCGGGGCTATTAAATTGAAACAGTTATTTTCTTAAGCGTAATAAACAAAATGTGCTTAGCTATTTAAGTATTTTTTTTTTGAGTGCGACAACACTATTTTGTTTTATTAGCTCTTTTATTAGGGTTCCGTACTCGTAGGGTAAAAACGTGAACGCTATTTCAGTTCATCTATTTGTTTTTAACACGACTGCCCAAAAAAAGGAGTGTAATGTTTTTAGGGTCCATGTGCGTTTGTATGTATGTATGTGAGTTTCTTTATTCCACCATAACTTCTGAACGGCTGAAGAGATTTAGACATATGGGGCATCGTTAGAATCCTTACATCATTCCGAGTAACATACCTAAGCTAAGGGCAGTCGTGTTTTTTAATTTTTTCAATTATTCTGTCTTTATTGGGCTGTATCTTTTGACAGGTACGTATATTTATTAAGATGCGTGACTGTAGTGTAGTTACTACATTGTAGGTATAGATAGACAAACAAAAAAATTAAGTACAATACGAGGAACGTAATATGTTTTAGGCATTTTTATCATTACACATAATTTCGAAATATTTTATAATTCTTAAGAAGTCACCGAAAACCTAAGATTTTTAAAAACACCTAAAACCAATTCCCTAATTTTGGACCATAACATATACCTATAGGAAACATAAATTAACTAAAACCGGTGAAATATGGAGCACACTTACGGCCGCGCAACATTGCCAAAACATAATATTATAAAAATATTATACTCATTTGTGTTAAACGTTTAAAAAATAGTAGGTACGGAATCCGTGGCCTGCGAGTCCAACTCACACTTGACCGTTTCTGTTATTTGTATTTCTCTACCCAGATAAAATAAGTTGAAATAATACCTGCTGAAATTTTACAGTGATATTTTATGATAACGAATGAGGCTAATTAGCAAAAAAAAGCAAAAATCGGTCTTTACGGGGTACAGAGGCGAATGGGATTTGAGTCAAAGAGAATTAATGAATCCATTAGGCGGAACTACTATGAGTGAGCCAAGTCCTAGTTAGAGTGCCGTACCTCAAAAGAAAAAATAAACGGAACCCTTATAAGATCACTGTTGTCCGTCTGTGTCACGAACGATGATGATTTTTTATGATTGCAATGATGGCACGCCGTCATTGCAATCATAATCGGAAAATCGGGTCGTTGAAATTCCAAAATGCGATTACAATATTCAGGGAAGTATCATATAAAAATGCGTTTTTTCTGCCCAATAGTTTTTGACAACTGGACAAACTGTCGAAAAAAATACCGTAGCCCCGTCCCTAATCTCCGAAGTCTACCAATCGAAAATTCTTAAATAATTATGATTAATAGAGATTAATATACAACGTGTAACAAAAAGTCGAAATAATATTGAAGAGTCTAGAAATATCCTGAAAAGATATTTAATAAAAATAGGCATATTAATTTTTCCATAATGTGTGGAAAAATAAAATAAGCGTATCCATTTTTCCCTACATTATTAAAAAAAATATGCTTATTTTAATTTAATATTTTTACTGAGTGATTTGTTATCATGTAGGTACACTTACTTACGTACCCTTCAAAATTATTTTGTTACACGTTGTATATTTTACGGGGAAAATAAAATAAACTCTGCATCTATTATACTTTTTTTGGTATTAGCAATTAACCTCAAACAACAAAGTTAAGTTTGTGGTTCGGTGAAAAAAGTGATTGTTATGGCTTTACTTTTTCTAATATACCGAACCCTCGGTGCGCGAGCCCGACTCGCCCTTGGCCGATTTTATTTTTTTAACCATTTTCCTTGTGTATTCCACCAGCTCCAGATATGCGAGACCGATGGCCTCGAAGAACTTATAGACGACGAATTACCGACTTCCCACCGCCGCCGCCTTGTTGTCGTCAAGACTTTATGGCGCGGATGCCATAACGATATCAAGTAAGGGTTTGACAAAATATACTCCTATTATTATATTATTATGTTTGTTGAGCCAGTGATGACAGAAACCTATCATAGTACGGCGCAAATTATTAGCTCAAAAAATGACCGAACCTGGACATCCAAAGTGAAAGTATTATTGCAATGCCAGATTGTTCTATGCAGTCCACACTCCACATATTTTTTGATAAAAAGTTACACCCCTAACAGCGTTGAATTTGGGTGGAAGAGGGGGAAGATATAACTATGCACTTTAGCGCGAAAGTGTCTAGCATAAAAGTAATCTACGAGTGCGTTAAATTGCAAACAAAACAGTGCTTACTAATCAGGCGTTTCCTCTATACATGTACAGCCAGCGCCTTCTATTGACAGCCGCATGTCAGCGACTGTCAATAGATGGCCCTGGCTGTAAATGTATGGAGGAATTCGATTCGTTTGTGCGATGTGAGTCGACTCGAAATTCGTACTAACCATTCCTGCAAAAACCTGTACTAACCATTAGTTATTAGTAGTTACGAGTGTGGGAATAAAATCGTTATTGTCTTATCCAGAGCGGCGTTTGCCCGCGAAGCTACATGGGGTGCAGGTTTGAAACACCCTCAACTTGCGAGGGTCCTTGGTTTGAGCCTCCTGGAACCCCCATGCGCGGCACTCGACCGCGGAGATGCAGTTCCTCTTCCGAAGATACTGAAAATGGACAGGAAACTGAGGTAAGTGTCTTATTTGCAGCAAAATTACCTTCTCTACCGAATTATGACCGTGTCTATGTATCTTACATTGCTGAAGCATCTACATTCTACACATTACATAATACTATAGAGGAAAGGCATTTACGAGTATATAGGCTATTTAGTGCTATTACACAAATAAGCATTTTTAAATGGACTACCAAATGGCGTAGCTGTAGCGAATCTGCCATTCACCAGCAAAGACGCACAGCCAAGCGATTTAGAGTTCCCGTGCGATGCCTGTAGAAAGCGTTGGGGTTTATTTACTTACCCTTCCAAGTTAGTACGATAACATCCTGGGCTGCATCATCACTTACCATTAGGTGAGATCGCATTCAACTACTAACTTGTGTAGAGTGAAAAAAAAACATATTGATCTTGCCGAGAACGTACCCAGACACCGGAAAAAGTAGGTAATTATCGTAATGAGGGTGTATTGTTTCAGTTATGCCAGTTTGATTCACATAGGCTGCCAAATAGCGAGCGGCATGAAGTATCTGGAATCATTCGAGTTAGTGCACCGGGATCTAGCCGCAAGGTAACTTTCATTTGGTATCATAATATCAGTGGCAGTTTAGTGGCATCCTTAGGTGTGAAGAGTGAATAAACATTTCGAGCCAAGCGCGCTCTATTCTAGACCTCATCATTTCTGTCCATCAGACATGATTGTAGTCAAGCGCAGACCTATCTGAGAAACGTTTTACAGGGCAATGTGAGACATCGAATTTATTTTAAAATAATAAGATCCTTTCTTTACTACAAACCTACATAAATATAATGACTACATAATATAATAAAATAATAATGTATATTGAATTTTGTAAATTACACCAATTTAATAAAACATACATCTGCTATCACATGTAGTGAAATTTGCTGGCACTGACCAATCAGAATCAAAACAACTTTAGTGTTCTCGACGTAGATAACGTTGAGCACAATAAAGTGAATTCAATAGTGATAGACATGTCGGATTAGACAGGGGCCGGATTACTGGGGGTTCACTGCAAATCACTTCACTAATGTCTTCATACTAATACTCATAAGTTATGTGATGGAAGTTCGATCAGGGTATCATTAATATTATTAAGTTGGCGACACAAGTCTACAATTTCGATAAATAAACCTTTCTTTGCAGAAATATTACTGTGAGCGAGAATCTTCATGTTAAAGTGGCTGACTACGCCATGTTTTGCGAAGAGTTTGTTGGCGACTACCACATCCTAGCGGACGGCTCCCGAACTCCGTTACGATGGATGGCTTGGGAAAGTTTACTAATGGTTAGTTTGATTTATTCTCATTGTTACCCATTAATATAACTTTGATGTTATCATTTATTAGTTATATGACTGCCGTAAGTACTGTTAAATATATACTTCATTCAATAATATAATGTTTACGTACATAAAGGTCGTTCATTTGTCTGCAGGGCGTTTATTCACCAGCTAGCGATGTCTGGTCGTTTGGAGTCACCGTTTGGGAGGTGCTCACATTTTGCTCGGCTAAGCCATTTGAAGAAATGAGTGATGATCAGGTAAACAGCTCTTGTTTTTTATTATAAATCTTTTTAATCTTGTCCTTTGTTTATTGGTTACTTTGTGTGTAAACCTTTATGTTATTGCCTAATAAGATATTATAACTTAGGTATATATTTACATCGCATCATAAAGGCGGCAAGACATTATTTTTGTGTAACAATTGACGGCTGAATGATGCAGCAGTACCTAGTGGTCCTGCCCTCTCCATAAAAGGTCGTGGGTTTGACTTCCACAACTGGAAAATATTTGTGTGTTGGGCATGAAATGCTTTCCAGTGTCTGAACGTTTTCTAAACATTGTATATATTTTCATCAATTATCTAGTGTAGATATTTCTATCCCCGAAGACGCGCCTCACTCTGGCAAAATTGCTTACGTTTCTTTCGATTCGTCTGGAATTTGACAGAGTGGGGCGCGTCATCGTGGATTGAAATATCTTAGCCATATCACATTCTATCCCATGCGATGTGTGTAATATGTCCTGAAATATTTGTTTATTTATTTATTAGGAGCATAACAATTTTTTTTTAACCTTGGATAATTAGTTATATCAGGGGACTGATTGCGTAAGAAAAACATAATATCGTAATCGTTAGCAAATTCTGCGCCCCGATTGGCTGAGGTAAATCAGGGAACCAATCATCGGGCAGAATTTGTAAACTATTACGACAACGGTGAATACGTTATTCTTGCACAATCCGGGGGCGATGAGTAAAAAATGGCCAGTGTACGAATTTAAACTGTATGTTTTACTCGTAGGTCGTAGCTAACGCAAGTGAATGGCGTTCTGGGGGCCGTGAGGCGCGCGTGCCTGCCGCACCTCCGCCGCGCTGCCGCCGCGAACTCTACGACCTGATGCACGAGTGCTGGCGCCGCGAGCCCATGCAGCGGCCGCGCTTCCACGACCTGCACCGGTTCCTCGACCGCATGACCCACGGCTACAAGCCGCCGCCGCACCGCTAAACACACGCGCAGGTTATGTAACCATGTATACGATTCCATTCACGGCGATGACACTGAAAGCCTACTGGCAAATTACTACGGCTTCATTGAAACTACGACTGGATGACGCAACTGACGTCACATCCAAGTCATATACTGAATTTGGAGAATTATAACCACTGACTTTTTGAGAGAAGATTCATTTCTTCATTGTACACTCGGATTCTACTAAACGAACTATGTGTCGTACCTACGAGCTTTTAACATTTCTCTATTATAAGGTCTTAGATATAGGAATACTCTTAAAAGCTTTCTGCCCGAGGGTACGCCATTTTCCGGACATATATAACAGACTGTGTTTACATTGATGAATTTGATAGGATATTGGGGCAGTATTAATTACAGTATTAAATTAATAAGGCACTTTAATGTTATCTTGACTAATATTTCTAGCCCAATGCCGCTTTATTATCTGTTTACTTGCTGGACTCTGTCCTTTAAGCTCATACGAGTTTAATATATATTATTAGCCGGGTGAGCGAGTAAACAGAAATGCTCACTCTTCATTGGGGTGAATCACTATTGTAATTGTAATGATCTCACGAAATATCGATGCCTCTCTTCAGTATTTTGAAGGGAGTATCGATATTTTGCAACTCGTCGTGGCCTCGAAACGGTTGTTTAAATATAGTTATAAATCTAATACATGTGTACATTCCGCATACTGAGCATATAAATAACTTTGATTAGGATTAAGAATTGAAGCAGGTGAGGCCACTTCGCGTGTGAATATTCATGAAACTGACAATATTTTCGTATTTAGTACTCAAAGTGCACCGCGTCATGTTGTCAAGGGCATGAACATCACTTCTTTTTCCACGCTATTCCCAGCGCCCTTTGCCTAGCGCTCCCTCGATCTTCCAATACCACCGCCTCTACGGCAACCCTTTCACTAGGAACACTACTGTAATGCACGATAAAATGTCTCCTGTCACCAGAGTGGCTAGCTTTACCGTACATTTCATTAGTGTGCAACCTAGTATGTATGTTGGCTGTGTACTGAATTTATATTATTGTACAAGTTGTATCTAATGTGCGATCATCACAGCTCTCAGTCTCACATAGAAGTATCTCCAAACATGCTTCCCACATTAATTGGATAGTATAAATCTAATACACAATCCACATATTGTACCTAACTCTAAATAGTATCTATATCCAAATCTAACTCCTATTTTTTTAACCTGTTTTAAATGTTAAGATTTGTATACTTCGTGAGGTTCGAGCCTCTAGGGCGATATGTGCCCCCTGTGCTTCTTGTTTTCTTAAATAAAACGATCACCCAAGAACCAAATGCCAATTAAATTAAATAATAACTAATGTAAGTACTTTAAAAATAGTATATTTCGGATCTGATCTCTGGAGTGATCCAAGAGATTTATGGGAACCGAATTTATATTATTGGATTTATAAATGTTAGGATACGTTTACTATATATTCAATCAATGGATAAATGTTGCATTATTACTCAAAGTAGCCCTGATTCATCGAGACATCTTTATTCCACAATTTACTACACCAACTGTAATAAAATTTGAAGTAAAATAAAAAAATAGAAGTATTGTCTGTCAGTATTGCAGAAAATTCCTTGATTATTAATATACCGATGAAACAGGGTGATGACTGTAGTTTACCAATGTTTGATATTTCCCGAGCAAGCGGTATAACTGTAGAAGGTGCGTACAAGTTTTTACCATCTGAAGGGATCTGTATTCTACTTATATAATCGTGACGGTCAATTACTTAGTAATATCATCGTCATTAATAAAAGGCTAAGAGAACTAAATATTGGATCCTGTCACTCAGGATATACATTTTGAATGCTTTATATGTGCACTAGTTCATAGTATTCAGTTGATTAAATTATATTTTTCACTTATTAATTATTAAGTTACGGTGCATTCCATGAAGCAATATTTATTTCACTAAGCCTAGTAGATACAGATTTGAAACGTAATAATTAATGCGGTAATACGACCCTTACTATATTGCAGTCTTGCACTTCAATTAGGTCCGGTGCCAATTCGTTTGTAGAAAAAGCTGACACCGAGCGGGATAATCCTGATACTAATAATAATCTGTACGCGTAAATGACTTTCGTTATGATATATATGGTCATGGATACATAACTTATGGATCTCAGATTATAAACCCAAACAGTTGCTCTCCTAACTTTCACGACATCTAGGTGCATCGCACGCGAATAACACAAAACACAACTTTTTTCATAACTAATAAATAAATAACAAAGCTAGTTTTAAAAACTTTATTACAAGCATATCTGGAAATTATTTATTAGCGACATCCATACTTAAAAAAAATTACGTACCTAAATGTTCACCGGTTGATAGATTTGATACCACCTTTGATCCTTTAGGATCAAAGGTGGTATCAAATTTTATCATGAACCAACCAAAAATAAACCAAAACCAAAATAGTCTAGGAAAATAAAACATTGTTTTTTAAGAGCCATAGGCACAAGGAATTTCTGTTTCATATCCGGAATTTAATTTTGCATACAAAACGTTACATTCTTTCCAACGCACATTTTGTGACATACTGATTTTACTAAGAAATACAATTTGTTTGTTGGCACATAACTTTAGAATCCGGATTTTAATTAAAAAAATAATAATTGTGGAGACTTATTGTAGTCTAGAACAAAAAAATAAAGTTTTGATTTGATTCACCTTGATACGGGATAATACACATCCATAATCATTGTCCTTTATTAGAAACAACGTGTAGTCTAATAAAATACCATAATATATCCCTTTCTTGTTGTATCCACAAAGGAATTGGCACCATGTTCTTTGTTTATTTCTCATCAGTATACAGTATTGTTTAATTTTTATGTTTATAATATAAAATTTTAGTTAGATTCAAAGTTTAGTTTGGAATTATTATTTTGAAAAGTATAATAAAAAATACTTATTTTGAACAAAACGGTATGATATTTTAACTTTGTAGTTATTTATTTATTATATATTTTTTTTAATTATGATAGGCATTTAGGTATATCTTCAAAGAAATACGATAGGAATAAGAGATAAATATAAGATAGATATAAGAAATATGATTTTGATTATTAAAATATTTCGTGGAGACTGCATAATAGTAAGTTGCCCCTTTTGAAATTTGTAAATAAGGTTGCAGTCGAGAAAAGCTCCTGCTTCTCAAAAATTGTATTACTGCATTCTTTATTGTTTCGCTTAGATACATAAGGCTTGGGTATTGGTAACGTAACGAGTACTATGAACTTTAGACCAACTGACTGGACCTCAGTTGACATTCGTCCCCATCTCTCCCACTTCCCAGTGTAAATAAGTATAGAACTTTATTTCAAAAATTAATTAATTTCAGTATTTTGTCTCATAAACTATACTTACTTACCTTTTTCTATTAGGTTTTTTTTTATTGTAGAAGGCTATTTGAAGTCTCGCGCTTGACGACAATCATTCCTGATGGAAAGCAATGATGAGGTCTAGGTTGGAGCGCGCTTGCCTAGAAAATGCCTATTCACTCTTCTCTTGAAGGCACCCAGATTGTACTTGGCTGGAAACACGGAGGCTGGAAGGGCGTTCCACACCTTAACGGTTTGTATCAGAAACATGGAAAAAAAAACGTTTCGTGCCAGTTTGTTGGACGTCAACCACAATTTAATCTCAATCGTGATGTCCAGTTAATGAAGGAAATACGTAGTTACTTAGTACGTTGATACTGTCTGTTTATGTAGATTATTTAATCCATTCATGTAATACTAAACCATGATTAATTTTCAACCATTGACCCCTATTGAAATATCACGGATCCTCAATTCTTCTTTTGTACATGGAGTCCTCGCAGGTGATCGTTGACCCCCGGGGTCGATATATATACCACTTTGATTATCGTCTTAATATAAGAATACATAAATCAGTACTCGTTGGGTCACCAGTACGGTCACGGAATGAAAAGGTTCGTCAATATAAAAAATATAAAAAAAAAGTTTAGGTATTTGCCTAATTTTTTCAATATAATAACAGAATCAATCATAATATTGGTACGTTAATGTTTGAACTATGTTGCAGTCATTTACGTCCGCCTCCGAGATACAGGTTATAATAAATCTTTAAAGAACAATCATTGAAAATAACTACTTTAACAATTTGAGTAACATAAGATAAGAAAAGAATCATCAATTAATCAAAGACAAAATTAAATTAATGAGTCTGCATTAATTTACTGTATACATATATTTTTATTTAAAACTAACAGAAACCAACATTGTGTGTGTGTGTGTGTTTGTGTGTGTGTGTGTGTGTGTGTGTGTGTGTGTGTGTGTGTGTGTGTGTGTGTGTGTGTGTGTGTGTATGTGTTTGTATGTGTGTGTGAGTGCGTGCGTGCGTGTGTGTTTGTGAATCGTAAGTTCTAGGCAATAAGGTGACGCACCTTTTCATTCCGTGACGCGATAAGTATAGTTGGTTCCAAAAACTAATGAGTATTCCTCTTACCACGCAAATGTTTTCCAATAGATCTCACCTGCCACTTTGCTAGTAATTATGTGCACATATTCCATGAACTTCTCTTGTGTCTATGTTCGCAAACACAATTGGCCAATCGGTAGGTCTTTAGTATATTATATTTTTACGCAACATTACATAATTTTTTACTATAATACTTATTTTATTCTTATTTGTTTAAGATTTGACTTTCTTGGTTTACTTGTACAGTTATATTCTTATAAGAACACGATTTTACAAAAAAAAGCATATTTGGGAGAATACTCATTTTTTGGTAGAACGTACTTTATCATCAGTAGTGATCATCATTAGTTGAATCATATTATCATAATTGCATTATAATAATAACACATTGAATATTCAGCCAACAAGAGTCAAAAGAAATATCTATCCATCTGCTAATATAACTGGCACGAAATAGTCGCAGTTACCGCTCCGGTGGCAAAGGACTTGGTAGACTTTTTGCTAAGAAATGAACTCACAACTGCACTCTAGGTGGCTGAATACTTAATGTTTACATTTTTCTAATGATTAAAGTACCATCGTAGCTAAAACACGAAAGGAATATAATCTCTTACATCACCAATTTGATTAGAAAATGAAGATTGATCAAGGACGCCTAAAATCTATCATTAGCTCACCATACCAGCCAAGTTAAAATTGAAACAACTTTCAGAACATAATGTAAACCCCTCAGGTATTCAAGTTTACTTACGATGTTTTCCTTCAACGCTACACAAGTAGGTATTTATTCTTACAAACGCACTTAATTCCTAAGGAGTTCGAATCCCAGACCTCGTTTTATCAAGTTTTCTCATGAACTAAAACTAAAATATTCTAGCAAAATAAAATAGTGTTTTTTTTAAAAACCATTGGCAGATTTAATTTTTCATACAAAAAGTTACTTTCTTTTAACATACATTTCTCTACATATCATGTCATACATATATTATACTGAGAAGTACAACGTGTTTATTTGCCTATAACTTTGGAATTCGGATGTTAATTAAAGAAATAATAATCCGTAGTCTATAAAAAAAAGTTCGATTTGAATCAGCTTTGTACGGGATTCCATACATAGATGGTCATTATCCTTAAATTTTTTTCTCAAACTACGAGAGCAATTCACAGTCTAAAACATTACCTTACTAGGAAATAGTAAAATGTCATCGTTGTGTATTATTAAATTTGTGACGTCAGCTGCGATGGTGCTACTTTTAGGCATTATTAACTTAGGTTATTAATTAACTACTTTATTAACGATAGGTAAACTCATTAGATAGTAATCATTGCTTGCATTAACAATTTGATTATTCGATAGCTTAATGCTTTGATTAGAAATACGAACATTAGATAAACGTCATTCATTAACAATATCATTTATAAGTGTAACTAAATATATAGTGTAGGTAGATCACCATGTATATATAGATATACTTCAATTTTTTATAAAAAGAAAAATGCTAAATATCCTAAAGGCAACATCTGAGACATTTGCATTTAAAACATCTCGTATGAAACCCTTTGGATATCAAGACATTCGCTTTTATCAACTGTCGTCAAAGTTGAACGATCTTAAGAAAAACAACCTTCTTACCATGAACTACAATACTAACGACAGATGAAAAGGATGAATTACGCTTATAGGCAAAAAAAAAACATTAGTATAGAGATAGACCTAGATTTAAAGATACGATGTAAGACATCGTATGTTTAAATCTAGTTAACGAATAAACAATCTGTGTCTAAATGAGCATTTACCTAGAAATAATGCTTAATAAAAGCATTAGGTAAAATTATATATAATTGGTAGTATAATACTTATATACAAATAAAAAACCATGCTTGTATCAATTAATTTAGTAATTTATCATAAAGATCTACATATTTATAATGTCCATTGTATAGGACTACATATTTATAAAATTACTATAAATAGTAATTATTATGGAAGTATGACTTAACAATATAAATTTTCCTGCTCCGGAAATTGGAAATTTAATGTGTAATTTTAAGACGATAGCTTATGTATATTATCGCATGCGTTGTATATCCTGCTAGGACGAAAGTACGCACCCACTCGTTTGCCGCTGCTCTCTCCAATATTCACGTTTAATCCATGTACCCACCTTAAAAGAAAACAGGTAAGCTAAGGAATTTTAGATTAAGTACGTCCTACAAAATGTATTTCATTTGATAGAGTTATAATTATAATTAATTAAATTGTATGTATTTAACGTACCTAAAAGCCAGTTACGTGGGTTGTATACAACGAATGTTAATGAAGTGTCATATACCATATTCATTCATTCTCGCCAGTCATTTGTATTTGCGATCAGGGGTCTGATCGCGTAAGAAAAACGTATTCATCGTTGTCGTAATCGTTAGCGAATTCTGAAATCTGGTAACAAATCAGCGCGCAGAACTTGTAAACGATTACGATCACGATGAATACGTTTTCCTTACACTGGTTAAGAATGTGGCGATCGCCACTCGCTCTCTTTTATCCATTCGTTGTTGGCAACGTGTGTAATATTACCTATTGCGCATGCTTACTTGATATCTCTTTTTCATAAATAAACTGGGGCCTAATTGTTCATGACATTTAAATTGTAACTATAATGAAGAATCATCATCAATTGTGATAGAAGTAATATCTGCATTCTGCAATCTGCCTGTAAGAACTTAGACGTTATAGATTGCAGTTGTGGTAAGCAGATGTACTAAAAAATCGCTAAAAAATTCAATGAAGGAATATCATGATAGCTGATAATTAGGCGCAGCTTATCGATGCTGGAATCATGAATTTTACTGCATAATAATATTGAATAACTTTCGACTTAATTTAAGATTTAAGTCAAATTTTAAAACTATTTATTTACCTATTAAAAAAAATTGGTTGTCAGTAAAGTCGTTTACTGACGATAGTTGAACGTGACAACTCTCGCTTGCACTTCAAGCCTTACATGGAACGCCTCAGAGCGAGGTACTTAACGCAATCGAGGTAACGCCGCATGAGCGAGGTAACGCCTAAAAGATACCTATGTGAAACTCTAGTCTTGTGTTACACCTAAAACGGGTTTGGCAATTCGCCCTTATACTAGTATTTCATAAATTGTAGGTATAAATAATTTCATAATTAGTAAAACAGAACATAACATCGCCTATAATATCATATCATATTAAAGTATTTTTTTAATTAGGTACCATTCTTCTATCATAAATTATTGTAAGTAACACCTACATCTACAATTACTTAATAACAATTTGGCGTGTAGATGTGGAGGAGTCCTAAGGAGGCGAACTGGTTCATGATGAATAGTGCCAATTAACATTGTCTCATTAAGGTGCCGGGGCATATATTCCTTATGACATCGTAGGTAGCACACAAAATGCAGTGTGTGACGTAAGGTACCTTAGTTAGATACTTAATTCATGCTTTACACTAATTAAAGCCGAGCTTACGAGTATTTCACGATTTTATTATCATAGCGAACACGGACTTAAAAGCTTATATTGACTCCTTTACAGTGTTGGGACCAATTCGCACAAATGGATGATTTGAATAGAACTTAAATCGGCATACATCCACTGTGTGCAACGATTGGTATTACTAATATTGGACATATCCAACTGAAAAAATACAAACATAATATAATTCGAAAATTGGTTTTTCTGTATAGGTACATTGGGCAGTAAATTAGTGGTTTGTGTTAATAATTATTCTAGTATTCTCCCCACGATTATCATTTTTTGATGCATACTATTGGGAGCTATTGTAGGTGTTTAACCCATGGTTCAACATAATATCTTCAATTGACAACATTAATGTTTGTCATAATTCACTTTAGAATACTTAGATCCACTTTTATCAGCTTTATTTTTAAAATTTGAGAAAGCTAAAATAAATAAAATTAAATCCTCATATCGGTCGAGGCTCTTTCAACAGTACTGTGATTTCCTTATTTTCTGACGCTTTAACAATTTAACTTACAGATTATTATTTTAAATAAAACGATAGTTTTGGAAACAAGAACAAAAAGTATTCATCCACATAAAATTATTCTAACTCGAGGTTAAAATTTTTGAAGTGTTGTGAGTTTTGGGAAACACATTATATAAATTTATATACCTACTTATTTAATATTGCACTCAGAAGCTTACCTATCATGCGTAATAATTACCAATAAAGCATTTTTAACAGCACTCCTGAGGAGCCCCTAAAATAAGCACTAGGTTCTTAGTACTTATACGGCCGTTAAAATAAACTGATTTCTACAGGCATTTGTTTCTGATATTCTTGTGTCTCAATATGTATTTTTAATATTATGAATATAATCACATTTGATGTGATATTTTGATATCTGATAGTGTATAATAATGTTCAAGTTAATGACGCTCATAATACTTTTTCTTAATAAAATGATTTCATTTCTCCGTAGTGTTAAGTATCATGCAGCGTAATAATTAAGGTCGTACCTATTTAAACATTCGAATGATTATAATTATTATTTTTAAATCAAGGCTGATTTCTCAGTTAAAAATGGAATAATTTACATATCGATTCCATATGGTTTTAGACAGTAATTGAGAAATCAGCCTGAATAAATCCCCACACACCTTTTATAATATAAAATGAACTTAATTATTGTCTACCCTTATCAATGATGAAGTAACACATATCTATATCCCTAACACAATAAGAAATATTTAATTTATTATAAAAATTAATTGACTTAACTTTTTACTATAAGATAAAAATTATATTAAGTATTTAAATTATTTATATTTTAAGTAGAAGGACGCTTTTATTTGTTAATTTGTAAATAGTTTAAATAGTTCGCCTTGATTTTAAATGATGTAATCAGTTCAATTGAAATTCCCCGAGTTGCACGAAATAAATTTAAAAATTTAAGTAATTTAATAAGCTAGTGATAAGTTTTATTGTAACATTCATATATTTTTTTATTCCGCATGCTGAAATCCTTATTGAAACAATATGAATTCAGAAGAGTCTTAAACTTCGGTATCAAAATTTCATACATTTTTGAAATTGATTGCGTTTAAATTAGTTTAAATACCAGTTAAATTTTTGAATTTGTTTCGTGCAACTCGGTATAATGTAATAATTTTTAGTTTTAATTTTTCAATTAATAAACTTAAAATGTAACACTAGTAAAATAAAAGTACACAAAATTATTGAGAAAAATAAAAAAATAAAACAATTTTGATCACTAAAACATGTACTAATGACATTGCAAAAATGTCACCATTTCTTTTTATGTTTCGCTCTATAAATGAAATCAATTCTGTAGGTACCTACGTATAAATTAATCAAAGATTTTTAGGCAGATGCCTCCTTTTTATGTAATTTTAAATGTTAAAATAAATGTTGAGTAACACATCAAACAGTTATTTTATTCCACAACCATGGTAATAAGTATTATCTACAAAAGACTTGTGTGTGATGGACAGACCGATAGGAGAGAACTTTAGCGGTTTTCTTTTTTCGTTTTAAAGTGAGGAACACTGGCAATGAAACGGTTAACTTTCGTTACTGTGCAAGTTTTTATTATTTTTATCATATTTAGAAGGTTCGGACAGTTCGGAAGGACATCTTAATTCCTCAGTATCAGATTGCAATAAACACCTTGTAAAAATTTAATACATAATACTTATTAGGTCCATTTTGGCGTTTGAGACAGACCACAGAATGTCACTTGGAATGAAACTGAAAGAAACAATAACATACTAATTTATGACATAACGTGTTTTTAAAACCAGTTAAGTTGTTAGTCTTTTTTTGTTAATTTTAATATTGTAAGTAACCATTTCAGTAATAAGTAAAGTACTGAAATGTACCTACAAAATTTCACCAGCTTCATTAGATTTTTATAGCGATCTTTACTGAAAAGAATGAGCTTGGCGGCACTGATTTCTAGGATGGGCTGCTATTGACCAAGGACACGTGCCTGAGTGAATGATTGATTGAGTGATGAGTAAAAATATTATATTAAAGATAAATCGATTTTTCTTATCGTTTTCTTATTTTAAAATACCTACAATATTAAGTTTAAGTTACATTTTCTAAAAAGTATTTAATTAAATGCACTTTACAACACATTATAAAATCGATCAAATACTGTTACAATTTTGAATCGATTCATCGTGAGTATCGAGTAGCGAGTCGTATGGTTCATTATTAGTCTCGTCGCGATGACATATGCCAAAATGGTCCTATTATATTTTTACAACTATAAATACTTCTTAAATAACAATAAAATAATTCTTCCAATGTACAGTCGCGGAACGAAAAGGTTCGTCGATTTTCAAATTGATTCGTTCAACGTATCACGAGCACATATTACGTTTTGAAACTATGTTACAGAATAGAATCGAGTTAGAGAAAATAAAGTTTAACTGTTCGTTAGTAAAGTTCAAAATTGTTCAGATCAAGTTAGTTTGACTTTTTATCTTGTCAACAAGATTATTATGGATAAACTGCAACCTTCTTGTTAATTCAACCTGACATTATTATTTCTGTTAAAACCTCAGGTTAAAACTATTGTCAATCGGTCAATGTCATAATTTCATCATAATTTATCTTAAATAACTAAGGTTTTAATGAGGTTTTATGTGGTTTTAATACATTTTGGTAACACATTGACGGGATAGAAAAACAAGCAAAACTTTATTCGATAGCAAACGTCATATTTATTCAAATGTTAGCAGCGCTGTTTCTTGCACTGGAATGTTGGCATAATGGACTCTTGCAGTACTAGTGCAAACGAATATCGACACTAAGGTGACGAACCTTTTCATTCCGCGACTGTACTTGATAAACAGGACCTTTGGTACATGGTAGGGTGCCTTTGTACATGCCAAGCTAGTGTTGTACCTAAGGTTAATGCGTTATGTCCTCCGATCTCCAACGTTCTTCAACTTCGTCTAAATGGACCAGGAACTCTTGAAAACACGCCGTTCATCTTCTTGTAAATGCATCACCATCTAACCATAATTAGCCGTAGTTGGCAACAAAGTTAATAACGGCAATAACCAGTGTTTAATAATAATAATGATGATATTATTTATTTTTAACATGTTTTAATTTTAATGCAAGAAAAATAATATAGAATCCTATTTAAGGTTTTTACAAGAATGGTGAAAACGGAGTTTGAAAAGAGAGAGAGGGAGAGTTAAGTTTCGCGTCGTGAGCTCTATTCCCACTGCTGGAAAATCTTTGCGTGTTGAGCATGAATGGTTTCCACTGTCTGGGTGTTTCTCTATCTCTATACTTAATACATTATAATAAGTAAGTGACACTAAGTGTTTATGTTTATCAGTTCTCTAGAACCGATGACACAAGTAATCGCTTACTTTGGGGCTAGATTACGATGTATCCTGTCATATATTTATTTATTATTTAGTTGATTTGCATTTGTGGACGATTGAAAATCAAAAAGGATAGCCACTGACCAAACACTCGATTAGCTGACCTCAGAATGTAGCTGTACCGTACATTATCAAGATGATAATGTAGGCAATTGCTAAGCGTTTAATTAGCCTCCCTTAAAGTTCACTGATAGTTTATAGTTCGATCTACATCATTAACTATACTCGACGCAGCGAACCGTGATCCCTATGACACTGACAGCTAATGTCACCATATAACATTGTAGTGGCGTCACCATTAAATCGGGATCATATTGGGGGCGTCTAAAAATGCCATTTATAAATTTTACGTAGCTTTATACCATTAGTAATGATATTCCGTTGATATTTTTAACAATTCTTAACATTTACAAGAAGTTATGTCAATCTGAATTTATGTTTACGTCCTGCAAAACTTAAGTCGTGTGACGTTTATCGACTAGGGCGGCAAGTATCGATAAAAAAAATGTCGGTAATGGAAACGAGTGCAAAATTTTTCAGACAAAATAAATAAATGGGGAGCATTCATTTTCATGATAAAATATATACATACTTATATAGCAAAAACGTGTTTATCGGGTTAAGCATTATTGGAAAATAACAAGGTTGGAAACTTTCGTTTTACTTACCTACTTAATCTATGCCGAAAATCTTAAATTAATACAACAACAACAAAATGGACATTAAAAATGCACATTGTAATATTTTTTAAAACATGTTTACCAACGTGGCTTAAGTCCACGCCTTTGTCTAAAAAAAAATTATCGACACGACCAAAGACACGACCCATCACTAAACGAACTGTCATAAGGATCATGGTTCGCCGCGTGGAGAATAGTAGGGCGCGTGGATGCGCGGGCCACATGTGGCCCGCGTGCAGTCTTCCCGCCCATAAAACTATCGCCGTCATCTCCATCGCCAATTGAAATCCGATTGGCAGTGGGCTGAAAAAATTACCTAGGAGCACGGTCATGGTTTTAAAGATAGTTAAGGGCTGTTCCAAAAAAAAATACCGCTGAACCTCATCGGATGATGTTCAGCGGTATTATTTATTTATTTATTTATTTATTTATTTATTTTTCTCTGGCGGTTCTCCGTAGAACTGCGTCAATGACTTGCATAGTTCCCTACTTATTCTGGCATGTACATTTTCCATCGAAAAATAAATTTCGCCACATTGAATTTTTTTCCATTCATCCCGTAAACCTTGAGATCCTGATCACCGCTTGCTAAGAAACCACTCTCTTATATTTTATACTTTCCGAGATAGAACAACACGAAAAATGTATGGCGGAAATCTTAAATCCGCCATTTTGGATTTTTTTTTCAGCTCACTGCCAATTGCATGAGGTTTCGAGTGACATTTGGTCGAGCACCCCCCACCTATCTTCGATACCCTAGCTGTGCTCTTCGACCGTCTCCGAAATCCTCAATCATCATCTCATTCCATATTTTTTTCTGGTAGTCCTCCGAAAACCCTCATGAAAATACTGCATGTTTCACAACTTTTAGTCTCTTCAACATTCGCCATACATTTTACTATGAAAAAATAAATTCCGCCATTTTGAATTTTTTTTCTATCCAGCAAATAGACCTTCGGATCCTGATCAACTCTTGTCAAGAAACCGTTCTTCCATCTTTTATACTTTCCGAGATATCGACGAAATTCGAATGGCGGCCATTTTGAATCCGCCATTTTGATTTTATTTTCAACTCACTGGCAATTGGATGACATTTCGAATGACATTTGGTCGAGCACCCCCCACCTATCTGCAATACCCTGGCTGTGCTCTTCACTTGTCTCCGAAATCCTCACTCATCAGCTCTCTCCGTATTTTTCCTCCGAATGAATTTTTCCATCATATACGAAATATTCTCATTGACTGTCAAAATTGTATTATAAAATAAAAGTCAATTTTTTAAAATATCATTTATTGTACTTATAAAGAGTAACATCATTGTATAGTTAATTAGGCTCTATTTTAAGTATCTAGATAAATTATATCTTAAGTACCTACTAAGTATATTATATTATGCTTAACTGAGATTTGTCGCTTAAAATTTAAAATGAGTTAATTAGGCATAATATCAATATGTACATATATTAAAAGCTGCCAATTTACAACTGTAAACTTAAGTCTATCGGGCTCCCGGCACTTATGAATCAACACCATCGAAATCTCATATGCTGAGAAAAGATTTTACAAACAGGAATATATAATTTTAGAAAATTCTTCATCGAATAAAATACTTATTAAAGAAATCTATGCACATCAAAATATTTTGTATAATAATACCATACAATATAATATTATTAATTATTACTCAATATCCATATGATATTACTACTTATTCTTGATTTTATTGAAACTATCATATCCGACACATGCATGCATACATATATGAAAGATACAGAAACCGATATGACTCAGCTCCGGAGAGGGTCTTGATGCTCACCGTGTTTTGTACTTATAGTACAGGTTTTTGTACGAATTTCGAGCCGCATGTCCATAGATGGCGCTAACTGTAAATGTATGGAGCAATTCAAGTCGTTTGTGCGATGCGAGTCGACTCGAAATTCGTATAAAAACTTGTACTAACTACTAACCTCTCTGATCTCGTCCGAGCGAGCGACCTTGCCCTTTCCACATGGAGGACCGCACACTTGTTCACCCAGTTCCATTCTGATGAAATAGCTGAACTTAGCGGTGATTTTCAAAAATGTCTGCAGGTGATAAGCGCGACGACGTCACACATGCGAAGTCAGAGAGGTCGAAATGACGAGATCTGCTTGGTTACTCAAACACAGACCCGCTACGCTCCGCTTTGGTGAAATTGGGCCTTAGGCCCGGGTCCCTTTATGCAGCTGGCAGCTATTTGTTGTTTCAGGAAGCTTAGTTAGGCCCGGTTTCCACCAAAGCGGAGCGGAGCTGTTACATTGAAAATGTGCATTTCAACATTCATTTTTTTATTGCAGCAGATTTCGTCATTTCGACATCTCCTCTCCCTTTAGTTTCAGAGATCCATTTCGGGGCCTGACTTATACATCAGCTACATCCTCCGCGGCGATGCCGACCGGGTTCATCGGCTCTATAGAGGCCCATATTATGCTTGCTCTACCGCCGCAATCAAAGGGCTCTCTTCATTCTCCACCTTTGTCGACCAGACACTGCGACTGAAACCGATTAGGTCAGCCGTGTTTAGTTGCTGCGAGGTGGAACAGAGCGCTGGACATCCCTTTGTAAATCCTTTTGTCAAGCCATTTGTAAATCCTTTACTCTCCAATCGTTCTTACATTTGTTTTTCGTTCCTTTATAAAGTGCTATTTGCTGTTTGAGGGAGTCAATGCGCTTCATTAGTTAGGCCCGGTTCCCACCAAAGCTGAGCAGAGCGGAGCTGTGTTTTAAAAAGATACATTTAAAATGTGCAATTCGACATTCATTTTTTATTGCAGCAGATTTCGTAAGTTCGACATCTCCTCTCCCCTCAGTTTCGGAGATCCATTTCGAGGCCCGACTTATACATTAGCTACATCCTCCGCAGAGATGACGACCGGGTTCATCGGCACTATTCGAAATCGGTTCGGCATCGGTTTCTGTCGACCAGACACTGCCACAGAAATCGATTAGGTCGGCCGTGTTTGGTCGCTGCGAGGTGGAACAGAGCGCTGGACATCCCTTTGTAAATCCTTTACTCTCCAATCATTCTTCCATTTGTTTTTCGTTCCTTTATGCAGCTATTTGCTGTTTGAGGGAGTCAATGCGCTTCGTTAGTAAGGCCCGGTTCCCACGAAAGCGGAGCAGAGCGGAGCGGAGCGGAGCTATGTTTCAGTAATCAGTTAGATTTCGTCACTTTGACATCTCAGAAACTGGGGGGGAGAGGAGATGTCGAAATGATGACATCTGGTTGGATACTCAAACACAGCTCCGCTCCGCTCCGCTTTAGTGGAAACCGGGCCTTATTGGGTCATGCCCACACCTTTGTATTCCTATTCCTAGCCATTTGTAAATCCTTTTCATTCAATCGTTCTTTCATTTTTTCTTCGTTCCCTCATGCATTTATTTCCTCCTTCAAGGCGTCAATGCGCTCCGTTGGTTTTGGCTGGTCTAGGCGATCCCTATGCCCGTTAAAAGCTTTCCTAACTCATGAAATTAAACTGCTTAATTTACTGGAACTTTGGTTTATTTAAAGAAAAACTTATTTTACAACGAGGAATACATTTCGAACTAACAAAAGCGCGGTAAAAAGAGAATTGACACTTGTTTTGACATTTGACAGATTCCATTGATTAGGTATAACATCGACAATTTTATCCACAGACAATAATTTCTATTTCAATACCCCCACTAAATTATTGCCTCTACTATGCGAATAAGCTTATACAAACAAAAGTTAAAAAATTATTTTACAAATGCCAATCCTATCTCTTAAGTATTTAAACCTATCCCTTGACAATCCTTTTGTAAACAAATCAGCAAGTTGTTCCTTTGTACATACATAATTTAAATCTATTTCCTGTTCCTGAAACTTCTCTTTCACAAATTTATACTTAATATCTATATGTTTACAGCGTTTATGGAAATCTACAATTTTAATAACAGAAATTGCACTTTGATTATCAATATTTAAACAGACAGATTCCTGATTAAATATATCTAAATCTAATAACAGTCTTTTTATCCACAACGCTTCTTTTGTAGCAGCACATGCAGCCATAAATTCAGCCTCTGTGGTAGATAGGGCAATACTTTGCTGTCGCTGACTCGCCCAGGTGATTGCTGCACCATTTTTAATGAAGACATACCCAGTCGTGGATTTCCTGGTTTCAGTGTCTTTTGCATAATCAGCATCACTGTAGCCCTCAACAATGTTTTGAGTTGCTGCTGAATAACGGAGACCATAGTCTTGAGTTTCCTTTAGATATTTAAGTATCTTCTTGACAGCATTCCAGTGAGTATTGTCAAAGCTATCCAAGTACCGACTCACTAAGCTGACAGCATACATAATATCAGGTCTACTCACTATAGCCAAATGCATGAGAGACCCTACTGCTTCTCTGTATGGTATTCTGCGGTCAGGTTCTGACTTGCTCTTCTCCAGCGTAGTATGAGGATCGACGGGAATGCTGCTGCTATTTGCGTTGCTCATGTTGAATTTAAATAGCAGCTTTTCAATATACTTTTGTTGATGAATAAATATATGATCATCATACCTTTCTATTTGTAAACCTACAAAATTCACTGGTTTGCAGGTTTTTATTTGAAAATTTTGTTTAAGATCCTGTATTATCTTTTCTAAAATAGATTCATCCTTTGAAATAACTAATCCATCATCAACATACAGTAATAAGTACACTTTAGTGTTATTAAATTGACCTGTATAAACACATTTATCAGAGTGACTATTTTCTAAGCCAAATTTCTTTAATACAGAGTCAAATTTCTGGTTCCAACATCGTGGCGCCTGTTTCAAACCATATAGGGATCTATTTAATTTACAAACAAAGTTTTCTGGTGCTTCTAGTCCTTCTGGAGGTGTCATATAAATATTCTCTGATATATCTCCATAGAGAAATGCAGTTTTCACATCAAATTGTACCATCTTTAGATTTTGTTGACATACTTCAGAAAGTAATATTCTAACTGAATCATATCTCACAGTTGGTGAAAATGTCTCATTGTAATCAATTTGATAACTTTGTGAACAGCCCTTAGCACATAGCCTAGACTTAAAAAGAGGACCCGATGGCTCGTCTTTAATACGGAAGACCCACTTACAGCCAATTATCTTCTTTCCTGGTGGTTTCTCCACTAACTGCCAAGTCTGGTTTTGTTCATGTGCTTTCAATTCTTCTCGAATCGACTGTTTCCATTTCTCTTTATCTGCCGAGGAGATTGCTTCATGATAGGTTTGCGGCAGGGCCAGATGTTCCAGATCTCCACCTTGACAAAGGTATGTATTAGTATTTTGTTTTATATTATTTTTATTTCTAGGTCTTAAGGTAATATTTTTATAACTTAATGATGAATCAACTTCTTTTTCAGGAATATACACAGACCCTTCATCGTCGGAATAAAAGGATTCATCAGTTGAGGTAGCCGTAGCATCTAACTCTTTAGGAGTTTGGTGACTCTCTGTCTGTGAGCTGGTAGTTACTGCCTGCTCATTGCTACTTTCCGTCAAGGGTACCATCACATAACTTCTTTTTATCGAATTTTCAAGAAAAACAACATCTCTACTGATTACTATTTTCTTAGTTTTAGGATCAATCAGTCTATATCCTTTTGTAGTATCACAGTATCCAATAAAAATCATTTTACTTGCCTTAGGATCCAGTTTCTGATGTTTCTGCTTGGGTGTGTGAACCATAGCTTCACAACCAAAAATTTTGATATGACTTAAATTAGGCTTCTTCCCGGACCATAGCTCCTCAGGCGTTGCATACGACAGTGCACGTGTGGGACATCTATTTGTTATGTAGGCTGCTGTAGCTACTGCCTCAGCCCAATACTGCTTCTGTAAGTTAGAATTGATTAGCATACAGCGAGCTCTCTCCATTAATGTGCGATTCATACGCTCAGCCAACCCGTTCTGTTGTGGAGTATATGGATTAGAAGTTTGATGAATAATTCCTGCATTTTTCAAATAAACTGAGAACTCATTGCTCAAATATTCTTTTGCATTATCTGTGCGGATGCATTTTATTTTTAAATTAAGTTGATTCTCTACCAATGCTTTAAATTCTTTAAATTTAATAAATACATCTGACTTATTAGTTAAAAAATAAACAAATACTTTCCTGGTATAATCATCCGTGAAAGTGAGAAAATAGCGAGCTCCGCCTAGTGATTTCATCTCCAGCGGCCCACAGACGTCAGAATGTATTAATTCCAGGGGTTGTTTTGCTCTGGAACCCTCAGTGGGAAACGGCAGCCGAGACTGTTTTCCCTTCTGGCAGCATTCACAGATAATACTGTCTTTATTTTTAAAAGCCTTCACACCTTCAGCGCAGTCTGTTAGTTTATTTAAATCTCCAAAATTTAAATGTGCCATTCTTTGATGCCATAGGTAACGATCAGACTCACTAGGCTTACAGATGTATGCTGGAACACTGTGTGTATTCAGCCGGTACATGTTCTGAATGAGTTTAGCTGCTGCAACTTCAGTATTCTTCTTGTTGAATATTGTACAGCCGCCTTCGTTAAATTGAATAGAGCATCCATTACTAATCATCTGACTAACAGAAAGCAGGTTTGTTGCTAACTCGGGGACAAATAAGACGTTTTTAACCTGTATTGTTTGTACATTTCCCATTTTGTCGACAACATTCAAGTTAACTTTTCCAGAACTTTTCACTTCAAGCATTTTATCATTAGCAATTCTGATACTTGAGATCGGAGGTGCTGTTATGTCATAGAGCCAGTCATCTCTCATAGTTAAATGTGATGATGCTCCAGAATCGATATACCACCCACCATCGTTGCTTGTGCTTGCAGAAAATACAGCTACATAGCCAGACTCTTTATTCTGACTGTGTTCCTTCTTCTTTGAATTGCAAAATTTACTTATGTGCCCATAGCGATTACAGGAGAAGCAACGCGGACCTCTTTGGCTTTTATTATTCTTCTGAGGCTGTTTAGACTTCAAGTTTCTGTTCACATACAAAGCTGTAGACTCGGAGCTCTTAACTTCTTGTAATAGCTTAGTCTTTACTGAGTCAGCTGTTACAGGCACACCGGAACTTTCCATAGCCATAATCATCGGCTTGTACATTTCAGGTAAACCTGCCAAGAGTAAAGTACCTAGCCATTCATCGTTTACTTCAAATGAAATATTTCTCAGTTTGTGTGCAGCTGACATAACTTTATTCACGTATTCCTCGATATTTTGACAACCCTCTAACGTCGTAGTGATCAGCTCTTTCAATAACCCAACTCGGCGTGATAATCCCTTGTCGTCAAAGGCCTTAGCGAGATTCAACCATACTTCTTTAGCAGTTTTGGCTTCTTGTATGTGCACATAGTTAATGGGATCTACTAATAATATAATTTTCGACTTAGCTTTGATGTCAAGTTTCGGGTTCACGGGGTCATCGTCCTCACGCTCAATGCAACTCCACAAGTCTTCATGTTGAAGATATGTTTGTACTGCAAATCTCCAAGTGCTGTAGTTGTCACGTCCACTGAGTTTTTCTATAAGCGTCATTGCGTTATTTGAAGACATTTTTCGTAACTTTTAATGTTCAAACCGGAGCAGAGTCCAAAGTTCACCGACACGATCTCGCGTTTGTTATAGCAGTTTTCTTCAGATATCTTTACTTATTTCAATCAGATTTGTGGTCTGGGCCATAACCTCATGAAATTAAACTGCTTAATTTACTGGAACTTTGGTTTATTTAAAGAAAAACTTATTTTACAACGAGGAATACATTTCGAACTAACAAAAGCGCGGTAAAAAGAGAATTGACACTTGTTTTGACATTTGACAGATTCCATTGATTAGGTATAACATCGACAATTTTATCCACAGACAATAATTTCTATTTCAATACTAACGGAGCGCACAATTCTTGGCCTCGTGTTGCCCGACTGCAATCTGCCAATGAGGCCTCTGACAAGGGTGATGCGTCGTTCTATTTTCTTCTTTCAGGCAGGTTCTGCACTGTTCTGCACTGGATCTAGTGTCTTATTTTTAAAACGCAATTTGTAACATATAGCAGTTTATATGGCCCTGTTTTTTACCCTTTTGGTACGGAACTCCAAAAAAACGAATCTATATATTCCAGTTTAATAAATACAGACTCAGAAAAGGGTGATAGGTATGTCTAACCTTATATTACAGATAATATGAGTGAATATAAGTTGACACTCTGGAACATTAAAGTCATGTCCTCGAGGAGACTGATTTCTTACAACAATTTCTAATCCTTATGTCTACCGTAATGTTAAAGCATAATTATTATCTTAGTTATTTTAATCAAAACTAAAGTCCATAACAATTTGCGATTAAATTAATCTAAGGGCTGATTTAACCACCAATGACTGACTATGTGAGTATGGATAAAATCTACATGACTGTAGATAAAAAAGACAAATCTCAATATCGCTTAGGACTCATAAATATACTGAATGGGTGCGTGCCGGCTCATGCTAGTAGATTGCAATAAGGTTAGTTCAGATCCCTCTATACATATACAGCCAGCGCCCCAAGCAGACATATTGTGAACTAAACTTTAAATTGTAGCGTTGTAAATGTTTGAAGGAATCCGAACCGCTTTTTCGGATCGACTCAAAATGTATGCAAATACCTGAACTAACCCAATAGCACTCATTTAAAAATTATTTGGTCCATTTTCTTTTTTACGTTTATGATACAAATAATAAAAACGTTTAAATAAAGGACAATGACCATGAATGTATAATCCCGTATCAAGCTGAATCAAATCCAGACTTTATTTTTTATAGACTACGGTTTCCACATTAACTTCTAAAATCTTTTTTTTTATTAAAATCCGGATTTTAAAGTTACACGCAAATAAACAAGTTGTACTCCTTAATAAAATCGGTATGACACGAAATGTGCATGGAAAAGAAAGTAACTTTTTGTATGCAAAATTAAATTCCGGATATGAAAAACAAATTCCTGAATCCAATGGTTCTTAAAAACACTATTTTATTTGGTCTTGGTTCATGAGAAAACTTGATACTACCTTTGGGATTCTCCTTAACATTTTACCTTTGTATATTAAATTATGAATGACGGTTATTATTAAATCAGCCATTAGTTATAATAACATTGTTAAAATAAAGCTTTTATATTGAGAACATCTTCACAATCATTTAGGCATAATCTTACAACCTTAATTTTTACGAGTCTCTATATAAAAAATAAAGCACTTTATTTGTTAAAAAAATATCTTAAAAGTGTTCATTGTATTATAATAAAAAAAAAATATAGCAAAATAGTCTATGTTTTTATCAGGTGTCATATAATATCATTTGCTAATTTTTACTGTTACGCACCATTATTTATATTTAAAAACATACAAAAAGCCTACGAGTAAGTAAAATCACCTTACCTTAAGTATTTCACCTTAGCTGGCAGATAAATAAATAATCAGGTACATTGTAAATGTATTTCATTTTTATTTTCATATATAAAAACGTAAACTTAATTAACTTCATTAAAGTATATGTAAATAATTTCATGGTGATTGAGTTTTACGTTGTTACGATCTATGTCATGATCTATCCATGGCCTACAACTAAAGTATGAAAAATATAATATGAAGGACAAACAAATTATAATACAAATATTCAAAAAATCAGTTTTGTAAAAACTGTGCATAATATTTCAAAATATTTTTTTTTAATTAATTTTATAAACACTCATAGCTTGAAATTCTAATTATAAAATTAAACTTTTGCGAAACACTTTGGACTCTGGGTCCTTTTTGTGCGAGTGTCTTTTTATTGGGGTCATAGCCGAAAGTAGTGTATACCCCCCCTTAATAATCCTGTATTTTTGAGTCCACAGAACACATATAGCTGGAGTCATGGCTCAGTTTGGTCTATTATTATTGACCATAGACAATAGACATCACCTGACTCTGCATGTACCTGCGCAGTTCACAACTAAATTTTGGCGCCATGCTTAATTTAACTTTTTAATTTATTATTTTTGTTACTTAATCAAAACTCTGCGCGAATAAATGTCTGGCTGGTACTGAAGATAATTAACTCCACTTGACATATTAGAATTTGCTAGTACATACCTTTTTAGTAACTGTAAAAATTGAAGAGTTTTTGTGAGTATATTCTCTTTACTACTACTGGTATAATTTGGATTTGGAAGACTGATTTACAGGGAAACATTTTCTGCCATGTTGCATTCAATAAAACTGAAGCATTATAAACAACAAAACAACAGTTCTGTAAAAATCAAGTACTAATAAGTTACATAAAATTTTTTACAGGAACAAATTTCAATGTTGTGGTGCCAACAATTGGCACCGTCTTAAGCCTTTAGACTTACCTCGACCTGGACAATTTCCTTTTAACGGTTATTGAAGATAATATATCGAGATGCTCTGTTATAGACAAAAATGTTCACAGTTTCCGATTCTAGCCTCTAATGCTCATTTTAATTTGTTAATTGGTAGTAACAAAAAAATGTATCCGGCTCAGTTTGTTGGAACTGTGCTGCTGTGCTGCAGTGTGTGTTTACTGAAGTCGAAATAGTTATCAGCATTATTGAAAGACTAGCTGTTGGCTCCGCCCGCGTGAATTTCGGGTTTTCGCTAATCCCGCGGGAACGATGGATTTTTCCGGGATAAAATGTTTTAATCCGGGTTATAAGCTATCTGGTTTCCAAATTTCAGTCAAATCGGTTCAGTAGTTGCGGCGTGAAAGGTTAACTTCATCCATACTCCCAAACTTTCGCGTTTATAATATTAGTAGGATTAAATGATTTATAAGTAACTGTAAGTTAGGTATATTAATATGAAATCAAGTATTAGAATCTTTGATCGCTCGCATCATGCAGATGCATTTGATTATGATTATATAGAGGCGACGGACGTTGGGGAGCCAAGGTGCTGGAATGGCGGCCACGCACCGGGAAGCGCAGTGTCGGTCGACCCCCCACCAGGTGGACGGACGACATAAAGAGGGTCGCGGGTAGTCGCTGGCTGTAAGCGGCGCAAGGTCGTGGTGTTTGGCGGTCATTTCAGCAGGCCTATGTCCAGCAGTGGACGTCCATCGGCTGAAACGACGACGACATAGAGGTTTCATTGTAATTTTCTACTCGAGCTTAACACGAGTAAAAAACACAATCGTCACTCGGGAATCGTGAGAAGAAAGCAAACCGTCTCGACGAGTAAAGAATACGAGTATAAAGTAGGCACGTAAAAAGAGCGCTCGTTATCTTGAGTGACGACGACTGAGTCGCTTGCGGGCTTCAGTCGTTGCAACACTAAAGGCACTCGAGCCGGAGCTTTTGGATGAGACGGCGTAATGAGACAAAACCCACATGCGGTAAAACATGGAATGAATGAAAAATTCATAGCTGTTTAGCGTAATGATACTAATACATAGCGTAATGATACTAATGCAATAAATAAAGAAAATAAAAAAAAATACTGTGAAAGCGAAAGTTTGTATATAAACTTGCATGTTTCTTACTCCTCCACGCCGCAAATACTAAACCGATTTTGGCTGAAATTGCGAATCAAGACAGATTATACCTAGAATTAACACGTAGGCTACTTTAAATTCCGGAAAAATCGGCGATTCCTCACAGGATTAATTAAACCTGAAATTCATGAGGGTGAAACCGCGGGCAACAGTTAGTAAGGAATAAAATAATTTTGTGACTCTAAAGCATGTTTCTCAGGCCAAGGTAAAATGTATGTAAATATTTATATAATAAAGAAGAAGAAGATATTTAGGCAGATATTTTTAAAAATAAAGTTATGTAGGCGGTTCCGTGTTATTCGACAGCAATGACAGAAAGTAAATTAAAATAGATATTATATTAAACAAACGTATAATGTTTGTTTCAATTTGACCCAACTTGAGCGGTATAAAATTCTATAAAATAATTTATAAAACTTTAATTCTACAAACTCTATAAGGAAACTTTATCGTATGTATATTGTTAATTGAATTATATCATTACTTACGATGTAATAGTTCAGAAGACTTAAGAACAATTTAGTGGTTAAAATACTTTGCAAAACCTAAAGAATAATATGTACGAGTATGTGCAGTCAATCTATTACTGATACTGAAAACATGAAAATGATTACTCATGATTAGTCAGAAATAAAAGTGGGACGGATTATGAAGCACATTATTTACATAGAGTTCGATAAGATATGGCAGTTTCATATAACTCTTTGTAAATAGCAAAATCAATATTAGACCTTACACTATACATATAATGGGTACTATACTACCAATATAAGATCTACCAGCATAATCTTATAAGAGTTGTCAAATTATAACATAAAATAATAGAGACAATTTGACTGTACACCGCTAAAATTGCCCGTAATTGGGTATTTGACTCGAATTTTTTTATTAGTTTATTATAAACTAGCATAAAAATAATGATGTAACCTGAAATACTAATTAAATCGATAAAATAACAAAAAAGTTATAAGTATTTAAATGGTTCTGATTAGACAGAGATAGCGACAATGAATTGTGATGTCACACTTTACTGATGCCATAGTAGCTTCGTGCGACTTCATACAAATTTTCGTTTTGCGTGAAGGATGAAAGACCCTCCCACTCCAAAATTAAAACGCTGTAAATCTTTATTGGATTTTAATATTTCTTTCAGTGCACGTCATTATTTTTATCCTAGTTTATAAATTAATAATTTTTATAAAATTCAAAAGTAGTGTTATACCCAATTACAACGGTTACGAAGTTTTAAAGTTACCTCTTAGGTCAGTTGTTTACTAGCTGCCGCAGTTACTACATAATTAAGCACTTGTGATAGTGTGTAAAATTATACTAAATTATTAATCAATCCCTACCCATGAGGCAATAAAATTTTGCGATCTCAGGACACTTACGGGCTTTACGGCAGGACTGTCGGGCACCATCACCGTTGTTTTTTCCTGTTTTATTGTCCTACAGTCAGCGACTGTTTTCTACAGTTATGGAAGTGAATCAGACGTTTCGATTGAACCCTATTAACCTAACATTAACCTTCAGTCACCGCGTTGCTATTTACAAGGTGTAAATTTCTGCACATCACTAAGACCTGATGAAGTCCCACTGGTTTGTCGGTTCATTGTCACATATGACTAGAAGAAGCGGCTCGTTCCGGTACGCTCGTTCGACTCCCAAACACATTCCCGCCGCTGTGTTGTAAATGGGACTGCCAGCCTACAAACAAAACATTTTTATAAATCTCTAATAAGCATTTTTATATTCTCTTGTCTGTCAGTGTTTGTAACCAAACTTCTCCGAAACGGCTCTACCGATTCATATGAAACTTTCTGCATATGTTCGATAGGTCTGAGAGTAGGTCGTAATCAATTTTTTTTGACATCTCTAATGGCAAATCAACGTTTACCGGCTCGACTAATCTAATCTAATCTAAGCATACATCATAAGGTTCTAAAATGTTAACTTCGTAATTCGTATTTATTAACAACATATTACTGCTTTACAATGATCTAAATCTAAACATTAATACAGGAAGAGAGAAATTTGTAGGTATACCTTGGAATAAGCATCTTAAAACTGACCTAATTATTAAATTTTCTGACAAAGGTTTTCTCGTATACATTTTGTATATCAGCCCAATAAAATTGTTGTATCTTTTCTCAGTATTGCACCATCTCTTACTTTGAACTTGTAATTATTATTTCCACGATGAATTGTCCAAAATTACTTAAAGTCCAATCGAATTCGTATAAACAGAGGCACCTCCATTTTTAAGAAACTATATCTATTTCTGAATATTGATTATACGATGACTACTACAATGTGGAAGTGTGATATTTGGCTTATTTAAATTTTGTGTCAAGGATGTCAAAAAGCTAAAATTGTAATGATTTTAGAGCTGATCAAATTTGAGTCTTGTTTTCGGTGTCAGATTGCTTATGACCTTATGTATACTCTTTTCATTCGTTTATTTTCTCTTGGGCACATGAAACAGACATAGCAATATCGAGGGACTAGAGAGAGATAAATGTAAAGTGGTCTCTTTCTGGTCCCTCGCTATTGCTATATCTGTTTCATGTGTCAAATAGAAAATAAACGAATGGAAAGAGTATAGTAGCGTCAGTCTTGCCTAAAACTCGAAAATGGCTCAAATAATTTCGATTCTTTTGTATATTTTAGTGACTCCCGTGATGGTTTAGATTTTACAATATAGATTTTTCTTCTTCTTTACTTCGGTTAATAACGTGGACCTAATTTGATAACGCCAATCTTCTTCGTTCATAGTTTGTATAGAATTTACTGAGAGATAGAGAGAGAGAGAGAGAACTTACTGATCCTTTGTGTTTCCACTCTTGTGTTCCGCCAAGTTCGTGACACTTGCCGATCACAGGAGAAACGTTGTTAGTTGCATCCAAACATAATATTTTACCGAGTACCAACTCGTGACGATCTGTTTGGAACCACATCTAAAAAAAAGAAAAGCGAACCGCTGTTTTCATAAAATATTTTTAACCATTTTGCTACTTGGAAGATTCCGCGCAAATATAAATATTAAAAGCCTGTTTCACAACCGCCAGATAAACTTTATCTAATGAATAAACTTGACATTTTGACAGATTCCCAGACAAAAATTGTCACAGCATCAAATATGCTCGCTAAATAAAGTTTATCTGGTGATTGTGAAACTGGCCATTAGAATGATTGGCATAAGTGATTTCATTCATTAACTTATTGACCGACCCTTGAAGAGAAAGACTGAAGGTTGTAAGAGTCTCAACCTCAAGATTTTAAAGCTCTTTCGGCTGAACCTTAGAGGAGTAGAGGGGGATGGTTGAGGGGTTTTCCTAGCTCCTTTACTTCTTCTTGAGGCTACAAGAACCCACCAACGATCACATTCGTTTATTGGGTTCCGTACCCAAACGTAAAACGGGACCCTAACACTAAGACTCCTCTATCCCTGTCTGTTACATGACATGACATGTCATGACATCCTGTCTGTCTGTTACCAGGCTGAATCTCATGAGCCTCGATAGTTATACAGTTAAAATTCTCACAGATGATGTATTTCTGTTGCCGCTTGACAACAAATGCAAAACCTCAGAATAAAAAAAATAATGTGATTTTACTCTGAAAAATGAAAAATAAGTACCTGATTTAGAGTTCTCATGCAACTTGAAAGCACCAACCCAGAATTTTTAGTTTTTATGTTCTTAGCACTTTGTATACACAGCGATGTATTCTTCAAGCGGATTTGGAACGAATCAGTATAATTACGTTTCCTGTTGGAACAAAAAAACAAGGTTTAGAACAATTCTAACAATAAAAAATATTAAATCGTAATAAAAATACATGAGAGAAAAAATTACACTATAAATATAATTACTTTTGTCCTTGACACTATTGCGAAAAATTAAAGAAACACAACGTCTCCTTCCTCTCCCCCCCAAACCTAACGCTGTCAGAAGTGTAACTTTTTACAAAACAATATGTGGACTGCATAGAACAATCTGGCATTGCAATAATACTTTCACTTTGGAGGTTAGGTTTAGGTCGTTTTCGAGCTAATTGCACCCTACTCTTTCCATTGGTTTATTTTCTATTTGACACATGAAACCACATGGAACAGTTATAGCAATAGCGAGGGACCAGAGAGAAGAAGAAGAAGAAGAAACACTTTATTGCACAAAAAATAAGAGATAAAAATGTGGTCCCTTTCTGGTCCCTCGCTTTTGTTATATCTGTTTCATGTGTGAAATAGAAAATAAACGAATGGAAAAGAATAAAATGAATATGTCTATTATTATCAAGTGTCATTTATTTACATTACCTAGAGTGCCATGGTTGCAGTTTGTTCTTCTCGGGATCGTTAAGGGCGGCAATTCTTTTCTTAGCAACACTGTCTTCTCCTGGCTCAAGCTCGGGGTACACGTTATCGAGATACCATTTGAAAGACTTGCAATTGAGCTTCTTGCGTAGCGCTTGCCGCTCGGTTATGTCGCCTATGGAAACGTGGGCCGCCGAAGGGTTCTGTTCTATCACTTTATTCTAAAAAGAGTTGAGAAATAACAATTATATATGGATTTGAACATAGCATAATTCACCAGCCAAAGCGAGATTTCTAAGATAATTTCGGTGGATTTGCTCTTCATCAGAGCCTTATAATTTTTGACGTGAATGAACGATATCACCTCAATCACATAACAAATTTTCGTCACCTAACACATCACCTAAGGCTAAGTCCGCACAGAAATATTTTACCGCGAGGTTTTTTTCGCAATTCTGTAACACATTGAATCATATGGACGTAGCCGCACTGGCGGTAAAAAATATCTATGATTTGATGCAAATTGAACGCGAAGGTGTATTTCCAATCGCTGAATTTAATACAACCGGCCTTGACAATGTGTACATGCCGGAGAACGGAACGGTCCGACTTTTTGCAACCACATTTAGTACTGCATCCCTTTTTGCGGTTGCAAAACCTCGCTGTAAAATATCTCTGTGCGGACTTAGCCTAAGAGGTGCGCAAATGGGGCGAAAATATTTAGAGCCTGTTTCACAACCGCCAGACAAACTTTATCTAAGGAATAAACCTGAGATTATGACAGATTCCTAATAAAAAAATTGTCACAAAATCAAATGTAATTGCTAGATACAGTTTATCTGGTGATTGTGAAACTGGCCTTTCAATACGATGAGCTTAACTTAAATAGTAGAAAGAAGTAACTTAGGGCCGATTTTTTAACCGCCAGATAGACTACCTGAGGAATAAATTTGAAACATAATATGTCATACAAAATGTGTCAAAACGTCATATTTATTACCTAGTGATTATCTGGCGATTGAAAAATCAACCTTTAGTCGTTGAAAAAAAGTTTTTAAGCAGTGTACTGCACAAGAATATAAGAATATTTTACTTATAACTTGACGTTTAGGTGGGGCTTCTTCAGAGGTCTAGTTCAGCGCAAACTAGTAATTTCTATATCGAGTGCGCCAAGTGATTTTTTCAGCTACTAAGGTATTAAATTATATATCTTATTACCACATATTCATCCATCCATACACGAGCCATTCGCATAGAGTTATGGAGCATGGAATCCTCTTTCTCGCCATAACCATACGGTCGACGTTTACGGAAGACATGACCCACACGGCTGCACGGAATAAGCTCTAGTACACCACCGCACATCCAGATCTGAAATAATAATAAGAATTCAGGTAAGGCTACTTGATCTCGCGATCATAACGCATAACACTGCGGTACGCGGTATGCAGCATCAGCCACATAATCGTAGCAAAGGCGTCGGACACATAATCTTAGCAAAGGCGTCGGACACATAATCGTAGCAAAGGCGTCGGACACATAATCTTAGCAAAGGCGTCGGACACATAATCTTAGCAAAGGCGTCGGACACATAATCTTAGCAAAGGCGTCGGACACATAATCTTAGGAATGACGACGGACACATATAATCGTAGGAAAGACGCTTATGTGACCTCGACGTTGTTTCTTACGATTATGTGGCCGACGTTTATGTGTACAACAAAACAACATATATTTCACCCATGGGCCTAAAATCTTAAGTTTGAAATCTTAAGGTAATAAATGTAAGGATATTATTGTTAGACGTCATTAAAATTCCGCTCGAAGTTGGAACTCAATACTCATTTCGCAGTATTGTCGCTAGTGCGCTAATGCACAAAACATTTCCTGTATAATTCATAAACAATTCCATTTCTAAGGCAGTAGCACTTTGCAGAATGAGTTTCTGTCAGAAGTACAATATGTTATATAGACAGTTACAATAAGTGGTCCTAACAATTGCAAAGTAAGAGTTACAATACAGATGAACACATCTATATTGTAACTCTTACTTTGTAATATTGTACTATTGTATTATTATATAACCTATTCGCAGAAGCTTTGCCGGTGACATCCCCTCCCACTTCATACAACCGCAACTCGCGATAACAGGTCCGCGCGGGTGGCGGTTGTATGAAATGGAAAGGGAAGTCACCGGCAAAGCTTCTGTGAACGGGTTGCATGGGTAACAAGTTGTTACCCATGACCAACAGAATAACAAAGTTGCAATTAACAACGTAATACATACGCGAAATGAGATCTCCAAATTTTCTCCACCCCACAAGTTCATGCCAGAGTCGTATTGACCGATGTTATTAAAGTACTCGCGATAGATCGCAAACAATCCTCCCGCCATGGTCGGAGATTTTATTGGCTTCACAAAGTCTTCATCGGCTAGGGAAAGAAGCAGAAAATTTTGTTCACCAAACAATGCGATTTGAGTACTACCATAGAATACCATAATAGTGCCTAACAGTACAGAAGATTCACTCCGCAAAATGATTTAAATATACATCGACTCTAGAGCTAACGCAATAAAGTGCAATTCAGGTCGCAACAGCGCCATATACGGTACTAGCAAACGCCCGCGGCTTCGCTCACGTTAACTTCTGAGTTATGCTTTACTATGGTGGTTTAATTTCCAAAATTCCTGCATTACACACCATTTTGCCCACAAAATTTTCTCTTGCTTCCTGGTAATAGTCACATATTGATTTTGAAAAATTCGATCGTCACAAAAAAGTTAAATATGGTGGCCATTTTTAGGGTTCTGTACCCAAAGGGTAAAAGCTCTTACTAAGACTCCACCGTCCGTTCGTCCATCCGGCCGTGGTTGCTTGCTACCATGGTAAGACATATAAGTACAAAATTGTGGCCAATTCTTTTAAATTTTTACCAAAAATTCCTTTTCTATGCTCGCTGCGATAATCAGATATCAATTTTGAAAACAATCGGCCCAGTAACAAAAAGTTCAAAATGGCGGCCACTTTTTAAAATGTTGACTACAAATTCTTTCTCTATGCTTGCTGCCATTGTCAAATATCGATTTTCAAAGCAATCGGCCCAGTAACAAAAAAGTTCAATATGGTGGCCAAAAAGTTCATCATTTTTTAATTTTGACTACAAATTCCTTCTCTATGCTTGCTGCCATAGTCAGACGTCGATTTTCAAAGCAATCGGCCCAGTAACAAAAAAGTTCAAAATGGCGGCCACCTTTTTTAAATTTTGACCACAAATTCCTTCTCTATGCTTGCTGCCATAGTCAAATATCGATTTTCAAAGCAATCGGCCCAGTAACAAAAAAGTTCAAAATGGCGGCCACCTTTTTTAAATTTTGACCACAAATTCCTTCTCTATGCTTGCTGCCATAGTCAAATATCGATTTTCAAAGCAATCGGCCCAGTAACAAAAAAGTTCAAAATGGCGGCCACTTTTTTAAATTTTGACCACAAATTCCTTCTCTATGCTTGCTGCCAAAGTCAAATATCGATTTTCAAAGCAATCGGCCCAGTAACAAAAAATTTCAAAATGGCGGCCACCTTTTTTAAATTTTGACCACAAATTCCTTCTCTATGCTTGCTGCCATAGTCAAATATCGATTTTCAAAGCAATCGGCCCAGTAACAAAAAAGTTCAAAATGGCGGCCACTTTTTTAAATTTTGACCACAAATTCCTTCTCTATGCTTGCTGCCAAAGTCAAATATCGATTTTCAAAGCAATCGGCCCAGTAACAAAAAATTTCAAAATGGCGGCCACTTTTTTAAATTTTGACCACAAATTCCTTCTCTATGCTTGCTGCCATAGTCAAATATCGATTTTAAAAGCAATCTGCCCAGTAACAAAAAAGTTCAAAATGGCGGCCACTTTTTTAAATTTTGACCACAAATTCCTTCTCTATGCTTGCTGCCATAGTCAAATATCGATTTTCAAAGCAATCGGCCCAGTAACAAAAAAGTTCAAAATGGCGGCCACCTTTTTTAAATTTTGACCACAAATTCCTTCTCTATGCTTGCTGCCATAGTCAAATATCGATTTTCAAAGCAATCGGCCCAGTAACAAAAAAGTTCAAAATGGCGGCCACTTTTTTAAATTTTGACCACAAATTCCTTCTCTATGCTTGCTGCCAAAGTCAAATATCGATTTTCAAAGCAATCGGCCCAGTAACAAAAAATTTCAAAATGGCGGCCACCTTTTTTAAATTTTGACCACAAATTCCTTCTCTATGCTTGCTGCCATAGTCAAATATCGATTTTCAAAGCAATCTGCCCAGTAACAAAAAAGTTCAAAATGGCGGCCACTTTTTTAAATTTTGACCACAAATTCCTTCTCTATGCTTGCTGCCATAGTCAAATATCCATTTTCAAAGCAATCGGCCCAGTAACAAAAAAGTTCAAAATGGCGGCCACTTTTTTAAATTTTGACCACAAATTCCTTCTCTATGCTTGCTGCCATAGTCAAATATCGATTTTCAAAGCAATCGGCCCAGTAACAAAAAAGTTCAAAATGGCGGCCACTTTTTTAAATTTTGACCACAAATTCCTTCTCTATGCTTGCTGCCACAGTCAAATATCGATTTTCAAAGCAATCGGCCCAGTAACAAAAAAGTTCAAAATGGCGGCCACTTTTTTAAATTTTGACCACAAATTCCTTCTCTATGCTTGCTGCCACAGTCAAATATCGATTTTCAAAGCAATCGGCCCAGTAACAAAAAAGTTCAAAATGGCGGCCACTTTTTTAAATTTTGACCACAAATTCCTTCTCTATGCTTGCTGCCATAGTCAAATATCGATTTTCAAAGCAATCGGCTCAGTAACAAAAAAGTTCAAAATGGCGGCCTATTTTTTTAAATTTTGACCACAAATTCCTTCTCTATGCTTGCTGCCACTGTAAAATATCGATTTTCAAAGCAATCGGCCCAGTAACAAAAAAGTTCAAAATGGCGGCCACTTTTTTAAATTTTGACCACAAATTCCTTCTCTATGCTTGCTGCCATAGTCAAATATCGATTTTCAAAGCAATCAGCCCAGTAACTAAAAAGTTCAAAATGGCGGCCACTTTTTTAAATATTGACCACAAATTCCTTCTCCATGCTTGCTGCCATAGTTAAATATCGATTTTCAAAGCAATCGGCCTAGTAACAATAAAGTTCAAAATGGCGGCCTATTTTTTAAATTTTGACCACAAATTCCGTCTCTATGCTTTCTGCCATAGTCAAATATCGATATTCAAAGCAATCGGCCCAGTAACAAAAAAGTTCAAAATGGCGGCCAAAAAATTCAAAATTTTTCCTCCTCAAAATTTGAATCTCGAAAATCCCTTTCTGAATACGAATTCATGATATACCTAATACCAACCTAGGTACCAAATTTCAGATCTCTACGACTTTTAATTTCGCTGGAATCCCTGGAACAACGCAAAAATTACACTTTTGTATGGGAAAATCCCTTAAAAGTAGGATTTTTATCCCTTCCAATTTGAATTTCTGGAATCCCCGTCTTAGTACGAATTCATGACCTAATATCAACCTAGGTACCAAATTTCAGATCTCTACGATTTGTAGTTTTCCGGGAATCCCTGGAACAACGAAATAAATTTCACTTTTGTATGGAGAAATCCCTAAAACCAACGGTTTTTACCCCTTAAAATTTGAATTTCTGGAATCCCCGTCTTAGTACGAATTCTTGACCTAATATCAACCTAGGTACCAAATTTTAGATCTCTACGACTTTTAGTTTTTCGGGAATCCCTGGAACAACGAAAAAAATTACACTTTTGTATGGAGAAATCCCTAAAACCAACGGTTTTTTTCCCTTAAAATTTGAATTTCTGGAATCCCCGTCTTAGTACGAATTCATGACCTAATATCTACTTAGTTACCAATTTTCAGATCCCTACGACTTGTAGCTTTTCGGGAATTCCTGGAACAACGAAAAATATTTCACTTTTGTATGGGGAAATCCAAAAAACCAACGGTTTTTACCCCTTACAATTTGAATTTCTGAAATCCCCGTCTTAGTACGAATTCATGACCTAATATCAACCTAGGTACCAAATTTCAGATCTCTACGACTTGTAGCTTTTCGGGAATTCCTGGAACAACGAAAAAAATTTTACTTTTGTATGGGGAAATCCAAAAAACCAACGGTTTTTACCCCTTATAATTTGAATTTCTGGAATCCCCGTCTTAGTACGAATTCATGACCTAATATCTACCTAGGTACCAAATTTCAGATCCCTACGACTTGTAGCTTTTCGGGAATTCCTGGAACAACGAAAAAAATTTCACTTTTGTATGGGGAAATCCAAAAAACCAACGGGTTTTACCCCTTACAATTTGAATTTCTGGAATCCCCGTCTTAGTACGAATTCATGACCTAATATCTACCTAGGTACCAAATTTCAGATCTCTACGACCTATAGTTTTGGCGGAATCCTTGGAACAACCAAAATCACCAAAATGCCTCATTCTTTTATATATATAGATACCTACGCTATTAAGCTAACGTTCGTTCTCTCTTTCTGTCACGTTACTTTATCTCCCCTCTATCTCTATCCGGCTCGCTACAAGGATGATCGTCGATTTTCAAATTGATTCGTTTGCACTGGTCGATTGCACTGCTATGTTGACATAGTTCTTGGAGTACTAGTGCAAGCGAAAACCGACACTAAGGTGACGAACCTTTTCATTCCGTGACTGTACGCACAATGCGAGTGAACCCCCCCCCCCCCCCCCCCCCTACCTACACTATATTGTTAAAGCTTCCGTTCCAATAGGTATCATACTTTACTTTGACGTTTTACCTGAATTATGATTTACTTATGGACAAAATAGAAGCATTTACCTAAACATTAAAAATAAACTAAGTTCAAGAACACCATTTCCTATTTGAATGATATTTTATTTATATAACACAATTATTGTTCAATAAATATATTTTGTACCTATCATAATGTTTATAATAACATATATTCATAAAGCAATTATAAGTCCTGACATCTTCTGATAACCCCGCCCTACTGGCATCAATCATGATTTTTTATGTTGATGATTAATTAGCCTTTCAGATCTACCGACATGCAATTACAAGAAAACAATAATATTGTTTTTAAAACACTGACAATAATTAATTATTATCTCAATGATTAGGAAATGCGCACAACTTCCAATTGTAAGTGCAACATGTAAGCAATTGACAACAAATTATGTTTACATAAGATGATATCTTTTAACTTTTTCATGAAATACTTTTTGATAATTTGATAATTCCTTCTAAGACTTCTTAATGCACTCCTATAATAATTCTTCTCTAAAATATAAAATTCTCGTGCCAATTTTTGTTACCAAACTCCTCCGAAACGGTTCAATCGATTGTTATGAAATTTTCTGTGTATGTTCAGTAGGTCGTAAAGTATCTGTAAATATTATACCCCTAATGGCAAAACAACGTTTGCCGGGACAGCTAGTACAATTATAAAATGACAGGGTTTGCTGCAAAGAATACGGATGAACTGACTTTTAATTCAGTTCCCCTGTCATCTTTTTACCTTAGAACTTGCAAGGGTGTAAAGGCTGCATAGTTGACGTACCAAAAACACGTACGAATTTGTCGTTCCTGATACACACTGCAAAGGTCTGGGATACCCAACCACGCACTGTCTTTCCCACCACCTACAACTTGGGCGCCTTCAAATTATGAATCCTTAAAATAAAGTGTGATTTCCTAAGCCTTTTTCATTAGACTGTATTAACGCTTTCCATCGGGTGTAATCACAGTCAAACCAATAATTAAAAAAATATATTATATACACTATAGAAATACATACTGATAAAAAATAATTATATTTTATATTTTATAGACATACAGATAAACAGCTTACAAGTAAGTTCCTTATTTTTCCCTATGTCAGCAATTTCCTATGAACCCTGCAAGATACTTGCATATTATAAGATGTTAAACTTACTTGTTAAGGTTCCCTTCGGTAAATTATCCCATTTAAAGTGCAAGCCCCAGTTGAATCCACCTCTCACTAAAGGACTAGCGGTGTACTCAAAAGTATCAGCATTTATAACATCAATGACTGGAGTGACAGCGCGAGATGAATATTTCACCTTCTCGCTGTCCACACCCTCGGATAACCTTGTCAACAAGGGTGGCAGCCAATCTACGTTTACTTCTATATGAGAGTCTAAGAACACAAGTACCTGGAAAAATAGAAATAATTAATTAATAATTAGGTTTGACGTGGTTCATTTTAAATTTATTTTTAACATTGATATAGTAAAAATGACAATTCCGCACGTGCATTGAACGACGTTTTTTAATACATTTGCGAAAAAAAAAATTGTTTTTACGTGTTTGCCTGCTCCGTGTTTGCATGCCGTGTTCGTGTTCATGCGCTCCTGGTACTCCCGCTCCGGTGCCGCGTAGGAGGAAAACACAAAAGCACTAGTGCGGAAAAGAATAACTTTGCGCACGCTAAACACACATGGAAATGTCAACTTTTTGAGCAAATGTATTAAAAAAGACATTAACAATATAATAGCTCAATGGAAATCAAATTATTTGTATAATTTTGTAAGAAATACATGTCAATTTGAAGTAATTTACATATTTTTCTTCATTTAGAAACAATTTAAAATCTCAAAATTCCACTCATACATATTTAAATAAAACCTGCCTTATGCTATAAAAGTGTAAAACTATCATTCATTCCATAGTAAAAAACATTTGGTATGAAAATCGCATTCAACTGTTGCATTAACAAACAAAATACATATTTAATCATTTTTTAATTCCTTCTGGTATATATTTAGTTTTAATGTATAACATGTAATGCATATGCAAGCCCGCAAGGCCATGCATACAACAGTAAAACTGTATAAGTACACCTTATGAGAATCCATTGCACATAAAAAAAGAAATAATTGATAATGCAATCAATAATTTACTCACTTCGCCAACACTATTTTGAGCTCCATATAATCTTGCACGAATTAAACCTTCCCTCTTTTTAGTTTTCAATAATCTTATATTAAAACTAGATGTGGAAAAATCTGCAGTTTTCTTTAGAGTATCTAAGTTATCATTAGTGTCATCATTAATATAATCAGGTATCATATTTTCACCATCAATATTATTTGTTTCGAGCATCTCTTCTTGTTTCTTCACAGAGTTGTTCAGTTCGCTTATAGCTTTTTGTACTTGCTCATGCAAATCATCTATGTCGCTGTAATCATCAACAAGTATAATCTCCTTCATATGCTGTTGATCAGTACGATCTATTATTGAATGTATTGAACGCATCAGCGTTTCAAAATGTTCATTGTAAAAACAAATAATGATTGATGCTCTTGGCAGTTTTGGAGGAAATTTCTGTGCATGGCACCTGCAAAATTAAAAAGATCATTAAATTACATTCATTGGTTAAATTTCTACAAATGATCACTCTGTATCAATCATACTGCAATCAATGTAAACTAACTTCCTTTTATACTTGTAAGAAATATAGGATTAGAAGTTTAGAAAAAATTAAAAATGTTAATAACTCATTCAAATAAGTGGTTTCTTACAATTTATTTCTAGTGTCAGGCAATTCTCTAGCATTTCCAATTCTCTGGGAAATGAGCGTGTTGAATGCATGCATGGTATAGCCCTTTTCACGGATTCTGACATCTTCTGAATTGTGAATCAAACCAAATTGATTTTCTGTAACAAATGTGGCAGTAATTAATTTTCCAATTAATCCATGATATTTTTGACAAAATTTATGGCTTTATGGCTTCAAAGCCAAAAAAATTAAGTACAGCACTGATGACAGGCTGCATATTATGAGTATTCTATACAAAAATTTGACAAGTCTATTTAAGATCCTGTTTACACTTGTTAAGAACAGTGCCATTAGACTTAAACCCGGACAGCCAAAGTGAAAGTATTATTGCAATGCCATATTGTTAGTCCACATATTTGTTAGTAAAAAGTTACACCCCTGACAGCGTTGGTTTTGTGGGGGAGGGGGAGGAGAAGTTCTGTTCTTTCAGTTTTTCTTAAATCTATCAAAAACTATGCAGCTTTGCGCAGAAGTGTGAGGCACAAAAGTAATCTACGTTTAAGTCTTTAAGAGCTGGCAAACTGGCTCTTTTTTACGATGTTTAAGGCATTTTGCTTAAAGTACTGATCATCGAATTGTTACAGAAAAAATATGTAACGGAAAATTAGGGTTTTATGAACAATCGGTATTGACAAGAAAATGAATTTTCTTAAACCCTGTTTCAGAAAAAAATCTCAAAAAGCATCTAATGTTGCCATACTTTGAAAATTGTTTGTAAAACGGCACAAGCTATTTAATTAATCCTTGCACACAAAAAAAGTACATAAAAATTACAACAACTTTGATTGACAGTTTTATTTTTAGACCTTCTAATAATTAAAGTAATAATTTCCCCGAAATTTAAGTAAATCAGTGTGAACGCGGCTGCTCCGTCCCCTTGTAAACTGTCATTCGGCTTTCTTAAAGCCTTAATCGCTAGCAATAATGATAGAACGCATACTTTTGCTAAAATGAATGGTTCAAGAGTTACGGAGGGTGTTAAGTAGCAATTGAACATTTTTTTACATGTATGGACAAAATATTACATTACTCTGTCACTCTGGACATATTCACTTTAGCAAGATTATGCTTACCATCATTTTTGTTTGCAATTTAACGTAGATTACTTTTATCCTTGAAACTTTCACATTAAATTGCATAGTTTTTGAAATATTTCAGAAAAACTGAAAAAACAGAACTTCTCCCCCCTCGCCCCCCCCAAACCTGACGATGTCAGGGGTGTAATTTTTTACCAAACAATATGTCGATTGTATAGAGCAATCTGGCATTGCAATAATACTTTCACTTTGGATGTCCGGGTTTGTTTGTTTTTTGAGCTAACTGCACTGAATAGAAAGTTTTCGTTTTACAGTTGACTATATGCAAACGTTGAAAAGCATGCATATGCTCATTGTTAATGTATTAATCACCATTTTGATTATTACAATATTTGGACTGATAATTAAAAAATAATTGAAAAAAATAGAAAATTGGTAGATGTCTGTGATTATTGTTTATGAAAGATATGAAATTGAAGTCAGAGCATTAAAATGTATATTCTTCAGCAAAGTTAGGTAAAGTTTATAAGGTATTAATAAGTACATAAATTTAAATGCAAGTATTTTGGTTTTGTTTGTTCTTCAATCACCACACTAAAGCAAAAGATGAACATGATTATTTGGGCAGACATATATGAAAGAGTGGATAGTGACTACTTTTGACTCTGGTAAATTAATGATTTCCACAGGATTTGTGAAAAATCAAATTTACAAGGATAGAGCCACAGACAACAGTACTGTATAAATGATTTTACCCAAACTCTCATCTGGCAGAACAAGAGATTTTAACCCCAATTGTTTAGCAAACTTCTCACGCAGTATAATCTTCTTTTGATAATCAGATATATCGTTTTGATACTTCCACATTTGACCACTGTACTTATCATTGCTTGTTTTGATGTTGTCATACAACAAATTCTTGCCTTCTAAAGCTGCAATAGATTTGTCATTGTTTTTCATAAGATCCTTTTCATCCACATTAACCAGTTGATAATGCAACCTGTTCTCAGTACTGTTAACAATACTTTCACCTAAAAAAAGTTAGTATTTAAAAAAAATTATTTCACCACAGAGAAATTTTAATTAAGCCTAAGAAAAAATCATTATATACCTCATTATGTGTCAATACATGGCTACCAAACAATTTTGAAAAAGTACTCCACAAAATTTATTTCAAATTATAACAATGAATAAGTAATATTTAATTACCTTCAACTATGTTTGTTTAATTTATAATATATTTTTTTTAATGTGACTGCATATACATGGTATACTAACTGATCCAGCAAACTTTGTTTTGCTGTAGAAATTATTTCTTAATTAGGGGTGCATAAAATAGTTTCCATTAAATTCTCACACCTACCAAATATACACATTTTTTTTTGTAAAATCCAGTCAATCCTTTTTGGAGGAGTTTGGTTACAAACACAGAACTTTATATTAAAAGGATACACATATATGAAAGGAAAAGTGACTGACTTTGATATATCTAAACCTACCTCAAACTAATGGATCAAATTAACAAAAATTTGCCATACAGATGGCAGTTGCTGTAATAGGATTTTCAGAATTTATAGAGTTCATGTGTGCGATTTTGGTCTAGTAATCGTACATGAGTAAAATGTCAAAAAATTGTAGGAGTTGGTATTAAATAAAATTAATTGTACATCTGGCAGCCCTGTTGGTTGAACATCATGAGGGTCAAGTTTATAGAGGTTTACCTATAGTAGCTTTTTAATACATAAAATCCTTGTGCCAATTTTTGTTACCTAACTCCTCTGAAACAGCTCGACTGTTATGTCTGTGTATGTTCAGTAGGTCTGAGAGTAGTTGTAAGTTATTTTTTGTATCCCTATTGCAAAACAAAGTATGCCCAGTCAGCTAGTAATCTGTATAAATTATTATAATTATATGTGAACGTTAATCCCAAACAAATTAAGCATGGTCTGGATGAATGGTATAGGTAACTAATATAGTATACTATGAAAATGGTGAAGTGTGTTCTTTTACAATTAAAGTTCTGTAATAAATATACTGGTAATGCTTTAAAAGAATATGGGTACTTTAAGCATGAACCTCAGTGTACCTACCTGTCTTAGAAAGTATTTAATTCTGTTAAAAAAACATATAATCAGAGAAAAATACGGCATCCACCGCGTCCTACTTACCACTTAAATTGAGCAACCAATACAAATACAAGGATATACTCCACGTTGCAGAAGCTATAATAATTCCCCAAAGGAACGAGTTAAATTTTACCCTCCCCATGCTTTCTTAATTTGTGCATAATATACGCAGGGATTTTTGGATTTCTTAGTTTGTTTTTCTACTTGTATTTTGTAAAGACTAGAGCAAAAATAATCAAACGACAACGAATTAATTTGAACTCGTCTCCACAAATAATGTGACGCGTGACGCCTGAACAGCTGTGGTTGTCTATGACGCCTGAACATAGTATTACTCGGTAGAGACATAGAGTAAAATAATATGTAGAGAGTAGTATGTTCCTTGGTATGTAGTCTATGGAGTATGGTCTGAAGCGCCAGAGTCTCGATAGCCAAATAATTAAGTTTTATCTATGCTGTGGCCTGTCAGTTGTGTCAGTTTATAACACAGACAGCTCGTCCCTTTCGGGACAGGCAAAGATTTAAGGCCGATATTACACTATCATATATTCATCATATATATATGATGTCATATCTGTCAAATTCTATGATCATTTTTATATGATTCATTTCTTCATTTTTACATATTACACTACAATGATCACATAAACGTCATATACTATCAAGATGGTTTAGCCGTGAACACACGGCTAAACCATCGGTTGATATTGAGATCTGAGGCTATTTTTTTCGTACATCTGCAACGAGGCATACTCTTCCCGATAAATCCGATATTGTTTCTGCAATTACTACCATTATTGAGAATCGTTTGTCGCGATTTTTATAATCTGGAACAAGATTATTGTACAAACACTCATTTTCTTCGTAAAGGCTTTTGGAAGACGCCATTTTTTTGGTTGGTTACACAGACGAGGGTAGAGAGTAGAGACATATGATCCTATTTGTGCGCATGCTATCAAATAGGATCCTAGAACTATGATTATAGACAAATCTAGATATTACACTGTCATATGTTCCTCATATAAAAATGACTCCCATTTCTATGATCCTATATATATGATAGTGTAATATCGGCCTAAGATCATACAGCTTAATCATTCGTGTTGAATTTTCTGTGCTTAGTATTATAGCCTGTTCAATCGTATATTTTTCACAATAATAAATAATCATTAATATGATTCATCTGAATGATTTAATCTTAGTTTTCTTTCTTTTTTTCTCCCTTTGTTCCACAGGATTTCACTTTCTCTAAATTGTATTTTTAAGGCAAAGCCTATTCAATTGTTTATTTTTTAACATTAACCATTAATATGATGAATTCCTTACTTTTCCCTCTTTATATTTTATTGTAAATTTTCCTTTTCTTTAAACTCCAAATTAGATTTAAGGATTTAATGACTCGCAAAGTTTCACTTGTTTCATTGTTTCATAAAACCACACAACGTACCCAAGTAAACTGACTTAATTAACAGACTTAACTAGTGATTAAACAAAACATTGCCCGACTTCGAATTGGTGTACTTTAAAAACAAAAATTATTTCACTCTTTGTATTAATTATATAATATCTATGTAGATATTAATCAAAGATAATACTTTGATCTGCGCCACAGACTTAAAGACTGTTACTATCTTTGGTCTGATCTTTGCCTGTCCCGAAAGGGACGAATGGACAGAACATATCTTTGGTCTGGAAAAAAAGCGCGGGAACATTCGAAGAGAAAAGCCGCGTTTTTATAACAAATTTTCAAGAAATTGAATAATACCTATCGCTTTTAGTGCACAAAAATTAGTCAAAATAGCATTTTGGTGTCCTAAATTTTAATTTAAAAATCAAAAATTTCATAAACCTGGCGACTTCAAAGCTCTTCTTACGTATTTTATATTTTTCAATGCATTTATAACTTAGCGACAATAATAATTATTTATTATTAAAAAACCAGCCCAGCATAGGATGTTTATATTAGAGAAGTGCATACCTACTTAGAAATCCCGCTGGTACCTGGCAGGCATAATATATGTTACTGGATATAATTATTATGATAAGTGAACAGAGATAACAGTATCATGTATTTTTTTTGTACAGCAGACCTTTTTTTAAAGCAACTCATAATGATTGTTAACCAACTAAAACAAGAGTATCAGAAAGAAATTTATAAGGCGGAACTTCTAAATTCAACGGGGCCGGCCCTTTCCTCGCTCTTCCGACGTTATCGTAATGACTTCCATGACAGGGGCAATAGAATCCTCCAGCCCAGTCGCCCGAGTTTGGCACAGGAACACAACCCAAGTGCGTGCAAATTCCAATGACGATAAGCCATTCAGGTCTCACTGTTCGCTGATCCGGTGTCTCGGGATCCTTGAGTGCAGACAAGGGAGTATTCGCTTCTGCTGATATCTCAGCAGGGGTCCTATGTTTAACGAAAAGGGGTTTTCCACGCCACTTGTATGAAAAGCATGCACCCGGAACCACGTTTCCTATATCAATTTCTATAGAAGCTAGAGCACGCACGTCGGCAGGTGCTGACATCGATGACAAAAAATGGGTCAATTCAGATTTGGCACCATAAAATCCACATAGTAAGCCGAAAAATCCAATCATACTCGTATAGCCTTTTTTCTCATCCCCAGCCTGCCATGTGGTCCTTTTAAGATCTTTAAATTTATCCTTCCTATAAGCGTCAAAGTTAGGTTGCTCATAATCACGATGTAGTTTTGAGTATTCGTTCTTATATCGAACTTGTTGCCATAACAGTGGCTCCAAATGATTTTTAGATGGGTTTAGTTTGCATTTGTAATTCGGTCGTAAGACGATCGTAGACTTTTTACAAACTTTACCTTCTTTCTCATTGTGTAAATAATATGTTAGAGCTTGAGAATCCAAACAGCAGGAGTTTCTCCAAATTATGTGGCTACATTTTGATATGTAAGAACCGTTGAGAAAGTTCATTTTCCCAGAAGGATTTATTTGTTTTTTCTTCTGAACTTAACCCAAAACAAAAACTATTAATAATAATCCACGTTTATAATATGCTAGTGTTTATGTTATTTTTGTTCAGTTTTTCAACCTACGTATCTATTAGCCTTTCACAAGTGACAACTGAGAAGTGTCAATATCTTTATTTGATTTTTGATAATTTTTCGGAGACTTCGATACAAAAAAGAATACCTACCTACCTATTTCATAAGACGTCATAATATAATAATTTAATCGGTGCTATTTAATCATGGTTGCCTAATTTAAAGTTAATAATCAGTTACTTAGATATTTTATTAGGTACTACTTAAGTAATTTAGCTGGTCGTCATTATAAAAACAGGTATTTTTATGGTTACCTAATACTTAACTAATAAATTACTCAACGGTTTAACAGAACGGTTTGAGTTAGTTTAACGATTTTTTGGAGAGAAAAGTAGAATGTTATGCATAAATAAAGTATTAAAAAATAATAAGTAAACATTATTTACCTTCACCTAGGTAGGTATTTAAGTGTGCATAAGAGCACATGCATAATATTTACAAAATCCTGCTACGGGCGAGTGAGCAAAAAGACAAAAACTGAAACAAAATTCCTCTTTATTTAAAGTAGGCAGCAGGTAGTTCAGAGTAGGTAAATAAATAAATGTAGGTAAAATAGGACATCACACGCATCGTAATATAGCTTCAAAGTAAGCATTATCTGATATATTATATACATAAAAACGACCAGACACTGGAAAACAGTCATGCTTAAATCGCACAAACTTTTTCCACTTTTAAGAATCGAACCCCCGACCTCTGGAGCGGAAAGAACACTACCGCTATGCCATTCGGTAGTCTATAGGTACTAAGAGAAAAGGAAAATACGGCGCGTTTCCTGCGGTTGAATACGTAGGTTTTTTTTTTTGGTTTAAAGTTTTACATAATATTATAATACAAAATAGTTTTGTAACCATTTTTGTTTTCAAATTATGCGAGACCCTAACATACTCGGTGGTGCCAAGGCTCTCTGACGTAACATGTGAAAGTAAGTCTTGGGTGTACGCTGGCGGGTCCACCTAGTCGAATCGCGACGGCCGACTTTGTTGCTTTCAAGTGAGTACTATTAATTATTTATATTTAATTTTGCATGCGTGATTTGTTTTCTTTTGTGACTCTTTCGTGAAGAGGTTTTTAAAAAGATACCTTATAAAGTTCATGCACACTAAATTCTATTTTTTTAGTTACATAGTTAGTAGTTACGTGAGTTTAACATTTAGTGAAATCAAAAATTGTAGCTCCCCCGACGAAGCTTTTGCAGAATTTTTCAATACCTTCAAGTTATTTTATGATCTATGCTTTCCCGTAGTAAGAATAAAGATAACTAGACGGAAAAAACCACGTTGGATTTCGAAAGGCATAAAACTATGTTGCAAGCGAAAAAGAAAACTGCTTTGGAAGTGTAGACTAAATCCTAGTGACCTGCAAACTGAATCAGATTTTAAATCTATATCAAAACGGCTAAAATTTATTACTAAGCATACACAGAAATCGCAAAATACCTATTTAATAAATAATTCAACAAATAAATCAAAAGCGATGTGGAGCATCATAAAAGAACCCCAAAATAATTATCCCAAAGAAAGTATATCACATGTTAAAATCGCTGATAAAATAGCAAAAACCCCCTTAGAAATAGCAGAAGCTTTTAACAACTACTTTGTGACTCAAAATACTAAAAGTAAAAATAATCAACAAAATATTAAACACACACATCTTAGGATCAGTAACTCAGTTTATTTATTTCCAGTAAATGATACTGATATAATAACAGTTGTAAAGAACCTAAAAAACACGAACAGCACTGGATACGATGATATTTGTACCAAGGTTATAAAGTATGTCTGTTATGAGATAGCACCTGTATTATCTTACATAATAAATCTATGCTTAGAAAAAGGGGTATTTCCAGAAAAACTAAAAGTATCTATTATTATGCCATTGTTTAAGAAATCAGATAGAGCTGATGTCTCATGCTACCGACCGGTGGCTTTAATTCCAGTATTCTCTAAAATAATCGAGAAAATTATTTATAATAACTTTTACACATTCTTCGAAAAATTTGACATTTTCTGCACCAATCAAATGGGGTTTAGGAAATCAAAGACCATAAATACCGCTATATATAACTTTATGCGTAATGTAATGATAAATGTAGATAATAAATTAATTGTATCAGCTTTGTTTATGGATTTAACTAAGGCTTTCGATAATGTCAGTCATGATATACTACTTAAAAAATTAAATAACTATGGAGTTAGAGGAAATGCATTTAACCTTATAAAATCATATCTTGAGAATAGGTTGCAGGTAACGCAAATAGACAGGATTAATGAAAAAACACGGGTTGAAACTAAATATTATTCAAAAGCCCAAAAGGTCACTTGCGGCGTGCCGCAAGGAAGTGTACTAGGACCACTTCTCTTTCTTTTGTATATTAATGACCTTCCACAAGCAACAAATCATCCAATGGTGTTATTCGCAGATGATTGCACAGTCATTTATGTACATAAAAATATTAAAGAACACGAGATGGAAATAAATAAAAGTTTATCGGATATTATAGCATGGTTGGATGATAATTCCCTTACTCTTAACTTTACTAAGACGAAGGTCATAACATTTCAAAATATAAGGCGTAAAACTAATTACAATTTAAATATTGGCTACTTGGACAAAAAAATTGACATTACACGTGAAACAAAATTTTTACGGTTACAACTTGACGAATTTTTAACATGGAAGTCTCACATAGACTATGTTTGCTCAAGACTCAGTCAACTTTCTTTTGCGCTGCGCATGTTGGCCAAAAAAGTTGACCAACGAACATTATTAGTAGCATATCATGCACAGGCGGCTTCAATTATAAGATATGGAATAGCTTTTTGGGGAAATTCGAGTTATAATAACAAGGTATTTATTGCGCAGAAAAAATGCATTAGAGCGATATGCGGAATTAAAAGAAGAGTAAGCTGCAAGCCATACTTCAAAAATCTTAAACTTTTGACTGTACCGTCGCTGTATATATTAGAATTGGTATTGTTTTTCAAAAATAATGAAAATCTATTCGAAAGGCGTAATCGAGAACGCTGTAAAGATAAATTCCGTTATCCCCTTCATAATACCTCATACTTTCGAGCCTCATCCTCTGTAAAACTTTTAAAATTAAACTTTAATGTAAACTCGCTCATGCAATATGGTACCTATATTGTAAGACAAATCACCCAAGTTGATTTAAATAATTAGCCGCAACCACCATAAAATACAGCCATACATCAATAAAAAAAGTAAGAACTATTACACCTAATACCAATACAGGCATTGAGAATTTTTTTACAATACATAATAATTTCCAGAAGAAACAACTCAGTGGACCAAACATAGCAATCGATAAAAGTATTAAACACATTGCAAATAAAACCCAAACACCAGCTGATAAAGCACCTCTAGATCCAGAAGTTGCGCCAACAAATAAGAGCCCGTTTGCAGTAGTCAGCATAAGAGATGTGAGTCCAATAGTTAAAAGGACTACTTTTTTCACTGCATCGTCCATTGGTACGGTACGACCTGTTATGTACACGATTAAAGCGTTTTCAATCAACCCGTACAAAATTATTCCTGATATTCCCACTCCTCCGCAGCCCAATCCAATTAACGAAATCAAATAAGTTGCGTATTTAGGTGGAAAAGTCCCAAAACATCGAATCACTTCAGGCACTTCCAAAAAAGTTGACCAACGAACATTATTAGTAGCATATCATGCACAGGCGGCTTCAATTATAAGATATGGAATAGCTTTTTGGGGAAATTCGAGTTATAATAACAGGGTATTTATTGCGCAGAAAAAATGCATTAGAGCGATATGCGGAATTAAAAGAAGAGTAAGCTGCAAGCCATACTTCAAAAATCTTAAACTTTTGACTGTACCGTCGCTGTATATATTAGAATTGGTATTGTTTTTAAAAAATAATGAAAATCTATTCGAAAGGCGTAATCGAGAACGCTGTAAAGATAAATTCCGTTATCCCCTTCATAATACCTCATACTTTGATAAAAGCATTTGCGTGATGGCTGTTAAAATATACAATAAATTACCAAAAGAGATAAGAGATTGTACAGCAGTGAGCTTAAAAACCAAACTTCAACAGTTCCTTATTGAAAGAGCAATTTACGATATAAAAGAATTCTTAGAATACCTAATAGAAATATAAATAGAAATATTAATTAATTTAGTTTTAAATATTGTGACTTTCTAATTAATTTTAAATTAAATTACTTTAACAATTTTTCTTTTTTATGTTCGACATTTTATTGTAATCTTTAATACTAATGATTTTTTTTCCTTAAATATTGACCTAATCATAATATTTTGGAAACTGATAATTTTATTTGTTTTTTGTTGTTTATAAATTTGCATGCCAATAATATGGTATGATATAGCGTGAACTAATTGTATTGTATTATGTACCATCATTATGTACCTATATCAGCAAATAAATAAATTGAAATTGAAATTGAAATTGAAACTTTGGTTCTCCTGCGGATCTCCTCATTTCTGATTTTATCCTTCAGGGAAAACTCCTAACATAGCCCTCTCCATAGCACGCTGTAGGTACATGTATACCGTATTTAATTTAGTACATTGTTAATTCAAATAAAAATGCTGTTGCGAAGTAGGTAGTCCTCCCATTCGATACGAAAAAATCGGTGACATGATCAAATTACTGCACCGTTCTACTTCTATTTGTTTTTGAAAACTAAGCAAAAATGTACTTAATATCTTTATAACACCGTAAATAATTTTTGGTAGGTACCTACCGCTGACAAAACTGTCTAATTTTCAATGGTAATTAGTAATTAATTAATAATGATGCCAAATACATCCTCTGTAAAACTTTTAAAATTAAACTTTAATGTAAACTCGCTCATGCAATATGGTACCTATATTGTAAGACAAATCACCCAAGTTGATTTAAATAATTAGCCGCAACCACCATAAAATACAGCCATACATCAATAAAAAAAGTAAGAACTATTACACCTAATACCAATACAGGCATTGAGAATTTTTTTACAATACATAATGATTTCCAGAAGAAACAACTCAGCGGACCAAACATAGCAATCGATAAAAGTATTAAACACATTGCAAATAAAACCCAAACACCAGCTGATAAAGCACCTCTAGATCCAGAAGTTGCGCCAACAAATAAGAGCCCGTTTGCAGTAGTCAGCATAAGAGATGTGAGTCCAATAGTTAAAAGGACTACTTTTTTCACTGCATCGTCCATTGGTACGGTACGACCTGTTATGTACACGATTAAAGCGTTTTCAATCAACCCGTACAAAATTATTCCTGATATTCCCACTCCTCCGCAGCCCAATCCAATTAACGAAATCAAATAAGTTGCGTATTTAGGTGGAAAAGTCCCAAAACATCGAATCACTTCAGGCACTTCCATTATCACTATTCATTAAACATGTAAATTTTACTATTGTAATTCCAGAATATTGTAAAATTATTATTTTTAATTAGTAAACAAATAATTTAAAAATAAAATAGAGTTTAGACAGCAAAAGACAGTACTAAGGTGCCAAGCTCATTATTTAATGGTCTGTATAAAATTACGACTCAACATCCTTCTGTACCACAGAAGTTAGAAAGTATCAATGAAAGTACAGTCCGACAAGGATCTCTTGGCACTTGAATGACATTGTCAGGAGGGCATAGTTTTAGAACCAATGTAGAACTTTGGCAGCCAGCTAATAAAATTATCTCAATTTTAGTTAATAATAAACCAAGACAACACTAAATACTTGCAACATACCGACAAATATGCCGACGGAGCGAACTATCGAACAGTGTCACAAGTTAGCGGCGTTAGTTCCAATTTTGACCACGCGCCAACATAGCCTTGTCGCCTTGTGCAACAGTAAAAGAACAGTATAAATTAGAACTGAAGAAAAAATATTGAAACACTTGCGCTGGATGCCATAGATTTTTATTCTTTTTCTGTTTTTTTTTTTTTTTAAATAAAATTGAATAATCTCTAAAATAGCCCAACCTCTAAAACTTCTCCTTTGCGTTACATACCTATAGGAAAGAAAAGTCGGAGAAAATTGCATATTCAATTCCGGTTTCTATAAAATTCATCGACGTAATGTTTCATTCTTAACTTTTTATGCATCTGAACAATATTGTGCCCTGCGGCTGAATCTCAGATCACTCAAACACACGCCTCCTTACGATACCTATCTCCTGTGTTTGGGTGATCTGAGGGCTGAATTGATAAATAATTGACACCATGGCTTTTCAGGATGACACAGGCATTGTACTTTCTTCTTTGCGTTGTGGGGGTATCATCAGCCCCCGTGGACGACCCCATTCGTATTGACCTACCGGTTTATGATCAGCCTCAATCTGCTTCGAGTACAATCGTTACGGAAGTCCCGGAACCAGAGAATTTTTCGGGATCTGAACCTGATTACCCAAGGGCCGCGGAAAAACCTGCTATTGTTGTCCTGGGCAGCAAATCCAATTCGAATACATTGGTACGTCTCAACTTCCGCTCATGAATAAGTTTTAGTTAATATTCATAAGTATATTTAAGAAATCAATCATCAACGGACTAGAAACACAAAGTTTCGTACACCTAATTACACGAACGAACGGACACCGCGGCAACACCACTAAGTAATCAAGAGGATTTCGCGTCACTGATTTGATGACTTCGGGACCCTCGTTTGTTCGTTTCAGCTGACGGACGTCCAATGCTGAATAAAGACCTCCTGCAACGATTTCCAGCCCAAACGGTCTTGCGCCACTTGTATCCAGGGCCTTCCCGCGCTTCTCTTAATGTCGTCAGTCCACCTGGTCGGTGGTCTGCCAACACTGCGCTTTCCCGCGGGAAAGGCATACGAGTATGTTGAATGGTAATAAATACCATAAACATAATTATTGATTAATCTTCTTCCAGATTGGATCCGTGAACTACGGCGGCGGGTTATTTTCAGGACAACCGATCGAACTTGAAGGTGCACTATTAGAAACAGAAGGATTTGGTAGTAAAGTCTTATCTGTGAAAGAAAATGTGCAAAATGCAGTAGCGGAAATTTTCCAGGTACCTACTAAACAATATTAAGATTTTTTTTGATGTCCTATCTTAACATTACCAACTTCTTGATCAGGTGTATCCCAAACTGTGTGTTTATATTTTATACTGAGTCATCTGATTTTGTCCTGACAAATTACTGAGTGGGTAGAATTTGTAGTTTTAAAATATAAAAGGTGTGCGTTAGCTGAAACTCGGAATATGCCGATTTTAATTTTCTGTGGTTTGAGCTGGTCTCGTTATGATTTAGAGAGCCGCACATCGGGTCAACTATAGTTTAAGATCACAAATCTGTATTAGTAGGTATTGAGTGTAAACGACGATATCAACTAACATTTTAAGTAAAAATTATCATTATAACATCTCTGTATTTATTTTTATCGTCTCTGGCTACGGTGTAAAAACCGGAGGTCTAGCAGAGGGCGCTTATGTGCGTCAACTGATTTTTTAACACGCCGTTATAAAACAAGAGAAGCCGCCGTTACCGGGAGAAAAGCCGTCGAAATCTCTCCGCAGAACGTTTCGGCCCAACCCCAGAGCCAAGTGACAACAATAGCGTTACGTCGCGGCGACGTATAGAAATGGTATCCAATGGTAACGTACAGAAAGTACAAATGCAGAAAATATCTTTATCCTGCAAAAAAAAATGCGTACGTATTTTAGTTAATATAAAACCCCGCGAAAGTTGTAGGCCGTACTTTTTAAGCAAAAAAATCAACCCTCCCTTGCATATTATATATTCTTGAAACGTAGAGCCGTTTTGTTAGGAAGCATAACCACCTTTACAACATCGAGAAAGATATTAACACATGACAAAAATTTGCGCAACCAGGATAAACTACTGTTACCACACTACTCGCCCTATCAGGCCGCGGTCCTTACTTCCGATCGATTATGATCTACAATAAACTCCCTCAGATAATAAAAGATGAAAAGCGAGACCATTTCTTCAAGGGCAAGCTTATGAAATGGTAAATCCAAAAAAAGCTTCTACGAAGAAATAAAATATGTATTAGCTATTTTTACCCATTTGAATTTAAGGCCGTTTTTAGTACTTTGACATTGTTTAAAAAAAAAATATACTTTGTAATTATACGTTTATTAATGATTTATGCTCAGATTTATGAGATACCTATTTTTATCTACGCTCATTGCTTAAAGTTCGAACTATGAAATCGAAATGTGTCAAATAATTACCTACTTTATTCACAGACTTCTATAATTATTAAAAAGTTATTCATAATAACATCGCTCTACTATGGAAATATTTAAAGAAAGTTGTTTAATATCTATAATAATATGCGTGTAAGTAATTAATAACATAATATACTACTTAAGGGGGCAATAATTATTATTTAAAATTGCCATGTCCTGTACCTACCTAATTAAGAAGTAATACTAGCAGAAAATGTAAGCATGTACATACATGAAGCAATTGAAATAAATAAATAAATGGAACAAAATTCAAAAAATATATGCGTTTTGACATTCAGTGACGCTCAGCCATAGAGTATATTGAATCAGCTGTCACCAAGTGTCAAAATGACGAGTTTGCAACCCTCAGTTGCAACCAATGACGAAATACGCTATAAACCAATGGTCGCGACTTACAACCCGATGACGTGTATCTGGGTATATAAGTACCCTTCCAAAAATCACCGTAAATTGCACCTGGGTACAGTATCTAAATTTAAGTTTCGCGCTTCAAACTTTATTTAAAAATTGACCAATCAATGCAGCCCTCTTCGGCTATTGGTTCACAGTAGATTTATTGTCTATCGTTTAGTCTATCGTCCAGTTCCTGTCAAAATAACCACACTGTCAGATACAAAATAAACAAATCAAACCAATGTCATTGTCATAAGATTGTCATACGGAACTGCTGGTGCCGCACGGGTGCGGGGTGCCGCTGCGACGCATTTTGCCCGATTTTTCCCGAAAGAAGTCGTGTTCATATAGTGAAATTGAGTATAAACCATAATTGAGTATACATCTAAATATATAAAAGAAGATACTGACTGACTGATTCATTCACTGACATATCAACGCACAGCCCAAACCGCTGGGCCTAGAGACTTCAAATTTGGCACACAGGTTCCAGAGGTCTAGGGGTGCACTAAGAAAGGATTTTTCAAAATTCCCTCCCTAAAGGGGTGAAACGGGGCTCCAAAGTTCGTATTTTACCAAGCTTCAATACTCCTTCACGCCAAAACTACTGAACCGATTTGGCTCAAATTTAGAATTGAGATAAATTGCATCTTGGATTAACACATAAGCTACTTTTCATCCCGGGAAAATCCATGGTTCCCGTGGGATTAGTTAAAAACCGAAATTCACGCGGAAAAAAATCTTCACGCCACAAGTACAAGGCCGATTTGGCTGAAATTTGGAATGGTGATAGATGATATCTTGGGTTAATAACAAGGCTATTTTTTATCCCGGAAAAATCCGTGGTTTTCGCGGGAAAACTGAAAAATTGATATTTACGCGCGAAAAATACTACTTTACGCTGACTTACTGAACTGATATGACTGAAATTCGGAAAGGAGATAGATTTTATCCTGGATTAATACATAGGCTACTTTTCATCCCGGAAAATTTCATGGTATATCAAAGAAGATACTGACTCACTCACTCACTGACATATCAACGCACAGCCCAAACCGCTGGGTCTAGAGACTTCAAATTTGGCACACAGGTTTCTTATGAGATCTAGGGGTGCACTAAGAAAGGATTTTTCAAAATTTCCCCCCGAAAGGGGTGAAACGGGGCTCCAAAGTTCGTATTTTATCAAGCTTCGATACTCCTTCACGCCGCAACTACTGAACCAATTTGGCTCAAATTTGGAATGGAGATTAATTGCTTCTTATGTTAATACATAAGCTACTTTTCATCCCGGGAAAATCCATGGTTCCCGTGGGATTAGTTATAAACCGAAATTCACGCGGAAAAAAATCTTCACGTCGCAAGTACAAGACCGATTTGGCTGAAATTTGGAATGGAGATAGATGATATCCTGGGTTAATAAAAAGGCTACTTTTTATCCCGGAAAAATCCATGGTTATCGCGGGAAAACTGAAAAATTGATATTCACGCGCGAAAAATACTGCTTTACGCTGCACTTACTGAACTGATATGACTGAAATTCGGAAAGGAGATAGATTTTATCCTGGATTAATTCATAGGCTACTTTTCATCCCGGAAAATTTCATGGTTTCCATGATAATAGTGATAGATAATATGCCTTCATGCCGTAATTACTGAACTGATTTGGAATAGAGATAGATTATATCCTGGACTGAGGCTACTTTTTATCCCGAAAAAATCCATGGTTCCTTCGGGAACAGTGAAAAACAGATATCCACGCGGGAAAAATATTCCTTCACGCCGTAATTGCTGAACTGATTTGGCTGAAAATTAGAATAGAGAAGGCTATTTTTTTATCCCGGGAAAATCAATGGTTATTTCTCCCGCGTGAATATTTGTTTTTCACTATTCCAGCGGGAGAAATACTCATTCACGCTGCAACTATTGAAAATTTTTGGCTGAAAGTTAAAATGGAGATAGATTTCGCTCTAAATTAACACAAAGGTTACTTTTTATTCCGGAAATATCGATGGTTCCCGTGAGAATAGGGAAAACTAAAATAAACGCGGGCGAAGCCGCGGTTATCTGCTAGTTGAGTATAAACGTGGGTGTAGTTGTCCAGTAAATTCTGAAATATATGGTTTTTAAATAAAAATACATCCAACATGGTTTATGGCCATGTTTAGCATTAACTATACAAAACCTTGAACACTAAAACATAAAACATCTAAGCTAGACGGCTAGATACATTAATAGCCTTCTTAAAAACATCACTTGAGCAGTTTATTAGAATAGAATCTGAGTCATATACAACGTTAAACATGTAGCGGTCCGCCACGGGCAACGCTCGGTAGCACTTTACGGTGTCGGGTGGTTTCGCGCGGAGCACGTCACCCTATTCCAACTCTGTAGATCTTTAAAAAACATCCTAGTTCCTTAGAGCGGGCGACAGACATCCGCAAAGAAGTTTCAGCTAGTGTTATATTATGTACTTACTAAATAAAAAATGTGTCCTACTTTTAGCCCATGCCGATAGTAGACACAATTATAGAGGAAGAAAAGTATGGAAACACAGGGGACAAATTCGAGAGTGCGGGCCGAGCTTTAGTCAACGGAGCTGAAGGAATTTCTAACTTGGTGAATTCAATTCTTGAAGTGAGTTGTTTTTTTTTCTAGCAATGATAGTTTGAAAGAGTTCCGTGCCATAATGGTAAAAACCGGACAAGTGCGAGTCAGACTCACTCACCGAGGGCTCCATACTACAAGTGGAAAAATTTAAAACACCCACAACTTATGTAGACTTGTAATTGAAAAAGGATTAAATATTTTTTTAAACTCCACGTCTAAAGGAAACTAAGAACTAAGAACCTATCAGTATGATTACAAATCCAAGAAATTCCGCCGGAGCTGCTGTGTTCTGCTTGTGACGGTGTTGATGGCACAAGATGTTACTGTGTACCAGTTGGTGACTAATTCAATTTCTCGATACTTCTCATAGGTATACCAGTCCTATACTTACTGACTGCATTAAATTATTTTGGAAACGGAAACAGCAAGGGCAGCTCTGACGGATTTTCTTGGATTTGTAATCATACTGATAGGTTCTTAGTTCTTACTTTCCTTTAGTCGGGGAGTTTTTTGCTAAAAAATTGCTAAATCAATTTCATTATTTTGAAATTTCAATACCCCGGTTTTCCCCCCAAATGAAAATAAGTTTCAAATTTTTACGTTTGCAATGCCGTCGGGTCACTATTACCTATAATTATTTCAAATTTCAGGTTATATCTAGCTTGAATAGTTATTAGAATAGAATAGGTAGATACCTAGCTTGAATAGTTATTGAAATAATCGAGTGTGACAGACGGACGGAGAAAGTCTCACCATAAGGGTTCCATTTTTACCATCTTGGTATGGAACCCTAAAAATAGAACTCTTATGGTACGACTTCATCCATCTATTTGATTTGATTTAAGTAACTAATAAAACTATCGACGTTTTTGGAGTACCTTGTTGTATTAAATGGCCTGACTTACTTAAGTTAAATTAAAAAAAAATCTATTCTTTTTTTGTTTAGCAAATAAAATTAAAATAGGTTTAATTAATTTTTATTATAATTTACGTGATTGCCAAAGAGAAATGACTAAAGGATGTATCAAGTTTTCTCATGAACCAAAACTAAAACAATCTATGAAAATATAAGTGTGCTTAATTGGCACTATGAATTTTTTTTTCATATTCGAAATTTAATTTTGCATACAAATAGTTATTTTCTTTTCAATGCACATTTTCTGTCATTTTATTGAGAAGTACAACAGTTGTTTATTTGCCCATAAGTATCCTTTGTAGTAAAGAGTTCGACATTAAACTTGGTGCAATTTCTTATGTGTTCGCCTTTAACATGTGTTAAATTAATGCATTGTATCGTTTGGTTTTACAGGTTCCAGGAAAAATATTTAAATCAATAACTCGAGCAGCAAGCGAAAAACTGAATAATTTGGGCAGCAAACTTGTAGGTTTATAAGATTTTTTTATATTATACTATTTCCAATGTTTATTTTCTCTTTGACACATTAAAAAGATACAGCAATAGCGAGGGACCAGATAGAGACCACTTTACCTTTATCTCTCTCTAGTCCCTTGCTATTGATATAATATCTGTTTCATATGATTTCATGTGTCAAAGAGAAAATAAAGGAATGGAAATGGTATAATTATATGACGTGTAGTGCTCTATCTGTAAATATTACAATTTTTGTACCTAAGTTTTAAATAGATTTATATTGTAAATACAATAAAAAGAAAAAATACAACAATTTAATTAATTAAATTTTATTAATTTTTCATTTTTATACATATTTAGTTACCTAAAGTTGCACCTTTGGTACAAGGGCACAAAAGAAAAGAAAATGTAAAAACACTCAATCATCCCTAAACCACATAGGTACATAGGTTCATACTTGTTCGGATAATTATTCATCTTCCATGCAGTAATTATTACTTTTAACAAGAACAATATTTACACACTACTTATTTATTCAACACCACTTTTAACAACTTAAAATAACTATTTTCAACCATAGAAGTACTATAGACGTATTTAATTTATTTTACAATTTTCTGGTATGGATATATTTTTAACTAACTGAATTAAATGCATTACTTTTATACACAAATCTTTTAATATTCTACAATATTGCTTTTACGACTTAACGACTTGCAACCAGAAAAATTGTGTTATTTAATTGTTTGTACGACGATGGCTTGAAAAATCGCCGGACTTTAAATTGGATAACAGCACTGATCTCAATACTATACCATACATTCTATACATGTGACAGATTTGAAACGTCCCCCTCGAAGGTCCACGGTACTAAATTGACATTTATTTTAGTTCCACGGATGCTCACGCCAGATTACGCAACAATCAGCGCCAAAATGGCGAACATCGTGTGTTTTCATTTTTACGTTGACAGTCCAGAATCCAGTTGAGATCCTTAGAATAGAGATCAGTGAGTAACAAACATGTGAAATTAATGTTTGATGATTTGTTTTACAAATCAAATAAATAAAATATAACAAAAAAAAATCTTCGCTTAGTCGAAAAATACTATTATTAGGATATAAAATATAACAAAAAAAAATCTTCGCTTAGTCGAAAAATACTATTATTAGGATATCCTAATAATAGTATTTTTCGACTAAGCGAAGATTTTTTTTTGTTATATTTTATTTATTTGATTTGTAAAACAAATCATCAAACATTAATTTCAAATGCTAGCACATAACTTTCTTAATTAAAATTCACATGCAAATCACCTTGAATCTTCGTTAATATATTGCTCCTTAGAGAGCTACCACTTTCCTAAAAAAACTTACTATATTCTTCTTCTATATATATAAAAGAGTGAGGCATTGAGGCAATGAGAGTCGTAGAGATCTGAAATTATTACCTTAGTTCCTAGGTTGATATTAGGTCATGAATGAGCGAAGCCGTGGGGCCGTAAATGATAAGATCACATTAAGAATCAACAAAATATTTTGTTATCATATTAAAGAATCCGCATTGTAATGGAACTTAGAGATGAGTTATGTTAATCACTTGAAATGAATCCCATACAGTATCGATGCCCATTGCATGATATGACTGAACATTGGTAGGTTTTAGCGAGTACGCTTAACACGAAAAGTCTGCCTTGATGCATCATTCACACATCATTGCCGACTTCTCGTCTTCCTTTTGCGCTCGAAAAATTGCTTATTGTTCGCCCTTACGATTTCCTGGAGCCTCTCCGGCAAGTCTTCGAACGCCGGGGCGGACGTCTCCTCCATGTCAGACCTTCGGTATAGCAGGATATAGGGCGTACTAGTTTTGCATAATCTATTTATGTGGCTCTCATCGACGCGTGATACTAAGCAATCGTTAAATTTATACCACTGGCCACCGTCGTTTCCCAGTGTATAATAATGGCCCGAGTCGAGGGTGGACCCACAGTGTATTACAGCCGCGAACAATGTGTAAACTGCAAGATGCGCCTGTGACAGGACTGTAGGCAGAGTCACAGTTTTATTGTAATACACCGGGTGCATTAACTTGGTCTCTTCTTTCCTTTTCGCATCATACCTGTTTGAAGAACAAGAGATCCTATTAGTTTTCTCATCCAGTTCTTATTATTTTTTTAATTTTAGCGGATTACTGCAAAATAATTTTAACGTTTATAGACTTCTACAAAGTAACACCTACTTAGTGCTTTTTCATATTACTGTTTAAAAAGGACTATCATGCTTTTGTGTGATGAACTATAGCGAGGGGCCAGAGAGAAACAAACGTAACGTTGTCTCGCTCTGGTCTCTTGCTATTGCTATAATTGTGTCTCATGCGTCAAAAAGAAAATAAACGAATGGACAGAGTATAGTAACCATTAATTATTTCTACTATCTTACACCAGGGTGCATCAGCAGACCTTCGTAACAAAATGTATTAATTTTGTTATAAAAACGAGTCGAAGGCTTCTTTCATAATCATAATAATATTTTAACTCTTCAACCTACACGCTTCTCCCTGTCACAAATAAACGTGGTGGTGGAATAGTTATACTCTGTTTTGTCCTCCTCTGTCATCAACAATTTGATATTCGAAGGAATTCCAGAGCTTTTTTATGATGATGAGTAATGATACGAGCGAAATTTGATGTTAAGTAATACATGCCCGATGCAGTGCGTCCAACGACTTTGCAATATCATACGACGCACTGCACTGTGCTCATCATTCTGAGACGTTAGTTCCGAAGTCCCATTGTGCCCAGTAATTTCATAGTAATACAGTGCGTTTCAAACCAAAACAATGAAAATGAAAAATCTTTATTTTCACATCGTCGTCGTCGTCGTCGCCTCAGCCGATGGACGTCCACTGCTGGACATAGGCCTCATGAAATGACCGCCAAACACCACGATCTTGCGCCGCCTGGCGCCAGCGACTCCCCGCGACCCTCTTAATGTCGTCCGTCCACCTGGTGGGGGGGTCGACCGACACTGCGCTTTCCGGTGCGTGGCCGCCATTCCAGCACCTTGGGTCCCCAACGTCCATCGGTCCTGCGAGCTATGTGCCCCGCCCATTGCCACTTCAGCTTTGCGACACGTTGAGCTATGTCGGTTAATTTGGTTCTTTTGCGGATCTCCTCATTTCTGATTCGATCGCGCAAAGATACTCCGAGCATAGCTCTCTCCATCGCTCGCTGAGTGACCCTGAGCCTTCTTATGAGGCCCATAGTTAGCGACCAAGTCTCTGATCCATAGTTTATCACTGGCAACACGCACTGTTCGAAGACTTTGGTCTTCAGGCACTGAGGGATGTTGGACGAGAAGACATCGCGGAGTTTCCCGAACGCTGCCCAGCCGAGTTGGATTCGGCGGTTCACCTCTTTCTCGAAATTGGACCTACCTAATTGTATTGTTTGTCCAAGGTATATGTACTCGTCAACAATTTCGAGTGCAGAGTTTTCAACAACCACTGGTTGGAGCGAAACATGAGTATTTGACATAATCTTTGTCTTGCTCATGTTCATTTTGAGTCCAACTTGTTGAGAAACCCTGCTGAGGTCGTTGAGCATTATTTTCACATAGGCCCAATTAATAGGCTCTTATGAAAAGTCAAAACTCTACCGCCAGGTTCGGAAAGCAGGTTTGCACCGAGAAGAACTTGCAAGAAACTCGGCACTTGCTCTTTTCAAAAAATATGTCATTATATACAATTTCTTAAATAATATCAAAAATTATTACATAATTTTTAAGATATCTGAAGATACTTGAAGAGATGGAAATATATCCCTATCATTCCAAGAATTCTTGTCATTGACAAATTCTTCAATAGTATAGTAACCCCGACTTATTAGATGTTTTTTGACAGTGACTTTAAACCTGTGTAAAGGTAAGTCCAAAACAGACTTCGGGATCATATTGTAGAAGCGTACACTCAACCCCACAAAGGACTTCTGTACTTTACGTAAACAGTGTGGTACTACGACTAACTTGTGTCCGCCATTTCTAATTGGACGGTTACTTACATCTATATGTTGCTTACAATTATTAATGTTTTGACGTACAAAGAGTAAGCAATTATAAATGTATTGAGATGCCACTGTAAGAACACCTATTTCTTTAAATTTTTGGCGAAGAGATTTGCGTGGCTTCATTTTGTATATAGATCTAATTGCTCTCTTTGCTCTCTTTACTTAATACATTAGTATTGCTTAGTGGTAGAATACCTGACAGTGGGGTGGGAACTACCCGGATGAACTTCGCAAAACGAGTCCACCACAGATCACTATTATATTAGTCGGGGTCCACCAAGTAAGAGGTAAACGGGAGTTGAATAGAGGCAGGCGTTACTTTGCGGAAATCCATAATAAGCTAGAAATATTAAAATTGTCATGCTATAATCCGCTACCTGTATCGTGTGACATGGCAGTAACAAGCCAAGCACGGAGACAAGTTCCCAAGTGAGCAAAGCACCCACAACTCTTAAAGCCATTGTATACTGACTTAGTGGAACGCGAATAGGTATTTTCAAAAATGATATCTATGCTCGTATAGAGAGAGTTGCAAGTCCAGAGCTAGACCTAAATTTTATTCTCGAAACAAGGCTTTGGGTGATAAAGTTTTTACCCTCCCCCCCCCCCCCCCAAAACGTTTACCAAATTGGACCTTTTTTGGTTTCATTAGATTCAGTACACCGTAATCTAGGCTCGTACGTTTTATTTTTTTAGTATTTTACTTTCTTTAAATGAAAAAAAAATACTCGAGCAATCTCACGTTGTGAAGTCAACAAGCTCCAGAGGATGTCCCGGTGTCGGGACGAAACGTGCGTCGAGTGTCGTAAAAGTTCCGTGTGGTTTTGCATGTGGGTAATGCTTGGCTTGTTATTGCATGTTAGACCGTACTAATTCTTTACAGGTGGCGGATAATAGCAAGACAATTGGGTAGTTGACAAAATTTTATTTATCACTTATTTATCAGCTAGGATAAAAATAATGACGTCCACAAAAAATAAAATTAAAATGAACCACAGTAATGGAAAGTTACATGTATTTTTAGTTCCAGAGTAGGGGTCTTCTGTCCTTGGTGCCAATTCACATGTTCCAAGGATGAAAAAAAAACAATATTATGATTTCAGTCAACTACCCAATTGTAATCTTTCTAGTAAACTGGTGAAGATAATAAAATGATGGTAAAGAGATACTCACTTGAAATGTTTCAAAACCAGGACGAGGTAGTTGGGTGTGGTTTCTATCAGTACGCTACGCTCTGCATCGCGCAGCAGGCCGCAATCTTTGCATTGGTATTTGTTGTCTCCCGTGAGATCTTCCTTGGAGAAAAAATACTCGAGCAGGTTCTGTACTGTATGTTGGCGGCCGTCGGCTTTTTCGGGGAACGCCAGCTGAAGATCCCGGCACACGTCTCGGGATATTGAGGATGCCCCGCATACTGTGCACTGCACGTGTGTCAGCAGTACTCCCCCAAACTGCGAGTCGACGGCCGACGTCGTCTCATTCTGGCTCTGCAGTGCTAGTGGTGGCCCTTCGGTAGAGCGCTGTCGCGAAGACCCTTCGGCAGGGCGCGGCCGTTTCCTTGGAGACGAGGAATCGGCGCAGCTCCGCTTGAAGCCGCTGGAACCTGCTCGTAACATTAAGTACATGAAGAAGGTCCAAAGGTGGTATCAAGTTTTTCATGAACCAAAACCAAAATATTCTAGGCAAATAAAATAGTGTTTTTTAAGAACCATTGCCACTAGGAATTTGTTTTTCATATCCGGAATTTAATTTTGCATACAAAAAGTAAATTTCTTTTCAAAGCACATTTCCTGTCATACAGATTTTATTAAGAAGAACAACTTGTTCATTTGCGTATAACTTTGGAATCCAGATGTTAATTAAAATAATAATAATAATTGCGGCTCATCTCGCCACATTAAAATTAACTATTCAACTTACCTTTGCTAGAGCAAGGGCGCGGCGAAGCGGAACGTTGCCGTTGCGTTGCTTCAGATTGTTCCTCCCTGAAAACCAAATGAAGCAATATTTTATTATGGCACATACGAAGTCCGCCAGGGGAATTCAAAATGAATAGACATAGACTCTGACAGGGCGGATTTAACTGGAACATCACTAGAAGAATAAATATGGCAACATTATTTTACAAAGTGACACTAGCAACTGTCAGTTTACTCCACTTTATTATTGATTACACTATGGTTGGCTTGTCAGTACTTACGGTGCAATAGCACGCATTCGGCTCACGTTGAGGAGCGGTGGCTTTGAATAATCATGGTTTGTTTCCTTTGCAAATTCATAGGAATGCAATACTTGAAACAGGTATCTGGAATGAATACCATAGTGATTTTAATTCAAAAACCTCAGCAGTAACTAAATAAACAAATATAACTCTTATTATTGTATCCAAAAATAGCCAAGCTAGTTTCTGGTACTAGATAACTGACAAACATACATAAATATATGTAATATACATAAATGCAATATAGAGAAACACCCAGACACTGGGTGTTTTTCTCCATATTGTATTTAGAGAAAAAGTTTATAGCACAAATCATTTATGCTCACCCGCACTACCGTAGTAATATACATGCAAGAGATAATAAATTGATGTACTTATTTTTTATTTATACGCAGCTTTCTGCACTCTTTATATCTAATCTAATTTAACTATGAAACCCGCTTTAAGCACCAAACCAATTTGGCTATAATTCATCAGGTAGATTATCTCAGAACAACACATTTTTATCCTAATAAAATACATTGTTAACCATAAAATCCATGATTCCCTTGAGATTTCCGAAAAATCTATATTATTGGCCTAACCGCGGGCAACGGTATGTATTATATTGTACTGTTGCCCGCGTATGTATATTTACAACGTGCAGGATAATTGCCAAATTTAGCCGAAAGCCTTAAGTAGGGGACAATGTATAGATGCATCAAAAATATCACAAAAAATGTAGCTCATATTCTGAGAGAACTATAGGGAGTTCAAAATAAGAAAATAGTAAAGAAGAGTAATAAAAATTGAATAAAAACTTATTATGGCTTACCCTAGAAATTCGTAACTATCGTGCTGGTTGCCCTGTATAAAATACGAAGGTCTAAGATATCTGACAAACTTTTCAGGATCCAGTCTGTTCGAAATGGAAAAAGTCATACTTGCAAACAACTCTCCAAGCTTTTCCCAATAGGGCATTGCATGAGCTTTAATCATGGCGTGATTGCTGAACCTATAACAAAAGATGGGAAAAAATTGGTCAAGTGCGAGTCGGGCTCGCGCACTGAGGGTTCCGTACCATCAAGACCCATTCTCAATAGTATTGAAGTAAACTATAGTAGTGTTATTATCTCGCAGCAGACTCGGTCATAAATCATTCGAGTATTTCGCTTTTGTTGTTCTTTGCACAACTCAACACTCAACACTCAAAGCGAAACACTCGAATGATTTATGATCGAGTCTGCAAATTAAAAAACGAGCAAAAAATTACGTTTGTTGTATGGGGGACCCCCTTAAATATTTGTTTTATTTTAATTGAACTGCTTGTTTTTACAGTGAATATATAATTAAATATTCTGTGAACATTTGAAGCGTCTAACTTTCACCGTTATCAATATCGAGCAAAAACAAGCAAAAAAAATCACGTTTGTTGTATGGGAGCTTTATTTTGTTCTATTTTTTAGTATTAATTGTTGTTATGGCGGCAACAGAAATACATGATCTATGAAAATTTCAAGTCTGTAGCTATCACAGTTCAAGAGATACAGCCTGGTGACAATCAGATGAACGGACGGACAGCAAAGTCTCCGTAACAGTAAAAAACAAAGTTTGATGGGTTATATCTATACGATTTTAGAGGAGTAATTTCGGTTCGTCAAATAAATGTAGTATGAGATAGATATAAAAGACAATGCATTCATTATTTTTTAGTATACAGTACTAGCAAACCCGGCGAACTCCGTTTCGCCACCAGATGGCATTCCCGCTAAAAAAAATTTTCCGCTTTTCTGTTGAAATTTTTCCTGAATTTTCTTTGCTATAAACCTCACGGAGCCCGAGACCTTTCCAACGAATGCAAAACCGTGGACATCGGTTCGTGCGTTCTGGAGTTATAGCGTCAGGGAGGAAAACCCGACTTATTTTTATATACTAGACTAGCTGACCCGGCCAACTCCGTTTCGCCACCAGATGGCTTGCCCGCTAAAAAGATTTTCCCGCTTTTCTGTTGAACTTTTTCCTGAATTTTCTTTGCTACAAACCTCACGGAGCCCGAGACCTTTCCAACGAATGCAAAACCGTGGAAATCGGTTCGTGCGTTCTGGAGTTATAGCGTCAGGGAGGAAAACTCGACTTATTTTTATATAGTAGATAAATTCGATTAACAGGCCCAATTGTTGTCATCAAGAGTTAAAAAGAGGTTTTTCTTTTATTCACAGCAGTAGTAATAGTAGTAGTATATATTACACGTTAGTTAATTAACATAAAAACCGACTTCAACTCTCATCAAACTACTGTTGAATACATCCTTTCCAATTAAAAATTTAAGACTTATATGGTTCTCAACTGGATACCATTATCAGAACTGGACTTAATTGAAATGGGACCCACACGGGAAGCGTCAGCTTTTTTTTTATAAAAAAAAATAATCAAAATCAAATCACCCAGTCAAAAGTTGTGAGGTCACAAACATAAAAAAGATACAGACAATCGAATTGAGAACCTCCTCCTGATTTGAACTCGGTATACTCACTGTCTAGCCAGGAGTAAGGCTTGCACCACGCTGTTCATATAACAGGTGTTTCCAGAGTTCTCCAGACCAACTTTTCTCGGTAGCACATTGTTGTTCCTCGAGGGACACGATTCCTCCACAAGGCACCAAGCCGGCAGCTGCAAAAATGAAGACGCCCGGGACGCCATATGTCTTTCCAAGCAAAATATCTGTCGACAGAAAGAATAGAGTGGTTTAGTCAAATCAAAATATTGATTTATTTGATTCATTTTTGAAACAGTATTCGTGGTTAAAGATCTTTATTTCTCAAAAGAATACAATTATTCACTTACAGAGAAACAATAGTTTTTAGCAAAAAGATAAAATAAATTTAAAACTACCCTCGGCCTACGATTTCTGGACTTGCCGCGAACCGCTCGGTCCGGCTGGTTCATAAATGCGTAATCGTTGCCACAGTGTAGCTCGTAGCAGTAGATCAACATGTATTTAACATTGTAATTTTTTATCGTTTAGTACGTGTTGCTTTAACTTGGATTTGAAAATATGGAACGATTTTGCATTCTTGACCTCCATGGGAAGTGTATTGTACTGTTGAACACCTTCAAATTTTACATTTCTTCTTCCAAGGCAGGTTCGTACGCGGGGAAGTAAAATATGGTCTTCTCGCCCCCTACGACAGGCTCGACTCTGCACTTGGTGTATTTTTGTGAAAGTTATGTATTCAATAATGAATAGAATTTTGAAAAAACAAATGGACTCTAATGACGAAAAAGTTATAAGCAATTTCATATTTCTGATTGGACAGAGACAGATATCGGTCAGTGACGTCACTGTCACAAAAGCTACAGTAGCTCCATAAATAAATTTCCGTTTTGTGGAAAAAGAAGACACCAACTCCAAAAATTCAAATGCTTGTAACTTTTGATTTTCCTATCAGATTAAAATTTTGCTTTCACTGAATGGCATTATTTCCAACCTAGTCTACAATAAAGCAATAAAAATAAATTTCAAAAATCCATTCTTAGACTTTTTATTTTAAAAGAGTATTTAATAATATTTATTTTAATTACACTAGAAAGTCGATGGTCCAGCTCTCGGTTGTAGGAATTCGCGATTATCCAGACCGAACCAATTTCAATTGAAGAAAGAAGAAGAAGAATGTTATATTTTTGTTGCTTTCAATAAACACAACGTTTATCTACTGTATCTGTGGTACTACAATTTTGCACAAAACTAGTTTTTCTTCATACATTCGATTATCCCGATTTTCGATGATCTGAATGGCTAAGGACACCGGGATGGAACGAAGTATATCTGGCTTTCTTTCTATAAGAGAGAGAGAGATAGAGAGAGATAGACAGACAGAGAAACATGCGTACGCCGCACGGCTTACAATAGCAAAAGTGTCGTTACAACTTTACGTATGAATTTTTCCGTCTAACGTGCGATAAGGAACTTCGTTCCAAAAATTCTTGTGGACCTCATTCACAAATACAATTTTAGAAAAAAACTTACACAAAATATTTAAGAAGGCGACATAAGCTTGTGCTTCCCAGGATTAGAACCAATTATTAAAACGACAATCTTGTTTGAGGAAGTTCTGTTGTATAATAAATTACCGGACAGAATTAAATAAATTGAAAAATTTCCGATATTTTTTTTAAAAATATGTAAGAAGTTGTGTTATATTCGAACCGCGTTCTATTTATAGATCGTACCTTTCCTCTGTTACTATTAACTACCGGCAAAATTTTGTACTTAAATCGTCAAACCTTTAGTATAGTCCGTCAAGAAAGTCATGAAATTAATGTTTTGAGAACTACAAATTTAGCTTAGACTAGCAACACTAATTTATTGTACTTTAGTTCTGTGTTATAGCTCTGTGTTTGTTGTTGTTTATTGTGTTTTTGTATCGATTGAGTTTTTTTATGATAAAAAGACTGTTTTTAGCATAAATACTAATATGAATCGAAAACCATATAAGAGCGGTGCGAGATTAATTATATTTAATGTATTTAAAGGGTGCATGGCCGAATTTCAAGCTAAGAAGTTGCTTACCGATTTGGACGATGTTTACGGTCGAACAGCAAAGTTAACTTGTACGTACATTATATTTTGTATAAAAGCACAATAAAGGAACTAATTTCTCTTGACAATTAATGGGTTTAAGCATTATTTATCAGTTTTTCAAAGTATTGTTTACATCGTATTGAGGTTATGAAATGTACCTATGTGTTTATACTACACCTTGAGTAGTTTTGATACTATTCTAGTTAACTTCAAGAAAACGAGAAATGTCTCAATTTCATGCGTTTTTAGAATTTTTATTTAAATGAAAATCGTGATTGCCATTAATTATTGTTAAAATGCTCTTCTCAATTTTAGGTGTTTCCCAAAGCACAATTCGGCGCATTGTGGACGAAGGGATGAGGAATCAAGGAAATTTTGGTACTCCTGGAAAACACAAGAAAGGCCGACCTAAAAAAGAAATAGATGACTTCGATATATGTGCCATTCGCCAAAAAGTACATTTGTTCTCTACAGTGCAGAAAGAAGTCCCTACACTACGAAAACTGTTGGCAGTGTTAAAGAACGATATAAACTTTGAAGGCAGTCACGAGCTTCTCAGAAAAATTTTGATTTCTATTGGTTTTAAGTATAAAAAATGTCTATCAAACAGACTGGCCCTCACTGAAAGAACAAATATTGCTTCAAAACGCGAGTTTTATTTAAAGCAAATAATTGAAAATAGGAAACTGCCTAAAGAGCTTCAAAAAAACATTATTTATTTGGATGAGAGCTACATACATGAATCTTATAAAGTCACAAAGTGTTGGCAAGCTCTTTATATTCTTGGGATCCAGCAAGATGTTTCTAAAGGAAAGAGGTGGATAATTGTGCACGCTGGAAGTGAAAAAGGGGTTGTACCCAATGCACTTTTACTATTTTCTGGTAAAAACAAGCAGGAAGATTATCATTCTGAGATGAATGCTCAAAATTTCACCAAATGGGTAACCGAAAAGTTAGTGCCCAATCTAACTGAGTCATCAATAATTGTGATGGATAATGCACCATATCACTCCATTATAACAAACAAGGTACCCATTTTATAATGTCAATATTTTTTTTACTTTTTTCTTGAGTTAAAACTGACACTAATTTACTGTTTTTTTTTTCCTTAGGCTCCTACATCTTCGTCAAAAGTTGATGAAATCAAAATGTGGCTACTGGAGAATAATATACCACTTGAAGAAACACTGCGAAAACCATCTTTATTGATGTTAGTGAAAAAACATAAACCTGAACCAGTGTATTACATTGATGAACTTTTAGGGGAACATGGACATACAGTGGTTAGGTTACCACCGTACCACTGTGATCTAAATCCAATAGAGTTAATTTGGGCAATTGTAAAAAAGAGAATTGCTCAAAAGAATGTAATTGGTGGTCAAAATGTTGCAAAGTTAGCAGAAGAAGCATTCGAGTCGATTATTCCTCAGGAATGGCAAAATTGTGTTGACCATGTCATCAAAATTGAAAATGATTACTTTGCCCGTGGAAGAACATTATACGATGACATGGACAGGCTCATTATCACGGTAGGAGAAAATAGCTCAAGTGAGTTGGACGAAGACGATAGTGACCAAGGACCAGGAGTTTCAGGGTACTTTTCGGGCGTAGAATACCTCAACTCGGATGATTCTGATTAATAAAATTTTATTAAAATTGAGATTTTCGTTTTAATTTTTGTAATGTTACTTAAACACAAAGAGAAATAAGTATATAAATGCAAATTCTCTTCTATGTTCGGTGTAAATATTATAGGTGTGTGTAATAGTAATATGTGTGTATATATAGTATTCTAAAAACCCGTAAAGTATCAATTATTTCAGTTGAAGTATACGGGCCTACGGGGATACCATGTAGAAGATGGTGGCGCCCTCCTTTTATTTCATGACTTTCTTGACGGACTGTACCTACTAAGTTAACTTTAGTTTCTCAATAATATTAAGTGAACTATTGTTTTCTTTTTTGAGAAATAAATGTCTTTAAACCGAATCTATGCCGAATATGTATGATACACAAGACAAGACAGTTTTCTTGTCTGGCGTCCGTGTCTGATAATGTGCAAACGCCTAACGACAACAATTGAAAGGAAAATGAATTTATTTTCATAGGCCTAAATAATAGGCTCAGAAAAGTCAAAACTCTACCGCCAGGTTCGGAAGGCAGGTTTGCACCGAGAAGAACTGGCAAAAAACTCGGCACTTGCTCTTTTCAAAAATGCCATTGTTTTAATACAAGATTTCTTATAAAGTGCACCGAGAAGAACTGGCAAGAAACTCGGCACTTGCTCTTTTCAAAAATGTCATTGTTATAATACAAGATTTCTTATAAAGTATGAAAAATTATAACATATTTTTAAGATATCTCGTGAGGAGATGGAAGCATATTTCTATCATTCCAAGAATCTTTGTCGTTAAGAAATTCTTCAATGGTTTATGTAGTAACCATGATTAATTAAATGTTTTTTGACAGTATCCTTGGACGTCCGCAGGCTGAGATGACTTTAAAACGATTCTTAAGGGGTTGAGAAGAATAAAAAGACTTACGACTTCGCCATATTTATCAATGAACGTCGCTTGGGCGTCGTTTTTGAGGGAGGTCACGATGCGATCGGCCATAGTCGCTAATATGTCCACAAGTTCTTGGAGAACTTGCCGGCTCCACTGTCCAGGCTCAGAGGCTAGGCTTACGAGCACCTTGCCTACCACTGGTGCAATCTGTGGACATAAACAACTGATAAGTAAACCTGATGATGAGGGCATCCGAACATTTTACGTAAACCTTCTTCATACAAGAAAATGTAGCGCCATCTGTCAAAACTCCTGCGAATTACATGTTTTTTTGTATCTATGTGTCTGTGGTCGCCTTGCCTGCAGTGCTGCGGGGCTAGACAAAGTCACAAGCGTTTGGCGTTAACGCTAGTCGACAAAAATGTATGGACAAAACAAATGACTGTAGAAAAACCACGATAATAATTACTAAAACACGCTGTGTTGTTACTGTCGGCTGTCAATTGTCAAGCGAAGTACGCTAAAGTTATCTACAAGGTCCGCGAGAACGCCAGCGAGCGTTCAAGTAAGCGTAGTTAATTATTCAAACACAGCGTGTTTAGTAATTACTAGCTTTTGCGCGCGGCTTCGCCCGCGTTAATTTCGATTTTTCACAAACCCAGAGATTCAGATTTTTCAAAAACCTAAATTTCCTTATCAACCTTAACGTTTCTATTTACTTTCTAGAAAGTAGCTTATGTGGTAATTACAGATATCGTCTATCTCCATTCCAAATTTCAGCCAATCATTTCCGGGACAAAAAGTAGCCTTTGTATTTGTAATGTCCTACGCTTACTAATCCGTATAATATCTATACACTAATGCACTGCACACTTGTGCACTATATGCACACACTACTATGTAATTATTAAGGACTTACCGGGTGACCACTTGTTGCCGCTTAGGCGGCTAGAATGTAACTGCGCGAGCTACCGCGCGGCCCTTACTTATAGGTTTGCTCCTTCCTCTTCTCAGTGGCGCTAGTGTACCTACATCTCAGTGGCGCTAGTGAACATCTCAGTGGCGCCACCGGAACCTGTATACTACATCTCTCCCTTTGTTTATTTTTTTTTTTTGTGAAGTTTGCAATTTCTGACAAGGCCAACTTTCCTCTTTTTCCTTTTATTTTTAGTTTTTTACTGGAATATTTATGTATTTCAACTTCTGGACTGTACTGTAATATAATAGGCACCTACGTTATTACAATACAACAAATAGGCCTACAGAAAACCAATCCAAATCAAATATTTTGAAAATATTTACTGCTTACTCATACTTTTGAATAATGGTACTTTGAAAGATTTTGCTCATGTAAGGGTTTCTCATGAAAATAATAACGAACAACAAAAACCAATAATAAATAATATTAACAGTGCATAACCGGTTCAAACAAACGTTATCTGCTGAATAGAACGACTGCCTAGACACAACTCTTTATGAACCTTGTATGAACTGCAAAATCCATTTAAACTATCGACTTTCCTTTGCTCTGAACAATCAATAATAGCATTAGTGTTATCTATGGTATAACAAACCTAATCCAATTCAGGAGATGAATACCTTAGCAAATTAATTATAAAATAAGAATGATTTGTTTTTATTTATTATTGAGTTCTTCTACACTGGCTCTGTCATACTGCATTGAGAGGAAAAAGGGGACGCAAACCGACAATGCAACCCAAACATACTCACAATAAATTGAATAAATTAACATAATATAAAATTCACTTAAGTATATTAATTTTAGCATTATAGACATAATACATTATCTCTTGATAAATACTAAGGTTACAACAGTTGGAAGTTAGTTTTTAGAAGTGTGTTTGCAATTTCTTTCCACTGCAAAGATCGATGGAATCATGTATTGGGAGCAATAAGTATCTCATAACTAAGATCAAAATGATGTACGTGTTATGAGGTACAGCAACCGAAATTTATCAGATTAGGGCGATTCCGCTATAGACGCTTCCCGACATTAATTTTTAAATCGCGTTATTAGTTGTTTTTTAACCGACTTCAAAAAAAGGAGGTTCTCAATTCGACTGTATGTTTTTTTTTTTTGTTTTTTTGTATCTTTTTTTGTTTGGTAGGGCATACTTCAGAGGTGGTCCCATTTCAATTTGGTAAAGATCTCATGAATATCTTCGGAGATACGGAACGGAACTCCTCATAAGAGTAAATCGCTTGCGATCAGTATAAAAGTTTACTAAACAGTAGACTTAATCGACTTTAAAAAAGGTTCTCAAGTTGACTACAATTAAAAAAAACGTCATCCGTATACCTAAATTTTGGCGCTTGGTCCCAATTCAATTTAGTCCAGTTCTGACAATGTTATCCATGAGAAAACCTTACAAGTTTTAAATTTTTACTTGGAAAGGATGTATTCAACAGTAGTTTGATGAGAGTTGAAGTCGGTTTTTTTGTTAAGTAATTAACGTATTATTATGCGAGTAGTACAATGAAGGAAGTCTAAAATTATCTTTCCTTTTTTCTCGATGTAATTCCATATTTTTTTTTTTTTGGAGCGTTTGAAAATAATACCACCCGCAAAGTTGATACAAACTGAAAATAATCTCTTAGAAACAGTGTCGTAAAATAGCCGTTGTTAATAGTTGGAGATTATGTTTTAGACGTTAAACTTGTCAATAATCATTTATCTTTCTGTTTCAAAAAATGTAAGTAAATGTTATTTATTAAGAATTATTGAGTGCTAGAATACAATGTTTACTTGTTGCACCCACGATACAAAAATTAAAAAGTTTACTTTTTCCACAGAAATTAAGCGCTAACAATCTGACACTTTGTACAGGAAGGGAGAAGTCAAAACTCAAATTTATAGCTTTTAATAGTGTCATGATTGTAAGGTTAAAATATTCGTTAACTTCAATTGCTTGTACCCGCGATAACGGAACCGTCCAGTAAATTAATTTTATATTTTTATTGGAACTTATATCTCATATATAAACTAAACAATATACGTTCTAAATAATATCTTCATTTTAAATAAAGTATAGACAATTTTAATTAACACAAGATAATAGGACTACAGAAAGTGAAAGGAGTTTTCTGTAAGAGGCAACGCCCAACCTCCGTCTCGTTAATTGCGCGGTCCCGCGTAGGGTACGCCACGCCATTACCGCTACGGTGCTACGAAACAGCTTCTAGTGCTACGTCTGGTCTACAAGTTCGAATAAATCTCTTCCATGTTGCTAAGCGCCTGGTACCTTGCAGAGATGCGAGCTCGATTTTTATTGATATTCACCGGAGAAGAACCGGCAAGAAACACGGCACCCGCTCCTCCCAAAAATGCCACTGCTACAATACAAAACTTCTCACAAAGCATGAAAAATCACAAAAATGTCCAAGACATCTCGTGTGGAGACGGAAACACACTTCCATCACTACCCCGGGATCACACTGCAGAAGCGTACACTCAACCCCCACAAGTACTAGCAGCATTACTTAGATTGTATTATGAGACCTGAAGTTAACCAAACTAATTCAGATCCTATAATTACCATAATTGAATCTTCTGATTTAATTGTGGAATTTAATAAAATGTTTGCTGCAGGTGTATGGTAATATACCAACTAAAATACTGGTAGTTGCTATTAATGATAAGATAGGTAGATACTGACAGATAAATTTCATACAAATATTGAATAATAATAAATTTCAGTTAATTAATAAGGATTGAAAACAGCTGTGATGAGGTGCCAGAATAAAATAATAATTAACTAGATCTATTTCAACAACAACTACATCTAACATTTTAAATCAAAATATGAACTTGGGTAAATATCACATGGACCCGCAGGAAGAAATAAAGTTATTCCGTTGTTCATTACTCCACTACTGTCTGGGTATAACCATTGTAATATTAGGTACTACACGAATATTTACTTAATATATTATAAGAGTGCAGTTTATTTATTTTTTTAATGTAGTGTGGGATATTTTAAGAGGAAGCTCAAACGGTATCACAACTAGGCGGTAGGCACGTCCCGGAAGGTCCAGCCTTTAAAGAACTCAGCGAGTTGAACCAAGACCATGTAAGACGAACGTTGGCCGTATAGCTGTTTTCACAAAATATTTTCCAATTACTCCCTACAAAATATGTTTTTTTTTTTTTTTAACCAACGAATTAAGAAATACCACTTTAGTGATGTAATGGAGACCATTCAAATTTAGAACAGAGATGGGAAGAACAGGCCGCTACTTACCAGCACAACACTCAGCTCACTCAGTGATCTGAGCGAATGTCCTCTGAGCCTTGCACTGCTCATTCCCCCCCGTTTCTTATTGATAAAATAATTTCAACCCCTGTCTTACATGAAAAAAACATTGTTGATTGTAAGTTGTGGTAAGGACGCAAAGTTCGGGATCACTTAAGGGGAATGGTGTTGTGTAACTTTCTGATATAAGGGCATGGGGAAAATAAGGTATTTTCGAAGCGAACCGCAACGCACGAAAACTTGTAATAAAGGAGTTTATCTATAACTGGTATTTGTAAATTTAAGACTGGTGCTGACACGGAACAATAATCATTTTACTTGAATAACAATTGTAGTAGTGACCAACATCTGTCTGCTATCATCTATCTTACACCATCTAACCGATCAGTACCATCTGGAAAGTATGAACCGACCCCTACGATCCGACCCGTACGATCCGACCCGCACGATCCGACCCGTACGATCCGACCCGTACCTACGATCTGACCCGTACGATCCGACCCGTACCTAGAATCTGACTCGTGCGATCCGACCCGTACGATCCGACCCGTACGATCCGACTATTACAGTCAGACTCGTACAACAGACTCGTACCACAGATTCGTACCACAGACTCGTACCACAGACTCGTACCACAGATTCGTACCACAGACTCGTACCACAGATTCGTACCACAGACTCGTACCAGACTCGTACCACAGATTCGTACCACAGACTCGTACCACAGACTCGTACCTATGGATCAACAGCCAGCCAACTCAGATACAGACAACAGTATCTGTAAACATCGAAGTATAAACTAATCAACCCTGCTGTATCAACCTTAGTTAAACAGCCAGCAAAGCCTACCGTTGCTAACAATGGCGCAACAGACAGCTAAGCCTACCGTAGCAAACTATGGTACAACAGCTAGTTAACTCGTCTTTGTACTTGACGTCATACAGATAAAACACCGTCCGCAAACATCAAAGGAGGAACGAGTCTGACCTACCGTATCAACCCTAGTTGAACAGCCAGCGAAGCCTACCGTTGCCACTCATGGTGCAACAGCCAGCTACGCTTACCGTAACGAACTATGGTACAACAGCAAGTTCACTCGTTCATGTACATACGTCATACAGAAAGTATAAAATACCATCCGGTAAAATATTCGAACACGGACTAACAGAATCGTACGCCCCGCGGCCCCCAGCCGTACATGCCCATCCCAACACGTGGAGAAAACATAGCGCTAGTAGGCCAAACGGGGAGAAAGCCTAGAATGTCATGACTGTCCCCAGCAGGCTGCCTCTTCCAGCAGGCAGATCGTCCCTCCCGGCTGGCAATCCAGCACTTACGCCCGACGGATCGCCATTAACGCTCGGCTTGCCCCTTCCAGCAGGCACATTTGCCCCTTCCGGCTGGCTACCTGGCATTTACGCCTGACAAATTGCACTTACGCTCGACAATTTCGCACTTACGCTTGACAAGTCATTTTTTAACATTCTAGCACTGCCACTTCAAGCTGGCCATGGGCACTTAAGCTCGACAGTCTACACTTAACCATGTTCATTCGTCCGTTTCGAACATTCACCCACTCATACAGATTTTTAATCAGGCGTTCAGTTCCGCCAACATTTTGAAAATCTACCCTCCAGATCACTGATTTAATATCGGTATGGTAAGGAATAAGACTTTATTGTTCGCAACAATACAAACGTACAATGTAAATTTACAATAACTTGTGGATTTTAGGATCATAATTTTTTTATAGTCAAGCAGCAGCAATACAGATGTTGGGTCCACTACACGTCGGCCTTTTGAACTTATTTCGAAATAATGACCAAACGGTAACAAATAACAGTACAAAAGTAAATTACATGGCACACGTGGCCTTTGAGGTTACTTTAAAATTATGGTCAAACGATCCTTGTAAAAGCACTTAAAAATGCAATCTACTATAGCAAAATAAAAATAGTATACTCAGATAGCCTCTGAGAAACTATTATATTTTAATACATATTTCAAAATTAATAACGTATTATCACTATGTACACACTACCTTTTTATTTTTAACGATTTTATTTTATTTTATGTAAATAAAAGGTACTCACAGTTCTCCTTTAGTTCTCACTCGTCGCCAATGTAATGTCCCACGCTTACTAATCACGCAAATGTTTGTCAACACAATGTTTTTAACACATCCCGTGGAAATCACGGATTTTTTCAGGATCAAAAGTAGCCTATGTATTAAACCGGGATACAATCTACCTCTATCCCAAATTTCAGACAAATCGATTCAGAAATTGGGACGTGAAGGAGTATTTCCCCCGCGCGTATTTCTATTTTTTACAAATTTCGCGGGAACCATAGATTTTTGTGGGATAATAAAATGGAAAATTCTTTCCAAAAAACCAACTTCAAATGCCACTACAAAGAATGAAATAATTTTTAATGTACACCAATTCGAAGTCGGGCAATGTTTTGTTCAATCATTAATAGTCCTTCTTATAATAAAACTTGATGTGCAAAGAAACGACAAAATTATCGACAATACCAAGGACTATTATTGAATGAACGAAACATTGCCCGACTTCGAATTGGTGTACATTAAAAATTATTTCATTCTTTGTAGTGGCATTTGAAGTTGGTTTTTTGGAAAGAATTTTCCATTTTATTTTATACTTTTTAGTGGAAAACAACTAATGCGCAAGGCATTGGAAAAAATGCCCACATCGCTTGAAGTATGCTTCTAAAATCTGAAGAGTTCCCCCAATTTCTCCAAGATCCCATCATCAGATCCTGACTTGATAAATACAGTCATTACTTGATGACTGCAAGGAAATGCAATCGTAACTATAAAAAATACCTAAATCGCTTCAAGTATACTAGCAAAATTTGAAGAGTTCCCTCGATTTTACCAAGATCCCATCATCAGATCCCGAGCTGATGACCATAAGACTACCTGGAAAAAATTACTCTTTCAAATAATACCCAAATCACTTCAAGTGTGCTTATAAAATTTGAAGAGTTCCCTCGATTTCTCCAGGATCCCATCATCAGATCCTGACTTGATGACTATGGGACCATCTGTGAACTATACCCTATCAAACAAAAAAAAATTTTCGAAATTGGTCCACGCATCTTCGAGTAATCGGGGAACATACATAAAAAAAAAAAAAAAATAAAAAAAAAAAAGATTCCGACGAATTGAGAACCTCCTCCTTTTTTTTGAAGTCGGTTAAAAAGTAGTCTATTTATTAATACAGAATATAATTTAACTCTTGTTCAAATTTCAGCCAATTCCGATCAGTAACTGCGGCGTGAATGAGCATTTCTTCGTAATATATTTGGACCCCCGTTTCACCCCCCTAGGAGGTAGTCTCGTTAGTAGGGGTGGAATCAAAAAATCGAGGAACTTTGTTATTTTTATCCAAAAGCCTACTTACCGATTTTAATGAACATAACTTGAAATTTGACGGCTTTCCATGTATGTAAAATAAAATTCCTTATTTAACACCCTTAGCGGTAGAATTTCAAAAAATCCTTTCTTAGTACACATCTAGGGTGTTAAAAGAATATTCCCTGAAAATTTCAGGTTTCTACGTTCAACCGTTTGGGCAGTAGCTTGTCCAAAAGCCAGCCAGCCGGGACCTAGCGTTTTCTAGTTTCAACCCCCTTTTTAGAGAGTTAGGGGTGAAATTTCCAAAATCCCTCGGACACCCATTCTCTTAATTTTATTTAAAAGTCTATATACATATTTTCATGAATCTAACTTGAAAAATGAGGGACTTTCATACAAACCTAAATCCCTTATTTAACCCCCTTAGGGGTGGAATTTCAAAAAACCCTTTCTTGCGGTTTGGGTTCACAAAGAATCTTCCCTGAAAATTTCAAGTTCCTACGTTCAGCCGTTTGGGCTGTAGCTTGTCTGTCAGTCAGTCACTCAGGACAAAGCCTTTTATAGTTATAGATAGATTATCGTGGTTTTTCTAGTCATTTGTTTTGTCCATACATTTTTGTCGACTAGCGTTAACGCCAAACGCTTGTGACTTTGTCTAGCCCCGCTGGAATGGAAGTTCGTAATTTGGATAAGCTTTGTTAGTAATGTTCTTGTTTTGGAAATGTGTTAGTCCTTGAAATTAGGACGCCTTTTTGAAATGAATTAAGTTTTGACCGATCAAAACGCTTGAAAATCACATTCCTACATTGATGCATGACATTACAATCTTAATGATTGCAGTGGCGTCACTTGCGTTTCTGAACCATATACCTACATGCAGGAAAATATTTTTGATCATAATTACACATAATACTTTGGTTGCAATAAAATATACTGGATGGCTATAAGTTAACTAAACCCGTACTTTATCACAAGCAGTAACAATTTGCGATAAAGTACAGTAGTAATAACAAAAAATATCTACTTCTGCCACTCTCGCAGTTTTCTGCTTGCGCCCACTACCCACGATAAAACACACACAATAAAACAATGCCCACAGATAAAGAAGACCAAAACTCACCTTGTCAAAAGCTTCCACAGAGTCACGCAGAGATGCAAGCACGTGAAAAATTACATTGGCGGTATTTCGACTGATCGGTTTTTGCGTAATAAAACATGATAATAGTCTGGTCAAGTTATCAAGACTGGTCTCTATAAGAATATCGTGACAATCGTTCTCCTGTAAATAAAATACAAATTTGTTTGTTACAAATACAAAATGTTTTATATTCATTCCACTTGAAAAAACAAGTAAAGTTTATTATAATATACTAGCAGATAACCGCGTCTTCGTCCGCGTAAATTTTAGTTTTCCCTATTCTCACGGGAACGATCGATTTTTCCGGAACAAAAAGTACCTATGCTAATTTAGAGCGAAATCTTTCTCCATTTTAACTTTCAGCCAAAAATTTTCAATACTAGCTGCGTGAAGTATTTCAAATATTCACGCGGGAGAAATAACCATTGATTTCCCGGGACAAAATATAGCCTTAATTTTAATCCAAGATATAATCTCTATTCTAAATTTCAGCGAAATCAGTTTGTAATTACAGCCTACAGGAGTATTTCTCCTGCATGAATATCTGTTTTTCTTTATTTTCATAGACGGCTTTTTCCGGGATAAAAAGTTGCCGATATATATTATCCCGCGATATCATTCATCTATCTCAATTCCAATAATTTCAGCCAAATCGATTCTGTATTTGTCGCATGAAGGAATTTTTCCGCGAGAATATCTAATATCTGATTTTCGCTATTATTATAGAAACCATGGCTTTTACTGGGATAAAAAGTATCCTGTGTATTATTCCAGGACATCATCTATCCCCATTCCGAATTTCAGCCAAATCAGTGCAATAGTTACGGCGTGAAAGAGTATTTCTTCCGCGTGAATATCAGTTTTTCACTATTCCCGCAGGATTTATGAATTTAAACTGATTTGACTAGAATTTGGAATGAAGATCGCTCATACCTTAGATACATTTAAACACGGGAAAAACTACGAAATTTATAAAAAATGAAATTCACGCTTAGGGCAAAAATGAGGTAAAATTTAAATAAAACTACTTACTTCTAAAACTTTAATGAGCATTAAAGTCCAAAACCCGAGCTCTGATGTCTCCGGCCAGTCATGGAGCCAGCCATATAAACAGGACAGAGCCGCGCGGGAGCCAGCTCCTTCATTCTCGTTTGTCGATCGCTGAACTAACCATCGGGCTAAGGATAGACCTGCTTCCTCATTGGTTTCATCCAAAACTATTAACATTGCAGATGTCGCTGGACACGCACCAGTTTCTGTTGACAATCAAATCCATTTATGTGACTTAAAATCTGAAGCTAATGAAATAGACATCTACCATGGACGGGGCGAACAGCGCGAAAAAATGTCGCCAGTTTACCAGTGTCGAAAACGCTCGTATTGACACGAGCAGAAAACCATGTAGTTCGCTTAGCAACCACCTGTAGAATTTTGACAGATGGGCGCTACTGTTTGCTGATACGAAAAATGTTTACGAAAATCGTTCCGACGCCCATATCCTCAGATTTCTTATAGGTGAGCTAGTGGCTCCTCGCTACTACTATAGATAGTGAGAATTATGTACACTAAAGAATCGGATACCATGATTTTTTGAGAAGACTGCCAAGCTTATTGAATGAATTCTTATTTTTATAGTCTGCCTTTTGTATCTCATACATACTTAATATGTCATACATACAAGTTAAATTTATTCGCAGGGGCTAGCCTGAAGAAGGCCTTCGGTTGAAGGAGCGAACGAGCGAGGGAACGAACGAAAAGACCGATGTTGTAGACGAAAAAATTCGACACCATTTACGGTACAAATTATACAAAAAACTAAAAAAACAGTGTAACTTTATAAGTAATAAGTATAGGTACGTTTAATTTTCATACGTAAAACTATAGACATAGAAACTAGAATAGAGTGATCTCTGTTTGTAAATAATTTCAAGCGATTCCGGGAAGCGAGCGTTTTCGTGTGTAACTGTAAAAGTTACAGTAGTCGTTTGCTGAATCAAAGTAGCTAGTTACAAAAATCACTAATTTTGAAAAAGGTGACTGTTTACGCGAGAGTAGCTGGCGCGAGCGCGGGGCCTGTTGTGTTGTATTGAATCGTGTTCTCTCTCTCTAACCCGCGGAAGCCCTCATCCGCGCGTCTCGCTCACGCTTTGGTTACGGCGAGTTTTTTGTATCGAATCGTGCGCTCCCGCTCCAACTCGCGGAAACGCCAATCTTCCTATCCCGCTCGCGCATCGGTCGCCGAGATTTTTTATGCCTGCAATGACGCGGCGACTTCGGTGCGCTCCAGTATTAAGCACGATACGAGTCAGCTAGCAACAGCCTTGCGTGCGGCTGGGTTTTTTGCGGCGCCCCTTTTGCCCCGGCGGTTTGTACCCCAAGAAACGTACTTCTTGGACCGCGTCAATTCTTGTAGACAGTTTTATGTGGGGGCGCGACCTTTTGTGCGTATTCGTGAACTCATCTTGTGGAGCGAGTCTGCTGTCGACCGACAAACTTAGCGGTCCCCCGCGCGTGGCTGAAGTAATTTGATCACTTGTCGTCTTTGAAACGCGTAGTCGCGAGACGTAAATTACTACGTTTGAGTAGCCACGTTTATATTTGCGCGGGTGTTTAGTCATCGAATAACATCGCAACGGGACGTCCGTTTTTTGATGCGCCTGACTTGTTTTTCGCACTGCGTTTTTTGTCTGTTGCCGCGCCCCCTCTCTCGCGCGCTGGGGCGCTGGTGCGGTCCCTTTCGCACTTCGAACCGGTAGCCGACGGAAAGTGGGTTCCTGCGCGTGTGGTCTTCGTGTTTGGAGGCTGATTTGAAGCGGAGGTCAGACGGCTCTGCCAGTCCCATACACACACGCACCCTTGTACATACCCTTAACACTTTCACGTCACACACTGTCACACATCTACTACAGAGGACTCCGTATCAAGGCCGACGCTTCGGGATCAAGGTCAGTCAATAAGTACCTACTAATCTTAAACTATTTTTATTGTTGGCCGCGTCCGGTGGCGTACTGTATCAGCCGTAGTGGCCGACCTGTTGTCTAGTAAAAGTCGCTGATTACTATTTCCACTGATCGACTAGTGAGACTCGATTACTATCCGACTCGGATTGGATGCCGTCATCCGACCCGAGACTGATCGTACACTAGTGATCCCGTGTAGTCTCACTAGTCGGTCCCCCCTCGACCTGTCCGGGCTCGTTCCTCTATGGGCCCGGGAACTGAGCCCTCGTCTGGACAGGCAAGGGGCCGTAACATTTGGTAGCAGAGCGTGGTTTCGCGCCTTTTGGTTAAGCGGCTTTTACACGTTCGGCGCGTCGATATCGATATTTGTTGCGCGTATTTAATTCGTCGCGTATCTCTGTCGGTCACACGTTTGTAGGCGCGGTACGCCACGTGTCGGACCGATACGCCGCGTTAACGGCCACAGATTATTGTACCGCTACACCACGCGTTTTTGTAGCAACGCCGCGTTTATTTACCGCGTGCCGCGCGTTTGTTAACCGCGACCTTGATTAGCGTTCTGCACGTGTTGGTGTTTGCATCTGTGCTTGTTCTACTTCCTTGTTGTTTTATTTTTTGGTTTCGTGCTTCCTTGTAATTATTCTTGCGCAGTCTCGCCATGCCTTCGCATAAGCCTCCGGTGCGCCGTATGCAGGATGAGCTGCGGTGGGCAGCTAGCGCGCATGCGCTTATTACTCGTCCAGACAGGACGGCTAGCTTGCTCCACCGCCTTGAGCAGCTCCCAGCCAGACGAGCCCATTTTGAAGAGGCCTATTCGGAATTCCTTGCTACAGTGGAGGACGACGAGGCGCGAGAATCGGCCCAGAAGGACTACGAACAGTTCTTCGAGTTCACAGACGATGTGCTCGAGGCTGGGGCCAAAATGAATCGTGAGGCTCGAAAGAGCATTCTGTGCGAGTCGCCTCGCCCGCAGCAGCAGCCCGCCCTATTGGGTCGGCTGCCTACTTTGGACCTTCCACACTTTGGTGGGCGGCTTCAAGACTGGATGGGGTTCATCTCCATCTTCGACAGTCTAGTCCATACCCGCCGCGACCTATCCCCAGGCCAAAAAATGGCCTATTTGCGGACCTCCCTTCAAGGGGAGGCACTGGGGGTAGTCTGCCATTTGAAGTTGTCTGACGCCAGCTACTCCACGGCCAGAGAACTCCTCGAGAGGCGCTACGCCAATGTGCGCCGCCTTGCTGACGCGCACATGATGGAGTTAATATCCCTCCCGGTTTTGAAAGACCTAGCACGTCTCCGGGAGGTGATCATTGACCCAGTCGTGGTTGCTTGCAACGCCCTTCGACAACTTGACTTACCGGTGGATCAGTGGTCCTTCTGGCTTCTTCACCTGGTACTGTCCCGCCTGCCTCTCGATCTGCGGATCCGATTTGAAGAGAGGTACGGCGGGGACGGGGCTAACTATATACCCCCGTTCAGTGACCTCTTAAAGTTCCTTGAGGAACAGAGCCGCCAGGTGGAGAATGCCGTGGCCTCGGGAACACCGGCAAAGGAGCCGGCTCGACCGACGCCACCTTCTAAACCCACGACTTCCACCAGGGGTTCCAAGCAGCCAGAATTAGCGCAGGAGACTGGACGCCGCCCAATTCTAAACTTTAGTGGTCTTGCTGCGACCGAGGTGACCCCCTGTCACTATTGCCGTGCTTCTACGCACACGACGACCGACTGCCCTAAATTCTTGGAGAGACCGCCCAAGTCACGTAGGGCCATCGCAAGGGAGCGCCGTTGGTGCTACTCTTGCTTAGGTGGGCACTTGCAACGCAACTGCCAGCACCAACGGCCTTGCCCACATTGTCAGGGCAACCACCTTCCTATTCTTTGCCTCGACCGCAATGGCGTCGGTAGGCAGGAGGTGGTTGAGCAGACACCCGGCAGGAGTGGAGTCTCCTCACCGGTCACAGGCCCAGCCGATAGACGGCGTGGTGACACTTTCAGTTCGGCCCCTGGTTTTGATAGGGCTTCACCCCCCCCTCGGGCGGGGGTGCAGCCCTCCAGGGGCGGGGGCGTTCCGCCCTCTGTCAACCCTGAGGGAGGTTTTGCCGTCGCTCAGCCTGATCCAAGGAGGTCCTCCCCTCCTCTGGCTGAATACCCCAGGCTGGAGCGACACCTCCCTCGATGGTCTGGACACCCCCCTCCGCACTACGTCGTCCCGCGGCTGTCGTACCAGGCCAGACCCCCTCAGACCGGGAGGGACGCTTGGGTGTGCCCTGGGGGCACCACACCTCTTGATGTGATAGAAGTTCCCCAAGAAGGCCCTTACGAGCGCCCAAGGCTAGAGGAGTTGCCCGAAAGGGGCAACTCCCGTTGACTTACTGCTGCCTTGGCTCCCACCACCGCCACCTCACCTGACAATTTGAACGACCATAGGCCGGTCTGCCAGACTGTACTTTTACCAACGGCTTTGGTCAGGGTGTTTAACCCGAAGGGTGAGTGGCTAATGGTACGCGCGCTGCTAGATCTCGGATCACAGCGCTGGATTGCGTCGTCGTGGTGGGTGAGCGCTTCAGGGCAAGTCTCATTGCACCTTGTCCTAGCTAAGTGCAAGGTTGCATCTATCAGGTCTCGTCTAACAATCTCTAAGTTGAACTTGTGGAGCCAACTATTGACCCGGTTACTAAACCACGTCCACGCTTCTTGGAAGTCTCTGGTAAACATGGTGGACGTTTTTGCGTGGTCGGACAGTGAGATTGTCCTGTGTTGGCTCCGGACTTCGGTCCATAATCTTGGCATTTTTAAATACTCATGCGGGTTGCAATACCCTCTCAGCCATTTGCAGCGTGAGTTTGGATTTGGCAGGCCGACGAACCATTCGAAGCGTGATCTTCAACTGTATTGCTTGCTATCGTTTGGAGGCATCCATTGCATAGCTTGTGCTGAGTGACCTGCCTGCGGACCGCGTAAAGGCTGCTCGACCTTTCGCTGGTGTTGGAACCAATTTGCCGGTCCTTTCTTAGTGAAGAGCTCTAACCTTAAGAATGCTCGGTCTTTTGAGGCCTACTTGTGCGTCCTTGGTTGCCTTGCAACCAAGGCAGTCCACTTGGGACTTGTCAGTGCCCTCAGCACGGAGGCGTTCGTGGCCACTCTGGGCCGCCTCGTGAGCCGTCGCGGCCTACCCGATTTGGTTCGGACAGACTGCTGGACTAATTATAAGGGAACCAATCGTTATTTGAAGGAGGTCGTCGACTTACTTGTTGAGAGCAAGCACTGTGTAGGCACCGCCATGTCTAGAATGGGAGATCTTGTTATGCTTAAAGAATCTAATCTACTCCCACTATTTTGCGTCGTGGACGCATTGTTAAACTGTTATTTGGATCGGATGGCGTTCCGCGGGTGGCCGAGGTATTTGTAGGGGACTCAGTATTGCAACGTGCCGTGGTCACGTTGTCCCAACGGCCTATTGATTAGCGAATCTACATTCTTAGATTCGGAGCGGGGGATTGTTTACGCGAGAGTAGCTGGCGCGAGCGCGGGGCCTGTTGTGTTGTATTGAATCGTGTTCTCTCTCTCTAACCCGCGGAAGCCCTCATCCGCGCGTCTCGCTCACGCTTTGGTTACGGCGAGTTTTTTGTATCGAATCGTGCGCTCCCGCTCCAACTCGCGGAAACGCCAATCTTCCTATCCCGCTCGCGCATCGGTCGCCGAGATTTTTTATGCCTGCAATGACGCGGCGACTTCGGTGCGCTCCAGTATTAAGCACGATACGAGTCAGCTAGCAACAGCCTTGCGTGCGGCTGGGTTTTTTGCGGCGCCCCTTTTGCCCCGGCGGTTTGTACCCCAAGAAACGTACTTCTTGGACCGCGTCAATTCTTGTAGACAGTTTTATGTGGGGGCGCGACCTTTTGTGCGTATTCGTGAACTCATCTTGTGGAGCGAGTCTGCTGTCGACCGACAAACTTAGCGGTCCCCCGCGCGTGGCTGAAGTAATTTGATCACTTGTCGTCTTTGAAACGCGTAGTCGCGAGACGTAAATTACTACGTTTGAGTAGCCACGTTTATATTTGCGCGGGTGTTTAGTCATCGAATAACATCGCAACGGGACGTCCGTTTTTTGATGCGCCTGACTTGTTTTTCGCACTGCGTTTTTTGTCTGTTGCCGCGCCCCCTCTCTCGCGCGCTGGGGCGCTGGTGCGGTCCCTTTCGCACTTCGAACCGGTAGCCGACGGAAAGTGGGTTCCTGCGCGTGTGGTCTTCGTGTTTGGAGGCTGATTTGAAGCGGAGGTCAGACGGCTCTGCCAGTCTCATACACACACGCACCCTTGTACATACCCTTAACACTTTCACGTCACACACTGTCACACATCTACTACAGAGGACTCCGTATCAAGGCCGACGCTTCGGGATCAAGGTCAGTCAATAAGTACCTACTAATCTTAAACTATTTTTATTGTTGGCCGCGTCCGGTGGCGTACTGTATCAGCCGTAGTGGCCGACCTGTTGTCTAGTAAAAGTCGCTGATTACTATTTCCACTGATCGACTAGTGAGACTCGATTACTATCCGACTCGGATTGGATGCCGTCATCCGACCCGAGACTGATCGTACACTAGTGATCCCGTGTAGTCTCACTAGTCGGTCCCCCCTCGACCTGTCCGGGCTCGTTCCTCTATGGGCCCGGGAACTGAGCCCTCGTCTGGACAGGCAAGGGGCCGTAACAGTGACGCTGACAATAGTCTCGTTACGTTTCTTGAAAATGACATAACGACCCACGTTTGTGTGGTGTCTGTGTATTATAGACAACACAACTATTACCGATTGCAGGTTAAATAGAGTACAGCTATGACATGCGTCAAGCGCTTAAGTAATTTCGATCTCGGAACTGTCGACCAATATGGCGTTTTGAACTACATTCAATTTTACGCTCTATGTCAATTGTACTAAAATTAATTTTTCAGTGTTCGCAAAAAATGTTTTGAATTTAATATCGTCTGCTCATGTACGTAAATACCATCACCTTTTTAAACAAATCACATCACGAAATGTAGCCGACACGTAACGTGAATAGCCCCCCAGAATACAGATAACTACATTTCTTTTTACATTTCTTTTATAAAATTTTCTCGCCAATCTCTGTTCCAAACTCCTCCGAAACGGCTCGACCAATTGTTATGACATTTTCAGTGTATGATCACTGAGCTTGGGAGCAGGTTGTTATGTATTTTTTATATCCCTAATAGCAAAACAACGTTTTCCAGGTCAGCTAGTATTACTAATATAATAATAAATATTTCGACCCAATGGCACAGGTCGTGGTCACGTCGTGACCTCGACTGTTAAAATTGTCCTTTTGATCGTGCAAATATGTATCCATCAACTGTAAATTATTATTATTATTAAGAAAAAGAAGTTTGAAAAATCACCACAAGATAACGCGTACGTAGCAGGAACTTGCTACACACCATCGCACCACATCGCACATCGCACCACGCTAAATTACTTTGCGGAACCAACGATCAGACCTAATTGAATTTCTTCTCAACCTTACAATAGCTGGGCGTGGTGTTGGTTTGCTCTCTGAATAAGATGAGTTTGGTTAGTAAGTAGAGAAAGAACAAAGATGAGGTGGATGGATTGTGTGAAAGAGGATTGCACATTGACGGCAGTGTCTTTCCTGCCACTTACAACCCGGGTGCCTTCAAATCAAGAGTGAATAGGCATCTTCTAGGCAAGCGCGTTCCACCTTAGACTGTATCATCACTTTCCATCAGGTGTGATCACAGTCAAGCGCTAGCCTATATAGTATAAAAAAAAGAGAGAGAGAGAATGAGACTCCCCATTACTGGCCCGTCGAACCCTGGAACTTTCACTCATTTATCACACCAAAAATCAAGGAACCCCACGGGAAACTACTCGAAGCGGAGCCGCGGGCAACAGCTAGTAATAAAATAAATGAATAACATTGTATACTCACGTTCCGAAATATATGAGTAAATTTTGTCCAAAATTGCAGTTATTACTTCATGTTTGACATCGCTGTGGACTGAAGTTATGACCCGATATAAAAACTGTTCTATCGGTGCCACAAGTTTCCATAATTGATCCACAGTACCAGCCGTGCGCGCTGTTTTAAAGAATAAATTCATTAATATAATTTTTTACTTCTTTATCTACATGCTTGAAAGCTCTCCTTAAAGTTCTCAAAAGTATGTATTAAAGCCTGCCAAACAACACTTAGGGCCTGTTTCACAATCACCAGATAAACTTTATATCTAGCAAGTATATTTTATGTTACGATTATTGTCTTGGGAATCTGCCAAATGCCAAGAGAAATTAAACGAATAAAAAAAGTATAGTCGGTTAAATACAAACTATGGAGTTTCTTTACAAATTCCAAAACAAAAGGTTGATGTTCGAAAGCTAATTACAAATAACAAATTTTAAAGTGAATTAATTTATAATTAAATAATGTAAAAATTGGGAATTAAGATGAAGATAAACTACAGTTGAAAAATATTTCATACCTAAACACTTGACGAGATCTTGACAATACTCAATCAACTCAACAGTAGGTGGCACATAAAGCTGGTCATTCATCAACTGACAGATGTGTGACAGACTTGGCAAGTCGAGTTGATTTCGTTCATCAGCAACCAACTTATGTTTCTTCACACCCATTTTTTCTCTAGAAATAAGAAATACAATATTATTTTGACTAACCACAAATGTTCAATATTTGTATGTTGAAATTGTAAGTCATATTCTAGCCATCAGTAAAATAGTGGGGCCTACCACCAACGCTTAAAGTAATATTATTTTAATTTTGTTTTAAAATTTTCATACTGACATTGTATGAAAATGTCAGAACAATATTACAATAATATTACTTTAAGCGTTGGTGGTAGGCCTCCAGGTTCTCTGGTTACTCCAATAATATAAACATACATATTGTTAAGGCCACATAGACTTAGTAATCCTATTTATCTACACATATTGTCTATAAAAGATCTTGAAACAGTTAGCTCATTGCGAACATTAAAACACCCAATGTCCTAATAACCAAAGAGTCTTATTATGACCATCATAGAATCCTTTTGGACGCTATAATCGTCATAATATTCAACACATACAATAATAAACATAAATCTTATATATAAAATTCTCTCGCTTTTCTTTGTTACCAAACTCCTCCGAAACGGCTGGACCGATCGTTATGAAATTTTCAGTGTATGATCTCTAGATCTGGGAGCAGGCTGTTATCTATATTTTATGTCCCTTAGTGAGAAAAAAATTTATACGACAAAACAACGTTTGCCGGGTCAGCTAGTAATAAATATAATAAGGACATTACACAAATCGCAATGTAGCTCCAAAGTAAGCGATAGCTTGTGTTATGGGTACTAGAGAACTGATAGATATAATATTATATGATAATATATTGAAAGACACCCAGACACTGGAAAACATTCATGCTCATCACACAAAGATTTACCCGTAGTAGGAATCGAACCCACATCCTCCAACGCAGACTGCAGGATCTTTACCATAACACTACTTGGTTGTCAAAAGTCACCAGCGTTGCCAGATGTCCCGATTTTCCAACCAAACTAAGAGGTCCCGCGCGGAACAAACTCAGTTCCGCTTCATTACCCACGACGGAACGGAATACTTACCCACGACGGAACGGAGTACGTGTAAATGCGTTTAGGGTGAGAGACGTGAGAGACCGTATTGTACATTAGTTTGTTGATATGGTTTTTTGTTTGTTTGTGTTAAATTGTGCATAGAATCCGATAATACAATAATATTTTTGTTTGTTTGTTTGTTCGTTTGTTTGTGCACATCCAATGTTCCCATTTATTTCAAAAACGGCTAGACCGATTTAGGTAAAAATTTCTGTATAATGTTTGGTATTCATTGGCTATGGTTCGCAGATAGTTGTTACTAAAATCGCTCACCAGTGTGCTGATTCCGAGTTTTTTAAAATAAAACATATTTTAAAAAACTTAAACTTACTCGATCGTGAGAGAGTAAACGCCGATTTGTATGGGATTGGAGTAGTTTACAAATTGTGTCAATAGATGTCGCTACAACAATCCTATACAAATTCGCATTTACGCTCTCACTGTCGAATAAGTGGAAAACTCGGAATCAGCACACTGAAGTAGCCATAAAACATTTATAGTGCAAACGAATGTTCCCAATTCTTCCAAAAATTAAGATAAACTGATTTGGATACAGTTTTCTATAAAATATTAGTGACTATAGTCTGTTAAATAAGTCAGTTTACTTGGGTAAATTAAAATACTTATCGATGGATTGAATAATTTTAATACTTTGCATAAAAAATGTACTTGCTAATTTTTCTTACAAAATTAGAATCTCTTACTTTTCCCTCATAATATTTTTTTCTGCAAATTTTCCTTTTCTTTAAACTCCAAATTTGATTTATGGCGCCCGTGACTCGCAAAGATCCACTCGTTTCGTTGTTTCATAAAACCACACAATGTTAGTTTTTTTTATTGTTTACTTATTTATATACATTCAATTCAATAATATTAACTTTTAACATACTATTCATAATATTATTAATATGTTGTGACAAAAACAGTAATTAAGTAATAAACAAGTATCAAACAAGGTTTGATGTTCTACAGAAACAGGAAGTATAGTGTTGCCCGATTGCGATTTTTAATTTCCTTCAAAATTATCCAAATAAACTGACTTATTTAACAGACTATAATTGGCAATGGTTCATAGATAGTTGTTACGGTGATTATTTAGCAAGGGGCGCCACAATAAACGTTTCTTTATCACTTGGTAGGGGAATTCTCTGTTGTTTATGTTTATTAACCGATTTCAAAAAAGGAGGAGGTTCTCAATTGGTCGAAATCTTTTTTTTTATTTTTTTTTTTATGTATGTTTACTGATTACTCGAAGCCGCGGGAACCGATTTAGAAAATTCTTTTTTCGTTTGAAAGGGTTTACCTCCCAGATGGTCCCATAGTCATCAGGTCAGGATCTGATGATGGGATCCTGGAGAAACCGAGGGAAATCTTCAAATTTTATAAGCACACTCTAAGCGATTTGCATATTTTTTGGAAGAGTAATATTTTCCAGGTTATCCTATGGTCATCAGGTCAGATGCTTGTAGATGCTGACTTAATGGCTTATATTATAGTAGATAATAATTATAGTCATCAAGTCAGGATCTGATGATGGGATCCCGCAGAAATTGAGGGAATTCTTCCTCTTTGGAGAGAGGATTAGGAGGAAAAATAACAACACAAAGATTGGTCTTTTATCTACAATTCTTGGGCATGGTTTGGTTAAAAAGCGTCACTACACCAAGTCAGGTGGTAAGGTCTTCTCATAACTAACAAAACAAGCCCAAAGTCGACACAGCTAGCTCTATACATCTAGGAGATCCAGTAGTAGTCTTCAAAGTATACCTTCAGGTCACTCCACCAAGTCAAGTGGTCAGGTCTTCTCCATACGTCTAAGGAGATCCAGGAGTAGTCTTTGAAGTATACCTTAAGGTAAATTAACCCTGACAATCTACTGTCGATTCGATCTGGCAATGCGTTAGAGGAAATTGACAGGAATGAACCACTCAAAGGCTCTTATAAAATCTTTCAATGGGAAAGCAGCCTCTGAGGCTCTGGACCTCAATAGGAACTTGTGCATACTAGTGTGGGCACTAACAGGGCACTGTGGACTAAATCGACACATGAACAACCTGAAATTGAGAGATACAGACATGTGCAGACTCTGCAATGAGGCGGCGGAAACGCCGATGCACATGATCTGTTCCTGCCCAGCACTAATGCACAAGCGCAGCAATCTTCTGGGGAAATTCATACTTGACCCAATTGATGCTAAGCTCCTTTCAGCCAAGAAGTTGCTGCTGTTCCTGGCGGCAACAGCACAATAGATCGGGGATGGTCAACGTGACACCAGGGACCATGGAGACCTGAAGCTGCGATCAGAAAGAAGAAGAAGATACCTTAAGGTCACTCCACCAAGTCAAGCGGTAAGGTCTTCTCATAACTAACAAAACGAGCCCAAACTCGACACAGCTAGCTCTATACGTCTAGGAGATTCAGTAGTAGTCTTCAAAGTATACCTTCCGGTCACTCCACCAAGTCAAGTGGTAAGGTCTTCTCATAACTAACAAAACGAGCCCAAACTCGACACAGCTAGCTCTATACGTCTAGGAGATCTAGTAGTAGTCTTCAAAGTATACCTTCAGGTCACTCCACCAAGTCAAGTGGAAAGGTCTTTTTATAACTAACAAAACGAGCCCAAAGTCGACACGGCTAGCTCTATACGTCTAGGAGATCTAGTAGTAGTCTTCAAAGTATACCTTCAGGTCACTCCACCAAGTCAAGCGGTAAGGTCTTCTCATAACTAACAAAACGAGCCCAAAGTCGACACGGCTAGCTCTATACGTCTAGGAGATCTAGTAGTAGTCTTCAAAGTATACCTTCAGGTCACTCCACCAAGTCAAGTGGTAAGGTCTTCTCATAACTAACAAAACGAGCCCAAAGTCGACACGGCTAGCTCTATACGTCTAGGAGATCTAGTAGTAGTCTTCAAAGTATACCTTCAGGTCACTCCACCAAGTCAAGTGGTAAGGTCTTCTCATAACTAATAAAATGGAAAATTGTGGCATTTGAAGTTGGTTTTTTGGAAAGAATTTTCCATTTTATTTTTTACTTTTTAGTGGAAAACAAGTAATGCGCAAGGCATTGAAAATTTGAAGAGTTCCCTCAATTTTACCAAGATCCCATCATCAAATCCCGATCTGATGACCATAAGACAACCTGGAAAAAATTACTCTTTCAAACAATACCCAAATCACTTCAAGTGTGCTTATAAAATTTAAAGAGTTCCCTCGATTTCTCCAGGATCCCATCATCAGATCCTGACTTGGTGACTATGGGACCATCTGTGAACTATACCCATCCAAACAAAAAAAGAATTTTCTAAATTGGTCCACGCATCTTCGAGTAATCGGGGAACATACATAAAAAAAAAAAAGATTCCGACGAATTGAGAACCTCCTCCTTTTTTTTGAAGTCGGTTAACAAAACGAGCCCAAAGTCGACACGGCTAGCTCTATACGTCTAGGAGATCCAGTAGTAGTCTTCAAAGTATACCTTCAGGTCACTCCACCAAGTCAAGTGGTAAGGTATTCTCATAAATAACACAACAAACCCAAACTCGACACGGCTAGCTAGCTGCCTAGGAGATCCAGTAGTAGTCTTCAAAGTACACCTTCAGGTCACTCCACCAAGTTTAGTAGTAAGGGTCTTCTCAGAACTAACAAAAGGAGTCCCAAACTCGGTAGCACTATTATTATGCATTGGTGACTTCAAGATGTTACTATTTAGTGACTATTTTGACAAGTGACCATTTTGTATTCCCTCACTCACTGTTCTAGTTATTTGAGGATGCTCTAGCTTAAATATGAAAGGTGCCAACCATAGATGTTTTGAATGCTTGTATTGAAACTTGAAAGTATCACCAAAATATTGTGTTGGTTGCACTACAATATCATTAAAATTTGCATAATAGTGAGTGTGCCGTGCGAACGTGTGCTTGCTACAAAATACCTAAAACTGTCGGCAAGCAAAATGTTTGAGTCCCCTTCATTGGTAAACAAGTGGAAAATTAAGAATAATTAAAACACCCACGACTTTTTTAGACTTGTAATTGAAAAAGCATTAAATAATTTTTTTAAACTCCCCGACTAAAGGAAAGTAAATAAGAACCTATCAGTATAATTACATATCCAAGAAAATCTCTCAGAGCTGCCATTGCTATTTCCATTTACAATATCAATTAAATACAGTTAGTAAGTATAGGTATACTACCAGTATACTACCGGTATATGAACTGGTTACTAACTGGTAAACATCAATGTCTTGCACCACCAACACCGTCACAAGCAGAACACAGCAGCTCTGGCGGATTTTCTTTGATTTGTAATTATACTGACAGGTTCTTATTTCTTACTTTCCTTTAGTCAGGGCGTTTAAAAAAATTATTTAATCCTTTTTCAATTACAAGACTACAAAAGTCATGAGTGTTTTCAATTTTTTTCATTTTCCACTTGTGGGGATAACTCATAAGTAGCAACTTGTAACACTCACTTCACAGTTCTAACTTGAAATGCCACAAAATTTTTCTAATGAATAAAATTTATAAGATATTGATTTCTATTTTTTTTTTATTCAGAAGACGAATATAACTCGTATAACTCGTAAGTATTTAAGGATAGGGTACCTAAATCTGATTTAAAATATTATATTTTATAAAAAATATATTTTCTATAAATAATATTTTTGCTTCTTGTCACATAAATGTAATATGATAAATATTTAAAACCTTCTACATACATTTTGTTACTATGCCCCGCTATTAACTAAAATTCCTGCTTTTTTCACTCAAAAAGTTCCAATATCCTGGTAAAAAAAGATGTTAATCTGGCAATGGTGGAAGTCACACACATATCCACATCCTCAATGCTTGATGCTTGGAATCTATATCAGTCAGTCTGCCAGTCAGCCAGCCAGCCAGCTTGTCAATAAGTCAGTGAGTTAGTCATTCAGCCATTCAGTCAGTCAGTCATTCAGTCATTCAGTCAGTCATACAGCCAGCCAATAAGTCAGTTAGTCAGTCAGTCAGTCTGTATGGGTGTAGATAAAGTATTGTAAACAACTTTTGATAAATAAGTATTAAACAACAGTTGCACAAATGACTACTTATAACACTATAAAATATGTGTAAGTTAGTCAGTTTGGATGTTTGTCAGTCAGTCAGTCATTCAGCCAGCAAATAAGTCAGTTAGTCAGTCTGTATGGGTGTAGATAAAGTATTGTATGCAACTTTTGATAAATAGGTATTAAACAACAGTTGCACAAATAACTATACTTTATTTTATTTTATTTTATTTGGAAAACTTACAGCTAAATTTTACAGAATAGTCTTACATCTAATTATCTTATAGCTAATTACAAGTTTTCACAAGTGGGTAAAGACAAAAGAGAAGAAGTTTGAGTACACGTGGTAGGAGTTAGTAGATTAGTAGAAGAATTTAGTGGAAGTGGTAGTAGTAAAAGTTATTAAAGAAATAGATTCAAAATAATTTTTTACAATAAATTGGCGGGCACCATTTATACCGCCGTGAAATAAATCGATCCCGGGGTCCCTGTAAAATGCATTGATAGCATTAGAAGCACGCAGGATATAACTGTTACTTCTAAAATTCGTTTTAGTTATTGGGACCCGTAGAATTTTTTTCTTTCTGGGAACACGTGAGGAAACCCGTGAGGGTACAATTATGTGCAGTTTCGACAACAGTTCTGGACTATCAATCGTTCCGCTAGCTATGTTGAGTATAAAGCAAACATCCGCGATGTTTCTGCGAACGTGTAGAGGGACGAGGTGAACATCAGAGCAGGTTTTTTCGTAAGGTAATTTAGGAAGAAGAAATTTATAATTTAAAAATCGAATAAATTTGCGCTGTATGTTCTCCAGTTTGTTGATATAGACGTGATATGAGGGGTTCCAGATTTGACTAGCATATTCAAGGTGACTGCGGACCAGAGAACAGTATAGTACTTTAACGGTTTTCATTTTTTTGAATGGCTTACTAGCACGCATGATGAAGCCTAACGTTTTGTATGCCTTGCTCGTGACCGCATCTATATGCTGATCAAATATCAATTTAGAGTCAAGTACTACGCCAAGATCTTTAACAGTATATGTTCTAGAGAGTATTTGTTGTTTTAAACTATAGTCAAAAGTAAATGGTTCTCTTTTCCTGGTAAAAGATATTGCATTACATTTAGATACATTGAGATCAAGTCTGTTGTTGATGCAGTACTGGTCTAGTCTACTCTACTACTAAGTCTACTGGTACTTATAACACTATAAAATATGTGTAAGTTTGTCAGTTTGGATGTTTGTGAGTCAGTCAGTCAGTCATTCGGCCATTTAGTCAGATGGGTCAGTCAGTCAATCAGTCATTCAGTCAGTCAGTCATTCAGTCAGTCAGTCAGACTGTATGGGTGTAGATAAAGTATTGTATGCAACTTTTGATAAATAGGTATTAAACAACAGTTGCACAAATGACTACTTATAACAAGTTTGTCAGTTTGGATGTTTGTTACTAAATCACACCACAGCTATTGAACTAATATGTTTGTACACAGAAAAACCTAATATCACATCACATAACTGAAATTAAATTCGTATTTAAAAAAAAAACATAAAACATCAAATCTGAAGTGGTGTGATTGAGTATCACACACTTTGTTGTTGCTGAGAGGTTTGAATCTTTGTTGCCTATTACCTAACACCTGATGTGTATAACATGATCACAACACTAGCATGCTGTTTCGGCGATTTGTAACTTCTTGCTAGGGCAGCGCAAATGAAATCGCGCAGCAGCCTTCGAAACTCGTAGCTACTGACTACCTGAAGGCGATCGCGGACTTTTATCATGCGCATTTCAATCTAGGTCGTAACTATTTATAACTATGGTAATGTCTATGATTCCAGGCTCGGTCACGACGTAAAATGGCCTCCCGAAAGTATATGTTCAAGACATAGATTTAAGTCCCATTTAATGTTAACAAAATACATATTGCTATGAAAGTACTCACGTTGGTGACAAAACCAGCTGAAGAGACCAAAACTACGCCCGTAACATTTATTTTGAACTCTGTGCAAAATTAATTATTTCACTGTATTCGAACCAAACGCTGTTAAGTCCGAGAATCGCTAAATTGAAGTAGCCCTATTTAATGTTGAACATAATATCTAAGCCATTTCTTCGGACTTCGTCAACAAAAAAATACTGCACAATCCATCGTGATTATGACCACAGATCACTATTATATTAGTATTATGACTTTGACTCCTTTTGACTTCACTCATTGCACCATGAATCTATGAATCTATAACCATAAACCAAACCAACAGCTAACATTAAGCTTGTGTAATGTAAGGTAGGAGGACCACTTGTAAATAGATCAACACATCTCATGTAATTAAATCAACACATCTCAGTTTATTCGAAACCCCAGTTCGTAACAATAAAACTAAAATAAATAAATGAAATAATTTGCAAAAATGTATACACAGAGTAGGTACATTGAATGCATGAATGTACAAGATTAAAAAAGTTCTTCTTCTTCTTTTTGAGGAATTGGCTCCGCGCGTTGAGCGATTGAGCCATTGTCGAATTTTTGTTATTTTCTTTCTTTCTTTTTTTTTTTATTAATAAAACGAGGAAACTTGTTTATAAATTTAAACCAAAATTTTGAAATATACAACGGAATTTAGAAAAGGATCAGAAAAGGATGGATAAAAATATAATGGAATACTTATTTAAGACTTATACTACATATTTACAACTTAATATCATTTAATAGAATGAATGAAGAAAACAGTTTATATACACAGGATATATCGGAGGACAAGAGGATGTCAACAGAAGTAGGAAGTGGTATATTACACTGAATAAGACCCTGGTAAAATGGATCCCGGTTATATTTTGGGCAAGATAAAAATATATGATTCAGGTCACCCACCTCACCACACTCGCACAAATCACTGTTCACAATACGAAATCTAGCCAGATGAACTGGAGAGCAAACGTGGCTCAGACGCATACGCGTCAAGATACACGTCACTCTCCTGCTCAACTTCAAACTTGAGAACCATGGCTTCGATGGAATAGAGCTTTGAATCCTAGCAAATTTTTTGCCTTTTGATTGGCTGGAAATCGACCAAGTCACTCTCCAAGATTCTTGAAGTGAATTCTTTGGCAATGTACACAAATCATGGGCATCATTGCAATAGTCTGCCATATCTCCGCATAAAATAGCCTCATTGGCAAGCTGATCAGCGCGTTCATTTCCCGAAATGCCGGAGTGACCTGGTACCCAGGAAAACACCACTGTATAGCCTTTTTCATTACATGTAACTAGTAGGTTTCTAATTTTAATAATAACATGGTTGATCTGACCAGACTTAGATTTGAATGGGAACCTAGATAAAGCTTGCAGAGCACTCATAGAGTCAGTAAATATAACGGATTTCTTAAGTTTAGCAAGAAGAATATATTCAACAGATTTAAACAGGCCAAGACATTCTCCAGTAAATACAGATGATTCAGGCGGAAGTTTTGTTTTCTGGACAATATTATACTGGAAATGGAAAACTCCCACTCCAACTATGCCATCTGATGAATGTTTCGAAGCATCACTATATATATAATGAAAATCCAAAAATTCATTTGCTTTTAATATGTTTACATACCGAGGAGCTTCCAATTGATTTCTTGGAATATCTGGATTGATCCTAACATCCGGAATGATTGTCAGTGCCTTATATTTAGAATTAAACGTTGGGTAACAATATGTGCTATACATCGGCGCTTGTATGGAGCAAAATATTCGATAACTCTTCATAAGACGGGGCGGTGATATATGGGACCAGTAAGAACGGGTGTCTATACATTCCGAAAGAAGATGAAGTTTATCACGAAGAGGATGATGAGAAAATTGCATAGCTTTGAATAGATACCTATCAGATAAATATTGACGTCTTAAACGTAAAGGTGGTTCAACGCACTCTATTTGCATAGCATTGATAGGGCTAGATTTCATAGCTCCAAGGATGATCCTTAAAGCTTTGGCTTGCACGCAATCTAATTTGCTAAGAGCAATGGCACTACAGGGCTCTATAATAAAAGTAGCATAATCTAGTAAGCTACGGATGAGAGCGTTATAAATAAGACGCAAACAAAAAGAGTGGGCACCCCACCAGACGCCGGTTAAACACCTCATCATATTTAAATTTTTTTCACATTTATTAACAATATATTCACAATGAGGTATTCCAGTAAGTTTTGAATCTAGAACTACTCCTAAAAATTTAACTTCAGACTTTACAGGTATAGGTTTATCCCTGTAAAGTACATTGAAATCCGGAATCCTTCTTCGTCTAGAAAATACAACCACAGTGCTTTTACTAACAGACAATTCTAGTCCATTTACATCTAACCAGTCATTTAGCTTATTAAGAGTATTAGATAAGCGGTTACTAGCATTTTCTATAGAATTGTCTAAGTTGTATATAAGCAGATCATCAGCATATTGCAGAATATTTATATCTGAGTTTAAGGATGTTTCTAAATCATAGGTATAAACGTTGTACAGTAATGGACTAAGGACTGACCCCATGGGCAAGCCTCTCCATACTAGCCTTGATAGTTGAGTACCATTGTTTAGGTCTAATTTAATACATCTTTCAGAAAGCATATTGATGATAAACGTAATCAATAATTGTGGTACATGTAAATCATGTAATTTTTTATGTAATACTGAGATCAGCACATTATCATACGCTGAGCTAATATCAAGAAAAGCCGCAATAACCGACTTATTTTTTGAGAAAGCTAACCGAATGTCCAAAGTAAGAATACTTATATTGTCTATGGTGCTACGGCCCCTTCTGAATCCCAACTGATTGGCTGTCAAAATATTATTATTTTCAACGAAAAATTCTAACCTGTTTTTAACAAGATGCTCAGCTATTTTGGCAAGAACAGATGATAAGGCTATTGGACGAAAAGAAGAAACATCAGAAGCTGGTTTGTTTGGTTTTAATATGGGAATTACGTCTTGGGCTTTCCAAGAAGAAGGTATATTTCCAGACAACATGATAGCATTTAAAATATTCAAGTAATAGTTCAAGGTAGAGTCACTGCAGTTTATCATGAAAGAGTATGTGATGCCGTCTTCGCCTGGTGATGAGTCTTTTACATAAGAGAGTACTCCTTTTAGTTCAGACAAAGAAAAAGGGGCATTAAGGTCTGTATAGCTACATGCTATAGAGAAGGGAATACAACACTGGGTATTTATGAAATTGGGAGCAGATGAAGGAGCCAACTTATCCATAAATTGGTCAGCTAGCTCAATAGGTAATGTACTTGATGAAGATGAACAGAAAGCTGATTTAAATCTTCTAATATTTTTCCAAACTATCGATGGGCATATATCTGGATTCAAGGACTCACAAAATCGTCTCCAACCCTCGAATTTTTTCTTTTTAAGTAGCTTGCGAGTGGAATGCGCTGTTTGGGTATAAACTTCAAAATTCTCTGTAGTCATCATGGAACAATACCTTTTCTCTGCCTCCTTCCGCTGCTTTATAGCTTTAGTGCACTCACTATCCCACCAGGGAGGAAATGGTATTTTACTAGATCTATTGCCTTTTAATGGAAATAAAGCGTTAGCGGCATCAATCAAGACTTTAGTAAACTCATCGGCACATACTGTTTCATTACCACTGTTAGCAATAGGAAGGCTAGATAGTTTTTTTTCCACATAATGTTTAAATGTACTCCAGTCATCTGGCAATTTATGTTTTAATCTAGGTTTGTGTTGTAGGTTACGAGGAGGGCAGGATATCGTTAATGAAAGAAGAATTGGAATATGATCACTGCCAAAAGAATTATCAAGTACACTCCAGGATATCAGAGATGCCAGACTTGGGGAGCAAAGGGACAAGTCAGGAGCACTAAGAATTTCAGTGGGACCAGTACGTCGAGTTGGAGTGCCGTTGTTCAATATACATACATTTTGATAGTCTTATATATCTGCCATCATTTCACCATAACAATTAGTGCTAACACTACCCCATGATCGATTTTGGCAGTTAAAGTCCCCAAGTACTAAAAATGGGCTAGGCAAGGTAGTAAGCAACTGACTAAATTCATTGTATAAGGAAGAAGAAGGATGAGGTATATACACAGAAATTATACAAATTTTATTTACTATTACAGCAATGGCATTAATACCATCACTGAGGGGAGGGAGTGAAATAATCTTATGTGAGAAGGCTTTATTAATGAGTATGGCCACTCCACCATACCCATCATGTCTATCACTTCTCACAGTAACGAAACTAGAGATCCTGAAGGAAAACTCTGGTTTTAACCATGTCTCAGAGAGACACATAGCCATGGGCTTATATTTATTTAATAAGTAAATAATGTCAGTTTTTTTGCTTATTGCACTTCTACAATTCCATTGAAGTATGTTGTGATCCATACTTAAAAAAATTGTTTAAAGCTGTCAATAATGATTCGGCGGCGTTGGACGGTGAACAGCTATCGCTCGGAAATAGATTACTGGTATTTGAAAGTAATTTAATAAGTTCCAAAATTAATTGACCTATAGATTGTTGAGGTATTGTCGTATTTGATTTATGTTTTAGTACATTTCCATTAGGTGTTTGAGAATTATTATTATTGTATTCCTTTATAATTTCGTCATGTATGGTGCGGTCGTAACCTCCAGTTTGTTTTGGGGGTACACGGCGCTGAATATACACTGTTTTTTTTTGAGAATTTGTATTGGGCGAAGATGGTCTTGTTAGTGTAATATTTTTATTTTCGAACTGAGGCGACGAGGCTGCAACATCGGTATAAGGTTTTGAAGAAGGGGGATGGATTTTGGCTGCCTCTGCGTAAGATATACAGCTCTGGGCCATAGAAATTTTAATTTTTTGTTGTCTCAAGAACTCGGGACAAAGTTTGCTAGTGGCAAAGTGGCGACCAGTGCAATGGAGACAATAAGCATTTTCCAAGATAATGTTACAAGTGTCTGAGACATGTTCGTCCCCGCATTTAAAACAACGAGGCTTTGACCTGCACTGCAATTTAGTATGACCAAATTTGCAGCAGTTGTAGCACTGTATAGTTGGAAATATGTACAATTCAACAGGGAACGCTGTATAGCACATGTAAACTCTTTTTGGTAATATTTGACCATCGAACGTCAATACAATCATGTTGGTATTAATAAATAAACTAGTACCATCATCTTTCGGTGTTTTTCTTTTAATACGCCTAACCTTTATAATTTTTCCACAACCCATAGGAACAGTAATGTATTCCTGAATCTCGTCCTCAGACCAGTCTTGGGGTACACCCTTTACAATACCTACTCTAGTGACAATAAAACTTTTTTGAAAAAAGCGCGGGAAACTTCTGATTTGGTGGACGTGTTTTTTGGTTTATTGATTTTAATTGTTTTATAAAGTGGATCAGTGGAGGTTTTTTTGTGTAAAATAGTACTTAGTGAATAGTTTTTACATATTTTTATTGATATTTCATATATATAGTGTATATAGGTACTACTTAACAGGTAAGCGTATAGTTTTCTACTATGGGCCCGGGGGTTGACCCACCCCCGGATAACCCCAGACTGGGGGGTCCAGGGCCAGACACTGGCCCTCCTAGTCCTGTAGCTTATATTGTAGTTATTGACGACTCATCGATGGACACTGAGGATGGTCTTATTCCTCTCTCAGAACGGAAAAGAGTCAAACCACAAAAAAGGTGCCGAATTTGCAAAACAAAGAGAAGTAGAAGTAGGAACGGTAAACAGATTACTCATGAATGCCAATGTGACGATTCAGACGAGAAGTTGGTCCCTGTTGTGAATAATGCTCAAGGCGAAAAAACTGTGCCTGTTGAAACTCATGTCCCTCCTTTCAATAATAGTGTCTCCGCTACACAACCCACTGGTGCAGGTCCCTCACAACCGCAGTTAGTAAGGAAATATGTAAGCACAGATTCAGGGCCGTTCACTGTTCACATTCAAAGGATAACCACATCTCCGAATGATCCTGTTACGCTGCATCCTATTCAATTTGGTAAAGATTTAAAAAAATATAATATCAATAATATAGTTAATGGTAGCTTAAAACGTATTGGCAGAAATAGAGTTTCTATGGCATTTACCAACTACGAAGATGCTAATTTGTTCACAGATAACCCACTAATTGCTAATCTCTCATACAAGGTTTTCATACCTAGTTTTATTGTCACAAGAGTAGGTATTGTAAAGGGTGTACCCCAAGACTGGTCTGAGGACGAGATTCAGGAAAACATTACTGTTCCTATGGGTTGTGGAAAAATTATAAAGGTTAGGCGTATTAAAAGAAAAACACCGAAAGATGATGGTACTAGTTTATTTATTAATACCAACATGGTTGTATTGACGTTCGATGGTCAAATATTACCAAAAAGAGTTTACATGTGCTATACAGCGCTCCCTGTTGAATTGTACATATTTCCAACTATACAGTGCTACAACTGCTGCAAATTTGGTCATACTAAATTGCAGTGCAGGTCAAAGCCTCGTTGTTTTAAATGCGGGGACGAACATGTCTCAGACACTTGTAACATTATCTTGGAAAATGCTTATTGTCTCCATTGCACTGGTCGCCACTTTGCCACTAGCAAACTTTGTCCCGAGTTCTCGAGACAACAAAAAATTAAAATTTCTATGGCCCAGAGCTGTATATCTTACCCAGAGGCAGCCAAAATCCATCCCCCTTCTTCAAAACCTTATACCGATGTTGCAGCCTCGTCGCCTCAGTTCGAAAATAAAAATATTACACTAACAAGACCATCTTCGCCCAATACAAATTCTCATAAAAAAACAGAGTATATTCAGCGCCGTGTACCCCCAAAACAAACTGGAGGTTACGACCGCACCATACATGACGAAATTATAAAGGAATACAATAATAATAATTCTCAAACACCTAATGGAAATGTACTAAAACATAAATCAAATACGACAATACCTCAACAATCTATAGGTCAATTAATTTTGGAACTTATTAAATTACTTTCAAATACCAGTAATCTATTTCCGAGCGATAGCTGTTCACCGTCCAACGCCGCCGAATCATTATTGACAGCTTTAAACAATTTTTTTAAGTATGGATCACAACATACTTCAATGGAATTGTAGAAGTGCAATAAGCAAAAAAACTGACATTATTTACTTATTAAATAAATATAAGCCCATGGCTATTTGTCTCTCTGAGACATGGTTAAAACCAGAGTTTTCTTTCAGGATCTCTGGTTTCGTAACTGTGAGAAGTGATAGACATGATGGGTATGGTGGAGTGGCCATACTCATTAACAAAGCCTTCTCACATAAGATTATTTCACTCCCTCCCCTCAGTGATGGTATTAATGCCATTGCTGTAATTGTAAATAAAATTTGTATAATTTCTGCTAGATTTCGTATTGTGAACAGTGATTTGTGCGAGTGTGGTGAGGTGGGTGACCTGAATCATATATTTTTATCTTGCCCAAAATATAACCGGGATCCATTTTACCAGGGTCTTATTCAGTGTAATATACCACTTCCTACTTCCGTTGACATCCTCTTGTCCTCCGATATATCCTGTGTATATAAACTGTTTTCTTCATTCATTCTATTATATGATATTAAGTTGTAAATATGTAGTAAGTATTAGTCTTAAATAAGTATTCCATTATATTTTTATCTATCCTTTTGTGATCCTTTTCAAAATTCCGTTGTATATTTCAAAATTTTGGTTTAAATTTATAAATAAGTTTCCTCGTTTTATTATATATAAAAAAAAAGAAAGAAAGAAAATAACAAAAATTTGACAATGGCTCAATCGCTCAACGCGCGGAGCCAATACCTCAAAAAGAAGAAGAATAACAAAACCACAGACCAAAACTCTATGGTCAGTACTTACAGTAATGATAGAAAATGTAAAAAAATTCTAAAAGTAAATAATGTACCTACACAGTATTTTTAGTGTAGATGTATAAATTTTTGACGAAAATAATGGTAAGGAAATTTAATCTTGGCAAAAATTAGAAATAAACATGGATGCTAAGGCATCCAAAGTACGGGATGCTGAAGTGGATAATTTGTTCGGTCTTTACCTGAAAATTGAGAATGCATCATATCCACATAATATAAAACAAAAAAAAACAGTTATTAAGTATACAAAACTGCCGGACGACATTAACTCTAAAGGTAGGATATTGACATTCTTTGTTTAATTGAATCGTTATTTTCTCGCCACTTGCTTAGTTATAATTGACATCAAATCAATTTGGTAGCTAAAAATATTTTAATTTTATGTAGCCGCTTGTGTAATATATAATAGGTCAATATCTGAAGTAATCCTTGTTCCCTCAATTTTTGATTTGAGTTTTCAAGTCCACTAGCCTTTAAGAAAAATCAAGTGTCTACACTATTCTTGACCTTTACTTTTTATACCTTTATTTTCTCGAGAATAAATACCAGCCCCGTTGAACAGACGTCAAAGGTTGCAGTAAATTGGTTAAAGTAAATAATTACTAAACACGCTGTGTTTGAATAATTAACTACGCTAACTTGAACGCTCGCTGGCGTTCTTGCGGACCTTGTAGATAACTTTAGCGTACTTCGCTTGACAATTGACAGCCGACAGTATCAAACACAGCGTGTTTAGTAATTATTATCGTGGTTTTTCTACAGTCATTTGTTTTGTCCATACCTTTTTGTCGACTAGCGTTAACGCCAAACGCTTGTGACTTTGTCTAGCCCCGCTGGTCTGACGAACATCTTATAAATTTTCCCCTTAACTTTAAGGGGCATTCCTGGATCGCATATGACACCTGAGACCTGTCGCCATTTCATCTATCCCGCGTTAATTCTATTGTTTACATCTCGGTTGATATTGCAACAGACAGATAGGGCTTCACCATCGAATAAAATTTTAGAGTAGCTGGAGGTACCGCCAAAATCACAATAATACTAATACTAATAAAATACATAGCATACTTATTATTCTGAAACATAAATTTTGAAGTGTTAAACATTTTAGTCGTCCACTGTACTTAATCTTATTTTTGGATTTTTGAGTTGCAAATTTATAAGCTTGAGTTGCAAATAAATGTAGTTTACCTAACAATTAACACTTTTTACGTAACGTTTAATCTTTTTAGCATCATGGCCATTACAAGGTAGCACTGTAGAGCCAAGGTTCAGACGAATAATAACAATTGAAGAGCCAAGAGCAAGCACTCGCAGGTCCTTAAAATCAGATGTTGAAGTAACACCAACAGTAATGGCGTCTGACATTTGTAAACGCAAGATTGTTACAATAGAGGAAGACGATGAATATAGCTTTTATCCAAAATATTGTACGTATAATATATAGTATATTATGACGAAAGTATGTGTGTGTATGTTTGTTACTCTGTCACCCACATCTACTGAAAATTTTTGAGTGAAACTTGTAATTCGAGATTTTTAACATAATAAGAACTTGTAGACGCATTAATCCCGGATTGACATAAACATACAGTTTTAGTTTAGTACAGTTGCCAAGCAGAAATCTGTTGAAAATGTTACATTCTCACTTAAAAAGTTTCTAAAAGATAATGACCATGGATGTATAGAATCCTGTATCAAGCTGAATCAAATCCAAACTTTATGTTTTATAGACTACAGTCTCTACATTAACTCCTACAATTATTACTTTTCTAACTAACATCCAGATTCTAAAGTTATAGGCAAACAAACAAGTTGTACTTCTTAGTAAAATCAGTATGACACGAAATTTGCATCGAAAAGAAAGTAACATTCGGTATGCAAAATCAAATTCCGGATATGAAACACAAATTCCTAGTGCCTATGGTTCTTAATAAAGACTATTTGATTTTCCTAGACTATTTTGGTTTTGGTCATGAGAAAACTTGACACCACCTTTGGTCATTCTCCTTTTTATTGTTTATGCTAGGTGAAGACTACACATAACATTATGTTGCAACATGCATTAGCTTATTTATACTTACCATCTACATTGTTATCATTTGTAACATAATTATAATATATTTTCCTGATACTGTCATGATTCTTATGTTCATTTAACTATTTCAATAATTACGAGTATGTTTAAATTTTTCAGCCCACCAAATACATAAAAATATTACAAATGTAATAAACAGAGCTGTTGATACAAAAGAAGACAAACCAATTTCGCAACAAAAAATTACAAGATTGACTTATAGTTCTAGAAGTATGTATTAGTGATAATTATATTTTCAAGCTATATACTTAAGGGTGGTACGTACTATTTGTCCGAGTCTATGAGGGACTGCTAGATTGCAGATTTCTGCATCTCTTCAGAGGATTGTGGGTTCAAATTGGGGCATGCATCTATGATTTTTTAGGGTTATGTGCACTTGTGGAAACTAAATACGACAACCTTATATTGATATGAATTTTTGACGACCTCCCTGGCGCAGGAGCGGCGCGCTCAGAATTCGAGTGGGAAGTCGCGGGTTCGATTCCGAATTCACTTTGGAATTTTATCATTTCTAAATTGGCTTAGGTCTGGTCTGCTGGGAAGCTTCGGCCATGGCTAGTTACCACCCTACCAGCAAAGACGCATCGCCGAGCGGTTTAGCGTTCCGGTGCGATGCTGGTAAAAACCGTTGGGGTACATGTACTTACCCTTCCAAGTTAGTGCGATAACGTCTTAGGCTGAATCATCACTTACCATCAGGTGAAATTGCAGTCAAGTACTAACTTGTATAGAGTAAAAAAAAAATTATCATATTCTTACGAAACAGTTACGAAAACTATTGTGGGGAAACCTGCCTCTAATGTGTACGCAAACCAGCCCACTTGGCTTTGTTTTTCTTAGAAAATCTATGTTACATACATTTTTGACTGTGCCAATCAAGTAGCACTAATACCTAAACGCAGATCATAGAGCCCGAACAAGTATTTGTTAGCCTTTGGCCAAAATCTCTCCCATTCTGAAATTCTTTGACATCTTCATTTCATGCATTGCTCAGGTTTACTATTTTGTTTTGTAATGAGTTTGTTTAATTTTTAGGCGCCAAGGATGTGAAACCAAATAATAAGTCCATCATAACAAACATTACAAAGGAGTTAAGTAACACTAAACCAGAAAACAAGTATAAATTATCAAGCAAGGACTATACTACAAATAAAAGTATACATGGTAATTATATTGAATAATAATTGTGTATTTTTATAATGTTCACTGTGAAGGTCAAAGGAATCACATATAAACTTTTGGTTATTTTCAGAAACTTCGCGAAGCTCAAAAAATGTGTCATCGTCTAAATATAGCAGTACAAATAAGAGACTTTCCTCAAGAGAAAATATTAAAGAAATACCCGTTGCTAAAAATAAGTTGAAAGATGAACGTTCGACTAAACTTCCCCCCAAGAAATTAACAAATAAAAGTTTAATTAAATCTTCAAATAAATTGCAACAAAACAATGCATGTCTGCTAAAAGATATTAAGGCGAAACGCAAGCCTATCAGTATTATACATGTCCCACTTGATGAGAAATTACCTAAGCGGGATGTGGCTACGGAAGTAACAGAAGATATAGAAGACATAGATGTCGCTCAAACAAAGTCAAATAAAGTTGACTCTTATGTCCAAGTCACAGATGATGCTTTAAAAGATACAACATCTCTAGATAACAGATACAATGGTGGTGTTGATGTATTACTAAATAAAGTATCACAAGGAAAAGAAGTATTTATAAATGAACTACAGCAAGAGATTGAAGAATTGCGAAATAAATTGGAGATAGAAACTAAAGTATTGGTAAATAAAAAGGATCAAGTCACTGAAATAGATCAAGATTTTATTAAAATGAATGAGTATGGTGTTAATGACATTAAAAAATCCTTTGATAGTCTTGATATACCAAATGTAAGTTTAATTAATAATAATAGTAAAAGTGATCTGCCCAAAGAAGATATAGTCGATGTTATTAATAAGAACTCACATGCTGAGGACATCCCGATAGTTTCTAATAAAGATGAAACCGAGTTTAGGGAATCTCATCTTCACACAAACTCTTCTTTTATCATTAGCAGAGCAACATTAACATACACCACAAAACAAAAAATAAACTTTCATGTTGTTGGCAATAATCAGATATTGCAAGCTCATGCACCATCTAGTCCTTTAGTGTATCCACTGAACGTCGTTTCAGTTTATAAAAACGAAATGAATAATCAAGCATGCCATGGAGATTATAAAAAAATAGATTATGAAAATGAAGAGGAAAACAATAAATCAGATGACGGGGTTGAGCAATCTGTCTGCTCAGCCTCTGTTGATTGTTCATTTGTCTTTGACCATGACAAATTAGTCAAACCTTCGGACCTAATTAGTACAATAAAAGTTAACACTAGTTTGTTACACAGTGACTATATCTGTGAACAGTTCCAAAGAGAGCTTAACTTCATCGACTCCTTTTTCGAGTCTTTACAGTATTTAGAGAGCTGTTCCTTATCCGAAAAATGTATTGCCGAAAACGAAGTCGAAAATTGGATAAATAGCAATGGAAATGAAATAAAGTCTTTCGAATTTGGATCATTCTTATCCAAGTTTGAAAATGAAATTAATATGGACGATTCAACAACAATGGCATCCAAGAGTCTTTGTTTGGTAAGTATTGCATTTTTAAGTGTAAACAATTATGGAATTACCATCATTTGTTATCATTTAAATACTATCCCAATGTAAGCTCTGCACATTGTTCCCTTATAATCGAAAAAAAAATCGTGCTGTAAATTTTTGGCTGAAATTATTTAATTTTGTATTTATTTAATATACTTTTTGTTTTTTATACCAGCTCAATTTACTCATCCGCGATGAGCAGAGACGAGCCAAAAATCTACTTTTTGTCCTAAAAATGCGGGAAGATGCTTTAAAAGATTTTACAAAATCACAAATTCTGTGGCTAGAAAATAAAAAGAAACAAGATAACACTGATATATCACAACTGAAGAAGAAACAACGCGGTGCTTTGCTGAAATTGCAACATGAATGCGGTGAAATGCAACGTATGCGCAAAGCTCTGTTGACACTGTCCGAGAAGCGCAAGCTGGCACTCATGAAGACAAAAAAGAATATAGAAATTAAATTAAGAAACAGTGTGGATGTGGAGCAAATTATTTTGGGTAAAAAGAAAGTGAAGCGAAGTCTCTCGAGCGATCGCAGCGTTGCTCCTCTTAAATGCTTCGAACTATCCAGCAGTGGATGCGAAGATAGCACCACGTCTCGCCCGAAGTCCACCGCATCCGTTCTTTTGCAAAACCTTCCAAAGAGCATAGCCGAAAAGTGTGTCCAAACAAGTGAGGGCGCTTTGGAAACCGTCTGCGTTGAACGCTTTACCGACACCGCTGACGAAAACTTTATCGTTGTGGACGGTGGCTACCTTAACATCCTATTCCATAACTTGTCACTATTTAGTAGTGAAAAACAGTATGAAGTGAACAAGGAGGCGCTAAATAACCTCGTGCACACGAGCAACATGCAACATTTCAACTGGAACAATGATGCCATCGAAGAACTTATGGACCAGATCAAGAATCATGAATTAGAGAGGCCCAATACACCATCCACTGCCCGGAGCTTGGTCGAGGAATTTGACCAAATCTACAAAGGCTTGGCGGAGGAGAAATCAAACGAAGACGTTACTGATCATGTTCGTAATAATGCTGTAATCAATGAAATTTCTGACGTTGCGGCTTACTTAGATAATGTTGAAGCTAAAGAAGATAGTGATGTCCAGAAGTCATGCTCGCTCGAAAGTAGCGACGGTGTCTTGAGTACCACAGACGAGTCCTGTATGTGTGAGCCAGTGATGGTGTCAGTGGAAACTCAGTCATCGCTGGGCACAGACCAAGTTGGCGTGAGCGTATCCGGGCCTCTGCCCGTGCCGGCCGGAGCGGACGACGTCACAGCAGATGTGCCATCTTGGCTGACCCAAAAAGTTTCAACGTCATCTCTTGGTAAATATTTATTTCTTTACATTACATATTACATAGGATATAATACTCTCAGGGCCTCATAAGAAGGCTCAAGGACAGTTAGCGGGCGATGGAGTGAGCTATGCTCGGAGTTTCTCACGTGATCAAATTAGAAATGACGAGATCCGTAGACGAACCAGAGTCACCGACATAGCTCAACGTATCGAGAAGCTGAAATGACAATTGGCGGGGCACATAGCTCGTAACACCGTTGAGGACGCGAAGTGCTGGAATGGCGACCCCGCACGGGAAAGCGCAGTGTTGGCAGACTTTCAAACAGATGGACTGACGACATTAAGAGAGTTGCGGGAAGGCGCTAGATGCAAGTGGTGCTGGACCGTGCGGGCGGGAAATCATTGCAGGAGGCCTTTGTCCAGCTGTGGACGTCCGTCGGCTGAAAAGTACGATGTAATACTTTGTATATATATATATTGGTGGTAGGAGTCTGCTTGCAGAGTTCAACGGTCAGTTATTCCACAGTGAAGCTGGTACTCTATGACGACGATGGATGAGCGCAGTGCAGCATATCATATTACACCAGTTGAACGACTTGCTTGTCTCATCATTTTTCGTATATAAAAAATAATTATCATACCTACTGAATTGTAGGTGTTAAACGACTGCTAACGGTTGCTATAAACGGTGCAGTTCATCTTTGCTGGAAGAGTGAATCGAACCTGGGACCTTTCGCTTAAATCCCAGCGCGCGCTTACTATAGCGGGCGCCTATATTATCTTTTCATTCACGCTAATTCTTAGGCGTGCGTCAGACCATTTGTTTTAACACGTCAGCTATACATGAGATATTTTTTTACAGTCGACAGCAGTTCTTCTAGTAGTCCATTACCGAGTCCGAGCATGTCCTTACTATCCTCGCCAGTGAGTTATGAAGCTGAGGAGTTACGCAGACAACAGCTGGCTATAGAAAGAGAGGTAATTTTTTTTTGAGTTCTTTAAAGTTGAATTTTTTCAAAATTAGGGCTTAGTATTATCCTGGTTTATATTCCAAATTTTAATGATAGACGCTAACTCTGCTTTAAAAACGTTAATATTGAACTTGCAAGTGCCCTTATTTGATGAACGAACCATTTAATGAAACTAATATTAAAGTATTTATCCCGTATGTAAACACCTTTATAAGTGTTCACCCCCAAAGATATACCAAAATTAATTTAATAAGAGTAAGTTTGTATATGTATTTTAGAGAGACTGTTTTCCATACTTCTTTATTAAAATGCGGCTTTTAAAACGATATGAAATAGGGCGAGTTTCACCAAAATCGGTTAATTGGTTTAGGGCCGATTTTTCAATCGCCAGATAAACTATCTGAGGAATAAGTTTGAAACATTTGCCATACAAAATCTGTCAAAACGTCATATTTATTCCTTAGTTAACGTTTATCTGGCTATTGAAAAATCGGCCCCTTAAATGTAAGCTGCAGTTGGATAACTTTTAACAGTTTTAGTTTATCACTCGTTTAAACGCAACTATTTTTCTTCCCTAGATAAAAGCTTTGGAACAGCAACAAAGTCAGTTGTTAGCAGTAAGAGAGATACCAGACAAGCCACCGCCTCCGTACACCCCGCCGTCGGAGCCCAAAGCGCCGAGAGCGCCGGCGAAGTTTACCGTCGATCAAACAGTTGAGGAAAAAGTGCTCACTTGCTTCTCAAACATCAACCACGACGAAGGCGACCAGTTGGAACCCTTCGATATGTTCGTCAAAGACTTCTGCCAGGACGCCGTCGATCGACACAACATTGAGAAGGATCTGAAGTACTGGGACACTTGCAACTTCCCGCCATCCAAACCAGAGCCCACTACGGATAAGCTGATCGCGAAGACCACGTCAGAGCTCAAAGAAGTTTTAACTTGTGTCCCACCAACTATTGTATCAGGTAATGCTTATTTGTTATTTCTTCTCTTGTGTTGCGTCTTGGTGTTGACTGTTGAGGTAGTTATAGGACGGATGAATTTACGTCCTCTTTGAGATAGAGGGGTTTTGCTGCGCAGTGTCCAAAACGTAGATAATTCTTGACAGCAAAACCCAATACTATTTTTGCATTGATATCAACGGTGTAAGATCTCCTGATACAAAGATGAACTTGCTTGACAGTAAAGCAAAGAATCTGATAAAAAAATTAGTCGAGTGCGAGTCGGGCTCGCGCACTGAGAGTTCCGTACTATCAAGACAAATTCTCAATAGTACTAAAGTAAACTAAACACCCCTGCTCACCAAATTCAAAAACGAGCAAAAAAGAATGTTTTTTTGGGAATTCACATTTTTTTCAACCGACTTCAAAAAAGGAGGAGGTTCTCAATTCGACTGCATGTTTTTTTTCTTTATGTTATTTCTTTCACAACTTTTGAAACATGTCTTAAATTTTTATTTGGAAAGGATGTATTCAACAGTAGTTTGATGAGAATTGGTTTGGAATTTGGTTGTTAAGTAATTAACGTATATTATTCATGAACTTTTTCTTTAAATACAGTCAAGGTAATATACGAGTGAATGTAATATAAAATTCTTATGCCAATTTTTGTTACCGAACTCCTCCAAAACGGCTCGACCGTTTGTTATGAAATTTTCTATGTATGTTTGGCAGGACTGCGAGCTATTTTATAAATCCCGGACTCGCGCACTATGGACTCCGTACCACGAAATCCGTTTAACGTTCACACACGATACACGATAGATTTTGAGTGTATAAATGTATAAATGGCGGTAACTCAATAATTGGGTCGTATTAGTGTACTTAACTTTGTAACCTTGTACTTAGCTTTTGTTACTTTGTACAACCCTCAGAATTTGGTACCATAATTTGATTTGGTATTTGTTATCTATTTCAACCTTATACCTCCAAGCTGTTCCTGGAAAAACGGTCGTAAGTGGCAAAACAGATGATCCCATAAAAGTTCCGTATTTATCCCGATGTATACGGAGCCTAAGTTATAAAATCAAGATTGTAATTAGAATTATATAGTATATATATGTATGTTGGATAGCAAATGGATTTGGATGATAATATATAAGTGTCTGTGTGGCCTATGACTGAAATATTAAACTTCCGTTTGAGTTATCTCGAATCAAATGGCTCCAGCAACTCAGCAAATTCCTCGCAGCTAAGCTTACAGGCATTTGCCGAGCTAAGTGATTAGTAGACGCATTGTTATTGTAAAGTGATCCCCGCAAGTAGAATAGTACAGTCTGATTATTATTGATAAATTATTTTATAATTTTATTTCCAACACCGATATGAACCTGAGGATAGGCCCATCGGATAATATTACGTCAACTTTCTTCATACAAGGAAAAAGTAGCGCCATTGGTCAAAATTTCCGCTAATATTCCGCAACATGGTGGAAATCATCCGCGTCCAACGACAATACTTCGGTCAGCTTACAACTGACGCTGTTGGTGTCTAAACAAACATTTTTGACACCAATAAACTGACCCCCACAGGGGTCAGAAGGGTCCCACCCTGTGTCAAAAATGTGTTCGGAAGGTGCTCAAGCATATTTCCCGGCAATGTCCCGTTAAAATTTTATAATTGGCACATTTCTGGTCTGATTACCGTTCTAGTTAATAGTTAAACATGTTTAAAGCAAAGATTTTAAAATAAATATATTTAAATGATACTAACACTCCCGCAATTTAACTGCCATAACCTTACTATATCGTGTTAGCTTTCAAATAGCGAAAAACCAAATAAAATTTTACTTTTCCGGGTAGAGCTATGGTTAATTTACACCTTAATTAAAATTTCCGATGTTTAACTTTCAGGCGTAGGAGCACGGCGGTCAGATCATATCGACGACATACTGTTTGCGGAGTGGAGGCGATGCGAGCCGGAATGGACGTCGTTGCATGCAGACGAAGTTATTGTTAAAAATCAAGTATTCGAAAGTATTTTCCAGAAAATTCTCTCTGAGACCGTTGATGAGTATAAGCGAACAGTCGTTGAGCCCAAGAAAACAAATATTTAAAATTTGTATTTTTAAAGTATTTTATTGAAATTATGTTGAATATTGCTGTGCGATTTATTTTATATTAATAAATTTACGTGTTACTTTGGGTGTTCGCTAATATTTTTTGTTAATTTGTATGTAAATTCATACTCAATGGTGCCAGTTATTTATTTTCATTGCTATTAGCTAAAATTGCGATAGGCAAAATTTAATCATAATAAATTTTTTTATTATTTTATTTATTGAACATGATTAAGTACTCTATACTCCGACTTTTAATTCGATGCAGTAAAATTAAGTTTTTAACTGTCATTTGGTTAATTATTTATAAACAAGAAATATATATTTTTAATCTAAGTAAATATTAATTTGCTTTGAGTGTAACTTCTCCTGTTTAAGTTGTTTTGGTGAAATATTGGAGGATTTATGGAGTTTAGGGCCGATTTTTCAACTGCCAGATACACTTTAACCAAGGAACAAATATGACGTTTTGACAGATTTTGCATGGAATATGTTTCAAATCTATTCGTCAGATAGTTTATCTGGCGATTGAATAATCAACCCTTAGTAAACTACGAAACGTCATTTTACTGCATCGAATTAAAAGTTGGATTATAATTATTCTCACCAATGTAACCTTTGTTTTGTTTGCTTATATCTGCTTTAAACTTTGTTGCATTTGGCCCATCTCTGCATTACTTTGTAGTGTCAGTGATACTTTCACACAGTGGCTCTAAGACCATAAGATTTGATTCCAGGCCATTAAAAATCGTGTTTGCGGAAGTTGGTTTTTATAAAACGTTGTCATTACATGCTTTACGATTGTATTTTATGTTTACGTTTCTCTTGAGGTCACTTTATAAAAAAAGAAAACTTATGTAACGACTTGTCAGATATCTACATATATGTTAACTACATGTCTCATATGTAGTTCTGCATACATCAGAATAGGCCGTGAATAGAGCAAAAATACAATTTTGTTAACACAAATTTAATTTCCATTATTCTCACAATGTTTTGGATACATGACATTATATTTATCACGGCGTTCAGTAGAAATTCGATCTTACATGCCATCACTGTAGTGTCTATATGTAGTGGTGATAGGAACAAAACTGCACGTAAAGTTCTAAATTATTTATTTAGCAATAGTTATAGAAATGAAAAATATCACATAGCTCTTACACTTTAACTGACTAAATTTTTCATAAATACATATAACTTAATACAGATTTTCAACTTAAAAATTGTATAATAATATCATAGCTTAACATAAATTTATTTTAAATTAGGGAATATTACATTTTATACCTTAACTGTTTCTTTTCTTAGCTGTTTATATTTGTAAAACCTTTTCAATACAGGAGTATTTATTTTAAAGGAAATATTCTTTCATATACTGTAGAATTACCCGAACTTTCATGTTTTTAGAAGAAAAACCATCTGGGCATTATTTAAAAATACATCTTTTTTATAATTTAACTGCTATAAAATGCATGATTTGTGCCTTTATAAACATATGGCAATACATATAAATACATACACTACTGGGTAGCAATTTCATAGACCTTATTGATCACTTTGGCTGTCATATAATTTAACTCAATCAACGAAAAACTTTCCCACAGCGTAATTACTATAATTGTGACGATGAAAACAAACAAACAGAACACGATTAAAATGCATAGCCATATCATAATGCGTTACATAGGCAGCATGTTACAGGTATTTATTATATTTAGTTTACGCGTACAGGGGCCTTACCATAGCAGTATTATTGCAATATTGTTTTAACATTTACATACAATGTCAGTATGAAAATTTACAACAATGTTACAATAAACACCGCTGTAAGAGATGGTGGTACGGCCCCAGTTCTACTTGTATATAATAAAATAGTTCTGGTTTTTTAATAACATGAAAAACTACTGTCTGTTCTGTTGCATAAGGCCCACTTTCATCAACCTGTGTTAGATAGGTTAGTAAATTATCAAAAATTACCAATAACAGACGTTGATTCTGGTTTTAAAGTACTAGAATTTAACCCGCTTTTTGATGCAAGTAGACTAAACAACACAACAGCTTTACAAGCACAGTCAGGAGATTGACCAAAGGCTCACAAATATATAAATGGGCACAAAAGACTACTTATATACGGAATTATAATTTGAAGTACGGAATATAAATTGCCGTCAGCCCTAAAACTTATCGGTCATTCATTGATTCAAGTTTATTCCAGTCAATTTAAGACTCAATTTTTTATCTGTCTGCAAAAAAAAAATCATCGACCAATTTTGTAATCCCGTTTTAATTCTGACCTTTCATAAAATACAAAACTACGCACAACATATACTGACTATAAACATATACTGACGTCATAAAATAAAAATAATAATTACAGATCCATTATACAATAATACACTCACCATTATAGAAATGTGCCAAATGATAAGCTTTCATAATTATATTATACAAGTAAGTCCAGTCCCATAATAGATGATTTACTGGCAAAACGGATTGTTCACTTCACTGGGATCTTTTATCCACTAATACTAACCTAGTAATAAAAAACCTTTAAGGTAATGTAGTGGTCTGAAAACTTCATTGTTCTCTTACTTTTTTGGGAAATTGCCAGTTGTCCTATTTATCATAAATAATAAAATAATAATAATAAATTAGTCATGGCCAATTATAATTATTAAAAAAATAGGCGTCCTCGTAAAATCTAGCTTGCAATACAATGTTACAGCGACTAGTTACTTCTGACCTGAATTTAGTCTCATTGCGACTGATGAATTTTATACTTTAGGTGGGGTTGCTCCTATTGGGCTTACAAGATTAGATACCTAACCGATCAGCAGGGCTAAACAAAGTAACAGGTGTTTAGCGTTCACGACAGTAGATAAAAAATGTATGGACAAACCACGTGACGAACGAAAACAAATGAAAGCAAAATCTACTTTATGCTTAGCGTTGTTCACTGTCGGCTGTCAATTGTCATGCGAAGTACAAGTTATCTACAACGTCCGCGAGAACGCCAGGGAGCGTTCAAATTGTCGTAGTCGATTTTCAAAAAAGCATGTTTTCCTCTATTTGGCCACGTGGTTTTTCTACACTCACTTGTTTTGTCCATACATTTTTATCTGCTGTCGTCAACGCTAAACGTCTGTTACTTTGTCTAGCACCGCAGGAAACAATTACCGTGTCATCAATCCGATAGCGTGTTAGTAAGTTACGTTCTTTACCCGAACAGCAGCTCTATATAGCTAGAGCTGCTGTCCCATTCATGCGTTGTTTCTATAATTCGGAAAAAAATTCAAAAAATTAATGCGCGGAAGTCACGTGACCAATTTAGCGTTCATTTTCATGCATTTTTAATGTCGTTCCATTGCAATTTTTAGCATATCGCAAAATGCCATATGGCTAGAGGTGCAAGTTTATGTAATGTTTCAACTATTTCAAGTGCAAGTACAGACGCAATGATACACTGATGGCGCTTATTTCTCAGTCGTCAGCTTTGAGAATTGATTCAAGCGGATTTGGGCCTTTTCTCCTAGGATTAGATGGAACTTTCGTTGTCTCCGCTGAAAAGAAAAAAACAGTTTATTATATTATATAATATATTATATCCTATACCTTTAAACGAGCAATTCTTGTATATATATATATATTTCTATATAATCTGAATCTCGGAAACGGCTCGAACGATTTTCATGAAATTTAGTATACAGGGGGTTTTGGGGGCGATAAATCGATCTAACTAGGATTCACTTTTAGAAAATGTCAAATTTACCAAAAAAAAATATGAACCCTGCTGCCATCTATTGGCAACCGAGCAAAGCTCGGTCACCCAGATATTAATATATAAAAGGATAAAATAAAGGAGGCTATAGTATTTTCTGCATAACATAAGTAACGGATGATATTGAAATTCGAACTGTGTACTTTATCTATTAAAACGAGCAAATCTTGTATCTCTTGCTGATCTCGGAAAAGTCTCTAACGATTTTGATGTAATTTTGAATTCGAAAAGAGTATATTTTTTAAATTTCTATATTTTTTTATTGAAATAGTAATGGATATTTAAAAAAGTAATATTTTAGACTGGAATAATAAATCACGCTTACTAGTCCTGCCTTGTGCCCCTTGGTTCACTTCTAAACACGCCATCCACTCTGTAATACTGATTTTGGAGTCGTGGTTAACGTCACAGTATCGTGGTAGTTTTCTTCCACATCTTCTGAGCGGTTCCTGATTTGCTATCAACTGATGGAACGCCTTCCATTCTCTTCTCTCTAGAGCTTTGTTTTTGTCCTTATCTAGCATCACATAAGTCCACGTAGCTGCTTGCTCTTCCTTCGAAGCTCCCCATTTCACCATTTCCCTGGAGAAAAAATAGGCTACTTGACTCATACAAAACTCTAGGATTATTACTTATAGTATTTGGCTTATACATACAAGGTGGCTGTACAGTGTACAACTGTACAATCAATTCGAGTTAAAGATTGATATTTTTTAATTGATTAGAACCACTGCATTGCCTTCAATGATCTGACGTCACACAAAATGTAATTTGAGATTATTTCTGCTTTTAAATTTGAAATTATTTCGGCTTTAACATTTGAGATTATTTTGGCTTTTACATTTGAGATTATTTCGGCTTTTACATTTTGAGTGATGCCAAGCACATAATTTATAGACCAACACGGTGTAGAGTATATTTCTGCTTTGGATAAGTGTACAGTGTACACTGCACAATAATGTTAAAGTTTATACTCTATAGATTCGTTTATTTTCTTTTTGACGCATGAGACAGATATATTATAGCAATAGCAAGAAACCAGAGGCAGACAAACGTAAAGTGGTGTCTCCAGCAGTTGTCTGGGTGTCAAAACTTTTGTAATTTTTTTTTACGTGTTATGGGATATAATTATTATGATTATTTAAAAAAGTATAAAATAGCTCATACACATGAGATGCAACGTCACTGTTAACCGACTTCCAAAAACATAAACACGCTTCTCATAGTTCAAAAGCACTGCTTGTTAAATATAATTTATAGAAATTACGGTCTGATCTACATTTTTATATTCTCAATATAATACTCGCCTCGACCCTCGAAGGTATAGGAGTTATTGGTTTTCAATTGACTTTCAAATATCCTCCTAAGCTATAAATAAATAAGTAACCAATATTCTTTACTTTTTACTTGTAAATATATGGCACAACCTTTCATTAGGTATATCCACAAGTCAGTTAAAAACTTATACATAGGTTGTGTAATGCAATTAAATCATAATTAAGTAACTATTTCAATATAATAAGTGTATTATTTGTGTCTAGATTTAAATAAATTAGATGAATTAATAATGTCATTAGATGTTTGTGAAACTGTTAAAAAATTATATCTTCAATATTTATATATTAATTTTTAGCCTTCTAACTCCATAATGAAGTTCGTTTATAGGCAAGACTATCATTTTGTGATTTTAACAAATTAAACTTGAATATTTAAACTCATTGGATAAATTGACATTGCCTTTAATTGATTGATAATTGACTACATTAGTAGTAAAAGTTATATTGATGAATTATTAATATTGTTTTTAACTAGAAAACTTTATAAAACTCATTGTTATTATGCTCTTTCTATTCGTTTATTTTCTCGTTGACACATGAAACAGATATAGCAATAGCGAGGGGCCAGAATGAGATAAAGGTAAAGTTGTCTCTTTCTGGTCCTTCGCTATTGCTATATTTGTTTCATGTGTCAAAGAGAAAATAAACGAATAATGTAAATAGAAATAAGTTTGTTACTGACTGCCGCAATAGCCTCATGTTACAATTTTCTGAGTTGTAATAATGACGTTGCAGCATACTGCAACATATCTTTTGGCAGTGAGTGACTAACTAATCGTTCATACCCAGGCCCGGTTCCGTTGATCGATGTAGTCATCTTTGAAACGAAGAAGCTCAATAAATCTCTTAAGAAATGGCTCTTCATAGGCTCAGGACAACCTGGAAAGGTAGAAATGGTTTTTAGGACTAAAATAATGTACATTTAAACCATTCTGCATGACTTCATAAGCTAGTTATTATTTTTAGTAAAGAGATACATAATATTCAAAAGTCTGATTACAATACAATAGGGTTTATTCTGTATCACAAAATCTCTAAACTGTACTAAATACAATCTTAAAGTAGTCGTATGTGTCAATGTTCAAAAAAATACTATTACGAGATATTATGTAATTTTATTTCAACTTACTTAGAGATTTTTTAAACAGAATATGCACTATAACGTAGAAGTATTTTTATTTTTAATTTACAAGTTGTTTCCTATTTTGAAATATCGTGCATTTTTTATTTTGTCGTATTTATTGTTCATTAGAAATTAGTCTGGTGTTTTTGTGATTTGTAATGCAGCATTCACACTGCACTGACTTCGGTATGTCCAAAGTATTATGTTCTGACTTCTGACTGTTTATTTGAACCAGTCATCGCCCCTGAGCGGAACTGGGTGTTAACTGTTACGGTACGATGCCAAAAGGAAAAGGGGGAGCCATTCCATAAGAGGCCTAAAATACTCGTACATACATTTTCAGCCAGCGCCATCTATGGACAGTCGCTGAAATGCGGCTGTCAATAGATGGCGCTGACTGTAAATGTATGTTGTAACATTGTAACGCACATACTAATTTAAAAAAAAGTTTCTAAAATGATTACTTAGTCAAATTTTATTACCAAACAGTCGTGAACAGTGTGAATGCAGCTTGCTGCGTTTCCTCCATAAGAGTTGTGAGATATGTATCGAGGCATACTGTTTCGTACGACCATAAGAGTTGTGAGATATGTATCGGGGCATACTGTTTCGTACGACCTTAAGAGATGTGAGATATGTATCGAGGCATACTGTTTCGTACGACCATAAGAGTTGTGAGATATGTATCGAAGCATACTGTTTCGTACGACCATAAGAGTTGTGAGATATGTATCGGGGCAAACTGTTTCGTACGACCATAAGAGTTGTGAGATATGTATCGAGGCATACTGTTTCGTACGACCATAAGAGTTGTGAGATATGTATCGGGGCATACTGTTTCGTACGACCTTAAGAGTTGTGAGATATGTATCGAGGCATACTGTTTCGTACGACCATAAGAGTTGTGAGATATGTATCGGGGCAAACTGTTTCGTACGACCATAAGAGTTGTGAGATATGTATCGAGGTATACTGTTTCGTACGACCATAAGAGTTGTGAGATATGTATCGGGGCATACTGTTTCGTACGACCATAAGAGTTGTGAGATATGTATCGAGGCATACTGTTTCGTACGACCATAAGAGTTGTGAGATATCTATCGAGGCATACTGTTTCGTACGACCATAAGAGTTGTGAGATATGTATCGAGGCATACTGTTTCGTACGACCATAAGAGTTGTGAGATATGTATCGAGGCATACTGTTTCGTACGACCATAAGAGTTGTGAGATATGTATCGAGGCATACTGTTTCGTACGTTGTTGTAGACGATTCTTGTATATACGGCAGCCTGAGGATGATTCATGTTGTAACGCCTGTTGCAAGTTTAAGCTCAGTTGCGATTAGCGCTACGATATAAAAAATCCTCATTTGTGTAAACTTTTATATTACAACTTACAACCCGTTCATATAAAGAACTGTGATGAGATTATGAATTTCTCTCACACAATGTTATTTAGAGCTCGTGAGTGAGATGTTCTGAATAAAATATGAATCACTCTACTTTTCTGGACGGGTTGTATCCCATATGAATTGTGTATCAACTTTTTGTTGTTTAGTCATTAGAGTAAAGCGTATTAGCAGTTTGTTTCATTTATTAGTTAAAAGCTTTTACCCTTATATTATATGGAGTAGTATTGTTGTTTGATATTACGACTACATTATTTGATATATGTCTACTATTTAAATTTATCGAAAATACAAGCATGTTTCTGGTAAAATTTTAGTTTTAATTAGCGTTACCTATAAAAACAGGATCGCAAACCTGGAAGCATTGATTTATCTAGCGTCGCTCGCGCTCCGACTAGAAAGAGTCCCTAACAACGACAGCTCCGTGAGTGCGACCACTTTTTTTGTAGTGTGAGTGTGTCAATTTGAAATTTGTATGGTGCGCGGATGCTAGTGTGCGTGAAAAATTGTGTAGCGACGGCTCGGGTATGCGAATTTTGACAGAGTATTTATTGCCGCACTTTTAAAGTCGCGCGCGGTCTCTTGGACCTCTATGTCTGGAAGGATATACAAGGGCATGACTAGAGAGTTAAGTTTTACGTAGATACCTCGCATGGGGCTGGCATGTTGCGGTGCTGCATCACAGTCTGGTCTCTTATCCTTGACTGAGGAGCCTGGAATAGGCTTCCCTGTGTCCTGATGAACGCACCAGCAGTAGCCCGTGGAGCGATAGCACTGCGCGCGAGCGTACCGGCCGTCTCCCATGCACTCTGGCACGTATAGCACTGAACTACCCGCTTTCTGCACAAAGGGATGCGGGACATGTTATTCTATTTTTTTTCATAATATCGTTACGTCCCACGCGTCTCTGCTTCAGGCCGAGAGCGCTTTGATGTTTATAACCCTGTACAGATATAAGTGAAAAAAGATAGATATTTTATATTAATAGGTGCAATCTTTTATAACGAAATTTACATAAATTAATTAAAGATTAATAACAATAGAGACTAAAGATTAATAATAATAGAGACTACAATCGCAAGATCAACAAATACACTGTAGTTAAAAGAACCATCGCAATGCGTCAGGGTTCAGAAGTTAAAAGATCTAGGCAGACAGCGGTTGAGCTGTTACGATCTGAATAGTTGTTCCCCCTCTTGATGGGCGTGCTTTTACCATTGTTAATTAACAAAAAAAAATATTTAAGTATGAAGATTGAGAGCAGCACTATTTACTAGAGACATTCGCAGTCGCTCTACAGATGCAGAAAAAATAAATATTGCGCCTTTAGAAAATCCAAACAACAACAACAACAACAATAAAACTTTTTAGGATCATGCAAGCACAGATAAAGGAAAAGGTTAATATAATGAGTACTAGCAGATGCCCGTAACTTCGTCCGCTTGTAAAATCACCTTTTCTAATCATTCTCTCTATTAAAAGAAACCACATCAAAATCCGTTGCTTAGTTTTAACGATCTAAGCATACTTACACAGGGACAGTCAGCGGGACACGACTTTGTTTTATACCTGCATGTAGTGATATCGCAGATCAATATCGTACCTGTTCATCTAATACAGCCTGACGATCCGTGAGGCAGTCGTTAGCTTCGTCTTCTCGCGTTGCTGATCCTTCGGGGGCGAACGAATTGCGCATAATTCCGGGCAGCATTGCTGGAAAACATATTCCTTTAGAGATTATTTGACTATATCAAAGACAAACCTTGCACATACACAATGCTCAACACGCACACACACACACACACACACACACACACACACACACACAATGCACGCTATAATTCTAACCAACAAACTTTTGTTCTACAACTTTTTGATTTTGTTATCCATTTAAATATTCTATTATTTTACATGCCAGTCCTCCGTGTTAAAAAAATACGCGTAAGCCTATGGGACAACGACCCCACAGTGTAACGAAGCCGCAGCAGGATAGAGCAGCGTTACAGAGTAATGAACGTGCGTACATCTATGAAAAATATTGAACAATTAGATCTAAGATACCGGACTAGGAGACGGTTGAATCGGGCTATAATGTAGGCATCCGCTGAGAGAGAATTTGAAAACATTTAACCTCCATAAAGAACCAGGCACCCTCTTGTTTATTTTACATTCTTATCATAACTGTGAATATAATAATTATCAAAATCATTTCTGTTTCATCGCTAATTACAACTTTGAGTAATTCGTCGTGATTCTACGTCTTGGGGCAAAGGTCTTCAATTGTACTGCAATTGAGAATCCGCCATGCCTACGACTGTATCACGCTCATAATAAATAGGTCATGTTTGATTACAGAATGCATCATTCGTCATCAATAATCTGAGGTTTGAAATATTGCAAAAAGCTCATTGAGCTCCTATTAAAGAAAATAAACTAAAGCGGCCTGAGCTGAGTCACGGTTGTAGGAAAACTAAATTGTGAGTAATATGTCTGAGAATTTTTTTATCGTTTCAGTTAGGTATAACCACAGAAAGATTTTTTTTTTTTTTTTTTTTTTTTTTTTTTAGTCCACAAAACTGACTACAATTATTGTATAATCACAAGTTGGTAGCTATAAAAAAAAAAAGTTATTAATTGAGTCTACTGGATGTGGACGTAGCATGCGCGATTAAATAGTACAATAACTACCGGCAACATACACGCTTATCAAACAGACTAAATAAAAACGAATACTATTAATAAACAAAAAGAAGAAAAAATATGTTAACAGATTACTTACTAACTTAACTGGGTACTTAATTTATTTTTTATTCTAGGTATACTGTCACAGAAGATATCTATAACATCTCTTTGACAATTTGCAAGAAATTGCATTCTATACAGCGGACTATGTTGTCCGAGATTGGTCTTGGCTTGAGGCAAACAGAAAGTCTTACGATTGTGTAAGCGGCTACAGTTACGAGGCACTACGAACTTTAAGCGTTCAAGTAACTCAGGCGCATCAATGACACCCTTTATTAGCTTTGCCAGAAAAATGACATCTGTAATCTTTCTACGGTCTTTAAGTGATTTCATTTTATAGTAAGAGAGACGAGCTTCATACGAAAATAATTTATTACATTTGAAGTCCTTGTAAGATAGATGGTATAGAAACCGTTTTTGAATTCGTTCTATTCTATCAGAATGAACTTGATACCCTGGACTCCATACCGTGCTGCAATATTCAAGGATGCTACGGACAATACTATTGAAGACGAGAATAGATAAACTGGGATCCTTGAATATTTTCATTTGTCTGAAGACCAGTCCAGATATCTTTGATGCTTTAGATGTTATTTGCTCGATATGTGGACGAAAACTCAAAGCCGAGTCTACTATAACACCAAGGTCTCTCATACTATAAACTTCCTTAAGACTAACATTGTTAATTTTATAGACACAGTTTAACGGATTTTTCTTTCTAGTAAATTTAATGTGGAAACACTTATCAATATTTAAGGACATACCGTTTATTGTGCACCAGGCGTAAACAGAATCAATATCATTTTGTAGTATTTCCACGTCGGCTTGGCTGTTAATAGTTTTGTAAATTTTCATATCATCTGCAAACATTTTGAATTTAGAATTTAACTGGAGTGCCAAATCATTTATAAAAATTAAAAAGAAAGTTGGACCTAGATGTGATCCTTGAGGTACACCCGATGTTATATTTATCTCGTATGACTTAAAACCATTAACAGCAACAAGTTGCGACCGATTTCTTAAATAAGATTCACACCAGCGTAACAATGAGCCATGAATACCCAAAAACTCAATTTTTAATAACAACATATTGTGGTTCACCATGTCGAATGCTTTTCGAAAATCAGTGTAAATTGCATGTACCTCACCAGCAGCATCGACAATCTCAGCGATGTCTGAAATATAACTTACTAAGTTGGAGGTAGTAGATTTGCGAGGGCGAAACCCATGTTGATTAGGATCGAGATATGGAGCTATGTGTGAATAAATTTTTTTTTGAACTAAACTTTCTAAGACTTTACCACAAACTGATAAAATAGATATAGGCCGGTAGTTTTTTATATCTTTTGAGTTGCCAGACTTATGGACTGGTGTGATATATGCAATTTTCCATTTAGTAGGAAATATACCCGTTTGCAAAGAATAATTATATATGAGAGTTAGTGGTTTAACTAATTTATGAGCGCATTTTTTAAGAAATACTGGGGCAAGAAGATCTGGACCGGGTCCTTTAAGTGAATCCAAGTTCAAAAGATGTTTTAAAACTTCTTTTTCAGTTAATTGACAAGTACCGAATGGAGCATTGGGAATGGTGTTGTTTAGGAGTAGTGAATTTCCCACTTGACAGTTACTGGTGTTTGTATAGACCGATGAAAAATGTTTGGCAAAGGCATCGCATATATTCTTTCCTCCTTTGGCTACAAAATTATCCAGAAACATTTCAGTCGGAATACAATTGGCACCATTTTTACGCTGTTGTTTAAAAAACTTCCAAAAGTAGGTGGGATCGTCACGAATACATTCAACAACGCGTTTTTTAAAATTGTCATAACAATCCTTTATCATGATGGCGCAACGTTCGCGCAGTAATTTGTATGAAAGTTTGTCCATTGAGTTATTATATTTTTTGCTTTTATGGTGGATTTTCGCCTTTTCCTTTAATGCTCGTAATAATGGACCTGAGAACCATATAGGATAGTGTCTATCACGCGGTTTCCGCATGGGTGTATGTCTATGAATGATGGGCATTAGTGTCTGGTAAAATATATCTAATTTTGCATCAACCGTGTAAGCGTTTTGAAATAGAGACAACCAGTCTATTTGATCCAGTTCGTTACAGACATTATCAAAGTCACATAGGAAGAAGTTGAGAAATGGTGTACGAGAAGGTTTCATGCAACGGTTATAGTTTGCTTTTAGAATAATTTGTAAAGGTGGATGATGGTTGTCTATTGTAACCAAAGCATTATCTTCTTTTTTTACTTCTACCAAATCAGTATTGTTTGTAAGAACTAAGTCTAAAATACGGTCGTTTATATTTTGAATAGGATTGCACTGTTTCAAGTTATTGAAAGCAATATTCTCCAAAAAGATACTATCTATATTATGACATGGTTGGCCAGACACTAAGCCGTTTCCATTCGAATCAGTTACCCAAGAAATATTAGATAAATTGAAATCACCAACGATAAGAATTGATGAAGCTTGACATATACTATTACTACAAATCTCAGTCACACTTTTAAAAAAGCATTCCAAATAATCTTCCTTAACAGGTGGAGGAACGTAGATACCACAGATATAAACAAAAGCGTTGTGACTGACTTTAATCGCTATCCATAAATCTTCACATTCAGATTCCCATTCGTACTTCCTAACAGACTCATATTTATTACTAACGGCAATTGCTACCCCGCCACCTTCTTTTTTATGGCAAGATAGTGGACACGAAGAGCGATCTCGTCTATATAAAATATAACGACTATCTAGGATTTCATTATCAAAAACCGTGTTGTTCAGCCAAGTTTCTGTTAAGATTATTACATCGTAGTCCTGACATAAAGCCGCTGTATAGATATCCTCTGTTTTGGTCCTTAGACCTCGTACATTTTGATAAAAAATATTTAACGTGAATTTTATACACTAAAATGTTACTGCATGCATACACAGATAGTTTACTAATTTAAGCCGTTCAAAGTTTCAGTATTTTTTATCCACAGTGCTGAAGCTTCATTGTTTTTCCGAACAAATATACGACCATTTCTTATCCACACAAATTCATATTTCTTCTCTTTCGCAGCTAGTCTAGTGGCAGCATGTAACTTTTTATTCTTCGGGGATAAGTGTTCCATGATGTATATAGGTACAGTTTGACCAGCGAAACCTAAATGAGATGTATCCAGCTTGTTCTGAGGATTTTTCTTATTAAAGCGTTTTACGGCCGCAAGTAAGTCATCTCGTACTCTTGGGCTAGATAATTTCACTACAATGTTTCGCGGACGTTGGGACTGTGTATCCATCTTAGGAACTCTGTGGAAGTTTAGAATGCTGCCATCAGTTAAGTCGCAAGAGACAACTGATGCCATCTGCTGGACAATGGTAAGAATATTCTCATTTTTAGTTTCCGGGATACACTGAAGCTCGACGTTACAATCTCTAGCCTGCTGCTCAAGGTGATCAATTTTGCTATTCAATTCAATCATTTGCGATCGAAAGTTTTCGTTTTCTGTATTTAGATTTGATAGGGACTTTTTGGATTCTACATTTAACTGAATCTGGTCATCGTGAGCATTAGATAAATATTGCACGGACTTTGTTAGCTCGTCCACTTCTTTTTTTAGGGTACAAAATTTACCTCCAAGGTCCCTAACTTCTTTTTGGACTTCGGTAAGCTTGGCATCGAACTTATTTAGGCTTACTTGTTGGTTTTCAAAATGTTCCTTCATTTCACGACGCAAATTCCTGATCTCGTTAATGATCTCTTGATTTAGACCACTTGTCGTTCCCAATAACGGCGGCAAGACAGTTGAGTTATCGGGCGATTGCTGCTTGCGGTTTCTGCCTTGAATTGGTGTATTACTATTATCCTGTTTTGGCTTACTAGCCGTGCAAGAAGGACAGACCCATGTCGCTCGATTTGATGTATTAACGTCGTCATAGTTTACGCACTCACTGTGGTACAATAGAGCGCAACTCCCGACAGAGCACTTCAATCTTTTTTGCGTGACTAAGACATTGTTATTGCAAGCCGCACATAAGCCGAGCATTTTCGGTTAAAAGACAAAAATTATAAAAGGCAAAAAGTTAAAAATATTGTTCTCATATATATTTGTATGTAAAAAAATGTATATAAAAAAAAAAGTGCTCGGGGTGCAGCTTGGCATAAGATTCGAACCATGAACGAGTTAACCGATACGTGTTCAGGCCGCTAAGTGTTCACACCGCGCCATCCTAGATACACTTGTCACGGCGAAAATAAGTTCGGGAATCGTGGTCTTTGTTTACGTCAGAAAAATGTAATGTGCGAAGAAGGTACTTTGATTAATCACTGTGCACTAAAAATATTTTGTTTCACTGTTTATAGAACTTCACTGCATTCCATATGGCTAATAATGATTATTCAACATGTGTTCATATCCAAAAAAGTAATTTAACACTAAATGGTAGCTGAACTGTGCTTAATTTATTTTAAAAACTTAATTTTGCAACGGAGATGTTACACAGACGTTATGTACGTTATGACGTTGACAGACAATGTTCAGAAAAGATTAAATAAAATCGCTCGTCTGTATTTATTATAGCATTTTATATCATCACTTACCATCAGGTGAGATCGCAGTCAAGTACTAACTTGTACAGAGTAAAAAAAAATCACTAATTACCTGAGCTCGGCTCCACCGGCGGTTCCTCTTCGTTGTAATCGGGCTCCGGCTCTGGACCGCTGTCATCGTCTGCATTCAACGACATGAAGAAACGGAGAGAGACTATATATTATTATTATGTTTGCACATACTTTTGCATTCCTAACTTAATACTATTCAGAGGTATTTGAGTGATTCAAGATTCATGTGAATTTTACCATTGTCATTTCCTTAGATCAAACAGTTATAAGTCATCTCACTCCCATTCATATCTCAAATATAAAGTAATTTCAGTTTAAGTTTGAATCTATACATCTTATACCAGACTCGATCACCGTCGAAAAGAATCTTAAAGGGCTACTTGGCTGCATTGTCCCTTGATGATAATGCAGAGAAAGATGTAATCGTACTACCTAGCTTGGAAGGGGTAAGCATCATGCCGGAACGCTAAATCGTTTGACAGTGTGGGTTTGCCACTAATGTGGTGATCACTTATTTTGTCCGCAGACAAGACCAAACCTGAGCGAACTCAGAAAATAGAAAGTATAAAATTCTCTCGTCAACAGCCTCAAGGAGGTTGTGATTGTGCCAGTAGGTAATGTGGTGGTCACCTGCGGCCGCAAAAAAGACCAAACCAATTTAGAGATTATAGAATTCTCAAATGGCCCGTGTCGGGAATCGAACCCGAGTCTACAGCGCCAGCAGCGGAAAGGTAGTTATTCTGTACATATTAGATGTCGTAGATTTCGTCCCTTTCATAAAGGTGCTTACAGTCCGGAGCTGGCGGCTCGGGGTTCGCCAACAGACACGCTGCCCACTCCGCCCGAGATATTTCACCATTACCGTCGCCATCGCATCCACGCGTCCACGCCCGTGCGCATCTCTTTGGCTTGACTACCTGTAAATTGGACACATAAAATAATTTCGCTAACAAAAATATACTTTATTTAATTACTTTCAACCTCCTTCAAAAAAGAGGACGTTCTCAATTCTACGTATTTATTTGTATGTTACCTCAGAACTTTCGACTCGATAAACCGAATTTGAAATGGTGCTTCCCGTAAGAAAACCAAAGTCTTAAGTTTGCGCGACAAATTGACAGTTAACTCAATTCTACGCCAACAGATTTCGATACTTCTTTTTTTTATTGAAAAGGAAGTTGGTTTTATTTGTTAAAGTTTTGCATTATTATCACACTAATATTAGGCGAATCCAAAGATTATGGATATCCCTATGGCGAAGCTTTAATTGTGTGGGTAAGTGTGTGTACGTTCCCGCAAGATGAAAGAAAAACCGAACATCATGTAAGCGGACCTGCGGGCATATCTGGTAGAGTATAAAATTATTTTGCAAGACAGATTTCATGGTAATCAAGGCTGGTGTTAGGTATCCGCGCAAAGATTCCAACGCGCTCGGTGTCATGTGCAAAGAGTACCTATAAGAATTCACGGCAGACAATTTTTATGGTTCATAATTCGTATTCGATAATCCGATATCAACGGACCGAAGCAGTGATAGCGCAAACCTCTATATCTACCTCTCATTAGACCCAAGATTCAAACCACAACGGGTAAACACACACACAAATAAATACAAACTTTTCGGATTCGTTTGCGGAAACTAACATAGGTAAATATCCCTTGCTTAGTTGCTAAGGAAAACATCGTGAGCAAACCTGCAAGCCTGAAATTTCACCATAATGCACTCAAATATATGCCAATTTACACTTGGGCAGCGTGATGGACTATGGCCAAACCCGAGAGGCCTTCAGAGGAAGGCCCGTGCCCAGCAGTGTTACATAAAATTGGGTTGAGAGTTGAGACAAATCCAATATTGATGGTGTACCTATACTACTTTTGATAGATTGTATTGAATTCTTTTTAAGAGTCTACTTTCTAATATATAAAATTCTCGCAGCCTTGTCGTGTTGTGTTGTGTCGTGTTTGTAATCAAACTCCTTCAAAACGACTTGACCGATTTTTATTAATTTTTTTCTATATTCGGCAGATCTGAGAGCTATTTCTACTCCGTCTCCATCTATCGTATCCCAATATATTATGTGGCTAGACTCTAGAGCGACCTGTCATGAAAATATCATGCTTTCAGCGTATAGCATTATATTTCTCCCCCTTAAAATGTGAAACAGCTATTATTTCAAAACGATAAATGTCAAATGGAATTAAGGAAGCATAGCGTAATAAGTACAATAGCTATATTTAATCGCCCCAACACATTGGTCTTTCGACAGCACACATTTCGAAATCGTAAATCCACTTAAGATGTGGCAATCCCATTTTAGCTTATAGTCTTCTGTTTATTTATCACCAAACAATAGCGTTCCTTGTTAACACCATCCGCTTTGCGCTGGTATACGAAACAGCTATCTATTACAAAATAAAATCTACAAGTGCAACAACATTACCACGATGTTATAGCTATGTATCCTATCATACTCCTACTTAATATTATATGAACGCGGAAGTGGATGTTTTATATAAATCCGATATGGATGAAATTTGGAATGGAGATGGATAATACCCTGGATTAACACATACGCTACTTTCCATCCCGGAAAATCCATGGTTCTTGCGGGATTTTTATACACAATCCGTCACGCATGCCGTGCGGAACCGCAGACTTCTGTAGTCTATACCTACCTTCACCTAACCTAACCTATACCTACCTTCACATTAACACCTACCATAATTGTTTTTAAATACAAATCCGGATTCCGAAGTAATGGGAAAATAACCTAGAATGTATTTTGTTTTGAATCGTGAGAAAAATTGTTTTTGTTTATAGTCAACGCGAGCTAACGAGCGGTCGGGTCACCTGATGGTAAAGCGATCACCTCCGCCCATGGACATTTGCAGCACCAGAGGAACTGCAAATGGGTTTCCAGGCTCATAAGAAAGTTTATCCATCCCTTGAATAACCAACAAAACAATGATATCACCATTGGTCATTCTACTTTCAAAAAATAACATTTAAGAGTTAATTACCTTCTTGATGAGTCGCCGCAATCCTCTATATTCTGATTTGTGTAGCGTCCCGCTCCGGTCCCTGTCCAATTCCCTAAACTTCCAATCGGCGACGGCTCGAGGATCAGCTGCCGGCCCCCGCTGATCCGCTCTTGCGCGATCGTATTCGCCACTGAATATTTTTATTAAGTTTCCGTTGAACTGAGCACGGTCGATTCGCGTACAGCCTAGATCGAAATGCATGAATCAAAATCAGATGAACGTAAAATATATATTAACTGTAATTTATAATTCTGATTTTTGAATAGTTCGTTCTCACTTTCGTTGGGGATTCATTTGCAAATTAATATAAATAATTGGTTTAAATAAAATGGGGGGCAGAAATAATAACTGGAATCATGTCTTATGTATGTCTAAAGACACAATCGCCATATGGTAGCTTATTCAGACAACCCACAATGAGTTGAAAATCGGTGTAACTAGACATCGTGATATGATTCTATTCAAGCGAACAATAACAACTTACTTTTCTTGTTGCGCTGACCACGCACTGACGATCTTCGCTTAGTCTGTGATTTACCTGTAATGAAAAAAGTACCAAAGTATGTGGTTACTTGTTATTCATTTTACCCGCGGCCTGTGTGATTTCAGCGATGATAATGGAGACATTAACAAACATCTATGATATGATATTTGACGACTGAATGGCGTAGCCACAGATCAGGGAAAGAGCGGGGTAGCGGTAGCGAACCTGCTGTCTGCGTCGGAGGTCGTGGGTTCGATTCCCACTACTGGTAAATGTTTGTGTGATGAGCACGAATGTTTTCCAGTGTCTGGGTGTTTTTCAATATATATTGTATTTATGTAAATTAGTATGTATGTATATTTATCAGTTATCTAGTACCCATAACACAAGCTATCGCTTACTTTGGGGCTAGATTGCGATGTGTAAAATGTCCCGTATATATTTATTAATTTATTTATTTACTATATTAATGGTCTTCATCTTGTTATCTTCATCATATTTTTACCCACGACGGAACGGAGTACGGGTATATGCGTTTAGGGTGAGAGACCGTTTGTACATTACTCTATTAAAAATATTTTATGTTTGTTTATATGTTAAATTGTTCACAAAAACCAATAATGCAAAAATATTTTTGTTTGTTTGTTTGTTTGTTGGTTTGGTTGTGTGTGCACATCAATGTTCCCATTTATTTCAAAAACGGCTTGACCGATTTAGATGCGGTTTTCTGTATAATGTTTGGTGTTCAGCGGCAATGGTTCTTAGATAGTTGTTACGAACATCGATCACCAGGGGGCGCCATAAAATACATTTATATTGCAAACGAATTTTCCCATTTATTTCAAAAACGGCTTGACCGATTTAAATGCAGTTTTCTGTATAATGTTTGGTATTTATTGGCGATGGTTCTTAGATAGTTGTTACGAACATCGATCACCAGGGGCGCCATAAAAAACATTTACAGTGCAAACGAATTTTCTCAATTATTACAAAAACTACTGAACCGATTTGGAAACAGTTTTGTATAAAATATTAGTGAGTCATTGGCGATGGTTCGTAGATAATTGTTCTTGTGATTGAACAGCAGGGGGCGCCACAATAAACGTATCTTTATGACTTGGAAGGAAAATTCTCTGTTTAAATGTTATCTGTCTAATAATATTCCTTGTGTTAGGGATTACGTTTGTTTTAACTAGTCTCAAACATTAAATTTGGTGACGAGGGTCTGATGATGCAACATGGGCCTGATTAGTGATGCTTAATAATGGTAACTAGTAAATAAATCGAGTTTAGTCTCATTTGATTTGGTTAAACTATTCTAACACATTAGGCTTGGAGGCAAGAATGAATGAACTAAAGCCGTTACAAATTGGAGGAAATGTTGAATATTTTAAAAATTTAGAGACTGAATTTCGACAAATTATTACCCAAGCACTGGCGCTGGGGAACTTGAATGAAAACAATTGAATTTGCATTAAGACAAAACAAAAAACTATGATCTCTCAGGTCCAATAATACACAATGTGTTATCACTCGCCATCGAGAGGGGTTCAGCGGTCTCTCATAGACAATTAGCAGGTCAGCGATTAGAAGATATGAGATGCGAATGGAAAACAATTCGCTGGTTAATTGTTGATGAGATTTCAAGTTTCTTACGAATGTTGTGCTGTATTTATTTGAGACTTCAGGAGCTAAAAAACAATAATTCCCTCTTTGGGAATTATATGCGAACCGATTTGGATACAGTTTTGTATAAAATATTAGTGAGTCATTGGCAATGGTTCGTAGATAATTGTTCTTGTGATTGAACAGCAGGGGGCGCCACAATAAACGTCTCTTTATGAGTTGGAAGGGATGATGCCTTCAAACGCTGCTAGAGGAGCTAATGGCTAGTTTGAAGATTAATTTTCATTTTTTAATAATAATATAATTTAAATTACATTAATATATTAATCGAAAAACTATAAAACAAGTGGAAAATTAAAAAAATTTAAAACACCCACGACTTTTGCAGACTTGTAATTGAAAAGGATAAAATAATTTTTTTGAAACTCCCCGACTAAAGGAAAGTAAGAACTAAGAACCTATCAGTATAATTACAAATCCAAGAAAATCCGTCGGAGCTGCCATTGCTATTTTCGTTTCCAATATCAATTAATGTAAGTATTAATAAACTGCCGGTATATGAAAAGTATCAAGAAATTGAATTAGTCATCAACTGGTAAACAGGACAATCAACACCGTCATAGACAAAACACAGCAGCTCCGGCGGATTTTCTTGGATTTGTAATTATACTGATAGGTTCTTAGTTCTTACTTTTCTTTAGTCGGGGAGTTTCAAAAAAAATATTTTATCCTTTTCAATTACAAGTCTGCAAAAGTCGTGGGTGTGTTAAATTTTTTTAATTTTCCACTTGTATTCGTTTGTCATCAGGAATTTGGCTTACGAAAGAACAAGACAGTTCTATCTCAAGACAGTTAAATCTAATTAAATCAGAAGAAATCCTCCGCTGAATAGCTATTTGCAATGATTTGCCTGCAGTAGGTACGTCTAACGATAGTTGTACAGATATCGTCATAACCCTATGCAAAAACATCAACGCTTAAAATCGTCCTTTGTCTTGAGTCCTAACCTGTGAAGCTAAGCGTTTAAACACACTATGCCGAAAATACGCGACCGAAGTTCGGCGTGACTACGGCTGCAATACGAATTAAATTACTAATGACACACCAAACCGAAATTACGTCGCGTATAGCGTACAGCCGAACTTCGGTCAGGCGTAAGTTCGGCAGCGATTCGGCGGCAATGTTTTGTAAGCAACACTCTATAAGAAGAAGTTCGGTTCGATTGTCGACGAAGATCCGGGGGCGGGGAGGCATACAAAGTTACGCAACTGAATTTCTGCCGCGTAATTTTGGCCGCGTAATTTCGGCTCTCGTGTGTCATATTAGCTGAATCCGTCGGAACGTAAAATCAGCCACGGAACTTCGGTCGCGTATTTTCGGCATAGTGTGTTTAAACACTAAAGTCATTTCAAGTCAAAGGTGACAGTTTGTACATGTATATTTTTGTTAATTGAACCGATTTGGTTGAAATTCGAAATGTAGGCAGAATTAATTACCTTTATCCTGAAATAATCTAATATAGATAGATAGATAGATAAATACTTTATTGCACACCACAGAATAAAATATAACAAAAAGAAGAAATAATGAAAACACAAACTTAGGAGTACAACTTGGCGGCCTTATCGCTACATAGCGATTTCTTCCAGGCAACCAATGGCGTGAAGGAATATTTTACATTGGATACGAGGTAGGTGGTGCCAGAATAAATAAATATAATACACTACTTACAATAAATTACTTATACTAAATATAACAATGATAAAACTACAACAAAATATTAAATATACTTGTACATATCTATAATATTCATAATAAATATAAATAATAATATATAAATAATACATAAACAATAAAAATAAAAATAATAAGTTATCGTGGCAATTTTTGTTACCAAACTTCGAAACGGCTCGACCAATTGTCATGAAGTTTTCTTTGTAAGTATATTCGGTAGGACTTGAGCTATTTTTATATCTCTAATGGCAAAGCAACGTTTGTCGGAAAACTATGAAACCTTTGATGTATTGTCGTATTATAACAAAACACAGTGTTTATAATAAAACTCCTCCTAAACGGCATTACCGATTTTTATTAAATTTAGTTCTCAGAATAGGAAGTACACTATTTTTCATACACCTAAAACTTATCACTAGCTTATTCTAATGACTATACACCTTAGTAAGAAATTATTTATATAGCATAATAATGTTTGCCGGGTCAGCTAGTATAAAATCATAGTGAGTCAACAGTGCGCGGCGACAGAGCAGATGTTTAAATCCTAACTAATTTAACTCGTAGTCGGATGATCGTCGAGTCGGATCAATTGCACCATAAAGGATGGAATAATTTAAAAGAGCACACCCACTATTAATAATGGAATAAATCAACGTCATATTTTAAGATCAAGAAATGCATCAGCGCGTGATGTATTTCTTGGTAGGAGACTGGAAGAATATTAACGAACATTTACATGAAAATTATAGTGTTATAGTTAGAGAATTTACGTAATTTACATTATTGTCACGTCAGAATGGCTTAGTAGAGTTTTTCTACTATTTCCCTAAGTAAAATTAAAAAATACCTTCTCGGTATTCATTGCATAAATTGTTGAACTGGCTACCTTGTCTTGTAATAGAAAATCTGGATTCGAACCGTTTCTTATTGTGAGAGGAAAGCCAGTGATCAGCAGTTACCACTATTTAACACTGGTCTACTCCTAGAATAAGTGTTCTAATTCTGAGTAAAGACGAGCGTTCAGTATCTATAGTGCTAGTACCCTTTCTAAAAGAGTTATGATAGTGGAAAACTATCATAACTCTTTTAGGAAAGGCTACTACACACACGGGTAGGTACACTATTCCTTTCCATAAAGTGTCTAGTTATAGTTATCCCTGCGCTAAATATCATTTTTGCCATTTTTTAAATCCACAAATAAATAGCATAACAACGTTTGCCGGGTCAGCTAGTCTAATCTCTCTAATATGTAAATTCTCGTGTCACCGTGTTTGTAACCAAACTCCTCCGAAATGAGTAGACCTATGGGTAATGGGTCTACATTCGATAAGGTCTGAGAATAGGTCGTAATAAGCTAATTTTCATTCATATCAAAACATGGTTGACGTATATCAGCGATAAAATGAGTATAATTTTTTTAGTGTATGTGCTATATGTATAGACGTACTTGATGCAAGTATGGCAGTGTCCTGGCCGGGGGAGAGGGGACCATTCCAACCGGTCCAAATGGCAGTGATGTAGCATTAGTCAATATGAAAACCGGTAACGAACGAGCTTCCCGCGAATGCCTATGCTGTCTCCATATACTTTTAATTGAAGGATGGGTAAAATGTCTTAATCTATACTTATTATCCTATTTTTCCTGTGTGACTATCAAAACACATACTTACAGGTAGGTTTCAGTAAAAATTTTCTTTTTGAATAGGTACCAGTAGGTTGATTTGGTTCATTATATTTTTTTAACCCACTAGATTTCATAAAAGCTACTTTTAAAAATATCGAGTATAAAATTACTTTTCTAATCTGTGAAATTACGCGTAGGTTTGCTGAGTTTTTATTTTCTAAGAATTTTAATCAAAATAAAATACTTCTTCTTTATTTGTAGGTACCTACTTCCAGTTAAGAATTTAACGTAACTGGAAGTAGGTACCTACGCATAAAGAAGACGCAAAAACTAAAAATTAGTGAATTACTGTTGAATTTCAACCAACGAATGCGGTTTCTAATCTTATCTTATAATATATATATAAATCTCGTGTCACGATGTTTGTCCGCGATGGACTCCTAAACTACTGAACCGATTATAATAAAATTCGCACACCATGTGCAGTTCGATCCAACTTGAGAGATAGGATAGTTTAAATCTCAAATTATAGTCGCAATTTTAATTTATTAATATAACAAAAACTTTAGCCACAGCAACGCGTGGCCGGGTCAGCTAGTATCCTATAAAGATATCTTTAATATTAATCGTTCTGTGAAGAAGTAGGTCCTACCGAGAACAGGAAATTCCACAGAAAAATATAAAATAGGTAGGTACAGCTTATCAGAGCTGAAATGAATATACGTTTTATTGTTGAGAGGGAACAAAAAAAAACTAAATATAATATTATACTTACCTACCCATGTTTATACGATAAATCCTTGTGTCTACCAACCTAGGTAGTTACCTCTACTACCTATATTTTATCTCGCGGATTTCGGAAATAAAGTTTGGATTGGAAGTTTTACCTACTCGTATATTATGTATTGTTTTTATTTAGATAAAGTGTTGATTTGCACGTAAGTTCCTAGGTGGATACTTTTTTCTTGTTAAAACGCCATTTTACCAAAAATAAACGCATCAGGTTTTAATTCTAACTTTGAATGTATTGAAAAAGTAAATTAATGCCTTGCTTTTGTAAAAACAACAACACCGATTAGAGCGACGCAAAAAAGAGAACCCAATATCCCTCGATCGGTCGATATTGTTCGTGCCAGACATCCCGGCGGCTAACTGTAGCGTGCAATGTAATATAGCTAACGCGTGTTCTAACCCCACGGCCCACCGGGGTCCATGCTAACAACGTTGATGATATATACACACATAACCTAGCCATTCCATGGAGGAGGATGAAATACTGGCACACGTGCTACTAAAACGCGAGATCTACTTAGGCTCCTCAGCAATTCTCCAAGATGTCCCGTGCAACCTGACAGGCCTCTTCGGATACTGTAGTGATCCGGCTAGGACCCGCATCAGCGACTCCATACAGAACGGACAAAGTAAGTAATCGCCCAATCGGGGATAAGTCTCAGGAATTTGAGAAGAGAGAAGGTAACCTAGCCTTTGTTAGGTAGCTAGGCACTCTTACGTGTTCTCTTTGTTATTATAGCTATTATTTCTCAGCTGGGAACGTCCAAACAAGATTAATTCGTACATATTCAACAACTTTTATCTTATTCTTATCCATCCATATAATGCTTTATACCTACTTCTGCTTTGTTCATATTTCACTATACAAGCCGGATAAAAAAGGACATGAAGGAAAACTAACATAAATGCTGAAGATAAGGTATGTGTGCTCTAAGGTAACATTCGTTTACTTTTATAAAAAGGAATAACTACCTACCTGTTACAAATTTAATGAAAAATCTTGCCAGGCGCGAGTGTACTAAAGGTGCAAAAAAAATATCATGTTATACCAATTGTTTTATTCTAACAACTCTTTAGATGCAGTTCAGAAATAAGTTTCATTATACGGAATCTAAATGTAGCATAGTTCTAAGATAAAGCACACTGTACCACAAATTATAATTGATAACTAGTGTTGCCCAAAATCAGTCTTGGTCTTGCAGTCTTGGTCTTGTTCTTGCATTTTTGCAAGACCAAGACCAAGACCAAGACTGCCTAATTTTAGCAAGACCAAGAACAAGACTGACAGTGCAAGATTTGAGCAAGAACAAGACTAAGCCTGCGAGACTCTTGCGTCTTGCAGTTAACGTAAAATCGCACCCTCTGCCCGCGAAATTCAAATTTTGTTTTGTTTTGAAGACTGCAGAGTTTGACGTGAGTAACTCACAATTCACAAATTGGTCGATAATCGAACTACATTTCTAAACTGGACACTTTCAAGTAAACATTTTTATATAAAACTGTGAAGATGATACTCTTATTTTCGCAAAATGAATGCCATGAGCCTAATTTATTGTACTAGTTAAATATTTGCGAAAAACAAAATAAAATTTAAATTTCGCGGGCCGACCTCCGTTTTTTTTTACACACTACAAGTAAGTACTTGACTGTGATCTCACCTGATGGTAAGTGACGATGCAGCCGAAGATGTTATCGTACTACCTTGGAAGAGATAAGCGAACCCTAACGGTTTCTACACAACATCACACCGGAACGCTAAATCGCTTGGCGGTGCGTCTTTGCTGGTAGGGTGGTGACTAGCCACTACGATAACATTTTTGCCTGCATCGTCACTTACCATCAGGTGAGATCGCAGTCAAGTAGGTACTAACTTGTAGTGAGTAAAAAAAGCTATGTTAATTCAAACTCAAAATGTAGATATACTTACTCAAAATGTTACATTGTTCTCACATCTAAATACCGTTTAATAAATAGCAATAGGCTAATAAGTAATTGCGTAAGTAGTTGCGGAGAGTAATTGCAAGAGTCTCGCAAGACTCTTGCTGCAAGACCAAGACCAAGACCAAGACTGGGAGTGCAAGACCAAGACCAAGACCAAGACCACATGTACTGGCGCAAGACCAAGACCAAGACTGGCTGAGTCTCATCTTGTTCTTGCATTTGGGCAACACTATTGATAACTCGTATGATATGGGTTGTAACTTGTAGTTGTATTAAAGGCTTGTGGCTCGCTCGTTTGTTGTGGCACCATGCAGGTAGATGACTTGGCTAAATATAAAACTTCAAAGCGGCAAGCTAACCCAACAAACCTATTAAACGATGTCTGAGATTTTTTTTTCAACTCGTGGAGACTGGAGACGCATTGCCTCCACAATCATATGGACAAAAAACTGGGCTCCATTGTGTTAAGGCGTCGAGCTGTCTGACGGGAACGATCTTTTCTTAGAAAACCCGCTCTAACGCAGTCGCCCTCTCAGTTAATTTTAAAAAGACCTTTCGGTAACGTCAAGAGTAAGGTTACACTTCGATTTACACCGTTCGACTGTAATGATAATATCCTATTGATATTATTCTCATAAATGTGAAAGTTTATGAGTTTGGACGTTTTGTTACTCAATCACACTATAACTAGTTACTGAACCGATTTGGCTGAAATTTTGAATGCAGATAGCTTATGATTAGTGCGTCCTATAAAAGTCCTTTAACCAATAAAAGCAATATTATTGTTATTTAATCCACTTTGTTATTTGTTATAACTGATCGCTTTAAGTTCATCATGCGACCGTCATATATTATTACATTGGACGTTACATAGATATGAAAATAAATCAATTGTTTCATCCTTGTCTACATGTGCAAGCTTGGACAGACAGACACACATTTGATACCGGAGAGATTTAGATCTATAAGTCAATGACAGATAATAATCCATTAATTAATTGCCAGTTCTTATCGGTGCAAACCTGCTTTCCGAATCTGGCGGTAGTGTTTTGACTTTTCATTATTTAGGCCTATGTGAAAATAATTTTCATTTTCATTTTTCATTTTCAATCATGTTGCTCGACAAAGGCGGTACAAAAGTAAGCTATGAAAATTCCTTCAAGGAACCTATTCCAAGCTGTGCACTACGCGGTGTCGGTTGAATCAACGAACACTGAATACCCACGTCGAGTGTGATCAGAAAGCAATAGCAGAGTGAATCACAAATAGAAAGACTATATTTTTGTTACACGTACGTGAAGGCACTTTTCAACGTCGTGATTTGGGCCTTATACAACCGGGTCAGTATAAGTGCTAATTTAATCAGAGTATAATTATTATTGCCCACATGAATACTGAACTGCCGTCTGGCGCCATGCACTAACACAACTAGTATTATAAATTATACTCACATAGACTTACCTAGAACAAGAATTATATGAGCAAAATACTGATGTAAAATAACACAACACAGTACATAGACAATATCTATCTTCGAAGGATTTCTTGATGACTTATTAATAGTCAGTAAATTTTCGAATGTTTTGAATTCGTCTCTACGCTCACAAGCCGTAGTCCTATGACTAATCAATGTTAAGAAATAGAATAGGTAAATCATTAATAAAAATAAATAAAAAAAACATATGGCAGGCGGCTGCTGGTTTCTAGGTACCTAGGCTTTCATTTCATTCATTTCTGTGGCCTATCTTTCTCAAGCACGTTTAATATTTTGGAGGTGTTTATAATGAAGTTTTTCCACACTAACGTTTTACGATTATGGGTACGTATTATTATTGGGTATTCTCTAAACCAAAGAAAGGTAGATTTAAATTAATTTTTAGGTTGCCACGGCTTACAGATATGACTCTAGCTTTATGGACTTTTTTCACCGATAAGAAACCTAAGGATATGGGCATCCGAATGATTTATGTAGACCTTTTTCGTACAAGCAAACAGTCAAAATTCTATGGGTGTTGGAGCGAATTACGTAGTGGCCTTACTGCTAGTGACAAAAGTCAAAACAAGCATTTTTGGCACCGGTAAACTGGCGACATTTTTTCGCCATCGCCGTCCGCCCTGTCCAGGGCATAGGTACTTATGTCCATTACACTTAATAAATCTCTTTCAACTAGAAATAAACATAAAACGTACGGGAGATAAATGTGGAATTATGTTATATCGAGGTCGAGTAAAGTGTCACTAAAGAAACATGAAATATTCTTAAATGATTTTAAGTTTAGAACAAGCTAAATAAATATTCAATTAACTCGTCTATAAAACCTGAGATAAATTATATTTTAAAATGTTTCACAGCAAGACAGGACCAGTATCTTTCGCATAATTGAATAATAGCTACCTGTCGAAAATGTTTTATTTCCTCGGCTGTGAGTATATACATAATTTACAAGATATTATGTTAAAGTAAATCGAAATGGTTATTCCTGGCGCGGTGGATACGTAAGTTTGCAAAATAAATATTTGATAAACTTAATTCAACAAGTTGTCGGATTTGTGTTTGTCAATTTGTTCAAATATGATAATTACAAAGTTGATTTATTTTATCTCAAAACCAAAATAGATACCTTTGCTATCAAGCTTTGAGTATAATTATGACAAACTATAATATTCATTATTTTATATGCATGCAATCAATGGACAATAATGTGTGTAAACTTGCATAGAATAGTTCAATTATTCAATTATTATGAAACATTGCTGCCTGTGACTGAATAAAAAAAAAGGTTGTGACAGACACGCACAACGAACGATGACGAATTGACAATAACAATTTTCTGAACCCAAGACACTAAATGAATAATGCATTAATACTAGACATTCCTAGCCTCGTCATGTCCATTGATTCTGTGAATAATAACAGGAGAAATTAAAGCAATAAATATCTAACTACTTTAAAAGTAGATACATAATGTAAAACTCATAGTTCACACCTACATAAATTCATATTATCTACTTATGATTATGAACAAAAGATTAATAAAAAATTCTTGACGATTATGGTATAACGGGACATAAAATGTTTAAATTGTTAAAATATGTTATTTTGTTATTCATCTTTTAGTATAGATACAGTTATTTTATTGTCATATTCATTGGATAGACGGTCAATCGTTTAGATTTTAAGATAATCGTTAAAAACTTTTTATAGTCGATAAAATTCTAAATAAGCCTAGGTCTAAGTTAGGATCCAACACTAATAAAGAAGTGCTACCAAGAATAAAGTATCTTGGTAGTTTTAGTGCTGCGATACGATGGTTTCATAATATTATTATTGCCACGTATCAGGTATCATCGATGATCTGGAAAGTCGTACTGCTGGTTACAGTCTTCGTATCTATAATAACGTAAACTGGACCCCAGGTTACAGGAGGAATCGTGTGGGGTCCACAGGACATCAATAATGAAGCAATATACGATGTACCTATATTTAGATCGCTTTAAGAGGCACATTTTGGTTAAATGATTAGTTGTTTCTTTCTTTTTGACTACAAGATATTAGCAGTTACCGATTTACTTTACACAAAACTAAAAAGGACTAGATTTATGAAGATGTTGTCAAAAGAAGTCCTCTTTTCAATTGATTTATTTCAGATTTCCATATTTTTTAAATGCGATTGATTAGTTGAAGTGATCTGAGATTAGATGCCTTTAATATTAAAATCGACGATTACGCTGTGCTGACAAAATCAAGGGTCTGTTAGTTTGTTATAAAAATAAACTCAGGTAAAGATTGGCCTCGGTCAATTAGTTTAGCTTTAGACCTGGGGCGACTACATTTTGCACTTAATTCTATCGAAGAATTTTGATTAAGGGCAATTCTTTTTTTGGCAGGCAATCTAAAATGTCTTTTCGAGGTCTTTTCAGTGATTGTTTTGTGGTTTTAACTTTGCCGACCAGCCCGTTTTAGTTTTTGGTTTGTTTTTGAAATTAACGATTTTGTAAGTTTAATACATTGACGTCGCTAAGTAAAAAATCTGATCAACATTAAACTCTCCTCTTACACAAAACTAAAAAGTAAACATGTAAAACTAAAAACTAAAAAGTTAACATGTAAAGGGGGTAAGAAACAGTTTTCGAAAATTTTATTTTACGGCTCTGTTGGAGTGAATGCAAAATGCGAAGTGAAGTGTAGACGCATGAATAGACGGAGGGACATGGCGAAACTAATTTTTTCCTATGGAACTCTTAAAACATAAGAAAGTAATAGATATGCTGCAGTAAGTCAAATTATAAAAAACTCATTTTATTCATTATGATTGCTTGTGAATCCTATATGTTTACCACTTAATAATATGTAGGAAAGGAACAAGATCAAAGTCCTAGAATAAAGTCACGAATACATGTGACCAATATTCACCACGACAGAAGAATTTGAGGGGAATTTACAAGCCAATTAAATTCTTCATTGCTGTCTCTACGATACGATCACTCTATACTTACTTATCTTTCGCGTTGGTAAAGTGCTCTGTTTTTATAGTTTCTCTGTTTATATTACAGGTGTAAAACATTACCAGCTGCCCGAAGTCCAGACATAGGTCTGTTTTTGTTTTGCGTGAAATAAATTACTAATGCTGTTATCGTACCCTGGTATATGTATTATAATTTTCTAAATAAGTATCTGAACCTATTCCTGAAAATCTAAGATGTTAGACGTAAACATCTGTTTTGTATCCTATCGGATAAACAAATAATATTTTCTGTCTAAAGATCCAACGCAGATTTTTGGCGCCAGAGAACATGCAATAATAAATAATTAGGAGCCAGTCAGCCGGCAAATGTAATGCATTTACTTAGATAACTACTTCGAAACATAATTAGGCGTGCGTCATGCAATACATGTCCGATTTTTACATTTTAGATGGTGGCTTGGGCCGTTAAAGCTCCGCGACCAGTGGTGGACTCAATTTTTTAATATTTTTAAACGTGTTTTACTTTTTTTAGAAACATTGTTAGAAATATTATTTAATTGTAACAAAAATAAATTAGAGATTATAATTAGGAGCCAGTCAGCTAGCAAATGTAATGCACTTACTTAGATAACTACTTCGACACATAATTAGGCGTGCGTCATGCAATGCATGTCCGATTTTTACATTTTAGATTGAAATTTTTATTCAGAGGATCACACGGATATCTGTATATGTATCTATATTGTAATACTCGTACTATACAGTCTCTCATCCTTAGGAACGTTTTCAAACGCTCTTCAGAACATTATTTACAATTTGTACTAAACAGAGCAGACGTTTCGATTCCGGGTAGGAAAGATTAGTTTCTTTAAAGTGGTGTTGATAAACTGTTCTCATCCATGTAGACGAATAGATCGGGACTGGTAAAAATAACAGTTACTAAACTAATGACTTGAAAGAAACGCAGTTGTTTTGCATCTTTGGAAAAGTAAAGCCGGGATCTACAAAAAAAGAGACGATAACATAATATAACTTATAATAAGTTGTTTTTGCATAGATGCCATTTTCCACTTAAACGCCTTCCTATAAAGGGTGTAATTTCAATAACGCTTTAAAAATTCTACCATTATTTTATCTTTCCTCATTGAAAATTAGTACTTTTAGGTACCTAAGTCACGAAATTTTCGCCCGAAAAATGTCCCGTGCCTATTCTATACAAATTTTATCAAAATTAGTTCAATAATTTTTAACCAGAGACTAAGAATAATTTTTCAAATATCATTGAGTTAATGTTCTGCATATGAGCGACAAAGTAGTTATAAGAGTACTGACTATGAATACAACTCACCAGGCTTGGTGCAGTCAGGTCTGCCGTTCCTCACAGCGGTGTCGGGCAGCGGTTTGCCGTCGGGCGTGACGCACCAGCAGCCGGCGGCAGCGCCGGCGGCCGCACACTGCACGGCGGCGTACGTGCCGTCGGCTCTACATCGCGGCACGAACGCCGTGCGCCGGCCGCCCTGCGCGTTCAGCGCGTACCGCAGCACGGTCAGGCATGAAGACTGACCCTCTGGTGAACATAAGAATATTGTCCTCCAGAGTCCAGAGCGATCTGGCCACGGCGGTCGATCTCTGCATGCCGAGATTTTCCACAGACGTGGGACATATTATAGTGCATAAGTATGTGCGCAAACACAGATGTACTCTCTATTCCTCTCTCTCAGAATCCGATGGGACGACATCTCCGACACTACCGGTGAGAGATCAGGCGCAGGACCGAAAGCTTAAAGTGCTATTCGAAGCACGGGATTGAAACACCACCAATTCCCAAACTTCGGGCTAGTAAGTACTAAGAATTTCCTGATAGAAAATAGCACGACCCGGAAATCGAACACAGGACCTCGTGATCTGCAGGCGAACACGCTCACTACTAGATCAACAATATGTATCAACCACAGATCAGCTAATTCAAATTTTATTTGGTTTTCCGCAAATCGTACTACACAGTAATGCAATGACGATATGGCAATAATATACAATGATGATAATAATAATTAAGGAAATGGCAATTTACAAGCAAATTTTTCGGAGAAAAAATTGGAGACAAAAAAAATTATCAAAAAAATTTAGTAGCTACCAACTAGCGTTTACTTACGGCTCCGTATCTACATGTGAAATTTAGTTTTCAGTGATCCCGCGGGAACCATGGAGTTCAGCCAAATCGGTTCAGTAATTGCGACTCAAACGCGAAACACACAGAAACACCAAAACATACAAACTACCGCTTTTATAATATTAGGATGTGTGAATATTACTTTCAACAGTCTTGAAAACTCTCGAATCCCGTCTTCTCAATGTAACGCCAATGAGAAAATTAAATGTAGTAAGTAGGTGCTATACTGCTAAGGTATCGATTCTAAATTGTTGGTGTGGTAGTAGAAAACATTTATCTATCATAACCAATAGTAAATACATAGTTGGCGCTTAATATGCAACAGTAATTGAATCTGCAGCCTTATTATCTTCACGTTACTTAACTGCATAATAATATGTACAACCAGTACTATAGTTGTCCCTGTTACGAGTATATTATTGGACGCCTTTAGAAATATGATACATACATCAATGGTACAATCAAGAATTACGTAAACATGTAATAATTAACTAACTGAACGTATCACTATTGATTTATCACATTTTGATGAAGACCCTTGTTAGGTTTATAAAGTTCTAAATCACACAACGGAGATAAAAGTACAAGTTTGTCCTGATTTACTCATTCTACCTAATGCTATCTTTTTGAAGTTAGTGCGGTTGCATCTTAATCTTCATGGTCTATTAACATCAGGCGGGAATGCAGGCAAGTACTAACTTGTGTAGTGAATAAAAAAGAACTTACCCACACACGGTCCTCTGTGAGCTATAGCGACCGTTTCGCCAGTGCACTGTGCCTTCATGAGATGACATTTGGAGGGGTACGTACGTCCGTCAGTGCCACATACGGGTCTGTTAGCACTGCCTGTGTTCGCTTCACAGGCTGCCACTCTGCGGAAGCAGGTCACGCTGCTTTGTGTGCTAGTCTGCCAACAATGTAAAACAACATTACTCAAACTCCATGTCTGTACTATTTAAAGTTTGGGAGGTTCAATCGTTAGGAGCAATGCTCGATTGCAGAGGCCATGATATGGAATGTAGAGATGTTATATATAGATGCAAAAATAATACGTATCTCCCAATTTTATTATCATCAGTTATTCCGAAATTATTTCCACTATAGAAGCGAAAAAGACGTTGTTCACGTAAAAATGTTTACTTTGCTCACTCTTCCTTATATTAACCTAAACTTCGCTTTAGCGGAAAGAGATTCGTCATTTCGATGCGATTCGTCATACGTTAGAACTCATATTATCATTCCACAAGCTATTAAAAACTCCCTAAAAAGTACCTACCTAGAGTTGAATAGTACTTAGGGCTTCCATTTATATGTCTGTGACTTAAGGACATTTTGATACAAGTATGGAAGTACATATGTCATTTCTTTATTCGGCTTGGGTTAAAACAATAGGGACGCGTGGAAATAACAATTCCGCACGTGAATTGAACGACATTTTTTAAGCAATCAAAATAGTAGATGCAATACGACTGAGGCAAAATAAGCCAGAGGTGCTGATCTCTAAAACAAACCTAATTTGACGCATCAAAAATTAGTGCTGTCATGGGGAGTATTTTGAATTTTTAGTTAGTTTGAATTTTTTGCTATTTTTAGACGAATTAAATTAGTAGAGTTTAGAGATTTTGCACTACAAAATTGTCACTATTGTATTGAAAATATTCTAAGTTTGTCATTCTCCGATTTAATTTTTTTAGGCAGCAAAAGGATATTACGATTTTTATTTTTTAAAACATTACTGCCGAACCCTTAAATGCCGTAGTTTTTCATTATGAACCCATTGATTATGTACAATGTTGGTTGTCTCCATTTATAATCGGCCTACAAAAACAGCAATGTACGCTGTAACTATTGTGAGCTATCTTTTTCACCTCAATAAAGTCTAGGATATAATAAATGAATCCAAAAACAAATACGAAAATTAAAACGCTTCATTTTACAAATACAAATACTAATTATAAGAACAGTATTTTCCGCACGAGAGAGAAAATTATTTTTCAACTGGCTTTAAGGGACAAAATAGTAAGATTTCTGAAATGTTTATATGGACAGGTGGCGGCGGTGGTTTACTTAAAAAGTTTTTGTAATGTTGATAACTTTGCACCCTTTTCGATTTGTGGTTTTATAAACACACTAAACTTATACTTTCTACACATTTTAGTACTGATTTACTAGGCGTCCTATTGGCGGATGTAAACGCTTATACAAGTATTATTTTATATTACAAATACTCGTATAATCTGTCGTCTCGCACAATTTGCTGTGCATTCACCTTTGAAGTGTCCGGTTTCAGTCTAGACTCACACTTGCTGAATCATTAAAGCTCTGCGCCCATTTAAAACCGTTTATAGTTATGTAATTTATCTAAGAGGATATTAATTGAAACGGTAATCCCCACATAAATATCAATCTATCGGATTTAATCCTTGCTTAGGCCTCCGGAAAATAATATTTTGTAACATGTCTTCTTTATAAAATTATCTATCACAAGAATATTATCTAAGGTTATTCATATCGGACAGAAAGTACGATCTAAGGACAAATTTTTTACTCTCAAGCTTTAATTAAAAGTGAGGCTTTTTAAAATATTACTATAGATATACTGTGTGTTAACTCATCCTTATCGTTAAAGGAAATGAGCTATTTACCGTCTTAAGTCGGATTTACATGTGTCACATAAGTATGTGTGATAAAAGTTAATTGACCAAGCGAAGCGAGCTGTCTCCGATTTAAATTGGGTGGATTTGCCCATCTGTCAGAGCCTAACAGTTACAAATCCAATTTAAATTCACCAAATAATATTAGGTAAATTGACAGCCGAAAGGCGATGGCATAAAAAAAGTATAAAAATAATTATTTGTGGCTCATAGAAGTAAATGGGGGGCAAAAATATTTTTCAGCTTTACGATAATAATGACGTGGGCACATACTGACGTGAGGTAAGTATCGTTGGAAATAACTTTTCGTGAAGAATTAAAACCTATTTTCAACCGACTTTAATTCGACTGTATTTTTTGGTTACCTCATAACTTTCGACTGGGTGAACTGATTTTGATGATTTTTTTTTTATTCAAAAGCTGATGCTTTTCGCGTGCTCCCTGCATTACAATTAAGTTTTGTCTTGACATTAGAGTCTATGAGAAAACCTTATAAATCTTGCATTAAGTATGTGCGCGACAAATGAACAAATAACTCAATATCACGCAAACCGATTTCAATGATTCTTTTTTTATTGGAAAGGATGTGATTCAAGGGTAGTTCGATGAGAGCTGATCAGTTTTTTTATTGGTAACATTTTGTATCATTTCATTTCAGTCGCACACAGAGTTTCAAGACTTTCAAGTTTTTTAACTATTTTATCTCAGGGTCTACTTTTCTTACGCATAATTTTTTTTAGTCTCATCATAAAATTTGATACTCACAAATACTAATAATAACAGTCATATTACGATACCTAACCTAACGCAGTCTGTTATATAGTACAGGCGTATTACGATTGAACAAAATTGTTTTATTAAATAGGTATACTTAGGTATAGATATCAATTCCACAAAACCGTATCGTATAGTGCCTAAACCATAAATAAAATGGCATTTGAGGGAAAAAAAATATTTTGCTTTACTATCGTAATCATCGTAATAACGTACCTATAAAAAAATCTTTAAAAAGACCTTTTTTAAGTAAGTAGCATGCAAAACTATTTACCTACTTAAAACCTTACTTAATTCGAAAAATTAGAGGTATTTTAAAGTCGCTGTTTTTGTCCCGAATAAAGTTTCTGAAAAGAATCTGTCTAATCGTGTGAGTTATACTCGTAGTCGAAGTTTTCTAATAATAAATACTACACAACAGCTCGACTCAGATTTACGCTTGGACGATTATTGTTATCACTGTTTGAAGCTTGTGGGAATGTAGTCAGGCCTTTTACCGTTTTCAAGATAGGGAGGTAGAGCGAAATATTGTCGTCTTTGATGACCCCCACGTATTTACTATCAGAGATAGGGAAATTAAATATCTACCGAAAAGTTGGTATTATAATTGACCTGTAGAAATTTTCCTGTAGCATTTGCAAGCTAGGTAGACGAGCGCTCAAAGCCACGAGCTAACAGAGCAGGCGCAATAGGGCTCCGTTACAACTTAATACTTTCGTCACGAAACTAAGAAATAATTAAATAGGTGCTCTTAGGAGTGTAGGAGGCGTGGTACACACCTTTAGTGATATTGAAAATGTGGTAGAGTTAAAGTAATGTAGATGATGATAATTTATAACAGCTTTCAGCTTACCAACATGCGAATGTTAGGCTGATTTTAAAAAGATATCAGTTTTTCTATGCCAATAAGACCCTACTGCAAAGCCCTTGCTGTCTGTAGGTACCTAAGTACGTGAGTCCATCCGTTTAGCATGTGGTACGGAATCAAAACGAAACCCGACTCACACTTGACTAGTTTTCAAACCTTATAAATTATTTCTTTACAGATAATAATTATTTAATGTAGGTAATATTAATATACTAGGTAGGTACAAAGCTGCCTGTCACATAAATCACTTATCACTATTATAGCACATAGAGTATAGATTCAGAATACGGTTAATTACAATTAAGTAAATAATTATACTTTAGTGATTTCAATTAAATAATAAAGTTCTTGTTATTAACAATAAATTCACGGTTACACAATTTACTTTTTTACGCCATAACCGTAGGATCTTTATTAATTAAATAAGTATCATAAAGAAAACAAAAATAATTACCTTGACCCCCGTGCCAGCGCCGGTAACAAAATAAATAAAGTTAAGCCAAAAAAAATGAATCACGAAGTCATTGATAAGCATAATGCCAATTTTACGATACTGTTGTTAATTTTAAAAAGTTCAAGACCGTTTTTATGTTTATTTGACAACACTCATTCACAAAACAATATCAAACTTTCTTCGACTCTATCATCGATTAAAATCATTTTTATCTTCATTTTGAAATAATCAATTAATTAATTGGCAGAGTTCAACTTTCTTTGCGGAGAAAGCGGAGATGTTAGATAAAAGAGAGAGTTACGAACAGAATAAAGTACAATAAGGATAAATCAGCTCGATACCGGGTTGCCTAAACTAAACACGAGCAAAAAGCTGCGCACACGCACGGCCGCGACGCACCCCACCCAATCCTAGAGTTTTATTGCGTTTCGTTTAGCAATGCGCTGCGTTTGTGAAAACTAGTATCGAAACAAAAAACAAAAGTCGAACTCAAAATTAATTATCTTGATAATACACAGTTAAATTTCCAAAATGAATTTTAATGACACAAATCTATTAATCATCAATAAATGACCAATTTAAATAAAAAATATACTTTCAAAAACAGTAGAAAATTTAGACGATTTTGAACGAAATACGAGATAAACTGTCCTTCAGTCTAAAATGACAAGTTCTGTCAATTGTAATGTCACTGTCAGTCGCTTTCAGTTTTTGTTTACAATATGTGTTTACATTACAAAACAACAGAAAAGTTTTTTGAGTTTAGGAATGAATTAATAACACTTTTTGTGTGTTCTTTAGAATAAAAAAGTAATAAATTCATTCTTGATTGTACTAAAGATTATTTTTAATCAAAAGCAATGCGCATACGCTTTGCGATGTTTGAAATAAAAATGTGTGAACCGTTTGCTTGGCAAGCAATCACATTTACCCAAAATATTTTTTATTATTCGTGTATGTTTGAATATTTATTGTTATCAAAATATAGCTCAACCAGTGAACCGATTTAACGAAAGACATTTAAATAGCTTTCTTCTAGTAAACGAAAAAGGTTGATTTTATTCTAGGAAAACAGCATTCTTGAGGGGTTCAATAAACAACAAATTTATATCTGTGCAAAATTCAAGTTAGGTATAGAAGATCAGGTAAATCCTAAAGTGGTAAGTAAGGGTTTTCTAATCGGTCGCCTTGAATATTTCTTAAAACATAATATATCTTTAACCCTCTTAAAAGCTAAATCGACGGAGCCCCGCTTCACGGGGCTCCTATTTCTGGGTGGTCATAAAAGAAAATAACTACTCCGAAGGAGTTTCTCTTCGTCACCTATATCTGTTATCTGAGTTGGGGTGCCCTCAAGTACCAAACTCGCTTCGCTCACTCTTGTATTCTAAGTTATTTGTGACAATAAACTTCTGCCTTGTAGCTTGTGGTGATTCTTTAGTGTACACTCTTTCGCTTTGACCCTCTTAAAAGCTTCTTCCAATGAAGGCGACTCGATTTAAAGCCTCACCCCCTAAAATTATTATACAAAGAACACGGTAGTACGGTTTTCAAACACAATTTGTTTTATGTTCAACAATACATAGGTACACAATACATAAATAGAATTTTGCAATTCCATCATAAAATAAAATGCATGTAGCTATAACTAGAAATATAAATACTAGAAATAAGGATTAAGAAATATTCTTTAAAGTTTCTTTAAGACAGCTATTGTTTCATAAAACCATATTTCCTGTTTTGTAATGAGAAGAGATAATAGGGAAATATACAGAGATAAACAGTGGTTTACAAGATAATGTTAAAGAGAATCAGTATCAAAAAATGCATAGACATGCATGCACTCATGACATAGTGTTAAAGTCTGTGAAAGAACCATATGCCAGAATAATAATAATAGAAAACCCAAATAAAGATAAAAAAAGAATATACAATATTATACAAAGAATATACTCGTAATATGATAACTGAAAAGTGAATTATTATAATCTAATGTTAGGATGTTTTCTTTATTGATCACCACAAAAATTGTTGTCTTCATTCGGACACAGGTCCAACCATGAAAAGCTTACGTAACCCAGTGGTACTACGATGTGAGACAGGTAAAGTATTACCTTTTCTATTGGGACAGATGTCAGGGCAATGGAAACAGATTTGAGACACAAAAAGCATGTAGAGTTTACTGCAGGCTGAATATCTCTTACTCACATAGTATATTTAATATATTTTCTATATGTACTGTAATTATGTAAAAATGAATCACTGTTAGTTAATCAAGCTAAAACCTAAATACGACCGGACTGCTTTTGCTAATTTTGGTCTTGAAATATTTGTGGAAGTTCAGTGAACACGTAGTTTAGACAGTTAAAAACATGAATATTATGTGAAGAAAAAAACTAAAATGACAATTGAATGTTCCCATATAAACGCTTGCATTTAATGCATTTACTTTTTATCTATTTAAATTATTGAAAAAAAAATAGTTTTAAGTTTTAATCCCATTTTCCACGGGTCTTCTAGTAATTTTTTTTTAATATATCAAAAAAGTGTGATTTAATTTTTCAGCAACAATACCATTCTATTGTTCACTGGCATTTTGAACTGGTTCTGTTTTGGATACCTTACACCTCAACCGATGGGCTTGGGATACATTGTCAAAGTGTTCAGACTGATTTTACAACTTATCCACATTGACTCAATATAAAAAAAACTGTCTCTATAAAGATAATAGTCTCTCTAGAAAGGATGCGCTTTAATATTGTATTCTATACTTCATAAACAGTTATTAATCTACAGGAGCCTTAAATTGATTAAATTATTTTACAGGGCATGCCCAACAAAGCTTTATTCTGGATGTGGAGGGAACCAAAACAATTTTCAATGTCAAGCAGCATATGAAGACATGTTTGAAACCAAATTACAATGTCGTAACGAAAAAATTGAGTAAAATTGCTGTATTCTATTTATATATAGTTGTGGGCTAGATGACAGAAATAAAACCAACATATTGTATTATATTATTGTAATAATAGCTTTTAATTACTTATATAGTTACATTCACATGTCACTTATTGTTATGACGTACTTGAATATACAGTGTGTCTAGATCGAACTAATAATATAACTTAATGTTTAAGTTATCACGTTTTAATTTTTTTGGGCATATTTTTCGAATTCGCTGCTTTTTAGCTGGGTTATTTTAACGTTTTACATTATTGTTAGGCATCTAGACATGGAAAATATTGTACCCAGTCAAATTAGACCATTTAAGAACATGTGAAGCAACAGACTTTCAAGTTATTACTGATTTTGTTTGCCCATACCCAAAAAAAACGCAACCGATATTGATATGGTTCTCCCGGAGAGGGCGTGAGGGGGGCGCCCCCATTAATGGGGGATTTTTTGCTTGTTATGAGTCATAGAACACACTCTTTAAATATCGCTAGTTCGATCCCGGACACACTGTATAAGAAACATATTTTAAGTATAGGAGTGTCTTATTTTCCTGCTTTATGAAGGAGAAACATTTTCTTTAAATTTAAAAAGCATGTGAAAGAAATTTTTGCGCAATTTTATCATTATGAATGCCTAAGTACTCGTTAAATTACTTTATAATTAATACCATTCAAGTAATATTGTGTAGTGTATCTTTATATAATTATCATCCGAGTAATGTTCTTTTTCACAAGAATTCTTCTGGCACAATCTTCTATTCTTCAAAAGTACGAAGCATAATGAAGTATGAAACAGAAGTCTTTATAATCTGAAACGAAAGTTTTTTTTCTTGAATGAATATCGTACCTATCCTATGTAAATGAAATAGCAAAAACGTTTTGAAGTGCAGAAAAAAATCAGTACCAATAAAAAATATCTCGTAAATTCATCTTTTATTTTATACCCTGCTCACTTTCAGGTGTTACGAAGTAAACTTCTTCATAAAACCTGAAAGGTGTTAACACGTCTGAGGGTGTTAAGTAGAGTGTAAGTTTGAAAGACTATAAAATAATAGTTGTAGGTCTTAGGTTATTCCTGGCACGAGTTTGTTGATAAGTTTATCTTGAGAACTAACTTAATAATTATTATTATATACGATAACTTCAAATACACCTAGGTTGTCTCGTGCCTTTTGCACGCTACTTTGGCAGGATATGTTGAACTTGTAAAATATTTAAGACCTGTTATGTCCCATATTCATGCAAAAGTAAATGATTTATGATTTATAATTTCTTATGGCTCCTGCAGCTTCTAGCCAAAATATTATGTCTCCATGCGTTTTTGCATAATAATAAATTTAAGATCATCTTAATAATAATCATTAATATTAGTTTGCATCGCTTTGAACGAAATTCAAAAACTGTCAATTTAGCGACCATCTTAAACATTTTTTTAATTGCTTCTACCGATAAGAAACTTCAGGATAAGGGCATCCGAACGATTTATGTGATGGAAACCTTTTTCGTACAAGCAAACAGTAGTGCCATTTTGTCAAAATTCTGTAGGAGGCTGCTGAGCCTTACTATTGGTGGCCTTACTGTTGGTGGCAAAATAAGCATTTTTGGCACCAACTTTGTGATAAACTGGCAACATTTTTCGCGCCGTCCGCCCTGTCCAGGGTCCACATCTATTGCATTTCTATGTTTTGAGTGACTGTCAATGAAAATGGCTAAAGGTGCTGGTCTCGTCTTCGAGCCTTCCACCGTAGCTCGTTACGTACTGCCCGGTACCAGTGCTCAGACTAAGGGTTATTACATCAGCAACTGCATCGTTATCATCAAGTCTCAGACTACATTAATGAAGGCATTAAGTGTCATCGTAGATAAGCTAATGGAAATTCTCATCTAATCGTGTTTCATAGAATTCAGCATCGCTTGGGCTACAGACAAGCTAAGTAAATACCTAAAAATATATGGTGAACGCTCCAAAAGTCGGCACTTTAAGGGTCTTGTCACATTAGAAAATTCGTAAATGCGTCATTCTAAGCAATTAAAATACGTTGTTTTTTTTTTCAAATACTTTATACTTTTGACTGTGCAAGCCAATTTTAAAAACCGAACTTATTTATGAAGAAGTATTTTTTTTTAATCATTTAAAAAAAAAGTACTAATTTGCCTAAGCTCGGCACTCATGTTCGTAAGTGCGGCTTTTGTGTTCGCAAAGTCGGCCCTCTCGTTTTTCAATAGCGTCTGAAGGAAAATATGCAACACAGCCTGACTTTGCTTGCAGAATAAATGATTTTCTTTAAAAATTATTAATATGATTAAACTTAGCTAATGTATAAACGGATACTAAGTACTATTATAGTCTCCAATCTCCATGCACGTAATAACATAGTCTAAAAAATAAAAACAGTCTAAAAAGTTAAACAGTTTTAATTATGTTTATATAAAAAGCGATAAGTAGGAAATCAAATTATTTTCACATAAAAAATAACAGTTAGGAACACTTTGAAAATACTCTCCGAAAAACATAAATTATACGAATTAATAACAATTGAGTATACGAACTTTATCTTATGTAAATATAAATTATTACCTATCTACAGAACAATTATTATTTGCTACAAACAATCGGACAGTTTTCCTTATAATTAATACCAAGTTATACTAAGGGGGCCGACCTTAGGAATAACCCAAATCCTTAAGTCGGCATCCCCTGCCGACTTAAGGTACTCCATACTACTGATTTTCCTAAGTCCGGCACCCCTGTTTTTTCTTCAAATGTGCAAAAAAATCGCCTAAAATAATTAAAAAACAATGTAATATATTACGTAGAATCAATAACATTGCAACAACAAGTGCTAAGTACTATAATGTGTAATTTATTCCTTACCAACTGACGCTCGGAAATTAGCAATTTTGTAAGCGATTCCGCGACTTACGAACTCTCGCTCGTTCAAACGGCAACTGGCGAAAAGCAGTGCAGCCCAGTGTTCCCATATTTGAAACTTTATTACCCATCGGTGCAAACTTTTTAAAAAAAAATACCCATTATGCCTAAGTGGCAACAAAACACTATTATCGACAGAAATAGAACGCAGTGCCGACCTTTGGGGGGGGGGGGCCGAGCTTAGGAGCGTTCACCCTACTCATCGTTTTAGATACAGATAGATACGCACCGAAGCCATCGTTTGAACTCCCACATTAACCATATTTTGGGCTTTAATCGCCAACGTCTTTTGCGATTGTAACAAAATTATTTGTAACGTTTTCCTGTTGGAATTATCCATGCATTCCCATGGTACGCTGTATACAGCATTTATCAGGTCGTTACTCTAAAAAATATAATTGAGTTAATTTATTTTGTCGTAGGCTACCCACAGAGGCTACCAATGAATTTGTTAATACGTATTTACAAGTATCGCCAAAGATTAAATCTGTGGTATTGGCAAACACACGGTAGGTAACGTCAAATGGAACGAAACATTTTTTTCTAAAATTAGTTACCAGCAGGGCTAGACCTAGACAAAGTAACAGTCGTAGCGTTCACGACAGTAGATAAAAATGTATAGACAAACCACATGACGAATGAAAGCAGAATCTACTTTATGCTTAGCGTTGTTCACTGTTGGCATTAAATTGTCATGCGCCGTACGCTAAAGTTATCTGTAACGTCTGCGAGAACGTCAGGGAACGTTTAAATTGTCTGAGAAATTGTCGTAGACCATTTTCAAAAAAGCGTGTTTTCCTCTATACGGTCACGTGATTTTTCTACAGTCACTTGTTTGTCCATACATGTTTATATACTGTCGTGAACGCTAAACGACTGTTACTTTGTCGCCCCGCTGCACTCAAAAACATAGTACGGTCGAATTGTAAACCTCCTCCTTTTTTAAAGCCGGTAAGTAAAACTTTTGTTCATAATCTCAGTATTGGGGTACTTAATATTTTGAAATCAGTCGATTACAAAATATTAAGGACAGTATTAAGTAGTAGTAACTAGACCGGGGTACGCGGGGCCTTTGAAATTAGTAAAAAGTAAAATAAAAACTGAAGTATGAAACCCATCGCAAATGGAAGAAAATAATATAACGAAAATTAAAAGATAAATAAATTACGGGAGATCTTAGGTCGGGAAGTGGAATTGTTGAAGGGAGGGGCGGTTTAAGGGTAACAAACGGTTTATCTCGATTTACTACAAGTCCTATGGAAAACAGTTGAATGGCAAAGTTGGATACCTTAGGTAATAATGGATGCATTGTCTCACCTTTAGAAGTTATATGTAAAAATCTTAGGCTGTAGGTACCTGATTTTAATAACTTTAGTCAAAGTCAAAGTCAAAATATATTTATTTCACATAGGCCTAACTTACAAGGCACTTGTGAAACGTCAACAATATTTGTTACATAATATTATGTACGGTGATAACTACAATTAGTCTACTTAAAACTAAGTTTACGAGGGTTTTAGGTATAATAAACTGAGCATGGCGGATCCAACTGATTTTCCTTACTTGTAATTATGTATTTTGATAGTTTTTGATTTCGTTTAGTCGAGGAGTTTTAGGAGGAGGACATTTAAGGTATCATCGTGTTTTTAGGGTTCCGTAGCCAAATGGCAAAAAACGGAACCCTTATAAATTCGTCATGTCTGTCTGTCCGTCTGTCCGTCTGTCCGTCTGTCCGTCTGTCCGTCCGTATGTCACAGCCACTTTTTTCCGAAACTATAAGAGCTATACTGTTGAAACTTGGTAAGTAGATGTATTCTGTGAACCGCATTTAGGTTTTCACACAAAATTTAAAAAAAAGTAATAAATTTTGGGGGTGCCCCATACTTAGAACTGAAACTCAAAAATTTTTTTTTCATCAAACCCATATGTGTGGGGTATCTATGGATAGGTCTTCAAAAATGATACTAAGGTTTCTAATATCACTTTTTTCTAAAATGAATAGCTTGCGCGAGAGACACTTCCAAAGTGGTAAAATGTGTGTCCCCCCCCCTGTAACTTCTAAAATAAGAGTATGATAAAACTAAAAAAAATACATGATGTACATTACCATGCAAACTTCCACCGAAAATTGGTTTGAACGCGATCTAATAAGTAGTTTTTTGATATTTACAATAAAACCTCTAAAAACAAAGTTAGTTTTGCGGTTCGATAAGAAAAGTGGTTTTTATGGTTTTATTCCTCCGGTTGTAGTACGGAACCCTCAGTGCGCGAGTCCGACTCGCACTTGACAGGTTATTTAAAGTCTTTGCTCTTGTATACCTTTGTATTTATGTTCCATATTATAAGAAATAAGTAGTTAAGGTAATAATCGCGGAAAACCATACATAGTACATACATACAAACATACGGGTCGAATACAGAATCTATTTTTTTGATGTCGGTTAAAAACAAGATCTTACCGTAGTTCCTACAAGTTCGAATACAACTGATATTTGCACCAATTGTTGAAAAACTAAAAATGTTAATAAACCGTAACGTATTAGGGCTTCAGGATCCTGAAACATATCATAATTTTTTGCAAATCCTTTATCATTTATCTTATTATGTATATTATAGTTTCATGATAAATATTGATATGTATAAAATATATAAGTCCATGGTACCATACCATCTGCGAACACTCCAAAAGCAAAACACACCCGCTCACAATGTGGAAAGTGTAATAGAGAATCATCACAGGGCCGAAGATTTCTCCCATTCTCTTTGTAAAGCTGGAATTTTGTATTAGGTTTGTACAGATACTCAGATCGAGGAAATATTATGCAGGTATACCTTACCTTACATCAATGGAACAAACCGAATAAATACTAAATAGTGTAGGTATGTACTGCTTAATAGTCTGAATTACCTTGCGCGATTTCTCTCCTGGCTTTTACAAATAGCTTGTATAATGATTTTAATTAGTAAATAATTATATTAGGGACTTACAATCTAGGCCATAAGTAAGCTCAGTATGTTATACGTTGTAATGCGTGATAAATACATATATAACATACCTACATACATATATTTTATAGGTAATACTAGCTGACCAGGTAAACGTGGGTTTGCCATTAGGGATATAAAAAATAGCTTATAATTATATGATCTACTCTCAGACCTACCGAACACCGCCTATGAGTGCGAATATCACAAATAAATGACCTTTTTTAATAATTAGGTAAACAACCAATCGACAGGTTGAAAGAAGTATCTAACTCAAGAAGTATGTACTTTCTTGACAAAAAAAAATAGAGTCCTCAGACTTCTTCTTTGAGATAAATAGAAAAAAATGGGAACTTTTATTTTTCAAAAGCATAACATCAGGAAAGTTTAAAAAATGGAAAATTCTTTCCAAAAAACCAACTTCAAATGCCACTACAAAGAATGAAATAATTTTTAATGTACACCAATTCGAAGTCGGGCAATGTTTTGTTCAATCATTATTATAGTCCTTCTTATTATAAAACTTGATGTGCAAAGAAACGACAAAATTATCGACAATACCAAGGACTATTATTGAATGAACGAAACATTGCCCGACTTCGAATTGGTGTACATTAAAAATTATTTCATTCTTTGTAGTGGCATTTGAAGTTGGTTTTTTGGAAAGAATTTTCCATTTTATTTTATACTTTTTAGTGGAAAACAACTAATGCGCAAGGCATTGGAAAAAATGCCCACATCGCTTGAAGTATGCTTCTAAAATCTGAAGAGTTCCCTCAATTTCTCCAAGATCCCATCATCAGATCCTGACTTGATGAATACAGTCATTACTTGATGACTGCAAGGAAATGCAATCGTAACTATAAAATATACCTAAATCGCTTCAAGTATACTAGCAAAATTTGAAGAGTTCCCTCGATTTTACCAAGATCCCATCATCAGATCCCGACCTGATGACCATAAGAATACCTGGAAAAAATTACTCTTTCAAACAATACCCAAATCACTTCAAGTGTGCTTATAAAATTTGAAGAGTTCCCTCGATTTCTCCAGGATCCCATCATCAGATCCTGACTTGATGACTATGGGACCATCTGTGAACTATACCCTATCAAACAAAAAAAAAAATTTCGAAATTGGTCCACGCATCTTCGAGTAATCGGGGAACATACATAAAAAAAAATAAAAAAAAAAAAAAAAAAAGATTCCGACGAATTGAGAACCTCCTCCTTTTTTTTGAAGTCGGTTAAAAAACTCGTAATCAAGATAAAGATTCGAAGTAGGTACTTACCTATCATTTCCTCAAATATTACCTACATATTATTTAGTACATACCTATTATTACATAACGATTTAAATTTAAAAATTTGCATATAACAAACTCTTTACTTACTCTATAACTAGATTGTGGTGCTCAATAAAATCTTTTAGTTCAGATGAAACGTGCCTCAATTCTTCCTTTGAAAAACAACCACCAAGTTTTTCAGCGTCGTTTTTTGGTTTTCGGAAATTTTCCATGGTTTTGATTAGTATACGCAAATGCCCCCACACGTGGAAGATTATCAGAGACATTACCATATCGAATGTAACAAAGCATGAAGAGCATATGACTGTTATATACCAATTAAACGTGAATAATACAATGTATCCTCTAATATCGTGTTCATAATCGAAAGGTAGCCAATAGTATACAGAGTGTTCAAAAGTTACGTTTGATGTTTTATAATTAAAGAAAGCTCCGGAGGCTATATTTTTGTAAAGGGGTGTACATGTGAACAGAAGAATTCCGAGGATCATCATTACACCTAGGTAAATAGTGAAGAAGTGACTTAACTTGTGAATCAGCATATGAGTCTGAAAACAAATAACTTTTCGGATCAAGAAATAGAACTAAAAACATAATTTGAGCATTAATTGTAATTAATTGCTTTATTACTTAATTCATTCATTAATTATAATAAATTGCTTGAATTAATAATATTATTATTAAAAAAAACTTTCCTTTAGATCTGGATAGGTAAATAAAAAGGAAGTAAATAGGTAATTCATTGATAAAATGCATTCGCTTTTCCCTGCTGAATTAATTTATGCAGTGAATGTTTTAAAAACTATCAGCCTTTATGTTAGTCTCATCAAAATAGGATGGTTGTTGCCTTTATGGAAATACCTTACTCCCGCAGAAAGCATTAAGTTTTCCGGAGGTTGAAAGCGTTCCGTGGTTGATAGCCAACTCTGACCAAAGCCTCCCACTAATCTATACATGTGGTACCTAATTTAGAAATTGCTGAAATCGAACTGCAGACCTCTGTTACTGTACTATTTGAAACATTGTTATTTACCACTAAATACAATTATATATTCCTAAGCATACTTAAATCTAAACTAAAGTACTAACCTGCATTGCATATTCAGATCTGTTTCTATGATGAAAAAGATGTATTTTATTCACGAAATCACCAACGAGTCTTTCAAAACTTTTCATAAATATGAGAATCAACCTCAACTGAAATTAAAGAGGATATTAAAAGAGGGACATCTAATCGTCTTTATGCAACACTTCTGCAAAACATTTTGAGTAAGTGCTAATTATTTACCGTAGCTACAATATTCATAAATACTGTTATATAAGTTCGACCTAAGTCCAGAAACGAAATGGATCCAACACTATGTTTAATATAAAGAAATCCAGGTGGCAGACAAATAAACTCAATAAAAAACGTGTAGCATTTTCCGATGAAGGCGTATTTCGACGGATTTTCGTCTAAAATTGACTCTGGCCACGCATACAGACATTTCATGGCAAACCTCAACAGTTGCATGTATTTGATATCTTGGACTTTTGTAACTCCGCTGAAAAAGATTGTTTCAACTCAACGACTGAAGAAGATACCTAATTAATTAAAGTAATTAATGAGAAGAAAATTAGAAATGTTTTATTAGTCTGAATAAAGTTTCCTGGTTCAAAGAATAAATAAATAAATATATATCGGGACATTAAACACATCGCAATCTACTTCTAGCCTCAAAGTAAGCGATAGCTTGTGTTATGGCTACTAGATAACTGATAAATAAAACATACGTTTTGAATATGTAATATTTAAGTACATTAGTACTTAAATATTGTATATTCAAAACACCCAGACACTGGAAAACATTCATGCTCATCACACAAACATTTACCAGTTGTGGGAATCGAACCCACGACCTCCTACGCAGACGGCAGGTTCGCTACCGCTACGCCATTCGGTCATCTAAAATTAAGAAAAAAGAAAGAAGTAAATAATAGTAGTTTATGTAACGGTTACATAATGGGGGGTATTAAAATACGAGTGTGAGTTTAAAAAACGAGCCGCAGGCGAGTTTTTTAATAGTATCACACGAGTGTTTTAATACCTAATTATGTAGAGTTTCATACACTACTTTATCTACGCTCATATTATTATCATAAATCCAAATCATAAAATCTTGCTAACTTTTGTCGTAAATCATTGCAACTACTAAGATGTCAGGTGGAGTGAAATTTTGTTTAGTAGGTTTCACTACTAGACATTTTTCAGCGCAAAGTTTTGACTACGTAACAAAAAAAATTAGTTGTCTGTAAAGTCGGTTTACGGACGATAGATTTACGAGATAACGTCATAATCGTAATCGTTATCGTAATCGTTGTCGTAATCGTAATCGTAGTCGTAATCGTAATCGTAATCATAATCATAATCATAATCACAGGCCCAGGTGGAACGTTACGCGGAACGTTAGACATTGTGTTGTTGTCTATGGTCAATCATGGCCCGTCTATACTCTCGGCAATGACTACCAACTATATGTTGTCTGTGGATTCACTTAAAAAAATATTACATAAAAAATATTACCTACCCCAGATAATAATTGTAACCGTTAACCGTTGTATTGCCGATAGCGGTACTGTAATCAATTCCTTCAAAACCCCAGATACAAATACAGGAGTCCAGAGCCGTGTATCGTTATGGATATTATACAACTTTCTTTAAATATTTCCATAGTAGAGCGATGTTATTATGAATAACTTTTTAATAATTATAGAAGTCTGTGAATAAAGTAGGTAATTATTTGACACATTTCGATTTTATAATTCGAACTTTAAGCAATGAGCGTAGATAAAATATTGTTTTTGATTAGTAAGAGAACACGTATTTACTTACATTAAATCTCGACCATCGGTAAATAAGCGTACCATTGTTTTCGAGTGTTTGTGAAATTATTATTTCTCTTCAAAAATTAGGCAGTAAAAGTACTCTACTGCAAGACTGCTTCGGCTTAAGTATCTAATCTTATTTCTTTCAAAGCTTATTATACTCGTACGTATGTACCTACTCATTACCGTAAGTGACAGCAGTAAGTAATAACCTAATAAGCAAGTATGTGTAGTATACTTATTGAACTTAGGTATAATCTACATTAATACTTAATAATAATTATGTTACCGTTAATATCAAAAGTCTGTGGGTCTTAGGTCCCATCAATGGATATTTACTACAGTTTACAGTTCATCTACCGAAAACGATTTGTTATTAAATAATAATATAATAAATATAATATATATTTATTTGCAGAATTGTGGGTTACAGCAAGATGACAAAAAAAATACAATTTTCCTTCACAATCTACTGAATGACAGTGTGCAAACTGCAAATATTTAAATTGGATTCACTTAATTAATTTAATTATTATAGAATACATCAGTCAAATAAATTAATTTATAGAGTAGTAATAAATGTCTGATAATCACATTAGTCAATAAAAAATAAAATTTAAGAACCAAGCTACATGCCAATTATAATATGAAATTAAAAAGAAGAAAACCAGCTGTTGTCAGTGTATACAAAAATTCCCAACTTAAGTTCAGATACTGTTGTCCACACAGAGCAAGGAATGACTTTGGTTGTCCATTAGATAGTCATTTATTTTATAATACATTTTATTTAGCAGGAGATCATATAGTTTACGTTTATAGGGTGGTAGATGAGGTGTGCTTTTTATGGTTTCAGGTAGTTTATTATAAATTTTAATAGTCATATAGTAAGCACTTTTGGTGAAAAGACTGATTCGCGCTTGAGGTAATGGAATTTTATTTCTTCTACGGCCTTTCATGTTTGGATTGACTAAATTTAAATGTTTAGGATTAAACACTGGTAAGGTTTATTTATAATATCTTAATATCCGTTATGACTGGGAGCATTTCAGAACTATGGCGACATGATGTATTTATTTAGATCTCTAAATCTGAGATTGAGAAAAACATCTAAACAATGATGTGAAACCGTGAAACACTTGTTTGACAATAATGTGGAGAAAATGATCATTTCCAAGTATTTTCTATCGGAGCTTGACTCCCAGTTTTGCGGTCGGTTTCTTTTTTTAATTATGTACTTAAGGTAAATGTACCATATTACGGTATGTTAAGGCATTTTCAACTTTGAGGATGATTTTAAGAAAAACTACGAATGTGCTAGAACTGAAAACTGTTTTATTTTGTAGACGAGTAGGTATTATCACATAAATGTGGAATATTATTTTGCGGCGTAACCTTTAAATTATATAAATTATCGTTATTTTGCGGAACCTCGTGTTTGTCTCCAATTCCGTGCTAAAATTTGCCTCACGACATAATTCCGGTAGTCTTTGTCCATAATTCCGTGATATTTTTATTTTATTTTTATAACGCATTACAAGTGACTTGACTGCAATCTCACCTGATAGTAAGTGTGGTTATTTTTTATTTTAATTTAACTATTTATTTTTAAGGTGCATACATATACAGGGTTATATAAAAAATACCAGAAATCTCTCGACACTTAAATGATATCATTAAAAGTAACAACTTTTGTTCTACAACTTTTGTTTTAACTCGATATTTTGAGAAATATCACTTATTCAATATTTTGCACACATTATTTCATTGTAAGTACTCTGTAGTCTGCACGTAATATCGGCAACGCCGCGCGTGGTCACTGATCCGTGATTCGTCCTCCCCGCCTCGCACGCTGCACCCCTTCGTCGTTAGGCTAAGCACACACTGCGAAAAATAATCGCATGTGATTAATAATCGCAAGTGCGATGCGAATTTGTCAATATTTTGTGTTATATGGAAAAATACTTGAGTCCCGCGCACTGCGAAAATAGTCGCAAGCGCAACTCTCTCATGTGACATGATTGCTCCCTGTCTTTCGTGGTGCGAAAATAAATCGTGGGTTTTTTTACACACTACAAGTTAGTACTTGACTGCGATCTCACCTGATGGAAAGTGATTATGCAGCCTAAGATGTTAGCGTACTAACTTGGAAGGGGTAAGTATAGCCTTACGGTTTCTACACAGAACAGCGCGGGAACGCTAAATCGCTTGGCGGTGCCTCTTTGCTGTTAGGGTGGTAACTAGCCACGGCCCAAGCCTCCCACCAGTCCAGTTCTAAGAAAAATTAGAAATTATAAAGTTCCAAAGAGGCCCGTGGCGGGAATCGAACCCGCGACTTCCCACTCGAATCCGAGCGCGCGCGCCACTGCGCCAGGAAGATCGACAAAAAATCGACAAAGGTTGTGGTGCGCGTAGGTATAATATTCGGATTGCGATTAAGTTTCGCATTGAACATGCGGAAAAAAATCGCATCGCAGTGTGCGCTTAGCTTTAATCTTTCGCCAGTTATTGTGAGTATTGTGCATCTTTATCTTTTTCATTAGCACCGCCTATGTCTTAACCTGTCGCAGCGGTTTGGCAACAGGGACAGTCATAATCGCTGATTACCTGTATTTCGTTTCACAGTGTAATGTCACGTTACAGAAATAACATAATTTATTAAATTTTTGTATGACACTAATTAATACGAAATTTTGGAAAGTTGTAGAACAAAAGTTGTTACTTTTAATGATATCATTTAAGTGTCGAGAGATTTCTGGTATTTTTTATATAACGCTGTATAATTAAATATGCTGTGAATATTTTAAGCGTCTACCAGTTGTTGTTATCAATATCGAGCAAAACAAGCAAAAAAATCACGTTTGTTGTATTCTGCTGTTTAACCGCTAAGAGACATATTTATTTTATATATTTTTTTTGCATATGTTGTTATAGTATAGCGGCAACAGAAATACATCATCTGTGAAAAATTCAAGTGTCTAACGATCATGGTACAGCCTGGTGACAGACAGACAGACGGACGGATGGTCAGACGGATGGACGGACGGACAGACAGACGGACAGACGGACGGACGGACGGACTGCGAGGTCGTATAGGGTCCCGTTTTTACCCTTTGGGTACGGAACCCTAAGAAGATATTGCATGACCCCCTCCCTAACTTCGTTTTATTACTTCTTAGCCAAAGATAAGTAAAAAAACGTTTCATTTTCTCTCCGAATGCTATAATTCGGGTATACCAGAATAAGGGACATGAGTAGAAATTACGTGTACCTTATTACGGTACTCAAAAAAATGGTTTCTATTTCATATTTTTAATAAAAAAATAAAGTAAACTGCAAGCTAATATAGTTTTTATATAATATAAATATATATGATGTATAATATATGATCCACTAAAATAATATTCATGGAATTATGTTGACGCACTTAGTCTATTAATTCGAAAGTATGGCGTAAAGTGTAATCATTTCAGACTCGATTATAGAAGTAAACATATATAAACTCACATACCGCAATTAGGTCACAGTAATGTGCAGTTATCACTAAACTTATTTACATTAAATATATATATAACTTTAACCCGAGAGAGAAAAAAAAGAATGAAACATTTCGAAGGGATTTTTCTTTATTGCGTGATACGCACGCAATTAGGTTCACCGACTCAGAATTGTGAACATAATTACGGTAGTGAGAAAAGTGACAAATTCTTTAAAAATATACTTCATAACACCCGGAATTTACTATATAACATACTATTGGTAACTGCTATTCGATAATTTCATAAATTTCGATAACTCTAACTTACCAGTATCACATCACGTCCTTATGAAAATTCCACTGTTGCCTTACGCTCACCAACAACAGCATGTATAGGCACCGTAGTACGATAGCGACTGACGCGTTCAGAAGCTCGTTATGGGTTTTAGAACTATTGTTTATCTTAGAAAATTAGGCTTTTTTGGTTGTACACAAACTATAGTTTATGTAGCATTCTATAAAATTACGATTTTACTGATAGTTTTCTTATTTTTCGACTAAAACCAAAATGTCACGGCATAATGTACTATACCGGCATAGTGTACACTTACCTTAGTCACTCAAGCCAAGTAGACATAGGCGCAGTGCGCACTCAGTTCTCCACTAAACTTCTCTCGAGCAATAGTACATTACTGCAGCGGCCAGCAAAAAATGCATTGCAAGTGGGCCGAAGCAGCGCTGAAGCACACATACGTGAAAATTTCTGCCAAGGTACCTACTACTTAGTTTTAATTTCTGCGCAAAGTCCTAAAAAAGCCTTGGCCACAAGTCACAACTAAGCATTGATGGACTCACGTAGGTATGTGTGCCTCGCCGCTGCTTCGGACCACATTTACACGTTCGTCCATCAATGCCTCTTTTGCTGGCTGCTGCTGTTATGTACTATTAAATAACTACATTGGATAAATAAAGCGAGCAAAGTAAGCTTTATTTCTATAAAATGTAGAGAATGGCAACATTAATTATATCTTACTCACGGCCACATGACAACAGTGTTTATCCTATTATAGGTACTTAGTTGAAGTACGAGTAAGTAATTCATTAATTTCTTTCCTTATGTCACGACAATAAAAGGAAATTGTTCCGGTACTAGATCGTTATGCAATTTGCTTGTCAAACGCTTTTATCATGATTAGATAATAAGCTAATAGGTATTTACCACAATTACCAATTTTCGCTTAATAGGTAACCTTTTCGTCTTAACCGCCTACGTAAAGTCTAAATTTTTATCTCTTTGACAGCAATTTGTACTTTAATGCAGCTATTTATTCTCGGATTAAGTAGGTATAATCTGGGGAATTTCGGGAAATTTAAAATATGATGGGAGTCACCTAAAATAAGGCAGCAAAACTTATACCTACCTACTGATGAGGTGATATTTTGTAATCAATAGTTAAAATCTTCAATAATAATATGATTTATTTTTTGAACCCTTAATATTTTTATCCTTTTATTACTATCTATTGGGTTTAAAAAATAGTATATATCTCACAATTTATTGACGAACCAAACTGACGTTATTTACCGCTACTTATTTCAAAAAATATTCATATTGAATGGAAGCAGGCGCTATTTTGCGGAAATCCATAATTAGCAGGACAGATTAATTTATTTTGCTATAATCCGCTATTTGAAAAGATTCTGTAATTCACAATTGTGAAGTCAACATCTGCAAAATATTCAGCAAAATCACTTCATAAGAAAAACGACCTTTTACCTAACTACCTACTCAAAATCTAAGCAGTTTTGGATATTATTATTACCGACACATTAAAACAAAAATTACAATTACATCCATTGTAGTTTCCGGTAAAAATGAGAAAAACTGAGATTTTGGAGCAACTTTTGGGAGAAAATTTTATCCAATCGTGTTTCTGTTTCTATGCGATACATGACGTTTAAATTTGAAAGTAATTCTTTATAATTTTTAAATAAAACTTAATTCAAAATCGCTTAAATACGGCTTCTACCCCGTCAAAGATATTGTGCTTAGACCTACTTCCGATGGAAGATCGTCTAAGAAGAATGCCTTAAAATTTGAAAATGAAAATCCTTATTTTCACATAGGCCTAACTTACAGAATCTCATGAAAAGTGGAAACTCTACCGCAAAGCTCGAAAAGCAGGCTTGCACCGAAAACAACGGGCAAGAAATTCGGCATGTATAGGTACTTGCTCTTTACAAAATACAGTTTCCCACATAAAGACATACCCACATGATTTTTACTGACCTATTTGGATCTACATATTTTCTATTTCTCAGTATTCTTACCTATTGCAGGTAGGTACATAAATTGATTTCTCAATAATGGGTTACTTGTGTTGCAATATTTCACTCCTCAACTTTATTACTTTCCAAACATAAACATTGAATTATATTGGGCGTTGCATTTGGACAGATTTCTTTACAGTCACTTTAAAAATATGAACGTATTTGGTCTTTATTATTTTGGAATATTATTAATCTTTATTGGTCTTACCAATGCTGTAAGTTGCGATATTTGTGACCATTTTTATTATTTTTTAGATTAATAAGGGTAGTTTTACGTTTAAGAAGTAAGGACAAGAGTTCTTAGTTTATTATATCATCTTTCCTTTAATATCTATTATTATTAGACTTATTTCCAAACTATTATTTTGTGGTTAAATAAATAAATTAGGTCAGGTTGTTAAATGACTGAGCTTTGTTTGTAGGGACCGTGTCGGAAACATTCAGCGCAAAGAATACAAGAAAAACTCGCGGAGTTCCAGGATATTTTTAACAAAACAATAAGCGCTTTTAAACGGCGAATTGCTTTTGCATATTTACAATCTAATTCCTAGCATAGAAGTAGGTACCAGTGGCTGGTCTTGCCACGAATAAATTTCTTAAGACGTTTAGGTATACGCGTAACAAAGTGCGTGTCTAATAAAGCGCAGTGGGTGGTTTTCGTAGTTCCCATTTCCAATACCTACACACTTATACAGGCCTAAGCTTATATATTTATTTACTGGCTTTTTTACACCCCAACCTGGCGGTAGAGTTTTGACTTTTCATATGAGCCTATTATTAAGGCGTATGTGAAAAATAAATATTTTCATTTTCATTTTACAATAATAACTTCAGCTCCTCGTTAATCATTGCACAATGATAATGGGTACCTACTACTAATAGTACCTAAGATGTGGTTTTTTATAGTATAACCCTGTATAGGTAATTTGAATTTTGTAACAAAGAACAACAAAAGCGAAACACTCGAATGATTTATGACCGAGTCTGCAGCGAGATAATAACACTACTATAGTAGGGCCGAAACACCTTAATTACTTTTTCAAAAGGCACCATTCGATATGATGGAAAAAACTTTTTTATTTAAAAAGATGTTACTTTTCAGTGTTCATTCTGCAATGCACGTAATAAGCGTGACGATTTCGCGGAAAAATATTTGAAATATCCCGTAGCTAACAGAAAGTTTATGATACGAGTCGTCAATAGCACTTCGCCCTACTAATGTTAAAGAAAAAATTTTTTGTGGAAGCTATCTAAGGTTCATTTATTTATAATCTAACAGGATTTTCCAAACAAAATGATGGGAAACAAGAATTTGAAAACAGTCAAAATTAAGGAGACTTTGGCCCCGCAAGTTAAAGAAATATTGAAACATTTTAAAGACAGTCCACTGTTAAAGGAAAAAGACGCAAAAGAATTATTTTTGTATAAACTGAAAGAAATTTTTCACACAACTCCTAAAAAATTGAGAACCTGCGATCGCTGCAGAGCAAGAAAAAATTATAATTTATAAAATCTTGTTTATCTTAACGTTATTTTATTTTTTCTTTTTAAACAATTTTCAATCAACTTTTTCATGAAAATGGTCTCACTTTGGATCGCATACCTACGTGTCCTTGTAAAATAATGTGTTCTATGAACCTTGACAATTCGTTTGTCAATAAAAATCATGTAATAAATTTTGTAGTTTTATAATTTACGTACCTAAACATATAACTAAAAGTATTGTGTTTCATATAAAATACATTGAAGTAAAAAGTTCAAAGGTTCAATCATCATTATTGCAGTTATTTATATGTTGGATAAGGCATAATTCATCATTGGGTGGGGGGCACTAACAATTTTCTTCTCTGATCTATTGGTGACAATGACGAAATACTCTGAGCGAAATACGCTACGATCAAGACCTATATGATCACAGACATTATATTAAGTCTGTGTATATGATGGACAGAACGCCAGAACCCAGATCAATCATGCATTAAGTATAATATTCGAACGCAACAAAAAGGATTTGTTGAACCTACAAATATTTATTTCAATAAGTGTCAAGCATTGAAAAATTCAACATTTACAAAATTTTATAAAAGCCAAAAATACTTAAAAATGTATTCGAATGAATTTCGACCTTATTACATTCTGATCAAAAAAGAAGAAGAAAAGGGTGATAGATTTGCAAGAATTAATATGGAAGTGAAACATCGAGCTCGACCGGAGCCCATTAACCCTTTCACGAAGAAAACTGCTTACACTCAAACCTATCCAACGAAGCTCATTCCCGCCGCGCCCAGGCGGTCTTGTTGTTACAACTGTACATAGAAAGAAGTTTTAAAAACCTCCAAAGCCTCAAAATTATATGCTTAAATGAAATATTTTTAAAGAAGAAAATGAGAACACTTATTACCACAATACCACATAATACCTATAGGTACCTACCTAACAAGAAAGAAGTTTTAAAAAGGATTTGAATCCATCAATGAGAGAAATATAAAATTTTCTATTTAAATACTAGTCAATAGGTATTTAAATATTATGAACCATACAGTTTTTGAACAGTGCAACGAAGAAGAAATAAGTATACATTCTGATTGAAAGTTGCTGATAACTATAATTTGGACCTAAGAGGATGCACCCAAATTTTTGTTCAAAGAGAAACTTGTTTGGTAAGGGTTTTGAAATCGGCCACATTGAATATTTTGTATAACAAGAGTTTTAAACCTCTTAAAAGCTCGATAGCCATATTCGTCGGAACGTAATAGTTGCCGAGAAATAAATTTTTTAAATTTAAAAATTTCGAGGTTATTTTTACTATGAAAGGGCTACTTTCTGGGTGGTCATAAAAGAAAATAACCACTCAGAAGTGACTTATTCTTTATCTTTATTATCCTCTTCGTCACCTATCCGTTATCCGAGTCGGGGTGCCCTAAGTCCCGAACTCGCTTCGCTCGAATTTTCAGTAATAATTTTTTCTTAAAATTTTCGTCTAATTTAAGTGATAATACGAAAGTTTTAAATATTATTATTAAATATAGAGACAGTATAAAAAGTTACGTGATAAAACTTTGGTGAAAATGTGAATAGATTGTCCGGAAATTCAATTTCGAATAATTGTGGCTCGATTCAAAGCCTCACCGATTTGTTTACAAACACAGCTTATTTCGGGGTCTACTCATATTAATTATGTACCTCCTATTGTTATAAACCGTGCAAATACTAAAGATACAAATATTTGGGTTAGTTTAAAGTGAAGTGTTACTTTTATTCTAACAAAGAAATATTTTGACTATAATATTGTTACGTGATGGATTGGACGATTTGGTATAAAACACCTGCTGATCCTTGATGAGACTTTATTCAGTACTTCTAGTATCAACTATGCCTGGTCTTCCTCGTAGTTCGCATCCTCTTCGCTCTTGATCGCGAAAATAAAATAAAATAAATTCGAAACAATATCATGCTGCTTGTATTTTTCAACCTAAACAATTGTCTTTTTCCCATTAAATCCCACAAAACTGAAGCTAAGTAAAATATGTTTATTTTTTCCAATCCGTTTAAGAGGAGGAGAAATATGAACGTATAGTATCGTAACTTTATATTATGTAAACTCCTAAGTCAAAGAGGTAATTTCATACACTACCTATTTGTACTACATCTCCAGAAGATCATGGTGATAGATCACGGATTTACCGATCTTAAAAAATAGGTAATCGGGGAATGTTGCAACATTTGCCTATTGCAATCTATTGCAACCTGAGCGCAGGTAAGATTCTCGTTGAAAATGACGTAAGGAATAAATGCACGTGTTTTCACAGAGTTAATAAGTACATGCATAAGTAGTAGTTCATATGAAATAGCTCGTATCATTGAATGATTGAATAGAATATATCATACTGTTGGACTGCCATGGTGCAACTAGTTACTACATGCATTGTTATATTCTTATTAAAGTAGGCATTTATTCAAAAAATGGAGTGTGAGGATCTTCAAAATTGTAACCTTCTCACTAATATACAAAAGAAAGAGGTAAGTTTACTCTTATCACATCTTCACATCATATCTATCATAGTTATGAACTAAATGTGTTTTTAATCATGTAGTAGGTACAGATGCGGTTAGTTTTTAATCAGTACTAGATACCTACTTAGTGTAATTTTGTAATTCTAGATAGGTACGAAGTCACTGGCTTTTTTACAATATACATATACTTAACTATTACAGATACAGGATAGGACTATGCCCGTGAATTCTGTATAGTGTGTCCGAGGACAATTAAATATTTTCTATGAATAAACTACGTTTTTGCCTACTCTAATAGTTTTCGGGAAAAGAATTCTTTTTCCTCGTAAAGATTTTTATAAACGTCACACAAGAAAATACTGGGATGAAGTAATTCTAAAAATTTTCCGTCGGAATTAAATACAGTGCAGAAATATAGCTATATCTCCGTTAAATACGCATTTAGAATAGACATAGATACTTAGTAGTCGTACTCATAGATAAGGAAAACTAATTAGGTACATTATACATACTCGAAGCGCACCTAACCTATACTGACCTATTTGCAGTCGCATTTCAGTTTCTAAGTACTTAATGCATATCTCACTAATATAATAATATTAACTTGAAAAAATCTTAAATAGTTGCTTTCATACTGGTCTCAATATATCGCTGCCCATAGTGCAAATAAAATGGGAAACAAGGACGGCGCTAGTTGCCCGGCAAGCCTGCTGTAAAATCCGCAAGTGCGATAGAAAGCGCAAAAGGTCTATTTCATATTTGATTGCATCGCGGGCAGCGAGATATTGCAATCACTATGTGCAAACTACAAAACTAGCGGCATTTTATACGAGTTGGTACAGAGTTTTTTTAACTTGGTCAGTAAGAGGAATTCTTAAACCAGAGGTGATACTTACAGGAAAACTCTTGGGAGCCATGAAAACGATTTTTAGGTCAATTGACATTACATTAGTTACGCTGTTACTTAGGTAGGTAATACAATTTAACAAAATTGATTGATTTAATTTTTTCATTTTTAATTGACACACTTTCATGCAAGAAGCATTGTGTAAGGAAATCCCACATCGAAAGGAAATCCTGACAAGTACCTACCTATATTTGAGTCGATTACCTAGTATCAATTTGATGTTTGGATGTGGTTTCACGTTTGATCCAGCCTCGACCTTGAGTTGAGAACAAGTTTTAGCTAGTTTTAAAATATAAAACTTTGACTTAGGTTATCTCTATTTACAACTGCGATATACTAGCAAATATGATCTATTTCTAAGACACAATCGCCTATCAGTCATAATGATTTAAAATTACGTCAGACAGTTGCGGCTGTGAATCCGGATATCTCCGCGCGTTTGATGCGCTTGAGTGCAGATTGAACGTACGGGTACGTAACACGTCCAACTCAAGAAAATACCTTATTTGTTCTGGTCCAGGAGCCAGTGACAGATTTTAACGGCGTACAAGCCGTATTTAAGTGGTTTTGAATGAAGTTTTTCGTAAAAACTATAAAGATAATTACTTTCAATTAATTTAAAAACGTCATGTATTTTGGGTCTTTAATCTAAAATCGCTTAGAAGCAGAAACACGATTGGATAAAATTTTCTCGATAGAAAGTTCTCCCAAAACTTGCTCCAAAATCTCAGTTTTCCTGTTTTTTATCGGAAACTAAATGGATGTAATTGTAATTTTTGTTTTTATGTGTCGGTAATAACAATATCCAAAAACGCTGAGAAACCGATTTTCGATAACTGGCTTAGTTTTTGGGTAATTAGGTAAATGGTCGTTTTTCTGTTATATTCTTCGGCGACGCTGCATGTCGCACCTACCAACGTATCCGTGAGAGTGATCAAGACAAAAATAAATTCAATAAATCCCCTTAATGACCGAGTCCCTCCCAATCGAAACTTCGTAAAATTCATAAGGGACTTATATTATGAATACTCGCGACCGTCAGCTGCGACTCCGTGGGTGGGGTGGGCAGTGGCAGCCTCCCACGCATGGAGAAAAATAAAGTTTTTTCAGTCATTTGAAAATTTATCAGAGTATAGTTTATGTAGTATTTTGAAAGAAAAACATAGTCAGCTGACCATAACACGGTGGATTATCCATCAGCTGGCTCCTTGAACATGAAAAAAAAAATCATATTTTCAATGATTTCCTCTAAACTAAAAATTTACCTGGTGATCGTCTCTTATGCATTTTACGAAGTTTCGGTCGAGAAGAAATAATTGCCCGAAAATGTACCTGGCTCCCGGACCATTCTCTTCTTACACTGTTCGGCGACCGAATGGCGCAGCGGAGGTGGCCCTACCCTCTGCGTCGAAGGTGGGTTTGACTCCCACAACTGAAAATGTTTGAATGATGAACATGAATTTTTTTTATATGTCGTTTGTGCGTTTTTCTATATGTCGTATTTTTGTATATTAAGAATTATGTATATTTATCATTTATCTAGTGCTAGTACCACCTAGTACCATACCATCTAGTACCCATAACACAAACTATCTGTTAGTACTTTGTGGCTAGATTGCGATGTGTGTATAGTCCTGATGTCCTGTCTATTTTGATTACCAAACATATTTTGTAAAATATTTTTCTTTTCAATTGCCAGTGGTTAGTTGCGAGAGGTAAAATAAACAAAAGGTCTTCCTATCTTGAAATCGTGGAACTTAGATGTCCTACAAATCAGAGCTGATGAGAGATAATTAAAAAATGCAATAACGATTCAACTACATTCAACCATACAACCTGCGGGGCTAGACAAAGTAACAGTCGTTTTGCGTTGACGACAGTAGATAAAAATGTATGGACAAAACAAGTGACTGTATAAAAACCACGTGACCGTATAGAGGAAGACACGCTTTTTTTGAAAATCGACTACGACTATTTGAGCCTCTGAGCGCTCCCTGGCGTTCTCGCAGACGTTGTAGATAACTTTAGCGTACTTCGCATGACAATTGACAGCCGACAGTGAACAACGCTAAGCATAAAGTAGATTCTGCTTCATTTGTTTTCATTCGTCACGTGGTTGTCCATGGATACATTTTTATCTATTGTCGTCAACGCTAAACAACTTTTACTTTGTCTAGCCCGGTAAGCACTTAAGCAATGAACTAACTTGCCCATGACTTCGTCCGCGAGGTACCTATGTTATTTTAGTATAATTATATTTCATTTCGCTTCATTTTTCAGATAATTTTTATTATTATCGACAAAGTAGTAACTTCTATTGTACAGGCACATTTCGCGCGTTTAGAATTAAGTCACTCAATTGATTTTTGTTTTCCTGTGGGGTGTGGGGCAACCCCATATATACTACCGCCGCTGCAGCCGTCGTCATTCTTTTATTGTGCGAGGCACCGCGCGCACGCTGGCGCTGCCATTAAAATAAATTATTATAAAGAAAAAAAAAATAAAAATAAAATAAAATAAAAATAAAATAAACAGAGCTATGTATGACAAAGTACAAGCAATAAAAATATTGTCGCATGGCTGCAACTTACTCACAAATTCCCAACCGCAATCAGCAATATAGATCGGATGGGAGGAATTCAGTTTCCTCACCTAAGTGAATTAACAAGATCCATTTGCCAATGGTGCGAGGAACGAAAAATATTTGGTATCTTTGTATCGTAATATATTTATAAACAGAAAAGACAATGTAGAAGCCGACCGCGAATCTCATGGAGAAAATTCTGATTTATTATAATGGGAACTATCATAAAAGTTGTTAAGTACCAGCTAGTGACGTCAGCATTCGGAGAAGCAACAATTGACCTTTTCGCTTCTCGCACTACTGCCAAATGTAAAACTTACGTATCTTTGAGACAAGATCCTGATTCTCTTACAGTAGAGGCATCTTCATTATGCTAGATATCAATAGTTCTTTTATACATTTCCACCTTTTTCACTGGTTTTAAAATGTTTACAAAAATTTTAAATGATGAAGCCGAGGATATCTTAGTTTTTTCCTATTGGCCAACACAGCCTTGGTTGCCCTTGTTAATGAACATGGTTCAATCCAAAATTATATTTGCTACCTGTAATTTCAATACTGGAATAGGAATTCCTGGACTTATCACCGTCCCGAGAAGAAACTTATCCTAAAGTTCACAACAAGTTTTGAAGAAGTTTACAATAAGACCCAGGAATGGCATAAAAGTTAACTATGGCATCCTTGTCCAAAAATACACTGCGATACATAGAAATTATGGTGACTGTTCTGTCGTATCAATAACCATAGACGTTGCGAATTCTCAGCTTCATCCATTGTCATTTTTTCTCACGGAACAATTTAATAATGGAGCTGCGTATGGATCTTTAAATAGTCACCGCTCCACGTTATCGCTTATTTTCGGTAGTGAATTATCTAGTATCGATCAAATATAACGCTTACTTAAAAGTGCCTATAAGTTAAGACCATCAAAACCAAAATATTTATTTACTGGGGATCCAGAGGTCGTATTAAATTTATTTGCCAATCGAACACCCAATTGGGACCTTAAGTTAAAAAAAAAAAAAAAAAATGACCAAATAATTAGTTATTTTACTTGCACTCTTTAAAGCACATCGAGTGCAAACTTATCGGCCCCTCGGGTGTTATAATAGAGATATCAGACATCGGCCGCAGGGCGCGAACGAACAGTCTATTTTAACCCTATTTTGAAGAAAATAGATCAATTTGCCGTGCTACCGCCATACAACATTTTAATCGTCACGAAGAAAATTAGGCTGTCTATCGTCAATCCGCTAATTTCAATGCATATAATAGCCACACAACCCGGCATCTCCTCAAACCATCAGCAGATGGTTAAAGGTTGAGCGAAAACGGCGTGGATGTGCCGACGGTCGGCGCGCACAGCACGCGCCATATCGTTAGATATTATAAGAAATACAGCTGGCTAGACTAACCGCTCGCAAACATAATATGTGATATATATCATATACTCGTGCACTAATTTAATAGCCAATTAACTAAGTACGATTGATAAAATATTAGGAGGTAATGCAATTTATTGAACTGAGGATTGATTAAGATTAAAAAATAAATTCATATGTACCTTAAAGACGTTGTGTAAGGTTTATTCTGTAAATAAACGTTGATTTGGCATGATAAACACAATAATATAATTATTGTGTTTTACTACTTACCTTCACAAAATTTTCGTCTCTAAACATCTACTTTGTCGATAATAATAAAAATTATCTGAAAAATGAAGCGAAATGAAATATAATTAATGATCAAACGAACTTGCAAAGTGAAGTTCGATCATAATTATATGAATTCGCTTCATTTGAAGATATAAACACCCTCCCTCCCAACCCTCATTAGAAAATTTTGTGTTCTCTAAAATAATGACGACGGCTGCAGCGGCGGTAGTATATATGGGGTTGCCCCACACCCCACAGGAAAACAAAAATCAATTGAGTGACTTAATTCTAAACGCGCGAAATGTGCCTGTACAATAGAAGTTACTACTTTGTCGATAATAATAAAAATTATCTTCAAATGAAGCGAATTCATATAATTATGATCGAACTTCACTTTGCAAGTTCGTTTGATCATTAATAATAGCCCATCCCAAGAACAATACTTTTCCAGGATAAAAATTTCCACAAAAGAATTAAATTATAAAAATTATATTAACCATAACTTTCTTTACTTACTTACTTTCCTTTGGATGAATTGTCAAAAACTCTGATACAAGTTTGTATATTTTACTTTTATCTAAAAAAAGTAAAACTATCTGAGCTTGAAAAAAATATTCTTTTGAATGATTTTTCAACTTCATAAACCATTCATAAAAGGAACCCGAAGATTACCGTTAGAAGGGATACCACACATTCTCAGCTTATATCCAGGGAAAATCTAATGAAAATCATAGCCATGAAAATAAGTAAGCAAGAAGTGCGATAATGTTCTCAGTATAACTCTGCAGAGATGGTATTTGCAGTGTTATATGAATGAATGATATTGTTGCAATCGCTCTTGATCCAAGTGAGCGCGAATCTCGATTGACACACTCGATAATGAGCTAGCTGGTAACCTGTCAATTTTTTACTTCTTTAGTTGTGGTCTCGGTCGCTATTTGTGCGCTCGTCTCGGCGCAAGCGCACCGCCAGACGGATTCTCCTATGAATTACGTTTCGCGCCATTTAAATAAATAAAACATTATTATAGTAATATAAAGTGCGAATTAAATACTACAACTATAGACCAACAATGACTGCGAAAGAACCTGGGGTTAGTATTAATTATTATTTAATTGCACACCAGAAATGTCGTATTGCATTATACCACCATTGTTTTCTATTGTCATGCGATACTATACAATACAACTTGATGGTCCGTTCTATTTAATATTTGTGTCTTCATATTTGTTTATTTTAACTATTAAATGTGATTGTCTTTAGTAATTCTGGAGGAAAGTTGTTACAACTTACAAATTATGTGCAACTTATTTTTACATAAATGATTGAATGATTCAGTCTACGATTTATGACCTACTTCATTGAAGCGATTGAGTTTTGTTGTGTATTCTAGAGGGTATGTATCTTTTAGACCTACCTACATAGTTTAGAATATTGCTGTGCGCTTTTCGAAACTCCAACGGCGAATATTAATATCTTACATTTAGTTATCTAACCGCTAACGTATGTCATTAAAAAGTAATAATTGAAGCAGTTTTTTTTAAATGATTTACATAATATGGTGGTTCCCAATATTCCCAATACCAGTAAAGACGCACCGCCAAGCGATTCAGCGTTCCGGTGCGATGCTTGTAGAAACCATTGGGGTAAATTTACTTACCCTTCCAAGTTAGTACGCTAACATCTTAGGCTGCATCATCACTTACCAACAGGTGAGATCGCAGTCAAGTACTAACTTGTATAGAGTAAAAAAAATAATCAATCCATGGTTTGCCTTACTAGAGATGAAAATTTGACATAACTTGTATGGAGCTTGATATCCCTAGTAGGGCAATTATAAGATATACATAATATAGTGTCCCGTTACTCCCATTTTTCTATCAAATATCTATAACTATTAACTGCATAGTATTTGTAACTATCAATATATCTATTTTACAACATTACTAGCTGACCCAGCAAACGTTGTTTTGCCATTAGGGATATAACAAAATAGTTTAAGATCTACCCAACATTATACTGAAAATTTCATAACAATCGGTCGAGCCATTTCGGAGGAGTTAGGTCACAAAAATCGGCACTAGAATTCTATATGCTAGATTAATGCTACATTATTTTTATATTATCAAAACACACGTTTTTTGTAGTATAAGAATAATGATTGTCACCCCACACAATATTTATGTAAATATATATCTAGGTAACTAAAAATATGCTGAATGTATCTATGCCAAACTCAAGCGAAGGCAATCCTATCCATGGCATAATATGTCCTTGTGCCTATTTAAATTAAGTAAGTAAAAACCTAAGTAATTATTATTGATGCTGTGCTTAGCACATTAAGTTACTTATTTTTGAAAGAAAACAGGTTAGTTTAGGTTGTTTAAAATTGCAGGCCGCCTTATGCAAACATGCGTCTGATGCAATTTTCTGATGCTGCATAAGTTGTTCCGAAAATTGTTAACTACAGAATAAATAAGTTGACATTTTTTGTCTAGACATTATTTCGGATTGCTGGCTTCTTTCAATACATTTGAAAATTCTCAGTGAAAATCATTGGCCAACGATGCGCAATTCTTTTTAATATTTTTAATACATTCAAAAAGTAATCTGTTGTATGAGTTTTGCAAGCGGAAAGTTATTACACGAGTTGACTACATTTACTTACTGCGTAAATATTTTAAAAAGACGGCCTAGGAAGTTTTTTGCGCGTAGGTATCTTATAATATGTTTTTTGTATTTGTTTGTATGTAGGTTATCTATGTTTTTTGTGAGCAATCTATGGTTTTTTGCATGTTTGTATCATGTAAAACCTGAATTGTCATCTCCAATCGTCCTTTGTGACAAGACAACAACAACAAACCGGGACTCGTGAAGAAATGACATACTTTCCACGTATGGATCGAAATGTAACTATGTACTTTTAAAATGTTATTTTGCTTCCAACAATGGCCATCTCGCGTCGCGGAAAGCTTGTTTTTCGACCTCCCGCAAGATAAATGTTTCGAAAATTGGTTTACTTGAATGCATAAGTGCCAATGCACTTATGCATATTTCGGGTTGCAGGGGAATATTTTGAAAAACTATGAATACCAAAACTTTTTTCACATTTCAATAATTTTCAGGGTTCCTTTCTTAAATTTTTACAACTATAAAAAACGATAAAGTGCACATAAAAGTCGGTTCCCATAAAAAAATACTTATTTTTAAATTAAAAAAATCCTTAGTTTGTAAAAACCCTAATTTTCCATTTTCCGTATACCTATTAGGTACTAGCGGACCCAGCAAACGGGGGGGTATAACACAATTTTCGTCTTATTAACACTGTAGCTTTAATCAGGGGGCACGGCAGTGCCCCCGCCAAGTCGAGCGCGAAGCAAACACTGCCGTACCATCCTTTACTGGAATCACTTCGCCGCATTTTCAGGCCCCTATTTGAGAACCTCTGGATAAGACCCGAACGCTGAAATTTTCGTCATCCAGTAAGCTGCAATCACATACTTAAATCCCAAAATTTCAAGACTGTAGGTCATTTAGTTCCGAAGTTAAGCGAAAGCAAAGTTTCGCATTTATGTAACTCACTCACTCATGATCATCAAAATAGAACTAAAACTTCCCATAAACTCAGAGAGCTGAAATTTGGTACAGAGTTAGGGTTTAATGGCCACATAAAGGGAAAACTATAAAAACTAGGTTAATCGAAGACCTGGAGTACCTGGTGACCCTGATTAGAAAACACAAGAGCCCAACCAAATCTAAGGGCATACCGGTGTATGGTGGAATCAAACAAATTGCACATCAAATGAAAGAGCGTTAAAAATTACGCGATCCGAGTCGACAACTTATATGCGGAGAATTGGGATCGTCGAGTATTTTCAAAATAAAATTAATAAATTGATTTAATGGCGTAGCTAAGTAAACATTTCATTAGTGTCACTTGGGTGTCACGTCAGAACCTATGACAAGTTTGTTTCAAAATTTGTAGCTGGAGTATGAGGTCCGACCTCTTTGGTCTATTTAAATCGTGTTCCACCGTGAGTTCCGTCGGGCTCCAATCGATGCGACACCCTAAAGTAGCGCACCGAAGTCTGCCATTGTAGGTCCTGTCTTTGGAGATGTAGCTGACGCAGCGGTTTCCACCTGCCGAAAATGATGGCGGCCGTCTTGCCCACGTTGACGGCCATCCTCCATTTGTCCAGCCACTCCGACAGCAGGTCCAGCACACGCTGCATGCGGTTGACGGAGACGATTTGGTGATGTGACGACGTGAGGTACGCGCTGTCGTCGGCGTACAGCAACGTATAATGCATTCAGCAGTGTGGTCTTCTCCGAAGGGAACGAGTCTCTTCGGGGGTACGGGCCTCGAGGCTACCTCGAGGTATAATGCATTGGACTAAGAGTGGCGGTGACACGTCTCTAGAGAGCGCTGACTATATTTTAAAACGCGCTTACGTTTGTTTTTCCGATACCTAACCTTATATTATGGTGAAGTGGCAACTGGCCGCGACATTCTTCTGCTGCGCTTGAAAACGTTTGCTAGGGATTAGGAGGGATTACTTATGTGCATTTCGTTGGATTGCGCTTATTATTTCTTGCTAGGTTTGCTAAGGTTAATTAGCAGGTTGTTATTATAAAAATTCGAAGATTTAGGTTAGGTTTAATGATTAGTGACGGATTACTGATTATTACTTAATTATTAGATTTAGGGCCGATTTTACTTTTTGAGGAATAAATTTGAAACATTAATATTATGTTTCATACAAAATCTGTCATAACGTCATATTTATACTATCGGTATTTCTGATTTGTTTTCCATAACTAAAGGACGTTGAGTATTATAATTGCAACAACGTTGGGTCACTATTTCCTAAAACTATTCCAGATTTTAACTCGATAGCTTGACTAATACTTGTTACTGAAATATTCGAGTGTGACAGACGGACGGACGGACGGAAAAAGTCTCACCATAAGGGTTCCAATTTTACCATTTTGCTATGGAATCCTAAAAATCTACTCCTGAAAAGAAAAAACTGTGTCAAATAAGAAAATCTTCTAAAATAAATCAATATGCACACGTTTCTACAAAAAGAAGTGAAATCCCACCAAAAACATTCTGTAAAAACTAGCCAAGTCTCGATGAAGCTGCTTGTTTATCTCTAAAAAGTAATGAAATCTAGACAAAGTCGTACCAAGTCTAAGGTTCCTTACTGTGATTTCTTTATTATTATAGTTAATGTTGTGTGACTTGGCCGTTGAAAGGGTACACAAAGGTACAAAACCAGGTGCTCCATGACACCATTGCACCAATCTGTCGCGAGAACCGCTACCCATTGATGATGCAGGAAAATTGCCACTGCCACAGTATGTATCCTTGTGTACCTTTCAACGGCCAAGTCACACAACATTAACTATAATAATAAAGAAATCACAGTAAGGAACCTTAGACTTGGTACGACTTTGTCTAGATTTCATTACTTTTTAGAGATAAACAAGCAGCTTCATCGAGACTTGGCTAGTTTTTACAGAATGTTTTTGGTGGGATTAGATTTAGAATTTTATATACGAGTACGTACTAGCAGCTGACTCGTCAAATATTGTTTTGCTGTATAAATTCTTTCTCTGCACTAAGAGGCATGAAATATACCTAGTTTACGCCCTATTCTCATAACTACCGAATGTAGACAAAAAAATCATAAATATTTGGTTTTGGAGGATTTTGGTTACGAACACTGTGACACGAGAATTTTATATATTAGCGAAAGAAAAGATATAAAATATTACTTAGCAACATCCGTTACGTAATATTTCAACAAAAACCTATCGCCAAGTCTCTTATCCATGAAAACTCTTGAAAAGATCAAATCTTTCAACACGAGCCTACAGCAGCGCCAAAGGTTTGAAACATTATTTAATTTATTTTTGTCTTTCTCACTCTCACGGAGATTTGGTAGGTGCGACATGCAGCGTCGCGGAAGAATATAACAGAAAAACGACCTTTTACCTAATTACTCAAAAACTAAGCTGGTTATCAAAAATCTGTTTCTTAGCGTTTTTGGATATTATTATTACCGACACTTTAAAACAAAAACTACAATTACATCCAATGTAGTGTCCGATAAAAACTCGAAAAACTGAGATTTTGGAGCAACTTTTGGGAGAACTTTCTATCGAGAAAATTTTATCCAATCGTGCTTCTTAGCGATTTTAGATTAAAGACCCAAAATACATGACGTGTAAATTTGAAAGTAATTTTCTTTATAGTTTTTGCATAAAACTTCATTCAAAATCACCTAATTACGGCTTGTAGGCCGTTAATGGACAAATTTCGATTCTTAAAAGTACGCTCCGTCAGCGGGGATTCAGATTTTTGATCCAGATTCACTCTTCCTTTTCATGATATACAGATAGATAAAGAGTAACAATAAATTAATTTTCATGGTTCCATATCGCACGAGTGCCAACGGGACACTATTACTACGCCTTCGAAGTCCGTAGGTACGTGTAGTTGGAACTTTTACCACAGGCATGATAAATCTTACATTTTTCTGGAAGAAACCCCGTACTCATAAAGTACCAATATTATTGATCTCCAAAATTACTTATTTACGTTACGACCAGTAACAGACAGTTACCCACTTGCAATTTACAACAGTAACGGTATTACAAAGAATCAAGTTCATTTTATCATTTTTTGTGGGAAAACAGGTACCTACTTAGCCTTTAAAAATATCCTGTTATGTTAGGTACGTGCTTTTCGAAGACGCTTCCTAAAAAGTACGGAACTGTTGTGCTCAGGATAGAACAACGTGTAGAAATCCTCTAGCTATCATATAAAAATAATATGGGGATTAGAATACTAATGAATGAAAACAAAACATACCTACCTAGTTGCCTATCCTTTACCGAATTCAAAGGGCACTACCGCACGGTAGACCTGATCTAAGCACCTTGGCTTTAGGGGCTTTAAACCAAGATCTAATGTCCTTAGGAGGTGTATAAAAATACCAACTTATATATCGATAAAATCTACAGGTATATCGCCTCAAAAAGTAGGCTTTGCCATGTGAGTTAAGCGTGCGGAAAATTTATCTTTTCAGCACGAGTAGGGGTGAATATAAAAAAAATCCACCTACAAAAAACTTCCTAATTTTGTGTGAAATGACTAATACGTATAATAACTGTAAAGTTTACTTTTTCAATGATTTCTTTTCTTTGTTTTTTTCGTAAATGTACGTGCTACTAATGTGTTTTCCTAAGTAATGAATTTAAAAACGTCGTTCAGTGCACGGGCAGTGCATTGTCTTTTTCACTCGTCTCCATCGGGAATCGTATAATATTCCTTATATTATACTTTCTACACTTGTACCTATCGAAATATGCTATTTTTTCTTCTCTAAAATTCTTTTAGCAATGTCGACAACAATTGCACGTCAGGCATTTTATTGCTTTCAGATTTCGTGATAAGAAGAGCTAATCTAAATCTAACTCTTGTTCCACTGTCTGTTTCATAACCAACGTTTTGTTACCACTTCGTTACTTTATCACTTATTTTTGATAGCAACAATGACAAACCGTCAAGTGGTTTTGTGTCAAGTACCTGCTTGAAGACTTACGTTGGAGTAATAAAGATACCTACAACATGCTAAATGAAATAGGAATATGCCCAAATTGCAAGGAATCGCTATATACACGGGCCAAGTTACTCACGATATACTTGGAGAGAATGCTCAAGAACTCCACAACCTTGTGCCTCCTTCACCTTTCTACGACAAAACCGCAAGGCGCCGAAAGAAGTGGCATCCTTATGTTATGTGGTTGATACCCATCATATTCCATCACTCGAACGAAACGTTTTTATTCCACGGGTCTGATACGAACCGCTAAGGCCATGAAGACCACTAACACCAGCAACGCACATGAAAAATAGTAACGTTCCGCGTATAACGTTCCACCTGAGCCTGTGCGTGCAAGCGAGAGCGCGCAACAAGCAATAGAGAGGCACGATAAAACAAACGATAGAGAGGCCAATTATGACGTTATCACGTAAATCTATCGTCCGTAAACCGACTTTACAGACAACCAATTTTTCTTGTTCTTCTGTTTCCCATAATCTGGGTGCCTTCAAGAGAAGAGGGGATAGGCATTTTCAAGGCAAGCGCGCTCCACTCTATGGACATCATCATACCATTCGGCATGATTGTCAATGATAAAAAAAGTGCCTGATAAAAGCGTTGCATTAGCCCTGCCTATTTTTTGGACGCTTTGACAAAAAACCATTTCGATATATACTCGCTGACCCGGCATACGTCGTTTTGCCATTAAAGATTAAAAAAAAATAGCTTACGACCTACTATCAGACCTGCCCAACATACGCAGAAAATTTTATAACAATCAGTCGAGCTGTTTCGGAGGAGTTTGGTAACAAACACGAGACACGAGAATTTTATATATTAGAGAAAGAAGAAAGAAGAGATAGAACTGACTCCTTAAGGCGGTTCATGCGTTAGTATTATGCTTGAGTCAAAATTGTCAATTTTCGACGTAACATAAGAGTGTCATGTGTTCAATTATTGATTAGATAATTGCCATCATATTATTTGGCATTTCATAATCTAGTTTTTTCTCAAAAATATTTGAAAATATGTGTATAACTTTCTCATTACAAAGTTTAAGATAAAGGCTAATTACTCACTTAGCGGTGGAAGCTCTATTTTGATGCAAGATATTTACCATGGTTCATAACACAAACTTATAACAATGATGACATATTTAGAAAATTAATAACATTTACTAAAAAATGTCTCAAAAAAAACGCGATTTTCCTACATTTTCATTCAAAAACCATAAACCGAAAAGTGTCATTTTTAGCTTTTTTCGATAAATTAAACGTATTATTTTAGGATAAAATCCAAGATATTTTGTTATATCTGAATTATAGTAATTTAATTCAATTAATATTCAATGTCACTGGTTATTTACTATTTTAATAAGTAGTATATTTATTTTACTATAATTTTTTTTGTAATAGCATTATCAGCGCAAAATTGCGTCACCGCCAACGCAAAACCAATTTAGTATGGCAAGAAATGCGATGCGCGCTGTTTTGCATGAACGCTTAGCCAAGCCAGCATTGTATTCGCAGTATGCTCTGTTGCTATCAATAACAACAAACAACAACACAACAAACAAACAAAGTAGGTAGGTACCTACCTAAAACCTCCGAATATAGAACAAATTCTGAGCGTAAAATGTAAGATGACTGTCCTTCCATTTGCCCATTCGCTGGTTATCAGTTTGCTACAAAATGTTGCTTTGAAACCTGTTATTTGGTAGATCAATATATTATGTACCTACCAAATATCAATCAATATCGATTAATTTTTGCAAGTGCTCTGTCAACAATAACCCTGTGTTTGTAATTGAACTAAATACCTGCAACTCGAGGCCAAAGTATAGGTACAATGACAGCTCTTCAAAGATAGTGTCGGTTTGTAAGTTTTACCACAAGATGGCAAGCTAATGAAATGTACCTAAAATATTGCTTGTCGATATCTCTATTGATCTTTTAGTTTCACGAATCCGCTAGGTATTATTACGCTGGAGAAATTCAGTTCCTCAAAGATTGCTATTGGCCTGTTGTAAAATGTAAGCCCCGTCAGTGTGACAGAGAACACAACAAGTGGTCTGTTTCCACATTTTATTGCACCGCGGGCAGCGAGATGTTGCGACCGGTATACCTAGGTATCTCTCCTTAAATCCGCCTATGGCTAAGTACAACGTGATCAGATGATCCCATCTTTCTACAAAAGCATTGAAGGTTTTGCACTCTATTGTATTTATTTAATTAACATAAACTGTTTTTATTAAAAATGTTATCTGCTGACTATACCTACCATTAACTTTCTTAATGTGCGTACCCTACCTTTTCAAGTCCGTATACGTAAAGGTTTTGTTGCACAAGTGAACTTTTTTGTGGCAAAGCGGCATAGCCTTTGCATGATAGTGAAAATCAATGCACTATTATGTATTCCGTTAATTTAATCTATGATATTGACTTCAGTATCCAATAATGAACAGACGTGTACCTTGGTAACATTATTTCAAAAACAACGTTCACAATCACTCCCATAGTGTTTTCTTATGAAATATGTACTGCAATCTTTATCATCAGACGGTTATAAGGTTTATATTGTGTCCGACAAGCCGTGGCGTCTCCACAAAATGCCATAATAAATACATACATAATTTGACGACCGAATGGCGTAGTGGTAGCGAACCTGCCGTATGCGCCGGAGGTCGTGGCTTCAATTCCCACTACTGGAAAATGTTTGTGTGATGAGCATGAATGTTTTCCAGTGTCTGTTTGTTTTTCAATACATTATATTTATGTATATTAGTATACATGTATATTTATCAGTTATCTTGTACCCATAACACAAGCTATCGCTTACTTTGGGTACTAGTTTGCGATGTGTAAAATGTCCCGTACATATTTATTTATTATTTATTATACTATTTTAATTTCAAGAACTATAGGATATCTACTTAATTATACCATTCTACAGTTAAAACCCCAAAATTACTAACGTAATAATGTAATGTTACGTCTATAAACGATTTAACGAATTACTAACGAGGTCATTATTCTAAGACCTACTCGTCTTTCATTTGGATAGTTCTTTCTGGAGATATGTTGGACTTAATTTCTGGTTTTACTTATCGATATGTAACTAATGATTATGTACTTATGACCTTCAGTTAAGCTGATACAAATTATGTATTCGATGCTTAAGGAATTATGTATGAATTAGCTACATTACTCAGTTAATAGCCAAGCCAAGCAACTTTGATAGGGTGTCCTGCATAGTTAATATAAAACGTAGGTCCTAATAGCAGTTGAATGCAGCGATCACCTTCACTGAGGCTCATTTCGTCCAACAGTTCGCCTTGACATACCTACTCTGGCGAGACTCGAGACAATGAAAAACTACTTGATCAAATAGCTGTAACTACCTACCTACGTTCGTACGCAATGCCGTTTTCCCCGACTGAGATTGCCGAGATGTGCGCGGATAATTTTAAACTTATTTCTTTATTATAATTGAAGTTCTTCGGCAGTAGATATTGTAAATAAAACGAGCACTTGCTATGGAGCTGATTTTATTTGCTTACCAACATCGTAATTTTTTTATGTTTGCATTTTGTTCAACCATAAAACATTTAACAACAACAAACATATTTTTGATTGAATACTTGGATGTACTTTTCCTAGAACCACTTGACTTATTTATTCATTAGTTCCATAGCTGTTTTCATTAATTGTAATGTTTCAATTTTATTTGGAATTAACTATGTATTATTACTATCGTAATTTAATTTTTTTATTTCATTTTAGCATGCTTATTAAAAAAATATTTAAATTTAATAACATAGATGAGTGAGAACATAAATATTCAAATGATGTATATTTACCACCTATATGAAATTGCCGATAAAAGGATATTTGGATCAATGCGTAGGTGGTATATTTCGTAACAAACGATCTGGGTCAAACAAAAATCAGTATTGCTACATTTATTAATTATAGGTAGATATTATCATATTATTATCTCTCGCCAGGTACCAACGGTGTAAACAATTTTATTATTCAATAATTTGACATAAATTATGCGTATACATTGAGCTACAGCATTATAGTTCAATGGGCAATGGACATTATAAGATTTTATCCGCCAATCATTGATGAATAGTAGGTGCATACCTAGTAGAACCATTTTTTTGCCAAACAATTAAAACAACTTTATCATCATCTTAATCATCTTCGGTCCAATAAATAAGCCAAAATAAGGCGATTAAGAGTCCGATAGTAAAAGACTCAGGTTTTTTTTCATAGAAATAGAACTGCCACAGTTTTTAAGCTAGGATAATACTATGTGTTTCAGATCTACTCTTTTTCAACTTTTATATCTAGTCGATTGTGTTTTTTTACTAAACTGCAGAAAGGGTTTTTCTATATTGTCCTATATTTGTCTGTAAATTTATTTATTACCTCGTATTTTTCAACAGTGGTATCGTTATCATAGATTGGTCTCAGAAACCTAAATGTTCTTAATTTTTTTAAGATCATATTGGCGGCGTGGGGTATCAAAATCAAGGAAATTAAAATGAGATCAAAAATATATAAGTGCCATAATATGTTCAAATATAATTAACATAGTATTATACTCTTTTCATTCGTTTATTTTCTCTTTGACATATGAAACAGATATAGCAATAGCGAGGGACCAGAGCGATATAAAAGTAAGTTGGTCTCTCTCTGGTCCCTCGCTATACATAAATACATGAAATGCATGAAACAGATATAGATCTGTTTCATGTGTCAAAAATGAATGGAAAGAGTATTATTAGATTACAAGCGTAGATACTTTGGTAAAACATAAATGATGCCTACAAAAGTGCCTTGTAGTATCGTATTGTAATTACACATACGCAAATAGATAAAATGTGCGAGCCTTATCAGCCTTATCTGATAGACCTACTAACCTAACTTAACCACTGTAGTTGTTAAACCTTTCGATACTAATTGCGTAGTTTTGACATTAATTCCGAAAAAAATTCATTGATTTGTAAAAACACAAATCCACACAAACAAAGCTACTGGCAAAACATATTCATAATTCAATTAAAACCTGCGAAGTTAATCAGACCGCACCTTACGCACCGAGAGTTCCATACTATTTATATATACAAAAGAAGAACTGCGTACTTTTGCTTTTAGTTTTATTTTATTATGGATTTAAAAGCGTATACTATTTGGAGAGCTTATTTTATTTTTCATATACATAGCAATCTTAATTATTTCAGATTTTTCGATCGGTAAACTTTGGAGGTAGCGGGACGGGACGGTATTTTTCGTCATTTCCCCAATAAATCAAATAGGTACATTATAAAAATATGGAAAAGAAGTAGGTATACGTAAAAACTATCACACAACAGGTATACCTACCTTCTCCTCGTGGTGGTTACGGCAAAATGATTTTGAAATAAGAATTGTTAATAGGTAGGTTTGGGGTAGCCTCTATAAATCATGAACATGAAGATCAAGATGTTGTCTTATTTTCTTTAAAACCGTAACACCACCTATTGATGTACTCTGAGACCTATTGTTATTTGGATTATCATACGATGGTATTAGAGGTCGTCTACATGAGTGATTCACTGGCCATGTAACAAGTGAACAACTAACTAGGTACGGTAGTTACAGAGCAGTCAATGCCCTGCCACAATTTTTGACTGATCGAAGATCGCAGACGTCTGCTATTCAGAGAATGCAATTTTTTTGACGTTTGTTAATTGATGAACACCAGCAGCACTCATGAAAAATAGTAACGTTCCGCGTAACGTTCCGTGCGTTCCACCTGAGCCTGTGCGTGCAAGCGAGAGCGAGCAACAAGCGATAGAGAGGCACGATAAAACAAACGATAGAGAGATGAAATGAAATGAAATGAGATAGAGATTATGACGTTATCACGTAAATCTATCGTCCGTAAACCGACTTTACAGACAACCAATTTTTTATGTTTTTAGGGTTCCGTACCAAAATGGTAAAATGGAACCCTTATGGTGCGACTTTCTCCGTCTGTCTGTCCGTCTGTCTGTCCGTCTGTCTGTCCGTCTGTCTGTCTGTCTGTCCGTCACACTCGATTATTTCAGTAACTACCAGAGCTATCGATATGAAATTTGGAATAGTTGTGTATATTAGTGGCCCAATGACAATGGAAATTATTTTTGTTCTTATTTAAAAAAGGGGGGAAAATCGGAGGGTTGAAATTTAAAAGTGAGATAACTGTACTGTGTGGGGTATCATATGAAAGGGTTTACTTTGTACATTCTAAAACCGATTTTTAATTATTTTTAGTTATGATAGTTTTTGATTTATCGGGGAAAATGTCTAAAAAAATACCGTTCCCCCCCCCTTATCTCCGGAGTTTACCAATCGAAAAATCTCAAATAATTATGGTCAATAGGAATTTACGTATATTTTACAGGAAAACTATAGCCAATGCTCTAACTAGCATAGTTTTTTTGATATTAACAATAAACCTCTACAAACAAAGTTAGTTTTGCGGTTCATTAACAAAGGTAATTATTACCGTTTTACATCTTTGGTCGTTACAGTTTTGGTCGTGTTACATCTACATTAGTACGAACGAATCTTAAAAATTCCTAGCTATAACTACCTAAGCTTATTTTGCTTCAGTACTTCTTGAGTAGGTACGGAACCCTCGGTGCGCGAGTCCGACTCGCACTTGGCCGGTTTTTTTTTATATATAAATACTACAAATCGCTCTTCGCATACCTTTTTTTTTTTTTTTTTTTACCCACAGGAAATGCCTGACGCATACCCCTCCGTCAGGGGACACGGAGGGGTTATGTGGGGCTTGCACCCACTAAAACCTGTGCTTTGCCACGACGGACCTCGTTGGCGGGAGTACGGGATTCACTTGCGTATTCACCGCGCTCCCGCCAGGCCTCGACCAATATTGTAGAGTACTTAGGTACTTATCGCTCTTTTGACCCGTAAAGATTTGCGGTAGTCGATAGTATCTTTAAAACTTAACAATCCGGATTGAAGCAGTTCCAAATTGACAGACGATTGACCTAAATATAAAACTGGTCAGTGCAAGAGCTTTCGCGCTCCGGTCCTGGTTCCGTAGTCGTAACCGAAAATTATGGAACATATTATGTGCATTATGGATGCACAGTGCACACCTTTTTAGGGCTACATACCAAAATGATAAAAATGAAACCGCGAGACTGATTATGGCGAGACTTTCTCCGTCCGTCTGTCACACTCGATTATTTTAGTAACTACATATTAAGGATATCGACCTGAAATTTGGAATAGTTATAGATAATCGTAACCCGACATCATCTGAATCATAAAAAAAATATTTAAAAGGGGAGGAAAAACGGGTTGTTGAAATTTCAAAACGAGATAACAATATTGAGTAGGTTATCATACGAAAGGGCGTTACTTGTTTATTCTAAAACAGATTTTTACATATTTATTTTCATGTCTCGTTTTTTATTTATGGGGAAAACTCGGAAAAACACCGTTCGATGTTAGTACCTTGAAGGTGCCTAGTGCCTACCTAACCGGTGCCACATAGGTAGCTAAACTAACCTAACCAACCACCAGTATTAAGATTAGCTATTTTTTTTTATTATGCCCTATTTCTTTAAAAGTCAATACCATGATAGGTATCTCGAAACTGTATTGATTGATTACACCGAATTTTCCTCAGTTAATAATACATTACTTAGCCCAACGGCTAAGCCTAGCTATACAGCGAGGCAATAGCGCCAGTGTTTTGGGCACCATGCCATTAAGCGAGCATTTGGACGGTGTGTACATTTTGTAAATATTTTTAGTCTTAATTTATTTTTTAACATTTTAGTTTATGAAGCTTATGTCGTAATTTCATCACAATGTTGCGAGTAGCAACTTGTACCTCAATAGTCTCAGAATAATAGTTATGACCAAATATCACGTTCGCACGCATTTATATATGGACGAACTTACGAGTATAAATTATGTACGATGCCCGAGTCATAACATTAAGGGAACTCTAACAACTAATGAATCGATCGACGTGGCAGAGGCTAGATTTCTGTAAGTTATGATATTTACGTACAAGCATTGGAGTACAGTCAAAAGTTTTATTCTACCGACTTCAAAACAGGAGGAGGTTCTCAATTCGACTGTATTTTTTTACGTTTGTTACCTCATAACTTTTGAATGGGTGCATCGATTTTGATGATTCTTTTTTATTAGAAAGCTGACGCTTTCCGTGTGATCCCAGTTCAATTTAGTCCAGTTATGATACTGGTATCCATGAGAAAACTATATAAGTCTTAAATTTTTAATTGGAAAGGATGTATTCAACAGTAGTTTGATGAGAGTGGAAGTAGTTTATTTGTCAATTAGTTAATATATATTAATAAAGAGTTCTGTTATGTGTAGTATATTATTCTTAGGGCTAATGTTTCAACCGTCAGATAAACTATCTTAGGAATAAATTTGAAACATAGGCCATACGAAATCTGTCAAAATGTAATATTTATTCCTAAGTTAACATTTATTTATAGATTTGAAAATCAGACTATACATACCCCATAATCAAATCAATAATTACAAACCCCTTATTCAAGCATTCTTTTTCTTTTCCAGAAACTGCCATATCCAAAGTCAGTGGGATTTATCGTCACAAATGAATTCTGCGAGAGATTTTCATATTATGGAATCCGAAGTAAGTATAACTATCTCATACTCCTTCCAATGTTAAAAAAAATCTTATTAGGTGTATAAAAGAGATTCAGAAAATATATGATACATTACCAATTTAAAATAGTAGTTGGTGAGGGACTTTTTATTGATAAATAATAAATTAATCTTACATCCATTACCGCCAAAAGTTATGTAATATGCATTATTGCACATTATTTAGTTTTGTATCAAAGATATAAGTAAGACATAAAAGTTAGTATTTTCTCTGCTTTTGTAATTAATAATTGGTATTATTGGTATTAATGGTTGGTGTTGGATTTTTTATTATATAATTTTTAATATTATGATAGTTAGGCAGGTAATCTTATTTTAACGGGCGATAAGGGACATTGCACGATTTTTAACGACATGTGAAGCTTAAAACTATAAATTAACAACTATTTTAAAATTTAAATATATATATTGGGTCTTCAATCTGTACTTAATTGATCTGGAGACAGAAACACGATTAAAAAAAAGCTTGATAGATAATTTTGCCACATCGTTTTCAGTGCGGCCGGATTTTACAATCTCATGAAGTCAGGATTTTAAGAATTTCGAATAAAATACAGATTTCTTAGCTACATTTAAAAGATTTCTTTAATAAAAAGTTAAACAAAACTTTAACTTACCTTCCTTTGGTCAGTTATATTGTACAATAAAATTCTATACTGTGCATGTGCGTGAGCAAGATCCGCAATGTGTAAAAAATTATAATATTTCGACCTTTTTACATTGTTTAATACATTTAAAAGAAAAGTCTCAAGCTGTAAAAATCTCAGGATTTTTCAATGGAAATCAGGCCTTTTCTCTGGAATTTTCATTTTTGCATCTAGTAACCCTAGTATGTGTTTATGTAGCGTACCGTGGAACACAGAGCACATAATATCTTTTTTCTGTGGTTAGGAAGATGAATAATAATTTCGTGGTCGCCGTGCATTATAGCACGTGGTCCCGTTCGAGATTAATATCGATATTCATATAATTTGCATGCGACACGAGTCAGTAATAAACAATACCGGTGATAGATGCGTAGGCAGGGTATGAGGTAGGTATAGATGTTTCAATCAACGATGACGCGCCCCGCCACAGAAAACAAAAGACACTAGAAGTAGCATGTGGGTGTTACCATGCATGTGTAAAAATCGTAGCAAGACCTATAATCGTTTACTTGGAGGGATAACTTACCATCGGTAACTTGAATTTTACTAGTTTTAAGTATAAATACGTGAAAAATTGTGTTCAATTTCTATAGGGCTTCAAGACATTTTAAAATGATCCTTAAAATAAGAACTTTACGGTTGATTTCACATTTACTAATAATTTTCTTCTAGAACGTTGTCATTCAACTTTCGCTACTCAGCCAGTACCGTATCATGTAACTATCGATAAAATATTATCGACTTTTATTAAAACGTTCCGTTCCGTATCTGTTCAGTGCAATCTCAAGAGTTAAGAAATTCACCACTACTGTTCGCACGCTTATCCATATTAGGAAAAAAATGGGTTTTCATTACGATAATAGGCTGTAAGAAGAAAATTAAGAATTAAAAATATTACTATTTCAGTTTCCCTAGGGAGCCATTTGTAAAAGAAAAATGGATCAAAGCTACTGGAAGGTTTAATTGGTTCCCTTCAAAAGCAAGTAGGTACAATCTGCTCCGATCATTTTTTGGAAGAGGATTTTATTGTTAAGAAAAGTGGTAATAAATACATGAAAACTGGAGCAGAACCACGTAAAAATTTTTTTTAATTCATCGTCCACTGGTACGTCTATAATACACGTCACAAATTTAGTCATAACTAAGTAATTTACTCGCGAAAATATATAGAAAGTATGACATGACATGATAGCCTTTAGACGTCCACTGCTGGAGCTAGGTGAAGGCTTTTCTAAACTTACACCTCCACGTACGGGATATCTCTTGCCACTAGCAACTATCTTCAGATCGCAAGTTCTGTAGCCTGTCGTACGATGTGGTTCTTGTTGTGCCCTGCGCGGTTTTTACTTCAAAGTAAACATAAGTACGTGTGGGGTATACGGCCCTCAGTTCTATGATAATTTTAGCTTGGCCACTGCTATTTTAGCTAGCTATTGGGCTACGTTAATCACTTTGATATAGTCACGTAGATTCTTTCTAAATACGATTACTCCTTTATATTTGCTTAATAAATCGATAATCATTATTACAACAGCTATTACTTCCTGTACTTAGGTTGAAGTCTCCAAAAATGAAACATCTAATGTACAGTCAGAAGGCGGAACGCTAACAGGACGGAATTCATTAAATATTATATTATTAAATATTATTTATTCATTAAATATTATTTATTTTTTACCATAATGTGTTATTTTATGTGATTTATTATGACTAGACGGAAATTAATTAAATTGGTTTTTTTCTGTACATATTAATATAACATTGCTTTTTATTTCAACTTTATCGATAATTTTACGATTCACGGTTAACGGCCCGTACTACCTCAGCCAAAATTCAGATTTCACCCCCACTTACTCAAACGCAATCGCATCGATCCCGCTCGCACACTGACTTCTCGCGATTGTAAAGGTCAAAGCACTTTCGTTACCGTTAATAGGGGAAAGAATTACTATTTTCGGTTAGAAATAAAATTAGTACATAAATATAATAATACAATTTAATGTACAACTATAAAATGCTTTATTATTTTACAATATTATTATTGAGTTTTTTTAGAGTGCATTTAGTATCGGGTTATAAAGGACAATGCCCAAATTGATACCACCTTTGGTCTTTGTCCTTTGCATATTTGCGTATACAAGTGCATGAAACACTTATTTTCATATTCCGATCATTACTTATTACAAATTTTACTTATCTTACATTGATTATTTTATTATTATTATATTAAAAATATGAAATAAGTAATACTGAACCTAAGAAAATTTGGTAATTACTACTATAAAAACTCAGACTCAGAGGTGTAATATGAAATGAAATGAAATTCTTTATTTCACATAGGCTTAGATATAAGCTCTCATGAAATGTCAAGACTACCGCCAGGTTTGGAAAGCAGGTATGCACCGAGAAGAACTGGCAAGAAACTCGGCACATGCTCTTTTCAAAAATGTCTGAATATACAATTTTTAGTACATAGTATGAAACGATATTTTTAAGATATCTCGTGAGGAGATGGAAGCATATCCCTATCATTCCAAGAATCCTTGTCATTTAAAAATTCTTTAATAGTGTAGTAACCCTAATTTATTAGATGGTTTTTGACAGTATCTTTAAACCGGTGCAAAGGTAAGTCCAAGACAGACTTCGGGATCATATTATTGTAGTACACTTAACCCCACAAAGGACTTCTGTACCTTACGCACTGGCACTACAACTAACTTATATGCTCCACTTCTAATCGGACGGTTACTTATATCTATCCGTTTCTTGACACGCCGCTGTAAGAATGCCTATTTCTTTTAATTTTTGGCGAAGAAATTCGCGTGGCTTCATTTTGTTTATGGATCTAATTGCTCTCTTTTGCAATACAAATATAGTTTGAATATCAGCAGCTTTGCCCCAAAATAGAATACCATAGGACATAGCACTGTGGAAGTAGGCGTAGAAAACAAGCTTGGCTGTATCAATGTCTGTAAATTGTCTAATTTTTCTCACAGAATAGGCAGCTGAACTAAGTTTACCTGCCAGAGTCTCAATATGAGCGCCCCATTGTAGTTTATTATCTAAGGTTACACCCAGAGAAACTGAAGTTTTCCATTTTTAGTGTTTTTCCATTCACAATCACCTTTTTGTTGCTAACTAAATTTTATACGTTTGGGAGTGCGAACTCAATACACTTAGTCTTTTTTGAATTTAAAACTAAATTGTTAATACCAGTGTGATACGTGCGCGATAGCACAATTTACATCGTCAAAATTGTCTTTACTTTTATCTATTTTAAAAACTAGGGAAGTAAGTGTCATCAGCAAATAATACTATCTCGCAAATACCATTTACATGGTGCGGCAAATTATTTATATACTCTAAAAATAGAAAAGGGCCTAATATTGAACCTTGTGGCACTACACACCCATAATGGGGGAACAACCCTGTGATTTTGTGTCATTTATTTTATTCAATATAAAAAAGGCATGATCATGCTAACTTCAAACATAAATGTGAATGAAAATTGAAATGGTTTGGTAACAACAACGAACGAAACAAACAAAATAATAAGTAGTTTAATTCGCGTAAATCCCTGATTGGCATATTTCAAACATGTCTGGGATCACACAGTTCTCACAGGGATCACATGCTCTAATTTAGGTTCAACTAGTTGCCAAATCTGATCATCTTTCTGTATTATTTCAATTTTTATTTCATTGTTGCATCCAGATCATACTCCGAAAATACACTGTCGCCTGCCGGTAATATGTAATTGACCTTGCACTTGTGTATACCAAGGATCCCCTCCAAAAGTTTACTTTTTTATTATGAATTGATTCTTCCAAAGATGTTTTGAATGCTGTAATAGGACACTTGATTTCAATAATTGTGTCATCTCCTACTACTCCATCTGGGATTGCACCTAAAAAAGGCAGCTTTTTATCTATGTAGAGACCACAAGGCTCTATTTTAATATTAAACTGTGTTTGTAGTTGCTCCAGAGCAATTCTTTCACTATCTATACCATGCTTTAAAGATGGTATGTGTAACTCAAATTTTTTGGATGTATTAAATTTTTTATATATCATATTTCTTGCAGTCTTTTATAAAAATATGCAACATCTATTATTCTTCGCCCATCTACGGAAAAACTACTTTTGGCTTCTTCACCATCATCATAACTCATTTCGTACCTGAAATAGTCAAAATAAATTACTCAAAAGATAAATACTAGAAAATTGCACAAAGTTTTAGCATATACTAAACAATTTTTATAAGAGCTTGTTAGTTAGGCCTATGTTGGAAAAAAAAAGATTTAATTTCATTTCATATGAGTATGTGAAGTATGTCGAAATAAAATCTTACAATTACCAATTAGTGTCGTCATCAGATTCTATATTTTGATCATGTAACAAGTCCAATTGTGGAGAGTTGAGTGAAGATCTGAAAAATAAAGATAAAATTATTGGTAATCCAAAGTAAAATATAATATGTTTTTATTTTTATTTTATAAATTAATATTATAATATACCTATCTAATTCTGTTCTGTCACTATTCATATTCTCTTGTGGTGGTGATCTGCAAGAACGTAGTAAAGTAAATAAACGCAAGTATGTAGGTAATAATAATTCAAATTTATTGATAGTCAGACACACATGATACTTACAATACTACATTTTGTAGTGTATGAAGGTTTGTTTGACGACCGAATGGCGTAGCGGCAGCGAACCTGCTGTCTGCGTCGGAGGTCGTGGGTTCGATTCCCACTACTGGTAAATGTTTGTGTGATGAGCATGAATGTTTTCCAGTGTCTGGGTGTTTTTCAATATATAATATTTAAGTATGTATATATATTTATCAGTTATCTAGTACCCATAACACAAGCTCTCGCTTACTTTGGGGCTAGATTGCGATGTGTGGAATGTCCTGATATATATATATATATATATATATATATCAGGACATCAATTAAAAGTAAGTCAGTCGAAACTTTCGGAGAAAAAAATATTAAAATTAAAATTAAACAAAAAGAAACCAACAAAAATATCAGTGAAAATATTGCTCAAAAAGAATTAATTTTAAAATCTGTACGGTTTCTAAAATAGCTGGGCCAATCTTTGCCATTCTCCTTTATTAGGCATTCTCCTTTATTTTCCTTATCGTACTTTCCATCCACAGAATCCTTTTCTAATCTTCGTTTTCTGGAAAGTTACAAAATCTTACTAATATTCATAGGTGAAAGTGTGTATTAGGTAACCGTAAATAACTTTTTTTAAGCTACAAATAGTAGAAAAAAATATTTTGGCTGTAAATTGTAATCCGCAAAAATTTTCTACTCTCGACTCACGTTTCACTCCGCTACCGGAGTATCCTCAAGTAGATGTATACAATTTCGCACTTAGAAGTCTACATTTCCTGAGGATACTCCGGTGTCGGGGTGAAACGCGTCGAGATCAGCAAAATATTTATTACAGATTAGGTATAACAAAATCTTTTCCTGATAATAATGTTAGTAGGTAAAAGGTACTCACTTCATGTTCAACATATTATTATACAGTAAGTATTTTCTTCTTTACTTTATTACTCTTATTAGCCATTTTTCTCACAATAGACTTTATACCTATCAGTTGCGTATTCGATGCGCGCGAAGAGTCGCGAGCGCTCCGTGCGACACAGGTTCCCCGTTCGAAGGCCGCAGCGGTACTAATGGCGCTAGGCCGGATAGCTAATGTGCACGAAAGTTTAGGTATTTTTTTGTTATAAAGAAAATACTAAAAATTTCGAAGATGTTCGACTTATTTTTATTGCTTCGTACTTGGTCAGTAATCATGTAAAGTTTCATGGTGTAATATAATGTAGTTTTGGAATTCCAGACATTTTCAGTAAGATTTAGAGTCCACTTTAGATTTTTTTTCTATCGAGGTTTTTTTTTTCAAATCATGTTTTGGATACTCATTTCTTCTAGCTACAATAGTCAACTTTATCATATATTAATTTAAAATTTAATGCTGCAGTACTTTTGATTTTATAGATAATCTTGCCAAGCGATGTGAGGTAGTACCGGCTCTTAAGATGCATCACTACACTTTGACAGTTATCAAATATTGAAGTTTGTTCTTTGCCATTCAAATTTTAATCTTAACGTCATATAAACAGAGTTTCTCAAAAAAATCTTTATAAAACGAATCTACTACTGCCGATGCGGGCAATAGCGGAACTAAACATATTTGAAGTAAATTTTTGCAATATAAATTGTATAGCTGTGTTAATAAGGTTGACTTTAATGGAAATATATTTTAAAAATCACGTCATTTTTTTGACCAATTTAATGTGGAGGATTATGGTGTGCGTGACTTGTAAATATGTGAGTTTAGCGACACTGGTTTCCTAAGAAGATCGTCATCATGCTAACTCTATTAGCCAATATAAAGTCATTCCTTGCTCTGTGCGCCCCGCTCTGCCAAACTCCATGCAGCGAGTCAAATAAACATAAGCGTTTATGACAGAGTGGAGCGCGTCTTCATGGATTGAAATATCTATAATAATTAATTACTAATATTAACCTAGTCTAGTGACTTGAATTTTGTTCTAGTTACAAAAAATAGCGTAGCTTAGGTATTATATGTTTCCTCAAAATAAACCGAGAAAAGATATTAAATTATGTTAAGTATCTCATGCTCTTTCTCCTATTTATCATAATATTACCGTCTTTAAGTACATAATATTATTTGTGTTACGATATTTTCGAGTTGATATGTCACGGAGACCGCATACCTTCGCTAGACAAGCAATCGTAGTGGGCAAGATGTGGTAGAAGGCCTATGTCCAACAGTGGACGCCTGCAGGCTGACAAGATGTTAATGATTCAGGACTTTCTGCACCTAGAAAATCAATCATATCTTATCGATCTCCTGTCTCGGTTTACTACGTAAATATATATCGTTTGCATTTAATCAAAATCGCTGTGAATCAGAAATACATTGGGATAAAAATTTCTCGACAAAAAGTTCACCAAAGAGTTGCTCCAAAATCTCAATATTGCTATTGTTTATCGAAACTCGAAAGCTACAATGGATTTCGTTGTAATTTTGTTTAACTGTGTTGGTATAATAATACTAAATGCATTAAAAACACTCAGAACGGATTTTCGATAACTGGCTTAGTTTTTCTGTAATTAGGTTAAACGTCGTTTTTTCGAAGGACAAAAATAAAATCAGTAAATCCTCCTGAATTGTGGGAAACTAAAACTTAATTTAAGAATACAAATACAAGTATAATTCTTTTAATAAATTAAAATTCTCTTAATAAATTCAACACGTGTTCTTATACTGTATACCCGCGTGAAATTTACATAATAATGTAGAGTACGACATAATACCTATTTAAATACTAACAGTTAAACATAAACGGAAACCGCACGGCTGTAAGGAAATTCTCTTTATCTAAGAATAGCCTATTGTTTCACTTGCCCACCAATCATTCCATTTAATAACCAGGTAATTAAAATCTTAAATTGAAAAAGTGAAGCTAATCGATTTATCGATTTATTTAGCACCTATAGCAATCAATCGCGATTCTTGAGGACAATGGGTCGTCGGGCTTGTTCCTATTTATTTTCGTTACGGTTTGTATTCTTTTAACACGCTTTTATTAGCTTCACCTGTATGTTTGTAACCGACTCCTTCGAGCTCGATTTTAACCTACTTTGAACGATCATATTTAATTCAAACTTTGCACACCCGTCAAAGACCGATGACAATGCAATTAATATCCAACTATCTTAGTTAGATTCGCCAGGATTAATTAATAATTCTTTCAGCATCCTTTGCATGCGAGTAAGGGAAATAGAGCGTGTTTTTTTTAGTTTTTTAAACTATTATTATTTCTAGGAAAAGATAATCAAATAACTGGCAATCCTATTAAAATGGTATTTGCCTAAATATCTTTTATGTAGTAATTTTTTTTGTCTCAAATAATGCATTTATTTGAAAAAAATTTTTCATCGTCGAAGTTTCGATAAAATTATTCCCATTGAAAGTTCTTCCAAAGTTCTTCTTTCTTAGTTTTTTAGCAAATAGGTAAAACGTCGCTTTTTCTGTTAGATTCTTCCGCAACGCTACATGTCGCACCCACCAACGTATTCGTTAAAGTAAGAAGAACAAAAATAAATTCAGTGAACCCTCTTAGTTCAGGTTATATAAAATATAATCTTTGTCTTGTACACAGCCTCATCGGTCAGTAGTTGTACACTAGTGTACATCGGTTCAGTAGTTGTACACTACAACTACTGAACCGATAAACCGATGTTTATTACTCCATACACGCACATGATAATTCGTGACTTTATGGTATAAAATGTGATGTAATTGTTTTAGCGGTACTATCCCTGTACCTTCGAGACAAGCTGGGTTTCACAGATGACAACGCGACGGTGGTCTATCACGTATTTGTGATGTTCGCGTACTTTTTCCCGCTCATCGGCGCTATGATTGCCGACGGCTGGTTGGGACGATTCAGGTAATTATTATTGAACAACTGGAAATCGGTGCCGTGGCACAAGCCGTGGTCTCTGTTGGCTGATTCTGTATGGTTCAGCTTGTTATTTAGTAACCCTCACTGGATTATTATTCACTAAGAAAACGGAGGCAAAAACAAATTTTTGTAATCTTTTTGCACAAGTTAGCAATTAGCATGGTATGTTGAGAATATGTTACCATACCAACCTAGGTTGAAATGAAATGAAATGAAATACTTATAAATTACTAGCTGACCGGGATAATAACGTTAATTTTTCATTCAGCGGTATGAAAGCGGTATAGGCTACGACCTAGATAATTCTTAGACCTGCCGAATGCAGATGAAAAATTTTATGAAAATCGATCAAGCTGATTTAGATATGGTTAGAAACACTAGATATGACACGGGAATTAAAATTTTTATTAATATAATAATTAGATCATTCACTAAGATTTTTCCACCAGCTTGGCATGGATTTGTTTTTAAATGCATCATTGTACTGTATCCCATGCATTATAACATGGGATCTTATCTAATAATAATAACATGTAGGTAATTATATATTTTTTATTTTTTATTGAAGCATTGTTAAAAATATTATTCAATATTGTAAAGAAAATATATGAGAGAGTAGGTACATATAATAAATGAGACATGTAACATAATCAACTTAATTTTGTTATCTATATTTATATTCAATAATGTAGTATTGGATTAAAGAGATAGGTATAGTGCATTACTTCCGCGGCCTGCAAATGAGGCATTGATGGACGTACATGTACCTAAACACGTAAGACCATCAATGCCTAGTCGTGGCCAAGGCCAAGTAAATCTTTAAAAAAAATTGGATACGGAACCGTAAAGAGGTAGTATTTACATTAATTTACATTAAAAATTGTTATACCTATTAAAAGTAAGAATCAATATAGGTTAGGCGAACCTATTAGGTTTGGCGAACGGGCAACCCTAGTTCTGCTTGAGTTTATGTAACCAAATATATTATTAGAGAGCAGTACTTAGATCGGAAAAAACCGCACCATCATATTTTTTGCATCTTATTATCTCTTACGTTCAAAATTTATGATGTAATTATTCATATAATAAGAACGAATGATTGTACATTCATATCATTTCCTAACATTTAACTGCAGTACCAAATAATATGTTTAGATATAAATATAAAAGTATTATTAATCTCATCTCATTATTCGATAAGTACCTTGCTAAACGGTTGATTATATTTCAGGACAATATTTTACCTGTCCTTGGTGTATGCTGCGGGAAGCGTTCTTCTATCCGTGAATGCTATGCCACCCGTTAGTTTACCTCCATTGTAAGTACCATTGTAAGTTACTCGTATTTCCTATCTCCTTTGTACACACAAACATATAGTGGATGAAATAAAAAACTGTCTCTTTTCAGAGAGTTTACAATCCTGGCTTTGCTTTTGATAGCGTTTGGAACTGGTGGAATAAAACCTTGCGTCTCCGCATTCGGTGGAGATCAATTCAAATTGCCAGAACAAGAGAAATACCTGGGATACTTCTTCTCCCTCTTTTACTTTTCCATAAACGCTGGAAGCTTGATATCTACTTTCTTGACGCCGATATTGAGAGCTGATGTTAAGTGCTTCGGTGAAAGCAGCTGCTACTCCTTAGCATTCGGCGTCCCGGGGGTCCTAATGATTATTTCTATCAGTAAGTAAGCCCATTGCAAAATGTTTTTGTGATGAGCATGAATGTTTCCAAGTGATGAAGCATGAGTGTTTTTCAACATGTTGTATTTATGTATATTACTCAGAGTATATTAGATACATATTATGTAGGTATATTTATCAGTTATCTAGTACCCATAACACGTGCTCTAGCTTACTTTGGGGCTAGATTACGATGTCTGTAATGTCCTGCTATATTTACTTAGGTATCTCTAAGCACAGGTCTCTTATCAGAAACTAAAAGGACTAAAAATATACTGGCCAAGTGCATATTAGTGACTCCGAAAAGTTACAGGTATGGATTTAACCTGGATTTCAAATTCTAAACCCCTTAATTACTGGGCTCTTAAGTGTCCCTGGCTCTCATCAGTAACAAGTTACCCGTCAACATACCGACGACGACCTATTATAAATCTATGTTAATAGCATTAAGTATACCTACTGCTACAATTTTACTTAAAATATAAATCTCTACTTTCTATTTTATTTTAGTCTTCTTCGTTGCTGGCAAAAGACTGTATATTATAAAGAATCCATCTGGTAACATCTTGGGAAAAGTTTCGTCATGTATTGGTGTTAGTATTTTTTTATATTATAGTAATTGACACATTTATAAAATCAACCCCGGCCTTTTTATTTATTCTAATATATTCATTCTTGTTAAAATAGTCATAAGTAATAAAATAAAAGAATACCCGGCCAAGTTTGTTGTGGACTTCTCGCCAGTGGCAGGGCCGGCAGGGCGCGTTTGCGAACCCTTGTAAAATAAGTATTCTAATTAAGTCGTGAAACAGTTATCACCAAAATGGGGAATGATATGACTCGTCATGTAAGCTAGGCCTATATTTTGATTTTTGATTTTATAGATTACTTTTATTTTATAAATTCATAACTCAAGTTAACGCCAAAGATTGACATTTTCTGGCAAAAAAATTAAAATATTTTAACTTTTATCAAGAAATCTGAATTGTTTATGTTTCATGTTCGTGTTTACTTTTGAACAGCACGCCATACTGAACTCCTGCAAGTCCAAACAGAAGAAGGAGCACTGGTTGGACCACGCAGACGACAAGTATGACTCCAATTTGATAGAGGATATTAAATCGCTCCTCAGAGTCCTTGTACTATTCTTGCCCCTGCCTGTATTTTGGGCATTGTTTGATCAACAAGTAAGTTAAAATTTTCAACTCTTTTTTTTTAGGGTTCCGTACCAAAATGGTAAAATGAAACCCTTATGGTGCGACTTTCTCCGTCTGTCTGTCCGTCTGTCTGTCTGTCTGTCTGTCCGTCACACTCGATTATTTCAGTAACTACCAGAGCTATCGATATGAAATTTGGAATAGTTGTGTATATAAGTGGCCCAATGACACTGGAATAAAAAAAAATGGAAATAATTTTTGTTCTTATTTAAAAAGGGGGGAAAATCGGAGGGTTGAAATTTAAAAGTGAGATAACTGTACTGTGTGGGGTATCATATGAAAGGGTTTACTTTGTACATTCTAAAACCGATTTTTGATTATTTTTAGTCATGATAGTTTTTGATTTGTCGGGGAAAATGTCTAAAAAAATACCGTTCCCCCCCCTTATCTCCGGAGTTTACCAATCGAAAAATCTCAAATAATTATGGTCAATAGGAATTTACGTATATTTTACAGGAAAACTATAGCCAATGCTCTAACTAGCATAGTTTTTTTGATATTAACAATAAACCTCTACAAACAAAGTTAGTTTTGCGGTTCATTAACAAAAGTAATTATTACCGTTTTACATCTTTGGTCGTTACAGTTTTGGTCGAGTTACATCTACATTAGTACGAACGAATCTTAAAAGTACCTAGCTGTAACTACCTAAGCCTATTTTGCTTCAGTACTTCTTGAGTACGGGACCCTCGGTGCGCGAGTCCGACTCGCACTTGGCCGGTTTTTTTTTTAATTAAAATGCTACTTAAATTAGATCAGTCGTCAGTCGACTGATTCTATATCTTGCAGTTTGTTAGATAGTAAAACAATGCAAAATGCAAAATTTTTGCCTCCGTTTTCTTGCTATTAAACTGAACAATACAGAATCATCCCACTGAATTCGATAAAGTCTACCTACTTACTACTTAGATTTACATGTATATTTTATTATTTTTGCCATAGGTTTCAATTTAGATTTTAAAGAGATAATCATGCCATAATATTACATTTCCTAGAAATGGTAAAAAAGTAGGTATTAATCCATTCCTCAAAATATTTGTGAGTTACGAACAAACAGGTAAAAGAAACAAAGTGTACCTATGCTCTAAAAAGTATATTTGGATTTTTTTCTTTTCTTATCCGACGAATGATAGGATTACTTAACTTAGGGCCGATTTTTAATCGCCAGATAAACTATCTGAGAAACATATGCCATACAAAATCTGTCAAAACGTCATATTTATTCTCCAGTTAACGTTTATCAGACGATTGAAAAATCAGCCCTTAGATAATAATAAGATTTGATTATTAATATTATGATTTTAGGGCTCAAGATGGACGTTCCAAGCCGATAGAATGGAACAAGATATCGGAAGCTGGACGTTGAAAGCCGATCAGATGCAAGTTATCAATCCACTGTTAATTTTACTTTTCATCCCTCTCTTTGAAGTGGTAAGTTCTCAATTTTGTTCTATTGTAAAAATAATAATTTTATTTGAAATTAATTATAAGAAGCACTTTTATCTTCTAGGCCATCTATCCTTTTATGACGTATTGCAAATTGATCAGGAAACCGTTGCACAAAATGATCTGGGGAGGAATTTTAGCTGCAGGCGCATTCGTTATTTCTGGAATCGTCGAACTTAATCTATTGGTAAGTGTAATTACGTAGTATGTTTGAATATTAATAAAATTGTAGATTTTAAAGGCATAGGCTTCAATTGGAGGATATAGGTTGCATGGCAATTAAGTTGGCCCAAAAAGTGGCCATATTTTGTGCACGTAGGTATAATATATCTCCTCAAGCCTCGGCTTACGCATACAGCATCTCTGTTGATACTCTAAAATGTGTTCTGTTTATACGGCAGATTTAACTTGTACGCCACTTTAAATTCAGTATAAAATAAAAACCATTAAATATTTTTATTTAAGTTATTTTAATTCTTCTCTTTAAATTTTCAGCCAACTTATGGAACTCCAGTAGCGACCGGAGTAGCACAACTTAGAGTTTACAATGGACACGATTGCAACTTTACGCTGAACATACATAATCCATATACTAATACTACAGATGAAATAATGATTGAACCTTTAGGGATATATGAAAAACTGGATATTGAGGCTAAGCAATTGATCGAACTGCCATATACTCTACAGGGATCTAGTTACAGTAGCTGTGAGAATATAACTTTCAGTGGACACTTTCACTTATTGGAGAAAACAGCTAATTCGTATTTTATCAACGATAAAAGCGTTTATAGCTTTATTGATAACAACAATAAAGCTATTGATGGTGTTAGTGTAAGGTATGTAGTTAAATTAGTTGTTATTTAAAATACGCCTCTAATTAACTTACATAATTGGAATCTAAACTCCGGTTGATTAAATACTAGTTACTAAATTCATTGAAAAAGATTCTATTACAACTCATCCTTATAATTACGTTGACATTTTTTTGCATCGTAAAACTTTTTATAGATTTTATTGTAAAATTCAAACATTTTCCTTTCTGGGTTAGATTTGATCAACTTGTTAAGTTTACCAAACAGAAATACATTATCTTCTTTTAAAGACATCGGTCGCCACGTGACACTATCGGTTTTTTTTATTGCGGTCGGATAACCTGTTTTAGCGAAGTTTGCCCACATTTGCGAAATGTTTTCCATAAAAATTCTGTCTTTATCGTATTTATCGTCTTTCAGTTTTACGTAAGATTCCCAAAAAGGATCGCATTTAAATATGTAACATATTTCATCTCCTTGTGCTGCACCTTTGACCCTTATTTTAGAACCAGCTAAAGAAGTGGATTTGGCTGCGTTAAATTTACCCACATAATTAAATTTGTAAACATATATTTTACTTTTTCCACTTAAAACCAATCTTATAAATTTATAAATTGGATATACGTGTAGGTCTGATACATATTTTAAAAAATCGTCAATTGAATTGTCGGAACCACCTCGCCTAAAATACCTTTCTTTAATTTCATTTGAAACGCGTTTATATTTTTTAGATGAATATTCATATTTGCAGCCGTCCTCGAAGGGTACCATAAATTTAAAATTTGAGTGAAATAGCTTCAAGTAGTTGGTATTGTGAATAAAAGGAATTACTTCGGATATGCTCTCCTGACTTGTGAATCCAATAAGAATGGGCATTTGACTGAAATTTAGGTTTCTTAAAACCCTATCATCGTATGGATTCATTGTTATTAACGATTTCTTTGATTTTTTCTCAATCACTGGTAAAAATGGTACAACAGATCTTTGTATATTCATAACATCTCTACTTTTGTAAATCTTTTGAGATGCTAAAATAACTTCTTTCACTGTAGCATTTGTTAAATCTTTAAAGCCGATTTTCTTCTTCAATTCTTTTTCTAACGTTAGTTTCTCAGTATCATGATTGCCTTGGAATATCGAGGGTGAAAATATTGAACCGCTTTGTAAAATCATTTTTGTGAATAAATTTCTATATTTAGTTGCCAGTAATAACGAAACAAATGTGCTAGCGGATCCACTTGCCATAACTGTAATTTTCTTTTCGTCTCCCCCAAAGTAGTGAATATTTCTTTTAATCCACTGAAGGCCTGTAACTATGTCTTTAAGTCCCATGTTGGCGTCAGCATCTGTATGATTAAGTTTCAAAAATCCAAAAGCACCTAATCTGTGCGTTAGAGAAATTACTACTACATCATTATCAATCAGAAAGTCAGCTCCATGTATATGACTGAAACTAGAAGTGAAAGCATACCCGTGTATCCAAACGATTACTGCTTTTAACGTTTGTGTATCGTGTTGAGGTAAATGAGGAGTATAAATATTTAAATGCAAACAGTTTTCGAAGCCGTATAGTCCATGTTTGTGGACAATATGAGCTTGTGCACAGGCACCCCGGTACTCAGTCGTTGCGTCTAATGGCTGTGTCCATTTTTTAAGAGGCTTTGGATCTTTAAACCTTAGCTTTCCAACTGGAGCTTTGGCGTAGGGTACTCCATAAAAAGCGTAGTAAATTCTTTCTTTAAATATAGTGTACGCTTTACTGCCTAATATTATTCCTTGTTCAACTTTAACTTTCACTTTATATGAACTAACATACAGTGGAATTAACAAAATCACTAAAAATTTCTCAACCAACATTCCTGTATTACAGCTACTATTCTACAATAACGTCTTATCGTTTTTTAATTTTCTCACATACTTCAATGTTTACCAAATCTTTTGATTAAAAGTAGTATGTATGCGTAGATACTTGTAATGTATAATATTAAACTGTGCTTTTATATTTCAGATTTTTATCAAATGTCGTTTCATCTACAACTATCACCCTTGAGGATAGTAGGAAGAATAGAACAAAATTACTAGTCACCACTGATGATACGTCACAAAAAACTATAGATAAAGGAAAATATGATGTTTTAGTAAATGGTATCGTGGTGTTAGAAGATTTCCACTTCAAAGCCGGTGCAGTTTACACGATAAATGTTTTCGAAACAAATAACGGAACTTATGTGAGTGCGTTAATGTAGAACTAAGATATATCTGATTATCGATTAATATTCATTATAATATTTTATTATTGCTAAGAACATAATTATTTATTGAAGTTCAATTTGTCTCTTTTTAGATGGCGAACGCGATTACCATAACTCCACCGAATAGCGTGCATATTCTATGGCTAATACCTCAATACGTGGTCCTTACAATGGGAGAAGTAATGTTCTCAGTGACCGGATTAGAGTTCTCGTTCACCCAGGCCCCGGCGAGCATGAAATCAGTATTGACATCAGTATGGCTACTTACGGTTGCCTTTGGTAATCTTATTGTAGTGTTCATCGTCGAAGGAAACTTTTTAGATGCTCAAGTAAGTAATAATGGCACTCCGTGACTACAATCCTCGTAGATTCCATTTTTTTTTCTAACTTTTTATTGGCTTTTTGAATGTTTAGACGTTCTCTCGCGTGATCTCCATTTTACCGCCGTTTGCATTAGAGTAATGAATTTTGAAAAATAGCATAAATACTAAGATACCTACCTGTATTTATGCCAATTTTCTATCTTATAATCTGTTCAATGGTATGATAGCTGTACATTAGAATCAGTTAGTCAGTCAGTCAATCGGTCTATCAGTTACAATTAAGCATGAATCTATTTTGAGATATTATTTTTTAGTATCGTCTTATCCAAGATATTTATTTATTGAGAGTTCGAATACTCATTTCAGTTCTTATATGATTATGAGAATACTACTAACTTTCTCGAGTAGGGTGAAACTTTGCAGAGTGAACTTTTGCAAACTACGCTACCCGTAAATTTTCCTACTCATAGGATTTTTTATGATGTATAATTTTTCTTTTCAGTGGAAGGAATTCTTCTTATTTGCCGGGTTGATGCTACTCGACATGTTTATATTCATGCTTATGGCGTTTAGGTATAAGTATGTTGAGTTGAAATCAAGTGAAGAAAACATTGCCGTTGAGGAGATCAGACTGCCAGACAAGAGATCAAGTTTGCCACCGAAGGATAATTAATTGCCAGCCCGCGTACCTACATTAAAATAAGATTATAATTGTTAATGGTATTATAATTTATAAATTATTAATAAAGAATAATAATTGTTACGTCATAGTATGAATCTTATTTTCGTCGTTCGCCGCAAACCGGTGTCATCTAATCTAATGCCGAGTTGCGCGAAACAAATTCCATAAACTAATTTAGTCGCAATCAATGTCAAAAAATGTATGAAATTTTGATATTTCTCGCGATTAAATTAGTTGAAGTAGCACTTAAATTTTTAAATTTATTTCGTGCAACTCAGGGTAAACCTTTCAAAAGTTAAAATGTAGATAGTTATTACAGGTACAAGTGCGAGTCGGACTCGCGCACCAAGGGTTCCGTACTAATTTAGAAAAAGTAAAACCATAACAATTACTTTTTACCAAATCGCGAAATTATCTTTGTTTTTTTGGGTTAATGGCTAATACCAAAAAAAGTGTAATAGATACAGAGTTGATTTTATTTTTCCCGTAATTAATCCTTATCAGTCATAAAAAAAAATTGGTTGTCTGTAAAGTCGGTTTACTGACGATAGTTGAACGTGACAACTCTCGATTGCACTTCAAGCCTTACATGGAACGCCTCAGAGCGAGGTAACGCCGCATGAGCGAGGTAACGCCGGATGAGTCATGTTTTTTTGTGCGTGCAGCCGGCTCTATCGATTTATAAGACGTTGTCACGTCAATAAATAAAAATCGGCTTATAAGAATACACAAGTACGACCTTTCATAATATATGATACCTCATTCAATATTATTATCTCTTTTGATTCAAGTCAATCTTTAATAGTTACTGAAATAAAAGATCGTGACACACAGACAGACACAGGACAACAAAGTGATCTTATAAGGGTTCCGTTTTTTTTCTTTTGAAGTACGAAACCCTAAAAAGAAGCTTACAAATATACGCACACTCAAAAACTGCACTCAAAACGTCCAATCTGTTTAGTTAAATGGCGTGAACACATTAGACAATTAGTTTTGGATAATTTGTGTGTTGTTCCCATCGGAGCCGGGGGCGAGCGGCGACGGGTTACAAACCAACTGAGGGATGAGTCGTGTGACGTCGGTTAACCCTCCGTGTTTCTCGCTATTTTCAATAGGGATACAGAACTCCCCAACTTTGCAATTACACTAATATTATAAAGGCGAAAGTTTGTGTGTGTATGCTTTTTACTACTATTAACGGCGTAGAAGCGTATAAGAAATTTTGAATGAAGTTTTACTTAAAAACTATCAAGACAATTACTTTCAAATTTAAACGTCTGTGTCTGTGTAAAGAGTGAGAAAGACAAAAATAAATTCAATGCTGTAGTGGCAGTGGGCAGGTCACGCTTGTCGCAGGGGCGATGGCCGTTGGAGCTGGAAAGTCCTGGAGTGGAGACCGCGTACAAGTAAACGTAGTGTGACGCGACCGAGGATTTAGCCGAATTTAATTTAACTTCATTTAATTTAACCGACCATTTAGCCCGCTGGACTGATGATATGGCGCGGGTGGCGGGAAGCGACTGGATGAGGAAGGCTGAGGACAGGGTGTGGTGGCGTGCGCTTGGAAAGGCCTATGTTCAATAGTGGACGTCCGCAGGCTGAAATGATGATGATGTTTGTTACTCTTTCATGCCGCAATTACTTAACCGATTTGTCTGAAATTTGGAATGGAAATAGATTATATCCTGGATTAAAACATAGGCTACTTTATGTACCTACCGGAAAATGCACGGTTTCGGATGAGGGAAAGGGCGGAGCTGCGGGGGCCCGCTATTAAACAATAATGCAAGTACAAAGGTCATGGAGGATAGCGAAAGTATGATTTTTATAGGTGTATACATTCGCCTGTATCTTATGACTACCTCTACGGTGCTTTTAATAGGAACAATAAGTCATACTTATTAGATCTGTCATTTACTTTTGCATAAAAATTGGTGAGCAATAACCTACGACGTAAATATCCGACGAAAATATTGGCGTATAAACTTTTAATTAGTGTAGATTACTATGATAATGCATGACCATGCATTAAAATTTAACAAAATTTACATAAAGTTATGAAAACGAGAATATTTGCCCAAGAGTTAAAATATTTGAATGTAGGTACCACTACGTATATTCAGTCGTTAAGATCTTTTTAGATATAAGACAAATGAACTAGGAACTGACTCATTAACATAATATTTGAACAATTCTATTCATTTTAAAGCGCATGCAATAAATAGCCAAGATTCGATTATTTGTATAAGTTACAAAAAAATGTCTGTGGTCTAATATAAAATGATAAACCAAAAGGTTGGGAACCACTCACTGGCCTGCAGTGTAGTACACGAGTCTGCAGACGACTTGTTAATAATTGCGTATAATATAAATGCTTAAATACAACAAACAGACAGACAAATACGGGTTGGGGTGTGCGAATAATAGGTCCTATTTGGTTTCCGGGCTATTGACAGTAGTGTCCTGGTTTGTATGAGTTTAAAGATATGATTTGCATTGGAGATACCAAAAAATCTATCTGATGACTGATAAATACCTACAAACCATATACCTGCTTTAGAGTTTAGTACATATTAAGACCGATATTGTTATGTAAATTGTATAATGATTTTGAGTCAAGGAATATTTTTAAAATTGATCGTAACTAGGCTAACTAACAGCCTGGCCACGGGAAATTCGCCGATGCGAATATTCGCGCGGTGCGAACGGCGAAGCGTCTAGCGACTGAAATAAACGCATAGCAATGTACTAATCAAGCCACGCGCAACGGCGACCGGCGAAGCGACCGGCGAAATGTACCGAGCGAACCGCGCCGGCGACTTGCGGCGCGGCGGGCGAACGAAACAAAGGCATGAATAAGTACGGCGCGAGCCACGGAGTTGAGCGGTAGTCGCGGCGAATAGTGCAGTGAACAAACGAGTTTAGTTGTTTTCGCCGCGAAAAATGAACGCCGAGACTTTTATTGCTGAAATACTAGCTAGACCAGCTATTTGGAAGTCTGGCCATCCACAGCACAAGTTTAAACATGTAGTGAAGAGTATGTAGGAAGAATATTCATAAGTATATAATCAAGGGTTTCAATACTCATTCTGGTATACTCAACAAATTTTTCTGGATATATTCTGTATTTCTCATACTTCTTGTGGAACTCTTCATCTATACTCCGATTCTTATTCAAATCATGTATTTCACAATCTCTTCCAAATATTAGGTCTTGAAATATTGAGATAATTTCGATAAAGACATTTTGCTGTCGGACTTCCTTACTGGTCGCGGCGGCGAACGTGACTGTCCGTGGCCTGCAAACGGCGCCGCGCGAATGGTCGCCTCGCCACACGCTTCGACGTTCGCACCGCCGATCCCCGTGGCCAGGCCGTAATACCTACTAACTAATACCACGGCAAACGATCACATCACAGATCACATCATGTTGATATTCGTTTCCTTTTCCTTTTTTAAAAGGACCAAAAGTCTGGTCCGGACTGGACTGCGGACGAAGAAAATAGACTTCCCGTCACCTCTGAAATAATACGAAAGGGGTGATTTTCTTTTAAATCTTTTATTACAAATATTTTTTTTATACTGGATGGCTGGCCGATTTTAATACTGACGACGTCCCTTGCATAAATAGCGCACTATAGAACCTACAGAGGTTCGATTACATCTTGGTTCTTCGCTCAAATTGTCATTTAACAACAGGTGACGATGTTTTAATCATAAGTTTTAGTAGGTAAACAAAAATAAACTACATTTTAACCCCTGAACTCGAAATAGCCAATCCCATTGATATGCGTGTGTCGCGATATTCCGGAGCATGACATTTGCAATTACAGTGTTTATTGTGGGAATGCACGACATGGATTAATTAAGTGCCGCCAGCAGTAGTGTGGACGAAGGCGTCGGTACGTATGCTCCACGGCGCTCCGGCCACTTGGTGCGGCACGCGGCGGCCGCGTGCGCCGCGCACGACCCAGAAACACAAAGCGCGGTGCGCGGGCACAGGCTGCGGCCCTGTGTCAACGCACCCACGTGCACGCACTCACCGGATAATCTCACAGCATATGCAGCCGTATAAATAAATTAACTAGAGCCGATATCTAAAGACACGCTCGCGGTTTTCCGCTTTGATTTTAGGATTAAAATTAATAGCCATGTGAATTTTTTTCAGCTGGATTTAAAGATTTAAAATTTTTACGTTAAATCCGTATCTGGTTTCGAATTAGAAATTTCGTTTTAAAATGCACTTACTTCAAATATTTCTTCTTCGCTAAAAATGAAACAAATCATACTTAAGATACCTACCTTTCATAGAACAGAAAGTGTAGAAAGACAATATGATGTTTGGAATTGTTTTGTAAAACAATGAACATAATATTATTCAGCTCAACTAGGACACCCATCTACGGCAATGAATAAAATGTCAAAAGAGGTTCAAATCTCTGCAATTTTGGCTGTAATAATTTATTCAGAGTACCTAAACGAATTCCTAGGCCTCTTCATTCTTATCCTTAAAATCAAATCATCATCCAAATATGAAAAAATTCATCCCTTTAGGTAGGCAAAAGGCGAATGGGTTCTCAAGTTTACATCAGTTAATATTTAGAGCTTTACTGTACCTCTGGTAGGTACTACAAATGTAACTGTAAATACCTACTTACATATACAGTGCGTAAGTGTACGAAACGAAAACTGCAATTTATTTTTTACACAAAAACTGCATCCATAATAATTTTCCACGTTCGTTTATTGGCATGATGTAATAAAGCTTGCAATAACAGTCAATTGGTCCAAACGAAAGGTGATGACAGGTTCTAACCTACTTTATTTCAATTTCTGCCATAACGTGTTTGGTGTAGTATAAAATTAAAGCTCTTTGAAATATTATTAAATTACTATTTTATTTTATTATTTGCTAACTTTACCAAGTAAATCTATCGCTATCTTATTTTTTGAATAACTGTATAGGTAATTTCTGCCCACGTGGCAAGTTGCCAAGAGTACTGGCTGCATTGTAGTGCTGAACAGCAAGGCTGATTCGTTGCGCAAAAACGAGTCAGACCTTCTGTCATTGGATTTGGATGAGGCTTTTTACTGCGAGGAAATGTCTCAAAGGTATTTTTGGCACTACGACTCCATGGCACCGGGGTCTCCATCGGTACAGCGGACTAAAATCTATGTAATTCTCTAATAAGGAGTCATACCTAGGCTTAGAACCACGATAATGAGTTAAGTTAGATTAGTTAAGAGGATACACTGATTTTATTTTTATCTTTCTCTCCTCACATAAAAATACGTTAGTTAGCGGGTGCGGCGGGTGCGACTTGCGGACAAATATAACAAAAAAACGAATTTTTTTTTTTCAGTTTCAGCTTGCACCTAATTTCTAAAAAAAACTAAGCCAATAATCAAAAATCCACTCTGACCATTTTTGGATATTATTATTCTTAGATACCGACACCTTAAAACAAAAATTATAGAAAAATTGAGATTTTGTAATAACTTTTGGGGCAACTTCCTATCAAAAATTTTTTATCTAATCGTGTTTCTGGTTCAGAGTAAATATACATTTAAGTCCCAAAATACGTAACGATTAACGTTTAAATTTTAAAGTAATTGTCTGTATAGTTTTTAACCTGCAGGTAAAAATCGCCTAAATAAGTAAATAGCCGTCTACAACACATTTTGTTTTATAAGTTAAGCGTTATTAATTATTATTGGTAGGTATAATCTAGGTTAAAGGGCAAGGATTTGTTGAGATAGTCGTATACCTACCTACTTGTAAGTCCTAAAAAAAGTATTTTATGTAGGTACTTATCCGTTTCCACTGTACGTTCTAAAGAAAAACTACGTTTAGACCTAGTCAATAAGAACATCCTGTGTAGTGATTGTATATTGACCTAACAATAGCTACGCTTGATTACGCGATTGTACACGTGATAGTAAGATCTGACGTTCAAATTTTTTAAAACTTGACATCCAACTACTTTACATTTTGACAAATCAATAAGCATGATACCTACTTTCAGTACGGAGATCTCAACAGCTGTAGCCATTATATTATGACTTATATCTACGATGGTCACAAAAACCTGTCGAGTGCTCGTTCCTAATAAAAACCACATAAAGTATAAGAATGACTGTTGTCTTCGATAAGTCACGTGAACAATTTGTCCATAGGATATGTCATTACTCATTCCCATACAATTCTTGAATTTTGTTCAATTTAGCAATGAGCCTTCGACTCGAGGTTTTCTATAGATCCTTCCATAAGCAACAGGGGTCATGGGTTCGATGCCCACAACTGGAAAATGTTTGTGTATTGAGGATTTTAAGGTTGAAATCTGTGCATTTTTTTGTGCTTTTAATTTACCTGACAATTTCTGCCAATCTATTTCCTATGCAAGCTGCGACTTTAAATTCAAAATTAAGAATTTTTCATAGGTATCTACTTGTATGTCGCAATTTTAGCAAAATGTGACCAATCCTATTATTCATCAATCCAACAGAATACCTACATACATAACACAGAATCTATAGGATTAACACATTCAGTTTACTATCTATCTCTCGTCTTGGCTTCTTTAGTAAAAACTTACGTAACAACTCCGTCCTTGCAACTCGCAACGGGCTCATGTCACCCACAGCTTCCCAGCAATTTGCGCGTCTACAAATTAGCATCCCCAGTCCCTTTAAGCATAAACAAGTCATTTCTGGAACGACTATAATTTGGTGCTAATTCCCGCTCGGAAGTTGCGCCCCAGTCGACCCTGTAATTGATTTGTCGCGGCAAGAGGCGAAGTCGGAGCCTGCGAGTGGCGGGCACGTGACCCGCACGCGGCCAAACCACGCCCTTCGGACCCCGCACAATGACCTCCAAACCCCAAAAAGCCCGAACCCCGCAGTACCAGCACCCTGCAGGTTTCTCGGATGTTATTGTTTGCGAAATGAAAATGTTTGTTTGTGGGTTTTGAAATTCAGAGTTATTTCGAAATGAAAACTTTTTGATTCAACGATGAAATAAAACATACCTACCTATAAATTATACCAAGAGGCTATATTAGTGTACAATTATAGATGTACTAAATGTACAGTACTTAATTAAGGAAGTTATTGATCAGGTTATTACTATAGTATATCTATGGGCATGAAGAGGTAAAAATAGTTATTTGTTATGCAAGGCCGCAAAGTGGATTTTTGGTCAGGCTGTCAAATTCGAATGCTAAGCGGCGAAAGATTCAAGACACGAGACCCAAAAAAATTTTCGGCCGTACATAACACAAAATTTTTCATCTCACTACAGCTAGGAAAATTACTAGAAGAACACTTGGATCGGCATAGCGAGTATATTATTTATATATTTAATCAAATAAAATACACAATAGGTATTTACAAATTGTTTGCTTGGCACCCATAAGCCTCGGCAGCTTGTCGGGACGCTGCACATTCCTCCTTAGAATGTTAGATGTTGTCTTTAGTATAATACCTACTCTGCAAAAACTTTACTCACTTAATTAAATCTACCTTAAATCATCACTCATCTTATTACAAAACAGTAATGAATAAAAACAAGATATTATGAAAAAATGAGAAACTTTTTTTTCTACTTTTATTTTGGATGCGTTCCGAAACATCAATTTCTGGGAACCAACGAATATAGAATTTAATTAGAGTTCCTGTATAATTTATAAAACTAAACAGGAGTAATTTTTTATATTGATATTCTTAGAAAAATTAAAAACATAAAAGTAATGTACCTATACAAACTCTAAGGTCAAACTTCGTTACTGGCCGTATGCGTTATTAAAAAAAACCTGTCAAGTGCGAGTCGGACTCGCGCACTGAGGGTTCCGTACTACAACCGGAGGAATAAAACCATAAAAACCACTTTTCTTATCGAACCGCAAAACTAACTTTGTTTTTAGAGGTTTAATGTAAATATCAAAAACACTACTTATTAGATCTCGTTCAAACCAATTTTCGGTGGAAGTTTGCATGGTAATGTACATCATATATTTTTTTTAGTTTTATCATACTCTTATTTTAGAAGTTACAGGGGGGGGGGACACACATTTTACCACTTTGGAAGTGTCTCTCGCGCAAGCTATTCATTTTAGAAAAAAATGATATTAGAAACCTTAGTATCATTTTTGAAGACCTATCCATAGATACCCCACACATATGGGTTAGATGAAAAAAAAATTTTTGAGTTTCAGTTCTAAGTATGGGGCACCCCCAAAATTTATTACTTTTTTTAAAATTTTGTATGAAAACCTTAATGCGGTTCACATAATACATCTACTTACCAAGTTTCAACAGTATAGCTCTTATAGTTTCGGAAAAAAGTGGCTGTGACATACGGACGGACAGACGGACAGACGGACAGACGGACAGACGGACAGACGGACAGACGGACAGACAGACATGACGAATTTATAAGGGTTCCGTTTTTTTGCCATTCGGCTACGAAAACCCTAAGGTTTAATGTAAATATCAAAAACACTACTTATTAGATCTCGTTCAAACCAATTTTCGGTGGAAGTTTGCATGGTAATGTACATCATATATTTTTTTTAGTTTTATCATACTCTTATTTTAGAAGTTACAGGGGGGGGGGGGACACACATTTTACCACTTTGGAAGTGTCTCTCGCGCAAGCTATTCATTTTAGAAAAAAATGATATTAGAAACCTTAGTATCATTTTTGAAGACCTATCCATAGATACCCCACACATATGGGTTAGATGAAAAAAAAAATTTTTGAGTTTCAGTTCTAAGTATGGGGCACCCCCAAAATTTATTACTTTTTTTAAAATTTTGTATGAAAACCTTAATGCGGTTCACATAATACATCTACTTACCAAGTTTCAACAGTATATAGCTCTTATAGTTTCGGAAAAAAGTGGCTGTGACATACGGACGGACAGACGGACAGACGGACAGACGGACAGACGGACAGACGGACAGACGGACAGACGGACAGACAGACATGACGAATTTATAAGGGTTCCGTCTTTTTGCCATTCAGCTACGGAACCCTAAAAAGAAGTCTTCAGCTTAAGAAATTATGACGCCAAACGATATTACGTCATGTTCAAATTTAGAAATGCTTTGCAGCCCTAGAGCGAGAAAGGATTTTCATACTGCTTTCTTGCCCTAGGGAGAAATGAAAATTCTTTTGGGGCCTAGGGAATATAATAGCATTTCGCTCCCGCATTTCGGGAATTAAAGATCTCTTTTCCGAGTGGGTGAGATGAAAAAAAAAAATTAGAAACTTTTTTTCTACTTTCGTTTTGGATGCGTTCAGAAATAACAATCTTTAAAAATCAACGATAGTAGGTATAAAATTAAAAAAATAAGTATTAACAATAATTAGATAAATAATGGATTTAATTAGATTTCCTTTATTATTTCAACCATTCCAACCCGCATTTTGGGCATTAAAGACCTCTTTTCCAAACGGGTGAGATAAAAATGTCTTCTTGAGTTGGTATTTCAAACAATGCCGTCACGCACACTATAGCTTTTATATTCTGCTGTTTTAATCAAAGTGATTCTCCGTAAAGCAAGACTGTACCTTATGTATCCCTACGTTAGTGATGTTCAGGTGCTTATATCCAAATATTATGGAGTTTATATCTGTCGGAGAGCCGGGAGCTAGGCCTGTTTTATCGCCACTGTCAAGTACACTCCCGCATTCCGCCAATGAGAAGGAATGGCACGCATCGATCTGTTCTGCTAAGCCTCTCGTACTACTCGAAACGCACCCTCGGAAAACGAGGTAAAATTAAATTTTTTGACACAGTCGAATATTTCAGTTACTATTAAATATATCACATGAAATTTGGAATAGTTGTAGATAATAATGGCCTGACGTCATTGCAATCTTAAAAAATTGAAAATCGTTTTTATTTATATTTAAAAAGAGGGAAAAAAGGGCTGTAGAAATTTCAAAATGATATAACAATATTGAGTAGGGTATCAAATGAAAAGGCGTTACTTATGTATTCTTAAAAAATCAATCTTAATTTATTTTTTATGTCTGAAAGTTTTTAATTTAATTGGCAAAATGTGGAAAAAAATACCGTTCCCCTTATCTCCTAATTATTTCCAAAGTTTGGCAATCGAAAAATCTGAAATAATTGTGATTACTTCATAAGGATTAAAATATAAGTACTTAGGTATATGGAAAAAATGAAATTAACTCTATGCCCATTACAAATAAACGTGAGATGTGGAATAGTTATACTCTCTTTTGTCTCTTCTTCGAATGTCAAATGATTGATGACAGAGAAGGATAAAACAGAGTATAACTGTTCCACCGATATTCCACGCTTATTAGTTGGGCGGTAGGTCTATTATACTTTTTTGGTATTAGGTATAACAAAAACAAAATAAAGTTTGCGGTTCGGTAAGAAAAAAACTAAGTTTTACTTTTTTATATTAGTACGGAACTCTCGTTGCGTGAGTCCTACTCGTACTTGGCCGCTGTGTGATAAATTTAAAACAAAATAAAACTATTTTATTTTAAATTTATCCCACAGCGGACCTAATCTACCTAGGCTTACAGGTATAATACGACGTGAAAAAAACTAATAATTACGTAGACTAAGTAGCGTTTGTTTTCAATTATTTTTCAGTTGTATAGAAAGGAAAATTTTCACTTTACGCTCTTTCTCGCACAGCCGACCTGTCGGGGTCCATCCCCTTACCGCCCAATATTTTGTGACTCCGCCCAATCGACAGGGTTGAGCTGAACATTTTGCAAAGCACACAGATGAGGTCCCATCTTGTGAATTTGAACCTTACTTCTCCGACTTACGACCCATCGTCTCTCTCGCGCGGTGACATAACACACCCTCAGATGGCTTTCGCAAAATGGCCACCCCTTGGGGTATAAAATTATTTCTCTTACTCAGTTTGCTGTCAGTCCATTCCAAAAGCGTTAAGAGTCGGCACGACAGATAGATAAACATGTCAGGAGCCAGGACTCAGGTTGCGGACTCGTCGACATCACCTCCTTTGAGGTATACCTAATATATAATTAGTATTTTCCAATCAATTCCTTTTTATGTTTAAGATTGTTTTATATTTCGTGATACCGGAATTGTAGAGAAATAAAATTGAGTAGATTCCTAAAATCTGGGTTGGGTGATTTGATTTTGAGCAATGTTAGTGAATTCCGTCAGTTCTATTTTTAAGTTGTGTGATTGTGGCACCCCCGTGTATAAGTTACGTTGTTATTTGAAGTGAGAATCGTCGACTGGACTACACGGGTTTGAAGTTCGCATACGCCGACGGGTCGGATGACGAGGGTCCCTCGATGACTCCGGATCTGCCTTCGTGCGTGTATGCAGCGGCTCGAAGCAGGCTCCAGCTGCCCCTTGCGGCGTACGTCCACCAGCACTCCAGGCAGTTGCATGCAGGTATTGTTTCTACGACCCTGGCGGCGTACGTCCACCAGCACTCCAGGCAGTTGCATGCAGGTATTGTTTCTACGACCCTGGCGGCGTACGTCCACCAGCACTCCAGGCAGTTGCATGCAGGTATTGTTTCTACGACCCTGGCGGCGTACGTCCATCAACACTACAGGCAGTTGCAGGCAGGTATTGTTTCTACGCCTCTCGCGGCTTACGTCCACCAGCACTCCAGACAGTTGCGTGCAGGTATTGTTTCTACGACCCTGGCGGCGTACGTCCATCAACACTCCAGGCAGTTGCATGCAGGTATTGTTTCTACGACCCTGGCGGCGTACGTCCATCAACACTCCAGGCAGTTGCATGCAGGTATTGTTTCTACGACCCTGGCGGCGTACGTCCATCAACACTCCAGGCAGTTGCATGCAGGTATTGTTTCTACGACCCTGGCGGCGTACGTCCATCAACACTCCAGGCAGTTGCATGCAGGTATTGTTTCTACGACCCTGGCGGCGTACGTCCATCAACACTCCAGGCAGTTGCATGCAGGTATTGTTTCTACGACCCTGGCGGCGTACGTCCACTGGCACTACAGGCAGTTGCAGGCAGGTATTGTTTCTACGCCTCTCGCGGCTTACGTCCACCAGCACTCCAGACAGTTGCGTGCAGGTATTGTTTCTACGACCCTGGCGGCGTACGTCCACTGGCACTACAGGCAGTTGCAGGCAGGTATTGTTTCTACGCCTCTCGCGGCTTACGTCCACCAGCACTCCAGACAGTTGCGTGCAGGTATTGTTTCTACGACCCTGGCGGCGTACGTCCTGCAGCACTCTAGACAGTTGCATGCAGGTATTGTTTCTACGGCCCTCGCGGCGTACGTCCACCAGCACTCTAGACAGTTGCATGCAGGTATTGTTTCTACGGCCCTCGCGGCGTACGTCCACCAGCACTCCAGGCAGTTGCATGCAGGTATTGTTTCTACGACCCTGGCGGCGTACGTCCATCAACACTCCAGGCAGTTGCATGCAGGTATTGTTTCTACGACCCTGGCGGCGTACGTCCACTGGCACTACAGGCAGTTGCAGGCAGGTATTGTTTCTACGCCTCTCGCGGCTTACGTCCACCAGCACTCCAGACAGTTGCGTGCAGGTATTGTTTCTACGACCCTGGCGGCGTACGTCCACTGGCACTACAGGCAGTTGCAGGCAGGTATTGTTTCTACGCCTCTCGCGGCTTACGTCCACCAGCACTCCAGACAGTTGCGTGCAGGTATTGTTTCTACGACCCTGGCGGCGTACGTCCTGCAGCACTCTAGACAGTTGCATGCAGGTATTGTTTCTACGGCCCTCGCGGCGTACGTCCACCAGCACTCTAGACAGTTGCATGCAGGTATTGTTTCTACGGCCCTCGCGGCGTACGTCCACCAGCACTCCAGGCAGTTGCATGCAGGTATTGTTTCTACGACCCTGGCGGCGTACGTCCATCAACACTCCAGGCAGTTGCATGCAGGTATTGTTTCTACGACCCTGGCGGCGTACGTCCATCAACACTCCAGGCAGTTGCATGCAGGTATTGTTTCTACGACCCTGGCGGCGTACGTCCACTGGCACTACAGGCAGTTGCAGGCAGGTATTGTTTCTACGCCTCTCGCGGCTTACGTCCACCAGCACTCCAGACAGTTGCGTGCAGGTATTGTTTCTACGACCCTGGCGGCGTACGTCCTCCAGCACTCTAGACAGTTGCATGCAGGTGTCTAGACTGATTTTTGAGAGCGACATTCATTACCTATTCCATTCTATCGCTATCGCACAAAACGTCTGCAGTTAATTAAACGTTCCGTATCCAAACATGGTCAGTGGCCAGCTGATGGACAATTTCTGTCCATCAGCTGGCCACTGATAATATCACAGGAACCGTAGACACAGGTAGATTTATTTGAAATTAGAAAAAAATGTGTATTTGTGACGAGAACAGAACAATGTGTTTTTTGGCGGTTCTTTCTTGGTGATCCTGAATTTCTGCGAAACTACTGCTATACTTATAGTCTTGTGTGCGCGAATCTAACTCGCACTTGGCTGTTTTAATTCTTCTTCTTCTTCTTAGTCGTAGCCTCATGACTGAGGGTCGTGACCGTTTACGAGCCCAGCTTGTTGATCAAGGCTCGCCAGGTGGTGCGGTCTTGAGCCTTGTCAAAAGAACCTCTCAACGGACTCTGTACAGTCTTCAAATAATATTGTTTCAAAAACTTCTAAAATTGAGTCATTTTAATCTGATAAAATGTGAACACGTGAAGATTGGATGTTTTTAACAAACCTAAGAATATAGCTTATTTTTCAGTTTATTTTTCAGCTTGTTTAATCATGAGATTTATTAATCTCAGGGCTAATTTTTCAATCGTCATCTATCTTTTATTTATTTATTTATTTATTTATACTTATAATAAATCTGTAACAGGTCAAATTCTGTACATTAAAGATATTTTGAAAATTTTTTTTCGAGGGCACTCTAAAATCGGTTCTGAACCCAAAACTGTATTTTGTTCCATTTTTGTCTGTCTGTCTGTCTGTCTGTCTGTCTGTCTGTCTGTGTGTCTGTCTGTCTGTCTTTCTGTATCACGGCCGCGCATCACGCCGAAACTACTGAATGAATTCCAATGAAACTTGGTATGGAATAAAAATATAAAAAAGAAGAAATAATAAAGTAGGATCTCTCCATCGTATACAATCGTTGAAAAATGGTCAGAAGAATTGACGCACTGAAGATCAGAGAAGCTAAACATATAGCATTGAAGATGAGCCACAAGCTGGACGACCATCAGCTTCGACTACTGAAAATAGCGTCGGAAATATTTGGGATTTGATACTGGGGGCCGTTGAGATAGCTGAAATCATAGGTATATCCTATCAACAAACTCGAAATATAATTGTCGTAATGAATTAGGTCTTCGCAGAAAGCTTAATAATTAGTGAGATATAATTAATAAGGCAAAACAACGTTTGCCGGGTCAGCTAGTATAAACTATATGAGGAGTTGAAACGTATGTCATACAAAATCTGTCAAGCCTCCATATTTTACCCTTAGTTAACGGTTATCTGGTGATTGAAAAATCAGCCTATCTAACGGGAAATTAGCTTGGGTTTTGTAAAACTCTTTCAATTCACGACGTCGCGCCCCACTCTGTCAAAATCGCTAATGTTTCATCCGATTCCTATGGAGATTGACAGAGTGGGGCGCGTCATCGTGGATTGCTGCTGTACGTGACAACTAGCAATACGCTAGCCAACAGGCGTTTATTTGTAACCTCTGTTCAAGCAGATGGGGTGCTGGAACAGTCTGTGGAGCCGGAGTACCAGTGCGGGGGCTCGCCGTACCGCGTGCAGCGCGCGGCCGCCAACGTGCGCGAGCGGCGACGCATGCTGAGGTCCGGCCCCAATGGGTATCACACTTGCTTGCCTCTGTGTGTAGTTAGCTTAATTTCAGCTTTTTAGGGTTCCGTACCCAAAAGGTAAAAACGGGACCCTATTACTGAGACTTCGCCGCCCGTCCGTCCGTCTGTCGCCAGGCGGTGTGATTTCGTCCAACAGCATTATGAGCATGATAGCGGCCAGGGTAGACTGCCCGTACATTGGGCACTGCAGCAGTAGGCATGTTGCAATGCCTAAGCCGATGAGAAAATTATAATAAGTAATATTATAAGTTGCGTGACATTTGTGATAGTTTCTAATTTTATTTTAATTATAATTGGTAACATAGTTTGTGGTTTGGTTATTTACATTCTATGGGTAATTGCCTGAATTAAATGAATTTTATTTTATTTTTTGGTGGGAGAATGAGGTGTTTTGGTTGGAATTGCCCTGAACCCGCAGTGCGCGAGCCCGACTCACGCTTGACCAATTTTTATGAAATAACTACTAGCTGACCGGGCAAACGTTGTTGTCCCATTTAGGAGTATGAAAAGTTTTATTCCCCATTCTCAGACCTACCGAATGGAGACAAAAAAATCATAATAAAAATCGGCCGAATCGTTTCAGACGAGTTTCGCTACAAAGATTGTGGTACGAGATTTTTTTTATATTACAGATTTATGTGGAGATTATTTGTCTTATCACTCACAAATTATGAAAAACCAATCAAGGAATTTGGTGGGCATAGCGTTGGGCGTACCTAGTTCACGTTAGATTTTTTTACCTTAGTTTTTACAAAAAAGAGGACTTTTTCCACACGGAATAACCTGAGCAAAGCGGAGACGGGAGACCTAGAGGTTGGGGTCCAAATCTCGCGCACACGTCCCTCATTTCCCTGTATGAACAGACACTAAACGGGATCCCGCAGCTTGGCGGCTGAAAGTTTCCGTCAGTCGTTTTCCTCCAGTTTGGGGTTAGGACGCTGACAACATGTCCACTTGTGACGCTGCTAAAATGTGTGTATGATGTTCTGTCTTTAGCAGTATAAACTCGGCGTTCGACGAGTTGCGTGTGCACGTGCCGACTTTCCCCTACGAGAAGCGGCTCAGCAAGATCGACACACTACGCCTCGCGATTGCATACATCGCGCTTCTGAGAGAGGTACAGCCCGTGATTAGTTAGGTACAAATTACTTAGTATTGAGTAAAGCAGATCAATCTAAAACCTTTTTTGTACTCTATACAAGTTAGTACTTGGCTGCGATCTCACCTGATGGTACGTGATGATGCAGCCTAAGACGTTATCGTACTAACTTGGAAGGGTAAGTAACTTTACCCCAACGGTTTCTACAAGCATCGCAACGGAACGCTAAATCGCTTGGCGGTGCGTCTTTGCTGGTAGGGTGGTAACTAGTCACGGCCGAAGTCTCCCACCAGACCAGATCTGAGCCAATTTAGAGATTATAAAATTTCAAAGTGGCCCGTGGCGGGAATCGAACCCGCGACCACCCACTCGAATTCGAGCGCGCGCCACTCCGCCAGGGAGGTCGTCAAAACTAGGGTTGTAACGGAACTCCGCCTCCGCCTCCGTTACTGCGGAACTTCCGCAAAGAATTTAACCTCCGCCTCCGCATCCGCCTCCGCAAAATTTATGCGGAGTCATATCGGAAGTTCATTTACGATCACAAACAACGCGCAAGGAGCGACGCTAGGCGACGCGGCCGCTCGGCCTGTATTCGCTTGCTACATATTTGGACCCAAGGTACAAATTAAAGTTTTTCAATGACTTAATTAAAGAGCAAGTTCAGTCCGAACTAATACGTTTGCTAACCCTTTATGACTCGAATGTTGCAAGCCGAGTTGACGGTGATGAACCTTCTGTGGCCAAGAGAGCGAGATTAGCATCAAATGCAAGTAATGTTGACCCAAGCACAAGTTTTGAGATTTTGTCACCAATACAAAGTGTGCATTCCAACCTGGCTGATATGTTGAAGAATTGCAGTGATGAAGAGGAATCGGAAAATGACAGCATGGATACCAACAGCAACCTCATGATATGGAAAACACTAATTAATGAATATAATAAAGAAAATAGACTCCAACTAAATGAAGATCCTTTATTGTGGTGGAGATATAACATTAAATATAAAGTTTTTGCTCCCATAGTTCGCATTTACTTATCGGCGCCACCAAGTTCAGTGCCAAGCGAACAGTTATTTAGTGCTGCTGATTTAATTTACGAACCCTTGAGAAACCGCTTAGAAGGCGAAAAAGCCGCAAAGCTTTTGTTCGTAAAATATAATTTGCCTCTTGTCAATTTTGATTACTAAGATGAATCATGAACATGTATGTACAATTGTACACATTATATTATATATAATATAAATAAATGTTGCTGACTCTATTAAAGTATTAAATATTAATCATAAATTTATTTATATTTTCCCAACAAATTTCACCTCCGCCTCCGCCTCCGTTAACCTTCGCATCCGCGGAGGCGAACCTCTTCACCTCCGCATCCGCCTCCGCCTCCGCTAAGTAGGCCTCCGTTACAACCCTAGTCAAAACCTATTTTGATATAAGTAGGTACATTTAGTACCTACCACGCTACGTAGAGAGTTTATTTCTTGGAATGAGTTCTCACAGAAATGTAGTCTGAGTGAATTCTCTGTTGAAAATGAAGTTGAAGACGATAGTATTGTCCCCACAGAGCAAGGAATAACTTTATATTGACTTTGTTTTCTGTGATTGTCCCTATGAACATACCTAATAGGTACACTGATCCAGAGTAAGTTGGTTGTAAATTGATTACACTACGCCTCGCGATTGCATAAGTAGGTACATCGCGCTTCTGAGAAAGGTATAGTCCGTGATTAGTTAGGTAGGTACCTATACTAATTACTAAGTATTGAGTAAAGCAAATCGATCTACAACCTATTTTCATATTATGGGTACGTTAAGTACAACGCTACGTAAAGAGTTTATGTCTTGGACTGAATTCTCTGATGAAAATTAAAACTAACAAGACGATAGTATTGTCCCTATGAACATATTAGGTACCTATACTGATCCAGAGTAAGTTGGTGGTAAATTGATTAATTGAAGAAGTAAGTAAGAAGCAGTAACGAACAACGGTCGACTGACGAACACTTATGTTTCGTCAATGTTTTCTAACACGTGCGCGAGTATGACTGCATACTTACCTATCTAAGAAATTGATCGTCAAGCTGGCTGAAGCCACAAACATGGAAAAGGCATCTTTTAATCGAACGAAAAAAAATTGATACATTGGTTCAAAATATAGTTTTACTGCTGGTACAAGAATCAAATGGTGAAATTATATACTTTCCGCACTTGTATTGAAATGTACAGTCACGGAATGAAAAGGTTCGTCATCTTACTGTCGGTTTTCGCTTGCACTAGTACTGCAAAAGTCCATTATGCCAACATAACGACACAATATTATGTAGGTACACAGTTTCAAAAAGTAATAATATGTGCATTATATTCGTTCAACGTATCGCGAACAAGTTGAACGAATCAATTTGAAAATCGACGAACCTTTTGATTCCGTGACTAATACACCTACAATTTTAATCAAATTATTTTCCTGACTAATTAAAAATGACATAATTTTTTTCAAACAGGTATTGGATGCGGATTATGATCCACTAACGTACGTTGAGAAATGTCTTCGTGGGGAAATTAAAGCCGATAGAGCTCATTGGAACACAAGTGGTAAGTTTTTTCCACTCTACTCGACATAATGGACGTACGGACTGACGGACAGCGAAGTCTTAGTAATAGGGTACCGTTGTTATCGTTTGGGTACAGAACCCTAAAACAACACCTTTGGTTATTCTTTAAAGACTTTTTTAGTAGGTATTTTATCTGCCCAAACAGCCTGTATATTTCACTTCACTTTACAAATAAATAATTTCCCTACTCACAATACATAGCTTTTCTCACAAATTAAAAATACAGAACCTCTTTTATAATTTTTGCAAGCGAAATTCATTTTTTTCTATATTTAGAAGCCATTTCAAATCAAGAGAAACCTCAATTCTAGTTTTCGGAGACTGCTGAAAAAAGTTGACTTAAATAGCTCTTCTTTACTAATTAGTCTAAGCTTGTCGTTATTTTGACTCAGTTTTTAGCCAGTTTATTCAGATGTCCAATGCATTACTTTACAACCAATGATGGCGACCATTACAATAATAGTAATTTATTTATTTTGCGCAGATTTGACAGCTCGACTATCCTGGATAAACTGGGAAAACCTTGGAGTAAACCCCCAGAGACGGAGTGTCCTCACATCGCTTGCGCTGAGTTCCGATAATCTTCAGTATCCTCATAATTAACATTTATTAAAAATGAGCATATATTTAAAAATAAAATAAAAAACACGACTGCCATGTGGTAAAATGACTTTTTCAAAAAAAATAAAAAATAGGCAATTTTACCTACTCGCAATGATATAAGGCTTATTGCGATACTCCATATGTCTAAATCTCTTCAGCCGGTCATAAGTTATGGTGGATTAAAGAAACTCACTCTCATACATTCATGAACCCTAAAAACATAACACTCCTTTTTTTTGGGCAGTCGTGTAAAAATAGGTAAGTACAATACCTACATAATTCTTATTTGTGCCAATATCTAAATTGTACTCTCAAGATTATCTAGTATGCGTTGGGATACAAATACCTGTGTATTGGATATTAAAAAGTAGTTGGCAATTAGTACCTAGCATTGTTGATAATATGGTCATATTTAAATTATATTCAATTATTATTGATTTTGTGTATGTTATTGTTCGTATTAGGAACGTTGTATCTAGTGGTATGAGGTGATACATCGCGGCTTCCCAGCTGCACGGGTCAGTTTAGCAATCTGTAGTAGGTTCTCGTAAGTAGGTAACTGCCTAAATTAGCTCAGAACTATAATTTGGGCCTTATATTGCAATAAATAAGACGAACTACGACTATAACAACATAGCATGTAGATACTACGTTTGTACCAAGATTAATAAAAAAAACATGCCGTCTTTCGTTTTTCGAAGTCGGTTAAAAATTTACATCTGACGGACATGTCAGATTGGTTTGAAACTTTAAGAGAGATTGGTCATATAGGTACTTATGATAGCTTAGCCACTTAAAAATGTGCAATATAGGTTTTAGTAAATGCTAGTATGTGAGCACCTAGTAACAAAAATTGTGAAATGCTAGTCGACCAGCCTCTATTACGAAAGGTGTGCCAACGGTTTACTAACACTGCCTAGATGTTTTTCTTAAATTGTATCTGATGACATTGTCAGTTTTTAGGCTAAAACGTAGGTATCTATATTTGGTAACCGCAATGCCGTTGTTCATGTTTCGTAATTTGGACTATAATTAGATTTTAATTCAAATACTCTTATTATCAGATTATTATAAAAATGTTTTATATAATTTATTTTATTTAACAATAAAAATGATAGAAAAGATTTTAAAAAGTAGTTTTATTACATTTAAGTTCTATAAAACTCCATAGATTTTTGGCCTACCCGTCTACTCTTCTCCTAGTTTTATAGATCTTTTCGCGAATTAGAGGTTACTTCGGTTATTTTATTGTGCCGAGTGTCTTGTATGAATGCTGGGGGATTTATTGAATTTATTTTTGTCTTTCTCACTCTCACGGAGATTTGGTATGTGCGACATGCAGCGTCGCGGAAGAATATAACAGAAAAACTACCTTTTACCTAATTACTCAAAAACTAACCTGATTATCAGTAATCTGTTTCTTAGCGTTTTTTGATATTATTATTACTGACACTTTAAAACAAAAATTAAAATTACATCTGTAATGTAATGTCCGCGTATTTACTACGGACTTCAAATACTAGCACGCACTAAACACTTACTACAAGACAGGTGTGTTCCCGTCTACGGTTGTATAATGACTCCCCGCATCGAAGTTACCTTGTATATACTTGTTCTCCTGTATTTCTATAACTACCCACAGACAGTACACTACATCTCTCCCTTTGTTTAATTTTTTTTTTTAATGTGAAGTTTGCAATTTCTGACAAGGCCAGATTTCCTCTTTTTTCCTATTGTTTTTAATTTTTACTGAAATATTTATATATTTCAACTCCTGGACTGGACTATAATATAATAGGTACCTACTCTATTACAAACAAATAGGCCCACATAAAACCAATAGATACTCGGAGTGTTGTTTCTCCGATATCATATCCAAATCAAATATTTCGAAAATATTTACTGCTTACTCATACTTCTGAATGATGGAGTTTTGAAAGATTTTGCTCATGTAAGGAAAATAATAACGAAAAATTAATACGAATAATAAAAAAATTTGTTGTCTGTAAAGTCGGCCAACTAACGATAGTTGAACGTGACAACTCTCGCTTGCACTTCAAGCCTTACATGGAACGCCTCAGAGCGAGGTAACGGCAAATGAGTCATGTTTTTTTGTTCGTGCAGCCGGCTCTATCGAATTATAAGACGTTGTCACGTCAATAATATTATAAACAGTGCATAACCGGTTCAAACAAACGTTGTCTGCTGAATTGAACGACTCTTATAAACTCTGTATGAACTGCAAAATTCATTTAAATTATCGACTTTCTGGCTCTGAATATAGGCTCTGACAAACAATTAATTAAACTATAGGCTCTGAATTATAGGCTCTGAACAATTAACAATAATAAACATTAGTGTTATCTATGGTATAACAAACCTAATCCAATTCAGGAGATGAATAGCCTTAACAAGTTAATTATAAAATAAGAATAATTTGTTTTTATTTATTATTGAGTTCTTCTACACTGGCACTGTCACACTGCATTGAGAGGAAAAGGACGCAAACCGACAACGCAACCCAAAAATACTCGCAATAAATTGAATAAATTAACATAATATAAAAATCTCTTAAGTAAGTTAATTTTAGCGTTATAGACATAATACATTATATCTTGATAAATACTAAAGTTACAACAATTGGAAGTTAATTTTCAGAGGTGTGTTTACAATTCATTCTTACTGCGAAATATCTCTTAACTAAGATCAAAATGATACATGTGTTATGTGGTACAGCAACCGAAATTTGTCAGATTAGGGCGATTCCGCTATAGACGCTTCCCGACATTAATTTTTTAATCGCGTTATTAGTTGTTTTTTATGCGAGTAGTACAAAGAAGGAAGTCCTTGATTGATCTTCCCTTTTTCCCGATTTAATTCCATATTAAATTTTTGGAGCGTTTGAAAATATTACCATCCGAGAAGTTGATACAAACTGAAAATCATACCTAGAAACAGTGTCGTAAGATAGCTAGCTGTTGCTAATAGATAGAGATTATGTTTTAGACGTTAAACTTGTCAATAATCATTTATCTCTCTGTTTCAAAAATGTAAGTAAATGTTGTTATTTATAAACAATTGTTGAGTGCTAGAATACAATGTTAACTTGTTGCACCCACGATAGAAAAATGAAAAAGTTTACTTTTCTCACAGAAATTAAGAGCTAACAATCTGACACTTTGTACAAGACTGTAAGGAGAAATCAAAACTCAACTTAAATTAATAGTTTCTTAGAGTGTGATGATTGTTACGTTAAAATATTCTTTAACTTAAATTGTTCGTACCCGCGATAGTGGAATCGTCCATTAACTTAATTTTTATTTTTATTTTTAATGGAACTTATATCTTATATATAAACTAAACAACATACGATCTAAATAATGTCTTGATTTTTGTATATTCGGAGAAATAACCGCAGTGAAAATGAAAATGAAAACATTCATCCCTACACAAGCCCTCACGGCCCTCACGAGAAGTCAAAAATCCACCGCCAGGCCCGGAAAGCAGGCCCGCACCGAGAAGAACCGGCACAAAACTCGGCGCCCGCTTCTCTCAATAATGTCATCGTTATAATACAAAATCTCTCACAAAGTATGAAAAATCATAACAAATGTCCAAGACATCTCGCGAGGAGACGGAAGCACACCTCCATCACTCCAAGAATCCTTTGACAGTGTCTCCAAACCTGTGCAAAGGCAAGTCCAAAACAGACCCCGGGACCACACTGCAGAAGCGTACACTCAACCCCACGAGTACTAGCAGCATTACTTAGATTGTATTATGAGACCTGAAGATAACTAATTTAGATCCTATAATTACCATAATTGAATCTTCTGATTTGATTGTGAAAATTAATAAAATGTTTGCTGCAGGTGTGTGGTAATATAACAACTAAAATACTTGTAGTTGCTATTAATGATAAGATAGGTACTTAGATACTGACTTTGAGTTAAATTAATAAAGATTGAAAACAGCTGTGATGAGGTGCCAGAATAAAAGAATAATTAACTAGATCTACTTCAACAACAACTACATCTAACGTTTTAAATCAACATATGAACTTAGGTAAATATCACATGGACCCGCAGGAATCAAAAATAAAGTTATTCAGTTGTTCATTACTCCACTACTGTCTGGGTATAAATAACCATCGTAATATTAGGTACTACACAAATATTTACTTAATGTATTATAAGAGTGCAGTTTATTTATTATATTCATATAGTGTGCGATAAATATAAATGTTGAATAAACAAGGCAGTACTAAAACAACTCGAAACGTCATACTAATAAAATAGCTAGCCAATCAACTTGGGATATTTTAAGAGAAAGCTCAAACGGTATCACACAAAGCGGTAGGCACATCCCGGAAGGTCCAGCCTTTAAAGAACTACCAAGACCGTTTAGGACGAACGTTGGCCGTATAGCTGTTTTCACAAAATATTTTCCAATTATCCCTTACAAAATATGTTTTTACTGTTATAATTTAGAACAGTCATAGATGGGAAAAACAGGCTGCTACTTACCAGCACAATACTCAGCTCACCAACTAAATTACAGAATACGGAAAGCGCACAGAACCTATTTCTTTTCCTTTTTTTTTTAAAATTCGACATAAGTAATCGTAGTCACGTTTTCATAATCTACACCTACATAAATAATTAATTATGGAATTTAATTCCAAACGGCCTGCGCACCTATACCATACTTACACTGGTTTGAATGTTTGATCAAGACCAAAATCTGCATATTATCGAACCACGTACCTATTCAGCTGGAGAGGAACGGACAAACAAAAATGCAAGGTTTCTCTTATTTCACATCCAACTCTGCCAGACTTGAGGGCAACAGTGCCCGGGAACCGCTGGTGATCTGAGCGAATGTCGGCAGCTGCATCTACGGAACGCTTGCTTGAAACTCCGTCAGTGCTTGCCACCGCGCGAGCAACGCCATCCATCGACAACTATCGAAGACCGCTTCACAACTAGGTACACGCTCGCGATGCTGGATAACATTTATAATATAAATAAATAATAATCATTGAACTTGAATAGCCTAAACACAAAAGATTAGAACTTACACGGACGTCGTCCGGCGAACAACGCTAGATGGTTGGTGAATGGACGTGGCCTAGTTGCTCCTTTAAGAGGACCGTCTAGCTTTTTTTTTTATTGTTTATTAATAGATAATTATATCAGGACACTAAACACATCGCAATCCAGCCCCAAAGCAAGCGTCAGCTCGTGTTATGGGTACCAGACTACCGACAACATACACACAACAATATACACACAACAATATACACAAATACAACATACTGAGAAAAACACCCAGACTGTAAGCTTTCATACAAAACTACTTATTACTGCTCATTCCCCGCCCCCCCATTTTTTTATTGATTTCTGATAAAATGATTTCAACCCCTGTCTTAAGCACGAGATGTTACACATAAAAACATTGTTAAGTAATTGTAAGTTGTGGTAAGGACGTAAAGTTCGGGATCACTTAAGAGGAATCGTATTGTCTAACTTTCTGATGTAGGGGCATGGAGAAAATAAGGTACTTTCGAAGCTAACCGCAACGCACGAAAATTTGTAATAAAGGAGTTTTATCTATAACTGGTATTTGTAAATTTAAGACTGGTGCTGACACGGAAGAATAATTGATCATTTTTCTTGAATAACAATTGTAGTCGTGACTAACATCTGTCTGCTATCATCTATCTTCCACCATCTAACCGATCAGTACTAACTTAGATACAGACAACACTATCTGTAAACATCCAAGTATAAACTTATCAACCCTGCCGTATCAACCTTAGTTAAACAGCCAGCAAAGCCTACCGTTGCCAGCAATGGCGCAACAGACAGCTATGCTTACCGTAACAAACTATGGTACAACAGCTAGTTAACTCGTCCTTGTACTTGACGTCATACAGATAAAACACCATCCGCAAACATCAAAGGATGGACAAGTCTGACCTACCGTATCAACCTCAGTCGAACAGCCAGCGAAGCCTACCGTTGCCACTCATGGTGCAACAGCCAGCTACGCTTACCGTAACGAACTATGGTACAACAGCCAGTTAACTTGCCCATGCACTTGACGTCATACAGAAAGCATAAAATACCATCCGGTAAAATATTCGAACACGGACTATCCGAACATGTAATATAAGAATTGCACGCCCCGCGACCCCCAGCCGTACATGCCCGTCCCAACACGTGGAGAAACATGACGCTAGTAGGCCAAACGGGGAGAAAGCCAAGAATGTCATGACTGTCCTCAGCAGGCTGCCTCTTCCAGCAGGCAGATCGTCCCTTCCGGCTGGCCATCCAGCACTTACGCCCGACGGATCGCCATTAACGCTCGGCTTGCCCCTTCCAGCAGGCACATTTGCCCCTTCCGACTGGCTATCCAGCACTTACGCCCGACAAATTGCACTTACGCTCGACAATTTCGCACTTACGCTTGACAAGTCATTTTTAACATTCTAGCACTGCCACTTCCAGCTGGCCATGGGCACTTACGCTCGACAGTCTACACTTAACCATGTTCGTTCGTCTGTTTCGAACATTCACCCACTCATACGGATTTTAATCAGGCGTTAGTTTCGCCAACATTTTTAAAAACTACCCTCCAGATCACTGATTTAATATCGGTATAGTAAGGAATAAAACTTTCTTGTTCGCAACAATACAAACGTACAATGTAAAATTACAATAACTTGTGGATTTAGGATCATAATTTTTTATAGTCAAGCAGCAGCAATACAGATGTTGGGTCTACTACACGTCGGCCTTTTGAACTTATTTCGAAATAATGACCAAACGGTAAGAAATAACAGTACAAAAGTAAATTACATGGCCAACACGTGGCCTTTGAGATTACTTTAAAATTATGGTTAAACGACTCTTGTAAAAGCAATTAAAAACGCAATTTACTATAGCAAAATAAAAATAGTATACTCAGATAGCCTCTGAGAAACTATCATATTTTAATACATATTTCCAAATTAATAACGTATCATCACTAAGTACACACTACCTTTTTATTTTTAATGATTTTTTATTTTTATGTAAAAGGTACTCACAGTTTTCCTTTAGTTCTCACTCGTCGCCAATGTAATGTAATGTCCGCGTATTTACTACGGACTTCAAACACTTACTACAAGACAGGTGTGTTCCCGTCTACGGTTGTATAATGACTCCCCGCATCGAAGTTACCTTGTATATACTTGTTCTCCTGTATTTCTATAACTACCCACAGACAGTACACTACAACATCCAATGTAGTGTCCGATAAAAACTAGAAAAACTGAGATTTTGGAGCAACTTTTGGGAGAACTTTCTATCGAGAAAATTTTATCCAACCCTGTTTCTGCTTCTTAGCGATTTTAGATTAAAGACCCAAAATACATGACGTGTAAATTGTCTTTATAGTTTTTGCATAAAACTTCATTCAAAATCGCTTTAATACGGCTTCTACACCGTTAAGGATTTTAGGGAATTGACGCGAACCAGCGGGGCTAGACAAAGTCACAAGCGTTTGGCGTTAACGCTAGTCGACAAAAATGTATGGACAAAACAAATGACTGTAGAAAAACCACGATAATAATGAACTAAACACGCTGTGTTTGATACTGTCGGCTGTCAATTGTCAAGCGAAGTACGCTAAAGTTATCTACAAGGTCCGCGAGAACGCCAGCGAGCGTTCAAGTTAGCGTAGTTAATTATTCAAACACAGCATGTTTACCTAGTAATTATTATCGTGGTTTTTCTAGAGTCATTTGTTTTGTCCATACATTATTGTCGACTAGCGTTAACGCCAAACGCTTGTGACTTTGTCTAGCCCCGCAGATGCGGCTAGTTACCACCCACAGAAAACAAAAGACACAAAGTCATTCCTTGCTCTGTGTTACCACCCTACCGGCAAAGACGCACCGCTAAGCTATTAAACGATCAGGTGGGATGCTGTGTATCAGCTGTTGTGGCTCTTTATTCTGAGTGTTGTGGAAACTAACCCTTCCAAGTATTGACATCGTTACTTTAATCTAGGGAGTTGACAGTGACCGGACGCCGCTGGTTACCACCCTACCGGCAAAGACGCACCGCTAAGCGATTTAACGATCCGGTGCGATCCTGTGTAGCAGCTGTTGTGGTTACTAACCCTTCCAAGTAATGCCATCTTTATCTGCATCGTCACTTAAAATCAGGTGACATTGCACTCAAGTAGGTACTACCTTGAGGTATTAAAAAAAATGTTCCACAAAAATTAGTAACTAGTCTTTAAAACTTAGTTTTACGCTGCGACAGCTTCAAAGTGACACGATTAGGGCTGGGACTAAGTTGAAAAAAATATATGGTCTTGACAGACTTGAAGGCAAGTAGGCACAGGTCATACGACGTTGCCACAGGTCATAAATACCGCCGTTAAAAAATTTAGAACCTGAATTTGAGGCGTGATTTCGATGACAGCTGTCGCAGCGATCAAGCTAAGTTTTAAGGACTATACTACAGTATTCAGTGGTGACCAATTACAAAGGATCACCACTGAATTACTGAAAGGGTTATAAATACTGATTGATAACGTTGCACCAACAGTAGTGACAAAAATCGTATGATGATTTAGCCTATAGAGAAATAACAAAAAGTACGAATATAATATCTAAACATTTATTTACATTCCTAGAACATAGATTATGACTAGTTAATTCACAAGTAGATAGTACATTGCACATTTTAAATAGAAAAATTTTAACTAATTTTACAGAATATTTTGCAGGTTTACTGCTGTTAAAACTTATAAAAAATAGATAACAATAAAATTAATATCACTATATAATAAGTCTAAACTTGGCTAAACTGTAAACATTATATTTTAAGGAAAACACATGTGAAATGAAATGTACACAAAGATTAATCATTAAAATAATAAATAATATAGATGCTAAAATGCCTTACAGACCCTCTTATAACCTACTCTATGGAATGGATTCTAAAACAATGTAAAAAAATAAATGCGAATATAATACCAAAAAACCTTAAAACATCTTTACGTAACGACACTGATTGTAATCAATAACAGAACAGGGCGTCCTACGGCGACACCACATGAAGAGAAAGTACCTTAGATAGGGCATTTTACTGACAGAAGACATAACTCAATTGCAAAAATCTAGTTAAGTATTTAAACTGGATTCATAGATTTTTTAATACAATCTAAATTAACAATTAATGCAGTTTAAATTATTATTTTTGAAATCGAAAGCGCGTCAGATTTTCATCCCGAACCATAATAATCAGACCATTACGTCGAGGAGTTTCCTTAATCTGCCGGTTTGAAAGTTTCATTTATAACCGGCAGATTTAGGAAATTTCTTGACATAATTGTCTAATTACACAAATTTATAATTAAAGGTTTAATTATTGTGGGTCAAGAAAACAACCATTAAGATGAGGCGTCTATATAAAATCTGATGCGCTCGAGAAATCATTTCAAAGTCTCGATAATTTTTCATCCCCCGCCACTGAAAAAAACATCATGTAACCTTATATGACGTATGCTTTTTTTAGCATCTAAGGGTGTTTTTAATATCGTGCGGATTTGATCACGCACGCGGGATTGCCCCGCATGCGTGACACCCGCAAATGTCTTTTTCATACAAATATTTATTGTAATGCGTAGAGTACGCACGCGGGACGCGGGGAGAGATGCCCCGCGCGGAGACAACACATACATTGTACACAACCACAACGCTTCCGCATGCGGGGCCATCCCGCGTGCGTGATCAAATCCGCACGATATTAAAAACACCCTTATATTTGTTTCATGTGTCAAAGAGAAAATAAACGAATGGAAATAGAATTTATTACATCAAAACAACCGCAAACCAATAATGTTTCGAGCAAACAGCATTAGAATAATTTGATAACACGCAGATTGTGGTGAGTGCATGTGACAACCGTTAACACTATTAATCATGAATAAATACTGTTAATTTTAGCAACGATAGTTTACATATTTACCCGACTGCCATGGAAAAGTTACGTTTTTTGTGCGTATATTTGCTTGTTTGTAAGTTACTTTTGACGTGACAACGTCTTATAATTCGATAGAGCCGGCTGTACGCACGAAAAAACATGACTCATGCGGCGTTACCTCGCTCTGAGGCGTTCCATGTAAGGCTTGAAGTGCAAGCGAGAGCGCGGAACGAGCGACAAAGAAGCACAATCGTGACGTTGTCACGTTCAACTATCGTCAGTAAACCGACTTTACAGACAACTAATTTTTTTTACCTCGTTTCTTTCAAACAGCCGAATGGATTGTGACAGTTAAGATATTGTTGGATCCGTATCAGAGACCCAAGGGTTCTTAGATAGGTTAAAAAAAAATTAAAATGGAAGATTTTTGGCGCTAAATGTAAATCGTTAATAAAAAAAAATGAATTAAATTAAAAGGAGATTACAAAAATACATCTAAGTCATATTATTTTAAAATACTTTATAATATAACAATCACTTTATAGGTATAGTCTGTTAAATAAGTCAGTTTACTTTGATAATTTTGAGGAAATTAAAAAATCGCAATCGGGCAACATTATACTTCCTGTTTCTGTAGAACGTTGAACCTTGTTTGATACTTGATTATTACTTCATTTCTGTTTTTGTCAGTACATGTTAATAATATTATGAATAGTATGTTAAAAGTTAGTATAACTGAATTTAATGTATATAAATAAGTAAACAATAAAAATAAAACTAATATTGTGTGGTTTTATGAAATAACGAAACAAGAGAAACTATGCAGTCACGGGCGCCATAAATCTGATTTGAAGTTAAAAGAAAAGGTAGATTTGCAGAAAAAAATATAAAGACGGAAAAGTAAGAAATTTGAATTTTTGAGTGTATTTTGTAAGAAAAATCAGCAAGTAAATTTTTTATGCAAAGTATCAAAATTATTCGATCCATCGATAATTATTTTACAGTGTTGCTCTATACCACTTTTCAACTACCTTTTAATTTACCCAGGTAAACTGACTTACTTAACAGACTATAATATATAAAGATATTTTGGAAGTCGGGTTTTTTAATTTTTTTAATTAGTCTTGTTTCCACCTATGTCCAACAGCTTGTTTCAGTTCAATGGTGATAACTGATAGCAGGAAGAGGTGATCCTCATTTATTACTTGATACCCCTGACATCGTTTCCCATCTTCCCTGCATCACGCGGGCGATGTTAGAGATGAACGATCGGCCAATATAAATATTTATATTCTTTTAATATTCAACTTATTATATTTGTTTCTTCGACATTTATCCAGCATCTGTAGCTAGAGTTTGTCTGTAGAGAGAGCTTTTTCTAGAAAAGAGTTTTGAACTCCTTAATTACATTCTTTGAATATTGAATGTTATTACATAATTTGGCATTATACGTTGATCAACAATAAAATATTCCACTGTTGCATTAACGTTTCAATAGTTATTAGAAAATATTTAAAATTTCACTCAGGCCATAACTGTTCTGAGGCTTCACTTATTCAGATACTGGAATATATATTACCATGTTCCGGTCCTTGCCCCTTCTCACACGGTGTCGTAGTATAAACGTATCGTAATGCGCGCGTACGCCGAGAGCAATACGAGTACGAACATATTGTTCTTAACTTAACTGAACTTCAATTTCTTATAACTTTCAATATGATTGAAAAAATAATGAATTCGTGAAACTGGTTGAAGACTACCTTTGTCTGTATAATTATTATATGTCTAAGCGACGACTCGTTTCTGCCTCGTACGCGAAGCGTTGTAACGATACGCTTACGGTACGACTACGCTTACGACTCGTGTGCGAAGTGGCTTTTAGTCATCCCGGGCGTACAAAGCGCCACAATGATCGCTTTTGGCATCGTATTACCGCGCAGGTGAGGACGAATTTGAACAGTCGGAATATAGATCACGCGTTAGCTCTATCACAGATTTGAAAATAAGGAGTGAAAGTCTTAAAATAATACTGCAGATTCGATGCTTGAAATCTACGATTAAATTAAGGCCAATCTTCAATGGCATTATTCACGGTATGCCACGTCAGCCCCGTTCCGTTCGGTGGATGAGAGGAAGGCAACAGAACGTGCCTTATGAACGTCCTGCCTTGCGTCAATCCCAGAAACAGTTTCCAATTCTTTTCACGGCCAAAGTTGTACGGGTTTCTGAACTGATGCCTCGTGTGAGTCTTCCTTAGGGTAGCATTTATATGTGATTCAATGCTAGTTTCACCCCTACTTATATTTTTTGCGTGAAGTAAAGTTAAGGTCCCGAGCGCGAAGAATACCGATAAACATATGATTGTCATGAAGACAACTGCCTTGCGTTTGTAAGGGTCAGCTGTGATGCGTTGAGCCTCCGTGAGGACTGGAATGGGTAGGTTGTGTATGCGAGGGGAGTTCTCAGCATCGTACTCGGCAATCACTTGCACTGGCACAAAGACTCCGCTCTGATTCAAGCGCACCGGGTGGCCGATCAGGTCGGGGTCTTCTTCGTGTGTGATGCCACCTGCGAACACACACAAGTTGCAAACGATACACACACACACACATACAAGAGTTGCACAATATGATCCGCAGTTGCATCACGACGAGTAGAAATGGAACAAAATTCATAAATGCGCACTAACGATTAATTTAAAAAATTACGTTTCTCTCACGAAAGTTGCTATATTTTGACAATCGCTAACTATTATTGTCGATGCACAGATTATAAATAACTCGTTTCCATTTTGTTTTCCACTTTTGAAAATGACTCCTCACATTCACCAGATTGACATTTAACAAAAAAAATAGCCTGTGAATGATGTAAGGATTCTAAGGATACTCCCCATAAGTCCAAATCACTCCAGTTGTTCAGAAGTTATGGTGGAATAATGAAACTCATATACATACATACATACTATATTACACTCGTTTTTTGGGCAGTAGTGTAATAAATAAAAATCAATTGATTCATTAACCTATTTTATCTACGCTCATTGCTTAAAGTTCGAATTATAAAATCGAAATGTGTCAAATAATTACCTACTTTATTCACAGACTTCTATAATTATTAAAAAGTTATTCATAATAACATCGCTCTACTATGGAAATATTTAAAGAAAGTTGTATAATATCCATAACGATACACGGCTCTGGACTCCTGTATTTGTATCTGGGGTTTTGAAGGAATTGATTACAGTACCGCTGTCGGCAATACAACGGTTAACGGTTACAATTATTATCTGGGATAGGTAATATTTTTTATGTAATATTTTTTTAAGTGAATCCACAGACAACATATAGTTGGTAGTCATTGCCGAGAGTATAGATGGGCCATGATTGACCATAGACAACAACACAATGTCTAACGTTCCGCGTAACGTTCCACCTGGGCCTGTGATTATGATTATGATTACGATTACGATTACGATTACGACTACGATTACGATTACGATTACGATAACGATTACGATTATGACGTTATCTCGTAAATCTATCGTCCGTAAACCGACTTTACAGACGACTAATTTTTTTTGTTACTTAGTCAAAACTTTGCGCTGAAAAATGTCTAGTAGTGAAACCTACTAAAGAAAATTTCACTCCACCTGACATCTTAGTAGTTGCAATGATTTACGACAAAAGTTAGCAAGAATTTATGATTTGGATTTATGATAATAATATGAGCGTAGATAAAGTAGTGTATGAAACTCTACATAATTAGGTATTAAAACACTCGTGTGATACTATTAAAAAACTCGCCTGCGGCTCGTTTTTTAAACTCACACTCGTATTTTAATACCCCCCATTATGTAACCGTTACATAAACTACTATTCTTTAAAAGCTATTTTGTTTGTCACCATTGGGCCTAGTAGAGCACAGGGTAGAACTATGCCCAAAGCTAGTTAATATTTAATATAAAAACATAACATATCAATTTACTTACCACTATCATTCACCCATAGGACTTGGTATCCCAAGTCGAAGCCGGCTACTATGATGAACAATACCCCAGCAACCATGTACGCCATATACAGGTAAAAGTAACGGGCATTGTAGAACCCAACGCAGTTGTTGAGCCACGGGCAGTGGTGGTCCATGCAGAGGACGCAGCGGTCGCACACAGAGCAATGGTGAGTACGTGGTGGCTTCGGTGCAATACATTTTTTGCAAATGCTAGCAGCTTCCGATATAAGTGCTCCCTGAAAAGTACATAATATGTTTCCTTTGCAACTTACTCATTCTCATGTCAGTGATATGTTCTGACTTTTCCATTACTCTACACAAGTTAGTACTTGACTGCGACCTCACCTGATGGTAAGTGATGAAGTTAGTACAATAACATCTTCATCTGCAGATGAAGATGTTATTGTACTAACTTGGAGTGGTAACTAAAGTCACCCCCTAACGATACACAGCATTGCACCGGAAAGCGAAACGGCTAGGGTTGCGTCTTTGGGTTTTTAACTAGCCATGACCGAAGCCTTCCACCAGACCAGACCTGAGCCCGCGACCTCCTACTTGAATCCAACTGCGTACCACTGCATCAGGGAGGTCGTTAAAATATGTACTTAAACGCACATAGCTCTCAAAAGTTAGATATGCGCCGGTGCACAATATGTAACATAAATTAAATAGTAAGAAATAGATTTAATGATTAAGGGGATTTATTGAATTTATTTTTGTCTTTCTCACTCTCACGGAGATTTGGAAGGTGCGACATGCAGCGTCGCGGAAGAATATAGCAGAAAAACGACGTTTTACCTAATTACTCAAAAACCAAGCCAGTTATCAAAAATCTGTTCTAAGCGTTTAAGGATATTATTATTACCGATACATTAAAACAAAAATTACAATTACATCCATTGTAGTTTCCGATAAAATATAGAAAAACTGAGATTTTGGAGCAACTTTTGGGAGAACTTTCTATCGAGAAAATTTTATCCAATCGTGTTTCTGCTTCTAAGCGATTTTAGATTAAAGACCCAAAATACATGACGTGTAAATTTGAAAGTAATTTTCTTTATAGTTTTTGCATAAAACTTCATTCAAAATCGCTTAAATACTGCTTCTAGGCCGTTAAAGAAAACAAAACGCTTTAAACACAGAAGTTTTCTAACATGGGTCCTAAATTGTATTAGATGGTATAAAGTACTCATCCCCACATGGAACAAAAGAATCCAAGTATTCAAAAGTATACATACATCTGGTGGATATCCAGGTGAGGTGGTGACTCCCATGTAGTAATGAAATGCAACATTGATCAATAGCCAATTTCCCACAATCAATAAAAATACAGTCATGTAGGGACTCCTTTCCCACCAATACGGCAATCCAACCCAATAGGCGATGCTGACAACAGCTGCAGTTAGTACTGACACACAAAAAACAAAAACCTAAAACAAATTAAATGTATGCATACTGTTTCCATTCGTTTATTTTCTCTTTGACACATAAAACAGATATAGCAATAGCGAGGGACCGGAAAGAGACCACTTTAGCCTTATCTCTTTCTGGTCCCTCGCTATTGCTATATCTGTTTCAGGTGATTTCATGTGTCAAAGAGAAAATAAGCGAAAGGAAATAGTATAATAAACATTAAAATTATATTAAATATTTAAATGATCAAATGAGTATGTTATCTAGTGATGTAGGTGGAAATGGTGCGTAGTTTCTATTTGTTCTGATATCATTGTTTTGTTCTTCAGCAAAAGAGACAAATTGACTCATCTTTGACTGACTTCCAAAAACTTCTTTATTTAGTGCATACATTTTTGAAGTGAAATCTTTATTAGGCTCATTGGGCATGTTTGAGATGGAAAGCCATTTAACTCGCAGACACCTCTGTTTGAGATGGGAAGAACCATTAAAATCGCGACCATATTAGAGTAAGCGAAACCTGTTTAAATTGCAATTCTAATTTTATTGTTTCTTTGTATTGTTTTTTAATTGTAAGCAAATTCATTCTGAATCTTACTCATCATACTTTTTTTTTCAATCCATAGAACAAAGTCTCCAATATAGTACTTTTTGAAGAATCTTGTTTATAGTTCTTTACATTAAAACTTCAGTGGCATGACTCTGTATCGTTTAGTTTTGTAGTTAGTAACCCTTACTGGGTCATTAACTAGGAAAACTGAGACAAAAATTCTATTTATGTATTCTTTTTGCACAAGTTACATAATGCAAAAATAGGATTTTTAACTCCGTTTTCTTAGTTAATAACCCAATGAGGGTTACTAACTGACAAACTGAACTGAACAACACAGAATGAGCCCACAGGATGTTTGTACTTTGAGTCATTACTTGGTGACTGACTCTTTAATACATATCTAGTTTTAAGTAACTGTAGTAAAGATTCAAAAAATTCAAAATATCTTTATTTCACATACAGGCTCTTGTAAAACGTCAATATGATATTTGTCTCATATGGTGATAACTACAAGCCGACTTAAAACTAAGTTTACGAGGGTTCATACGCAACCTGCCCACTGAAGAAGCCCACAACAAACTCAGCTGGGTTTTGTTTTCTGTTTAAAACTAATTGAGCTAGTATCATTCAAGCCCAAGGATTTGAATCATGAAAATAATCCTTAATACTATAGTAAGCTTTATTAATGAGCTTTACCAAATTAATAGAAAATGATAAAAACCTTTCCCAAATAACCAGCAAAATTGTCGACAAACCAAAAGATTGGTTCCAAGAGACAATCCACCACATAGCTCTGACTCATGTGTATGTTGTATGTAAGAGAGTAGAATGTGAGCACTGCCTGGGATATCTTCCAGGATATTGATCTCCTGAAAAGAAAAAAAAATGTCCTCCAAACCAATCCAGCCACTGGGCTCAATCTCTGCCAAGACTTTCTACTTATGCGAGACATATTATTTATAGTACACAAGGATATGTGCTAACACAGGTACACTCTCTTTTATCTCTGCCATAATCCAGTGGGACAACAGTTCGGACGTGACCAAAGAGACAACAGAATAAGATACAGAACCGTCAGCTTTTTCTTTTCAAAGTTCTTAAAAACTCTGGACTAGTAATAATAATCCAATACTAAATATATATTGGCCTAGGTCCTAGGAATCTAGACATTTTTTTTATTTTTTGTTTACTGGGGGTAATCTCCATTGAGATATCCAATCTGTAAATAAATTGGATATCTATTTGGGATTGGAAATCTAATGTAGGACCTCGTTATTTGCAGTTAAACATGCTCATCACTAAACCAATCAGGCGGTTTCTTAAATTACATGAGATCTGAAGGATCCATGCCCTGGACTGACTGGACGAATGAGGGTCCGAAGACTCAACCAATAAAAAAATAAGTAAAATAGGTTTTAATTATAATAGGAAAATACCTACCTCTTTCACGTGCAATTCAACTTATAACATAATTACAATTAACCCTGGTCAGTTTGGTTTTTCTACTACCATATTGCCAATCAAGGTGATGAACAGATGTTATCCGGCCATATACTAAAAAACGTTAGTAAATAATTTATTGTAGAAAAGCGCATCGTTTACGTTTCAATAATACTCACTTTATATTTCTAAATAGTCCTCTCCCGTGAAATTTCCATTGTACAACAACCATGTTATTATAATAAATCAAAGTAAAAAGTTAAAAAAAAAACAGAGTAAAAGAAATACATAAAGGAATGGTCAAATCTGTACCAGATTGAAATGCAACAAATAAATTATTTTTTACTAGTGCTAGTTTTAAAATCTTTGAAATATCACTTCACACAAAAAGAAAACATAAAAATCACTTTGACTGACTGGTGTCAAATATAGCTACTATTAGATCTGCTGTGGGTTGTCTATGGGCTACAAGGAACATACTAGGTACTCTCTACCGAGATGGGCTAGATGGTGGCTAAAGATATTGTACACTAACAAGATTGAGTACTAACCATTGTTGCTAAGCTAAATTGACACTTATTGCTACCTCATTAGAGGGGCTATTATCTTACAAGCAGTAGCTAGCTAAAAGCGGTCCTGTGCGAGACGGATAGATTTGGTCGTCGTGTCCTTGTCTGACATCTTGCCATCTCAACGAAATATTAGGTTTGGTAGAAACGGTAGATTTTTTTATTTTTGTTTTTTATAATATACCAAAACGAAACATCTATAAACTCTGAAACTTATTTTAATAAGTTTCTACAGTTTTTATAATTATTTTAAATGATAATTAATTATTTCGTTGTATTAAAAAAAAAATTATTATTGAGTTAAAGTAGTATTTATGTCCTTGGGACTGGTATTACTAAAAGTAAGATGGCGGTTTGTTCACTGCTATTCTGTAGGGTAACCATGAATTACGTAGATCAAAGATTTTTCTTGTAGTAGGACTTTAATTGCAGATGTATTATAATAGTCTACTATTATAATAAAAATAAATCACCCATGTTTATGTGTAAGCACATACCTACCTTAACTTCCGATCGACTGCACCAAATTGGATAATTCATTTTGTATGATATTGTCAGGTGATATTGTGTAAAAAATATTATTCGAAATTCCCGGGCGAAGAGATAAATGAGTCAGCAGTCAATCAGTGGGTAAATCAGCACAAGCATAGCTAGCAGTGGCGAAGGGTGAAAATCTGAAAAAGGGAACCCGGAAACGTACTTACCTAAAAGAATATCAGCTGTTCCCCGCCTATTAAAGACCCACCTTCTTAATATACCTATGAAAGAAAGCACTCGTATTTTGGAATATTTTGTGGCTTTGAAAAAAGCCTTTTTATGTATTTGTGAGACACATCCATGCTTGCTTGCTTTATTATAAATACACCCTGAACCCAAACCAAATTCAAAACCATAACCATTTTAGTTTCAGTCAAATTAAAAGATAATGCGAAGAGAACACAGATAAAAAAAAATGTGTTACATAGAAAACAAGAGGGCAGGAGAGGACTTATTATTTGTATTCTAAAGCAATACGCCTGTTCTTTTTTACGAAATGAGCTAAAATGTTGTCATAAAAATTACTTTGACTTTTGATTTTTATCAACAAATTCTTTTCTATTGACATAATGGCTAAATCCGATAATCTTTCTTCTTTTTGGGTATTTCTAACGTACGTTTGAATACGTTTTAGAGCGGAAAATGATCGTTCTGCGGATGCTACAGTTATAGGGAGAGTCAAAAACATACTACTTAAAGTAAGCACTTGTGGAAATGCATCACACAATGACGTATTTTTTAAATGCAAGTATAGTTCATAAGTATCGTGTTTATTTAGTGACGCAGATGTGTATAAGACTTTAAGTTCATTTTTTAGTGCCGTGAAATCGAAAATTCTCGGGAATAAAGTCAACAAAGATGATATTTTGTCATCGGGAAACGACTGGCTGTACTGCGCGTATTTGGTTTTATTTAGTAAATCAAGGAAAGATAGTTGAGAGAATGATCTGTATCTGTGATTAATTTGTGATTTAACGTTGTTAATAATTTCCATAAAAAGGCGCTTGTAATTAGTTTTTAGGTCTATGTCAGAGTTCAGTCTGGAACGTCTTCGAGGTGGTTCACAGATCTGGTGAATACTATCGTAGATGGATTCGAATTTTTCTATAAATTGTTGAGAAATCCAACTTTCGAAAGATTCTACTTCGCGTTTAGCAACTTCTATGTCAACTTGTTTGCTTTGTAACAAGGAAAAGAGGATTTCAGTTTTTTCAAAAATTTCAGAGAAAACATGCAATAGGAAACAAAATTGCATGTCCTCCAGTTTATGAACAAGGCAGTCGGCCATCGAGACAGATTCTCTGTCCCAAGACTCTGGCGAGTCTAAGATGGAGTTTAATGTTTGAATTATATCAGTCCTACAATTGAAAATGACATTAATAATTCGCGAGTGATAGTGCCATCGTGTTTCCGCAACTCCCGGCAAGCGACGGTTAGCTATTTCTTTTAGGAGGTTAGAGCGTTTTGATGATTTATTAAAAAAGCGGACAAGACTATTAATGTGACCAAAGAAAACTTTTAATTCTGTGATACATTCTAATGAGCGGCTCAATACTAGATTTAATATATGTGCATAACATGGAATAAAAATTGCCATGGGGCACTCATTTCGAATTTTTGCTTGTACTCCCCCTTGCTCGCCAGACATGACTGCAGCCCCGTCGTAAGATTGACCCACTAATTTATCTTTACAGTTATATTCTTGGAGAATATTTACTAACATTGTTGCCAAAACATCGGCACCCCGGCTACCGCTGACGTCAAAAAAACCCAAAAAACGCTCTTCCACCCCACACTGCGATAAATAACGTAATATAACAGTTAACTGTTCTCTGTGACTGACGTCTGGTGTTTCATCAATCATAGCAGAGACAAACTTTGCACTCCCGATTTCTGATTTGATCTGGTCCCTAATAACTGAAGCAATACAATGAATTAGGTCATTTTGAATCTCACTCGAAAGACCTGAAAATATGGGATTTGTAGACGTAGAACACATCTCTAAATGTGTGTCCATAACAGTGTCATATTTACGTAAATACAATAAAGTTTCGATGTAATTTCCGCGGTTATCCGATCCCGATCTTTCATTATGACCACGAAATGGTAATTCCTGTTTTCCTAATAGAATGACAGTATCGATGAAACGTTTCATCAATTCGCGATTGTGGTCCACTTTCCTATTATGCGCTTCGTATGAATTTGAAAGAAAAAGCTCGATCCTTGAGTTCCCAAAATCATGCATTAACAAACAACTGCGAATGTGTTTTTCCGTCTGTACGTGTTTTTTTGCAGAATTTACTAAATTATTAATATCTGTGAAACCAGTACGACTCCAAACTGAATTCGAATCCGAAAATAACATACATGGAAAACAAAACATTTTATTCAGTTTACAACTGCCAGTCATCCAGGAATATTTATCATAAAGAGATTTATGGAAATGTTTAACAAATCCGTCCCGCCTCTTATAATCTATAGTCATATCTGGAACAGCGCGGCCTAATTGAATTACATGTTTTTTGTTTTCAAAACTCAATTTAGAAAAGTTACTATCGTTTCGTAACAAGAAATCTGTTAGACAACAATCTATGTGAATTAATGCCATTTCTGTTGTTGACTTACCAAACTGAAACTAAATTATCGTGAACTTACAGTTACATTATAAGTTATTAATCACTAGCCCCAATTCAATAGGTATATCAAAATAAAACACCACACAAAACTTTAAAAATCAAACACACATGGACGCTTCACAAAAACAAATGCAATTTGCAAAAAACAACTATGATCCTTCAAAATACAAAATAGTACTATGTATCTGTTAAAACAGTACAAATAATACACTTTTTAATTTGGAGGTATAATAAAGGAACTCGATTTCTATCGGCTTAATACGCCAAATTCGTCTGACCTGTCAGAGTTGCAAATTCGTATTCGCTACTGGGCCAGATTAAATTGGTGGCTCCTTGTTGGTCACCCGTAAAGCGAGTCAGAGCTATACAAATGAAAGAGATAAATACTAAGCAAAAAGCTATCTGCGAAAGCCGATGTTTTGCGGCTTGTTATACCATTGTATTAGCTGGTATGCTTAAAACTAACAAAAAAATAATTTAGCATGAGTGTCTCGAACCTTTGGCCTACATTTATGTCACTAGTAGTGCGCTACGCTATATGCCAATTCTTAAAGGGAAGCCGATAGGAATCGTGTTATATTGACTCTTCGCCACTGATAGCTAGATACATGTTATATTAATATATACACAATCGTTTTTAAAAATAATTTGTCCTGTGATTTTTTTTCGTCATGGTCACCTTAAATTAGAAAGGGACGCCCTACCTGAGGTGCTCTCTCACGCGGACCGTTTTTTTCATCATAGTGCTCAGTCTTGTTAAAGTATAACGTCTTTGGCTATGTGTGGTTCACAGAACACAATACTCATGTGGGTTGTCTATGACAATACTCTCTACTTGCTCTCTACCGAGAGGTTGCTGTGTTGTGTGCTCGTTGTGTGGTCTGTTTAGTTTTAGTTTTGCTGTGTTTTGTAGTCTGTGAACGATAGCCGAGGAATCATAGAACACATCATAGATTATAAGATCTTATAATCTATGGAACACATATTTTATGTAAAAAGGTATAGGCCAGTCTCACTTATCACGTGACCGTCCTGGCTACAAGTAGGGTTTCGGACCTCAATATTTCCGATGGTTGCCGCTCGCAGGCCGAGTTGTACGCGCTAGTTCTCTACGGTCTATTTTACGCGCCGTCTGACTACGGCTGCAGCCCTAGTACGTCGTAAGAGATAAAGTTAAGCGATAGAAAGAGACCACAACATTGCGTTTGTTGCGTGTCAATTTTGAGAGCGGGGCCAGGCGCTATTGCGAACTGAATTGCACTTTTTAATTCAGAGCTAGAGTCGCTATTTCTTTAAATTATCGTGCGAAGTGGACCTTCTGTACAATTTAGTGTTCTGTGTCTCTATCGTAGGGCATAGAGTAAAGTAATATTATCCGGAACGGGCACTAGTGGCCCTAGGGCAAGTAGGCCACTAGGGTAATAGGTAACAAAATATTATAATTAACAAAGTTCTGTGAGCACAGAACACTATAGCGAGTCTGTTATCATAAGATCTTTAATCTTTAACTGTGGGTCTGTGAGTCAACGTCAATCGTCAGCAACCCAGCAACATTAAAAACTCAGACCTAAAAGTCAAAGTTGTATAAGTTTCATTCTCATTCGTTTCCACTTCCCTCAGACTCGTTTCAGTTTGACGTTTCGTATGAAGTTTGACAGAGTAGAGTGGGGCGCGTCGTCGTGGATTGAAATCTCCTTCAAATCATAGAGATAACAGCTCAGAGATAACAGTCAATCAACAAGTCTGTGACACTTATGGTGTTAGTAGTCTATGGTCAACAAGGAATATAGGTACAAAATTATTATTATACGTATAGGTACCTACTAAGAAAGGATATTAAACTTACTGACAGAATTGAATTCCAAACATTAAGGCTATAATCAGACCCTTAATTATTTTAACTTAGACTAGCTATTCCCTTAATTAAGGATAAACGGCGTTAATTAAACATATAAAAATCAACACTTAGTGAATAGTGACGTCCCGCATGTATTTTTAGGCTCGGCTAGCATCATTTTTAATTTGTCAATAATATTTGGTACTACAATTATTCTGTTAGTAAGACGTATAAGATCCTTGACAATATGGAACTATCTGTGGTATCTGTGGTATGTGAGTTGTGTACGTATGTCTGTGGTGTACGCTTTCTTTTACTCGTAGTCTGTGTTTGCGTGCTTCTTCCTGCAGCTATGCTGCAGCTCTCAGCACAAGTTTAAGAAATCAGGCGTATGGGTTTTACTGAAACCTGTTTAAAAATCTAGCAGAAGGTATGAAATTTAGTTATTTTTCTTGAAATCCCTACATTTTCATATGATTGTAATTTGTACCCCTCAAACTTTAGAATTTCTCTTTTACATTTTGGATCTACGTATCCAATATCCTGCTGATGAGGCATTCTAGGGATTTTAGTGTAGTATTAAAATACCTTATAATTTTAATAAGTACCTAGTAAAATTTATTTGAGAATATCTTTTCTTTCAAGTCAACGTGACCTTTTTTAAACTACCCCCAAGATTTTATTTTTTGTTATTATAGCCTTTATGTAAATTAATGAGTTCAATTCCTAAACGTAATTTCTCTATATTTTTTGTTCTTAATGATTTGTTCTTTGTATAATATTACTAGCAAACGCCCGCGGCTTCGCTCACGTTGACCTTCTGCTTTACTCCCTCAGGCGTTAAGTTTCCAAAATTCTTGTATTAACTGTCATTTAATTTAATTTTGACCACTAAATATTTCCTAATGCTTGCTGGTTATAGTCAGACGTCGACTTGCAAAGCAATCGGCCCAGTAAAAAAAAAGTTCAAAATGGCGGCCAAAAAGATCAAAATTTTTAAATTTTGACCACAAATTCCTTCTCTATGCTTGCTGCGATAGTCAGATATCAATTTTCAAAGCTATCGGTCCAGTAACAAAAAAGTTCAAAATGGCGGCCACTTTTTTAAATTTTGACCACAAATTCCTTTTCTATGCTTGCTGTCATAGTCAAATGTCGATTTTCAAAGCAACAGGTCCAGTACCAAAAAAGTTCAAAATGGCGGCCACTTTTTTAAATTTTGACCACAAATTCCTTCTCTATGCCAGCTGCCATAGTCAAATATCGATTTCCAAAGCAATCAGTCCAGTAAAAAAAAAATTCAAAATGGCGGCCACTTTTTTAAATTTTGACCACAAATTCCTTCTCTATGCTTGCTGCCATAGTCAAATATCGATTTTCAAAGCAATCGACCCAGTAACAAAAAAGTTCAAAATGGCGGCCACTTTTTTGAATTTTGGCCACAAATTCCTTCTCTATGCTTGCTGCCATAATCAAATATCGATTTTCAAAGCAATCGGCCAAGTAACCAAAAAGTTCAAAATGGCGGCCACTTTTTTTAAATTTTGACCACAAATTCCTTTTCTATGCTTGCTGCCATAGTCAAATATCGATTTTAAAAGCAATCGGCCCAGTAACAAAAAAGTTCAAAATGGCGGCCACTTTTTTAAATTTTGACCACAAATTCCTTCTCTATGCTTGCTGCCATAGTCAAATATCGATTTTCAAAGCAATCGACCCAGTAACAAAAAAGTTCAAAATGGCGGCCACTTTTTTAAATTTTGGCCACAAATTCCTTCTCTATGCTTGCTGCCATAATCAAATATCGATTTTCAAAGCAATCGGCCAAGTAACCAAAAAGTTCAAAATGGCGGCCACTTTTTTTAAATTTTGACCACAAATTCCTTTTCTATGCTTGCTGCCATAGTCAAATATCGATTTTAAAAGCAATCGGCCCAGTAACAAAAAAGTTCAAAATGGCGGCCACTTTTTTGAATTTTGGCCACAAATTCCTTCTCTATGCTTGCTGCCATAATCAAATATCGATTTTCAAAGCAATCGGCCAAGTAACCAAAAAGTTCAAAATGGCGGCCACTTTTTTTAAATTTTGACCACAAATTCCTTTTCTATGCTTGCTGCCATAGTCAAATATCGATTTTAAAAGCAATCGGCCCAGTAACAAAAAAGTTCAAAATGGCGGCCACTTTTTTTAAAATTCGACCACAAATTCCTTCTCTAAGCTAGCTGCCATAGTCAAATATCGATTTTCAAAGCAATAGGTCCAGTAACAAAAAAGTTCAAAATGGCGGCCACTTTTTTAAATTTTGACCACAAATTCCTTCTCTATGCTTGCTGCCATAGTCAAATATCGATTTTCAAAGCAATCGACCCAGTAACAAAAAAGTTCAAAATGGCGGCCACTTTTTTAAATTTTGGCCACAAATTCCTTCTCTATGCTTGCTGCCATAATCAAATATCGATTTTCAAAGCAATCGGCCAAGTAACCAAAAAGTTCAAAATGGCGGCCACTTTTTTTAAATTTTGACCACAAATTCCTTTTCTATGCTTGCTGCCATAGTCAAATATCGATTTTAAAAGCAATCGGCCCAGTAACAAAAAAGTTCAAAATGGCGGCCACTTTTTTTAAAATTCGACCACAAATTCCTTCTCTAAGCTAGCTGCCATAGTCAAATATCGATTTTCAAAGCAATAGGTCCAGTAACAAAAAAGTTCAAAATGGCGGCCACTTTTTTAAATTTTGACCACAAATTCCTTCTCTATGCTTGCTGCCATAGTCAAATATCGATTTCCAAAGCAATCTGCCCAGTAACAAAAAAGATTAAAATGGCGGCCACTTTTTTAAATTTTGATCTCAAATTCCTTCTCTATGCTTGCTGCCATAGTCAAATATCGATTTTCAAAGCAATCGGCCCAGTTACAAAAAAGTTCAAAATGGCGGCCACTTTTTTAAATTTTGACCACAAATTCCTTCTCTATGCTTGCTTCCATAGTCAAATATCGATTTTGAAAGCAATCGGCCCAGTAACAAAAAAGTTCAAAATGGCGGCCACTTTTTTTAAAATTCGACCACAAATTCCTTCTCTAAGCTAGCTGCCATAGTCAAATATCGATTTTCAAAGCAATAGGTCCAGTAACAAAAAAGTTCAAAATGGCGGCCACTTTTTTAAATTTTGACCACAAATTCCTTCTCTATGCTTGCTGCCATAGTCAAATATCGATTTCCAAAGCAATCTGCCCAGTAACAAAAAAAGATTAAAATGGCGGCCACTTTTTTAAATTTTGATCTCAAATTCCTTCTCTATGCTTGCTGCCATAGTCAAATATCGATTTTCAAAGCAATCGGCCCAGTAACAAAAAAGTTCAAAATGGCGGCCACTTTTTTAAATTTTGACCACAAATTCCTTCTCTATGCTTGCTTCCATAGTCAAATATCGATTTTGAAAGCAATCGGCCCAGTAACAAAAAAGTTCAAAATGGCGGCCACTTTTTTAAATTTTGACCACAAATTCCTTCTCTATGCTTGCTGCCATAGTCAAATATCGATTTTCAAAGCAATCGGCCCAGTAACAAAAAAGTTCAAAATGGCGGCCTATTTTTTAAATTTTGACCACAAACTCTTTCTCTATGCTTGCTGCCACTGTAAAATATCGATTTTCAAAGCAATCGGCCCAGTAACAAAAAAGTTAAAAATGGCGGCCACTTTTTAAATTTTGACCACAAATTCCTTCTCTATGCCAGCTGCCATAGTCAAATATCGATTTTCAAAGCAATCGGCCCAGTAACCAAAAAGTTCAAAATGGCGGCCACTTTTTTTAAATTTTGACCACAAATTCCTTTTCTATGCTTGCTGCCATAGTCAAATATCGATTTTGAAAGCAATAGGTCCAGTAACAAAAAAGTTCAAAATGGCGGCCACTTTTAAATTTTGACCACAAATTCCTTCTCTATGCCAGCTGCCATAGTCAAATATCGATTTCCAAAGCAATCAGTCCAGTAACAAAAAAGTTCAAAATGGCGGCCACTTTTTTAAATTTGGGCCACAAATTCCTTCTCTATGCTTGCTGCCATAATCAAATATCGATTTTCAAAGCAATCGGCCAAGTAACCAAAAAGTTCAAAATGGCGGCCACTTTTTTTAAATTTTGACCACAAATTCCTTTTCCATGCTTGCTGCCATAGTCAAATATCGATTTTGAAAGCAATCGGCCCAGTAACTATAAAGTTCAAAATGGCGGCCACTTTTTTTGAAATTCGACCACAAATTCCTTCTCTAAGCTAGCTGCCATAGTCAAATATCGATTTTCAAAGCAATAGGTCCAGTAACAAAAAAGTTCAAAATGGCGGCCACTTTTTTAAATTTTGACCACAAATTCCTTCTCTATGCTTGCTGTCATAGTCAAATATCGATTTTCAAAGCAATCGGTCCAGTAACAAAAAAGTTCAAAATGGCGGCCACTTTTTTAAATTTTGACCACAAATTCCTTCTCTATGCCAGCTGCCATAGTCAAATATCGATTTCCAAAGCAATCAGTCCAGTAACAAAAAAGTTCAAAATGGCGGCCACTTTTTTAAATTTTGACCACAAATTCCTTCTCTATGCTTGCTGCCATAGTCAAATATCGATTTTCAAAGCAATAGGTCCAGTAACAAAAAAGTTCAAAATGGCGGCCACTTTTTTAAATTTTGACCACAAATTCCTTCTCTATGCTTGCTGCCATAGTCAAATATCGATTTCCAAAGCAATCTGCCCAGTAACAAAAAAGATTAAAATGGCGGCCACTTTTTTAAATTTTGATCTCAAATTCCTTCTCTATGCTTGCTGCCATAGTCAAATATCGATTTTCAAAGCAATCGGCCCAGTTACAAAAAAGTTCAAAATGGCGGCCACTTTTTTAAATTTTGACCACAAATTCCTTCTCTATGCTTGCTTCCATAGTCAAATATCGATTTTGAAAGCAATCGGCCCAGTAACAAAAAAGTTCAAAATGGCGGCCACTTTTTTTAAAATTCGACCACAAATTCCTTCTCTAAGCTAGCTGCCATAGTCAAATATCGATTTTCAAAGCAATAGGTCCAGTAACAAAAAAGTTCAAAATGGCGGCCACTTTTTTAAATTTTGACCACAAATTCCTTCTCTATGCTTGCTGCCATAGTCAAATATCGATTTCCAAAGCAATCTGCCCAGTAACAAAAAAGATTAAAATGGCGGCCACTTTTTTAAATTTTGATCTCAAATTCCTTCTCTATGCTTGCTGCCATAGTCAAATATCGATTTTCAAAGCAATCGGCCCAGTAACAAAAAAGTTCAAAATGGCGGCCACTTTTTTAAATTTTGACCACAAATTCCTTCTCTATGCTTGCTTCCATAGTCAAATATCGATTTTGAAAGCAATCGGCCCAGTAACAAAAAAGTTCAAAATGGCGGCCACTTTTTTAAATTTTGACCACAAATTCCTTCTCTATGCTTGCTGCCATAGTCAAATATCGATTTTCAAAGCAATCGGCCCAGTAACAAAAAAGTTCAAAATGGCGGCCTATTTTTTAAATTTTGACCACAAACTCTTTCTCTATGCTTGCTGCCACTGTAAAATATCGATTTTCAAAGCAATCGGCCCAGTAACAAAAAAGTTAAAAATGGCGGCCACTTTTTTAAATTTTGACCACAAATTCCTTCTCTATGCCAGCTGCCATAGTCAAATATCGATTTTCAAAGCAATCGGCCCAGTAACCAAAAAGTTCAAAATGGCGGCCACTTTTTTTAAATTTTGACCACAAATTCCTTTTCTATGCTTGCTGCCATAGTCAAATATCGATTTTGAAAGCAATAGGTCCAGTAACAAAAAAGTTCAAAATGGCGGCCACTTTTAAATTTTGACCACAAATTCCTTCTCTATGCCAGCTGCCATAGTCAAATATCGATTTCCAAAGCAATCAGTCCAGTAACAAAAAAGTTCAAAATGGCGGCCACTTTTTTAAATTTGGGCCACAAATTCCTTCTCTATGCTTGCTGCCACTGTAAAATATCGATTTTCAAAGCAATCGGCCAAGTAACCAAAAAGTTCAAAATGGCGGCCACTTTTTTTAAATTTTGACCACAAATTCCTTTTCCATGCTTGCTGCCATAGTCAAATATCGATTTTGAAAGCAATCGGCCCAGTAACTATAAAGTTCAAAATGGCGGCCACTTTTTTTGAAATTCGACCACAAATTCCTTCTCTAAGCTAGCTGCCATAGTCAAATATCGATTTTCAAAGCAATAGGTCCAGTAACAAAAAAGTTCAAAATGGCGGCCACTTTTTTAAATTTTGACCACAAATTCCTTCTCTATGCTTGCTGTCATAGTCAAATATCGATTTTCAAAGCAATCGGTCCAGTAACAAAAAAGTTCAAAATGGCGGCCACTTTTTTAAATTTTGACCACAAATTCCTTCTCTATGCCAGCTGCCATAGTCAAATATCGATTTCCAAAGCAATCAGTCCAGTAACAAAAAAGTTCAAAATGGCGGCCACTTTTTTGAATTTTGACCACAAATTCCTTCTCTATGCTTGCTGCCATAGTCAAATATCGATTTTCAAAGCAATCGGCCCAGTAACCAAAAAGTTCAAAATGGCGGCCACTTTTTTTAATTTTGGCAACAAATTCCTTGTCTATGCTTGCTGCCATAGTCAAAAGTCGATTTGCAAAGCAATCGGCCCAGTAACAAAAAAGTTCAAAATGGCGGCCAAAAAGTTCAAAATTTTTCCTCCTCAAAATTTGGATCTCGAAAATCCCTTTCTGAATACGAATTCATGGTATTATAATACCAACCTAGGTACCAAATTTCAGATCTCTACGACTTGTAGCTTTTCGGGAATTCCTGGAACAACGAAAAAAATTACACTTTTATGTATGGAGAAATCCATAAAACCAACGGTTTTCACCCCTTAAAATTTGAATTTCTGGAATCCCCGTCTTAGTACGAATTCATGACCTAATATCAACCTAGGTACTAAATTTCAGATCTCTACGACTTGTAGCTTTTCGGGAATTCCTGGAACAACGAAAAAAAAATCACTTTTGTATGGGGAAATCCATAAAACCAACGGTTTTTACCCCTTAAAATTTGAATTTCTGGAATCCCCGTCTTAGTACGAATTCGTGACCTAATATCTACCTAGTTACCAAATTTCAGATCCCTACGACTTGTAGCTTTTCGGGAATTCCTGGAACAACGAAAAAAATTTCACTTTTGTATGGGGAAATCCAAAAAACCAACGGTTTTTACCCCTTTAAATTTGAATTTCTGGAATCCCCGTCTTAGTACGAATTCATGACCTAATATCTACCTAGGTACCAAATTTCAGATCTCTACGACTTGTAGCTTTTCGGGAATTCCTGGAACAATGAAAAAAATTACACTTTTGTATGGGGAAATCCCGAAAACCAACGGTTTTTACCCCTTAAAATTTGAATTTCTGGAATCCCCGTCTTAGTACGAATTCATGACCGAATATCTACCTAGGTACCAAATTTCAGATCTCTACAACTTGTAGCTTTTCGGGAATTCCTGGAACAACGAAACAAATTACACTTTTGTATGGGGAAATCCCGAAAACCAACGGTTTTTACCCCTTAAACACGGAATTTCTGGAATCCCCGTCTTAGTACGAATTCATGACCTAATATCTACCTAGGTACCAAATTTCAGATCTCTACGACTTGTAGCTTTTCGGGAATTCCTGGAACAACGAAACAAATTACACTTTTGTATGGAGAAATCCCGAAAACCAACGGTTTTTACCCCTTAAATACGAAATTTCTGGAATTCCCGTCTTAGTACGAATTCATGACCTAATATGTACCTAGGTACCAAATTTGAGATCTCTACGACCTATAGTTTTGGCGGAATCCGTGGAACAACCAAAATGCCTCATTCTTTTATATATATAGATTAGAAAATATTAATTTTGTCCAATAAATTTGCCTTTCTGAGTGAAATATTTTCGTTTTTCGAATGCCGCCTGACAGCTGTCGCCCGTCAGTGTCAAAAAACGGCGACTACCCGCTTTCTGATTTTGTGATCTAAAGTAGTGAAAATTATAAAATAGTGACAAGATTGAATTTAGAAGTTAAAAACGACCATTGTATGCTGCAAATTGGAAGTAAAATATGGAGAAAAGGATGAAATACTCAGGTAGCAGGGAGAAACCAGCTGTAAATAATATACAAACATTGCACATAAAAGGTGTTTGATGCCACAAGAAACCAAACCCTTAGTCCCTTCAGGCTAGTTTTAGAAATAGATCATGAAAAGACTACTTTACTAGGAGTAGGAGAAAAGACTGAACACTTCTGTTGTGCATGCTAAGACTTTTATGACTGATTTTCAAATATAAATATGGAATTTAAATGGGTTTTCTTCATATTTCTGCAAACATGAATGTCCACACCCTGATAACAGAATTGCCAGAATGTCCAATAGTGACAAAACTATAACAAATTCTATTTGCTCATATCTCAAGCTTACACAGTCATGAAAGTCATTATGGGCAAAAATAAGTCATCATCATCATCTCAGCCTGCGGATGTCCACTGTTAGACATAGGCCTTCCCAAGTGAGCACCACCACACCCTGTCCTCAGCCTTCCTCATTCAGCCTCTTCCTGCCATCCACATGGCCTGGAGAGAACCAGCACACTTGTGGACCACTCTTACTTGTGTGCAGTCTCCACTCCAGGGTTTTCCGTGACCTGCCTACTGCCACTTCTGCTGGCTAATGGCTTTGGCTGTGTGGGTAACTTTGGTGCTCCTTCAGATCTCATTTCTGCTTATATCCTTATAAGGGAAACTCCTAACATAGCCATCTCCATAGCATTCTGAGCAACTTTGATTTGTGGATCAGGTCTTCAGTGTCCATGTTTCAGCACCATAGGTGAGGACTGGTACGACTTACTGGTTAGTTTACTTTCATTTTCTGGCATTGAGGAATTGGTGAAGAGAAGACCTGGTTGGGTACCTATAAACCTGGTTGAGTAAACTATAAACAAAACTTCTTTGTCCTCTTCTTATCCCGTTACGCGGGTCAACTTTCCTTATCATGCGACATCATGTAGTTTGTATGTAATAGACAAACCTGTACTTCTGAATAACATAATTTCTATGACAGGGAATGTGCATTGAAAATTTTAAGTGATATTAAATTAAATTCCGGATTAAAAACAGATTCCTAGTGCCAATGGCTCTCCAAAAATACAGTTTTTGTCAAAAAATACAATGAGAAAGCTTGATACCATCTTTGGTCATTATTGCACATGGAAACCCTAGGACTGCTTGTATGTTTCTTCTGTGAGTTTAGAAAAATTGAAATCTCTACTGTAACAATTATTAAACATGAAAAATTTTAAAATGAATGGCTGACGGACCGTGTGGTTCCAACAAGATAGTTTCATATTAGGTATCCTGCTTCACTGTCTGCAGAATTCTGTAATCTGTACCTACCTATCAGTATTATTACAAATACAAGAAAAACCATTGGAGTTGTTATTGCTATTTCTTTTATACATCTAATACAATTTATGCAGTTGGTATATGCAAGCTACTGTTTTAAGAAAAGTATTGCGAAATTGAATTAGTTTTCAACTGATCAGCAACAGTTTGCACCTACAAGACCAGCACAGGTGGAACATAGCAACTCTGGTGATTTTTTTTGGATTTGTAATAATACTGATGTTCTTACTTTCTTTTCATTGGGGAGTCTTAAAATAAATTATTTAATCTTTTTTTTTACTCTATACAAGTTAGGACTTGACTGCGATCTCACCTGGTGATAAGTGATGATACAGTCTAACATCGCACCGGAACGCTAAATCGCTTGGCGGTGCGTCTTTGCTGGCATGATAGTAACTAGCCACAACCAAAGCTTTCGACCAGACCAGAGGGCTTATTCTCTATTTCAGTGCCTATGAATTTTAGTTGTACACTGGCATATTTTTTTATCCATTGAAGGTTTGCTATTAAATAAAAATAATATTCTCGTAGCAAACCTTCAATGGATAAAAAAATATGCCAGTGTACAACTAAAATTCATAGGCACTGAAATAGAGAATAAGCCCTCAGACCAGAGCCAATTTAGAAATTATAAAATTCCAAACTTGCCTGTGGCGAGAATGGAACCCACCAACTCCCACTCAAATCTGAGCGCGCCGCCACTGCGCCTGGGAGGTCGTCTTTTATCAGTTACACCGTACATGCCTAGAACAGTTGTCAGCGTTTTCAAAATTTTTTATTTCATATTTATTTTTATTTTATATTTTAAATTTTTTATATTTTGCATTTAACTGGCTTACATTTCATATTAATTAATTAGATTAATACTATTGTTACAGATTTGGTACAAGAAATCCATTTAAAGCAGTATTTTAAACAATGGGGCACATGAACGAGAGTGTCAGGCGGGTGCTAAGGTTTGATGAAGATGAGGAGTTTTATAGTTTTAGGTCATCGGTGATGATGCAGAGGATGCGCCGGGTGTTGATAGAGCAAGCGATGTACCGAGAGAATAGGAATCCTCCTTTCATGGCTGATCCCATGTCCAACGATTCCAGTAATGAGCCACAATCGAACCCGGATGAGCAAGAGTCACAAGAGAAAAGGAGTGATGAGCAACAATCCACCACAGAATTTGAGCCACAGACAGCAACGCAATCTGAGCAACAGACAGCACTGCAATCTGAGCCACATATCAGGCAATCTGAGCCACAGACAGCACTGCAATCTGAGCCACAGACAGCACTGCAATCTGAGCAACAGACAGCACTGCAATCTGAGCAACAGACAGCCCTGCAATCTGAGCCACAGATAGCACCGCAATCCGAGCCACAGATCAGGAATTTTGAGCCACAGACAGTAGTAATCTCACTTGATTAGCGCAAAAGTATTTAATTTGATTTTTAGATCATAAGAGGGTTTATGCAGCGCGGCATACCTAGCGTTTCGGTCCATACAAAACAGGAATTCGTCCCCACAGACGCAATTTTGCGCGGAAAATGGTATTACAAAAAAAATTATAGTAAAATAAATATACAACTTATTAAAATAATAAATAACCAGTGACATTGAATATGAATTGAATTAAATTACTATAATTCAGAAATAACAAAATATCTTGGATTTTATCCTAAAATAATACGTTTAATTTATCGAAAAATGCTAAAAATGGCACTTTTCGGTTTATGGTTTTTGAATGAAAATCTAGGAAAATCGTGTTTTTTTTTGAGACACTTTTAAGTAAATGTTATTAATTTTCTAAATATGTCATTGTTATAAGTTTGTGTTAAGAAACATGGCAAATATCTTGCATCTGCGTAGAGCGTCGACCGCTATTTTAGCAAACAGCCTATACAAAAACTGTTCTAGTGAGAAAGTTATACACATATTTTCAAATATTTTTGAGACAAAAACTAGATTATGAAATGCCAAATAATATGAATTCAATTATCTAATCTATAATTGAACACATAACTATTTTAAGTTCCTTCGGAAATCGTAAATTTTGACTCAAGCATAATACTAACGCATGAAGTAAAAATAATCAAAATATATTGTAGACAATGTATTTTTTGATCTCCACATTAAAGTCTTACGACATTTTAATCACAAGCTACACTCATTAAATTATACTATTAAATAAGTGATTAAAGTGTTGTCGACTCATTGCATTAAGTGATATTAGTGAGAAACTGATCCTCAGTTATTGTTACTCAATAGTTTGTTTCAACTTTGGTATACCTAGGTTCAACTTTGGTATACCTTAGTGTCTTCCTAATGTCCAATAATTTGTTTCAACTTTGGTAGACCTAGGTTTATTTTGTACACTTTTACTGTTTTGTATAGTTTTATTTTTCCAAGTTATTTGTTTCAGTTATTTCACTCTATTGTTTTTTGTTTCTAAAATTTATAAATTCACCCAAAAATATTTCTACTGCATTTGAGACACAGGAAAATACGCAGTATTTAGCGCAAAAGCTATTAGGTAAAGGTTTTGTATATTGATATTTTGATATTAAATAAAGTCACAAAGTAAAAAAAGTGTGATTGAAACATTGAAAAAAGTGTGATTAAAACTTTTTCGAATCTGTACGTTGAAGTACTTAAGTTATTAAAATGTTGATTTCGATCTCTTTCGATCGAAAATTGTATGACATTTTAATCACAATCTTCACCTTAGTTTTTATTTTTTGAAGTTAGTTTTCATTATTCTCATTAAATTATATTTACATTAAATAAGTGATTAAAATGTCGTCGATTCTCTATGTTAAGTAAGTGATCCTCAGTTATTGTAACTCAGTATTTTATTAAACTTTGTTATAGTTAGTTTTATTTTGTAAGTGTTTACTATTTTGAATAGTTTATTTTTCCAAGTTACACTTATTTAATTCTATTTTTATTTGTTATTTAGATATCCACCGAAAAGTTCTTTCAGCTTCCATTTAAACAAAAAACTTTTGTAGTAATAGTTGTAAACACTTCTAGTTTCACGATAAGTGAATTCGATTTTCGAAAGAATCGAAAACGATTTCGATTTTTTTCTAAATAGTCATATAAAAAACTAGTAGGGTACGTGGGGGCGCGGGCCACATGTGGCCCGCGTGCTGACTTCCCGCCTTTAAAAAATTCCCTTTTAAATTCCCCACACATTTTCTATGAAAAAAAAATTCGCCATTTTGAATTTTTTTTCTGTCCATAAAATAGACCTTTGGGTCCTGATAAACTCTTGTCAAGAAACCACTCTTCCGTCTTTTATCCTTTTCGAGATATCGACGATATTCGTATGGCGGCCATTTTGAATCTGCCATTTTGACATTTTTTTCAGCTTTTTGTCAATTGGATGACATTTCAAATGATATTTGGTCGAGCACACCCCACCTATCTTCGATACCCTGGCTGTGCTTTTCACCCGTCTTCGAAATCCTCACTCATCAGGTCTCTCCGTATTTTTCCTCCGAACGAATTTTTCCTTTATATACGAAATGGTCATTGAAAAAAAAATTTTTCATACAAAATTGTTCAGGAGAGGTGATCAATCAGTGAGTGAATCAGCACAAGCAGCTATATATATATTAACTAGTAGGGTGCGTGGGGGCGCGGGCCACATGTGGCCCGCGTGCTGTCTTCCCCCTATTCGCCTTACAACTTTTAGTCTCTTCGATATTCTCCATACATTTTTCTATCAAAAAATAAATTCCGCCATTTAGAATTTTTTTTCTGTCTATCGAATAGACCTTCGGGACCTGATCACTTCTTGTCAAGAAACCGATCTTCCATCTTTAATACTTTCCGAGATATCGACGAAATTCGAATGGCGGCCATTTTGAATCCGCCATTTTGAAATTTTTTTCAGCTCACTGCCAATTGGATGACGTTTCAAATGACATTTGGTCGAGCACCCCCCACCCATCTGCAATACCCTTGGCTGTGCTCTTCACCTGTCTTCGAAATCCTCAATCATCAGCTCTCTCCGTATTTTTCCTCTTCATGAATTTTTCCCCTCTATACGACATCATCCTTGAAAAAAAAATTTTTCATACAAAATTGTTCAGGAGAGGTGATCAATGACCCAATCAGCACAAGCAGCTATATATATATTAACTAGTAGGGCGCGTGAGTGCGCGGGCCACATGTGGCCCGCGTGCAGTCATCCCGCCCATATAACTATCGCCGTCATCTCCATCGCCAATTGGAATCCGATTGGCAGTGGGCTGAAAAAATTACCTGGTAGCACGTTCATGGTTTTAAAGATAGTTAAGGGCTGTTCCAACAAAAATACCGCTGAACCTCATCGGATGAGGTTCAGCGTATTTTTGTTCGAGCAGCCCTTAACTATCTTTAAAACCACGACCGTGCTCCTCAATCATCATCCAAATCCTAGATCATCATCTCTTCTCATTCATTCATCCCGTATACCTTGAGATCCTGATCACCTCTTGCTAAGAAACCACTCTCTTATCTTTTATACTTTCCGAGATAGAACAACACGAAATTTGTATGGCGGCCATCTTGAATCCGCCATTTTGGATTTTTTTTCAGCTCATTGCCAATTGCATGAGGTTTCGAGTATTTTTCGTTTGAGCAGTCCCCCCCTAACTATAATACCTTGCCCGTGCTCCTCGACAGTCTTCAAAACCCTCAATCATCATCTCATTCCATATTTTTCTCTGAGAGTCCTCCAAAAAACCGCATCAAAGTACTACATGTTTCATAACTTTTCAATAGTCTCTTCAACATTCCCCATACATTTTCTATGATAAAAATAAAGTCCGCCATTTTGAATTTTTTTTCTATCCATCGTATAGACCTACGGATCCTGATCAACTCTTGTCAAGAAACCGTTCTTCCATCTTTTATACTTTCCGAGATATCGGCGAAATTCTTTTGGCGGCCATTTTGAATCCGCCATTTTGAATTTTTTTTCAGCTAACTGCCAATTGGATGACGTTTAGAATGACATTTGGTCGAGCACCCCCCACCTAGCTGCGATACCCTTGCCGTGCTCTTCACCCGTCTTCGAAATCCTCAATCATCAGCTCTCTCCGTATTTTTCCTCCGAATGAATTTTTCCCTTATATACGATGTGGTAATTGAAAAATTTTTTTTTCATACAAAATTGTTCAGGAGAGGTGATCAATCAGTCAGTGAGTGAATCAGCACGAGTAGCTATATATATAGTAACTAGTAGGGTGCGTGGGGGCGCGGGCCACGTGTGGCCCGCGTGCTGTCTTCCCGCCTCTAAAAAAATCCCTTTAAAATTCCCCTTTCATTTTCTATGAAAAAATAAATTCCGCCATTTTGAATTTTTTTTCCATCCATCGGATAGACGTCCTGGTCCTGATCACTTCTTGTCAAGAAACCGTTCTTACTTCTTTTATACTTTCCGAGATATCGACGATATTCGTAAAGCGGCCATTTTGAATCCGCCATTTTGAAATTTTTTTCAGCTCACTATCAATTGGATGAAGTTTCAAATGACATTTGGTCGAGCACCCCCCACTTATCTTCAATACCCTGGCCGTGCTCTTCACCCGTCTTCGAAATCCTCAATCATCAGCTCTCTCCATATTTTTGTTCTTAATGATTTTTTCCTCTCTATACGACAGGATTAGTAAAAAAAAATTTTTTCATACAAAATTGTTCAGGAGAGGTGATCAATGAGTCAGTCAGTCAGCACAAGCAGCTATATATACAACGTGTCCCAAAATTCAACGATAACCTGGCACCAGAGGGTGGACCTGCTCATGACTACTCCAGGAAAAATAAGAAAAAAAATATATCTCTTCTTTCCTTTTTGTAATAAAAAAAAAATGAAATCCATTGAAAATTGACAACCCTAATGATATTTTTACCAACCATGAGGTCAATTTCTCAAATATTTTAGATATTTTTTTTGAATCGTCTACCTAAGTAGCACTGCTATTTAAAACAACCTTTAAAAACTCCTTTTTTTCTGTAGTTTTTACACAAAAATCAATTGAAACTATTTTTTCCCCTAAAATTTTGAAAGATTTTTATTTTCAGTCCACTTTCACTCCTCGTGGTGTAAAAAAAAAGTATGAAAACTACTATGGCAAGTTTTTTTAAAAGTTGACGCAACTAACCAAGATTGCAAAATGGTAAAATACTCTAGGAAACCTAAGCACAAAAAACAAATGTGCGCACTATTTCTAAGCAAGTGCCACATTTCATAAAACATTTTTTTTTTCATAAACCAAATCGCTCTCGGGTTGTATTAAAAAAAAACAGTAGAACAAAAGTTATTGGTTTTAATGAAAAAAACAACTACAGGCCGAAAGCCATTTGGTATTTTTTACGTAACCCTGTATAGGTACATACATTTTTCTTTCTTAGTAAATACATTAATTAATTAAATAAATAATTGGATATACATATACCTACATACTGTGGTATACCGAGGTAGTTTAATCCACGAAGACGCTCGCTTATTTTTTTAACACGCTTTTATTAGCTTCACCTGTATGTTTGTATGTTTGTTACCGACTCCTTTGAGCTCGATTTTGTCCTACTTTGAACGATCAAATTTAATTCAAACTTTGCACACCTGTCAAAGACCGATGGCATTGCAATAATTCGATTAAAATATCCAATTATCTTAATTAGATTCGCCAGGATTAAGCGTGTTTTTTTTTGTTTTTTAAACTATTATTTTGCAATGCCTAAGGAGTTAGGAGTGCGGCGCGTCTGAGTGGATTAAACTCCCTATACTTAATATCAGGTCTTGTTCCCCGAGATGTCCTTTACGTCTATTTAGAGGTCGTCATTGTGTCTTAACTTAAGTGCTCCTTGGAACACTTAACATTAGGAAAAATCAATGAAACGACTTTCGTGGAACAAAACTTTCATGATATTTATTTTTTGCTCTCTACTTTTTTTTTAAATGGGACAGCAAGACGTTATAGGTTTAAGTGTAACGGGTACATAACTTATTTTTATACATATTGGTATATACCTACCTATATAATATAGGTACATACTCTTACAAAATAGACAGTATAAAATCAATTTGCTGTCTAACTATTTGTAGCAGTAATTTCTGTTACCTAGTAAATAGTTAGGTAAGTATATACATTATACATAAAGTATACCTAGATTTTAAGATCATGACCAAAATTAAGCATGTCACTGTGAGAGCATGAATAAAGTAAATCGATAAAACCGAACGTAGTCTTATTTTATTTATTTCCTAATAAATACTGTTTGTATGTAAAAAATGAAAATTAATCTTCAAACTAGTCATTAAGTAGCTTCTCTTTGCAGCGTCTGAAGGCATCATCTGACATTCTACCCCTAACTAACAAACGAATCCCTAACACCATTGTGTTAACACCGAAGACGGGTGAAGAGCACGGCCAAGGGTATTGCAGATATAGGGGGGGGGCTCAAATGTCTGTCATACGGATTTCGTCGATATCTCGGAAAGTATAAAAGATGGAAGAACGGTTTCTTGACAAAAGGTGAGCATGACCCAACGATCTATTCGATGGACAGAAAAAAAATTTCAAAATGGCGGAATTTATTTTCCATAGAAAATGTATGGCGAATATGGATAAAATTTGGTGGCGATTCTTTTATAGGCGGGAAGACAGCAAGCGGGCCACATGTGGCCCGCGCCACCACGCGCACTACTAGTTTCGGATTCTTGACATCACTATCGGACTCTGAGCGTCTTCTTTTCAACTTGCGCGTAGTAAATTTTGGAGTACTGTTTGGTCTAGGTCAGCATCGGTTTTGTTCCGAGGATTGCGCGCGATTTAGCGACATAACTGCGTATGCACACTGCAGGGAAGAATTTACTAGGATTGGATAAGTTGATAAAAATGTATAAATAAATGTAGTGTATCCCTTCATTGCAAGTATATACTGCTATTAGTAAAAATGACTCCATGGTTTCGTAAGCATACCCAAGTTGGATTGTAGGTACCTATATTTCTTCGGCACCTAAAATAAAATAAAAACATCGAAAATTAGAGCGAGATAGTTGCGGAATAATCGAGAAACTAACCAACGCTTTTAAACAAGTTACACCTTGCTAAGCAGACTATCAAAATAAATATAAATGTATCGTAGGAACATACTTACCTGCGCCAGAACGCATAGATTCACGTTTTTTTTTTCAAGTGCTTGCGAAAAGTAGTCATCAATATCTCTTTTTAGGGTTCCGTAGTCCGTACCAAAATGGTAAAATGGAACCCTTATGGTGCGACTTTCTCCGTCTGTCTGTCTGTCCGTCACACTCGATTATTTCAGTAACTACCGGAGCTATCGATATGAAATTTGGAATAGTTGTGTATATTAGTGGCCCAATGACACTGGAATAAAAAAAATGGAAATTATTTTTGTTCTTATTTAAAAAGGGGGGAAAATCGGAGGGTTGAAATTTAAAAGTGAGATAACTGTACTGTGTGGGGTATCATATGAAAGGGTTTACTTTGTACATTCTAAAACCGATTTTTAATTATTTTTAGTCATGATAGTTTTTGATTTATCGGGGAAAATGTCTAAAAAAATACCGTTCCCCCCCTTATCTCCGGAGTTTACCAATCGAAAAATCTCAAATAATTATGGTCAATAGGAATTTACGTATATTTTACAGGAAAACTATAGCCAATGCTCTAACTAGCATAGTTTTTTTGATATTAACAATAAACCTCTACAAACAAAGTTAGTTTTGCGGTTCATTAACAAAGGTAATTAAAACGCAAGTTCTTCTAAGTACTCGTCGTCAAATAAACATATTGGTTTTTGCCTGATTGTTTTGCTTCAGTACTTCTTGAGTACGGAACCCTCGGTGCGCGAGTCCGACTCGCACTTGGCCGGTTTTTTTATTTTTTATTTCCTTTACTGGCCTTCCAGCAAGTTCAGCAAGACGAATCCATGCATCTGCTTGTTTCGTCTTATCTTTATGATTTGCATCTTTCGGATTCCAGATGCATGGTTCCATTTGGTAATATTCCAGAAACGAAAGACTCTCCTCATTCGACCAGCAACTCATTTTTTATTTATTCTTTGCAAAATCAAGCAAGCGTGTACTCGCCGCGAGATCACAATGGCTACTAAACGCGGACCAACATGTAAATGCATCGCATTTTTTTGCAGCAATCACAACAAATAGAAGAAGATACAGATCAGACAGAGGATGACCCTCTGATAAGAGACCGTACAAGTACGGTTACCACACCATCCAGACCACCATCTAGACCACCATCCAGACCACCATCCATACAAGCTGTTACTAATAAACGTCGTCGCCCTGCTTCTGAAACGGCTGAAAAGCAAATGGCCGTGGCTTTTGGACAATTGTTTGGGCTTAAAGACAGAATGAAAATAGGTATACCTGCTCACAAAGACGATGATTGCGATCTATACGCAAAATTATTGGCTATAAAGCTACGTGAACTGTCAACTGATGAACGAAAAATTATGATGTATCTACCAAATCTGGGTTGTTTATAAACAGAATCAGTCAAAAATCAAATGAGCGTCATACCTACACCATACCCTCAATATTATTCTCGACCGTCGTCAATGGCTGGTGCATATTCAACTCCATCTCCACCGCCGACTCGGAATGACTTGAGTCATTCCGAGTCGGCCAACATCAGTTATTAATAGTGTTTATTCTGAACCTATTCATAACAACCAAAGTTTTTTTCCCTCTCCAAACACACAAACTTCTTATTCAGCGCCAAACATGGCAAAACATATACCAACTCCAATAGCTCCAGCTCCGTCTACATCAACAGCACCCTCGTATCATATCGGACCAAATCATCAACCCAGCCCCACGTGAAACCAACATTATAAGTAAACATGGCTACTTATGTTGAATGCTTTCGAAGATTTTGATTCGTCGACATAATTCTTATTTAAATTAATAAATAATTAAAAAATAAATCAGTCGGCTAACATACATGCATAGAACAGATTCCCTATGATTCTATTAAAATCTAAATAAATGTATAACATAATGTTTTGTTTTATTCCTACCATAACTAGATCCTTTAGAATTTCATTAAGAGCTCGGCAAACTTCACGAATGATTATTGATATCATAGAGACAGATACTTTAAAGTTTAAACAAGTATCTAGTGAAGGCTTTAGTATAAGAATCACCAGATGCCAAAAATCGTAGCGCAAGACGTCTAAAGTCTGTATCATGCTTGTATATCATTGGTGAAATTTTTTGCAGTAAAAACTCAAAATCAGAATAGCTCATTCGGCAGAAGTTATCAAACTCTCCAGATGGTTCATATAAAAGTTCATTAAATTTCTCTTCTATAAATTGTCTGTAACAAATAAAAAATCGTAAGTATTGTGGAATAACTCAACTGCAACAGATAATGGTTAAATCAAAATAGTAGTTACTTGGTATGATTATGATGAATCTTTTTCATCCACCACCTTTGCTGTCGTCGAGCTCTCCTTTTTTACACGACTGCCCAAAAAAAAGGAGTGTAATGTTTTTAGGGTTCATGTATGTATGTATGTATGTATGTATGTATGTATGTATGTATGTATGTGGGTTTCTTTATTCCACCATAACTTTTGAATGGCTGAACCGATTTGGACAAATGGGGTATCGTTAGAATGCTTACATTATTCCGGGTAACATAGGCTATATTTTTTTTGGAAAAAGTTAATATGGCGACCGTGAGGCGAAAATTTCAAAAGTGGAAAACAAAATGTTTTCTTCAATTATCACAATATGGGTATCAAAATGAAGGTACCCATAGGAGAGTAGTAACCGAATATATATGTATATATATATATATATATATATATATATATATATATATATATATATATATATATATATATACATTTAAACTAAAAAGTATAAAATAAAAATAAATAATTAAAAAATTAAAAAACACGACTGCCCTGTTTTAAAACGAACTAAAAAGTAAATAAAAAACAAGTTATTTTAGTTCATCTGCATATTGACAAAGGGAAAAGTGGTCAAATTTCTCAATAAACAGTCGGGGGACCTCTTAGAATAGAAGGTGTTCCTCAGAACGGTCCCCCGACTGCCATCATATTATGAGTTTATTGAGAAATTTGACCACTTTTCCCTTTGTCAATATGCAGATGAACTAAAATAACTTGTTTTTTACTTTTTAGTTCGTTTTAAAACAGGGCAGTCGTGTTTTTTAATTTTTTAACTATTTTTTTTTTATTTCACTTTGCTTACATTTCAAATAAAAGTACGTTAAACCAAATGTAATAGCCGTCACAAGTTCGGTGTCTGCCATGCTTGGATGTATATTGCAGACTGATGCATACACAAGCGTATAAACGCCTTTCAAACGCCAAACGAGATTTGAGGAGGCTTGGGACTGTTTGCAGTTTGCCAAGGCTTGGCAAGCGTGTAAACGTACCTTAAGAGAAATTCTCTGTGTTTAATGTGTTATCATAAACATACCTTTAAGCGAGCAATTCTTGTATATATATAAATATATATATATCTATATAATCTGAATCTCGGAAACGGCTCGAACGATTTTCATGAAATTTAGTATACAAGGGGTTTTGAGGGCGATAAATTGATCTAGCTAGTATTCATTTTTAGAAAATGTCGTATTTCCAAAAAAAATATGTAAATCTATACCTGACATCTATTAGCGAATAGTGAAACTAATTTTAATGACCGCGGCCGGCATTTGTTTCGACAATACTAAAATGCTAAAGGTAAAATATGACTCCTCCCGACATCTATTGGCGAAAAGTAATACTAATTTTTTATGGAGTCAACGAGCTGGGCGCGAAAATTCAAATTTTATTTAGTTGTCGCTAATAGTGGGCTAATATTATACATCGTAGGTTTAAAGCAATGAGTTTTGCGGGCACATCATTTATGCATCTACATATTTTTAATAAAAACTATGCTCAACAATACTCATTTACCTCATATTGTTTCCCGATATATTGAAATCTGGGAAACAACGTGACATCTATTGGCCAATAGCAATACTATTATAATGGCCCAGGCATCCAGTTGTCATAATATGACTCTTTCTGCTGACATCTATTGGCGAGAAGTAATACTAATTTTTTTTATGGAGTCAACGAACTGGGCGCGAAAATTCAAATTTTATTTAGTTTTCGCTAATAGTGCGCTAATTTTACATCGTAGGTTTATGGCAATGAGTTTTGCGGGCACAACATTTATGCATCTACATATTTAAAAAAAAACTCTGCTCAACAAAAACTTTTGAATTTGTTGGGGTTGATTTAAAGTCAAGTCCGGTCTTCATGCATGGTATGTTATATATGTGGCATTTTCTAGAGTTAAGCGACCAACTACGTTAAAAGTCCATCTTCCAAATGAAAATCCTCGACACACCCGCAATATAGTATAGAAGGAAGAGAAGGAAGTATTAGATTAAGACCCGATTTCAAAATTAAAACTGTGTAATGTATTTGTTACGTACTTCGATCATATCTATATAATCAAAGGTTACGTAATTTTATATTTTTGTTCCTCCAGCTATCGCGGCTGGGTGCTCTGTTAAACCATAACAAAATATGTATAAATTAATTAAAAGGGGCAAGGTGGTATTCTCTCGTTCAAAGCTAGCTCCATTCGAAATAATGGGCCTTTGAAATTGGTTTTAAATCGTAGTTACCCAATATCGAAATTATCGTGTCATCCACAGAGCAAGAAATCCATAGCACAATTGGCAGGGCACCCAGCCGCGATAGCTAGGGGGTACGGGTTCAAGTCCCGTTGGCAGCAATAATTTTAAACACTATAAATAAAATAACTTACGTAATTGGTTGATATAATGTAAAAAATTAAGTATTTGTATAATATACAAATAAATATTAAACTAATTACACTTGTTTTTTTATTTAACCATACTTACGAGTTCATATTTTTTTTTATTATTATGTCGATAAGATCGAAAAATATTTTTCATATTTCATCATTACATTAGTAACTATGTAATTCATATTTAAATATAGTTTTTACCCCAAATCACAATCTACAAAAAAAACCGAGCGAAGCTCGGTCATCCAGGTACTCTTTCTAGTAAACACAAGGTGTTAGGGATTCGTTTGTTAGTTAGGGGTAGAATGTCAGATGATGCCTTCAGACGCTGCAAAGGGAAGCTAATGACTAGTTTGACGATTAATTTTCATTTTTTACAAACAGTATTTATTAGGAAAGAAATAAAATAAGACTACGTTCGGTTTTATCTATTGACTTTATTCATGCTCTCACAGTGACATGCTTTTTGGTCATGATCTTACAATCTAGGTATACTTTATGTATATACCTAACCAAAACCATATACCAAATAGTTAGACAGCAAATTGATTTTATACTGTCTATTTAGTTACGAGTATGTACCTATATTATATAGGTATACCAATATAGTATAAAAATAAGTTATGTACCCGTTACACTTAAAACTATAACGTCTTGCTGTCCCATTTAAAAAAAAAAGTAGAGTGCAAAAAATAAATATCATGAAAGTTTTGGTCCACGAAAGTCGTTTCATTGATTTTTCCTAATGTTATGTGTTCCAAGGAGCACTTAAGTTAAGACACAATGACGACCTCTGAATAGACGAAACGACATACTGGACAGTGGGAATGCTGTAAAGGCCATCTCGGGGAACAAGACTTGATTAAAGGGAGTTTAATCCACGCAGACGCGCCGCACTCCTAACTCATTAGGAATTGCATGTAAAATAAGCGAGCGTCTTCATGGATTAAACTACCTCGGTATACCACAGTATGTATTCACTAAGAAAGAAAAATGTATGTACCTATACAGGGTTATGTAAAAAATACCAAATGGCTTTCGGCCTGTATTTGTTTTTTAACATTAAAACTAATAACTTTTGTTCTACGACTTTTTTTAGTACAGGCCGAGAGCGATTTGGTATTTTTTATATGACCTTGTATAGAAAAAATTCGAAACAATATTTTACCGTAAAATCTAATACTACAAAAGTCTTTTTGTTTAAATGGGAGCTGAAAGAACTTTTCGGTGGATATTTAAATAAAAAATATAATTAAATAAGTATAATCAACAACTTGGAAAAATAAACTATAAAAAATAGTAAACGTTTACAAAACAAACCTAGGTATATCAAATTTCAAAAAAAATACTATAACTGAGGATCACATAATATCACTTACTTAACGTAGAGAATCGACGACATTTTAATCACTTATTTAATGTAAATATAATTTAATGACCACAATGAAATTTATTTCAAAAAATAAAAAATATAAACTAAGGTGAAGCTTGTGATTAAAATGTCGTACTGTACGTACAGTAGTATAATTTTAATGTGGAGATTGAAATCAACATTTTAATAACTTACTTCAATGTACAGATTCGAAACCGTTTTAATCAAGATTTCAATGTTTCAATCACACGATTTTCACTTTGTGACTATATTTAATATCTAAAAATAAAAAAAACCTTTACCTAATAGCTTTTGCGCTAAATAGTGTGTTTTTCTGTGTTTCAAATGCAGTAGAAATATGCTAAATACTATAAACCCTACCAGAAAATTAAAGCCATCAATTTGTAAAAAAAAAATATGACAATTCTCACTCTCAGTTGTTTTACAATATTTTCTACTACTATAGCAATTAGTATTTTTCTTGTGATAAAGTATTAAAATAAATAATAATATATTAAACTAATGGATGTAATTTTATCAAAAAAGTTCCATGTCAAAAAAAAAACAAGTATAGCAAGTATTTTCACATATTATTATCTCACTCCTAAGTCAATATTGTTTTGTTGGTGTAAAAAAGTACAAAATTCTTAATTAGTATTTGTTCCTTGAACATCTACTGTATTAACTGATTAAAGTGATTCAATTGAAGTAAAAGATTCATAATGTAAATAAACAATTAGTTTAATAATAATAATCACTTCTAACCTAACATCATATAATCACAAAAAAAATCAATTCTTAATAGCTAGCTGGTTTTTCAATCAGTTCCTGGCACAGCCTGAAGTTTTAAAAGTCACATTCTCCTCCTAACATTGCAAAATGTCACTTTTTAAGTGTTTAATTTTTCACTTTCATTAAATAAGTCTAAAGTTAATTTTCAGTAACTTTTAGGCACTTTTGTGATTTTTAGTTTTTAAACAATCACTAAAAGAGTCTGGAGTGCATCCTCCTGGAGTTAGGTGAGAAGCTGGCGTCTGGCAGCGTGCTGCAGTCGCCGTAGATGGGCCCGGTGGGCCCGGTGGGTCCGGCGGACGCGTATGGACTCCGCGACCACGTCCTCCTGCGCAGCGGCGGCCTCGGGGAAATCACAGTCTGCGGACGCTCTGTAGGCATTCTTATCTTGACCCTTTGCTGCAGACGTGATTGAACTGAGGAAAATGAAACATTTTTTTAACACAAATAAAACAAAATCTAACACCTATAAATTTAAATACCCGCGTCCCCCAACTTATGCGCCTTCGAAATTAGATTGAAACTGTTACGTTTCACAATAGATGGCGCTAGTCCTGCCTGAGGACCCAATAATACGAATCGAAAATTTCACCGCAGGGGGATACGGCTCGTATAGCTTAGCGGTCAGAGCACCCAGCCGCGAAAGCTGGGGGACGCGGGTTCAAGTCCCGCTGCGAGTGAAAAATTTTGATTCGTATTTAAATTTATAGGAATAAATAATTCCTAAGTGTGTAAAATTTCTGCATTAATTAAAGACATTTATGAACACAGATCTCTGGCCAAGTGGAGGTTGGCAGGATTCACATACCTTTGAGAACGTTATAGCGAACTATGCGTCACGCAGATTTCCTTACAATGTTTAGTCGACTAAAAATACTGCATGGGCTGAGTGCTGCATAAAGCAATGCGGATTTGCGGGCTTTACACACATTTGAGAACTCTGGCATGCAGGTTTCCTCAAGAAGTTTTCTTTCACCACTAAACAAGTCCTATAAACGCATATCTATGTTTAGCTCACACTGAGGAGGCATATTTATTAATTTCAATAAAAAATTAATCTTAAAATAAATACTCACTGTAATTATAACCAGCCGCCAACGCGAGTATGACCATTAGAGTCGGCCAGAACGGTCTCACTAAATAGAAGAGAACTCTCAATAAAGTCGCATAACCGACTTCGCATTTCCTCTCCAATTTCACCCAGATCTCTTGGGATGTCAACTTGGACATGACATTGACCCATTCAGTACCGCATGTAGTCGTCTCACTACGAACCACAACAATAATTTCCCCCCTCTTTGGTTGTCATATCTAGTTTTAGCCCCGGAGATGTGGTTATTTTGGTCAGTTTCAAAGCATGCGGGTGTCCAGTAATTGTGAACGTGGGCGGACCGTCGAGGAGTGATAGCTTGGTACTGGAGACTTGTACGAGCGGCAGTAGGAGGACGTTAGTGCAAGTTCGGAAGACCCCCCATTCGGCACACAGTTGCACTACGGACGCGTCTCTGATCGGCGCCGCTGGTATTATTGTGCATCCGAGTTGACCTGGAATTTTTTTTAAAATTTTATTGAATGGAAGCAGGCGTTATTTTGCTTTTTTTAACCGACTTAAAAAAAATGAGGTTCTGTATTCGACCCGTATGTATGTATGTATGTTTGTCCGCGATTATTTCACGTCTGGCTAAACTGATTTTGATGCGGTTTTCAGGAAAGTATTTGTTACATTTCGGAGAAGGTTTTAGTATATTAACCGACTTAAAAAAACAAGAGGTTCTTAGTTTGATCGATATATTTGTATTTAAGTTTGTTCACGATTATCTCGAGTTCGGCGAAACCGATTTAGATTAATCCTTTTTTTTGTTAGGTAGGCCATACATCACAGGTAGACTCATATTAATTTGGTCGAGATCTAATGAATATCTTCGGAGATGGAGAGCGGAATTCCTCAACGGAAAATAGTAAATCGCTTGCGATCGGTATAATAGTGTACAGTGTAGATTTTAACGGACTTCAAAAGAGAAGGAGATATTCAAGTTGACTAAAATGTATGTTTTTAATTGACCGACTTCAAAAAAGAGGTTCTCTGTTTAATCCCTATATTGGTGTTTAGGTTTGTCTGTGATTATCTCGTGTTTAGCTGAACAGATCTATTTGATTTTTCGCGAAACATCATTCCTCATCCTCGTCATTAGGCATACAGAATAATAGTAGGTATGTCAAAGTCAGTATTACATTATGATATGATATTATGTTTTTAGTGGTAAGCTTTAGGCTTGTATAGTTATCTCTAAAAAAGCTATCACTAAAAAGTATGAAATGAAAAAAAAAATAAAAAAAACGCATTTAAAACACATGATAATTCTATTTCTTTTTTAGGGTTCCGTAGCCGAATGGCAAAAAACGGAACCCTTATAAATTCGTCATGTCTGTCGGTCCATCTGTCCGTCTGTCCGTCCGTATGTCACAGCCACTTTTTTCGAAACTATAAGAGCTATACTGTTGAAACTTGGTAAATAGATGTATTCTGTGAACCGCATTAAGGTTTTCACACAAAATTATAAAAAAAGTATTAAATTTTGGGGGTGCCCCATACTTAGAACTGAAACTCAAAAATTTTTTTTTCATCAAACCCATATGTGTGGGGTATCTATGGATAGGTCTTCAAAAATGATACTAAGGTTTCTAATATCATTTTTTTCTAAAATGAATAGCTTGCGCGAGAGACACTTCCAAAGTGGTAAAATGTGTGTCCCCCCCCCTGTAACTTCTAAAATAAGAGTATGATAAAACTAAAAAAAATATATGATGTACATTACCATGCAAACTTCCACCGAAAATTGGTTTGAACGAGATCTAGTGAGTAGTTTTTTTTTTTTAATACGTGTTGAATTGATATTCAACAAGTCTAATATTTTGTTTAACTTTGATGACGACAGATGGCGTTGCACATATTTAACTCGCGGTGAAGTTGTTTAATGTTGAATATGTGTAGTGTTGCACACTACATTTCGCCAAATCGTGCCTATGGCAAGCCCGCACAAGTAGGCGAGGCTAGCAACACCCAGGCAGTCGGGCGAAATCTCTCGAGACGCGCTCATGCGCTCCGGAGTTTTTCTTTTAATCTTTTTGTTCACGATGACGTGAACGGCCTTCAGCCCCTCCGGCCGAAGCCGGGAGGTCCTTTTCCTTTCGAGGTTCGCTTCGCGACCGCGTTTTAACGCCCCAGGAACCGACTCCCTGGGGAAATACATAAAGTGTTCGCTTGAAAACGCGCCAACGTGGCGCGACCGACGCCGCCATGCGCCGGCGAAAAATCGTCTTGTGACGGTCACGTAACGCGATCCGATATTCTAGCCTAAGTAGAGAGCCTAACGTTATATCGAGTCAGTGCTCGGAAGTGTCATGTGCGCGAATAAAGTGCTAAAGTGGACCTTCTTCTAAAAAACGAGTCTCCAACCCGACCACAAAGCATCGCCATCTTTGACCGCGCCGAGTGTCGAGCTGCTACACCTTGGGCGCGCCGCAGAATGCCCACACCCTCGACAGGCGAGTTGCTGGCAGCTGACATCACACCGGTGGGACCCAGCACGCGGCACCATCTCAGCGTAGCTGGCCCGCCGGTGCGCCGCCTCCTCAAGCCCTACAGCACGGCGTAAACGGACTTGACTCACAGAGAGCACAGGGAAGTGATTTCCCCTTTTTACGCCCTTCAGGCGATACCCTTGCCCCTTTGAAGCAAACATGAACTTTTGGAAAAGATTCGATCGCGCTTGACCTAGTACTTAAGCTCGTAACTAATTAAGTAAACCTCTTGTAAAAAACTAACCAATTTCAATGATCTTAAATATAATTATGTACTTTGTACTTTGCTGTTTGTCGTCTAATTTAATGCCTATCCTTGATGATCACGAAGCGTGAGGGACCCTGAGTGATCTCGCCGAACGGCCCTTGACCCAAAGGTTCATACGCTCTGAATTGACTCAGTGTCCGGTCTTCCAATAGGGTTTCGCATCCAACCACCCATAACCCAACTTTTATTCCACACCATACCACATTTATATCATTACATATGTTGGTTATGCGGTTCAAGAAAAGTGGTTTTTATGGTTTTATTCCTCCGGTAGTAGTAGGTACGGAACCCTCAGTGCGCGAGTCCGACTAAATATATGATGTACATTACCATGCAAACTTCCACCGAAAATTGGTTTGAACGAGATCTAGTGAGTAGTTTTTTTTTTAATACGTGTTGAATTGATATTCAACAAGTCTAATATTTTGTTTAACTTTGATGACGACAGATGGCGTTGCACATATTTAACTCGCGGTGAAGTTGTTTAATGTTGAATATGTTGGTTATGCGGTTCAAGAAAAGTGGTTTTTATGGTTTTATTCCTCCGGTAGTAGTAGGTACGGAACCCTCAGTGCGCGAGTCCGACTCGCACTTGTCCGGTTATTTTAAAAAGGGAACCGCCTTCAAAAAACGAACCCACTGAAAAGCAAAAAATAATTTTCTAATAAATCTGGGTATACTTACCTACCTACTTAGTTTTTGAAGTCGGTGCCAAATCAAAATTCGCAAATCATTTTGAGTATGGCTAATGGCACCGACTTCATAAACTAAGTAGGTAGGTAAGTATACCCAGATTTATTAGAAAATTATTTTTTGCTTTTCAGTGGGTTCGTTTTTTGAAGGCGGTTCCCTTTTTAGAGAAAAGAAATAGAATTATCATGTGTTTAAATGCGATTTTTGTTATTTATTTTTATTAGCAGGATTGATTATTTTTTTTGCTACTTGAAAAGAATCTGTATAGTCCAATATGCAGGAACACCGCCCACATGAAACACCACACACACAAACAATTTTTCCAAAAATTTCTTCGACGCACGTTACGTCCTGACACCGGAACATCCTCAGCAGATGTTAAAAATTCATGATGAATTTACAATGCATGCATTTAAAACATATAAATTCGAATGCATTAATCTGTCGCGCTAATATTTACATTATCACAATAATATTATTTTTTAAGTTTGTGTGTGTGCGTGTGTCTGTGTGTGTGTGTGTGTGTGTGTGTGTGTGTGTGTGTGTGTGTGTGTGTGTGTGTATGTGTGTGTGTGTGTGTATGTGTGCGTGTGTGTGTGTGTAGACTAAATTAAAAATAAACAAAACAGAAAACTAAATTCTCTCACCATTTTTAATGTCAAACACTGCTTGCGCGGTGTGCGGCGCCTTAGTCCGGCAAGAGTAGGGCAGTTCGACTTTCACTCCATCCAATGCGTACTTCTGTCCCTCGGTGCAGATGAGAGGGCTCGATGTAAGGCCGGAGCCTTCAATGGCGACAGGTACGAGGGTTGACGGCCATTCCATCGGGAGAAATTCCATCTGGGAAACAGAAAAGCATTGTTAATCTGTTAACAGCATCTTGAGAAACTAAGAAAGTGGGTCATATACTATTTTTTTTTCCTTTTTGTGACGGTATATGCATACTCGTAATGCATACTGAAAAACAAGGAATAAGATTTTCAAAAAAAGTCTGTAAGATGAAGAGGAAAGAGTAAGCATTGATAAGTGGTAGCCCAGTGGTCTGAACATCAGCCTCTTCTGATTTTTCGTACTTGTTGCCAAACCCCACTCAAGGCACATTCTGGGACGAGTACGGCTGTACTCAGAAGTCAGCCATAAAAAGGGGGTTAAACCCAGATATGTAAAGAACGATGTCACCTTCTGCATCGGTATTTGGTGTACAACATATGAGAGAAAGCGGATCGGTAAGTCGCAACACGTGGCGCCACTCCCTCACTAAGTAGTAACTGGTACTGACATCTGATAGTGCTGCAAGCGCCAGTGTCTCACCTTCTGCACCGGTATCTGGTGCACGATATAAGAGGAAGCGGGTCGGTCGAGTCGCAGCACGTGGCGCGCGGACGTGTCTCGCGTCAGCACCGCCAGCGTGACCCCAGCTCCTGGGAACAGCTGCACCGAGGGCGGAGCGCGCCAGCCCACTCCCTCGAGGCACTCCTCTAGTAGTAGCAGACGTCTGATAGTGCTGCAAGCGCCAGTGTCTCACCTTCTGCACCGGTATCTGGTGCACGATATAAGAGGAAGCGGGTCGGTCGAGTCGCAGCACGTGGCGCGCGGACGTGTCTCGCGTCAGCACCGCCAGCGTGACCCCAGCTCCTGGGAACAGCTGCACCGAGGGCGGAGCGCGCCAGCCCACTCCCTCGAGGCACTCCTCTAGTAGTAGCAGACGTCTGATAGTGCTGCAAGCGCCAGTGTCTCACCTTCTGCACCGGTATCTGGTGCACGATATAAGAGGAAGCGGGTCGGTCGAGTCGCAGCACGTGGCGCGCGGACGTGTCTCGCGTCAGCACCGCCAGCGTGACCCCAGCTCCTGGGAACAGCTGCACCGAGGGCGGAGCGCGCCAGCCCACTCCCTCGAGGCACTCCTCTAGTAGTAGCAGACGTCTGATAGTGCTGCAAGCGCCAGTGTCTCACCTTCTGCACCGGTATCTGGTGCACGATATAAGAGGAAGCGGGTCGGTCGAGTCGCAGCACGTGGCGCGCGGACGTGTCTCGCGTCAGCACCGCCAGCGTGACCCCAGCTCCTGGGAACAGCTGCACCGAGGGCGGAGCGCGCCAGCCCACTCCCTCGAGGCACTCCTCTAGTAGTAGCAGACGTCTGATAGTGCTGCAAGCGCCAGTGTCTCACCTTTTGCACCGGTATCTGGTGCACGATATAAGAGGAAGCGGGTCGGTCGAGTCGCAGCACGTGGCGCGCGGACGTGTCTCGCGTCAGCACCGCCAGCGTGACCCCAGCTCCTGGGAACAGCTGCACCGAGGGCGGAGCGCGCCAGCCCACTCCCTCGAGGCACTCCTCTAGTAGTAGCAGACGTCTGATAGTGCTGCAAGCGCCAGTGTCTCACCTTCTGCACCGGTATCTGGTGCACGATATAAGAGGAAGCGGGTCGGTCGAGTCGCAGCACGTGGCGCGCGGACGTGTCTCGCGTCAGCACCGCCAGCGTGACCCCAGCTCCTGGGAACAGCTGCACCGAGGGCGGAGCGCGCCAGCCCACTCCCTCGAGGCACTCCTCTAGTAGTAGCAGACGTCTGATAGTGCTGCAAGCGCCAGTGTCTCACCTTCTGCACCGGTATCTGGTGCACGATATAAGAGGAAGCGGGTCGGTCGAGTCGCAGCACGTGGCGCGCGGACGTGTCTCGCGTCAGCACCGCCAGCATGACCCCAGCTCCTGGGAACAGCTGCACCGAGGGCGGAGCGCGCCAGCCCACTCCCTCGAGGCACTCCTCTAGTAGTAGCAGACGTCTGATAGTGCTGCAAGCGCCAGTGTCTCACCTTCTGCACCGGTATCTGGTGCACGATATAAGAGGAAGCGGGTCGGTCGAGTCGCAGCACGTGGCGCGCGGACGTGTCTCGCGTCAGCACCACCAGCGTGACCCCAGCTCCTGGGAACAGCTGCACCGAGGGCGGAGCGCGCCAGCCCACTCCCTCGAGGCACTCCTCTAGTAGTAGCAGACGTCTGATAGTGCTGCAAGCGCCAGTGTCTCACCTTCTGCACCGGTATCTGGTGCACGATATAAGAGGAAGCGGGTCGGTCGAGTCGCAGCACGTGGCGCGCGGACGTGTCTCGCGTCAGCACCGCCAGCGTGACCCCAGCTCCTGGGAACAGCTGCACCGAGGGCGGAGCGCGCCAGCCCACTCCCTCGAGGCACTCCTCTAGTAGTAGCAGACGTCTGATAGTGCTGCAAGCGCCAGTGTCTCACCTTCTGCACCGGTATCTGGTGCACGATATAAGAGAAAGCGGGTCGGTCGAGTCGCAGCACGTGGCGCGTGGACGTGTCACGCTGGCGGTGCTGACGCGATCAGCACCGCCAGCATGACCCCAGCTCCTGGGAACAGCTGCACCGAGGGTGGAGCGCGCCAGCCCACTCCCTCGAGGCACTCCTCTTGTAGTAGCAGACGTCTGATAGTGCTGCAAGCGCCAGTGTCTCACCTTCTGCACCGGTATCTGGTGCACGATATAAGAGAAAGCGGGTCGGTCGAGTCGTAGCACGTGGCGCGTGGACGTGTCACGCTGGCGGTGCTGACGCGATCAGCACCGCCAGCGTGACCCCAGCTCCTGGGAACAGCTGCACCGAGGGTGGAGCGCGCCAGCCCACTCCCTCGAGGCACTCCTCTAGTAGTAGCAGACGTCTGATAGTGCTGCAAGCGCCAGTGTCTCACCTTCTGCACCGGTATCTGGTGCACGATATAAGAGGAAGCGGGTCGGTCGAGTCGCAGCACGTGGCGCGCGGACGTGTCTCGCGTCAGCACCGCCAGCGTGACCCCAGCTCCTGGGAACAGCTGCACCGAGGGCGGAGCGCGCCAGCCCACTCCCTCGAGGCACTCCTCTAGTAGTAGCAGACGTCTGATAGTGCTGCAAGCGCCAGTGTCTCACCTTCTGCACCGGTATCTGGTGCACGATATAAGAGAAAGCGGGTCGGTCGAGTCGCAGCACGTGGCGCGTGGACGTGTCACGCTGGCGGTGCTGACGCGATCAGCACCGCCAGCGTGACCCCAGCTCCTGGGAACAGCTGCACCGAGGGCGGAGCGCGCCAGCCCACTCCCTCGAGGCACTCCTCTAGTAGTAGCAGACGTCTGATAGTGCTGCAAGCGCCAGTGTCTCACCTTCTGCACCGGTATCTGGTGCACGATATAAGAGAAAGCGGGTCGGTCGAGTCGTAGCACGTGGCGCGTGGACGTGTCACGCTGGCGGTGCTGACGCGATCAGCACCGCCAGCGTGACCCCAGCTCCTGGGAACAGCTGCACCGAGGGTGGAGCGCGCCAGCCCACTCCCTCGAGGCACTCCTCTAGTAGTAGCAGACGTCTGATAGTGCTGCAAGCGCCAGTGTCTCACCTTCTGCACCGGTATCTGGTGCACGATATAAGAGGAAGCGGGTCAGTCGAGTCGCAGCACGTGGCGCGCGGACGTGTCTCGCGTCAGCACCGCCAGCGTGACCCCAGCTCCTGGGAACAGCTGCACCGAGGGCGGAGCGCGCCAGCCCACTCCCTCGAGGCACTCCTCTAGTAGTAGCAGACGTCTGATAGTGCTGCAAGCGCCAGTGTCTCACCTTCTGCACCGGTATCTGGTGCACGATATAAGAGGAAGCGGGTCGGTCGAGTCGCAGCACGTGGCGCGCGGACGTGTCTCGCGTCAGCACCGCCAGCGTGACCCCAGCTCCTGGGAACAGCTGCACCGAGGGCGGAGCGCGCCAGCCCACTCCCTCGAGGCACTCCTCTAGTAGTAGCAGACGTCTGATAGTGCTGCAAGCGCCAGTGTCTCACCTTCTGCACCGGTATCTGGTGCACGATATAAGAGAAAGCGGGTCGGTCGAGTCGCAGCACGTGGCGCGTGGACGTGTCACGCTGGCGGTGCTGACGCGATCAGCACCGCCAGCATGACCCCAGCTCCTGGGAACAGCTGCACCGAGGGTGGAGCGCGCCAGCCCACTCCCTCGAGGCACTCCTCTTGTAGTAGCAGACGTCTGATAGTGCTGCAAGCGCCAGTGTCTCACCTTCTGCACCGGTATCTGGTGCACGATATAAGAGAAAGCGGGTCGGTCGAGTCGTAGCACGTGGCGCGTGGACGTGTCACGCTGGCGGTGCTGACGCGATCAGCACCGCCAGCGTGACCCCAGCTCCTGGGAACAGCTGCACCGAGGGTGGAGCGCGCCAGCCCACTCCCTCGAGGCACTCCTCTAGTAGTAGCAGACGTCTGATAGTGCTGCAAGCGCCAGTGTCTCACCTTCTGCACCGGTATCTGGTGCACGATATAAGAGAAAGCGGGTCGGTCGAGTCGCAGCACGTGGCGCGTGGACGTGTCACGCTGGCGGTGCTGACGCGATCAGCACCGCCAGCGTGACCCCAGCTCCTGGGAACAGCTGCACCGAGGGCGGAGCGCGCCAGCCCACTCCCTCGAGGCACTCCTCTAGTAGTAGCAGACGTCTGATAGTGCTGCAAGCGCCAGTGTCTCACCTTCTGCACCGGTATCTGGTGCACGATATAAGAGAAAGCGGGTCGGTCGAGTCGTAGCACGTGGCGCGTGGACGTGTCACGCTGGCGGTGCTGACGCGATCAGCACCGCCAGCGTGACCCCAGCTCCTGGGAACAGCTGCACCGAGGGTGGAGCGCGCCAGCCCACTCCCTCGAGGCACTCCTCTAGTAGTAGCAGACGTCTGATAGTGCTGCAAGCGCCAGTGTCTCACCTTCTGCACCGGTATCTGGTGCACGATATAAGAGGAAGCGGGTCGGTCGAGTCGCAGCACGTGGCGCGCGGACGTGTCTCGCGTCAGCACCGCCAGCGTGACCCCAGCTCCTGGGAACAGCTGCACCGAGGGCGGAGCGCGCCAGCCCACTCCCTCGAGGCACTCCTCTAGTAGTAGCAGACGTCTGATAGTGCTGCAAGCGCCAGTGTCTCACCTTCTGCACCGGTATCTGGTGCACGATATAAGAGGAAGCGGGTCGGTCGAGTCGCAGCACGTGGCGCGCGGACGTGTCTCGCGTCAGCACCGCCAGCGTGACCCCAGCTCCTGGGAACAGCTGCACCGAGGGCGGAGCGCGCCAGCCCACTCCCTCGAGGCACTCCTCTAGTAGTAGCAGACGTCTGATAGTGCTGCAAGCGCCAGTGTCTCACCTTCTGCACCGGTATCTGGTGCACGATATAAGAGGAAGCGGGTCGGTCGAGTCGCAGCACGTGGCGCGCGGACGTGTCTCGCGTCAGCACCGCCAGCGTGACCCCAGCTCCTGGGAACAGCTGCACCGAGGGCGGAGCGCGCCAGCCCACTCCCTCGAGGCACTCCTCTAGTAGTAGCAGACGTCTGATAGTGCTGCAAGCGCCAGTGTCTCACCTTCTGCACCGGTATCTGGTGCACGATATAAGAGGAAGCGGGTCGGTCGAGTCGCAGCACGTGGCGCGCGGACGTGTCTCGCGTCAGCACCGCCAGCGTGACCCCAGCTCCTGGGAACAGCTGCACCGAGGGCGGAGCGCGCCAGCCCACTCCCTCGAGGCACTCCTCTAGTAGTAGCAGACGTCTGATAGTGCTGCAAGCGCCAGTGTCTCACCTTCTGCACCGGTATCTGGTGCACGATATAAGAGGAAGCGGGTCGGTCGAGTCGCAGCACGTGGCGCGCGGACGTGTCTCGCGTCAGCACCGCCAGCGTGACCCCAGCTCCTGGGAACAGCTGCACCGAGGGTGGAGCGCGCCAGCCCACTCCCTCGAGGCACTCCTCTAGTAGTAGCAGACGTCTGATAGTGCTGCAAGCGCCAGTGTCTCACCTTCTGCACCGGTATCTGGTGCACGATATAAGAGGAAGCGGGTCGATCGAGTCGCAGCACGTGGCGCGCGGACGTGTCTCGCGTCAGCACCGCCAGCGTGACCCCAGCTCCTGGGAACAGCTGCACCGAGGGTGGAGCGCGCCAGCCCACTCCCTCGAGGCACTCCTCTAGTAGTAGCAGACGTCTGATAGTGCTGCAAGCGCCAGTGTCTCACCTTCTGCACCGGTATCTGGTGCACGATATAAGAGGAAGCGGGTCGATCGAGTCGCAGCACGTGGCGCGCGGACGTGTCTCGCGTCAGCACCGCCAGCGTGACCCCAGCTCCTGGGAACAGCTGCACGAAGGGCGGAGCACGCCAGCCCACTCCTTCGAGACACACCGCCCAACTGCCGGTGGCTAAACAAACAAAACCAAAAAAGTGTGAAGCATATTTTGTAACACAGCTGTAATTGATGTTACAATTGATCACTACAAAGATGTGATACCTCCATGATATGATTTATGCGATGATCTTCGATAGACGGTGTCGCCGGTCTTTTAGAAGATGATTGCAGAGTTTTCGACGCGCGTTCTCTTAATGCAAATTCCGAAGCAGAACGCTTGGGCCACAAACTTTTATAAGCATCACTCTTGCCTATAGGGAAATTTCCTATTGCGGTCCCAATGTTTCACTAAGTAAATCAATTATTATTGTTAAAACTGATAATGTTGTCGCCCCTGACAATCTTTTATGTCATAACTATACCATATGATAAAATAGTTCCATGGACGCTCACGCCAGGTTACGCAACAATCAGCGCCAAAATGGCGAAAGTCAAGTGTCATTTTTACGTTGACAGTCTGTGATCCAACGTAATAATATAGGTAATAGATATCAATGTCTCACCTACAACCCGGTTGGCGTATGAGTCCGAGCCCGTCACCCACACTTCGTCACCGACCGTGACTCCGCCGACGGTGCTTCGGAAGCTCAGGAAAGCGCCGCTCGCCTCCAGCCCCGCTATCAGCAGCTCTTCACCGAGGACACTAAAAATACATTATGAGAAGGTTAGAAAATAAATTTATACACCAAACTAACCTCTCTTCTATTAAGAGGATATACTGAGTTTGTTTTTGTCCTTTTCACTCTTACGTATACGTTGGTGCCTTCGAATTCTGCCAAATGATTGGGTGAAAATGACACCAAACCTAAACCAATCAGGGCATAAAATTTGTAGCTGATTATTATTTTTTTTTTTTTTTTGGAATACAAACAGCATAAATATAAACAATAAATGGCTATTACAAGTAAGTCATACATAAGCCGATCAAGTATTCACTAATAATAACATACAATTTTAATACGGGAGTTAATAAAGGACGTTAGACGTGGGTAAGTTTGTTGCATGTATATATAAAATTAAACTAGAGATAACAAGTAATATTAATAATGAATTAACTTAAAACTAACAAAAATTTATTGCCTTTTGTTTTTTAGCTCAGCTACAAATTCCAAATTTTGTTTTGAAAGGGGTCCACATGAATATACTTTTTATTATATACATCACACGCTCTAACTAAGAACCTATTTTTGCTATAATTGGTATTAGTTTTAGGAATTAAGTAGGTTTTAAGAATGCGTCGTAATGATTTAGGTATGGAATATTTTATTTTATTTAACATGTAATGCGAGTATACTATACCATTTATAATTTTATACAACATAATTTGATCCCTATGTTCCCTTCTAGCTTCTAGAGAAATCAGTTCAGTAGTTTTGAAGGAACTAAATCTTTTATTTAGACACTTGAAAAATTTGCACTGAATACCTTCAAGCATAAATCAATTTTGAAATCAATTGTAACATTTTATATGCTTTGTTTCTAATTGTGGTAATATGTGAATCGAACAATAATTGCCTATCTAACTGAACCCCAAGGTCTCTGACCTCATTTACTCTGCACACTTTTTTCCCAAGTAAATAATAACTATTATGAATCGGGTTCCTCTTTCTAGTAAAGGTTATCGAGCAACATTTATCCACATTAAGTTCCAATGCATTAGCCTTACAATATTGACTTATAGAATCTAAGTCTACCTGTACCTGTCTACCTGTAGGTCCTGACAATCTTTTGGTGTTCTACTTATTTTAAAAATTTTGGTATCATCTGCGTACAATAATAAATTAGAGTTTTTTGACACACTTTACGACGTCATTAATAAAGATATTAAAAAGTAGTGGTCCAAGATGCGAGCCCTGGGGTACTCCAGAAGCAATAGGAACGAATGCTGTTATGAAACCCTTGACTGCAACGGCGTACGTTCACGTAAGTATGACGTAAGCCATCTCAAGAGATCACCGTGTATACCGATCGCACCAAGCTTTTTTACCAAGATCTCATGAGAATTTTTATCAAAGGCCTTAGAATAATCAGTATACACGGCGTCCACCTGAAAACCTCTGTCCATTGCGTCAAGGGTTGTCTAATAGCTCACAAAGATTGGTTTCTGTTGATCGTTTGTTAATAAAGCCATTATGACAACGATAAATACGCTCAATCCTCAGATTATCACTGCTTTATAGGTTAATTTAAGATGAAGTGGCAATGGGTGGGGCACATAGCTCATAGAACTGATGGACGTTGGGGATCCAAAGTGCTGGAATGGCGACCCCGAACAGAAAAGCGCAGTATTGGCATTGAACTCCGACCAGATGGGCTGACGACATTAAGAAGGTCGCGGGAAGTCACTGGATACAGGTAGCGCAGAACCCTGTCGCTTGGAATTCATTGCAGGAGGCCTTTGTCCAGCAGTGGACGTCCGTCGGCTGAAACGACCGATATGTTAATTCCCAACCTGTTAGCTTCTCGACGAACATGCGCGGGGAACGGCGGGCCGAGAAAAACGTTCGCTTGAGGCGCCAACAACTCCCTTCCCAAGCGGTTTCGCAGCACGACTCTCACTGTGGATTCCTCCGCTTCTCCCGAAGGCTCAGCCGTGCAGTAGTGTGGGCTTGCTACTTCTACATGGATAACCTGAAAGATCAAATAAACCTCTAAGAATTAGGCGTTACAGTCAATTTTTTTTTGAATATAGAAAGATTATGTATATATTCTCTAACAAAGTGGCAGTATTTTTTTTTAGAGTTATAATTTAAAGTAGTAAAAACACAAGGAATGTAGCAATGGCGGGCTGACGGCAAATATGACTTACATGTGCGTGTTTTCCGGCTCACTTTCGAATGAAGAAGACTAATAGTAGTAGTAGTAGAAGTAGCCATACTACGGACTTATAAGAACCGAACGTTAGCGCCCTGCGACGTCACAGATATGGCCGCCTAAATTTGTGGCGTTTTGAAACCACGTGATATTTTTAAAATTTCAGATATTCTTTTTATAAAATTTTTAATTATTTTTTTATAAAAGTCATTGATCATACGACACAATTTATCGTGTGGTTTTGCTAAATTTTTTGGAAAGCCTAATTGTAACCCTAGCTTTCATGCATGTCTAGAACCTAATTGATTGTTATACTTTAAGACCGTTAAAAGTACACCAATTTTCTTAATAAAGATTTGAGTTTCTGGTGCAAACTTCAGGCAAAACGTTAAACCGACGACTATATAAGTTTACAAATTATGGATATAAGAAAACTTACGCCACGTCTATCGATGTTGTTCCTTTCATCCCTCTGTTTGGCGAACACGACCCCATGACCGGGTCTCACTGCCACCACATCTCCGTTGCTCCTCAACTCGAATGACCCATCCTCGTACGCCGACCAAGTTCCCTGCGGTAAGGACTTCAGGCGTATAGTAGAGCCGACGGCTAAGGACAAGCGATCCTCGGGGTTGAATTCGCGCGATGACCCCTCGATGGATGTCCGTATGTCCGACACGCCTAGGATTTCGATCGTGCTGTCCCACGAGCGGGTTTCTGCTATCTGTTGATGTAAAAAGGTAGCTAAGGTAAGTAGGATAGATATAAGTAATCGTCCAATTAGAAATGGAGGACACAAGTTGGTTATAGTGCCACACCGTTTGCATAAGGTACAGAGGTCATTTGTGGGGTTGAGTGTGCGCTTCTACAATATGATCCCGAAGTCTGTTCTGGACTTACCTTTGCACAGGTTTAAAGACACTGTCAAAAAATATTTAATTAATCATGGTTAGGTACTATACCATTGAAGAATTTCTTAACGACAAAGATTCTCTCCAACTGAGTGTTAACAGGTTTATTTTTACTGGCATGACAACGGCACGGCGGTGTTGACGTTGTTTTTCACGTCATTCACTTCCATTATTATTCACTTTCTAAGAAAATATCTCAATACACGAAAACTACCTCACTGTTACAAATTGTGAGAACGTGTTTTCGCACTGGGAAGTAACGACGCCATGAGGAAAGCGGCGCCAGCGCCCTCAACCTGTGACCACGTGATATTCAAAAGGCTGACTCAGCTCTGATTGGTGGATCACTTGACAGCTCGGTGACAGGAAGCTCTGATTGGTGGATATAAGTAAGGGAAGTACCACGCGGCACGCACTCTCACTTTTGCATCATCTCTGCTCTAATAATACAAGTTTTATTGTTTTGTAAAACTTGCATCATTAATTTATTTCTGAATACAAAAAAAAAATTCTGTAAAGTGACATTACATATTTTTTTTTAAATTTCTAACAAATGGAACATGCATACCTGTCCCATATTTCGCACCCTCACGTCCAGTGTGATTACGCCAGGTATAAGAGGCACCACGCGCACAGAGAGACCCTCCACTACCGATCGTTCTAACTGGTCTGCAAGAAAGAATGTTGTTTTAATACATTTGCACAAAATGTACGTTTTTAATACATTTGCTCAAAAAGTTGACATTTCCATGTGTGTTGGGCGTGCGCAAAGTTATTCTTTTCTACTTTCACTAGTGCTTTTGTGTTTTCCTCCTACGCGGCACCGGAGCGGGCGCACCAGGAGCGCATGAACATGAACACGGCATGCAAACACGGAGCAGGCAAACACGTAAATCCAATTTTTTTTTTCGCAAATGTATTTAAAAACGTCGTTCAATGCACGTGCGGAATTGTCATTTTTGCTCGTCCTTATAGTTGACCCTCGCCTTCGGCTTGGGTCAACAAACCGTGACTCGTAAAGAAATGACAAACTTTCCGCACTTATATTGAAAGTGTGTTTAGCGTGCGGAAAGTTATTGTTTTCCACACTAGTGGTTTTTAATTTTCTCCTGCATATAACAGCAAATCCTACAGTCCGATGGGACAGCAGTTCCGACACGACCGGAAACATATCAGGTACAAGATCGTCAGCTTAGGTGTTGCGGCCATGAGAAGCTGACGCTGGTTTATCGGGAGATGCTTGTAAGATAATAGCTCCTTTAATTTGAAAGCAATAAGTGTCAATTTAGCTTAGCAATGAGAAGCTGACGCTGGTTTATCGGGAGATGCTTGTAAGATAATAGCTCCTTTAATTTGAAAGCAATAAGTGTCAATTTAGCTTAGCAAGTATGGTTAGTACTCAATCTTGTTATAATAGCTTAGATATATGAGATATAGTATATCTTTGTTAGGCTGTATGGTCTTCGATCTTTGCCTGTCCCGAAAGGGACGAATGGAATATGGATTAACAGAACAGAACAGTCTATGGTAGTGTCAAATCTGTGGTAAGGTAATTAATGCAGAAAAAAAAAAATATTCCCCGTGGAAAATTGGCGGGATGTTCCCGCCATTATTTTAGTTTGGTTTGGCTTTGTTGCGTTTGGAAAACTGAAAATCTCTCGCGAATCGAATACAAATGGATCTACAAAATATTAATAAGGTTACAACTCTGGAGGACTATGCAAAGCTTACCTCGATTCTTTTGGCTGACGAATTTTCAAAACGATTCCAGTTAAATTTGGTTACCATACGCACTTTGAATAATCTGCGATCTTTTGAACTTATGGTACGTACTTAGTTGAGAATTTCAGTTCAAAATCTTATCATATTCATGTAGTTTTCTTGCATAATTGCATTATCAAGTTACCAAACTGTGGTTGCTGCCTTTATTTTAAGTTTGAAATAACTTCTCCATCTCATTTTTTCACAATGTCGTCGATAACTTCAATATTCTTTAAATTTTGTATTAATATGGAGCTATGGCGTCTAATTCGTCCCATTTTTAATGAAAATGTGATATCTACAGTTTCCTCATAATGTTTTGCAATTTATATGAAGCCTAAAATGATGATGATAGTTTGTCATCTGTTTCCAGTATTTCAACAAGGTTCACAAAGTGGGCGCGGCGTCACTGATACTGGACAGGATATTGCAAGCGTCATGGCCAGCGAGCATGTTGGAAGATGGTGCTTGTGCCAATGAGCTGGTTCTCCTCATTAGGTATTGGCTAGAATGTACAAGGAAGCATCTGACAATTGAAAAACCACATTGGTGGAAATTCTTGGATATCCTCTTGGATTTTATTCAGGTAAGAAAACTATTAATAAAACGCATGCGTTTACATTTTCATTTCATTCAGATATTCATTTTCGATTGTAATCTAATTCAATATAATAATTATATAGACTTAGTACTGAGTTGTTCTGAATTAGATCTGAATTCAGATTTTTTTTTTAAACATAATATCAGACTAACATATTCAGATTATTTGTAGTAGACTTATGTAGTACTTATAAAATAAGACAGAGTTGATAAAAAAGTACTACTTATGCCTAGTTATAATAGATCTTCAGTGCCTAGGTGTAGCCTGACAGGTTTTTATAAACGGGCCAGTTGTAAGCTTTGCCCAGATTTCTTTGTCTATCTCATGGTCACTATCCACACTAAGCCCGGTACTGTAGGGTATGTCACACCTCAACTTAAGCAGATCTGGGGTCGTACCACCAAGGCTTATAGCAGTATTATTTTAATATTGTTTTGACATTTTCATACAGTGTCAGTATGAAAATCATAAAACAATATTACAATAATACTGCTATAAGCCTTTGTGGTAGGACCCCTGGTGAGATGATATTGTATCTGTTCCACCAGCCCTTTCTCTAATATAATATGAGCTCCTGAGGCTGTCCCTTCTCTTTACTCCTAACATGCCTTGTTTTGTTGCCCTTGGATACCTCTACATATTCTCTCTTTGGGTTTTGGTTTAGACTTAGAGTGCAGGTTTTGCAGACATATATTAATTTATGCATGGAGTATGCATGTGTTGAAAACTTTTATCTTCCTCATTATTTCTCATAGAGAAAAATATTTTTCTAGCCCAAAGAAATTTATTTTGTTTGTTTCCTTAGTTGTTTGAGGTTTGGTTGAGATTCTTTGTCCTAAATACAAAATACTCTTTTACATACCTACTCTTGTGTAAACTCACCTGATTGTAAGAGTTCTTCTCTGATTTGTAATAGTTATATTTTAGATTGGAAAGGGTTGTAGCTGGAATGCTAAATCGCTGGGTGGTACATCTATTTCAGTAGGTGGTAAGGTAACCAGCTGTGATTGAAGCCTCCCATCAAAACAACGGTTAAATTCTCCGATCAATGCACCAAACACATTAACCGTAGACAGCACAATTTTACACACATTAAAATATAATGATCATTATGTACCTATCTGGTGTTAAATGATTTTCAACCGAATTCAAAAAAGGAGGAGGTTCTCTATGTATGTTTGTTACCTCAACTTTTGACTGGTTGAATCGATTTTGATGATCCTTTTTTTATTAAAAAGCTGACGCTTCCCATGTGGTCCCATTATAATTTAGTTTAGTTTTGATATTGATATCCATGAGAAAACCATATAAGCCTCAAATTTTTAATTGGAAAGGATTTATTCAACAGTAGTTTGATGAGAGTTGAAGTTGGGTATTTTTGTTAATTAATTAACGTAGATCCTCGTCGCTAAGTGTATTTAAATGTAATGTGTATAAATATTATATGGAGCTGCAGAAAGCAAACATGGAGTGAACCCGCTTTTTTAGGGTTCCGTAGCCGAATGGCAAAAAACGGAACCCTTATAAATTCGTCATGTCTGTCTGTCCGTCTGTCCGTCTGTCCGTCTGTCCGTCTGTCCGTCTGTCCGTCCGTATGTCACAGCCACTTTTTTCCGAAACTATAAGAGCTATACTGTTGAAACTTGATAAGTAGATGTATTCTGTGAACCGCATTAAGGTTTTTACACAAAATTTAAAAAGAGTAATAAATTTTGGGGGTGCCCCATACTTAGAACTGAAACTCAAAATTTTTTTTTACATCAAACCCATATGTGTGGGGTATCTATGGATAGGTCTTCAAAAATGATACTAAGGTTTCTAATATCATTTTTGTCTAAAATGAATAGGTTGCGCGAGAGACACTTCCAAAGTGGTAAAATGTGTGTCTCCCCCCCTGTAACTTCTAAAATAAGAGTATGATAAAACTAAAAAAAATATATTATAATGTACATTACCATGCAAACTTCCACCGAAAATTGGTTTGAACGAGATCTAATAAGTAGTTTTTTTGATATTTACAATAAAACCTTTAAAAACAAAGTTAGTTTTGCGGTTCGATAAGAAAAGTGGTTTTTATGGTTTTATTCCTCCGGTTGTAGTACGGAACCCTCAGTGCGCGAGTCCGACTCGCACTTGACAGGTTTTTTCTAAACTGTTTGTACTACTGATAAAATACGCCTATTTCTATATATCAATCCAATTATGTATGTATATTATGTTTGTTTAAATTTAAATTAATTTTAATTATATAAATTATCTGTAGGTATCTATTATTATATTAAGCCATATTTATTTATTCCATAATTTGTATCTACTAAATTGTTTTATTTATTTTGTTTTTTTTTCTCCCCCTAATCTTTCCTACTCCCTATCCATGCGCATGCCCTAATACTGTCTTAATCTAAAGCCGTGCTGGAAGAAAATCCATGTGGATTAAGCGCTGCTCTTGTACCGTGTATTTTGTAATAATAACGTAATAGGTATTGTTGTTTTGCAGAAGTTACCAAGCCACACAACAATCTTGACGGCTCTGGTGCGGCACGTGGGTGCGTCAGTCCTGGAACTCGCCACCCGGGACGAGGTCCCCGTTGAAGCACGCCACAGATTATTAATATGCTTCAAATGCATTTCGGCCGCACCGCGGGAAGTTAGAACCGAGCTTAAAGACAAATTCGACAGATATTTGTAAGTTATAAAATTTTAATTTTAATTATGTATTTTATAAATAAAGTAGCTGACCCGGCAAACGTTGTTTTGCCGTTTAGGGATATTAAAAAAAAAATAGATAACAACCTGCTCTCAGATCTAGAATATACAAAAAATTTCATAACAATCGGTCGAGCCGTTTCAGAGGAATTTGGTTACAACGATTTGCGAGAGAATTTTATATATTAGATTCATTCCAATGGGCCTGTACTTAGTACATTATACTGGTAGGCGATTCACGTAACGCGTCGGCTACATTTTGTGAAGGGAAATGTTTAAAAATGTCATGGTATAAACTATAAGCAGACCTTGAAACCTAAATATTTTTTGGGAAAACTGAAAAATTAATTTTACGATTATTGACATAGAGCGTAAAATTGTATGTAGTTCAAAACGCGACATGGTCGAGAATCGTGAAATTAAATTTACTTTACGCGATAAGTTTGAAGGTTTGTATTTTCTATGTTGAAATACATTCAATTTTACACTCTGATAGAGTAGAAATAAAGTTGATTTTTCAGTGTTAATTATTTCTTGATTCACATCACTCAGTGTGTGAAAGGGTTTCGTGAATCGCTCCCATGTTCGGATTTGAATTATCATGGCTCGTCGAAATTATTGATGACGATATTACATCTGTTAATAATGAATAATCTCCCGACAACAATAATTTCTCCAGGTTTTCTCAAAAAAATATGTGCTTATACCTACGTCTGTAAGCTTTGTACTGCGCTCGTACGTCGTATGCTGTCTGCCTGGGTCGATTTACCGTCTGTCTGAGACAACACTCAATGCGGCTTATAGAGTGTTCATCTGATTTCGATTTTTCATGTAAAAACTTTTATGATTTTGAGATGAATTCAGATAATTTTCATTCCACACATCCCACTGAACATCCATTAAAGTCTCCCTGTTTGGTCCCTTTTCTTTTTACGTGGGGAAATCCGTTATGGATACCGGTGTGCCATTCTGGATAGGGCGACAAACAGCAAACTCCCCGTGCCTATCGCCCAGGGGGGCAGGCGGCGGTCATGGGCAGCACGCCTGCGCCCAGCCCCTCTGCGGCGGAGAGGATGAGAGCGCACGTCATCCTCTGCCATCCGCTCCGCAGCTTCCTTCTGCGTCATTACCTCCTCACAGAAGCATTCCATCGCCTTTCAAGACCTGTCACTCTCTACCATGGCCTTAATCACAGCTGACAGGGAGAGGTCTCGACCTACAATTGCCACCAGTGCCTCCCCATCCTCTCTCATCCGCTCCGCAGCCTCCTGCGTCATTACCTCCTCACAGAAGCATTCCATCGCCTTCCAAGACCTGTCACTCTCTACCATGGCCTTAACCACAGTTGACAGAGAGAGGGATCGACCTACAATTGCCACCAGTGCCTCCCGGGTGAGGCCCAGGCTGCGCACTCACTCAGCCAGAGTGTGTTGCGCCGTCTCCACGCCGGCCCCACACGCATGGCACTCCTCCCTGGTTGGTCCCCTAACCCAACCCTAATCTATACCTATTCTATATTCTATATAATATATAAAAGAAAGTCGTGTTAGTTAGGTACACTATTTATAACTCAAGAACGGCTTTACCGATATGGCTGAAAATTGGTGAGGAGGTAGCTTAGAGAAAGGAGATACTACTTATTCCGTTCGAGAGAAAAAATTATATGGCAAAACAACGTTTGCCGGGTCAGCTAGTTAGGTATAAAAAAATTGGTTGTCTGTAAAGTCGGTTTACTGACGATAGTTGAACGTGACAATTCTCGCTTGCACTTCAAGCCTTACATGGAACGCTTCAGAGCGAGGTAACGCCGCATGAGCGAGGTAACGCCGGATGAGTCATGTTTTTTTGTGCGTGCAGCCGGCTCTATCGATTTGTAAGACGTTGTCACGTCAATAACAAGGTTTCGTCCGCCGGCAGGCAAGAGCTGGCGCGCTACCTGTGCACGTGCGGCGACGTGTGCGTGCAGTTCGTGGTGGTGGAGGCGCTGCTGCGCTGGGTGCTGCCGCGCGAGCAGCGCGCCGTGCGCTGCGACGCGGCCGCGCGCTGGCTGCCGCGCGCGCTCTACTCGCGCGACGCGGTGCAAGACTTCGTCGACAGGGACTGGAAAAGCTTCATGAGGGTAAGTCGTCCAATTTTAATTCAATTTTTTTTTTATACTATATAGGCTAGCGCTTGACTGTGATCACACCTGATGGAAAGTGATGATACAGTCTAAGGTGGAACGCGCTTGCCTAGAAGATGCCTATTCACTCTTGATTTGAAGGCACCCGGGTTGTAAGTGGCAGGAAAGACACTGCCTGGGAGGGAAATGATTTATTTCATGCTAATGCGTGAATTTCAGTTGTTCACAATTCTCATGGGAACCATGAATTTTTCCGGGATGAAAAGTAGGTATAGTTCTAGTATAATCTATCTCCATTCTGAATTTCAGGCAATTCGGAAGGAGTGACAAAATTACACATACACACACACACACAGTCACACACGTGTCATGTGTGATAGGCTTTTTACAGCACTTATGAATAATAAGAAAATACTTAGTTATTTATTAGTGATAACTATTTAACCATTTTGAGGTTTACGAGGGTTCAATCGCACCCTGACCTAAGAAGGCCACAACGAACTCAGTCGCGTTTGTTTTTTGTTGTTATTACTATTTCACAAAAGATTTTAAACGAGGTACTAGGTACCTACTAAGTAAGTGAAAAAATAATAAATTTGAGAAATTCATTTTACTCTCATGTATTTTATATGTATATCAGAATATTGTGTTCCGTCCAAAATTGTGTTAATATAATTTGAGAATAAATTATGTATCCATACCTATTACGACTCTTCCCACATGGGCATTCAATTTCTATTTCAAAACCTAATATAAAGTTAATCATTGATGCCCATAGTCCTACTACTTGGTTCTACTATTAGTTGAATTATTTATTTAACAGTAATAAATAAACGACGATGCAAAGCTAATGAAATCAAAATTAACTCTGTTGGGTCAGTTTAGATTCCCATGTATTTACTTATTATTCTCTGTATTTAAGTACAGATACAGAATTCCATACATCCATGGTCAATATCCTTTGGAATGGATATAGATTATTTTATTGATTAACACATCGTTTTATCCCGAAAAAATACATGGTTCCTGCGGAATTTGTGAAAAACCCAAATATAGTCTCTTATAAAGTTAGCCTCCGTTACGCACGCCTGGTATTCACTTACAATATGTATTGCAGGACACCCGACACTTCCTGAACATTCACAACAAGTCTAACAACAGTGTAGTATCAATTTTATGCTACAAGCTGCGCTTAGAAAGTGTTTTTATCAAATCTGTAAGTAATCAATGATTGATTATTAATTTGCGGCGCTTGCGTTTGAGATACTGGGCCCATGGTCATCAGATACGAAAAAAAAGTTGAATATAGTGTCCCAAAAATTGGGTCTGGTGACCCGAGAGCTGGCGCTTATTTAGCTCAAAGGCTAAGTGTAGCCATTCAAAGAGGTAATGGGGCCAGCGTCTTCGGTACTATGCATTTAAATGATCAGTTGGACGGTGTTGTTAAAATTAAAATTTAATTTTATAGAATCATTTTTGTTTAGTTATGTAGTAACATAATATACCTACGTAGGAGAGTAATCAATGTGGGGAGCTATAATGGCCAATATAGTTTATTTAACCCAAAAAAAATTAGATAGATAAATAAAAAGAAAACTCATTATTGTAAACCAAAAAAAAATACCTTTACTTTATTATTGTATGTACAATATATAGATGTACACCAAAAAAATATTACCTACGTTATTTTAAACTAGCATAAAAATAATGACGTACACTAAAAAAAATTAAATTCAGCAAAGAAATACCATACAAAGTTACTGGCATTTAAATTTTGGAGTGGGGGGAACTTTTGTCCCTTTCTCGCAAAACAATTTTTTTTCGAGGCTGCTATGGTGATACTTGCGTGTGACGTCATAATATGTTAGTAATAAGTTGGTAATAAGACTGTCTAATGAGAAATATTAAAATCCTTACAACATTTCTTTTATGATCATTTTATTTCAAGGTAAATCTAGTTTCAAGAATGAATTTAAAAAAATCATATTTCGATTTGAGTCAAATACTCTATCGCCGTGCCCATTCTGAGGATAGTAACAATATTGCTACTTTTCAGAGCACCCGCCAGCGTTGGCTCGACATCAATATAGGAACCAAGAGGTTAAGCGTCATGCTGGACAGATCTATGTACCAAATGCTGGAAATTAGCGAAGAGGAGGAGTCCTACTTGGCGGCGCTCTATATCACTGAAGACAACACTGAAATGGTGAAGATGGCCAGGTGAGATAACTTCGGCTGTTGGCTCATGGCTGTTGTTTAGTTGTAGGTAGTTAGCGGCGGGTAATGTCAACTTAGTACCGTGGACCTTCGAGGGGGGCGCTTCAAATCAACACAAAAAATTAACTGTCAGTTGTATAGGTAGAATGTTTGAAACTATAAAAAGTTATGGAAATCATTGATCTTGGCACAAACGAAAATATTATTTTGACTATCCGACCCGAGTTGCACTCAACACAGGAGTTATATTTCTGTGCTTAGTAATTGCGCCATAGACGACCTCCTTGGCGCAGTGGCGCGCGCTCGGATTCGAGTGGGAGGTCCCGGGTTCGATTATCACAACTGGAAAATGTTATATCAATGACCATTTTTTTAAACTATATAAGTTAGCGCTTGACTGTGATCACACCTAATGAAAAGTGATGATACAGTGTAAGGTGGAACGCCTAGGAGATGCCTATTCTCTCTTGATTTCAAGGCGCCGGGGGTTGTAAGTGGCAGGAAGGACAATGCCTGGGAGTGTATTCCAGGCGTTTGCAGTGCGTATCAGAAACGAGGAATCAAACCGCTCGCAGCAACGAGGAGCATGAGCGTTCTCCAGTGTATATGTGTTTTCCATGTATTTACGTATAAAATATTATGTATATTTATCAGTTATCTAGTACCCATAACACAAGCTATCGCTTAGATGCGGTTTGTTCCTTTGAACCTAGTCGTGTATTTTAAAAAATTTTTTTTTTCTAGCTCCCTAACAAAAGGTACTAGGACTATAGAGATAAAGGTGATAGACCCGCTCCAGATGTTTCCGACGAAATTTCTAGAGGGCAAACATCTTGTCACGATGTTCTTCACCGCGGAGTTTGACGTCAATAAAGTCGATAACGCACTGCGCGCGATCTTCGACACCAAATACACGGTAAGTGCACTACTGCAACCCAGCCGCCGCTTCTCACAAATTGACTTTTAAAAGTAATACCAATACACATGTAACTTGCAATAAGTTGTCTCTACTAACAATATTATAAACCTAGTCATCTCTATTTAAAAGAGCATAATTAATTTATCTAGGAAGTGCCTTTTGCAGTAATTAGTATGTAGAATTAGGTTAAATTAGGTTAATTAAGTATAATGCATGTGAACTCGCCATCCTGACATAAACTCCTTAAGTTTTAGAGGATGGCAAGATAAAACTCCTTGAGTTTTAGAGGATGGCAAGATATAATTAATATATATAATATGTTTTTGGTATGTTTTCAACATTAAATTAAAAAAAAAATTAAACTATAGCACGGTCGCGGAGCACGAAGAATTTCGTACCTTAACCTGTTACTACCTGTCTCTGTCACTCCCGCGTCAAAATAATGCGGTCACGCTCGCACAGGTGCAATGACCCCGTCCTGTGTACTGTCCTGTACGAAATTCTTCGTGCTCCGCGACCGTGCTTTAGCAATTCTTGTACATATATTTATTTAAGTAATCTCGGAAACGACTCTAATAAGATGTGGTGGTATCGAGCAAAAAAAATCGTAGAACAAAAGTTGATAGTATTAATGTAAACAACTACAGGCCGAGAGCGATTTGGTATTTTTTATATAACCCTGTATAGTTAATATACATATAATTTGACTTCAAGTAATCAACTGTTGCCTCAATTTTGTTTGAGATGCGATGTTTTATGTATTCCAAAATAGTTTCCGAGCAAAGCTGGGAACGGTAACCTAGCTAGTGTTGTACGTAATTTTACTAACAGCACTTTTACTTTACAAACTATAGAAAATGTAAATTGAAATAGAAAAAAACTTTTTTTTTCTAGTTCAATATGAAAAGTTCTGCTCTGGCACAAAAGACTAAATAAATATGATCTTTCAGTTCGTGGAGGACACTGGAAGCCTGGCGATGTCCCGGCAGGACTCCTCGAGGATCAGCGAAATCATCACCGTGAGTATGATGTTTATTACGTTAACCCTACCTCGTTTAAAAGTCACGGCAGATATGTCTAGCGGTGACCGTTTAAATAAGGTATCATGGGGGTAAGCGGGTCGCGGGGCGGGTGTGCGTATCGTTCGCACGCTCTCTAAAGCCGGGTCCAGACATGTATCATTTGCCAGATCCGATCACCGCATCCGTATCGTTGATGCGTATCATGATCGCATATGTGGAAGGGTTATTTTATCATGATACGGGATTTCGATACGCCGTTATGATACGGCCCGTCCCGTCGTGTCGTGTCAGTTTTTGTCCGATCATCAACAGATACAAGGTACAGGGAAATTATACGCGATCATGACTATTGTGATTTGTGAAGATATGGATACGAAGCAAATCGAGGCGTCCACAACTCGATACGGGGTTTGATACGTGATACGCTGATACAGATACGGTGATCGGATCGGACAAGTGATACATATCTGGACCCGCCTTAAATGTCGGAATGTGTATACTGCGTAGCCCTAACAGTGGCCGTAAAGGGTTCTTCCCTAAGGGGGTGAAATAGGGGTTGGGAGTTTGTATGAAAGTCCCGTGTTTTTGAAGTTTAAAGAGTCGTGAAACTCGGTATTAGCACTGAACCTATTTTGGGAGCGGCGTATTCTCCTGTGACCACTCTCCATCAAGTGTACACGCGTTATCACTGTATATTGGGAGCGACGTAAACTCCATATTGTAATATTTACTGGATTAACACATTATGGTACTTTTTATCCCGGAAAAAGCGATGGTTCCCGCAGAAGTAGTGAAAAACCTAAATTCACGCGAGCGGAGCCGCTAGTGGATTTATATTTATACCCACGACGGAACGGAGTACGGGAGATCCAAGAAAATCCGTCGGAGCTGCCATTGCTGTTTTCGTTTCCAATATCAATTAATGTAATTAGTAAGTATTGATAAACTGCCGGTATATGAGAAGTATCAAGAAATTGAATTAGTCATCAACTGGTAAACAGCACCATCAACACCGTCATAGGCAAAACACAGCAGCTCCGGCGGATTTTCTTGGATTTGTAATTATACTGATCTTAGTTCTTACTTTCCTTTAGTCGGGGAGTTTCAAAAAAATTATTTATTTCTTTTTCAATTACAAGTATGCAAAAGTCGTGGGTGTTTTAAAAATTTTTTTCCGTTACGGCACGGAAAGGGATTCAGATCAAAACTCCCGCCATCCATAAGCGATTTTCGACACTTGAATTATGCATAGACAACACGCAGCTTCACTAGCTGTCATGCATTTCGTACTGTCCAAACCTCGAAGAAGTGTCAACGTCACCGATGACAAAACGACCAACCGCCACCTTCAAGTCGTTAACGCGCGAGCAACGGTCACGCGCGCGCGCCGTGTGTGAAAAAACACCAAAAACCCCCTTTTTCAACGATAAAAACCCATAATTCCCTGCAGCACCAGGTGGAGATCATCGTGTGCAGCTTCAGGCAGTTCAAGGTACGTACGAGTGCATTGTAATTGTCTTGCATTTTCGAGTGAGAAAATCGTTTAATCGTCAGATCAGATCTGAATTCCCAATGTAGCATGGGCCTCATATAGCGAATTGCTACATTTAATGGTGCCGAACCCGGGATTTTCCGCCTTTTTAACGAATAATTTGTGTATGGTATATCTGGTTAACCGCGTAATTTAGATTATTCAACTCAACGACCTTTTGTTCTTGCGATCTGAATTACTCCGTGTTAAGCCCATCCATCGTTAATACCTACATAGATTAAACACATCGGGCAGGGAAGTACACGTAAAACACAACAAATAATTACCACGTAAAAGTATTGAATTATTGAAAGATCAAATAAACAATCACATCAAATTATCGGTGTTTATTTCAAAGTCGGCTTGCAATAATTCAATCTTTTAAATCGTATTTCAATTTTCACATCATTCTACGAAAATTAACATCTAATAACGTATTCATCTTATTATTCCTAACTTTAAATACGTAATTTTAACACTAATTTTATCGAACTAAATACCTCGGTAGTCGGGTACCCACATTCGCGTGAATTTTTTCCGACCGCGCCGAGCCCTCCGCGTCGCACATCAACCTTTTAGTATTACAAATAAAGTTTATAATTCTATATTCGCAATGCTAACATTCCATTAGCGTACGGTACGGTTCACCAGAAAGTTTGTTAGCGACGTGAATTAGATTACTTATAAGTAGTGTACAACTTGAGTGGTGTACTGTACATAGATAAGAACTTGTATTAAGAATACAGTTCACCGCACAAGTTTTGTTGAGTACGAGTATACACATTTCTTATACATCGTTGCGTAACTTGTGTGGTACTGTGTATATACGAACAATTTATAACTCTGTAACTTTATTTGTGTTTCTATTCCCTAATTCGAATTGGAGGCTATTCTATCGTTGTTTTTAAATATAGTCTGGCAAACAATAACTTGCAATAATGTCTCTCATAAGACGACATTCAGCGCGAAAGGCAGGCCTTCTTAAGAAATCTCAATCAAGATCCGTGGAAATTGAATATACGGTTAGAGATTTGCCTTCATTGCGTAGGCAACGTACGATCGCTTATAACCGGGCAAAAAAGGCTTTAGAGGTTGGTCTCACATCCGTAACAGACGAGTCTCAACGGGACATGTTTTACTCATATCATCAGGATATTAAAAAAATCGCTTCTCAGTTTGAAAACGCACATTTGGCCATCTTAGAACTTTTAGACGACCCGGATGATGACACGGAAGTTCAAGAACGCTTTGACGAAATGTTTTACAAAATAAATTCGATCTATCTTAGCTTAAACCATAGTGAACCCTCAATGACTTCGTGCAATTCATCACAGTGCAATTCATCATCAAATGTACGTTTGCCAAAAATAGTACTGAAATCATTTTCCGGAGACATTAAACAATTTCCAGAATATCTCGATACGTTTAACTCGTTAATAAATAATTCGAAGTCTCTGAGCGACACCGAGAAGTTTCATTATTTAATATCCTCTCTTAGCGGTGATGCTTTATCGGTAGTGAGAACGTTTCCTTTGACCAGCGAGTACTATCGTGATGCATATAACGCTCTTATCGCACGTTACAAATGTAAGCGCGACTTAGCCTTTACATGCTGGAGAGATCTTTTAGAGCTTAACTTTAATTTCAACAATGCTCACGAGTTTCGGAAATCGCTCGACTTATTTGAAGAGAATCTCTGCATTCTCAAATCAGTCAATTTACCAGTTAATCATTGGGATTTCGTCCTAGTATATCACCTCTTATCGAAATTGGAAACAACGATACGCCGTGACTTTGAGGAAAAATATTCGAATACCGAACTACCCTCTTATATACAGCTCAAAGAATTTTTACATTCTAAATGCGAGGCATTATTACGTGACACGCATTTTACCGAACAATCTAAACATAACAAACTCACGCAAAAGGATTCTTTGTCTTCTGTAAAACATAAGCAAGGACCAACATTTCATACACTGATAGCATCGCATGAAAGGCTACCAGAAGGAGTTGTTGCTTCTTCACGGCCTACCAGCTGTCCGTTCTGCAATGAATCTCACACCATATCTGCATGTTCAGAATTTCTCAATAAGTCTATCGATGAGCGGATGCAAATCGCAACAGATAAACGCTGGTGCTTTAATTGCTTAAAAAGTTCTCATCAACTCCGAAATTGTAACAGCATCTTTTCTTGTCGCATTTGCAGAAGAAAACATCATTCTTTACTCCACCGAGAACCTCCCCCAGAATCCAATTCCTCTACGTCATCGTTGGTTTCACAGTCACAGTCAGATACAACCGTTTTACTAGCAACTTCCGTTGTACAAATTCAAGACGCATCAGGCAGAATGCACTCTTTTCGCGCGTTATTTGACACAGGTAGTCAAAGCAATTTCATTACCGAGTCTGCCGTAAAACAGCTTAATCTAAAACAGTCACACACTAGTGCTTGTGTCAGTGGACTTGGACAAGCCGCAGCTTCCATTTCGGGTAATGTAACGTGTCACGTGGGAACTAACAACAAACCTTTATTTACGCTTGAATTACACGTTTTACCTAAGATATGTGGCGAACAACCAACTGCACGTCTAAATACTTCTGGATGGTCACATATCAAGCCTTTAAAACTAGCAGATCCTGATTTTGATGTTCCGGGTCCTATCGATATTTTATTCGCCGCTGACGTGTTTGCAGACTCTCTTCTCAACCAAAGAATCACGGGAAACCGAGATCAACCTGCAGCCCTTAATTCTATTTTCGGTTGGCTTCTTTTAGGTAGAACGCGACTAGCTTCGACTACTGTATTGGAACCTTCAGAAACAGAATTTAAATTAAACTCAAACGTTGCGCAATCATCACAACCATCACATCGTGTAATACATTCTAATTCTGCATCTGACCAGTGCATTCAGGTTTATGCCCCTCTTGAAGATTCCGACTCGCGGTTCCTAAGTGACAAACAGCTCATTCATACAAAACTGAAATCCAACATAATTACATTTTGGCCACGATTTCAAGCACACCACATCGGCTCTATGGCTGACGATGACATGTACCGACTGATTTCAATTTTATCAGATCATCGCGAGTATGAACGCATATTCTGGAAAGGTTCACATAACAATTCTCTGATGGAATATTACCTGAATACGATGATGCATGTGTTGGCTTCTTATGCTTGTTATTCGGACCAACGAGCTGAAAACGAAAAAATATTTAATTTTGTCGCCAACCGGATATTCTCATCAGCCACCTGTAACGACGATGTGATAATGGAGTGTGATTCACCGGAGAGCGCACAGGAGGAAAAATCACATTGCACTGATCTAATTGAACAAGATCGTTTTGCAGTCAAGAAATGCGTCTGGAAGGATCGCGAACCTTTCTTTGACCTTTTAGAAGAGAAATGTCATATCGGTTCAATTGATGACTCGAACCTATCCGTTTTAAACGTACTCTGTCTTAACTGGGACTCACCTTCCAACTCGTTTAACTTCAAAATTAGATCAGCAAACTTGACTGAAATCAGTGCAATATTCAAACCGTTCATGTTTTTGTCGCCAGTGATTATTCAAGCGAAATATTTCTTGCAAAATATGTGGATACTGAATGTTGACTGGAAGCAAACTCGAGTTCATAACGGCGAAAACGCATCGAAAACGCAACAAACTCCTCTCAACCGCCATCAACTTGTTCAGGATATTTACATTAGCTGTATTCGCTTGAATCCAAAGGTCACTCTATCGTCGATTGAAAATTCAGTTATCCGTTCACGTAATTTAGTTCCAATTGCTACAGAAATCTTTCACAATTTATCATGGTGGGCGGGGCCTAAAAGTTTTTCCCAAATTCAAGACATCTGGCCTTCCAGCGTAAAGAGGAAATCTTCAGAGAATGTAGCATTCGTGGATGCAACAGCAAGGAAGTCCGTGTCTGCAACCATAAATCAAGCACCTGCCAGCGGAGGAAATGTATCGACCCTATTTACTCTTCTCAATCAATTCTCATCGTTGCAAACGTTTTTAACTATCTTTATTTACATTCATCGGCTCCTCAGCTGTTTTCATAATTCAAAATTTATGAATCGACATAATGGGTGCAATAACTCGCTAACACGAATCGTGCTTTTCGATATAATATCTAATTCAAAAGATAAACTGACATTTTTGAAACATTATCACAACCTGAACTCTTTGCCGGATAAACCTAGTTTTCTCAGGGTGGGCGGTGAGGTTTTTCAATCACTATACAATCAAAGATGTCCTGCGATACCACGTTTATCATCCATCCGTTTGGATCCACCCGACTTTTCTCTTCTTTTACCTAGACACATTCTAGCGTCGGATTTATCGACTGCTGTGCTCGATAAAGATTCTACATATTATCGAAATACAAATCGACTTTATCATTGGCATTCGTTTCATCAGAATTTCTGGTCTAAACGGAAACACGAATATCTTAATTCTTTAAGACAACGCGCAAAATGGACCAAAGATTCTAAACCATTGACAACTGGTTCCATGGTTGTCATTAAAGATGAAAACCGTACTCCCTTACACTGGCCATTCGCTCGACTTACAAATCTGATTCCTGGCCCTGATGGAGTGGTTCGGATAGCAGAACTAAGAACGGCTTCGAGCAATCACATTCAGCGCCTGCTAGTTAAACTGTGTCCTCGACCAATAGAGACATAGTCAACATCATCGTAACTTATTATCATAGCTTAGTCGTACCTTAAATTAACTTTAGTTTAAGTAATCCTTTATTCATTAGTACGTTACCGTAAACCATACTTCCGCATTTCGTTATATTTCATTTTTTTGTTTGTCTTCTAACTCATATTCTTATTTCTTAACCAGAAAATACCATAGGCATTTTGGTGGGCGGTATGTTCCGTTACGGCACGGAAAGGGATTCAGATCAAAACTCCCGCCATCCATAAGCGATTTTCGACACTTGAATTATGCATAGACAACACGCAGCTTCACTAGCTGTCATGCATTTCGTACTGTCCAAACCTCGAAGAAGTGTCAACGTCACCGATGACAAAACGACCAACCGCCACCTTCAAGTCGTTAACGCGCGAGCAACGGTCACGCGCGCGCGCCGTGTGTGAAAAAACACCAAAAACCCCCTTTTTCAACGATAAAAACCCATAATTCCCTGCAGCACCAGGTGGAGATCATCGTGTGCAGCTTCAGGCAGTTCAAGGTACGTACGAGTGCATTGTAATTGTCTTGCATTTTCGAGTGAGAAAATCGTTTAATCGTCAGATCAGATCTGAATTCCCAATGTAGCATGGGCCTCATATAGCGAATTGCTACACCTGTTACTACCTGTCTCTGTCACTCCCGCGTCAAAATAATGCGGTCACGCTCGCACAGGTGCAATGACCCCGTCCTGTGTACTGTCCTGTACGAAATTCTTCGTGCTCCGCGACCGTGCTTTAGCAATTCTTGTACATATATTTATTTAAGTAATCTCGGAAACGACTCTAATAAGATGTGGTGGTATCGAGCAAAAAAAATCGTAGAACAAAAGTTGATAGTATTAATGTAAACAACTACAGGCCGAGAGCGATTTGGTATTTTTTATATAACCCTGTATAGTTAATATACATATAATTTGACTTCAAGTAATCAACTGTTGCCTCAATTTTGTTTGAGATGCGATGTTTTATGTATTCCAAAATAGTTTCCGAGCAAAGCTGGGAACGGTAACCTAGCTAGTGTTGTACGTAATTTTACTAACAGCACTTTTACTTTACAAACTATAGAAAATGTAAATTGAAATAGAAAAAAACTTTTTTTTTCTAGTTCAATATGAAAAGTTCTGCTCTGGCACAAAAGACTAAATAAATATGATCTTTCAGTTCGTGGAGGACACTGGAAGCCTGGCGATGTCCCGGCAGGACTCCTCGAGGATCAGCGAAATCATCACCGTGAGTATGATGTTTATTACGTTAACCCTACCTCGTTTAAAAGTCACGGCAGATATGTCTAGCGGTGACCGTTTAAATAAGGTATCATGGGGGTAAGCGGGTCGCGGGGCGGGTGTGCGTATCGTTCGCACGCTCTCTAAAGCCGGGTCCAGACATGTATCATTTGCCAGATCCGATCACCGCATCCGTATCGTTGATGCGTATCATGATCGCATATGTGGAAGGGTTATTTTATCATGATACGGGATTTCGATACGCCGTTATGATACGGCCCGTCCCGTCGTGTCGTGTCAGTTTTTGTCCGATCATCAACAGATACAAGGTACAGGGAAATTATACGCGATCATGACTATTGTGATTTGTGAAGATATGGATACGAAGCAAATCGAGGCGTCCACAACTCGATACGGGGTTTGATACGTGATACGCTGATACAGATACGGTGATCGGATCGGACAAGTGATACATATCTGGACCCGCCTTAAATGTCGGAATGTGTATACTGCGTAGCCCTAACAGTGGCCGTAAAGGGTTCTTCCCTAAGGGGGTGAAATAGGGGTTGGGAGTTTGTATGAAAGTCCCGTGTTTTTGAAGTTTAAAGAGTCGTGAAACTCGGTATTAGCACTGAACCTATTTTGGGAGCGGCGTATTCTCCTGTGACCACTCTCCATCAAGTGTACACGCGTTATCACTGTATATTGGGAGCGACGTAAACTCCATATTGTAATATTTACTGGATTAACACATTATGGTACTTTTTATCCCGGAAAAAGCGATGGTTCCCGCAGAAGTAGTGAAAAACCTAAATTCACGCGAGCGGAGCCGCTAGTGGATTTATATTTATACCCACGACGGAACGGAGTACGGGAGATCCAAGAAAATCCGTCGGAGCTGCCATTGCTGTTTTCGTTTCCAATATCAATTAATGTAATTAGTAAGTATTGATAAACTGCCGGTATATGAGAAGTATCAAGAAATTGAATTAGTCATCAACTGGTAAACAGCACCATCAACACCGTCATAGGCAAAACACAGCAGCTCCGGCGGATTTTCTTGGATTTGTAATTATACTGATCTTAGTTCTTACTTTCCTTTAGTCGGGGAGTTTCAAAAAAATTATTTATTTCTTTTTCAATTACAAGTATGCAAAAGTCGTGGGTGTTTTAAAAATTTTTTAATTTTCCACTTGTCCTAGAATATTTTGGTTTTGGTTCATGAGAATTGGTGTTTTATTTTCAGTTTGATAATGCGTATGAACCGAGGCTAAGGGCTGAATCACAATTAAATACTACTAGCAATGTCGCAGAAAGCGAAGCACATCATAGCTGTTCGTCTTTGAGTCAAATTGTTGCCCAACCCCTGCTCGATCCTAGCCTTTGTACGTCTCCTAATTCTAAGAGCACTGACAGAAGAAAAGGAAAGAACTTCGTGGATGAATGGATTTTAAGTCCCGAACTAAGAGTATCTTTAGATAAAGACACCGTTATAGATTTGTTAGCTAAGGAGGTTTTCGACCAGTTTCATAAACGTCTTGTATCTACTAATCCAGAGAATACTCCCAAGGAAAAAGATAAAAGCCTTTCGAAAGAACAGAAAAATTTGAATCGGGACCGCAAAATACCGATAGATAAAGATATTATTATAGAACAACTCTCCCAGGAGGCTTTCGACGAGTGTCCTAGAAACATTCGGACTACTAATCCAGAGAATACTCACAGGGAAAAAGACAAAAGCCTCGCGAAAGAACGGGAAAATTTGAATCGGGACCGCAAAATACCGATGATAAATAAAGATATTGTTGTAGACCGCCTGTCCCAGGAGGTTTGTGAAAATAAAGCACCTCCTTCTAAAAAAACAAAAGATAAAATGGCCAAACTGTCAAAGACTGGTTTACTGCCGAAAAAACGAAGAAAACCCGTAATAAATGAAAATGAAGAAACTTCAAAAGTATCCACCGACGAAGTCTCGGACGAAGTAATTGCGACTCCATTAATCAAAAGAAGACGCAAACTATACTCCGAGGAAAAAATGGTTACAGAAGTAGAACCTTTACATAACAAACCTCGAGTGGATATGTTACCTGAATGTATAGAGATAGACTCTGACAAAGAAACTGCTCCCGCAAAAAAATCACGGAAACGGAACAAAAAAATAGCAAATGAAACAAACACGAAGAAAGATTCCAGCACTCTCAGCAGCTCTCTGCCGGCACTTGAAATAGAAACCGCATTCACTAAACCAGCGCATTCTATAATAAATATAGACACCCTGAACAAAAACTCTTACGACAATTTACATGAATCGAATGCCCAATGTGTACTCAAAGAATCAGAACCAGTAAATGATAGTATAAAAGTGAATACTGCAACCAACCGGTCTCAAAGTACGTCTAGTGACGTAATATCTCACAAAAAACTCAGTGTGGCTCTGAACAAATTTGATATACATAACGAACAGTCAATATCGACGACAGGAAAAAGTCCTATAAAAGCGCATGGAGTTCACTATGAATCTCCTCCAAAAAGCGACGACATCAATAAAACGATTTCTCCGCGGGGCCTTGAGGCTGAAGGACTTAGCGACAAAGCCAGAATGTACTACAATCAACTCTTGAAGGACACGGATTCATCATCAGAGACACACAGATGTTCCGAATCCCGTGCGAAGCCGAAAAAGGATAAAATACTTTGCCTTTCTATCCCTAGACCACCCCTATCAGAATTAAGAAGATATTATCGTGGGCCACACGAAGTTAAAAGCGCTGACATTTCAGCTAGTCAGCATGCTATCCATCAGGTTACTTTGACTGAGCTCCCAGAGGCAAATCATACAAAGACAAAAGACAGAACTCCTAGTGAGACAAGTCCATGTATAAGCCGTAAAACTATTAAACAACCGATCTCACTCGAAACAAGCGCCAAACCACAAGTGAAAGAAAATGCAAATTTAAAGATAAAAAACGCAGATTCTTTGGCTTCAAAATCATTAGAAAGAGTAAAGGAAAACCATCCATCAACATCGAAACCCCGGAAAGACACATCGGCGGAACATAGAAGTGTGGCGTCAAGTTTTGACGATTGGTTCCAGAGAAATGAGAGCTACAAACCGAGAACGGCAGGTAAAAACACAGAGTTATTTAGGGATTGATAGTGAAGGATGGCGTGAAAAATCGCTGCGCGCTGGGTCATACAACATGGCGTCTGTTGCGCTCTCGATAGCACTTACGGGCTTAGCAGCATGACCCATATTCCGTATTGTAAATTGATACTTGCAGTGATAATCACTGTTGTCTATGGTTCTTTATACATTGATGCTTTATTAAATTAAATGAAAATAATATTTTGCGACAAACCATCAATGAATCAAAAGTTGATGTCAAACGAGTTCTTTGAAGGAATACGGGTCCAGGCCTGCCGTGCATGGTACCGCCGTCCTGTTTTCCCTATATGAATATGACCTAACGTGCAGCGATCTATATCTTATTTGACTATATCTTATTTTACTTCTTTTCAGACATTATAAATGACATTATAGACACTGCGTTGCATAAAATTGAGACATGGCGGGAAATTGATCACTATGCAAATGTACGGTAAGTAGGTACCTAGTTTAGTTTAGTTTAGTTTAGTCTAACGTAGAGTCCGAGTCTTGATAAAATATGTTGATATTAACTCAGTATAAAATAAAGTGTTTTTTTTTTACTTCTTTGACAGTCAGTGGTTCCATTTCCACCACGGATCATTTTTTTGGCCTATGTTTGCCATTTCTCCCACTACTCGTAGCTTCGCGTGGGTGGAGAAAGTGGCGCTGCCCAAGCGATTATAAAAGAACTACTCAGATTTGATCTCATTGACTTCGGTCTGGTCTAGTGGGTAGTGTAAAATGCACTATTTATAATATTAAAGGTACTGCCTCCATCTCGCATCGCCGTGGGACGCCCTGTATCTATATGATTCCTCATCAAATGCGCATACATAAGCTTGATATTATTTCGGACCCCCTATATAATTTGGCTTTTTGCTTGTATATGAAAATAAAATAGTCTATTGTGTTTTCAGGTTGATATCACTGTTTGTGAATGTAGTGTCGGAGCAGGAAAAGCTTAACTCGCAGCTACTTCAGCTCGTGCGAGAGACGAACGACAAGTTCGCTGAGATTGACGTGTACGTACTACGTACCTGCACCACACAGGACACCACTGACCACATATAGTCTGTCAAGAAGTCATGAAACAATAAAGAGTAGAAAAATAATTATTAAAGTCAGAAAAAAGTTCATTTTTCATGAATAAGTACTTAAATAATCAATTATTAAACATAATTGTTTTCAACATTCTGTTTAACACACATATTAATCAATCATATAAGTCGGGATCAATTATTGTATCCGTGAATTAATTTCAAGACTTTTGACGGACTATACTCGTAATTCTACGACGTGGAACAGTCACAGAAACGTATAACCAGGAGTCTGATTGCGTAAAAAAACGTATGAATACATATTATCGTAATCGTTTGCGATTTCTGCCTTCCGATTGGTAAATCACATTATCTACCAATCAGCGGGTAGAATTCGTAAACGATTACGATAGCGATGAATACTTTTTTCTTACACAATCCAGGGGCTGGGGTCTGATTGCGTTAGAAAAACGTATTCATAATAATTATCGTAATCGTTAGCGATTTCTGCCTCCAATTGGCTTACGTAAATCACAGAACCAATCAGCGGGTAGGACTTGTAAACGATAACGATGAATACGTTTTTCTTCTAGAGGCAAATCTTTTGCCTAGAAACCAAGCATACTACAAACAAAGGGCACGGCTCATAATCAAAAATCTTTACTTAAGTACAGAAATAAAGATATTCTATGTATAGAGCCGTATATACAGGGCGTCCCACGGCGATGCCACATGGAGGGAAAGTTTTTTTTTTTTACTCTTTACAAGTTTGACTGCGATCTCACCTGATGGTAAGTGATGCTGCGGCCTAAGATGTTATCGTACTAACTTGGGAGGGTAATTAAATTTACCCCAACGGTTTCTACAAGCATCGCACCGGAACGCTAAATCGCTTGGCGGTGCGTCTTTGCTTGTAGGGTGGTAACTAGCACAGTACCTTAAATATTGTAGATAGAGCTTTTCACTGAAAAGAGACTTCCTTTCAATTTCAAATACATAGATTTCTAAATTATTGCCTGGTTGACCCGGGACCCGAACCCACTATACAAGAAAAAAATACACATCTAGTTTTATCATACCGATCGGCGTGAAAGGCTACGTCATAAGGATTATTTTTTGCAAAATAACATAGTATCAAAAATAAAAGGACCAACAAAGAGATAACAAAACTAGGGAGACGCGCCTTTCATTCATTCTAGCTTAGCCTTGCTAACTGACGGCGCGCCATAATGAACGCGAAGATTTGTTATCAAATGTTCATGTAAAGTCCTTTTCACGAAAGAAGTCCCATAGATGCGGCGCTAGTAGTCGTATGTCTAGGCAATTATTGTATGTAAAATCTATTAGTTCCACCTGAGTACCGCAGGACTTCTTTCATGAAAAGGACTTTACTAAGTGACGTACCCTCGGTGACGCCATCTTAATGACAGATTGTAAAAATAGTCGCGCTAATTTTGTAGACGGGGCCTGTCCATATTTGTTTCTTCTAGGAATAGGAAACAAATATGGTCTGTGGACCATGAAATTTTTTTTTTTACAAATTATACTTAGTAGGATCATGGATTTTAGCTCTACATTCATTAATTTAATTTATTGTAATATTTTATATATTTTCTTTCAGATTGGTTCAGCGAAAGGAGGCATTAATCTCGGAGTTCATGAATCGAAGCAGGGACCTCTATCGGCGCAAGAATCAGGATTCTGCGGAGAGTTTTCGGCAGCTGATAGAAGATATTCAGGCCTTCAGACCTCCACCACACGATGCTGACGATGAAGGAATTTAGATTATTTTAATTCTTTGTCAAACCACTTAATATTGCTCATCAATTTAAAGCTATGTAAATACGTAAAACAAAGTAAAATGTTACTTGTTTCTGTTAAACGTAATTGAAATTTTACACAATACTAAAGCTGTGCTTATACTTCTAGTTGTAGGTATTTAAAAAAAGTTGATTTGAAGAGCCTAATTAATTTCATTTGTTTTATTTTATTTTTCAATTACTTTTATTTGATTCTGGTGTTTAGATTGTATTATTTCTTTGTCAAACCACTTGATATTGTCATTCCATTTAAAGCTATGTAAGTATATTAGTAGGAATGTAAAAAAGTTAATTCAATTAATTTTGTGTGTGATAATTAAATTTTTTCTATTAATTTTACTTGATTCTGTTAAGTAAATGTAAGTGAAGTGAAATTTAATTTTACACAAGTAAAAATGTGCGAAAACGATATGAGATTTTATTTAATATAATAACTTTGATATTATCACGTGATATTATTATCAGCGATGACGTAAGCAGTTATAGCTCATTGGTTCAGACTTCTGCTCTGCCATTTAAAAGGGGGCCAGAGTTTCGAATCCTGGAAACAAAACTTTTCGAAGTTAAGTACAGGCTACGTTTTAGGAAAAAAGATAATATCACTTACAAAGCCGTGATGGAATAAGTGCGGAAACTTTCATAGTATTCTCAAAAGTGTTCGAAGCCAGCCAACCCACACTTGGTGGGTCATTAAATTTTTATTGTAAAGATAATGAAGATGTAATTTTTATTGTGAAGATTCCATTTTCCCAATTTTATTATCTTAGGACTTTGTGTTGACTACCTACCAAACATTAATTTATTGTATGGCTTAGTCGTTTGATAAAATTTCAGTTTTGATCATCTGGCTGCGACATAGGTATCTCTGCTTTGTGGTCTGTGATTGCTGCTTGATGATTTCTTGACCATAGACCTAAAAGTATACTCTATGGTCGTGATTAATATTCCGTACGCTTGTAGAGCTGTTGAATGTTGATTTCCTGCTTTGTGGTTTGTGTTGATTTCTTTCTGACTTTCTGTGGCCATAGATCTGTGAAGCCGATACGGATCGCTGTCATCGCTACAAAAATGTCTTTGTAGTTATCAGGGTGTAGGTCATTTAATTGTAGTTTTATTAACTAAATTTTATTAAACTAAATCCGTGCTAAATTTTGTATAATAAAAGCATTATTAGAAGTAAGAAGAGGATTCACTCCACCCGAATCAGGGGTGTGTATGCAGTGATGTTCGACAGATATAGATTTGTATCAAAATAATCCGAATCTATTTATAAATATTATTTTCTCATCTTTTACTTGTGTTCAAACGTTAATAGTAACGTCTGGTCTATAATTAACTCGTGAAAGTTTATAAATATTCCAGTATACCACGATGGAGTCCTGACGAGCGGGTCTCGTTAGTGGTTCACTTCGATTCGATAAACGTGAAGGTTGCCATATTTTCGTGGGATATATTTCGTTTGACGCGATTTGGGCGTGAACGCGGCGTCTCGCGGGTCCACCGCGAGTGTTGGAAGGTGTTCTAGTGACTGCGGGGCGTAGTGATACAGCCGAGTAGTGCAGTGGCTGACTTGCAGTATAAATTGCATCTTGAGTTAACATGTAAGCTACTTTTCATCCCGGGAAAATCCATGGTTCCCGTGCGATTAGTTAAAAACCAAAATTCACGCGGAAAAAAAACTTCACGCCGCAAGTACAAAACCGATTTGGCTGAAATTTGGAATGGAGATAGATGATATCCTGGGTTAATAAAAAGGCTACTTTTTATCCCGGAAAAATCCATGGTTTTCGCGGGAAAACTGAAAAATTGATATTCACGCGCGAAAAATACTACTTTACGCTGCACTTACTGAACTGATATGACTGAAATTCGGAAAGGAGATAGATTTTATCCTGTATTAATACATAGGCTACTTTTCATCCCGGAAAATTTCATGGTTTCCATATCTTAATATAAATAAGAAGATATTGACTCATTCACTGACATATTAACGCACAGCCCAAACCGCTGGGTCTAGAGACTTCAAATTTGGCACACAGGTTCCTTATGAGATCTAGGGGTGCAATAAGAAAGGATTTTTCAAAATTCGCCCCCCTAAAGGGGTGAAACGGGGCTCCAAAGTTCGTATTTTATCAAGCTTCGATACTCCTTCACGCCACAACTATTGAACCGATTTGGCTCAAATTTGGAATGGCGATATATTGCATCTTGGGTTAATACATAAGCTACTTTTCATTCCGGGAAAATCCATCGTTCCCGTGGGATTAGTTAAAAACCGAAATTCACGCGGAAAAAAATCTTCACGCCGCAAGTACAAGACGGATTTGGCTGAAATTTGGAATGGAGATAGATGATATCCTGGGTTATTAAAAAAACTACTTTTTATCCCGGAATAATCCGTGGTTTTCGCGGGAAAACTGAAAAATTGACATTCACGCTGCACTTACTGAACTGATATGACTGAAATTCGGAAAGGAGATAGGTTTTATCCTGGATTAATACAAAAGCTACTTTTCATCCCGGAAAATTTCATGGATTCCATGATAATAGTGATAGGTAATATGCCTTCATGCCGTAATTACTGAACTGATTAGGAATAGAGATAGATTATATCCTGGATTAATACTGAGGCTACTTTTTATCCCGGAAAAATTCATGGTTCCTTCGGGAACAGTGAAAAACAGATATCCACGCGGGAAAAATATTCCTTCACGCCGTAATTGCTGAAATGATTTGGCTGAAAATTAGAAGGCTCTTTTTTATCCCGGGAAAATGGTTATTTCACCCGCATGAATATTTGTTTTTCACTATTCCAGCGGGAGAAATAATCATTGACGCTGCAACTATTGAAAATTTTGGCTGAAAGTGAAAATGGAGATAGATTTCGCTCTAAATTAACACAACTTTACTTACTTTAACACAACGTTACTTTTTATTCCGGAAAAATCGATGGCTCCCATGAGAATAGGGAAAACTAAAATTAACGCGGGCGAAGCCGCGGGTATCTGCTAGTCGATATATTTGGAAGGTAGTCAGATCCTCTCATCAACTATTAAAGTGCTGTTCTTCTTCAAACGGCTGATCAGGTCATGATTACCTTACCATACGCTTTAAATATCATTGAAATAACACGGTACCAAGTTTCGAAACGATAGGACATATGGAAGGTAGTCAGATCCGCCCATCAACTATTAAAGAGCTGATGATCTTCAAACGGCAAATCAGAACATGGTTACCTTACCATATTCTTTCAATATCATTGAAGTAACACGGTACTAAATTTCAAACTATAGGATATATGGAAGGTAGTCAGATCCCTTCATCAACTCTTAAGGAGCTGATCTTTTTCAAACGGCTGATCAGGTCATGATTACCTTACCATACGCTTTAAATATCATTGAAATAACACGGTACCAAGTTTCGAAACGATAGGACATATTATGGAAGGTAGTCAGATCCCCTCATCAACTATTAAAGAGCTGATCTTCTTCAAACGTTGATCAGGTCATGATTACCTTACCATACGCTTTAAATATCATTGCAATAACACGGTACCAAGTTTCGAAACGATAGGACATATGGAAGGTAGTCAGATCCCCTCATCAACTATTAAAGAGCTGATGATCTTCAAACGGCAAATCAGGACATGGTTACCTTACCATATACTTTCAGTATCATTGAAGTAACACTGAACCAAATTTCGAATCGATAGGATATATGGAAGGTAGTCAGATCCCTTCATCAACTCTTAAGGAGCTGATCTTTTTCAAACGGCTGATCAGGTCATGATTACCTTACCATACGCTTTAAATATCATTGAAATAACACGGTACCAAGTTTCGAAACGATAGGACATATTATGGAAGGTAGTCAGATCCCCTCATCAACTATTAAAGAGCTGATCTTCTTCAAACGTTGATCAGGTCATGATTACCTTACCATACGCTTTAAATATCATTGAAATAACACGGTACCAAATTTCGAATCGATCGGACATAAAGAAGTTAGTCAGATCCCCTCATCAACTAGAAAATAGCTGATAATCTTCAAACGGCTGAACAGATTTTCATGAAACATGGCTAAGAACACTCGGGATAAAATTATCTATGACACAAAATAAAATTCATCCGTTTGGGAGCTACGATACCACAGACAGAAACACAGATACACAGACACGTTAAACTTATAACACCCCTTTTGCGTCGGGGGTTAAAAATGTCATTGATTGCAATGGTTTATAATCATACTTTACACAATTAGCACTAATTGAATGAGCTGAATTCATGTTATTAATCGACAGTATTTTATAGGCATTGGTGAATTGCATGCATGTGGGATTAATATTTCTAACCGGCTTCTGATTCAACAAAAGAAATTCTCAAGAGGATCTTGATTAAAATTTCTTGTCAATTTATTGTTAATTTTAAAATTTTTATATGTATTTCCACATTTCTTTAAAAGTATTTAAGTATATAATGGATCCAGTTCTGAACTGATGGCACTTTTTTCATACTTAGGTAATATTTTATCCCACAACTGGAAATGTTTTGAATTGTTTTTCAGACACCCCTTCTTTTTCCTTATTATAAAGTATCATTGTCAAAGTAGGTATGCTCTTTCAAAATAATGTGTGGCGGATATCTATTACACTGGCAACTCTGCCATACGATCCACAAAACTTTTCCCACAACTTCCCTCACGCGGGAATGGAGCAGGCGTCCCGCTAGCGGCTAGGCGCTTGGCGTCTATCCCAGCGCCAAAAATTTAGTACCATCTCTCGTCTCATATATATTATAGTAGGTATTAGTTTTTCGCGTGGAGGCGCGGCAAGCTAAAGCAGACCGCGTAACTGCTTGTAGCAATTTACGTGGTCGCTCATACTCGTATTTAGCAAAAAGTCCGTACTTTGGATTTTCTTATAGCTCCTAATCGCTATACAATTTAATATGAAAAAAAATCCGCCATTTCGAATTTTTTTTCTTTTCATTAAATACTTAGACCTCTTCGTCTAGATCATGTTTTGCAAAGAAACCACTTTTCTATCATTCATACATTCTGAGATAGACATCGACGAAATTTGTATGGCGGCTATCTTTTTTTCGCCATTTTGAAATTTTTTTCAGCGCATTGGCAATTGCACGAGGTTTCAAATGACATTTGGTCGAGCACCCCCCCACCTATCTTCAATACCCTGGCCGTGCTCTTCACCCGTCTCCGAAATCCTCCATCATCGGCTCTCTCCATATTTTTTACAAACTAATTTTTTGACTTCTATACGACTCTGAAGGTGAGCAAATTAAACTTCAAAAATAAATCAATAGTCGCGTATCTATCTCTACTATACTGCGTTCAGCGTTATTTTGCCTCTGACAGCTGTTTCTGTTAAGTTGGCATTACCCGCCATTCTTGCGGACAAGTACCTCTAACACAGTGTGAAGCTCCTTGCGTTTTTCTTAATTTTTTTTGATTTTGAACGTGTTAATCATGCCAAAAAGGATTCAAAGTAGCGGCAGAAAAATTGTATCCTCAGTTCGTAATTTTTGTGAGCGGGAAAAAGCTAATGGAGGACCAATAATCCCATTTGAACATGTTCGTCAACGTGTAGCCGCCATGACTGGTAAGTAAATTAGTGTTACCTGCTATTCAAAGTTTCCCGTTAATAGGGATCGAAAGTTATTTGTTTTGCTAATAGATTATTGTTTGTATGTAGGCACGATGTTTAAATTGTAATACATTCCGTACATAGGTATATGTATAATAATTATATTTGTTTTAAAAACATAGTATTTGATTCTTATTGTATAAACTAGCTGCGCCCTGCGGTTTCACCCGCGCAAGTCCCGATCGGTTTTTTTTCTTTAATACAAACCTTTGTTACATTATGTATTATTTAATAACAAGATTAATTAAAAAAATGTACAATATGCATGTTATTAATGTAATGTTTTGTATTTCAGGCGTTTCTGAGAGAACTGTCACCACTATTACCAAAGAGTGTGAGGTTGCTGCTTCCACGTCTAAGAAAATATGTACTCCCAGGAAAAAACGCTGCCAATCGAATAAAATTCAGTTAGATGATTTTGAACTATGTGCAATCAGAACTAAAATACATCAAATGTACGTAGTCAGAAAGGAGTTGCCTACTTTGGGCAAGCTTTTGGCTGAATTAAAAATTGATATTAACTTCAATGGAGGTCGTACCACACTATGGAAAATAATTCGGCAAATTGGATTTAGATTTAAAAAATGTGGTTCTAAAAGAAAAATTTTAATGGAACGATATGACATTGTAGCCTGGAGGTACAGATACTTAAATATTTTAAGACAAAATCGAAATGAAGGCCGACCTATCGTATATCTTGATGAAACTTATATACACGCTTCATGTTCCGACGATTCACGTTCATCAGCAGACAGTGACGAACCACTAGCGACCCGCTTGGATCACTCTTATTCAAAATAAATAAAACCTATAAAAATGTTGTTTTAATTTAGTCATATATTACCTATGTATATAGATAAATGCAAACTTGAGGTACATAATACTAATTCAAATACCTATCCTAATTATTTTAAAGTACCGGCGCCGCACCGGCGCCCTGCAGTTTTACCCGCATAAGTCCTGATCCCGTACCTATGAATATTGGGATAAAAATATACCCACAAACCAAATCCAAAGATTACAAACTTAAATTCTAACATCCAAACTTACTTTAATTGAGAAATTTAACTACGAAAATATTTCGCAGTTTCATACCGGGTATCTTCCAAACCTTAAGCGGCAACACAGAGCTCAGGTTAGGCAATATGACAGCCAGAGGCAAAATAACGCTGAACGCACTATAGCATAGAGCTATTAAGTACATGGAGTTGAAGTATATAAGTTACTTACTAGTCAAGCCGGGTGCCATCCGCCATTTTGTGAGACTTATGTACAACATATTAAGCACAGAGCACATAATAACTAGGTTAGAGGCGGCCTCGTGCAAATTTTGTACCGGAACCGCTGTCGCCGTGTTGATCCCCACCATACTTCACTACTACTAATCTAACAAATACGCACGAGAGTTCCGATGTATGCGTGAGGCTGAAAAAAGCGCTACGATTGGCCAAGCTAACTCACACCAACACAACATCCACTTGGATGTGTTACGTGTAAAATAGCACTTTACGCTAGGGTTTGAATACAATATTTTTTTATCGATGTTTATTTTTTATGCAGTCGACGGCAATTCGATCTTATTCTATTATACCTAATCGTATAGTATTGTTAATTCGAGTTGCACCTATTCTATGTCTTAAATGTTTATGGTTCAAAAAATCATAATTGAAAAAATTGGTCAAGTGCGAGTCGGGCTCGCGCACTGAGGGTTCCGTACTATCAAGACTCATTCTCAATAGTACGTATAAAGTAAACTAAACACCCCTGCCCATAGAATTTAAAAACCGGACAAGTGCGAGTCGGACGTGCAACGCCATCTGTCTTCATCAAAGTTAAACAAAATATTAGACTTGTTGAATATCAATTCAACACGTATTAAAAAAACTACTCACTAGATCTCGTTCAAACCAATTTTCGGTGGAAGTTTGCATGGTAATGTACATCATATATTTTTTTTAGTTTTATCATACTCTTATTTTAGAAGTTACAGGGGGGGGGGACACACATTTTACCACTTTGGAAGTGTCTCTCGCGCAAGCTATTCATTTTAGAAAAAAATGATATTAGAAACCTTAGTATCATTTTTGAAGACCTATCCATAGATACCCCACACATATGGGTTTGATGAAAAAAAAAATTTTGAGTTTCAGTTCTAAGTATGGGGCACCCCCAAAATTTATTACTTTTTTTAAAATTTTGTGTGAAAACCTTAATGCGGTTCACAGAATACATCTACTTACCAAGTTTCAACAGTAGCTCTTATAGTTTCGGAAAAAAGTGGCTGTGACATACGGACTGACCGACGGACAGACGGACAGACAGACATGACGAATTTATAAGGGTTCCGTTTTTTGCCATTCGGCTACGGAACCCTAAAAAGGCATATAACCTGTGATTTTACTAATTTAATTTTAACATGAAAGATATATGTAGGCATAATATTAATTATGATTATAATTGTTATCTCTTTATAAGATACATAAATAAAAGAAATATCTATAAACCATATGTATACATATATATAGTTCTATTTAAATAAATCAATAACATATACCTAATACATACTATACAACAATAGGTGTTACATTAATCATTTACGATAAATTAATAAATAAAATAAAATTTATTTATTTATTTATTTACGATACAATATTATAAAGTCATATTAAATGAATTTTGATAAGAATAAATGTATACATACAATGCAATGTATGCGGACAACTTTTTCTTGCGGTATTGCACCACACTTTAAGTATTTATATTCTGATTTATTTTATGAAGTCAGTGTCTCTAAAGTGTTTTGAGCATATTGTGCTTGTTTTAGTGGGCATCCAATTTTCTCTGCCGGTGACGTCAATCCACTGTTCTTTTATTATAGGATCTTTAGGAAAGCTGGAATTAATTTAGGTAGGTACTATAAGTAAAAACAACATCATTCAAATATGCAGCTAAAATAGTTTAAATTTACTAAAAAAACATCATGTGTTAACGGTAGTTACTATCATTAAAACTCACAATTAAAATAATAATAAACTCAGAAACAAACACACTAATTTTATCGATTCGATAGAAATGCTACCTATCCCTATCGATAAGTTACTCATATTACGTAAAACCGGTAACATTGGGGATTGATCGTTCGTTCGCACTACACATTACATTGCTGCTTGCGTACTTAACTTGTTGATTCGTATAGGTACATCAGCAGCCATGGGTATCAGCAGTGATCCATTCACACTTTTGCAAGAAAACATAATGTTTTAAATGTTTTCGTTAAAATAATTAAAAATCAAGGTTTAATGAACTTCCCAGTGAAAAGAAATCCTTTCATTAGTGACTCTGGCTGTCCCGCTTCTTGATCTGCATGTAATTATCGCGCAACTCGGCATTTTACACTGTTTTTTTGCACTAAGTATTTGCAAGGAATGTACTCTGTGCAGTCCGCTGCCGACTGAGGTCTGTTTTTGATGGTTTATGTGCATTTAAACAGGACAGTGGCGCGCTTGGCACGCCCGCTTCGCACTTCTATCCCTTTTTCTTTTTTCTGTGATATTAAGTATTAATTTTTGGTTGTACTTCAGCTGTCAAGCAATTGTGTGTTGATAAATTATTGTTAAATAACTTTAGAAATAACAAGTAATAGCAAAAATTATCATCAAGTGTGTGTTTAGGAATATAATTCCAATATGCCTTTGTGTAGCATAAGGCAGTGTGGTTCCCGGAAGAACAAAACTTGGCCTGAATTGTCTTTTCATAGGTTAGTAACTATTTTTGTTGTAAAAGTTATAAATTTCCTTGATGTCTTTTCAATAATGTTACTTTATGTGAACGTGTAGGTATTTTACCGTCCATATCGATTCGTAATTAACGCTTATATATAATATTCACGTTACAATAGGGATATGCATGTAATGTAAACATGAGACTTAGAGATGTCCACTGTTTATGTGTTAACGAGGTGTTAACTTGTCGATATTAATAAAGCTGTGACTAAACCGTAAACATCTTGAATAAATTCTAATGCATTACTACTCATCACCACATCAGATAATTCAAGAACTTGGGTGTTTATAAGTGGTTTATTATTGAAATTTCTTACCATTTGTCTGATTATTCTATTATATTTTAATAATAAACTTCTTATACATTCTGTATGTACTAGATGACGTCCACTATCATCAAATCAAATGTGAGAATCCTATGATTATCTCTTTATCAAATTTTACTGAATTCACTTAAAATGATTGGCCATTAAAGCATAGCAGACTGGCAGACACCAGACATTTTCGCATTTATAATATTAGTATTGATTAAGTAATATTATATTTACTTCCTATCTTCAGGTTTCCAACTAATGAGAAGTTAAAGAAAAAATGGATGGAAGCTATCGGCGTGGAAAATATAAATCCTCAACATAAAGTTCTTTGGGTTTGTTCAAAACATTTTGAGGAGAGAAATTTCAATAGAACTCTTGATGTTGTGAGATTACGAGATAATTCAGTACCCTCGCTTTATATGGTGGTAAATATTGAATTCTTTATTTGAAATTTGAGGGTAATTTTTAGACTACATATTATCATAGATTCTTTTTCTTTTATTAGTTCATAGGTAATTGAACAGTTAGCTTATCTGATTTAAAAGAAAGTGGGGAAAATAAATATCAGATAAATTCTTATCTAATATTTTTAAGAAATCCCATCCCTAAGGGGGTGTCCTAACATGTTAAATAATTTATAAAAGTCCCATATTTTCAAGTTAAAGACTAACTAAAACTACCGGTTTATGCTGTCTTTCAAATTCTCACTCAAGGGTATAAAGGGTGTAAAATTTGAATGGAACTGTAGTCCACGCGGGCAAATCGCGTGCCTATGCTAGTGTTATAAGTATATTTACAAAATATAATAATCTTTTACAGACATCTAATTCACCGAGTTCATCTGTTCTAATTGAAAATGAAAATGTTCAAGAATTTTCTAGATCATTGTTGCCGTCGCAGAATATTACTCAAGATGTAGCGTGTACAGAGGTAATTCTTTGTTTTTCTTTTTTTTATTCAAAAATAACAGTGGGTATGTACACAAGGTTAAATTGAGACCGTTAAGACGGACGGACAAATGCAAATTCAGTCAAGTAGACTCAGAGACCTTTGTTTCGCTCGGTCAATAATATTAAATGGTAAAACCTGGATGTCTGGAATCACAAGATATAAAGGATTCCACCAGAATAACAAAGTTTTGTGTGTAATATTATATCAATAAAGATGTTGCAGTATTTGTTATGTCCAAATGTGTTACGGTTAAACTGAATAATTCGAACATCATTATAATATTAATAAGATAGTAAGATTAGTAGAATACTTATTTTAATTTTTCATCTTTGTGTTATACAAACAAGATATAAAAATCTTTTACAGATATCAAATTTGGCAGCTCCATCCTATTCAGTTGAAAAGGACAATGGCGGAGACCTGTATAATATGCATACTGGAGCATCATCACAGTCACAGAATATTACTCAAGACATGGCATGTTCAATAAAAAACATATCATACAATAACTGTGTTTTATTCAATTTAATATTTGACTTTATCTCTAAAAACCTAGGTACGCGAATAATAAAACGTAAACAACCTATGTATTTGTAAAAGTACGTAATAAGTATTAAAGGCGGCTCATATTTAATACTTGATTATAGTTTCAATCTTTATCGATGTCGATAATTTTGAAGCACACTCCCTAATGGGCGTCCATCTTATGAGACATTTTTCTGTAGGTATGCACCCTAATTTTGTAGGTAAGGCGCCTCCATGTACTTAATAGCTCTATGAGATTACCAACCTACTCTATGGTAACGTTATATCTTTGACTTTATCACTAAGATTTTATACCAAACATTTTTGTATACAAGATGTATAATATTAACATTTTGCATTGTGGAACCCTTAGCTGATATACACATAGATTACCAGGGTGATTCCGAAACTTAAATTTTACCTTTTTATTTTCAGAGAAATAAACTTAAATTTTACCTTATTATTTTCAGAGAAATGTCATTTTGTAACATCCTACATTAATTATTACCTATGAAGTACTTATAAAACATATAAATTGGTTGCCTGGAAGAAACGCTATATAGCGATAAGGCCGCCAAATTGTACTCCTAAGTTTGTGTTTTGGAACGAAATTCCCGCGCATTTTGAAAGGGAGCTATTTGGAAAAAATTCATACAAAAAGTTCTTTTCTTCTTGTTCTTGTTAAAAAAATTAATAAGAGCTTCAAGGTTGCGGTGTTTATGGCCAGAGCCTTGAGGATTGCTTGGCTGTCGCTGTGAATATTTATGTTGAAATTTGTTACCTTTCTGTTTGCTATAGCAGTTGCTGCGGTTGCGATGCCAACACATTCCGCTTGGAAGACCGAGTTGTTCTTACCGAGTGGGTGGGCTATGTTTATGTTTAGCTCTGGACAGTACACACCAGCTCCTGTACCGTTGCTTGTTTTGGATCTGTCTGTGTATACGTCGGATCCGTGGTTCGTCTGTAGTTCTGCTCTTCTTCTATGACGATTTTGTATTGTTTGTCCAGTAAATGTTCCTTCTGTATTTTGTCACAAATCCAGTCTGTGTAAGGGCAGTTTCGCATTCGCATTCGCATCGTATTGGTGTTGGTCTGTAGTTCTGCTCTTCTTCTATGACGATTTTATATTGTTTGTCCATTACATGTTCCTTCCCTGTTTTGTCACAAATCCAGTCCGTGTAAGGGCAGTTTCGCATTTGGTTTTGCATATTTTGGTATGGCCTGTTTGGTTCTCCTTCCTCTTTGGTTCTCCTTCCTCTTTGGTTCTCCTTCCTCTTTGGTTCTTCTTCCCTTATATAGAGGTGAAGCGGAGGTATGCTTAGTATCACTTCTAGTGCTGCGGTTGGTGTGGTGCACAGTCATGCTTCCGGTGATTGCTAGGCATACTTGCCTTTGGAATTTTTGGAGCTCTTGTTGTGCTGTCCATTTCCAGGTTAATTAACCATTAATTTCCAGGTTGATCAATCTCTTTTCAAGTAGCGATCCTATCCATGTTCGTAGGGTATTTGGGACCTTGTATCTCGCCAGTGCTGCGTCTATACTCTTGAAAGTCGTTTTATTGAAGGCACCTTCGACGTCGACAAACACTCCCAGTGTTGATATTTTGTTTCCAAGATTGTGTTCTATTTTACCCACAACTGAGTGCAATGCTGTTTCAGTTGATTTGCCTGTGCTATAGGCATGTTGGTTTCGATGTATCGGCATGTGTTGTATTACTCTGTCACATAGATATCTGTCACCTAGCCTTTACAGCGTTTTCAGCAGAAATGAGGTGAGACTGTTTCGCCGTTGACCTCGGTTGAGACACGTGCGGGGTGTTTTTTCAGTGTTGTTTTTGGTGTGAAAAGTAGCCGGTTTTGTTTATTTTACTAACCTTTCTGTGGCGTTGGTAAGTTTTTGTGGTGGAGAATGGAGGGAGATCCCCCTCCGGAGCCACCGGACCCTGGTGGATCAGAAAATATGGACACTCAAGCCTCACTCAATGAGGCTCCACGACCATCCTCATTGACCCAGACGCGCAAACGCCCTCTGGACCATTCAAATCCTCAACAAATTCCCACTAAGAAATCCCCTTCAGATGCCAACCCATCCATCCAAACCACTTTCATCCATCCCTCCTTCGCAGAAGGCGCTAAATGTTACAAAGAGAGTGACAAAGGCCCCTTCATTATCCACGTCTCACGTGAAGTCGCGGATCCATCTGCGGGCGTAACAATACGCCCGCTCAAATTTGGACAGTTCTTACACTCAAATAAATTTTTCGGAATTACGAGCGGCGGCGTCAAAAGCGTCGGCCGAAACAAAATAAGTGTGGAGTTCAGCAGTGCTGAAGCAGCCAATGATTTCTTAAATAACCCACTCTTGAAGCTCGCTAAGTACTGCTCAACAATCCCCACTTACAACATCACTCGAATGGGCTTAGTAAGAGGTGTCCCTGTTGAATGGTCTATGGAGGAATTTGTTAACTCTCTTAACCTACCGGCTGGCTGTGGAGAAGTTTTAAAAGCGAGGCGCCTCAACCGAAAGACATCCAATGAAGGTTCTATTCAGTGGATTCCCACCCAGTCGGTGGTAGTGACTTTTAGGGGCCAGATGCTTCCCACTAGAATATTCTCATATTACTCGTCCTTACCCGTTGAAACATACAATTTCCCAACAATCCAGTGTCAAAATTGCTGCCGTTTTGGCCACATAAAAAATCAGTGCAGATCCAAACCAAGATGCTACAGGTGTGCTAAAGACCATTCAGGTGAATCTTGCGACGTTCTAGCAGGAATGGCCAAGTGCTTACTTTGCTCAGGTAGGCACTTTGCCATTAGTAAGGAGTGCCCAGAATTTTCGCGACAGCAAAACATCAAAGCCATAATGGCTAGAGATAATATCTCATACATGGAAGCCTCTTCACTCTGTGCACCGGTCCGCAAATCTTATGCCGAACTTACTAAAGAAGCGTTTGCCCCAGTATTTTCCCCCAATCCAACAACTCCTCCACGCCCAACCAGCTCTCCTCGTGGTAATACAATTGACTCCCCCCGAAAATCGTATCGGGAAACGATCACCCGCTCCCCTCGCCCGCGAGCCCCCATGACTAAGGGCTACGACAAAAACATCCACCAAAGTTTAGTTAGCAACCCTGCACCTACCCTTCCCAATGGCTGTGCACTTGGTGACAGTCAAGTTGACTCTTCACAACTTCCTTCCCAAGGAAGAATGTTAGAATTCATAACTGAATTCCTTCTCAGTCTCGTTGCTCCATGCAGCGAAATACCCCTACCGACCAACGCTGCCCGTAACCTTTCTAAATTGTATGCAATCTTAAATAATGGACCCAACAGTCCTAACTCAGTGGAACTGTAAAAGCATAAGATCAAAGAAATTTGATCTTATCTCTCTTATCAACCTGCATGGCCCTGCTATTCTTGCCATCTCGGAGACATGGCTGTTGCCTGGTTCTCGGTTTCGAGTCCCTGGCTTTTTCTGTCTCCGGGATGACAGGAGTGATGGTTATGCGGGTTGTGCCATCTTGATCCAACACAACCTTCCTTTCACCTCTATCCCTCTTCCCGCTCACAGTGATCAGATAAATGCTGTTGCTGTGAGATCCTTGAATATCTCCTTTTTATCCTTATATATCCCTCACCCTGTTCCTTCCCTTATTCCAGAAATCTTAAATATCCTTAACTCCCTTCCTAGCCCCATGGTAGTTATGGGTGATTTTAACGCCCACCATACCTTATGGGGGTGTCATAATACTGACGGGTTTGCCCCTCTCTTAGTGGACATTTTTGAAGATACCAACCTCTGTGTCCTTAATGATGGCTCTCCAACCCGCAGAGTCTACCCCCATCAAAATCCCAAATCAGCAGTGGATTTGTCCTTATCCTCCCCATCCCTCGCTTCCCAGATGTCCTGGAAAGTCCTTCCACACTCATATGGTAGCGACCATTTCCCTATTATCCTATCCTTAAACAATAAATCTATTTCTCTCCCCAATCCCAGTCCATTATTAAAGTATAAACTTCACAGAGCAGAATGGACTGGATATGCTCAGTCCGTCGATGACCTGATGGACTCTCTACCCGAGCCCTGGAATGATGAAAATCTCTTGATTTGTTATGATCACTTTGTTAAATCTCTTATATCTTCGGCTGATTCCTATATTCCTCGCAAAAGAACTACAAAAAACAATCATTTGCCTTCCCCCCCTTGGTGGGATGAGGAATGCAAAGATCTGTTTATTAATAGAAAGGCAGCAGAAGATGAATATGCTGCTTATATGACAAGCGAAAATTTTATTAAGTACAAACGTATAGACGCTAAAACTAAAAGGACTGTGTCCAGAAAGAAAAAACATTGCTGGACTAATTTTTGTGAATCTCTTAGTCCCAGATCCCCATCAACAATTGTCTGGACTAAAATAAGAAAATTCCGCAGGTCTTTAGATTACTCAGATCCTAGTTCCAACAATCCCTCAGAATGGCTTAATGATTTTGCTGACAAACTTGCCCCCCCATTTGCTCCTAATGTAGATTTAATTATTGAGTCACCCCTGCCTTCCTCTTCTTTTGACATGGATGCCACTTTCACATTAGCGGAGCTACAAATAGCCTTAAGTGGTTTAAAGGACTCCTCTCCTGGGGAAGATGGTATTCCATACTCGTTTTTGGTAAAATTGAATGATAAAGCGAAAAACAGTTTCCTCTCAATGATAAATAGATTCTTTGAAACCGGGATAATCCCAGATTCTTGGAAAACTCAATTGGTTATCCCCGTCCTTAAACCTGGTAAGAATCCATCAGTCCCAAGTTCTTACAGACCCATCGCTTTATCATCCACTCTAGCAAAAGTTATGGAAATTCTTCTCAAAAATCGCTTAGAGTGGTTAATGGAGAGCAGAGGGGTGCTGGCTCCCTCACAATTCGGCTTTAGAAAAGGTTTTAGTACCACAGATAGTCTCAGCATACTCACTACAGACATTCGAACTGCCTTTGGTAAGGGAGAGTACCTTGTGGGTGTTTTCCTTGATATTACTTCTGCATATGACAATGTCCTTCTTCCGGTACTCAGGCAAAAACTGCATCAGCTGAGTGTTCCGCCTAGAATAACACATTTCATATGTAACCTGCTTTCTGGCAGGTCAGTTGTTGTAAAACACAAGTCATCTTTTCTTCCCCCCAGATTAGTCTGGAAAGGTCTCCCTCAGGGCTCTGTCCTAAGTCCTCTGCTTTACAGCATATACACCTATGACCTAGAATTGTCTGTAAACAATTTTTGCAACATCTTACAGTATGCTGATGATATAGTCCTCTATCACAACTCAAAATCAATTGACGAAACATCTAGGCATCTAAACTCTGCTCTTTATTACTTAGGACAATGGCTTACTGACCATGGGTTATCGCTGTCGGTTGAGAAATGCCATGCGGTTGTGTTTTCAAGAAGAAGATCTATTCCTAACATCTCCCTATACCATGAGGATCAGCTCATTCAAATGGTAGATAAAGCAAAATTTCTGGGCATAATTCTAGATAGTAAATTGAATGGGTCAGCACATGCTGACTACATCATTAAAAAATGTGAAAAAGGCATCAATGTGCTCCGTGCAGTAGCAGGTGTCTGGTGGGGAGCTCATGCCTATTCACTCAAACTGTTATATAATGCCTTAGTTCGTAGCCACTTGGATTACTGTTCATTTATATTAGACCCTCTGAATAAAACAGTTACAGAAAAATTAAATAAAATTCAATATAGATGCCTCAGAATTATTCTGGGTGCTATGAGATCCTCCCCTACAAATGCCCTTCAGGTGGAGTGTGCTGACCCTCCTTTACATATACGACGACAATACTTATGTGATCGTTTTGTCAGCAGAGCATTACAGCTCTCATCCCATCCTCTGTGGCCTAAATTACAACGGCTATCTCAGGTCTCAGGCTCACATATCCCGTCCTCATTTCTATTAGATAGTTTCCAAAAATTTTTCAATCTCCCTCACCCCTTTTTATCCTTACCAATTAACCCCATCTATAACACATCCTACAAAGCTCTCATCTATGACCCTCCTATAGTGACTAATATAGGACTAGTTAAAGGGGACCCTGGCACAAATACTAAATTTCAATCCATCTTACATCAAAATTGGCCAGAACACCTCACTATCTATACAGATGCTTCAAAATTGTCCCCTGATAGTTGTGTTGGTGCAGCTTGCTGGGTCCCCAAGTACAAAATTATTTTGCAATTTAAATGCCCTCCAGAATCATCGGTGTTCACAGGAGAGGCCATTGCCCTATTAGAGGCAATTCTGTTTACCCGATCCCATAACATAAACCAGACTGTCATATTTACTGACTCCCTAAGCTGTCTATTGTCCATTAAGGAAAACCCTTTCCGTAGCAAATCGAGATTTCCGATTATTCTAGAGATCAGGGAAGCTCTGTTCTCATGCCATGAAAATGGGTTGTGCTTATCTTTAGTGTGGATACCCAGCCATTCAGGAATTCCCGGTAATGAAGTGGCAGACTCATGTGCTAAAGATGCTATACATTTAGGTTCCCATGATCGCTTTAAGAATAGTGCTGAAGATCTAAGCGCCCTGGCTAGAAAACATCTGGACACTTCTTGGAACACTTACTGGAATGAGTCTATCCTACTCAAAGGTAAATTTTATGCCTCCATACAACGTGATATACCGAGACGCCCCTGGTTCTTTAAACATAAATATGCCGGTAGGTGGGTAACTTCCACAATTTGTAGATTGCGAATAGGTCATGCCTGCACACCTGTACATCTTAAAAAAATCAAAGTGAAAGACCATTCTCTATGTGAATGTGGTTTAGACGAAGGCACTGTACCCCATATTATATTCTCCTGTCCTAAACTCCTCCATCCTGTTTATGAAGTCTTCCCATCCCAATTTCCTCGCCCTATCAATGTTGAATGTTTGCTTATGTCCGTGTTTAGCCCTTACTGTAAATATTTGTGTAAATTTATTAAGTGTAATGATATTAAGTTGTAAATATAGCATATATGTGTTAATAATATATATTAATTATTATATTGTGCTGTTTTAGGTTAGTAACTAACTCTGAAGGAAACAGGCCCTGCTATTTATAAATTCTCAAAGTTAAATTTCAATTTTAAAGATTCACAGTTATCACCGTCCATCAGCTTAAAACGTGTTTCTTCCGTATCAACTCTGACACTGGCGAGGTGCATTGTGCCTAGTCGGCACAGCTGTAAGCCATAACCCCAAAATTGAATTGAGGTGAGACTAATTGGTCTAAAAGATTTAGGTTGAGTGTAGTCAGTTTTTCCAGGTTTTGGGGGAAAGATCACTTTTACCTCCCTCCATGTTTTCGGTATGTACTTATAGGCTATGCAGGCTTTGTAGATGTCCTCGAGCCGGGGTGTTAGTTTTCCGCTCGCCCTTACGTCGCTTATTATGACAAAAAGTTGTAATGACACTTTTTGTCATAGTAAGCAACTGTAAAGCCGTGCGGCGTGCACATGTTTCTCTGTCTGTCTCTCTCTCTTATAGAAAGCAAGCCAGATATACTTCTTTCCATCCTTTCAAGTTTTTTTCATTATTTCTTTCTTTATATTTTTATTCTGTGGTGTGCAATAAAGTTTTTATCTATCTATCTACATAAACTGGAATGTACCAGACTACTACTGCAATGATTCCAAATAAATTCATGAAAGGTTTTTATGTAATACACTTCACATTATTGTCTTCTTTGATAAATCACTATAATTACAGAGAAATAATAAAAAAGGGATGTCATACAACCGTACTACCTAACCGCTACACCACACAGTCTTGTTTGTCCTACCCCTAGAGTATATTTTTTAAGCCAGAGGCGCGGAGGGCGAGCGAAGGGGCTGCACCGCAGCGCCGGAGATGTCACAGTTACGAATTGGTCCTTATTTTCAAGCTGACTAGATTGGCAGGACTTTAGATGTGTAGATTTTATTAACAGAAAAAAATTATTTCTCGAAAACTATCACGCGTCGTACGCTTTGGCTTGGAAGGTTAGACTCCCCTCTTCCAACCCCCTTTCCCCTCCGCTACGGGTCAGGTGCTAAAGACCACCCACAATTTTTGTTCATAATGAAATTTTCCCTTGAAAAAATGATAATTGAAAAAAAATTTTTTCATATTAAATTGTTCAGGAGAGGTGATCAATGAGTGAGTGAATCAGCACAAGCATTATATTTTAACTATATATTAATAAGCGTCGATACTTATTTTGCCGATGAAGTCTGAAAGCCGATATTGATCGTTTTCTAAAGGAAGGAGAGATGTGAAAAGGATTCTTACCGTGTATCGTTTTCGTAGCCACTTGCCAAGAGCGTAATGTTGTTGTTTACCCGTATTCGTAAGTTCTCCAAATTTCACGGGCCACAGGGATTCATTCTTCCAAGGATCAGTTGGATAAAGATCAACCGGGGTTCTGTCCCCGTGCCTATAAATAACAGCGGCATATTTAACTACTTTCTCGCCGAAACTTATGGACACAAGCAACATAAAAATAAGGATAATGCGCATTTTCATCAGAACAACTGATCACAAGGTTTTAATTTTGACCGTATTTGTTTTTGTTTTCAATTTTCATTTGGAATTTAGAACTTTTGAAGCAAATATAAATAAATATTTGTCAGAAAAACGTAGATTCAGCGCTTGTAACCACGCGCGAAAAATGCAATGTCAACAGTAAAAATTAAAATATTAATTACCAACCACAGACCACACAGCAGATTACCATAGAGTATATTGAATATAGGGGTACAGATTACCAACCTACTCTATGGTAACGTTATATCTTTGACTTTATCACAGACTAAGATTTTATCATAGATCGTAATAGAAAGTAGAGGATAGGAAACAAGAAATGTCAAGTGAAGCTTCCGTAGCCAAATAATGGCGAATGGGCGGAGCCTAAATGACATTTAAGGCTAGGGACTACCCCTACATCTGTGGGACTACCGATATCGATGTTTTTATATACTCGACAAAATTATCAGAAACATTATTTAAATAATATTATATTATAAACATAGGGTAATTTTTTACTTACGTACGCAGGCAAAAGCTTGGGAATAAAGAAAATCGACTTATTTTAAAAATGATTTATTTCTTAACTCAGATTTATTTCTTAACTTAGATATTATATTTCTTAACTCAGATAACTTATGATAAAGTGAATAAAGAAAAAAAAAGTGAAGATAATATCATCTATATCACTAAACCGCCAGCGGCCAGATGCCGTGAGCAGTGGCGTCCTTTATTTTGCTCGACATCCATTTTTTGGGAATCTGAAATAAAAATAAAAAGTATAAGTAGGTAAATTTATATAAATACATACCTGAATGTATGCAGGCATGCATACATGCATTCACGCATGCATGCATACGTACACTCACGCATGCATGCATGGATATATTCATACACACACGCATGCATACATGTATACATACATACATACATACTTTAATTTTCGTAAAAAACTAAAACTTTCGGTAATCCATATGACACCAGCTACTGACTGACGTAACCATGACGTATCAATAGATTAAACATCGGACGTATAATATACTCTAAGCAAAAAAAAAATACAGGTATCCTCCTCCATCGGTATTAAAACACACCTGTATTTTGAATATCACTTTTTTGCGCATTGTAAATTTTTTGTGAGAAACGTCCATCAATGCCTCTTTTGCGGGCCGCTGTAGTAATGTAGGTACTAGATAATAGATATATATAGCAAAAAAATAACGGAATAGTCCGTGTACAATGGCTCTTGGCACAGATAATATAATACTATACTAGTACAGATACCCCATCACGAAGAAAGAAATGCGACAAGCTTAATTTCTTCGGGTGGGCCACCCGACGGATAAAACTGGAAATAATGGCGCTGTTACTGCGAGTAGCTTCATAGCAGATAATAAGTTTAAAAATAGGAGGCGCTGCTGCTACGGAACAGTTTGATCGAACCCCGATAGATGACGTTGCTTTGGCAATAGTTGCAGTTATGAAAATGCTAATAGATGGCGAATCAGCTGGATTGCGTGTAAGTAAATGCTGCGTTGCCAGTTCGCTGATAAAATAAGACAGCAAGCGATGTTGCCGCTCTTCGTTGTATGCATTTGATACAAAATTAAAACTTTGTTTTCGACGTTTGCGTTGCGTTGGTCAGGTATTGCCAACTGTATGAATTTTCGGAAGAAATTAGGGAAAAATTCTTTTGAAAACATGAACTATATCGCAGTATTATACTAACCCCCTTATTCATAAATGTGAAATAGCTGTGAAATAGTTATACTCTGTTTGTTCTTTTTCCTTCGAATGTCAAATTAGTGTTGACAAACAAAGACAAAACGGACTACCTATTATACAGGTGGTAGGTATACCTATTCCACCGCTATTGCGAGGATGATGATTATGATAAATAAATATACTTTCTTTTATTTGCCTATAGTAGTAGTTTTTGATCTTGTTTTTCCAAATCCAATCCAAAGGCCGCCATCTTGTTTTTCCAAAATTTTCCATTTTCTCTATTAATCGTTTACTTATATCTACAATCGTTGCGAGTTTAAACGAAATCGGTCGGAAAACAAAAAAGTTACAGAAATCACGTCGGCCGCCATCTTGTTTTTCTGAAATGTCATAATTTTTCCCTACTCGAATCCCGCACCCGAACACATCCCCCATACATCATTAAGACTCCTTCTGGGAGAACAATTATGTCAATGAGTCAGTCAGTGAGTGAGTGAGTGAGTGAGTGGTAATCGAGCTATATATAGTATAAATATAATAATAACTAGTTTTTCGCGTGGGGGCGCGTAACTGCTTGTAGCAATTTACGTGGTCGCTCATACTCGGATTTAGCAAAAATTAGTGGGCAGGTACCCAATTGCCATACAATGAAAAAAGAAATTCCGCCATTTTGAATTTTTTTCTTGTCACTAAATAGATATCCCCATTTCGATCATCTTTTGCTATGAAACCACTTTTCCAACTGTCATACCCTCCGAGATAGAGACCAACAAAATTTGTATGGCGGCCATGTTTTTTCCGCCATTTTGAATTTTTTTTCAGCTCATTGGTAATTGGACGAGGTTTCAAATGACATTTGGTCGAGCACCCCCCACCTATCTCCAATACCGTTAGCGTGCTCTTCACCCGTCTCCAAGATCCTCAATCATCAGCTCTCAGCTCTCAGCTGGACAAATACAGGCTATTTAGGTATAAAAATATTATATTACATACTAGCTGTACCTACCCTGCGCGCGTTTCTACGCCACTAACTAAAATATTGGAATGATAGGGGTGTGTGAAGCCCGCCAACCCGTACTAACTCTGAAACCTTCGTGGGCCAATGCACAACACTTTTGCTGAAGATCACCATGATCAATGCATAGTTTACGATTCTATAAAGGACATACACACAGACAAGACAAAAATTCATTTTTATATTTAATATATAATAATAATTTTAAACAATAAAAAAATAAAAAAAGGATTTCAAGTCAGTGAATAGAACCCAGTATACGTAGTCATTGTAGCTAGTGTTTGTACCAATAGGCTAGTGAGTATTTGTCAATAATAACGAAATTAGTAAACAGCTTGAATGTGTGTGTGAAAATTTCTGCTGCTACCACCTCGTAATTGTCGGTACAAATGAAAGTATTTTGACAATTAAAATACATCTGAACTGTAGTTGGATACTTTATAAATATAGTGCTATAGCCGGGAACCATATTATTATAAAAAAATATGCACATTTTCATTCATAAACAAAATAAAATTATCTAATTACAAAATAAACGCCATCTATTGGCGCTGATGTGCCTAGCTGACCGTATCGTACCACATCTTGCAATGTAGTTCAAATTATTATCGCTTGTCGCTAGTGAGCTGACGCTAATTAATAATTTCATTCAAATGGCTACCCCTAATGCCCTCTATGAACATACTCTAGTACTACAATTTTCGATGTATGAGATGGTGGCCCCGTGCTCTTGGCTTGAATTTTTGTCTTAGCTCCGTGTTTTTATTTTTCATAACTTTAATCTATATAATTGTCTATTGTGTGTAAGTATTTTCTATGTATTTATATCAGTAATATTATAATAATAGTAACGTTGAATGATGAAAATTTTATTTAAATCACATAAGAATTAATTCGCATCTCCTGGAAAATATAAGTATTTGTGGTGCACCCTCTCGTCCTACTGAATATCTCTTAAGTCGTCGTAACTTCGAACTAGGGCAACCTGATTTAAACCAAGAGCCCTTACTGTTTCTCTCTCTACACCTCAACCACCTTCAATGTGACAAACAGTACGTATTATTTTTATCGATATTCAATTTGTTGATAAACAATACAATCCCAACACTACCTACATTTACATTAAAACAAAAACTCGAGAAATAATCTAAGTTTTCCATTTTACCGCATAAATTTGAGTGTCTTTAATTAAATAAAGCAGAAGTTGAGCTAACCTTTACCGAAAAAAGGCAAAATACTCGTTACAAAAAGAGAAACTAGAAAAATTTATTGCTTACCTGTGAAATGAAATTCCTGGGATTCTTTAAGTGTTTTTGCTATTACAGCCTACAACTGAGCACTTTACCATTATTTATTGCTTATAACAACAACTTAAACTTAACCAATTTTAATAAAATCCCAAACAAAATTTAAATCAACACCGGAAAAACAAATTACGCCATGTTTACGGTCCCGAAAAAAAGCTTCAACACACAGATCGTATGACGTCATTTGACATTTGCGTAACGCGTTTACGCAATAACATAATCCGCCTGTCTCGTTCTAATAACGTAGTTTTCCATGAATGAGAAAGGCATGGAAATAGTTTTATATGTTTCATTCAAAAATACGTCATATAACTATAGATAAGTAAAATGCAACAGATCCTCTTAGAATCTTTCATCATTGGATTTTATACCAAACATTTTTGTATACAAGATGTATAATATTAACATGATACTAACTCCATGCAAGGTGAGGCTTATTTCTTTGGATTTAGATACTATTAGATTTAAATTTAGACTAGCTATAAGTGGTTGGACCGTGGGCGTATCGTATTTAAAATCCTTGGTTAGTGTAGATCCTTGTCGATACCACAGAATATATTATATAAAATAAATTATTAATAGGGTAGGTACATGCACATTTTCATGTTTACATCTTATCCCTCTTATATAATAAACGTGGAATAAAATTGGAGTAGTTATACTCTGTTTTGTCTTTTCTCTTCAAATGTCAATTTCCACGTGGCAGATAAAGAGAGTTCATCTTTAAGGTGCGTACAGACCGGCCCAACGAACGCCCAACGATGGATATTTATAATTCGCTAGCGTTGGCAGGATGGAGGAGGCCTTTGCCCGCTCATGGGTAGCCCATACGGTATTTGACGGACAATAAAGTGACGTGGACAATCGTGATAAATCGTGTTTTTTTTTTCTTTTCTTTGTGGACTTTTGACATAATTAATGCATGATAAATAGTTGTAAATAGAATGATTAAATTATTATAATGATATTTGATGTAAAAATAAAGAAATGGGTAAATAAAAGGCTTATTTATTTATTTATTTTATTTTTAGCGTTGGCTTCCGCACGCTCGTTGGAGTTCTTTAATACATCCAAATACATTTATTGCTCGAACGAACGTTCGTTGGCACTTGATTCCGGTTCTTTTCTCTTTCATTCGCAATTTTAATCATGGACGACGACGATATCATTATTATTGCTAGTTTTATATTATACCAAAACGAGTTAGGAAGAACAAGAAAAAATAAACGTAAGCGAAGATGGTGGACAACCACATATTTTAAGAATAGCACTGAGTATAGTGGAAGTAAAATGAGCGTTCGTTCGTTGGCCTTTGGCAACCGTCCAAACAGAGTTCGATCAAATAGCTCGATTTATTGATGTAACCGCCACGCTTCGGATCGCCGGCACACGCCAACGAGCGATCGTTGGCATTCGGTAAGCTGTCCAGATTGCAGCAACGAAGGTCAACGAAACCCATTCGTTGGCGTTCGTTTGGCCGGTCTGTACGCAGCATAATCCGTCCAATCCTGTGGCATAATCCACGTTTATAAGTAAGGAGGTTGGTTATGTGTTTATTAATAATTATTCTTCCCTAAACCACTTGAGCAGCGCAATTTTGCGAGTACAGCTGTTAAATAATCTTTGTGATCTATATGCTCACTGTGAATAAGATTTAAGATATGTGTGAGAAACTTATAATGAAATGAACAAACGTCCAAAATCCTCCAAATCCTCAACCATCAGCTCTCCTTGTATTTTTCAATAATGTTAAATATTGAAGGATTTTGTAAAAAAATAATACGACGGATATGATTTATAACTGTTTTTATTAAAGATAAAATAATACTAGACCTGTATTTAATTTTCATGCATATGCATGAAAATTAAATACCTATGTCTTTTGGTCTTAAGCCATAGTATCGTAGTCAGTGTCTATACTCTATGGCATTACATTTTTCTTTCTGCGTACCTATCCCTATTCCCTATGGTATTAGTAGTCTTATAGCTCTATGGTAGTCTATGACTCTATGTTCCTGTCATTTCCTGTCAGATTCCGCTCGATAGAGAGTATATGTGTTCTATGGTTCCTGCGCCTGCGAATCTGAGCTCAGGATTACCGGGCCTCGTCCGGGATTTTACTGCAACCTGTTGAAGAAACTAGCAGCAGGTATGAGATTTATTATATCTTATTAATATATAAATGCAATTAAACACATTTTTCTATCAAAAACGGCATTCAGACTATTAAGTAGTCACGATATCCACTAAATTTCTCAGTAATACCTATTAGTAATTTAACTTTGTAATCAAAACCACTGGCCTAAAAATTTCTGCGTAATAATTGAATTCCTCGTTAATGTAATTAAATGTTGGGTTTACGGCTTGTTAATGTTCCTCGTTGATAAAATTTATTGAGAAAATATTTGTTTTATGTCAACGTCTAAGTACATAATTTAAACTACCTCCAAAATTTTGTTCATTTTTTATTCTTTAGTTTATTATTAAAGAGTTCAATTCCAAAACGTAATATCTGTATATTTTATAATTTTAAAGTTTTATTGATTTGTTATTTATAAAAAAACGAACAAAGAAAAATTCAGCAAGTGAATGTTTCAGAACGAAACATTCACAGCTGAATGCCGCCCATTGCGCCCTTCATTTTGTGAGCGGTGCTATTTTGTGTTTGTGCGTTGTGAGCTATCAGCATAGAGCTCTAGAGCTCAGGCATAGAGTAAAGCATGTGATACACGGTTTCAAACGGCGGTTTGAAACAGAAAAAACAGATTTGCGCTTTGCCGGCTACACGGTTCAAAACCATCAGTATTTATAGAACGTTGCGTGAATAGGACGTCTCTTCGCTCGCACCTATGTTCACTAAAAAGGCGTTATGGCGCCTAACGGCCTAACCTATCTAAAGAACAAAGAATTTTTTTTTAAATCTTAATATATATAAATCTCGTGTCACGATGTTTGTCCGCGATGGACTCCTAAACTACTGAACCGATTATAATAAAATTCGCACACCATGTGCAGTTCGATCCAACTTGAGAGATAGGATAGTTTAAATCTCAAATTATAGTCGCAATTTTAATTTATTAATATAACTAAAACTTTAGCCACAGCAACGCGTGGCCGGTTCAGCTAGTATATATATATATATATATATATATATATATATATATATATAAGGACATCACAGAACTCGCAATCTAGCCCCAAAGTAAGCGATAGCTTGTGTTATGGGTACTAGATAACTGATAATTATATATACATACTAATATACATAAATAGAATATATTGAAAAACACCCAGACACTGGAAAATATTCATGCTCATCACACAAACATTTACCAGTAGTGGGAATCGAACCCACGACCCCCGACGCAGACGGCAGGTTTGCTACCGCTAGGCCATTCGGTCGTCCAATATAATTGGCGTGTCTTGCTCTTTTGTGTGCAAATCACGAAAAAAATAATGAAAAAATTAATATTGATGAAGCAATGGTTAAAAGAGAGATTAACCATTAGTCATATGAATTTAATTTACCTACTGGACGTAGATATTATACATAACTTTTTTTTTTTCATTTCTTCTCGCGCCATTTTGTCGCCGCGTGCGTCTGCCTGCGCACGGCGCTGCAACACGACTGTCGTACGCGAGGTTTCAAACAAGCGGCTAGACGGTTTCAAACCAACGCTTGAACCAGTTGGTTTCAAACGCAAGCCTCGCTACCAAGGGCGTTTAAAGGTCAAACGAAATTTGGCATAAAACAACTATCTACACGGTTTGAAACCTCAGTTTCAAACCGCCGTTTGAAACCGTGTATCAGGCCTTTAAAGTAGGTTATCAGCAGTGGTTAACAGTGTCAAAAATGGCGACTACGACCTACCTACCGGCATTTTGTTCGATTTGCGAGGACGAAGAAGCAAAATGATATGGTAGAGGTCAGAAAAGCAAAACGAATACTGAAAATTGGAAGAAAAACATGGAGGAAAGGATGAGGTACTCATATAGCGGGGTGAAACCAGTTTTAATACGCGAACATGCACGTAAACAACATGCATTGCCAAACCGATGTAAAACTTAAGGTGAAAATCTACAAAGTACGTATGTATATATTTTATAAAATATTTAACTACTTCTACATTTCGTTTTGTTTATTTTGAATATGAGAAAATATTCCATAAACGTGTGTTTCATTACCTGATGTATTCTGTTTCAGATTTTCATGACAAGCTGTATCAACAAAGACAAATTAAGATAACTTTTTGTAAAAGTATATTATGATGCCTCTAGATTCTAGACGCCAGAAGCCCTTTCAGTTTAATTTTACAAATAAACATGGATTAACTACTTTACAAAGAGAACTAACTGAATAAATATGTTTAAAAAAAAAAGTTTAAATGGGTTTTCTTCATATTTCCTCAATATCGATGCCCATACCCTATTAACCAGAATTGCCAGAATATTTACACACCACCCATAAGCCTCGGAGGCTTGTCGGGGCGCTGCACATTCCTTCTCAAAATGTTATACCAATATACATTAGCATTAAGGTTAAATTATAAATAAAAACTCAAACCAGAAGATAGGTTATATTAGGTCCTTACATATGAAATTGGCGTTTTGTCGTACTGGCCACTTTGATCTCAAATATCTCTTCTTTGGTTAGAAATTCCAATTTAAAATTTATACAGCTATTTACTCATGCTTTTGTGTTTTGAAAATCGTAATTCATTTGTTTTTTTCTCTTTTGGTTTTTTTTTTGCGCCACTCTGTTTACAAAATGGAAAACTTGAAATATCGCGTTATTTACGAGTACGAGTTCCATCGTGGCACCAGTGCTGCAGAAACGGCTCGAAGGATTAATGATGTGTACGGCGAGGTTGTCGCAAAAGAAAACACAGTGCGTTTTTGGTTCCAACGTTTTCGTTCTGGAAATTTCGACCTGCAGAACAAGCTCCGTGGACGGCCGGAGACCAAGGTTGACAATGAAGAATTGAAGGTTATTGTGGAAGCGGATTCATCGCAAACCACGTCCGAGCTAGCTGCAGGCTGCGGTGTTAGTGATAAAACTGTTTTAGTTCACTTGAAGCAAATTGGGAAGGTGAAAAAGCTTGAAAGGTGGGTACCTCATGAATTGAGTGCAGCAAACCGACAAACGCGCGTAGACTGCTGTTTTACGTTACTCAACCGGCACAGTAATGAAGGGATTTTAAATTGAATCATTACCTTTGATGAAAAATGGATCCTGAATGATAATCGGAAATGCTCATCGCAATGGTTGAACCCTGGCGAACCAGCCAAATCCTGCCCCAAACGAAAATTGACTCAAAAAAAATTACTTGTGAGCGTTTGGTGGACTAGCGCCGGCGTCGTTCACTACAGCTTTCTTAAATCTGTCCAGACGATTACGGCGGATATCTATTGTCAGCAACTGCAATCCATGATGGAAAAGCTAGCTGCTAAACAACCGAGGCTGGTCAATCGTTCTAGGCCACTGCTGCTTCAGGACAACGCTAGACCACACACTGCACAACAGACGGCTACCAAATTAGAGGAGCTTCAATTGGAATGCCTAAGACATCCACCTTACTCCCCGGACCTTGCTCCAACAGATTACCATTTTTTTCGAAATTTGGATAACTTCTTACAAGGGAAAAAATTTAACTCCAATGAGGCAGTCCAAAAGCGCTTTCAAAGATTTTATTGATTCCCGTCCGAATGGCTTTTTTAGTAAAGGGATCAATGAACTACCTATAAGGTGGCAAAAGTGCATAGATAGCAATGGTACATACTTTGATTAAATATATATATTATATTTAAAAAAAATCGCCTTTATGTTCCGCCCATACAAAACGCCAATTTCATATGTAAGGACCTAATAGAAAACAAAAGACACATAGAACAGAAAATTGTTGGTAGGACACTCAAAACACCAAACACAAACCACACTGGTTGCAAGTGTAGTGCGCAAGCGATTCGAACAAAAGATCGTTCTTCTTGTTAGTTTATACTTTAAATTTAGTGGAGGAATTCTTTGATGCATATTAGCACAATTTTCTTTTTATACTTTTTAACTTTGATTTTATATTTTGCTGTAAATAGGTAGGTATATAACTTAGCATTAAAATAAGTTAGATTAATTAACTATGTAAATATTTTATTCAGTAATAAACCATTTTACTACATATCATTTATTTCATTCTGTAAGGTTACAAATATTTAAATAAAATTTATTTAAACTGAAAAAAAAATTTAGTGGTAGTTCATTTATTAATCTGGGCAGTAGGTAATCAGTTGTCCGCTCTCCAAAAGCTGCTAGCCCAAGTTGTTAGCAATTGTTTTTGCGTATCCGCTCGTTTTCATTATTCGTGGTGCATCGTTTTGGAAATAATCAAAAAAAAAATTCACTGATAAGAGCAATGTCGCGATACGCGAAGTCAATAATGTCACGATACGCGAAGTCAATAACTCTATGGTAAGAATCACTGACTTATTATTACATACTTTACTGGTGATCTGTGACGCTTGCTTTATCTGTCAAACCGGAGCGCAGTTATCATTTGTCTTGGTTCACATTCGAGTCGTGACATCCGGTGGCCTTGAACTACTTTCAGCGACCAATAGGAAACGGCTACGGGCACGCCGACCCACCGGCGCCAGATAATTTTTTATTATGCATTTCCGCCCAGTTTTACCTAGGAAGTTGCATGAATCTGCTTGCACTTTTCCCTCACACTCTGTGAAGTGAAGACGTTGCAGCCACCTGCACCTAACTCAGTAAGTACGGTGACTATACCTTTCATATTCCTAGCTAATATTATCTAAGTCTATCAGCAATTGAGTCCCTTTGACTATACATTTAATAGTGGCAGTTAATATTATCTGAGCGCCTATGCCCAGCTCGGTGCCCAGCTAATATTCTAGTATATCCTCAGTGAGTTAATTACATCTTAATTCCCGTAAATTCATCATATTGGTCCGATAGGCTCATGACGTCATCAGCTATCCACTTTTGCGTCTTAGAGATTGAGTCGATATTGTTGGATTTCATGGGGGCTGATAAAGCAGTAGCGGCCCCACGAAGCGAGGTCGTATAACTAGGTTGTATTACAGGCTTCGTCGCGAGGTACCACGGTAACGCGAGACCTCGGCATGATTAAGTCCTCGGTATTCACACGAGACAGTCTACAGACTGTATAGACAGTTCCCAACAGGGTGACGACCTCTAAAACCCTCGCCGAGGGCGGGGTACCGAGACAGCTCCATGCTGGTAGCATGAGAGGATGAAGCATCCATGCGTGAAGCACGCAGGCTTGACCTTGGTGACTCAACTCTGAGAATTCTTGTATAGTCACGTACGTGTGGTTGCTCGGTGTCGCCCTCATGGAGGGTCGATACCGAGCGACCTATATTATAGATTCCAGAACGTGCTCCGGGATAAGGGTCTCGCGGAGGATACGATCCGACAGACACGAGGTGACCGGTTTGACGGAGTTAAAGCTGGCGTCGAAGGCGAGCCATAGCGGAGAGCAGATCCAAAGAAAGCGAAGCAGAATAATTCAAGTAAGTCATTACTATTTAATATAATGCTTGACGACCAATCACCCAATTCGAACCCATGGCAGAAAGCTGGTCGTCACAATGGTGGAGATGTGCTGAGATTTTTTAACGAGAAATGGGGGAAGCGTGCTAAGATTTTTAACGATAAAATGCTAAAACAAAATGGATACAGAACGGAGTTTGTCTAGACCAAGCTGAGAACTCAGTACTTAAAAATAAATTCGCTCCGCTATGTGCTTGCATGAAAGTTTGAAAGAACGATTCAACTCTTTAATACTGTGCATTTCTTATCGTGATCACGTTAAAACTAGGATAAAATGTTGATTTAAACAGGGAAAAAATCAAACTAATATAAAGTGGAAGAATGGCAGTCTGGTTCATTAATATTTAGACGAACGGCATCGTGCAGTTGTTTACAGATATATTACATAATTATATTCAGTGAGACTCAATTAGCTGTGGAGAAAATAAAAAGAAAAAGGTAGTAAACCAACGAAAATAAGGTATATTATACGGTAGTCCCTGGAGGGGGCGCTGTAATGAGTAGGTACATTTCGAAGAAATCAATTCTTTATAGAAAAAATAAGGTTTATTGAAAATCCGGACGGAAAGTGTTTATTTCAGCTAACAGTGCTTAAAATTGTCATTTATACACCATTTTTAAATGATCCTACGATAAAAACCGATGAATATCTGAAAATGAAAAAAATATTCGGAATTGCTGCATGAAATAAGAGCGGCCATTATTTCTTTGAGACGCCATCTTGCGGGACTAGTGTAAAAATGCACGAGTGCGGGAGGCACGCCGGTCGGCTTAATTAATTGTTTTGTATTGTTGTGTACGCGTTGTGAAGTGATTTACGGCTGGATTATCGGAATAAAACGTTTCTTTAATAATATGACAGTAATACAGAAAGCATGTGTAGTGCAATCGCTCAGAGAAACGCGCAGTTTTGATCGGTCGAGTTCCAACTTGCAGTGTTCTAAAAATAGACCGCCGGACAACTGAAAACAAACCTGTAAGTAGAGTGCATTTTAAACTTTTACCTTGTTGTTGAATAGGCATTATACGTAATTAAACGTAGTGAATTTATCGGATAGGTACGCATACATAGTAACGAATCGATGATATTTCGGAAGAGTTTCATACTAACATCTAGTTTCTTTATCAAATTTAAATAATAATATTAGATCATATTAAAGATTAAACATCGAACTTAAGAACGCATTTATGCATCATATTGAGACATAATATATTCTATTAAAGTAATAATATTGTGATATACCTAGTAGTTTACATACTGAATAGAAATAATTAAATAAAGAATAATATACCGATATATTATAATTAAATAAGGTACTATTATTCGTGGTAGATAATTAGCTTACTTTGTTATTTATTATTGATTCATAACAAAACAAATGTGATAATTGTTTGTTAAAACGTAAATTTGAAATTCGCGCTTTATTCTATAAATCTATTCGGAACAGAAATGTCAGACGTCAACTGACAATTGAAATGTCAGGTGTGTTGACTTGAAGTATGTCATTGTTTACCGTGACAGTGACAGACAGTGACTTCGATTCCTTGTTTACAAAGACAGTTTGACTTTAAATTATACTTAAAAACAATTTCAAATTATAAGTTTCTCTTCATATAAACCATTAGTTTAAACAAAGTTGTTGAATTTCCGCTAACTTTCGAATGAGATTAGAAAGCAATCAAGACACTTTAATAAAGGTATTCAATTTAGGTGTTACTTAAATGATACATTAATAAACAAGGTTGAAACTTGAATTAAGGCGGAAAATTTTAAAAAGAGGGGACCGCACAGAGGCCAATAAATAAGAGTGCAGTTTAGTATTCGAGTTTATATTACGGTTAATATTGATTTATCTATTACTTTAGTATATCGTACAAAATATAGGAGTGCGTCTCGAACAAAGTGCTACTTCACTTAGACTAAATAAAATTCTTATGTGCGACAAAGTACAGTCGAAAAGAATCCGTTGTTCAGAGGTCCAGCCATGAATCACCGCACTATGATTCAGTGATGAATTATCTGTTGAGTATATGTTCGTGCTGTATTATTAAGCGTATTATAATACTGTAATTATATTATTTGATACGTTTGGGTGACTGAACTATAGAAGGCAACGGGTATAATAAGGTCGTGTTCAATCGAGACATCTACTCAAGAATTAATATAACGGGAAGATACAATGCTATAAAGTTAATTTAACTGCGGATACGGTTTGACAGCAAGTTCACTTGAGATGATTGTATGTTGTATAGTTAATCTATTCAGACAAGTTGATTGTATGTTTGAAATTAATAAGAAAGAAACGTAAGGATATACATTCCAATTTCTGAAGCTAAGGACATTTATTTGAGTTAATATAAATATTACTAATCAAACAATTCATTCATATCTAACTTACTTATAGACATATACAAATACAAGTCATCTCGAAATGAACTGATATCGCTAAGAATTGCTTATAGATAGTAAAACTTACATTGTGAGAATAAAATCATCTAGTAATACATGAAGTATAGATGATTAAATACTGTATGCTATAGAATGAAATCATTTATTTATAGAGAGCTGATACTGCAGACATTTGCCGAGGACACATTGGATTATCTTTAAAATGGACCAAACGTTTCTACAGCTATTAAACCAAATCAAGATAAAATTACAAAGATTAATAGATGAGGCTACTCCAATAAACAGAAACTTCGAGGATTCTCCCATTAGCACAACGCAAGAAGCTGAAATCATATCTGCTAAATTACAATCTACATTAAATAGACTAAACAGTGAATTGAATAATTATCTACGGAACAGTCAAGATCCTGATCATGAGGAAATCTCAGAAATTACAACAACACAATTAGAAGCGGAAGATTTACTTTGTGAGATTAATGTGAAAATCAAAGCGAGAAAGAGTTCTGTTGAGGGAAGACCACAGACCAACAGAGATTCAGAACTTTACTCAAACAGTAAATTACCTAAGCTGTCATTAGCGGAATTTCATGGAGACATTTTGAATTTCACCACATTTTTTGATCAATTTAACTCAAGCATCAACAATAGAAATTTGTCTAATGTTGATAAATTATTATATCTAAAATCCTCATTAAAGGGAGAAGCAGCAAAGACTATTGAAGGATTAGAAGTTACCAATAGCAACTACGACGTAGCATTGGAAATACTTAAAAATAGATATGGCAAAATAAGCCACATAATCGACGCACATTATGCGGCACTTTATCGCATAAAACCTTCAACTAGTGGAGATATAACAGAACTAAGACAAACCTTCAATGACATTGAACGACACTTAAGAGTCTTAAAATCATTAAGTGAAGATATAGATCATAACCACTTAAGATTTATGATTATGGAGAAATTCCCAAAGGATATAATTTATGAACTTAAAGTGAGGACCAACATCGATTCCATCGAGGAAATGAGGAAAACGTTGGATATAATCATAACAGCGAAAGAGGATGCTGAAAGGGCTACCCAAATTAATCAAGCAGAAAGCTACACAACGCAGACGTTACACACCAGTACACCAAGTAATAACAACCCTAGAAAATTTATATCTAACGATAACTGGAAAGGAAGACGCACATTTAACAATAAGGAGAGACGGGATACGAAGCATGGTTTCAGAAACGAAGGGAGAGAGAACATAATACCGAAAGAGCAAACGTCTCAAAGCGATGGACAATATTCAACTCAGAACTACAAGAGAAACATCAGATTTCAAAACCAAGCTAAGGGTTACCGCTCTCATGAATCACGTCAGACTACAACCACTCCACGTGCAGGATTCAAAAGGAAAATAGAACAGAGGAATGATAAAGAAGTATCAAATAATAAAAGGACTAAATTCCAGTGTTTCTTCTGCAAAGGACAACACTATAGTGATGAGTGCAACGTTTTCAAAACAATAGAAGCCAGGAAGGCACACTTAAAGGGAAGATGCTTTTTGTGTTTCTCACAGGATCACCTCCAAAGAAATTGTAAGCGGTCAGTAATCTGTTATCACTGCAAGAAGGAAAGACGTCACCATAGAGCTCTTTGTCCTGGAAGGTTCACGTCAGACAAAGAAACTACCAACGCTCTAATACAAGTGAGTACTAAAAACACTACCATATTTCAAACAGCTGTAGTCGATATTGTACACGGAAAGAACCAAAGAATAAAATGTCGTCTACTTATGGATAGCGGAAGCCAACGAACTTACCTTGTACGATCTGTTGCAGAAAAACTAAATCTACCAATAGTGGAAGAAAACCGGTTGTCAGTATTTACCTTTGGCTCAAAAACACCACAAGTAATCGACAGCCCGCTAGTGAAGATACAACTCTTAACAAGGACTAATGAAACATTAGAACTATATGCTAATATTGTACCCTATATTTCTCAATGTGTACCTCATCATAAAATCAAATTAAGGCAATGGGAAACTAAAATTGTTTTAGCAGACGATGGAACTTTATCAACGAAGATCGACATTCTGGTAGGAAACGACTATTATTATAGCATCATGAACACGGAAAAGATGGAAATTAGAAAAAACCTCTATCTCGTAAACTCAAGACTAGGATGGATGCTGACAGGAGAATCCAACGCACCGCAGATGGACGACCTATCAGCAGTCACTTACTTTTCATCGTGCGCTGAAACAAAACTTAGTAAACCCGATTTACCGCTAGATAATGGAGATGTTAAGTCACTATGGGATCTAGAATCCATAGGTATTACGGACTCACCTAAAGCCAACATCGATGAAGAAGCTGTGAAGAACTTTAACGAAAATACTGCAATCATCGACAACAGATATACGGTATCTTGGCCATGGATTGAATATCCTCCATCTTTAGAATCCAATTACGGATTATCGTTTGGACGATTAGTATCATTACTGAAACGCCTAGATCAAGACACATTACTCGAGTATGATAAAACTTTACGAGAACAAATCAATAAAGGTATCATTGAAATAATTCCTAAGCATACGGGAAAGGAAGAACATCCTGTACACTACCTACCGCATCATTGTTTGTATCAGAAAGAGAAGAGCATAAGAATCGTATACGATGCAAGTGCGAAAGGGAAAGATACTAAGAGTTTAAACGAGTGCCTTTACTGTGGACCCATGATGCTAGAAGACTTAACAGGCTTATTGATAAAATTTAGGTATCATCGGATTGCATTATCAGCAGATGTAGAAAAAGCATTTCTGCAGATTGCGCTCCATCACAAAGATCGTGATGTGACGAGGTTCCTTTGGATAAAAGATTTATCTAAACCACTTACAGAAGATAACCTTCTACACATGAGATTTTGTAGAGTACCATTTGGAATCATTAGTAGTCCATTTCTACTGAACGCAACAGTGAAACTCCATCTCACTAATAATCATAAACCAAGAATTAGAGAGATAGCTGACGAGATATACGTCGACAATCTAGTCACAGGAGCAGCATCAGTAGAAGAAGCTTTGAAAATATATAGAGATTCTAAACAGGCTTTCGAACAGATATCAATGAACTTGAGAGATTGGAGTTCTAACTCAAACGAATTCATGACACAAGCTCATGACACATCCACGAAGGAGATTGTCAAGATTCTAGGGTTAGAATGGGATCTTAAAGAAGACTCATTGAGATTAAACTTTAAAATTAGTACAGACGCCAAGAATAAGCGAGAAGTATTGAAAGTAATTGCATCAGTCTACGATCCTTGCGGATTCGCAGCACCGTATCTACTGCCAGCGAAGGTATTTTTACAAGAATTATGGAAGAATAAAATCAAGTGGGACACTGTCTTATCTGAACAAATGACCGAGGATTGGATGGACATACAGAAACAACTAGAAGAAATCAAGACTATATCAATACCTCGTTGTTACAGGACAGACCCAAAAGAAGGTGATTGTCAGTTACACTGCTTCACGGATTCATCACTTAAAGCCTACGCGGCTGTAGTATACGTAGTGCAAGGGAAACAAGTGAGCTTTGTCATAGGGAAATCACGTCTTGTACCTGTAAAAGATCAAGAAGATTTAAAAATCCCACGATTGGAATTACTTGGTGCATTGATTGGTAGTAGACTTATCAAATTCGCAGCAAACTACTTCCCAGGAAGGGTGACACAACAGTTCCTTTGGACGGATAGTCAGATAGTTTTGGATTGGTACAGATCTTCTAAACTTCTACCACCTTTCGTATCTAGAAGAATACAAGAAATTAAAAGGAACAAAGGATTGATTATGAAATACGTTCCTTCAGAACTAAATCCAGCGGATGTTGCGACAAAACCATCCAAAACCAGAGAAAGTTGGTTAACTGGACCACACTACTTGTCACAGGGAACTGAAATGTGGCCACAACTGACAACAACTCTGACTTCACATCTAACACAAGGAGAAACTCCGATGGAAATAGAAAGTGAAAGCGAAGAAAATGAAACCCACATAAATACCAGTGAACAATCACAAGAAGTAAATAACCAAATTATAAATGAATCAAATAATATAGAAGAAACCAATTTAGATCAAATAAAGAAAATACAACAAAAGTACTTTAAAAAGGAAATAGAAGGTGATGAAACAAGTTTGAAGAGGAATTTAGGATTATTTCTTGACATCGAAGGCATACTCAGATGCAAAGGAAGGTTGAAGAACGCAAATTGGTCTTTCGATAAGAAATATCCCATATTACTTCCCAAAGATGATGATTTAACTCACAATATTATAAGGAAGGTCCATGAACAAAACTACCATGTAGGTGTAAATCACACACTGAGTTTAATCCGAGAAATTTACTGGATTCCACAAGGCAAACGTCAAGTACAAAAGATATTAAAGAAATGCCCTACATGTGTGAAACATGGAGGAGGACCATTCAAGCTACCACCAACACCAGCATTACCACCAGAGAGAGTGAATTATAGTTCACCTTTTACATTCACCGGATTAGATTATCTCGGACCCGTGTTAATTAACAACGGAAGCGGCACGGAGAAGAGATGGATTTGTTTATTCACCTGTTTGGCAGTAAGAGCTGTACACTTAGAGGTAGTTCAAAACCTCTCCGCTGAGGAGGGTCTTCGAGCTCTGAGAAGGATGATTGCTACAAGAGCTACTCCCAAAGTGATCACATCAGACAACGCATTGTACTTCAAATTAATGTCAGAAATCTTAACACAATCGTACTGCATAGAAAACAAAATTAAATGGAAATTTATTCCAGCTTTAGCACCGTGGTTCGGAGGTTTCTACGAACGTCTAGTGGCTATCGTGAAACACTGCATGAGGAGAACGCTGCAGAAACACTTATTGAAGGACAGTGAATTATGCACAGTCATGAAAGAAATTGAAGCCATTATAAATTCACGTCCACTGACGTGTGTAGACTCGGAAATGGATCACATACTAAAGCCATCAGATTTTTTAACTTTAGGTAGGTGTATAAATGTCAAAACTGTTTCAATAGATTGTCCAAATGAAGGGACACTTACAAAAAGAGACCTTATTAAGAGTTGGAAAAGGGGCTTAAAAATTCAAGAAGAATTCAAAGAGATGTTCTCCAATCGTTATCTCCACAGTCTTCGAGAGAAATACTGGCACTCTCATAAGGAACCTAGAGTAACATCAAATTCACAACCACAAATTGGACAGGTTGTCCAGATAAAAGGGGAATCCCACAATCGTGAAGACTGGCGCGTGGGAAAGATAACAGAACTTATAAAAGGGAAAGATGGACTCATAAGAACAGCCAAGGTAAAGTCTAGAGATACGGAACTAGTAAGATCTATTTCTCATCTATATCCACTCGAGATAAATGAACAAACAATCGATGATCACTGCACGAGCAATAGAAGAGGAACAGACACCATTACTTCCCGTGAAGCTAGAATCCAAGGAAACGATCCTATGTTCAGAAATGGAAGCATAGCGATACCAAGAGACAGCTCAGTGGAACCCATCTATAGTTCGCTCCAGAGTGACCCTGAACAAGAAGTGTCCGAAGACATGCTACCGAGTGAAAAGGAGATACACTGGGTAGAGGACACTCAATCTGAATCTGAGGGCAGCTTCACACCTGCAGAGACTCCTCCAATCCCAGAGATGTCTATACCCGTCACGACGTCTAGAACCAGAAGAAATGCTGCCATCAGAGCTCTCGAGAAAATCAGAGAATGGACACAGAGTCTTGTCGCACTCTTTTGATTCCCTCGTGTCGGGAGTGTCGCGATACGCGAAGTCAATAATGTCACGATACGCGAAGTCAATAACTCTATGGTAAGAATCACTGACTTATTATTACATACTTTACTGGTGATCTGTGACGCTTGCTTTATCTGTCAAACCGGAGCGCAGTTATCATTTGTCTTGGTTCACATTCGAGTCGTGACATCCGGTGGCCTTGAACTACTTTCAGCGACCAATAGGAAACGGCTACGGGCACGCCGACCCACCGGCGCCAGATAATTTTTTATTATGCATTTCCGCCCAGTTTTACCTAGGAAGTTGCATGAATCTGCTTGCACTTTTCCCTCACACTCTGTGAAGTGAAGACGTTGCAGCCACCTGCACCTAACTCAGTAAGTACGGTGACTATACCTTTCATATTCCTAGCTAATATTATCTAAGTCTATCAGCAATTGAGTCCCTTTGACTATACATTTAATAGTGGCAGTTAATATTATCTGAGCGCCTATGCCCAGCTCGGTGCCCAGCTAATATTCTAGTATATCCTCAGTGAGTTAATTACATCTTAATTCCCGTAAATTCATCATATTGGTCCGATAGGCTCATGACGTCATCAGCTATCCACTTTTGCGTCTTAGAGATTGAGTCGATATTGTTGGATTTCATGGGGGCTGATAAAGCAGTAGCGGCCCCACGAAGCGAGGTCGTATAACTAGGTTGTATTACAGGCTTCGTCGCGAGGTACCACGGTAACGCGAGACCTCGGCATGATTAAGTCCTCGGTATTCACACGAGACAGTCTACAGACTGTATAGACAGTTCCCAACAGGGTGACGACCTCTAAAACCCTCGCCGAGGGCGGGGTACCGAGACAGCTCCATGCTGGTAGCATGAGAGGATGAAGCATCCATGCGTGAAGCACGCAGGCTTGACCTTGGTGACTCAACTCTGAGAATTCTTGTATAGTCACGTACGTGTGGTTGCTCGGTGTCGCCCTCATGGAGGGTCGATACCGAGCGACCTATATTATAGATTCCAGAACGTGCTCCGGGATAAGGGTCTCGCGGAGGATACGATCCGACAGACACGAGGTGACCGGTTTGACGGAGTTAAAGCTGGCGTCGAAGGCGAGCCATAGCGGAGAGCAGATCCAAAGAAAGCGAAGCAGAATAATTCAAGTAAGTCATTACTATTTAATATAATGCTTGACGACCAATCACCCAATTCGAACCCATGGCAGAAAGCTGGTCGTCACAAGCAAGATGTACTTTTCTTTCAATGGGAAGTACTTTACAGTATTTAAAAACTGTGTCATCGTTTTGGATTGTGTCTCTAATTTTGGTCAGTAGAATCATTTTTAGGGTTCTTTTTTGAATATTATAGATTTTCAACAGACAGACAATTAGTGTTTTTGTTATAACTGGAGGGAATATGAAGAGTTTTGTTTTTTGGGAATGAATACTAACCTGTCATCATGGGACCATTTACTTAGATACCTAGTTGAATTCTTGCTGTAAGTCTTCCATAGCTTTTGTCACATTTCTATCTGCTGTAACTGACCAGTGTTATCCGCATACTGGAAGAGTTTGCTTTTTAATATTATTAATATTAATTATCAGTTATCTAGTACCCATAACACAAGCTAACGCTTACTTTGGGACTAGATTGAGATGTGTGTAATGTCCTGAGATATTTAAAATAAACAAATCAGATAAATGAAAATATTAGTACCAAAAGAAGGCAGTGTGGTACGAAAAGTGTGCGCTGTTTCTGACACACAGGCTTGCATTGGGGATATGAAAGTTGTACTCTTAGCAATAAAAGCCTTCACCGGATGTGACACTGAATGTGCAATCTATGAGAAGTGGAAATTATACCACATAGGTTAGTGCAAGACACCAACGCTCTTCATTCATAACTTCTTGTCTTCAAGAACCCCAAAGCTGACCCTCATGCAGTGGCTGATGTTGGAAAGCAATTCGTTCTTGTGATATTTTGAGCCAATAACACTAAGATTTCGATTGTTTTCGCTACCAGTATTACTTGCGGGCTAAATAGGACTAAATACTGATGGTGACTGATGATCATTTACTTTAAATTAAGGTCACATTTATCGTTCGACCTTTTTATGAAAATTTTTTTTTTTTCTACACACATACAAAATAAGCAATAGCTTGTGAATGTGTAATAAATTGAAATGAAACTAATGAACCAAATTTATTGGACACACAAAACAAAATGTTACATTTTTAGATGACCATGGACCTAAAGTCTCAAATGCAAGAGCCGCAAAATAGACCGGATGGCTTTAATTGCGCAGGGATAGAAGCAGTGGCCAGAGCGCGGCGTACCAAATCATTGATAGTACCGTGGCGACAAAGGCGGCCATATTAAATTAATATTTTTAATATATCGAAAAACACCCAGACACTGGAAAACGTTCATGCTCAGCACACAAACATTTATCAGTAGTGGGAATCGAAACCACGACCTGAGACGCAGACAGCAGGTTCGCTACCGCTACCCCACTCGCTCGTCAAATATAATTGAGGTTTATATGGGCCTAAGCGTACTAAAAAGCAGTGCCCCAAGAAAGAGCGGTGAGGTTGTCGTCAGCCTTCAAGGGCTGATCAGTGATCACTTTGACTTAACACTGCCTCTAAAATTACAATTAGTTTTTAAGAAACACAATTTAATATAAAAAAATATTTTCATTGTGACAATTTCAGATACTTACCAGGGCGGCTAAAAAGTTCTGAGCCTAAGGTACTTGCAGTCGTACTATTTACTCATCCGGTAGGTCACTGCTTGAGCGACATCTGCCCACTATATAAGCGAAGTTTCACGTCATTAGCTTCATTACGCTTTGAGTAATTGAACCGTAAACATCACCATGTCTGAGTCATCGCTACAATTAACGAAGATTGAGCATCGCGCCGTCATCAAATTCCTCGTAAAAAAGGGGAAAACAGCAAAAGAAATTTTTGAAGAGACTTCTAGTGTTTACGGGGAATCTGGACCGTCGTCAGCCACGGTTAAACGATGGACACGCCTATTCCAACAAGGCAGAGAGACTCTGGAAGATGACCCCCGCTCGGGACGGCCGAACACCGCAGTCACTGATGAAAACATCGAAAAAGTAAAAAAAATTGTACTGGACGATCGCCGAATAAAATTGTGGCAGATAGCAGAAGAGCTGGGCGTCAGTAAGGAATGAGTTGGAGACATTATGCACAATCATTTGCACATGAATAAAGTCAGTGCGCGTTGGGTGCCAAGAATGCTCACGCCACTTGACAAGCAGCGGCGCGTTGAAACTTCCGAAGAATTTTTAGACTTGTGCAAGGATAATTTGGAGGAAATTTGCACTCGTATTGTCACCGTTGATGAAACGTGGATCCGACAATATGACCCAGAATCAAAACAGGAGTCAATGCAGTGGATAGAGAAGGGGGAAAAGCCGCCGAAGAAGTTCAAGGTGGAAAAATCGGCTTCCAAACTCATGGCCACCATTTTTTGGGATTGAAAACTACAATGAATGCAGAGTATTATTCTGGACTTTTAAAAAAAGTTCGCGAAGCCATTGTTGAAAAAAGAAGAGGCAAAATCAGCAAAGGAATTTTGTTTTTGCAAGACAACGCGCCGGCTCACACGGCGCGCATTGCGAGGCAAGCCTTGCGAGAAACTGGCTTCGATAAAGTGAACCACCCTCCCTATAGTCCAGATCTGGCACCTAGTGATTACTTTTTATTTAAAAATTTGAAAAAAGACCTACGGAGACGAAGATTTGGGGATGATGAAGAGATGAAGGCGGCCGTAAATGAACATTTTCTAGCCAAAGACGCGGGTTACTTTTTATCAGGAATACAAGCCCTCTATAAAAGATGTCAAAGGTGCATTGAAGTCCAGGGGGACTATATTGAAAAATTAATTTTATTTAGATTTTTATCTAGACTTTTAATTGCCTAGGCTCAGAACTTTTCAGCCGATATATTTTTCCAAAAATCTAACAATAACACTTTAGTAAGATTTATATATTGTAAACCATTTTTATATGCAATTTCATCTAGATACTCTAAAAACATGCCAATGACTCAAGTAATTCTCCTAAAATAATCAAACCTGGTGCATCTTATTACCAAACAATATATGAACTTTACGGAACAATTTGGAGCTTGGATGATACTTTTACTTGAGATGTCCGGGTTAGGCCTTTTTTTGGGCTAATTGCACAGTACCTACTAAGATAAAAAAAATTGGTCAAGTACGAGTCGGTTTCGCGCACTTAGGGACCTACAAACCAACCAAAACACCTCAAATAAAAAAAATTGACCACAAATTCCTCTCCCTCCCCTTCCCCCTTAAATGTATGATTTTTACTCTTTAAAATGTCAATTTCGGAAATCCCGTTCTTTGTGCACCTTCATAACCTAATATCAAGCTAGGTACCAAATTTCAGATCTTTTACACGACTTTTACACGTAGGAACTTTTGTTGGCAAAACCGCAAACCTAACTTTGTTTTGGAAGCAATAAAGCTATTAGTCCGGGAGCCAGGTACATTTTCGGTCAATTATTTCCTCCCGAGCGAAACTTCGTAAATTGCTTATGGGACTTATGCTATGAATACTCGTGACCGTCAGCTGCGACTCCGTTGGTGGGATGGGCCGTGGCAGCCTCCCACGCATGCAGAAAAAAAAATTTTTTTCAGTCATTTCCTCTCATTTGAAAATTTATCAGAGTATAGTTTATGTAGTATTTTGAAAGAAAAAAATAGTCAGCTGACCATAAAATGGTGGATTATACGTCAGCTGGCTCCTTGAAATTGAAAAAAAAATTTTTTTTCAATGATTTCCTCTCAACTAAAAATTTACCTGGTGATCTTTTATATGCTACTAATTACTATGAATGAAAATTAATGTCAGCTGGCTGTATCTCAGTGGAAAGTTTGTCAGCTGGTACCTTGAAAGGTGTAACGCAACAGCATCTATTACCTACTGAAGCTTATCAGCTGACGGCTTTTCTCTTGGCTTACAGCTAGCTGTTTTTTTTATTATTTAAGTACTAGAGTATTTTAACAATTCTCTGATAAATTTTCATCCGGGAGAAAATAATATTTCTTAATTTATTTGGCAGTATGTTTGATTTGAGAGTTGTGATAACAAATATGAAGTTTAATATTGGAGGAAATGTTGGTATAAGTAAATTAATTATTGAATAATTTATTGTAGCTTATTTTTTCAATTATCTGGGGACACGGTAGTGTCCCCGCCAGACGAGTCAAGCGAAGCGCGAGGGCACTACCTATCTTTTCTCGAAGTGTTTCGCCGTATTTTTAAGCCCTTATAACTTAGGCCAGAATTATTCCAGATAATCAAAATTCTCGGGAAAAGATGTCGCCGGTGAACTTATTAAACGTATAAAGTTTCAATATCACAGGTCTTATACTTTAGATTTTATTGACATCTGAAAAACCCAGATTTCGTCACTGACTGACTGACTGACTCACTGATGATCATCAAAATTCGTAGGTACTTCCTGAAGTCCTAGAAAGCTGAAATTTGGTATGTAAGCTAGAATTAGTACACAACCAACAAAAAAATTCCAAAAGTTGGGAATTTAACCCCCCAACCCCTTAAAATAGGGGATGGAAGTTTGTATGTAACTACGGCAAATATAGATGCTAGAGGTCTCAAAATTGATGTATGGACTCTTCGTAATAAACAATTAAATACGTGTTTCAGGATTTTTAGTAAATCACACCACATCCATCAAATTAGGGGGTTGGAAGTTCATCTGGGGGGATGGAAGTTTGTATGAAACTACGGCAAATATTGATGCTAGAGGTCTCAAAATTGATAAAGGGACTCTTTGTAATAAACAATTAAATACGTGTTTCAGGATTTTTAGTAAATCACCCCACATCCATCAAATTAGGGGGTTGAAAGTTCGTATGGGGGGATGGAAGTTTGTATGAAACTACAGCAAATATTGATGCTAGAGGTCTCAAAATTGATATAGGGACTCTTCGTAATAAAAAAATAAATACGTGTTTCAGGATTTTTAGTAAATCACCCCACATCCATCAAAATAGGGGGTTGAAAGTTCGTATGGGGGGATGGAAGTTTGTATGAAAGTACGGCAAATATTGATGCTAGAGGTCTCATAATTGGTATAGGGACTCTTTGAAATAAACAATTAAATACGTGTTTCAGGATTTTTAGTAAATCACCCCACATCCATCAAATTAGGGGGTTGGAATTTCGTATGGGGTTTCCCATACGTATATAGCTAGGTACAAACTTAATTTCATGTTAGATATCTGCTAGTATACATCTGGAAAAACACGTAATTTTTTTTTGGTAATTATAAGCGCGATTCCAGTGCCCAAGTGGCCAAGCGCCCAAGTGCCCAGTGCCCCGTGCCCAGTAATATTGCACGTTTCAAGCCCAAGTTCCATGCATGTCATGTTTAACAAGCCGAGTTTCACTGCATATCGAGTGACCAGGATCCAGCGCTCAATGACAAGAACCCACATTGAACCGAGTGCCTAGTGCCCAGCTGAGCTGTCGAACGTGCCAAGCGTCAAATCTCTCTGATTTTGAAGAGCGTTTAGCGCATAAATACCTGCTCAGTGCCCAAACGGACGCGTCAAGCCCAAGTTACATACAGGCCCCGTCCAACGAGCCCAGCTCTCAGTTCCCAGTGCCCAGGGTGAGATGAGTGCCCAAGGCCCAGTGCCCAGTACCCACAGTTAGCCGTCGGGCATGCCAAGCGTAAATTATGTGGATTTTAACGCCGCCCCAACGTCAGTGTGCCCAGTACCATAGTACACGCGGCAAGCCCGAATTCCCGTACCGAGCTCCGCGTGTTCATTGCCCAGAGTCCAGTGCTCTGTGACCAAAATGAGTTGTCAAGCGTGTCAAGCGTCAAATTTGAATTTCAAGAGCGCCTCAGCGCCCAACGAAAATAAAGACTAAGTATAAATAAAACAATAGTTAAAAACCAATAAACACACAAATCTCACCGATACCTTCCGTAGATTTGTAATGGATAACAAGTAGTCTGTGTTAGTCCAGGATATAATCAGTCTACATTTTAAATTTCAACCAAATCAGTTCAGTGGTTGTGTTGTGATTGAGTAACAAACATCCAAACTTTCATTTGTATCTGACTTTGTGTTTTAATAGGTAAAATTTGAAGTTAGAAATTGAAATTTGGATCTATAAATTAAGTTTAATTATCATTTTATCTTGATAAATGTAAAATTAGTTTCACTTTCGGTAGGCCAAAACTACTAACTTTAAATCCACTATAAGTTTTTTAAATTTTCAGAATATACTTCTAAGCAAAGTACGTATCTACTCGTAATACAAACATATTAGAGAGTGGGCTGTGAAAAGAGGCGCACTTGAAGTGCAAGAAATACAAAAAAAAAAAATTAAGTTAATAAAAAACATTGTTTTAAAAAACTTACAAAAAAAAATGAAATCCCAACAAAAACATTATCATGTATAATGTTGCCAGACGAGCATATGGCTCACACTGTCAAAAAGTTATCAGATCTCATGTAGGGCAAGACTTCTGACTTTATACACCCTTAAATACAAGCTCTAACTTCACAAACTCTACACTTTAGTTACAATAATGTCTTGACCGTTTGGCTACCGTACATTGGGCGTAAAATCAAAAAAAAATTTCACTTTTCAGTACTCTGTAAGTTCTGTTAAATCAAAATTTGAAATCAGGAAAATGATATTGGTGGGATACATTTTTCACTTTACGCCCATGTGACGGTAGCCAAACGGCCAAGACATTATTGTAACTAAAGTGTAGAGTTTGTGAAGTTAGAGCTTGTATTTAAGGGTGTATAAAGTCAGAAGTCTTGCCCTACATGAGATCTGATAACTTTTTGACAGTGTGAGCCATATGCTCGTCTGGCAACATTATACATGATAATGTTTTTGTTGGGATTAAACTTTTATTTCAATTAATTGATCAAAAAAACAATGAAAATTAATCATGTTCATTCTCGCTTTGGCTTGAATCACTTTCATCTCTCACTGATTCACTGTCAGAGTCGCTGTCAGAGTTATATGTCTTCATCGTCATCATCTGCGAAAAAATGAAAAGAAAAATTATTTGTCCGCATGTATAGTAAAACATGATAATATGAAAAAATAAAAATATAAAAAAAGAATTGATACCTTTTTCAGACTGAATGGTTATCTCCTCAATCAATGTTGGTAACTGAACTCCAGAAAACCAATCAAATTCAAATCGGTTGTCTATTTCTACCCAACCATAGTCTGTGGGTTCTTCAATTGTTGGAATTTTAAGGTTAGCGTGAGACCACATTTGCGGAATGTAACACTCCCTTAAGGCGCGGGGAACAGTGGATTCGCGGTCATAATTTAATACGAGAGACAAGGATGTCGCACCGCAGTTTTTGTTCGAAAAAACAAGAAAATGTGAAATTAATGACAATGCAGACGTAATATAAAAAATCTAAAATGGCTATTATATCTGTCACAATAAAACACACAACCTAATTTAATTTCACAAAAATTCATGTAACCATTTCTGAGAAAAATGTAGATTTATGTATTTGCCGAGGCAACTTTGGCATTTTTTTCTATCGAGTGAAGTTTGCGAAATCGTGTTTCGGCATCAGCCACCATGTCAGAAATACTTTCAATTGTATCCACATATTTTTTTAACAGTAATAAGATCTGTAGATTTTACATAAAACGATGCTATACGAACGAAATTTGCCAAAGTTGACTGATCACAGCGCCTTAAAAATTGCTTGTTCAGTTCTGACTCGCATGGTGGTAGAGAAGACGCGTCAATACCTTTTTTAGGCAACTGAAATTCATCATTGCTGTCCAAAAATTTGTTAGTTTTTTGGAACAATGCAACCCTAGCGTCGTTAATTTCTTGTAACCGATTAAGACCATACATTTGACAAATAAACTCTTGCATTTTGCGAAATAACTCATCCCTGTGCATCGATGGCTCTAACATTTTTACGAAACACTCCGTAAAAGCTTTAGATTTTGACATTATCGTGAATGGAGGCTTCTTGCCTTTTCTAAAAAATGCAGGATTATAATCACATCCTGTAAATGCATGGAATGCTGAAAGTGCTGCGCTCTAATCCGATCCCAAAGTTTCATAAAGTTGAGTGACATTGATGAACCTCTCATGTTTGCGTTATACATTTCAATGTACCAGCTGACAAACTTTCCACTGAGATACAGCTAGCTGACATTAATTTTCATTCATAGTAGCATATAAACGATCACCAGGTAAATTTTTAGTTGAGACGAAATCATTGAAAAAAAAATTTTTTTTTTCATGTTCAAGGAGCCAGCTGACGTATAATCCACCATTTTATGGTCAGCTGACTATTTTTTTCTTTCAAAATACTACATAAACTATACTCTGATAAATTTTCAAATGAGAGAAAATGACTGAAAAAAAAATTTTTTTCTGCATGCGTGGGAGGCTGCCACGGCCCATCCCACCAACGGAGTCGCAGCTGACGGTCACGAGTATTCATAGCATAAGTCCCTTAAGCAATTTACGAAGTTTCGCTCGGGAGGAAATAATTGACCGAAAATGTACCTGGCTCCCGGACCATATTGTTTTTATCAAAAAAAGTATACTATACTCTTTCCATTCGTTTACTCTCTCTTTGACACATGAAACAGATATAGCAAAAGCGAGTGACGAGAAAGAGATCACTTTACCTTTATCTCCTTCTGGACCCCTTCCTCTTATCTCCGAAGTTTATCGTTCAATAAATCTAAAATAATTATGGTCAATAGGAATAAACGTATATTTTACAGGAAAAATAAAATCAACTCACTAAGTATTCTCTTCCATTAGGTAGTTTATTTTCTCTTTGACACATGAAATCACATGAAACAGATATAACAATAGCGAGAGACCAGAGAGAGATAAAGGTAAAGTGGTCTCTTACGGGTAGCGGGGGGTTGTAGACTGCCCACGAGTACGAAACGATACTCAGTGTATCGTTTCGTGCTCGTGGGCAGTTTACCACACAATTGTAGTAAAAGTTCGAAATGAACGATAATCTAAAACTAATCGGACTTTTACCATTAAGGGTTGGCGAATCTTAGGTTTTACCGAAAAATCTTAGGATTGACCGTGGTTTGGGCTTTTACAGTAACACATATTATATACCTATTGCTCTATTAAAGAATTGCTCGTTTAAGATTACTTGAAATAATTCTCTATTGTTACAGATTTGGTTCAGAAAAATCCATTTAAAGTATTATTTCATACAATGGCCGAAGATTTAAAGAATCTAATAATAGAGTTGTTAAATGAACTAATACAGTATGAACAACGAGTAGCTAATATGCTACAGGAAGACATTGGCGATGATGAGCTGCCTGAATGGGTGTTTGAACCAGGGGAAAACGATTTCAGCACGAGGGTGAACCAGGCGTTGGCCGAACGAGCTATTCAAATTGAGATGGGACTCGTTATGACAATCCTAAACACATCTATACTGGATACTAATGGTCGTCCAAAGCCAGAGTTCTTGAATAACCCGCCATACGACTACTCCAGAGACCGACATGAATTTATGGCAACTCCAGGAACATCCGGTTTATATGAAAACACTCCTGGAACATCCAGGGACAGTTTTGAAGCAACTCCTGGAACATCAAAGGACATGAATGAGGCAACTTCTGGTACATCCAGGAACTCGGAACTGCAGGAAACTCCGGGAAATGCATCAGGCAAACCTGAGCCGGAGGCAGACACCGACAGTGATTAATGCAATGGCTATTATAGTTATTTTCTTTTGATGTTTAGATATTATGTAAGTATAAATAATAATCACAAAGTGATCTCAAAACGCGTGTGATTGAAACATTGAACCGATTCTATACTTATTGCAGCAAGTTAGGTATTAAGTAAAATGTTGATCTCAATCTTCACACAGCATTTTAATCACATTCTTCCCATTTCTTGGGAATCATGTGGTTTTATTTTTCGAACTTAGCTAATGTCAAAAAAAAATTAATTCAATTTACATTAAGTAAGTGATTAAGATGTTGTGGATTTTTTACAATAAGTACTTAAGTGGTAATAATTTTATGAGCAACTACTTACTCTTACTAGTTAGGTATCTGGTATTGTTACTTAATAATTTGGTTAAACTTTGATAAACCTATAGTTTTCTGTTATGAAGTTTTATTACTTTTATTTTAAATTGTTTTCTGCTCTTGTTATAATTTTTTTTAGTTTTGAAAGTATCTTACCGAAAAGTATTTTTTTTAATGGAAGCTGCAAATATGGTAGCCCCTAGATGTATAACAGCATTAAAACAAACATAGGTATAGGTAGAGCTCGTCTAATTTAAAAATGACCACCGCTCTTCTACATTTTTTTTTGAAAATTATTTTATGCACTCCACGTATTTTAAATGGTACATAAAGACGTCATAGGTTTCGTGTAAAGTGAACATATTATCATATTTGTGCCATAATTGTTATAAACTATACCTATAGGTAAGTATATATGTTTTAGCTAGACACTATAAAATCCTTTTATAGTCTTTTACTTTACTTTTAGAAAATTATTTTTTGAACTTGTCGTATTTTAAATGGTGCAGAAAGACGTCATAGATCGCTAAAGTAAACATATATTTTGGCCAAAATTGTTATAGACTGTACCTATATGTATTATCATAGCTAGATAATATAAAACCATTTTATAGTCTATTAATGTGTAACTTTTAGAAAATATTTTTTTGCACTTGACGCATTTTAACTGGTACAGAAAGACGTCATATATTTATTGTAAAGTTTATTACAGACTATACCTATAGGTATAGACACTATAAAATCATGTTATGGTCAAATTATAGTATCACTTAACCGCTAAATGCTTAGCTTTTTAAAAAGTTAGTCATATAAAATGTAGATTGTAAGTGCATGACGAAAATGTATGTATAAGAGCATGAATAAAAATAAATACCGTACCCTTAAGTGTATATGAAACTGAACGTAGTCTTATTTCATTATTTTCTCAATAAATACTGCATTTAATCCTAGATGGTGAGTGGGTAACATATGCATATTGTGTGAAGAAATAAAAGTAATTTGACCACGCGGCCAGATATTTAAATCTTTGACATTGGGTATTCGTTATCGCAATATGATCGAAGATGCTTCAGGCAAAGAACTAAGCTAAGTGAGTTTTTATTAAAAAAATGTAGATAAACGCATAAATGCTATGCTCGCAAAACTCATGTCCTATGCCTACGATGTACAATAAGCGGAAAAGTAATTAAAATTTGAATTTTCTTTTTTAATTTAGTACATATAAAGATCAAAATAAAATCACCTACCGAGAATAGCCGTATCCTATATAGCCTTGCCCAAACCACATAATATTAGCCCCACGCCACACAAGGTATAAGAGTGGGTCCCCAGGGCCCAAGTGTCTATCGAAGGTGGGCATCTTCTTTTGATGACAAAAAAGTATAGTGCCCATGCGCTCGCTGCATAGAAAACGGTACTTAATCTATTAAAAATCTCATTTAAAACACATGGTAATTCTATTTCTTATTATTATTCATTCATTCATATTATTATTCTTCATTCTGTATGCCTAATGACGAGGATAAAGAATGTTGCTTCGCGAAAGATCAAATAGATCGGTTCAGCTAAACACGAGATAATCACGGACAAACCTAAATACCAATATAGGGATTAAACAGAGATCACTTTTTTTGAAGTCGGTCAATTAAAAACATATTTTAGTCAACTTGAGAATCTCCTTCTCTTTAAGTCCGTTAAAATCTACACTGTATACCGATCGCAAGCAATTTACTATTTTCCGTTGAGGAGTTCCGCTCTCCATCTCCGAAGATATTCAGTAGATCTCGACCAAATTAAAATGAGTCTACCTGACAAATAAATCCCTACTAATATATAAATGTGAATGTGAGTTTGTTGGTTTGTTGGTTTGTTGGTTTGTTGGTTTGTTGGTTTGTTGGTTTGTTTGTCCCTCAATCACGTCGCAGCCACGCAACGGATCGATCTGATTTTTTTGCACAGATATAGTACAAGACCCGGAGAGTGACATAGGCTACTTTTTATCCCAGAAAAACAAGCCTATTCCTGTGGGATTGCATTAAAAGTGAAATTTTTCACTGTTTCACAACATACGTATACGTAACTATACTCACAATATATGTTGAACCCTAGAATCCATAGACTCGAAACGGTAATCCATAGACTCGAAACGGGAATCCCTACTAATATATAAATGTGAATGTGAGTTTGTTGGTTTGTTGGTTTGTTGGTTTGTTGGTTTGTTTGTCCCTCAATCACGTCGCAGCCACGCAACGGATCGATCTGATTTTTTTGCACAGATATAGTACAAGACCCGGAGAGTGACATAGGCTACTTTTTATCCCAGAAAAACAAGCCTATTCCTGTGGGATTGCATTAAAAGTGAAATTTTTCACTGTTTCACAACATACGTATACGTAACTATACTCACAATATATGTTGAACCCTAGAATCCATAGACTCGAAACGGTAATCCATAGACTCGAAACGGGAAATAGGTTATAAATATTCAAAACTCCATATGTAGCTCTCAAAACCGTAATACTCACAAAATATGTTGAACCCCAGACTCCATAGACTCGAAACGGTAAATCCCTACTAATATATAAATGTGAATGTGAGTTTGTTGGTTTGTTGGTTTGTTGGTTTGTTGGTTTGTTTGTCCCTCAATCACGTCGCAGCCACGCAACGGATCGATCTGATTTTTTTGCACAGATATAGTACAAGACCCGGAGAGTGACATAGGCTACTTTTTATCCCAGAAAAACAAGCCTATTCCTGTGGGATTGCATTAAAAGTGAAATTTTTCACTGTTTCACAACATACGTATACGTAACTATACTCACAATATATGTTGAACCCTAGAATCCATAGACTCGAAACGGTAATCCATAGACTCGAAACGGGAAATAGGTTATAAATATTCAAAACTCCATATGTAGCTCTGAAAACCGTAATACTCACAAAATATGTTGAACCCCAGACTCCATAGACTCGAAACGGTAATCCCTACTAATATATAAATGTGAATGTGAGTTTGTTGGTTTGTTGGTTTGTTGGTTTGTTGGTTTGTTGGTTTGTTGGTTTGTTTGTCCCTCAATCACGTCGCAGCCACGCAACGGATCGATCTGATTTTTTTGCACAGATATAGTACAAGACCCGGAGAGTGACATAGGCTACTTTTTATCCCAGAAAAACAAGCCTATTCCTGTGGGATTGCATTAAAAGTGAAATTTTTCACTGTTTCACAACATACGTATACGTAACTATACTCACAATATATGTTGAACCCTAGAATCCATAGACTCGAAACGGTAATCCATAGACTCGAAACGGGAATCCCTACTAATATATAAATGTGAATGTGAGTTTGTTGGTTTGTTGGTTTGTTGGTTTGTTGGTTTGTTTGTCCCTCAATCACGTCGCAGCCACGCAACGGATCGATCTGATTTTTTTGCACAGATATAGTACAAGACCCGGAGAGTGACATAGGCTACTTTTTATCCCAGAAAAACAAGCCTATTCCTGTGGGATTGCATTAAAAGTGAAATTTTTCACTGTTTCACAACATACGTATACGTAACTATACTCACAATATATGTTGAACCCTAGAATCCATAGACTCGAAACGGTAATCCATAGACTCGAAACGGGAAATCCCTACTAATATATAAATGTGAATGTGAGTTTGTTGGTTTGTTGGTTTGTTGGTTTGTTGGTTTGTTTGTCCCTCAATCACGTCGCAGCCACGCAACGGATCGATCTGATTTTTTTGCACAGATATAGTACAAGACCCGGAGAGTGACATAGGCTACTTTTTATCCCAGAAAAACAAGCCTATTCCTGTGGGATTGCATTAAAAGTGAAATTTTTCACTGTTTCACAACATACGTATACGTAACTATACTCACAATATATGTTGAACCCTAGAATCCATAGACTCGAAACGGTAATCCATAGACTCGAAACGGGAATCCCTACTAATATATAAATGTGAATGTGAGTTTGTTGGTTTGTTGGTTTGTTGGTTTGTTGGTTTGTTTGTCCCTCAATCACGTCGCAGCCACGCAACGGATCGATCTGATTTTTTTGCACAGATATAGTACAAGACCCGGAGAGTGACATAGGCTACTTTTTATCCCAGAAAAACAAGCCTATTCCTGTGGGATTGCATTAAAAGTGAAATTTTTCACTGTTTCACAACATACGTATACGTAACTATACTCACAATATATGTTGAACCCTAGAATCCATAGACTCGAAACGGTAATCCATAGACTCGAAACGGGAAATCCCTACTAATATATAAATGTGAATGTGAGTTTGTTGGTTTGTTGGTTTGTTGGTTTGTTGGTTTGTTGGTTTGTTTGTCCCTCAATCACGTCGCAGCCACGCAACGGATCGATCTGATTTTTTTGCACAGATATAGTACAAGACCCGGAGAGTGACATAGGCTACTTTTTATCCCAGAAAAACAAGCCTATTCCTGTGGGATTGCATTAAAAGTGAAATTTTTCACTGTTTCACAACATACGTATACGTAACTATACTCACAATATATGTTGAACCCTAGAATCCATAGACTCGAAACGGTAATCCATAGACTCGAAACGGGAATCCCTACTAATATATAAATGTGAATGTGAGTTTGTTGGTTTGTTGGTTTGTTGGTTTGTTGGTTTGTTGGTTTGTTTGTCCCTCAATCACGTCGCAGCACGTAAAATCGAAATAGGTTGTAAATACTCAAAACTCCATACATAGCTCTCAAAACCGTCATAGCTCTCAAACCGTCAATCCGTAATCTGTAATTTGTTATCTGTAAATCTGTAAACAGTAAATATCTGTAAACAGTAAATAGTTCATAAATACTCGAGACTCTATCGACACTGAAAAGTGTAATCGACACTGAAAAGTGTAAATCGACACTGAAAAGTGTAAATCTGTAAACAGTAAATATCTGTAAACAGTAAATAGTTCATAAATACTCGAGACTCTATCGACACTGAAAAGTGTAATCGACACTGAAAAGTGTAAATCGACACTGAAAAGTGTAAATAGGTCATAAAAATAAGTTCCAATACTCACACTGTTTTCGCCTGAATGAATGTTTTTAGACAATTTGGACAGAATATACTCAGTTCTGTAAAGGGGTCATAAAATGCTCATATTTTGTGACAGATTATTAGCAAGTATTCTGTATCTGTAAAAGACCACTCCTTTTAATTTTGCGTTCACAAGTTGCTTGCCATATAATATGGTACTTATAAATTGCCAGGGTTTTAAACAATTCTTACGTCTGTCGTTTTTAATCCAGCGCAGTTTATTTTTTCAATATTTATCTTTTTCATAAATGACGCGGGCGAAGCCGCGGGTATAAGCTAGTAATTATCTAAATCTATTTCGCCGAACTCGAGATAATCGCGAACTAACTTAAATACAAATATATAGATCAAACTAAGAACCTCTTGTTTTTTAGTCGGTTAATATACCAAAACCTTCTCCAGAATGTAACAAATACTTTCCTAAAACCGCATCAAAATCGGTTCAGCCAAACGTGAAATAATCGCGGACAAACAAACATACATACGGGTCGAATACAGAACCTCATTTTTTTGAAGTCGGTTAAAAATGACGCTATTTGATAAATAATAAACGTACACAAATCTTAAAACTACCAAAATGTAGATCTCACAGAGCACTTTCGAATAGCCGTATTTTTAAGTTTCTAGAATAAATAATAATTAACTGAGGAGAGTTTTGGCTTTTTATTTAGTCTAGCATTCATTCTAATAATGGCTTGTATGTACATTACTCAAATGTTACCCTTTAAGACGTTTATGGCTTGGATTGCAGTTAATTTTTTTTAGATTTATACGAAACTTAAAAAAAAATATAATTTGTAAACTTAAATGTCTCTCGAAGTTATAGTTTAGGTCATGATCCATTTATAAATTCCCAATTACAGTTACAATTAAATGCGGCTATGTCTTAGACTAGAAAAATAGAAATCATTTGTTTACAGTAGTGTTTTTTGTAATTCTAAACTTAAATGTGGCGTAAGTTTACAGATGATTCAATCATACTGACGTTTTAGGTTAGCATTGATTAAAAATATTTGAGATTTTCCAATAAAAGTGACACTTTGACGCTACAACAATTGAAAGAATAAGTTTTTCGAAAGTATTATTATTCTACTCTCTTAAAACTTACAGCTATAATACTTAAACTATGTAAGTATTTTCTAAACTTTTAGGTTTCAAATAAATCTATAGGATACTTAACAAAAGTTTTCCGACTACCATCAACTCCGTATAACTGAGCCGCTGCCATATGCCACTGTATTTTCAAATTTATAGACATTATAACGCTCTACTTTCCGTCTCTATATTCGCTGCCTTTCAGTTGCATCTTTATGGGGTTGGTGTCCAGCGTACTCGTACGAAACGTTTTTCTTCCACGTTTTAGATACAAACCTGCCAGCTTCCGTGTTCTTCTCTCCTTCTGAAGATTTACTCCTATCTTGAAGGCACCTTTCAATATAGGATATTTCCATGTTTCATTTCTCGTGTTCTTCTCTCCTTCTGAAGATTTACTATTATCTTGAAGGCACCTTTCAAGATAGGATATTTCCATGTTTCATTTCTCGAAGAAAATTATCAAAATAATGCTCAAATTTCTGATTTCTGATGAAGATGTTTCCCATTAGGCCTGAGCCAATTTAGAATTAAGATGAAATCCCTACTTACCTAATGCCGAGAATTGATATCGGAACCTCCCACTCAAATCCGAGCGCGACGCTACGACAAGAAAGTCTCTGAATGAATATTTATATAATAATATTCTGACATTAAAACTCATCCAAAATCAATGTGCTGAGCTAATTAATATTGGCTAATTTATTTTGGTTGTCATATACGTGACGATGTATATTTATTAGTTTTCTAGTACTCATAAGTCATAACACATGCTGTCACTTACTTTGGTCTAGATGACGACGTGTGTAATGTCCTGATTTATATTTATTTATTTAATTAAATGTTATTCATACCAAAAACATTGTCAAAAAAAGCCTACTTAAATAAGTAAGTTATGAAACTTCGAAATAAAGTAGTTTCATTGCTTCTGAATGTAATGGTAAAAGAACATTATTAATCCGAAAGGTCGTAGATTCGACTGATCTATTCGTAGGTACCTACCTACTTAGTACAACTAATTTTGTATTCCGTGATGTCTTATTTTATTTCATACGTAACATTATTTATATGTATAAAACTTAAATAGATATATAAGGTGGTGTCAAAATATTAAACGCCGTTGCAGTAGGTCAATGTGTCATACATATACACTTCAATAGTGCAGAAATCTCGGTCCCCAGGCTCAATAAAAAGTTTTACTTATTTTAATTAAAATTATTTCCATGTTGCATCATGTTGCATAAACACGTCCACGTGCATCATGTTGCATCATGCACGTTGCATCATGGTGCATAAACGCGTGTAGTCGTACGTATGTTTTACAGATGGACAAGGTCAACGCTCGTAACACAAGGTCAACGCTCTCACGCTGCGCCTAGATACCTACTCTCCGGAGCGACTTGGTTACACGATAACACGACATCAACTCGATCGACGCGTTTAAACGAGTCCAGCAGCACTGGCACTGGCGGGAGCGGCCACTGGAATGAAAAAATAGCTTCTGCTCTATTCTAGTTTAGCCCTGAATACCTGATTCTGGACTGGATTGCAAAATGTTTACATTGGTCAAGTATCGTTCCAGTGACGCTGGAATGCTTCGCTGTATCCAAATACTGGACCAATGTAAATCGACTTTTATTCTGTCGAGCCGCATGCCGCAAAGCGGCGTATACTCAAAGGAAAACGAAGACACCGACAAAGAGGACTTAGCGCGAGCGTCGGCAAACTCAAACGCGCCGCAAATCTTTTCATTAGCCGCGCGCGCTTCTATTATCAACTTAAAAAAATAAAGCAAAATAAAAAATAAAAATAAAATGTAAGTACCTACTCTGAGCTTAGTTCGCTATGCACCGGCGCGCGAAAATAACGTCTTACAGAAGACGTTACACAAATCAAGAGTACCTTGAAATGATACCTACTCTGCTACCGCGAGTGCAACAACGTTACTGCGCATGCGGTGAACCTGTACGAGGCAAGGTTTGGTGTTAGGATCAGCCATCACACCATTCTGGACGCTGTGCTGTGTACAGATTAAGCGAACAAGGCCATTTCGACCAGCTTCGAATCGACGCAGGTAGATCGCGGTATTCTGCCGACTTTGAAGAAGAAGTGCTGGACTTCTTTCGTCGTCATCCAATGGCTAGCACTAGAGACGGTGCTGCGATCTTCAATGTGAACTATGTCTACGTATGGCACCTTCTAAAACGCGAGAATCTCCATCTGTTCCACTCACGAAGGTTCAAGAGCTAACGCCAGAAGACTACAACAGTCCAAAGCCTGTTTTAAATGTGTGATAAAATATGTTTTATCTGGTAAGTACCTAATTATTAGATTCTATTGATACATACTTTCGTTTACAATCAGTGTATTTGTAGATATTTGGTAGGCAATTACGGACTTGTTTACGATACGTAAGTGTTTTTGATTTACCAAAAATTACGCGGGAAATGCACATCGTAATTGTAGGTATCTAGGCGCAGCGTGAGAGCGTTGACCTTGTGTTACGAGCGTTGACCTTGTCCATCTGTGAAACATACGTACGAATACACGCGTTTATGCATCATGATGCAACGTGCATGATGCAACATGATGCACGTGGACGTGTTTATGCAACATGTTGCAACATGGAAATTATTTTAATAAAAATAAGTAAAACTTTTTATTGAGCCTGGGGACCGAGATTTCTGCACTATTGAAGTGTGTATGTATGACACATTCACCTACCGCAACGGCGTTTAATATTTTGACACCACCTTATATAATCTAATTCGAAAAAAGAAGGAATTTTAAGCGTCAAAGTATTCCTCCGAATCGGTGTCAACTGAAAGAGTGCCCAGAAGGCTGGCAGCATTGCCACGTTGGACGGCGATGCTTATCCTCTGACCTAAAAATAGGTCTCGAGAGGCGTCGATTAAGCGCTTTGAGATATCTCTGAAAAAGAAGCGAGTACTTGGACCCCACGGACCCATCGTCTCGACCCCAAACGGCTCAAATACGTAATCTCCAACGAGATTACTGTATTTGCGCCGCTTGATAGTCTCCGCTGATGCAGCAGCAGCGCCCGCACAACCCATCGTCCTAGGAAAATGAGAAGGCGCAAGGGTGTTCACGCAAGTTGCGTCCCACAGAAGCTTACACATCTTCCATGGCATCAATGACATGCCGTCATTGATGCCATGGTTCTAAAACGACTGGCACGCAGGCGGTGGCAAGAGCGCGACGGATGATGCCATTGATGCTAGCATGGCGCGGTATACGGCCGACACTCCTACTGCAAGAAAGGCCGTGGTGTCCAAGCTTATCGACTGCCTCTCCACAGATACACCGATGCGGAGAAACACAAGGAGCGCCCAAGCGAAGGCAGGTGGCAATGCGGAATGTGGTGTCGTCTAATGTCAATGTCTAATCTAATTTTTAGTTTAATTTAATTAAAAAACCAACGACTTACGCTTCTCATGTCATAACACAAATATTGTCGTTTGTATTGACTGTTGCTACGTTCGTATGTTCACATTTTTAGGGTTCCGTAGCCGAATGGCAAAAAACGGAACCCTTATAAATTCGTCATGTCTGTCTGTCCGTCTGTCCGTCTGTCCGTCTGTCCGTCTGTCCGTCCGTATGTCACAGCCACTTTTTTCCGAAACTATAAGAGCTATACTGTTGAAACTTGGTAAGTAGATGTATTCTGTGAACCGCATTAAGGTTTTCACACAAAATTTAAAAAAAAGTAATAAATTTTGGGGGTGCCCCATACTTAGAACTGAAACTCAAAAAATTTTTTTTCATCAAACCCATATGTGTGGGGTATCTATGGATAGGTCTTCAAAAATGATACTAAGGTTTCTAATATCATTTTTTTCTAAAATGAATAGTGAAAACCAACTTCTAACAGGAACTCACATTAACACAAAACAACTGTTCTTTTACAATTAATTTATTATTTAAGTTTCTTTGTACAAAACAATACATTACTATAATTTAGTCACAATTAATACGTGCTCTCTTTATCATCGCACACCGAATTCTGCCTTCTTTTAATTAACGGGCCCCCACGAAGATACAGGAATCAAATTACGTTAATGTAAACAAAACTGGCCAATAGCAAAGAACTACATAATAAGAATTATTAGCAGAGACGAATTAGGGGCCCGCGGTACAATATTAATGCAGATTATACATCATTTGCTTACATTCGGCCTTTTCTGACAGTGCACGCGTCCTCGCGTGTTTGGGTAGCATAATTAAAAATTCCTCACAACACACATTTAATTTCAAATAATTGTTTCTCATCTTAACTCATCTCGTCTCGCCCATCACATCTCATCTCCAGTTATCTCATTTTATTTATAAAATAACACCACACCGAGCTAGCAATAATAATAACAACACATTATAACAAAAATTCCCATTACTCGGAGCCACTTAAAGTACTAACGCCAGTTGGGGTTACCTAAAATAATAATAATAACAACGCCACTCGGGGCTAGTAACGCCACACAGGGCTAGTAACGCCACACAGGGCTAGTAACGCCACTCAGGGCTAGTAACGCCACACAGGGCTAGTAACGCCACACAGGGCTAATAACGCCACACCGGGCTATAACCCCACACTGAGCTAGTACTAAAGAAGACACAAATAAACGGGAACCACTCAACACAAACTCAACACAAACTTTGAACAAAATATCCTCTTGGCATAAATACATAATTTCTATTTTAGTCGTGAAAATCTGATTTTGATATTTCATTCCCCTGTTACCGCCTTATACACACATGGCCTGCAATGCATTACATTATGTCGTGAAATTAAAGTATTCGTATAATTAATCAAGCATCGTATTGCATTTTCATATCAAAACTCAACATATTCATATTAAACTTCAATATTTTCATATTAGAACTCAAATAATATGTAAATTATAACCAATTAATACGTTACATCCAACATTGATACTAGATTACTCACATTAACCCACACACGATTACAACATACTTATGGACATACATACCTACTTATCTACATTTTTTTTTAAATCGTATTCTGCTCTTCGCACCAATATTTTACACATAATTTTATTTGCATATAGATTGTTGAAATTAAAGTTTCAATTATTCACCCATTTTCAAGCATACACTTTTTTTTATGTGACACGTCAAATGACTATTTAACGTAATATTATACATATTAACTTATTTCTTAAAAAAAACAATTCCAATATATTTTTATATTTAAGTTAAACTATCAAATTAACACACCCAGTCTCAAATTAGGTATAATCACAATCAATAATGATGACAATTATTTAAACAATATCAAATTCTCAAAAACAAATGCATATACTTACATATAACATTTGAGTATAATAATATTACTTACTTAATTTCCAGATAGCATGTATGTAAATAAATAACATTTTTTTATTTTAGGCAATTACCCATAGAATGTGCACAACTAAATAAATTTTAAATAACCAAATCATTAACATTATTATCACAACTTGTGTTACAAATTAAAATAAAATTTGTTAAATTATATTTAAAATGAAATATGTATATTTAAAATTTGAACTATCACAGATGTCATGCAATAATTGTGTGAATCATTTTTTTTTTTTGACGTGACGTCTTATAAATCGATAGAGCCGGCTGCACGCACAAAAAAACATGACTCATCCGGCGTTACCTCGCTCATGCGGCGTTACCTCGCTCGCGTTACCTCGCTCTGAGGCGTTCCATGTAAGGCTTGAAGTGCAAGCGAGAGTTGTCACGTTCAACCATCGTCAGTAAACCGACTTTACAGACAACCAATTTTTTTATTATTATTATAACCATAAGTTCCATCATTAATTTTCTAGAATTATCTTTATAATATCTTGTCAATTAATTTTAAAAATACATACATTTTTTTTTAATTCTATAACGTATTTCATTATTATCGTAAAAATTACATCTTTAATTAATACCTGCATAATAAAGTGTATTTTATTCATTAAAACTTACATGACTAAAATATCATCCCTTTTAACATTGTGCTAACATTTAAAAACACAAGATTCAAATAACAAAGTCCAAATAGTGTACGCGACTTTTGTTTATATAAACAAACTTAGACATTGGATCATGCCACCGCCGGCCGTCAATATCAAACATGCCGCCGCGCCGGCCATCGAGATCAAATAATTAGGGATCCGTGTCCAGATGAACCCTATTTGCTTTCATTATTATAACTGAGCAAAATATGAAATCCCCGTAAACTCAGTTCTAAATCGTAAAATAGTTATAGTTATCACTTGTATATTAAAAATATTGAAAAATATTATATTTATTGAATTACATAACCAGGGACACATAAATACAGAAAAATCCAATAAATTTACCTGGGTCACACAATCCTTAAAAATAAAAAATAAAGTATGATCGCATTAAAAATAAAATTACACAATAAAATTATTCAGTCTATAAAATTAATCACTACATTACATTATAATATTAAAAATTAATTTTAATCATTAACAAAAATACGTGTTATTTATATATTAATAACATTACCGATTGTGTATTAGCGACTGTAAATTTACAATAAAGTATATTTGACCTTGAATTGTAACTTTTAAGTTTGTTTGGCCTAGAGCAGATAAATGACAAGACGCATTATGCAGTTCAGAGAAATGTTTTTAGAGGAATTGTTTGATACCAATTATAATTAACTTTTAAGCAAATGTCTGATTATAATTAGTTTCTAAATATCATTAATGCATACTGCATGGATTATTATTTTTAAGTCATTTAACTATATTGTCTCCGTATTATTTAAATATATTTAAATCTATTTACATAACTAGCATTGCATGAAATCATTACAAAATATCATTTTTTTTATGTTTGGTAAATCATTAATTGTTATTGTTATCATATAGTTAAATATTATTTATAAAACAGATATACCTTAATTAGTAATTAGTATTGTTTAATACCTTCAATAAATGTCCATAACCAAAACACCAAAATAAATATAACGGAAACGAAGGCAAATAAAATTTCTAAATTACATAAAACTATCTTTACACAAAAATATAACACGCTTAATGAATTTTAAGTAAAAGGACGAAATCCACAAAATTGGTTCCTTTGCTACACTATCTTAGTACCTACTAAAATTGTTTCACATATTTTATGCATTCATTACATTAAGTTTGACATTATCGAGTTTTTATTATTATTTTTCACATTACCGAGTATACTTCCTCCTAAAGTTGTGGAATGGAAAACAACAAACAGGACAAACCATTAATTTTACTTAGATAAACCTACATAACCTACATAACCTAAAGACAGATTACCGAGTCAGTCGAATTCTTTTTCAAAATTTAAATTAAATTATTTTTAACCATTTTACTTTTGATCCTTTAATCACGGTACCTGTTTAATCTGAACACCTTAAACTTCATATCTACAACGGCAAAACAACGTCTCTCGAGTTAGCTAGTTGTATTATAACTATATTTTAATTAATATATTCCATAAACCTATGAATATCGTTTGTTTTACTAAGGCATAGCGTCCTGCTTTGAGTTACCTCTTAATTATAGTAAAATATTCTTTACTGCCAAATAAGATATGATCTAACTTACGTGTTGTTTTAAAAAAAATTGTGTCCATTCATTTTTTTTTTCTAAGCTTCTTATACCTACTAAATACTAGTTAGAGTATTTAACTTCAAATTTATTTCTGTTTACAAATTATTTAGTTTACTTTAGTGCAGTATCAAGACTTTCTATAATATTATATTATAAACATCTACTTACTACTCCTACATACAATAAAAAAATAAAGTTTCACGAGGTATGGACTAGGTATTTGTATTTCTATAACGATCTCTCAGATTACTCTCTATCTTCCTCATAGCCTCATAGTGTTAATTACGGTACCAAATTTATTACCTGTGTTAATATAAACTCAAGCTTCAAATATCAAAGTCCAAATAATACACTGCGATTGTTCATATAAACAAACTGCGCTGACGACGATCGCGCGATATCCAACAATTAGGGGTCCGCTTCAAGGCGAACCCTACTGAATTATTTTTCCATTGTGATACAATTTTTGTTCCTACTACAATTATTATTTTATATCAGTGTCGCAAATAATGTAGCAATGTTTAACTATATACTCGTAACTTTCACAACCCTAATTTATCACTTTCTAAGCGATCTATCATTATTACATTGTCTAAAACATTATGATTTAATATGTATTGTCTTTAATAATAATTTTAAACGTACCACCTCATTATTATGTTATTTCGTACGTTAAGAAACTTCAGCAACTACATATTGATAAATATTTGAATTGGCCCTTCATAAAGACGTTCTGATTTCACGATCATCTCTAAATATGATTTCCAATTTTAAATGGTATAAGCCAAAGCTTTATTGGAAATAACTCTTAATGTTCGTGATAAGGATTAATAATAAATAACGATCTCCTTTCTCACTTTTGACGATTATTATACTTACTAAACTACTGTGAAAAACTTTAAACCGGTAAATACCTACTGGAACTATTATATGTTATATTATAATATTATTATTTATTGTTAATAGCTTTACATGTTAAGTTACATTAACATGTGGCCCTATCAGGGCGTTGCTAACAATATACAACATATACCTACTAACCATTATTTAATAAAGTGATGAATTTACATTTTTTTTTGTATAAGTATTGAAATTAAAAATGTCAATAAATAAATAAAAACTCAAATTAGGTAAATGAAATACATTAATACATTTTAGATCGGAATTTCGAGATAATATTATTTCTCTGTCTAAAAGATCAGTCACATAGTACTTAGTTTTAATCATTATTTAAGTCGGTTCAAAAGTGTTAAGGTACAGTCTCAAATATCAGTGCAATGATTAAATTAATTAATAAATAATAGTCAATAATTACGAAAATAATATAAAAAAATGTTACTTTTATAACAACGGTATCAATATTTCATGTAGGTACTTGGAATTTCACAATCAAAAACTTCTTCCTTATCTCGTTAAAAATACTAATCGTTTTAAAATGTAACCAGTATGCTAGAAAATTTTAAAATCTTTTACAAATATGTTCGCTTTGTAGTTTCTTAAAAAAAACGATAACAAGAATTAACCATAGTGTTGCTCATACAGTTATGCTCAGACTACATTAATCTGTGACAGTTATATTAATATAATGGTAACCAATGAAATTTTACACGCAAACAAAAGAGCTTTCAAACAGCACCACTAAATAACATTTTATATTTTTAACATATAAGTATATTTTTAATTACTGTGACAATAAACAAAACCGTCTCAAGAAAATAATTATTATCATAATTACTACAATAAAAATTCACACGCGACCTATGTTTTTATCCACTAATATCTTCACCTTTCTATTAACGAAGGGTATCAAAGTTCATAACTAATAATCACATTCTTTAACTATCAGCATCTTGTAACACGATTCACGACACTACAGCTCAACCTTTATACAACAAAGTACTGTTTGACCACAGATTACTATGTTTGACCAACATTTTGTAACTCACAGTTTTTCACCGTCAGGATTCAGCGTTTCAGTCCGGTAGATCCCCTCTTCTGAATGAAAACCAACTTCTAACAGGAACTCACATTAACACAAAACAACTGTTCTTTTACAATTAATTTATTATTTAAGTTTCTTTGTACAAAACAATACATTACTATAATTTAGTCACAATTAATACGTGCTCTCTTTATCATCGCACACCGAATTCTGCCTTCTTTTAATTAACGGGCCCCCACGAAGATACAGGAATCAAATTACGTTAATGTAAACAAAACTGGCCAATAGCAAAGAACTACATAATAAGAATTATTAGCAGAGACGAATTAGGGGCCCGCGGTACAATATTAATGCAGATTATACATCATTTGCTTACAATAGCTTGCGTGAGAGACACTTCCAAAGTGGTAAAATGTGTGTCCCCCCCCCTTTAACTTCTGAAATAAGAGTATGATAAAACTAAAAAAAATATATGATGTACATTACCATGCAAACTTCCACCGAAAATTGGTTTGAACGAGATCTATGTAGTTTTTTATATTTACAATAAAACCTCTAAAAACAAAGTTAGTTTTGCGGTTCGATAAGAAAAGGGGTTTTTATGGTTTTATTCCTCCGGTTGTAGTACGGAACCCTCAGTGCGCGAGTCCGACTCGCACTTGACAGGTTATTTATTAATATTACAGAGCTGACTTTCGGTACTGCCTTTTAAAAAATTGGTCAAATGCGAGTCGGGCTCGCGCATTTAGTGCTCCGTACCATCAAGACCAATTCCAATAAAAAACCTTTTGCACCAAATTCAAAATGATCATAAAATCACGTTTGTTGTATGGGGGCCCCCCCTTAAATATTCTTTTTTATTTAACTATGTATTTGACTATTTATTTTCAAAATTTATGTACATGTACTTAACTAAATATTATGTTAATATGTTTAGCGTCTACCTGTTGCCGTTATAAATATCACGCTTGTTGTATGGGAGCTCCTATTCAATTTTTTAGTAAGTAGCTACTTATTGTTATAGCGGCAACAAATGTACACCATCTGTGAAAATGTCAAGTCTGTAGCTATCACGGTTCAAGAGATACGACGGACAAACGTATCGAGAGGTGTTACTAATAAGTAGGGTCCCGTTTTACCCTTACCCTTTGTGGTACGTCATACTTAACAGGATTTACTTTTAGAGCGAAAAGTTCAAGTACCTAAGTATAATATACGAGTATGTGAACAACGGCATGCGTCACGATGTGTCTACAGTCTACACCGCACTCGAAATACAAATCAGCTGGTGGTGTCGATTCGGTGGTCGTGGCGGCGGACACTGCATCGACTCCGCTTCCGAACGCTGGGTGTAGAACTGTAGACTGTACACTGTAGTTTGTAGGTGTAGGTAAGGTGTACCGGAGGAGTCGTAGTCGCACAGACAGATCAAGCGTGGCCTCCGACCGCATTGGACCTACTCGACGTCGCTGCAGAGAAAGGACCCGAGACCCTAGTGTTTCTTGCGAGTTGCGACACCCGAGACCGACTACAGACATGAGGATACTACCCCTGTGAGTACAATCTGTTTACTTTGTATCTATAGATATGTCTTACAATTTTTTTCAGCGCTAGATACATACCTTATGCTTTTCTAAGAACTTTAGGCGTTTATCTTTAGCTTTGCGACTGCATTTGCGATGTCATCATTATCAGAATCAAATTTCATAAAACTTCATTTTTTTAATAATACGTACCTAAGCAGTTATTGAGATTTCATCCAGCTGTTCATCATATAGAAAGAACATTTATCACACTAGCTTCATGGTCTATACCGCTCAGCGAAGCAATTTATAAAATAAGTTTTAGTTGTTGTTAAAACTAGTGAGAGGTATGTAAACGAAGGTCTACTTGAACTATAGGCAGCAAATGACATGTAAAACGAGTAGGTAGGTCTCAAAAGAAGCATATAGATACAATCGATATGTTAACACGTCCGTATGTATTGTACCTTTCTAATGACTAAAGTACTTACAACTAGGTATCTTGACTGTTAGGTTTGAATAACCGTAGACAGAATGTGACCGATATCTTACTTCGTATTGTTCTGGAATTAATAACAGCAGATGACATAACATCTGGAATAGGTAATACATATTTATATACATAATTACACTAGCTGACGCGACCAACGTTGTTTAACCATGAAGGGGTGTGAAAAATAGCTTCTATTTTCAGACATATTCTTAGACCTACCGATTATTATGAACAAAAAAAAAATATATAAATCGGTCAAGCCATTACAGAGGAGTTTGGTATTACTTTGGAAGTATAATATTAAGAGGATTTATTGAATTTATTTTTGTCTTTCTCACTCTGACGGATACGTTGGTATGTGCGATATACAGCGTCGCGGAAGAATATAAAAGATAAACGACCTTTTACCTAATTACTCAAAAAATCAAGCTAGTTATCAAAAATCTGTTTCTAAGCGTTTTTAGATATTATTATTACTAATACATTAAAACAAAAATTACAATTACATCCATTGTAGTTTCTGATAAAAATTAGAAAAACTGAGATTTTAGAGCAACTTTTAGGAGAACTTTGTATCGAGAAAATTTTATCCAATCGTGTTTCTGCTTCTAAGTGGTTTTAGAAAATACATGACGTTTAAATTTGAAAGTAATTATCTTTATAGTTTTTAAATAAAACTTAAATTCAAAGTCGCTTAAATCCGGCTTCTACGCCGTTAAACTAGTTGTTTAGTATTAGTTTAAATACCACCACTTTAAAGTTCCCATAATAATTTTATAATAAGCACAGTCGTAAATGTTTGGAAAACCGTAACTTCGAAGATTTCCTTCTAAATTCACCGTGTACCCACTCAAAAAAAAATGTAAAGTACATAGACATACCTACCATCTGTGTTTCCTGTTCACCTTCCTTTCGACTGTGACTTTTAAATCAAGCATTGAAAAACATAGTCACGATGTACTTAGGTATGTAGGTATGATCGATGATGCCAATGCGAGAATGATTGAAAAATGATTTTGAATCTACGTGTAGTAGGTATATTTCATAATGCGTGACTTATAAACCTCGTTAAAAAGACTATGGGCTGACCTAGTGTACCAAACCAATTAATTTTCAAATTAATTGAGCGAAACCACCAACCGGTTACTAAGACTGAGTCCCACGTCGAAAGTTAGACTTGTGAGTTATGTATGTACCTATGACTTATGACCTACGATTAGGCAATTGTGTGTAGGAGCAATAACGTCGGATACGTAATGAGGTCCCTTTCAGCATGGAAGTTTTAGCGATCATCTTTTTTACCAACGACGGGATGGGTGACCTTTTTGGGTTTGGGGTGAGAGACCATCATCATCATCATCTCAGCCTGCGGACGTCCACTGTTGGACATAGGCCTTCCCAAGCGCGCGCAACCACACCCTGTCCTCCGCCTTCCTCATCCAGCCGCTTCCCGCCACGCGCGCCACATCATCAGTCCAACGAGCTGGGGGTCGTCCTACACTACGCTTACTCGTATGCGGTCTTCACTCATGTGAGAGACCGTTTGTTTGTTTTTCGCTACCAGCATTTAACCAATAGACCAGAAAGAAGAATGAACAAAGGTGGTATCAAGTTTTCTCATTCTCACGCTAGGATTTTGTTTGTCATTTTTGGAATTCAATTTTGCATACGAAAAGTTACTTTCTTTTCAATTTCACTTTTCCTGTCATACAGATTTTATTGGAAAGTACCTACAAATTTTTATTTGCCTGTAACTTTGAAATCCAGATGTTATTTAAAAAAAATGTGGCAACCGCAGTCAATAAAAAACAAAGGTTTCCATATTCCAGCTTGGCCATACATCCATGACTAAACCCTGATGAAGATCCTATTTATTAGGTATTTGACGTAGTTTCTGCCCTCGCAGATCTGTAGGGCATTGAGTCAACGTACACCAAACGTAAGTTGCTTTCTTTGGCTACCTGCAATGAGGAGAGCAGTTTCCTTCCCGAGACTGGTATTAGAGGGAAAAATTGCTGGGACGAGGTCTCCAGGGCTCCAGAGATGCAAATGGTTGGACGATATAAAGGGGTGGACCGGACTTAAAGATTAAGACCCAGATTTAAAGAAAGCGGCACTTAATAGGAAGGCTTTTCAATACCAAACCAAACCAACTTCGATTTGAGGAAAATGGCACGCGATGATGACGATGTGCATCACACGTATTTACCAGGCAAAGTTGTCCGAACAAAGCATTTTCAAAGCGCCACACGTATTCATTCCGTTTGCAAACGAACATTATCCTCATCATTCATTTTATTATCATAACATTAAATATAAATCTTACCCTTAGGCGATGCGATAGACTGAGAAATATTATCATTTTGATACCCCACACTGACACGAACAAGCCTAGTTTCGGAAAAATCGAACCAATTTAATAATCATACCCATATACATTATACATGCAATATGCATACTCAATCATTATGTCGCCTGGTTGATTAACATTTAAACATTTTTGCCATTCTAAGTATCTGTCATCTGATTATAATAACTCTTACATTCACTGTAGCGTAAAACATTGTAACTTAAAACAATATGCGACTCTTACATTTAATAAAGTAGTCGTTTATGTGACATTATATTATTTTAATGATTGTATTTTAATCGTACCTAGCTTTAGTCACTAATAGGAATGTGACCTATGTAAATTACATCAATATTTAATTATTATTAGGTAATCTTCTTGTTGCTAGGTAGTTATTAAAAATATTATCGTTTATGCCACAGAACAATGTGCTCTGTGGTTTATGCTAATTGTTTTGTGGCTAAGTATGTATTATTTTTAACCCCCGAACAAAAAAGACGGGTTTTATAAGTTTGACGTCGATGTCTGTCTGTCTGTGAGGGAGTGTGAGTGTCTATATCATCGTAGCTCTCAAACGGATAGGCCGATTTCAATGCAGTTTTTTGTTCATTTGAAAGTCAGTTTCCTTGCGTTGGTACTGAGCTATGTTTGGTCCATCCCATTAGTTAGTATTTTTAGCGAGGCAGTAGGTATAATCGTTAAAATATGACATGCGCAGAGGGTTATATTTTAAATTTTTTTCATCCATGGACTTTTTTTGTAAGTCGACAGTGTATCTACCTATGTTTCGAATTCGTACCTGGCCCTCTCGCGGTCTTTTTATTGTACTTAATTAAGTTTGAGTAAAGGTCAATATCGTGTTGATATTTTAGTGAATACTTAACCCCGATAGTCATAACCTTATCAGGGTAATACCCTGCTCCTATAAGCAGTTCAGAGAGCCAACATAACGAATATGAGTAAAGTAGCAATAATAAGGACTCAAAATAAATCTAAACTTACCATAATGATTAAAAAATAATAAATTATAATATTTACAAACTATATACACCATCCAACTGATCATTTATGGGCATAGTTCCCAAGATGCTGGCGCTGTTTCCTGTTTGTATCCAGGACTATGGCTACACTTAGCCGTTGAGCTAAATAAGCGCCAGCTCTCGGGTCACCAGACGCTTGGACCAATTTTTGGGATACTATATAGATGAATTTTTTAGTATCCGATGACCATGGGCCAAGCGTTTCAAACGCAAGCGCCGCAAAATCGTAGTCCTTACAAATGACTGAGTATTTGACGATAGTACCTACCGTGGTCGATGGGGCGTGCCCTGGTGTGGGATCATTGGGATGCAACCTGCCTTGATACGTTGGCTGCATCCCACTTACCGAGCACGTCCCAAAGGGCCGGTGCAATAATTTTGGTTGTAGGGTTTTTAAAGGGACTCCACAAATCTTAGTAATTGCAGTACAGTGGTGCGGTTTGAGGGGCATTACTAGGATAACAACAAAGAGACCGAAGTCTGCGGATGATAAGTGCAATGCGTCGTATAACATTGCAATTTGCAATGCACTCTTGGACGCACGGCATCTAACACTTAGGTCTTGCTATAGTAGTGTTATTATCTCGCTGCAAACTCGGTCATAAATCATTCGAGTTTTTCGCTTTTGTTGTTCTTTGTTGAGTTGTGCATTACTGCAGAACAACAATAGCGAAACACTCGAGTGATTTATGACCGAGTCTGCAGCGAGATAATAACACTACTATAGTATCACCTTTGCTTGCTATAAAAAAGCACGTCAAGCATCATATGACAGGTTGTTAATGGTGCTTTGACTGATCAATAGATATATTAATTTTATTGTTATGTACACATTTATTTCAGTAGGTTTGTTTTATCTAGTTGAGGCTCTGGCTTCGGAGACGAAGAGTAGGTACCTATATGAGTTCACGAGTGAATCTTATGTAAACGGGCTTGAGTTCGAAAGTACGTCTTTTAAATTGTTTAGAGCTAACGCAATACAGATTATTATCTATGAGTATTTTGTATTGGGAAATAAAAAGAAATACTTTTGATATTTTACCTCTTGTTGACTTTAGAACTATCTTTAGATACCCACCTAATTTTACGTCTATGAAAGGCAGCTATACCTATTACCTACCTACTTTCTTTTTTAGAGATCTCGAACTAAACTTGCTAAAGGGTAAAATTAAATTTAAAAACGGAGTCTTCCACACACCACCTACCTCAGTGTGTTCTAATTTCAAATAAAGGTTATCTTAGGACCGATTTTTTAATCGCCAGGTTAACTATCTGAGGAATAAATTTGAAACATATGCCATACAAAATCTGTAAACACGTCATATTTAGTTCCCAGATAACACAATAATATATTGTAGGTAATAATTATAAAAATACGGTGGCGGCCCGCGTCGCAGCTGATGAAGTGAGACGAAGATTCTAGACTGCCGAGGTCCCGGGAGAACACGGAAATGCGTTTGAATATTAAATGCAGATCCGTTCTGTCCATATGGGCATATAAACATATACATATGTTTCCCTTTCCACCCAGACCGGCATATATACGAAATCAATACTGACTCGCTACACAGCTAACACTAGGTACCTACCTAACCTACCTGTATTAGCTATCAACACAAAGGTGTATCAGCGGTCTGTATCTAGGAACTAGGTATTCCATAATTCCCAAATCAAAAAAATCAAAAACGGTTTATTGCAGTAACCTTAGATTTAAATTACAAAATAATAAGATGGAACTTTCATTTAAGGGCACTAAAATTGCCCCTGTGTTAGAAAGTCTCGCTCTTCCGTGACAAAAAAATAAACAGTACAATATCAGTAAACAGACAGATTTAGAAGATTTAGAGAATTCCCGTATAGGTAATATTTGTTATATTTGCTACCCACTGTTACTGCAAGTAGAAAAGCTGATTATAGGTATTATTCAGAATGATTACAAAATACGCACGTTCGATTTCGAGTAAAAATCGAAATCGAGCGCTGGTTTACTGCAATAAAGCAATTAGCCACATGTTTGTGGTAGGAAATAAGTTAACTATCATTAATTGGGATTTATAGAGAGCAGAAAATACGTGGTAATGACCATTCTAGCAAAACTTATAGGTATTCAAATAAACTTTTATTGCCTGAGGAGCTTCTGCAGTTTTGCTTGCAACATTTTCCTTTACAATAGGTTAATATTGGAGAATAATTGTTGTAAATGTAATGCTAAATTGTCAGCGACATTTAACTCGGTTGGAACCTACCTGGTACGGGTATACTTGCGGTACCTACGTAGGTAACTAGCGGTAGGCAATGAATGTAGTTACTTCCAGTTGTTGGCCTCAATTAATAAAGATTATGTATTAAAATTCCAATTCAGTTCACCTCTTGTAGCTTTTCGAGGACTCTGTGTAAACTAGTATACATTAACTTAACAGTCATTAAAAAAACATTAATTTCCTGTAAAAATTACGAATCTTATTGCTAGAAACAAGGTAGGTATAGTAATATTTTATACACAAAAAAAAAACAACTTAACATCGTAATTTTCACGCAAGTTATCTGATAGGTACAATGTAGGAAATGACTGTAAGAAAAATATAATATACTTAGAGGTCTTATGCAAATGCAAGTATAATGTGACTGTATGAAGATGCCCTCAAAAGCCAGGTGCAGTTACCTAATGCTGGTATCGCAAGCCTAGCCACCTAGACACAGACATTTGCAATACGTACAATAACTCACGCGGCATATATCTAATACTTATCGCTGTATTTATCAATAAAGAATATTGAGGGATCCCCAGTACAAGATTTCACACATTTTGAGATTCACTTCGACCTTTAAGAGTTTGCATAATAGTGTGGTGTATAATGAGAAAACAATGTTATGAACAATAGCATTCTACCGCACTTTGCTGTCTGCCATCGTGTGCTCATTAGGTTCTTGCCCGTACTGTCTCTAACATATTTCGCACAACCGCAACACTGTGGGAAGGCTCACAAATACTTGACACGGATGTCTCAATATATCTGATAACAGCGTACCTATTGCGCCTAATCTCTAAAAACCTCAACAAGTGATCTTGTGAAACGCTATTATTAATTACTAATTACTATAACCTTACGAGCACAAGTTATTCATTAAAATTAAAATAATAGAACACCCGCTAGAACATGCGATCCAAGTTATTTACTACCTTTTTATTATACTTTTACTATTAAACACAATCAATCAATACAATCGTGTTTTTGCAGTCACAACTACTAGCAATAAGTAACTTGTAATCGGATTTTGTTGTACCTTTTTTATGAGATCACAATCATTTAAAACAGGTAGTCATACTACTGGGACTCGGCTGTTGTTACAAAATCCATTTTTAAAACACGTGAACAATTTTGATATAGGCTAAATAAGTAAACTTATGGAATCTCCGTCTGACAAGTATCAGCTCCATGCATTGAACTCGGTTTATCGCCGCGCTCGTAAATAAATCAAACAAAAGAATCACTAACACGGATAAAATTTCTCAGTAGAAAACACTAACTCAATGTTGCACGTTTAGCTATTTTTTTTAGGATATACCTAGGTACTTACTAGGGCATGCAGAATCGGTTCCCGTTCCTAATTTTACATTCCCGGTTCTGCACCGAGCTCAGAACCGGGTACCCGGGATTTCCCGGTTCTTGGTAAAAAAGTTTTATTATTTTAATAAAAAGCATTTTTTTTTAATATTCCTACAAAAGACATGCTATTACATCCTATTACGATTTGTAGTAAACATAAAGTAGAAAATTCTTTCCAAAAAAGCTAATTAAAATGCCACTACAAAGAGTGAAATAACTTTTAATGTATACTTACCAATTTGATAAGTGAAACTGTGTAATTAGGAGGAATCCGAAATATAGCTGCAGTACCTACCAGTCTGCGATCTTACAGTCAATTACTGTTTACAATTAGGTAAGTAGGTACCTACCTACTTTGTTTTACGGGATGATAAAATACGTAATAATTGGATTTTTTTAAAGAACCGGGAGAACCGGGTAGTCATATTCAGAACCGGTTCTTTTAAGACCTTAAAAATCCCTGGATTTCCCGGGATTTTAAGAACCGGGAAATCCCGGGTGCATGCCCTAGTACTTACCTTGTTGTGTGTGCTTAGGAACTCCATAACCTTGTGCCTCTTCCACCCTTACAATAGAATGCCAAGGCGCCGAGAGCGGTTGCATCCTTATGTTATGTGGTAAACGTCCAAAAAAATCGCACGAAATTTTCTTCCACGTTTCTGGTACGAACCGCTAATGTATATAGATAGAACGCCTTTATATGATAATGTAGATAGAACGCCTTTTCAACCTCCATATTTCCAGCCAAGTACAATCCATTCATCAAGTACCATCAAGAAAAGAGTGAATAGTCATTTTCTATGCAAGCGCGCTGCAACATAGACTTCATCAGTCACCGTTGCTTTCCATCAGGCATACCTAACTAGGTAGTTGTCGTCAAGAGCCAACCAATCTCAAATAAAAAAAAACGTCGCTTCGATCAAAAAAATAATCGGCTTACGAGCCTCAACAAAAAAACATACACGTGTGAAGAAATAGAGTCGTATAAATCACATTCTATCATAAATGTGCGTTACGCAGCTCATTGGTTCCGCCCTGGGCTAGTGCAGCCACTCGGCTGCCGCATTGCACTGCTAGCGCGAGGTCACCCCAATTCTTTACCGTTTCTGGTTTTCGCTCGACTGACCTTGACTCGAATTTCAAGTTGTCATTACACATTCAACGCACCGCACCATAGAGTAAATAAAATAAGGATACAAGAACACAAACGGTAACAACATAGAAAGTTGGGTACACTTTTCAGGGCGTGCCTTGAATCACCAAAGTAATGATTTCCAAACTCATGTTGAATAATAAAAGCCGCGCGAAATCGTTTTGGTATACACCTGAAAACCTACCAATCTCATTTAGAGAACTAAGAACCTAACATTAAGTTTCCTGTGACCAAAGTGATGATATTTAGCGACCTGACTTTACTGTCGAATACTTTAAAATTTAGATGATTAATATTCGTTATGGGAATGTCAATAGATGCTCCCATGCCTCACGGGTCCTGGCCTATAAACCTGGCCTGGCCTGCCCTGGCCAAGCACTGTGCGAGGCATCGAGCAACAGAAGGCTTAGCCCCCCCTAGGGATTCGCTTAACTAGCTTGATCCCGCTTTTAAGAGTTGCGAGTCTCACCCATAATGGAGAGTTACTTGAATGTCCGTCTCCACAGCTTGCACTGGAAACATTTCCCAGTGTATGCTCTGAGTCTGACTCTGATATTGTTCGTTGGAAATTAGGCCTATGTCAGCGGCTCTGATATATACGAAGTTTAATTACTTAAATAATATCATAAATATGCACTTCTTATAAGTGGCTTGATTACATAAAATATAATGAAGAAAGTTAAGGGAGTCTGCGATAGTGTGATCGGAAGCGGATGCGGAAGCGACTCTATGAGATCCGACCCTGCGAGAAGACCTGTTACTCAACTATCGATAAAGCAACACGTTGACCTTTAACTGTCATAAGGCTGAGCCGCTGGAGACGCACGCACTCGAGTCTATGCATGCAGTGAGCAAAGAGCCGGCATACCAGTGTGACCGTTACAAAATTGGCGAATCTGCCAAACACTAGCAAAAAAATCTGCCAAAATCTGCCAACTCGATTCCAGAACTGTATAAGCACTGTACAAGCAGTGATAGCCTAGTGGTTTATACGTTAGAAAATCTCAGTTCTAACAAAAGACAAAAGTCCCACCTTATTAAGTAACATTTCCGACTAATTAAGTCGTGCAAGAATAAGTAAATAGGTAGACATAAAATCATGTGATTTTTCATTTTATTTCAAAAATTAAGAGGATTTCCTTGAAATCTGCCACATTCTGCCACTTTTTTAAATCGTCAGCTTATTCTGCCAGGGTTCAAAATTATGATTCAAATCTGCCCGAATGGCAGAAATCTATCACAAGCGGTCACACTGCGGCATACCAATCCACCTCAAAACGACGTTCACCCAACCTCGTTCGTCGTACGGTTTGTCATTTAAAGTATTCAGCTATCACACATCGACTCGTAGAAAGGACCAACAAGGAAGTGAATTTACGATCGATAGGTCACGAGATATCAATTTTATTTTAATTTATGCTAAAATTCGTCCAAATGATCCTTGACCTTAGTAAAAATAATAAGAGATTTATATTATGTTATTATATGTAATAAAAATCAATCACCGCGCATTTATTCTAGCTGAAAATCGAAAGCTCGATCGATTTCGATGCTTTTTTAATGAGTCCAATGTTGATAGAAAACAGGACAAATTCTTATGTTCGGCCAGATAATAACCTATCTACTTATAAAACTTCAGTTTTGGAAGTCAGCGACATAAGTATCATTAATATCGAAGTACAATCAGTGTTTTGTTGGTATTGCAATAGTAAAATTAAATTTTAATGTTCCGTATGAAAATGTCAAATGTACAAGGATGAACCTTTTATATCTACGTACGAGTACCTTGCAAAACGCGGATCAAGTTTTGTCTTTAAAGACATTTATTAATAATATGTGCGTCGAATAACGAAACAAAAAGCTTTCTTCACTTGACATTTCTATTTTATATTAAATATTCAACTGTTATTTTTTAAATGTCACATATAAAATTGCAAAAGAAATAAAATGAAGACGTTAAATTACGCCATTGCTATGCGCAAGATTCACTTTTACTTTCTACTTTTAGTAGGTAGGTAGGTACTTTATGACATATCAGACAGTCATCATAGGTTCGCTCACGACCACTCACTTTGTAGACAAAAGCAAAACCAAAAAGGCTAAAGTGACATAAGTAATGTTTTTTTTTCTTTGGTAATAAATTTTTTAGATCAATTCTTCTGAACAATCATTGTGTGGTTTCAATAAATGTGGTCTAATTATTTTGATTTATTGCAAAAAAAAACTATTTTATTAAGCGTCTATCCTATTAGCAAGACACGCCATGTTATAATATAAATTAGGGAAGGAAAGATGAAAGAGTTCGTAGTTAGGAATTATGCGGGGGTGTTATAGCGCTTTACGCTACCGTAGCATGTGGAAGATGCGGCTTAGGGTAGCGTATCGTAGTAACTTTATATGTTTCCTAGCTACAATATTGAGGTTTCAAGCAATCAATAAAATCTAAATACGTACTGTTTTAGTTTTTTGTTTACTACTGCGTAAAAGCTGTGAAAGATTTGAGAAGTGTTGATTTGAGGGATTTAGAAACTCCCTTATTAAAATTATTAATTCTCAATTATTTTCATTACTATTCAATAATATTTTTAACAATGTTAAAAAACACGTTTAAATATATAAAAAAATTGAGTCCACCACTGGTCGCGGAGCTTCAACGGGCCAGGCAATCGGAGGTCAGGGTTCCGTTACTTATTTTTTTATTTTACTATCAATCAAAGTGCATACAATCAAATAATTATTTCTTGTTATAAATCATTGTTAAAATACTTTGAAAATAACGTCAATTATTAAATATCCAATAATGAATTTACAGAATCGCTTTGTTCGCGTGCTTGGCGTGGCAGGCGGCGGCGCGGGCGCAAGACGACGTGGAATCTCGTGCCGTTGCGAACAGAGGAGCACTCCTCAAGCGAGGATTGGCGGGCAAACAAAAGACTACCACCACCACCACACCAGCCCAGGTGAGAAAAATAATAGTATAATATAATATTATCTGGGTGACCGAGCTTTGCTCGGTTGCCAATAGATGGCAGCAGAGTTCATATTTTTTTTGGTAAATTCGACATTTTCTAAAAGTGAATCCTAGCTAGATCGATTTATCGCCCCCAAAACCCCCTGTATACTAAATTTCATGAAAATCGTTCGAGCCGTTTCCGAGATTCAGATTATATAGAAATATATATATATATATATACAAGAATTGCTAGGTATAGGATTATCTTCTATCAAAACTAGAAGGGGGAAGTCGTGATATTGCAAGACAACAAAGATGTAGGATGTAGGTAGGTACCCCGTAGGCGCTTCATGCGTTAGTATTATGCTTGAGTCAAAATTTACGATTTCCGAAGGAACATAAAATAGTTATGTGTTCAATTATAGATTAGATATTTGAATTCATATTATTTGGCATTTCATAATCTAGAACTTGTCTCAAAAATATTTTAAAATATGTGTATAACTTTCTCACTAGAAGTTTTTGTATAGGCTGTTTGCTAAAATAGCGGTCGACGCTCTACGCAGATGCAAGATATTTGCCATGTTTCTTAACAAAAACTTATAACAATGACATATATAGAAAATTAATAACATTTACTAAAAAGTGTCTCAAAAAAAACACGATTTTCCTAGATTTTCATTCAAAAACCATAAACCGAAAAGTGCCATTTTTAGCATTTTTCGATAAATTAAACGTATTATTTTAGGATAAAATCCAAGATATTTTGTTATTTCTGAATTATAGTAATTTAATTCAATTCATATTCAATGTCACTGGTTATTTATTATTTTAAAGGTAGAATATGTATTGTGTATGTCCAAATGAAATTTTTTAGTACAAAATTAACCGTTATCACGCCATGCAATATGAAACGGACCAATATTTTAAAATGATAGCTTTACTGTATAGTTGATAAGGTTTTGAATTAAAATATTGAAACAATAACCCAAAAAAAACCTGTCAAGTGCGAGTCGGACTCGCGCACTGAGGGTTCCGTACTACAACCGGAGGAATAAAACCATAAAAACCACTTTTCTTATTGAACCGCAAAAGTAACTTTGTTTTTAGAGGTTTTATTGTAAATATCAAAAAACTACTTATTAGATCTCGTTCAAACCAATTTTCGGTGGAAGTTTGCATAGTAATGTACATCATATATTTTTTTTAGTTTTATCATACTCTTATTTTAGAAGTTACAGGGGGGGGACACACATTTTACCACTTTGGAAGTGTCTCTCGCGCAAGCTATTCATTTTAGAAAAAAATGATATTAGAAACCTTAGTATCATTTTTGAAGACCTATCCATAGATACCCCACACATATGGGTTTGATGAAAAAAAAATTTTCGAGTTTCAGTTCTAAGTATGGGGCACCTACTTTATTTAAAATTTTGTGTGAAAACCTTAATGCGGTTCACAGAATACATCTACTTACCAAGTTTCAACAGTATAGCTCTTATAGTTTCGGAAAAAAGTAGCTGTGACATACGGACGGACAGACGGACAGACGGACAGACGGACAGACGGACAGACAGACATGACGAATTTATAAGGGTTCCGTTTTTTGCCATTCGGCTACGGAACCCTAAAAAGAACTCACATAGTACGCTGCTAGATCTCTTGCTGAACTCACGTGAGGTAGGTATTTGACATATTTTCGACACACATAAGTAGGTGCGTGCGTGCACGTCTTTGGCTATATAGTATTTGACATGCGTTTTTTGTTGAAATCCTACAGGTAGGGTCGATGTGCCGGTTTTCGGCCTTTTAGTGCTCCTATCAACTTCAGGACATCAGAAAAAAATGTTGCAGACATATTATAGTTGCAGTCACTATCTTATATGAAAGCCAGTATAATCAATTTTATTTTTAAAAAACTGTTTTATGCTGGAAGTTATTAATTATTTTTATTTTTAATTTAATCTGGAAAAAAGCTAAAAATTCAGATTTCGGCCACAAATTTTAGTTTTCGGCATGGGGTATTTCAGTTTTCGGCCACTGCATTGCGATGGATTTAAAATGAATTGGTAAGTCTAAAATTATATGAAATGATATGAAAACTTAATCATTATTTTCATAGTATATCCAAATATTATTAAAATGACAATCAACATAATACAATAAACTAAAATAAACAAAAAACCAGAAATACATCATTAACCACAAACAAGGCAGTGAAGAAATATTTCTTCCGCGTGAATTCCGTTTTTTTGCAAATCTCACGGGATCCATGGATTCTTCCGGGGAAAAATAGAAAATTCTTAAAAAAAAAACGACTTTTGGAGTCATAATTTTAATGTACACCAATTCGATATCGGGTGATTGTCTATGATATTATCGTAGTTTTTCGCACATCGAATAGGTATTACGAAGAACTAAGATTTTACGAAACATTGCCCGACTTTCATTATTTCACCCTTTGTAGTGGCATTTGGAGTTGATTTTTTGAAATAACTTTCTATTTTATTTTTACTTTTTAGTTGAAAATCACCTCTGTAGCTTAAATTCAGTACAGACTTGAATTTATTTACTTCCAAAAGACTAGCATAAACGTATAAATTAAATTTTGATGAATTTAGAACCACCCCCTTTATGAAATCGGTTTAAATATTGCTTTCTGGAAGCAAATGCACAAGTCAATGTAAAAAATACCCAAATCGCTGGAACTGTGCTTATTGCAACTGAAGAGTTCAATCAATTTCCCCGAGATCCCATCAGCAGATTCTGACTTCATGACTATTGCCATTAAGTCAGCATCTGCAAGCAAATGCCATTAAAAATACCCAAATCCTTTCAAAAGTACTTGTAAAATTTGAAGAGTTCCCTCGATTTCACCAAGATTCCACGATCAAATTGTGACCTAATGACCATATAACAACCTGGAAAGCATATTCTTTCAAATAATACCTAAATCGCATCAAGTGAGCTTATAAAATTCTCTCAATTCTTAAAGAATTCCCTCAATTTCTTCAGGATCCCATCATCAGATCCTTACTTGATGAACATGAGACCATTTGGTAAGTATACCCTTTCAAACAAAAAAATAATTTTCCAAATCAGTTCAGGCGTCTTTGAGTAATCGGGGAACATACATAAAAAAAAGATTCGGACGAATTGTAAGCCTCCTCCGTTTTTGAAGTCTTTTAAAAAGTCGCCTATGTGTTTATCTAGGATATAATTGAGGTTGTCTGGAAGAGATCGCTAGTTAGCGATAAGTCCGCCTCATTGTTACCTGTATCTTCTTTTTATTTCTATTTTAATTTTTGTTAATTTTGCATGCAAATGATGACTGTTATTTATTCATATTATCTTGTCCTTATATTATTATATTGTATATATTAGTTTATAGTTTGATGATTATGTATTGAATATCTTTGTTTATTTGTTTAACCTAGTTTATGTATTAGTTTGTAGTTATTTGTATGTATATAGTTTATGAATCTACACCACCTGCAAAATCTAGTTCCTTTGTTTTCCTTTTCTCAAGGTTGCCTGGCAGAGATCGCTGCTAAGCGATAAGGCCGCCTTTTGTGCCTAAAATTAGTTTGTTATGTATTTCTGTTTTGTACAATTTCTTGTGTGGTGCAAATAAAGTGTATTTATTATTATTATTATTATGCTTTTTATACAATTTTAACTTATGCCGAAAACTGAAGTACCGTTTTATCTACCTTTTAATTTTCGGCCACCCCAAAATGGTCTTCCCCGTTTATCCATATTTTTAATGATTACGACATAAACTGACGGCCGAAAACTAATGGCGTGAGTCTTCGCATTAAGTACATTATTAAAAGAAAGAATCGTGAGAAAAAATATTTCACCATTTGTAGAAAAGACATGAAAGTGTGGAAGACTTGATATTTCAGTTCTCGGCCCCTAGGCCGAAAACTAAAGTTTTGAAAAAATTTTAATGCTAGTTCCCGGCCCCCATCATTATTGTTGTTTTATACAAAATATCCCAAAAGTTATATTAGGAATATGTTACCAAGTTATTTTTGAAGTGCATTATATACTTATTAATACCATTTATTTAGAATAACTACACAAAGTTTACTTTGGAATGAAACGCGCGGCACTATTTTTTTGTTAATTTCTGCAGTTTGCGTTACCTCTAATCGTCGCCTCCAAAATGAACAAATTCTGTAAAATCACTCGAAGGTGTTTTCTGACCAAAAATGTTTTCATTTAGAAAGCAAACATTTTCAAATATCTGGATAAAGATTTTACTTGGAAATAGTATTTCTAAGTGATATTTTCTCAATTTTACGGCATCGTGTACGCGTAAAGGCCGAGAACTGAAGGTGGCCGGCGAACCGGCACATCGACCCTACTTCTCAAGTAAATGCCACCGATTTAGGGATAAAAATCTACATTAAATTAAGATTGAATGGAAGAGTCTGCCTACAATTTTTTTTGTTCGGTCATTCGTAGACGTATTTTCCGTAATTTTGCGGGAATAGTACTATCATCTTCACATGTTTACTAATATAAAAATCTTGGCTTGAAAGTGGCCACTTTTGGAATTTAGTCTTAACTTTGTGAATTACCCTCGTCAAACTCGATACTTGGGCTAATTTCTTTTAAAATTACTTAACCCTTTTTAAAATAAACATGTAGTATACCTAAATGATACTAGTTTCCCGCAATTTACTGCCATAATCCTTCAATGTCTTATTAGCAAAAATTGAATTATGCCAGCAGGCCCAGTTAGTTCGCCATAACTGTTCAATGTTTACGAAGCGATTTCCCTAGAGATACTTTTTAACCTTTTGAAAAGGTTTTAACGAGATGTTACCAGCTTAAATTTAGTTCAAGGCGGGTAGCGGGCGCAACTCGCGTCAGATGGACGAATCTCGCTGCGACCTCAGCATGGTCTGTACTCTGTAGGTACTCGTACCTTTCCTCGGTGGTTTCTACGTATTTAATACACTTGACTTTAATGTATTGACTGAACTGGTTCTCGATGGAATAATTGCGACCGACGTTGGAATGTATGACTGCAACCTCTGGCGGCTCGTGACGTCACCTCGAAATAAAGGCTCGGACAATAATACCTTTTTAATATTTGAAGGCCTCTTTGGTGGTCTGACTATTATTATTATTAATATCACACTAGTTACCTCCACCAACTCAAGTATACTTTTTTATATAGGAACTTTAGTGCACTATATTTCGTAGTGGTTTTAATTTATTTTTACATTTTATTTTTGACGTAAAACTAAAAAAAAGATTCCGACGAATTGAGAACCTCCTTCTTTTTTTTGAAGTCGGTTAAACATATGAGCGCTTATATTTGATACTAGCTATTGCCCGCGGCTCCGCTCGCGTTAAATTCGATTTTTTACTAATCTTGAGAAAAAATTGAATTTCCTTTTCAATGACCTTTACACCTACTTTCAGGATAGATTGTCAAAGTAATCTACCTATAGCTGTAGCTATAGATTACTGTTGAAAATTAGGGTTTGTTAAATATCCCATGGGAACTATGGATTTTCCCGGGACAAAAAGTAGCCTATGTTTTAATCCGGGTTATAAGCTATCTATGTTCCAAATTTCAGCCAAATCGGTTCAGTAGTTGCGGCGTGAAGGAGTAACAAACATACACACTTACACACACACACACACACTTACACACAAACTTTCGCCTTTATAATATTAGTGTGATAGTGTGATAGTGTGATAATATTAGTGTGATAGTGTGAAGTGTGATGTCATATTTTGAGAAGAGCTTACTTCACCGTAGCACCATAGTTGAACTCAATGTTCAGTGTTTTCTTTGTCAGCAAACATTAATCTGCTCCATCTACATATATACTACCTTTGCTTTTGAACAAAGCAAAGGATGTTCGGATTGGGTGAACCGATAAAAGCTAGTATAGATTAATATATAATATTGTTTTTTTTTATTTATTTCAGGAAGAAGTAGAATATGAAGATGAGGGAGACTACCCTGCGGAAGGAGAAGCACAGGAGCCTTCCACGGAAGCGGCGCCTTCCTCTACTGAAGGCAAGAAGTTAGTAGGAGGACTGGCCATCCGACCTTTCAGAAGCAACACCGATCTACTAGAAGCCCTGAAAAGAAGACGCGCTCAAGCTGCCGGAGGTATTGACTGATACTTTAATTATCTTACAAAATGCATGATTTAGTTAGGCCGTGACAACGCTCGCGACGATTTTAGTTTTTTATCCCGCACCTATCTGTTTCCTATCTTCATTTCCTCTTCCTTTCCAAATCTATATGCTATCTTCCTGAATAAGTACCTACAAATGTAAATCGAAAACAGGTACTCCTATGATATCACGCGATTTTAATTTTTTTATCAAAACGGTGGATTTCTCCAGGTTAAAATTCCGGATCTATTGTGATTGTGATAAGTTGTAAAACATTTACTAATAATCGAAATCCAACATAGATAACAAACATACAAGCTCATAAATAACAACGAATTTCCATCTACTTGACATCCCTTACTTAGACCCAAGACCTCTTTAAATATATTTTGTAAACTATAAGCACAGAAATCCCTGATAGTACCTCTTGCAGATCCGCTCAGGTTTATTTTGCTCAACAATATAAGTTTAAACATAACGTGGCCACCCAGGTCATTGTCATACCACAATGAATTTTCCCTGAGGTATAGTGCGTAATATCATTTATCACAATATCATTATGTCCAAGAACAAATAAATGAGGTCTTTATATCCTATCCTTAACGTATTTACTTTAGCTATGCTAGGCATACATTTTAATGTAGGAACAATAATAATCAACAATTTAGCTGTTTAATTTATTTGTTATTATTTTTCTTTTGCAGCTAAAAGTCAAGGCAGCTCCTCCGCAGTATCACAGCAGCAAACTGAAATCCAGACGGAAGCCCCAGTGAAGGCCAACTTCAGTAAGAATAATTAGTCTGACTGATATCATAAGTTAATATTTCAAAAATTAAACCAAAAAGTTTATTCAAGTTTATTCAAATATTTGTGCCAACCCTATTGATCTCTAAAGCGTTCCATTATGAAATGTTTCTTGGGGTTTCAACAGCTTTGCAAGCTTGAAATTTGAATTTGTGCTAATCCCACGAGAACCACGGATTTGTTTCTATCTTAGTTCTGAATTTCAGCCAAATCGCTACGATAATTACGTCGTGAAGATTTAACTAAAAACACATACCTATAAACTTACCGTCGTCGTTATCTTAAACCTGCAAATACTTTGATAGAGACAATCGCACCTAAAATAATACTGCTTTTGTGTAATTCCTTAATTCCTGTTTAATGTAATTCCTTAGACTATAACCTTTTTTGACAAAAAAAAAACTTTTTTTTCTATAAAATATGTTTCAATATTGTAAGTAAAAATCTATAAATTAACGAAATGTTACCTTACATTTCGATAATTAATAGTTTTTTCTTGCATGCATAATTATTTTAAATTGATAATGACATTATAATTTAGTTGAAATGCAAGTTTATGGTAGAAGTCGCCTGTCTGGCGTATAATTCCGCCACTACCCGATCTAATTCGCTTCGAGAGACATTTCAAGAGAACAAAAATATCAGTGGGAGTTTTGCATTACATACTTACAAATTCTATCATTCACAGGCAAAAAGCGTTTCAACACAGCGACAAGGGAAACCAAGGCCGAGGACGCTCCCGCGCCGGCACCGTCTAAGCCTAGCAGAGGGCGTTTTGGAAGACGTGAGTTTAATGACTTTTCTTGATTTTCTTAACCATTGCCCTATGTTTGTGGCGTAGACGAAAGGGATTTCAACAGTATTGTGTCATCTTCAAGCAATATCCAGGTTTATTGGAAAGCCTGCGCACATTGTGCTTTGGGATCTTAGGTCTTGCTTTCCTGTGGTTCCACGAAGACACCCTCACTCCTAAGTCCTTATAAACTATGTGAAACATAAGCGATTGTGAAGGAGTGGTACGCGTCTTCCTGGGGTGTGATTCTCGAAAATATAATATTGTATGTACATCGGCTAACCATCGCCGGTAACCATAGCAACGCAGCCGTCACCAGTTAATCGGTGTCTTGGCTGCATAATTGATGCAAGCATTAACCAATCAGCTGCATCGATGTAAGCTCGTCGCTGCTATAAATATTTTTGCAGAATCAAGGGGCTGGGTTGAACGCACTATAACAAACTGACTGAAAGGTACGCTGAAGCCAGACCAAAGCTTATCTCAGAGCCTGAATTAAAAATATTCAACGGCTATCTTTCTGGAGCATTTTCCAGCGCGTTCTGGTTTGAGCAGGAATTCCAGGGTTCGATTTCCAGCAATGGCCAATTTGGAATTTTATAATTTCTAAGTAAACTTACGTAGAAATTATTGATTGGAGTTCAGGTTTGGTCTGATGGAAGGTTTCGGCCGTCACCACCCGACCGTCAAGCTTTAGCTTGCCGTTGTGATGCTGTGTAGCTACTTTAGAGGTAACGAAGTCAAGCTAGTACGATAACATCTTCAGCTGCATCGTCAATTAACATCAGTTGAGATTGCAGTCAAGTAACCAACTCGTAGTGTGTAATAAAATATTTAAATAGGTATAATTAAAATAAGTTTGCTTTTGAGGTTTTATTAAACTGTTCCATTATAACGTTTCGGTATGTTGATTATTTATTATGTCATTACATTGTTTAACGGTTACTTGAGCATATTAATAACTTTGCTAAAACTATTTATTTGTAACACCGTTTCGTGATTCAGGTTAATAATGTTGTAACTGGTATGAACGTTCAAATAGATGATTATTATTATTTCTATGCAAGTAAATACGATGCGACAAAATTTAAGTATCGTCATAATATTATCTTTGAATATTTTTCGATTTGGTCGTTTTCGGTTTTCTGTAATATATAAAATTCTCGTGTCACAATGTTTGTAACAAAACTCCTCCGAAACGATCTGACTGATTTTAATTATGATTCTTTTTTGGATTCGGTAGGTCTGAGAATAGTACGTAAAATTTTCATACTCCTACGTGATATAAACAATTTATATGGCAAACAACGTTTGCTGGATCAGCTAGTATATTCGGTATATACTCGTACATGCATTTTCACGTCTTGTGGCTTGAGCATGGTTCAACCGTTTTGGCTTATACAACTTATATAACTTGAATTTTGTGAAGTGCAGGAAAACTGAAAGTTGGAAATATTAAAATCAATTCAGTGATTCGTTGGGACAAAGAAGATGAATGACATGACATTAAACCTGAACATTTTATATTTAAATCAAAAACAACGACCGAATGGCGTAGCAATAGCGAACCTGCCGTCTGCGTCGGAGGTCGTGGGTTCGATTCCCACTACTGGTAAATGTTTGTGTGATGAGCATGAATGTTTTCTAGTGTCTGGGTGTTTTCAATATATTATATTTATGTATATATATTTATCAGTTATCTAGCACCCGTAACATAAGCTATCGCTTACTTTGGGGCTAGATTGCGATGTGTGTAATGTCCTGATATATATTTATATCTATTTATACTTTTGCAGCACCATCGAGGGCAGTTCAGGAGGAGAATGACGAGCAAAATGACACCACACCCTCTGTCAGAACTGGCAGGACATTCAGACGGGGAGGCAACTGAGTTGTAAACAACCAAGCAACCACCACCCCGTTTCCCTCCACAATCCAACATCAGTTCAAACCCCTCCGTGTTCAGTTGAGTAATATCAGTTGAAGCTGATTTTACTCGTAACTCATTAGTTCCGATCTACTTTTAGGAATGATTTTCTATATCTACTATTTGTAAATTATGTATAAGTATTTTTAATAAATAATTTTAATTTTATGTGTTGTTTCTCTGTATTCAATTTTTCAAGGTACCTAAAACGAAGTGCGTTTGGAATTTTGAAACACCATGTTTATTTTAAAGTGTGTAATTCTACATATCAAACCGAGTGTTTGAAAAACAGGTGTCGCAGAAGTTTTAACATTGTGTGACACCTGAGGTACGGAACCCTAAGTACCTCAAAAGAAAAAAACGGAACCCTTATAAGATCACTTTGTTTAGGCAGACAGATGTCTATATATCTGTCTGCCTATGTATTTTAAGTCGAGGGATTAAAATGAAATAATAAATAAGTCGAAATTCTTATAAGTATATTTTTATTTACCGTTAAAGAGAGCACAAATAAGGCTGATTTGTGACTGTAATCTGTTTATAATATAAAACAAGAGTGAAATATATAAATGCGATAGCTAAACTTAACTTTTATCACTCTTATATACGAGTACCTACTTGACTGTATTGAAAAAGAAACATAACTGACATTGCATAGCTTAAAAAAATATGCGAAAACTAACATAATACGTAAGGTTTACAAAACTTAATAGCTTATTGAAAATGCACTCAAAATACGCATGCACGCACCATGAAACAGGATTTTTTTTTTATATATTTAAACAGTACAATAGACTATCCAGTAATGTCCATAAATAAAGCTTTTTAGGGTAAACTAGGGTTTCGACAAAACGTTTCCAACTTCAGAGAGACGTGTGGCAGGATATGTGCCGGGTTTGACCAGATTCACGAGTTGTTCTGCTATCTCTTCGCCGACTCTGATTTGAGCTTCTTTCGTCGATGCACCTGAAAATTAAAGCAAATCGTGAAATCTATGTCAAAATAACTGTTGGAAATACACCTTAATCAGCCCAATTTTCAATTTAACCCAGTTACTTAGCACAAAGTTTGCCGATCCGATCCAATCCAAATGGATCCATAATCCGATCTATCAGACTAACCGTTTACTGTTGTCGAAGACTTGAGCTGCGTTTCAATCGCACAACAGTACCTAACATAAAGGTACTGGGTACTGTAATTTAATTAATTTAATTTTTACTAATTTCTTTCAAATATAAGTTTCTACTCGTAGCCCTAATAGGTACAGTTATTGCGTATTTGCCAATAATTAGGTTGTTTATAATTCCTTGACACGATTAGTTTTAGAAGTAAAAATTAACGAAATGAAATTGGTGGTCTGTAAAGTCGGTTTACGGACGATAGATTTACGTACGATAGATTTAGGTACGTGATAACGTCATAATTGGCCTCTCTATCGTTTGTTTTATCTTGCCTATCTATCGCTTGTTGCGCGCTCTCGCTTGCACGCACAGGCTCAGGTGGAACGTTACGCGGCACGTTACTATTTTTCATGTGCGTTGCTGGTGTTCATCAATTTATTTAACGTTATCACGTCAAAAAATCGCCAGGTTGCCAGAGACTTGGGTAAATGATTGGATGATGGATGACAATAAAGGGATGGGTCTAAATTACGATTAAAAGAGGCGGAAACAGATAGAGGGCTTTTCAAAAATTGTCCGCCAAACGTCGGTTCGAAGACGGCACATGATGATGATAGCAACATTTGACTTACCAAGATGAGGAGTGGCCAATACAGCGGGATGCTTGATAATTACTAGCGTCAATGGATTAGTAGGAGGTTCTTTTTCGAATACATCCAGAGCTGCGCCGCTGACCTGTAAAAGTGAAGAAAAACATGATCACTATGGTGTTTTTGAGAGGAATATCAATGGTAAATAAAAAGATTCATACGAGTGAGTATATTTGCGAAGCACGGAATATCGATATATGTCTAATTTCGATTACTTGGTATACCTTAAGAACATTGTAGTGAATTCTCAGGCATGCATGGTTCCTCATGATGTTTTCTTTCACCGCCAAACAAGTGATATTTAGTATCCACAATGTTATAAATAACACTAAAAAGTAGAGGTGCCTGTCCCGAATTCAAAACCCCGACTTTACCTGAACCATTGTATTTTTTACCAGGTATTAGTTACCTGTAGTTGGGTACGAAATTAAGGCTTTACTAACCTGACCGGATTTCAGAGCGTCCAGTAAGGCTCGCTCGTTGATAAGGCCACCGCGTCCCACATTTATAATCTTCACGCCTTTCTTGCACTGCTTCAACACTTCAGCGTTAATAAAATCTGCAGGATAAACAAAATATTAGCTTCAATTAACAGTTGTAGCTTGGGCATTTTTTTCATTGACAATTACACACATCGCAATCTAGCCCCAAAGTAAGTGATAGCTTGTGTTATGGGTACTAGATAACTGATAAATATACATACATACTAATATACATAAATACAATATATTGAATACCCAGACACTGGAAAACATTCATGCTCATCACACAAACATTTACCAGTAGTGGGAATCAAACCCACGACCTCACATAATATATATTGTATACTTAAATATAATATATTGAAAAACACCCAGACACTGGAAAACATTCAAGCTCATCATCATACATGATAATGTTAAAATTTAGTGCTTATATCCTACTTAATTATATTTTTATTTACTGTCGTGCCCTATGACAGTTTTCGTTATTGTGGTGATATTTTACAATAACGCTAATTTTGGCTAATATTCCAGTGCTGGAATGTAAATAACTCTAATTAGTTTTGAAAAAAACATGGTTTTGTTCTGTTCTAAATGACTGTGTTTGCAGTAGGTACATATTCAAATACCTAATATCACTTAAATGTATATCATTAGAATATAATCAGACCCCTCATAAACAAATGTAGTTACGAAGATACGATAACAACGATTAGGTAACGAGGATATCTACAAAATTCTAGTATCAATATTTATCTAAATTAGTGATACTAATGGATCGTGTAAGCGATAGTCAAAATTACCCACAACTTATAAAAATTTATTCTCTGGTCTGTGTAAGAGACGATACCAATTCATCAAATGTGACCTAGTTTCATCTCGGTCATTCAATAGGTACCTATGTTATTTATTTTCAGCAGCGATTCCCTTATCATAGGAATGATTATGACCACTACAGTTCTTTACCAAAATAGTGAAAATGCTTCTTCTCAGTGGCATTTGCAAACCGACGTAAACTTAGTGTTAATTCGTGAAATAGTTACCACCACTATAGAGATATTGTACAATGAAATGACTCGTCATTAACTAGACTATAAACGGGGCCTATATGATTGTAAACTAAGTCTATATGAAATAAAGTATATTCTGATTTTGATTCAATCCTTTTATCCAATTACTTAAGGTGCAATTTTGTTAGTCTGTTTCAATCCCTACTTACCGCGTGTTTCATCATTGAGAGGCATATGCACGGTGATGTAGTCTGCAAATGGCCACATTTCACTCAGCTCCAAACGAACGCCAAATTTATCTTCACTCAGGGGCACAAATGGATCATAGCTGGCAACCTTTTAAAAAAGAAATGAAAATATTACATACAAGAAACGGCAGAAATGTAAACTCATATTTTTTTCATAAAAGGATTCCCTTTGCCTGCCCTCAGGACAGCTTAACTTTTAAAAATCTCCCAGCCAAGTCAATTCAGAATTTTACCTACTGAATTGTATTGAGTTTGGATTATTCTCGTATCTCGTAATTATAGGTATATCCTGAGGCTTTTTTAAAAAATCATGACTGAAAATGATATAAACGCACAATAAATATTTGGCTATAACGGGAACATTAAATACACAATAGCTACCAATTAATGTGTAGGTATCATTCATTCGCAAGCAACAAACAATTCATTAACTGAGTAACATGTTAAGAAATTTTTCCATCCATCAAAAATAAATGCTCTTATCGGTCGAAAGCTGATAGCAGGTCACGATGCGGAGAATCAAGATCAAATATTTATTGAGAGAAATCGATTATCGAAACGCTGTAAAAGAAAACACCAGTTGCATATCTAACCTTCATTCCAAATGCGAGCATGCGGGTAGCAACTTCCCTGCCAACTCGGCCGAGTCCAAAAACAGCCAAATTCTTCCCGTATAACTCAGTGCCGGTATACTGGGCGCGTTCCCAACGGCCGTCTTTAAGAGCTGCACCAGCTGGGACGACGTGCCGCGCCAACGCCAGCATCAGCCCGCAAGTCAACTCGCAAGCGCTCAAGGCATTTGCACCTGGCGCACTAGAAGAGGGGAGTACAAAATAGGTTATAGGGTGTTTGTCCACCACCGATGAGCTAATAGAATCGTTTGATTGTTATTTGACTTCATAGCTTGTGAAAATCAATTCTATATAGGTAGGTATAGGCTATTGTATAGATACTTTTGACCACAAATAGCATAACTGCATAGAAAATCTTTGGTGGCAAAGCAGCCTAAAAATTGATTATTTCATATCTATCGTAAGCCTCATGCCTTGACAACTTTTAAACTTAATCTTCGTGAGTTCATATCTATCGTAAGCCTCATGCCTTGACAACTTTTAAACTTAATCTTCGTGAGTTGTCATATTTATTAGTGAAATCGGCATGAAAATCCGTTCAGTAATTTTTTGAGTTTAACACTACCAGATCGTCAGACGCGAAGGAGAACTATATTTTAGGTTATTTTTGTATGAAAACATGAGATTAGTCAAGGGTAATATACTATGCCTTTTTATTTACGCTTTGCATTTTATAATTTATTATATAATCATTTATAACAATTCCTACATAACAGTTACTTACAATAATTATTTTTATTTACCCACTTACTCATACATTTGATAAGAGAGCATTGACTGCGTTACGACAAGGTTAAACATCAAGAACTTAGCTTTTATCGTAATAAGGAGTCAATGAATCAAAACGATGTCTTTGAACTAACCACAGTCGGTTAAGAAGTTCCAAATATAAAAGGGTGCAAAATCTTCAAAAAAAAATATAAAAAATCTTACTTGATAACTCCAATCTTCTTTGCTGCTGCAGCTGCTACATCGATATTGTCCACACCTGCACCCGCTCTTGCCACTACTTTCAATTTAGTACCGGCATCCAGAATTTCCTTAGTCACTTGACTCGCGGACCTTACTACCAAAGCATCGTGATTCTAAAAAGGGGAAAGCATTGTTTTATTTCTATGTACTACTATAGCATAAAAAGTAGCCTATGTGTTAGTCCAGGATATAAGCTATCCCTATCTCGAATTTCAACTAAATCGATTCCAATAGTTGCGGAGTAAAGAAGTATTTCTCCATACAAACTTGGACCCCCGTTTAAGTGGTTTAGGCTGTGCGTTGATGTGTCAGTCAGTCAGCTTCTTGTTTTATACATTTACTTAGTTTTTTATGACTGTTTTACTACTTACAGGAATTTCCTTTATAAGTCGCTCTTTAGTTATTTTCGCTCTGGTAGTTACTTGGATATTGTGTGCATTGAGAATCTCCGCGCATCTCGCACCGACTCCATCCACCACGAGAACTGACTTAATGTCCAGCATCTTCGAGCTGTTAAAGAAAAAAATAATAGAATTTCAACAATAGCAGCACCTCTAGCCTAGATAGGCTAGCGGTTAAAAAGATGGAAATGGAACGAAATTCAAGAATGCATGAAAATGATCCCTTAATTATTGTTAAATTGGTCATCTGACTCTGTGCAGTGTGCATTCTGTTATCTTTTTTGATACTTATATCTTTTTTATTTTGTTCGAAAGCGATGCAATCTTAAAATACTCATGGGACTTATAGCTAAAGCTGCTTTAGCTGTAACGTACATAATCTTAATACAAATAACCGTAGGCCTATATGTATCTACATCAAAGTGTTGGGTAAAAAAAATTATACCATTCTACGAAGTAAATCTATCAAAGTAAGTCATCTGTTTTCTTTTTTATATTTTACGTAAAATAATAAAATTCAAAAGATAATAATAAATAAATAAATATATACGGGACATTTTACACATCGCAATCTAGCCCCAAAGTAAGCGATAGCTTGTATTATGGGTACCTACTATAACTGATAAATATACAAATAAATAAAGTAAATAAATAAATATATACGGGACATTTTATACATCGCAATCTAGCCCCAAATATTATATTATCTGTGCCCAAAGTAAGCGATAGCTTGTGTTATGGGTGCTAGATGACTGATAAATATACATACATACTAATATACATAAATATAATATCATTGTATATTGAAAAACACTCAGACACTGGAAAACATTCATGCTCATCACACAAACATTTACCAGTAGTGGGAATCGAACCCACGACCTCCGGCGCAGACGGCAGGTTCGCTACCACTACGCCATTCGGTTGTCAAATGTTTTAGGTATATAAAATTATTAACTAATGCAACACAAGTAGTCTTTCATTAGAATAGAATAATGACTACTTTCTAGTTACTACCTTAATTACCGGCAAAATTCTAACCGTTTTTTTATATCAGCACACACGATTGCTAACTAACAAAACGAAGGCAAATATCTTAATTTTTATACACTTTCCACAAGCCTACCCTAGCTTTTTAACCTAGATGGGTATGGTATCATGTCAACATACCATGCTAGTTTCTTATCTAGGTAGGTATACATATTGAATTCAAAAATACAATTTTTGCTTCCGTTTTGTAAGTCAACAACCCAGTGAGGGTTGTTAATTAACAAAGTGAACGATAAGTAGAGAATCATTACACAGATCGCAATCCAGCCCTAAAGTAAGTAATAGCTCAAGTATTATGAGTACCAGATAACTGATAAATAATTCAAATATGCATGAATACATATAATATATTGAAAAACACCCGGTAGAAAACACTCATGCTATTCACACCAGCATTTTCCATTTGTGGGAATCGAACCCCACGACCTCCGACGCAGACGGCAGAATAGCTACCGCTACGCCGCACTTCGTTCGTTAGTGAAATCGATTAAACTACATATTAATCAAAAAAGGGTTTTTCCATATTATGCACGAGCAAAAAAAAAAGTGGGTAGGATCAAGAGAACATACCATACATACACTCTTTTTAAATTTTTAAATAATCTCAATTTATTCCCCTTTCCATTCCAATAAATTTATTATTTTAAACGTAAATATTCAACATAAAATATGCAATTAGAAGGAAAATTATTGTTAAATACTGGGTCAAATCGAACGGTTAATTGTTGATTCCTGTCAATCGCTACTAGCACTGGCGTACCTACTTGAATATTCAGTTAATAATTAATGATCACTTTAAACGCGAAGCAGTTGTGCTATGTATAAATTAATTGAAAGTAATGATAGTATTAGAAGAAACAGATAATTTGTGGCCGATAAGGCGATAAAGAAATGTGTACTTACAGAAATATTTTGAGGGACGGCAGCAATGTGCAGATCTTATCGCGGTGCGTAAGCGACTGAGCTCCGAGGACCGAGAGTCCGAATGGAACTTGGGGACAATACCAATATGACGGAGCGAAGTGGTCAGACAACTTGAAATTATCTCCTTGTTGTTGCAAGTATTTGAACCCATCAGGCGAGTGATGTTCGTGCGCAAAGAGTAGGTAATTTGTAATACACACGGTTTTGAGCGCACGGAACGATTCATTGCGTCATTATTATCAAGATTAGGATATTTTCGTCGTGGTCTTTAATCTCCATTTACTAGGTACTGATAAAATAATTATTATTCCCTAATCGTCCTGCTGATTTCTTAGCTACTTTTTACCACTAATGTAGTCTGAGCTTTTTACGAGCATCAGTTCTGGCTCCCTCGGATTATGCAACATCAGAGATGACCTGTTGCTACCTCTACAATCGTCTTTTTAGTAGGGAAATTTGATTTCTATATAAGGTATACATCGTCTTAATTAAAAATGAATAAAAGTGCAGGGGAGCTTTTATAGATTAGATCGTTTATACTAAACTTTAAACGATGTAGGTATAAGGTAAAGGAATTATTAGGTCACCAGCGTCATCGCTGGCATTAAACTTATTAGGAGATGCGCCCACGTCATAAAACCTAGGTATCTGATTTAAGCTAAGTTTTAGGTTGATCCATCCAGTATTTTGACTTTTTAGCTACCTATGCGTTATAATTACTCAGTCGTTCACCTCTTCCATCTACCTATAGATAATTAGGTATATTATTTATTTATTAGCGAACACCCGCGGCTTCACCCGCGTGTTTCGGTTTTTTACAAACCCCGCAGGAATCGTGTATTTTTCCAGGATGAAAAGAAGCTTATTTTTTAATCCAGGGTATAATCTATCTTCATTCCAAATTTTAGCCAAATCAGTTCAGTAGTTGCAGGATGAAGGAGTCAGAAAAATTTACACATACTACCTTTCGACTTTATAAAATTAGAATGTTAATGTGCATAATATGTATTTCCCTATTATGTGCAATTCCCCATATTATATTAAATTCATTTATAATTCAATTTCCTGAAATTTAACTTGTCTTTGGATCGTAACTACCAATATATTGGACGAGCTATCTTATCATATCTGATCTTCTTTCACCTACTTATGTCTCTAGCTACCTATCTCAATTCTCAACAGTGACTTTCTGGGTTTAGTTGGCTTGACCCAGCTCAGTGGCTTGACCTCTACGTTACCAATGAGAAATAAGTTCTGAATTATTTCATTTCCACGAGTTGAAATATGACCGAAATTGCTGTAAAGTAGCTGGTTGCTGAAGAAAGGTTTTAAAAACATGCGTTTTAATTCACTTTCGTTTTATAAGTAATATTAGTTCCTGGCATTTGTTTACACCAAAAGATACCAGCGTAAGCTTCCAACGTAAAAGGCGTGGCAGATATGAATTTAGTAAACAACAAAGCCAGAGATGTTTATGTGTTTGACCTATTGGTAACCCTATCTGGTGTAATTTTCTTATGACACAATAATCAGGTATTATACCTACATTTATTACATTTGTGAATAAACAGTTTGATAACGGAGATTAATGAGGAGTTACATTTTCATACAAATAATAAATCTAAAATTACGATTAAATTATAAAATATTTATAATAGAATGTTAAAATAAAATAGTAGAAAATTACGACGACCTATTATAAATCTATGGTATATAAATACATAAAATTATTTAATTCTATTAAGGGTCGATTTTTCAATCGCCAGATAAGGTATCTAAACTTGAAACATATGCCATACAAAAGCTGTCAAAACGTCATATTTATTCCTTAGTTAAAGTTTATTTGGCGATTGAAAAATCGGCCCTAAACCAAAAAATTAAATCTTCCATCTCCCATACCTAGGGCATCCCCAAGTCACAAATAAAGTTAGGTATGTAGGGGGAAAACCTCAAACCGGAAAATAATATACAATCAGAAAACAAATAAGTATGTAATCTTTAGGTACATGATTTGAAGTGGGCCGGAGAAAATAAAAACAACTACAAACGTTATCTTATTATTTATTTTATTATCACACGAAAGATACAAAACATATCACGATGGCACTAACTCTCAGTGCTTTAGCAGACGTTCTAGTTAAATCGATGATTGTTGGAACGATTCAGTACCTAACAACATTCTTACTTAAGCCCTAAAACATTTTGACCACTTAAAATAATAAATAAAGATAATTGAGTATGCAATATCGTTGTTGCTTTTAAATATGACCATGAATTATTGTATCAATGATCTAAAATGACGGTATTAGATATTTATTTTCGAGCAAATAGGTGTACACATAATTGGAAATAACTAAGTACTTCCTAAAACTTTAAACATTTAAAGTGAAATTAAGGTAGGTAATTAAGTGATTCGATTTATGGCGAAATGTCACTAATGGCATGTTCGTTTTAAAATCTTAATCAGTTTTCTAAGTGCCTGGTGAAAAGGAATTATAGCACCGATACTTGTTATTAGATCTTCTTTACTATTAACTATTGTATCTGTTGAGAGTCAACTCTTATGATTGAAGGTTTCAGCTTCTTTATTATGTAAATGAAAAGTATTCCTAATAAATAGTTTTTCTGGGTCTCTATAGTCTCATGGAAGTACTTTGGCGATATAAGGATATATCCACTATACTGGATTTCGATGGTTAGTAATTTGGTTTATGAGTTAAGTGCCGAGCGATTGGCTCTTTTCCAAAATGAAACTCGGAATACAAACCTATCTACTTGTAACAAAACTAACTTCTAATATGTACATGATGGAAATATTAAAAAATATTGAAAAAAAGGTTCGTTATAAAAAATATGAAAGTTATCAAGGATACTACAAAACAGGTTTTTAAAAATTAAGAAACTTTAAATCTAATTAAACATAAGGTACCATAAAACTAGTAAGTATTAAAAAACTGAGAATATGAGTAATCTCTAGGCAGTTTGGGGAATAATTTGACTAATATGACGGGCATACAATTGTTCACCGAGAAATCAAACCGTACGATAAAGCGATCTGATGAAACGCAAGATAAAAAAATGGTATAACAAAATGAGTATTGATTTAAATATTTTAATTTGTTCTCTCGGTGACTGCCGTCATAAAATAACGCTAAATTTACACCGCGACATTGACAGCGGTAATTAAAATTTCATGAAAGTAAAGGTGCGTGAGTTTAAAAAGAACTTGACGAATAACAGAGTTAATAGTAGAGGATCCCAATTAAGGTCGGTCGACTTTTACCCGTGTGTTTATCGGATGACAATTATATTTTACTATTTAAACTATGTTTCTGAATATATATATAAACAGGTTTGTTTAAAAAAATTAAGTTCAGAACATGATGTAGATACGATGTCAACGAAACTAACAAAAAGAAGTTCATTTTGCAATGTTTTTTTTTTAAATTGTTATTTAATCATATTCTGGACTCAATTTATTTAGGCAACCCATTTGCAATATGTTTTTTTTTATTTTTTTATTATATACGGGACATTTTACACATCGCAATCTAGCCCCAAAGTAAGCGATAGCTTGTGTTATGGGTACTAGATAATTATTGAAATGTTTGTATTGAAATTTTTTGTAGATGTTTACTGACATATTTAATTGTTGAATGGAAGCAGGCGTTATTTTGCGGAAATCCAATAAATAGCTAATTAGCAGGACAGATTAATTTGTTTTGCTATAATCCGCTACTTGAAAAGATTCTGTATGGTACAATATGCAGGAACACTGCCCACATGAAACACCACACACAATTTTCCAACACTCTCTTTGAAGCACGTTTCGTTCCGACACCGGGACATCATCAGAAGATGTTGACTTCACAATTCGAAATCGTCGATTTATAGTAGCGGATTATAGCAAAACAAATTAATCTGTCCTGATATTTAATTGTGTTTAAAATAGTTTTCATCGATTAAAGAGCTCGACGAAGGTCGTTGACCGTTGTATTGCGGTATCTTACACTATAAGGTTTTGGGAAATTCCGTGTTGGTCGTAGTGTAAATTTAGTCGTTGGGAGGTTTTGAATGTGAAGTTATCAAGGGGATCGTGCCCTCCTGGCGGGGCGAACTGGTCGAGCTCCGATCCCGGCGGCTCTTCTCCGGGCGATGAGAGCATCGAGTCCTCGCAGCGGAGGCGCGGGCGTGGTCTCTGGGGCCGCCTCTGTTTCAGCCTCAGCCTCGCTCTTCTCTGCACTGGTACTCTCTTCTATCGATTCTGTTGATTTCTTCGGCGCTTCTGTCGTAGCCTGGAATGACGAAACAATTTACGTCACTAAGGGCCTGTTTCACCACCTCTTGATAAGTGCTGGATAGTCTAACCGCGAGTTTTGTCACTTTCATACTTTATGTGAAGTGACAAAGACAAAACTTGTGAATAAGCTATTCGAAACTTATCAAAAGATTGTGAAACAGGCTCTTATATAAAAATTTCAATCCACGACGGCGCGCCACACTGTCATAAACTCCATATAAATTGAATGAAACATAATCTGTCAAAACAGAGTGTGGCGCGACAGTGGATTGAAATATCTATACTAAATTACACCAATGAGAAAACGAATGAAACAAACAGCATTTATTTTTATGTAGGTTCATGTGTATTGTGATGATAAGGTCTCGCACAGTATTGCGTGGTATCACTGTACTGTATTGTACGCCAAGTGTTAGTCTCACCACATTTTATGATAGTGATGTACTTACATCACTATCATAAAATGGCATTTTATTTCCAATAGACAAGCTCATTAAAGGCTAGACATCGTTATTGCTTTTATTATTCAAGCAAGCCTATATTTATGAAACAACCAGAATCAAACTCAAAATTTTTATTCTTTCACATAGACCTAAGTTACAGGCAGTGATTCAAACTTTACCGACGCGTTCGGAAAACATTATTGTACAGAGAAGAACGAGCAAGAAAATCGGTATTTGTTCTTTTTGAAATAATAACAATTGCGTTTTAAATTAGTTTTAAAAATGCAGATTGTAAAATTAGCATCTTGTACGCAGACGGAATATACACTAAGTACTTCCAAGGGTCGTGTAAAAAATAATTTATTAATAAATAATAATTAAATATAATTTAGCTCTATTAGTTTTTTAGTGCCATTGTGAAATGGTAATAACATAAAATAAATCCCGGCTGTTTGTTGGGGGCTTGTTCTCAGAGCAGGGCACGTTTGAAACCTCGTAAACTTACCTTGTCGACTTGTAGTCATCACCATAATATATACTATGTGACAAATATTATATTGACGTTTTACGAGAGCCTGTACGTTAGGCCTATGTGAAATAAAGATATTTTGAGTTTGAAACAAAAATAACCCTTACGTAGAAGATGCTTTTTGACTGCATATTTGTAGTAAGTATAAGTACCTCGGTGGAAGGCAGTCTCTTCTTCAGCAAGGGGTTGGGGCGACGCGCCGGCGGTGTGACGGCGACACGAGGTTTCGGCGACGGCGACACTTGCAGCCGGTTGCGGAGCTTCAAGACCCCGCGGGGTTGTTCGGGAGCTGGGGTTGCTACTGAACCCTGTGGAGTTCAAAAGAGTTATTTTTTATTTCATACATGAAGAATACATTTTTAGGTATTAGAAAAATAAAATAATTATTTTACTAACTTAATGTAAAACTATACTTAGAAATATCAAATTAAAGAACTAATCAAAATTTTGAGCCCTAGGTAGGGTGCCCATTATGCAGGCAGCATTCCCGCGCTGAATAGCTATTGAAAGTCGTTGCGCGAGAAAGCTGCCCGCACGAGGGTCGCCTGTTGCCTCCCTAAGGCATTAGGAAGGTTAGAGGTTGAAGTATTTTAACGAAAACACATCAAAATCGGGATATACTCGTAGATATTGCAATTCACGATGACACGCTCTACTCTGTCAAACTTTATAGAAATGGAATAAAACATAAACGATTTCGGCAGAGTGGGGTGCGTCTGCATGGATTGAAATATCTATAGTTTTGACCAGTTCCGAGATTATTCATGTCTCTATATGCAAAACTTTCCACCACTAAAAACTGCAATGTATCTACTGTCTGAGCATTTAAAAGTAGATATTAACAAACTCTATCCGAAAAGCTGTTTTGATATTTATAAATGAAGTATTTTATTCTGATATTACAAAACTCTTGGATACAACTTATTCGTATTTATATTTTACTGGGACATTTCAAATTAAAAGTAGCTGTCCTTGGTTCACTTTCAATTATTGCTAGCGCCTTGTATTGTATGGATGTTTTATTTTAACTAAAGTTAAGTTGCAAGCAGCGCTTTCTATAGAATAGCCCGGTAGGGTAGAAGCTTTTAGGTTCTAGTTCATACATGGGTGTGCTAGGAATCTTGATGATAAAATAAAAAAAAAACATGTCACGAACCCAGTTGCCTAACTTTAACAGACACGTAATCGTCAATAATATACGTTTATTAATTAACAAAAAACCGACTTCAACTCTCATCAAACTACTGTTGAATACATCCTTTCTTATTTGGTTTTCTTATGGATATCATTATCAGCACTGGACTAAATTGAAATGGGACCGGACCAGACGGGAAGCGTCAGCTGTCTAATAAAAAAGATTCATAAAGTCGATTCATCCAGTCAAAAAATATATTAATAATGAGTTAGGTTACAAACATTAAAAAAACATACAGTCGAATTGAGAACCTCTTCCTTTTTTGAAATCGATTGAAAATGGTGCTAGTTCAGTAGACAAATCTATATCCATCTATGATATTTTGAAACCATATAGAAAGCGTCTTTTAAAGTTAGTTAAAGTGACCGGGTCTAAGACTCTGAGAAATGTTTACGAACGTCAACTTCAGCTTCAGTTGCAGGAGCCTCGGATGCGGGGGTTTCAGCAAATGGCGCCTCGGAGGCCGCCTCTGTTGGCGCTGCACTCGATAATCCAGGCCTCAAGCGAGGATTGGGTCTAATGTTCAACCTTGGCCCTGGTCTCAGTGCTACTGGCCTCAAGCCGGGTTTACGACTGTAAATTAGAAAATACAAATCTCATTATTAGGTCTGTCAAAACGTTTGAAAGAGAAGGTAAACCCAAAAAAAAATCGAGAAGAATGCTAGGTAAATTAATGTTAGTGCTAATAAAGCCAGAAGAAACTCAATCCGTCAACGGTTTAGCGTGCGCACGAATGTGGCTGGCGAAACTAAATTTGGTTTTAAAAACCCTGCCACATGCAGTACAGCTGACCACTGCTATTATAGGTGTAGGTGTAGTCCTAGCCTTTTTGGCCTAGCTTTCCGGTCCTGACGCTTAGCGTCGAGATGTGTTCGACGCAAAGTTTAGCTCTCTGTAGCGCGACCTGCTCCCACGTGACCGGAGATATATTGAAGTGATATAATAATACTTAAATATTACTACAAACTGATTACCCAATTGTTCTAGAAGGAGTGGGCGTAGTTTCGATCACTTCTCCTGATGATGGGTTTGAGCTGGTAACTGGCGATGCGCCGCTTTCCCCATCTTCAGCGGACGATGGCGCTGCGGTGGTAGTGGAAACAATTCGTCTCTGGCCTGGACGGAGTCGTGGCCTGTTGTATAAAAATATTTATCACAAACACGAAAAATATAAAAAATTCACAAACAACCCACTGCGGAAACTATTATCCAGAATATAAACTTATTATATTCCTCTACCCAGCATGATCTCTTGGATCCTGGTCGTGATACTTTATGGGTTATACACGAATCCATGTCTTGATTTTTGAATTAGTGGTTTCATCAATTTATCTCAATAAAACACATGGCATCAGCACATGGATCCGTGTCTTGTATTAGCCCTTAAACTACCAAGTGGTCGATGGGATCATTTTGTAATTATGATAAAAGAACTGAAGATTCTTAGTCACACAGGTTTTCACAAAAACCACTTCCACGTCCTCCCTGGAGAAGTGGCGTGCGCTCAGATTCGAGTGGGAGGTCGCGGGTTCGATTTCCACAACGTACCTCTATAGACCTTTATAATTTCTAAATTGGTTCAGGTTTAGGGCTGTACCACCACCTCTTAAAGCAGTAATTATTAATAAATATTTTCATAACAACATAGTATAAAAATGTCAAAACAGTACTGATTTATGAAGTGCTGGTACGGTCCCCTGGTCTGGTGGGTGGCTTCGGCCCTGGTTAGTTACCATTCTACCAAGAAAGATGCACTGCCAAGCATTTAGCGTTCTGGCGCGATGTTGTATGGATACCGTTATAGGTAATCCGTTTCAAATTAGTACGATAACAACTTCGGCCGTTTCAAATTAGTACGATAACAACTTCGGCTGCAATCAACTACTATAAGTTGTAGTGTAAAGAAAAACTTTCAGAACTTAAGTAACCGGTGGGTCAACTTTACACAATTTATTCGGTTCAACGATGAAAGAAACTAACTTTTTTTACTACGGAGGGAAAATCTCTATCGAGATATCCAATATGTAAGTAGATTATATTATATGGGATTTTAATCCATTAATACCCTCTCGGTGGACATCATTAGCACTCATGTTTGAAGCCTCCGGGATCTCATACGAATTCAGGGGAGGTCAGGGTCAGCCCCAAGGTCCCAGGCTATTAAGCGGGGTTTATCTACGGCGACTGCCAGATGGATCAGGGGCCATACCACCATCTCTTATACCATATCATTGTACAGATATTTTAATCCACGATGGTGGATATTTTCATAGAATGATAGTATGAAAATTTTAAAACAATATTACAATAATATTGCTATAAATCTTGGTGGTATGGTCCATGATCTCTCTCCGCAGCCTCCTTCTTCGTCATAACAACCTCGCAAAACGTAGTAAACGTTTCTCGCGATGGCTCCTTCCCCGTTAGCATAGAACGAAAGAAACTAACCTGCCTGACGACCGAATGGCGTTGCAGTACTTCCGCCTGCGTCAGAGGTCGTGGGTTCGATACCCGCTACTGGTAAATGTTTGTGTGATGAACATGAATGTTTTTCAGTTATCAGTTATAGTAGAATGTTCCATACTTATCAGTTATCTAGTACCCATAACACAAGCTATCGCTTACTTCGGGGCTAGATTGCGATATGTGTAATGTCAAAAAAAACCTGGGAGCCGGTGTAGCTGCTGGAGCCGACGGTGCCACTGCTTCACTGGGCGCGTTGGTGCTCGCCTCTTGAACCGGAGCACTGGTGCTACTGGGGCGCGTCCGACCCGCAAACAGACCGCGACGGCCGAATGCCTGCTAACAAAGCAAAACGGACCAAATAAAATATCTGTCGCTGTTAGGTGCACTGCAAATTATTACGGTTTATAAATATAATTGCACTCCTTTAGAATGATTATCAATTTTTACCAAAAAAGTGTAAGCAAATAATTATTGTCTATGTGGTTTCAACAAATTGCTATTTTTTACTGACCGCCGGCGATTTGGATCTCACGCAAGGTCTGTTTGGTTTTGCCGAAATAGAATTAGCCTATGATATCTCATCTATGATAGAATACAATATGATAGTGTCTTTACTAAAACCTGCCTGTCCTACACGACATTTTAATTAGGAATATCTTTATTATGATGATTTTATTAGCCCTCGAGAAAGTAAGACAGTAATAGTACCTAGTAGGTATGTTATGGGAGCTAAAACTAAACACAAAAAGATTTTCTAATCTATTATTTTGTTAAATCTACGTATATCTATTAACAATAATACATTCGCATTGCATAATATCGCTCGGGCTTGTTACTAAAATCGCTTATGGTATAAAAATAGTGTGTTAATAACAAATTAATGCTAACCTTAGCCTGTGCTGGTTTTTCAACAGGTGCGGCTGACGTAGAGGCTTCGACCGCGGCGGCGGCTGTCGTTTTCCGGACCCCGTTTGGCTTACCGAATCGACCTGCCAACAAATGCCCACTTACTATACCACTACATTTTGCAATGGACTCGGTAACGAGAGTTAGGGAGTCAACACATAAGGTTGTTCACATGAAGATTCAATCATCATAAAAATTACTCAGCGGAAAAATAAGGCAACCCTAGAACAAACAGATAAAATAACGGCCATACAAAAAACACCTCATAATTAACCTGTGAATTCAAGCAGGTAAATTCACAGGTTGATTAATATGTGCATCCATAAAATACTGGTAGGAGGTCTGAATACTAATGCTATTCGCATTTAACTCGAAGCATAAATATAATGATTCTTTCGATAGGTTACTTCAATGTGAAGGAACCATGGCCAGCACTTACTGTCTGCATAAAATATTAACTGGCAGCAAAGTGGTAGAATGACATTCCGATACCTTATTGCAACTGGCTGAACTACTTTACAACTTCGCATAAAAATCGCAGAGCAAGAAAGAATAGAAAATTATTCGCTTTCATATTGCAACATAAGTACGAACAACAAAAAATATATCTGGTAAAGTACACATTAACCATCACTTTGAACGGATATTTGGGAAACCGATAGGTTGGGCGATTAACCTGGAAGTGTCATGAAATCGTAAGGCCGTTCAAAGTGATGAGTATATTTGCTAGAATTAACGCAAATCTTATGAATCAGCGTCTAAGGTCTACTTGCGTCAAGAATCGAGTTATTTTCATTTTTTTTAACTGGAGTTAACATTCATCATTTTGACAAATCTCAGGTTGCCGCAAGTAGGCCCAAGAAGATTTGCTCTTTTATCGATATTTTGTGTTTACCTCGTACTCTCGTAGAAGTCTCCTGGGGTGCTTCAGTGGCCGCTGTCGTGGACGCGGAAGCACGTGATCGGGATCCAGGGCGACCCTTGAATCTTGAAGGGCGAGTTGGCGCAGCTGTGGTCGTCGTAGGGGCTGGTGTGGTGGTCGTCGTGGTGGTTGTCGTCGTGGTTGTAGTAGTCGTCGTCGGCGTCGTCTCCTCCTCAGTCGTGCTGACTACTTCAGTTGTCCAAGCATCGTCACCTACTGCAGTCGACGCATCGATATTGACATCGCTAGATGGGCTTATTTCGTTGTTCAGATTTTCTCCAGCCAAATAGGCATACAAATCTAGAGCGACCTTTTCCATCGCTGTCATCGTCGTGTATTCAGTTGTTTCCTGATCGGATATCGTCGTTGGCTTGTAGTCAGGTGGTAATTTCGAATCATCTAAAATTTCTTGGAACCTAATCCGACTTGCAAGACTATGGCCCTCTCTTTGTGATTCTTTAGCGTGAGACGGTTCTTTAACTGCTGGTAGTTCTGCGTTTTCAGTGGTGGTTAAACTTTCAGAGGAGTACCGCGTCGGTTGGTCTTTGTATTGTGCAGGAATGCCCCCTGAATGTGTTTTGAAACTGTCGAGGTCCACAAGTTCGGAATTTGGTCGCCTGGAAAATGAAAATGTGGTTTTACACATTAATTGCATTTGTATGTATACATTATCACGCTAAATTCTTTTGAAACATATGTTTTTGAAATAAATGCACTTATTTGAATAATTGTATCAATAGGGTTGGAAATGTATTTTAGAAAATTTGATAGTTTGTGACCAACTTCCAAATGCATGAAAAGTATCCCTTCTCTTTTTTATTATACATATATTTATTTTCAATAAAATGACGTTATTTCGTATTAAGTTTGATATTGTTTTCGTTACACTATAGGTACTTCTAAAACTGGACCGTTTGCGTCAGTGTGCGAGAACGGTAAACCATGCTTCGTCGTGATTTATGTGTAAAAAAATGATTATTTTGACTAAGCATTTCGGTTTAATTTATTAATGTTAACCTTTTTTTCAAATGTATGCATAGGTTATTATTTTTTATTAGCAATATAACTGATATTTAAAAATATACTAACCCCTTGTAATGATTTTTATTATATTTAAGTATGTTTAAGCGTAATCATGCCTTGGACGATTTAAGGATTTAAGTTTATGTCACAATCTATTAAAATTAGCTTTAAATAAAATAAATAGATGACTACAGATATAGCTCACCATACCAAAAAAATCTGAAGCAATAGATGTAAAAGCATACACATAAGAACAGAATTCAATTTGAGAATAAATATAAACATACCCATATCACAGAGCAAGGATAGACTGCCCCATAGCATTAAGATGAAGAAGCAAATAGTAAAGAAATTTGCTAGGAGACAAAGAAGAATATATTAACTGTACCTGATGTGTGCTCGAGTTCTACTTCTGGTTTGACCCATTGACGCATCTGCAACATTATCAACCTGTGACCGACCACGTTGCCTTATTGTTTCGGAGGATGATACCTCGGGAACTAAAGTAGTGGTACTAGTAGCCGCGAAGTTGCGACCTCGTGGGGGAAACCGGGTGCTCGATGGTAGCCTGATGAAAAAAAGTGTTGAAATGTACGTACACTTATTTCCATATCCGTGAACTTTCTCCGAAGAGCAGTGACTCCAGATGGACTTGTGTATTTATAAGCGAGGGATGTTGAGCACATTTTTTATATAAACCAAATTAATGTTCTACTATAGCCAATGCTACTAATCTACGCATCCTTTACTAACACCTCTACTGCGTCATTATTGTTCAGCTTTGCTTCTATGTAAACGTACTATTAAGCTACTGATCTAGATTTAAATGATGAAAGACTTACCTTTCTTCGCGGGATTCCTCTTCAACAGGAGCAGGTGTGATATTGCGACCCCGAGAACGCCCTCTTGAGGGAGTTGGATTAACTTCATTATGTACTTCAGGGGCTGCAGTCGTGGTTGTGGCCGATCTGTCAATGGTACTGTATTTACTCTTAGAGCGGGTTTCCTTTGCTATTTGATTTTCATTTTCGACTTTCTGTGGTCCATCGTGTGAATTAAGAACAGGTAAACCAGTGACTGATACAAATCCTTTATTGTCCTTAGGATCCTTCTTGCTTTCCTCATCCTCATCATAATAATAGTAAATATACTCGTACTCATAATCTTGACCATTCGGCCCTTTTTTCACTTGAATTCTGGAATGCTGTTTTTGTTCTGAACCAGCTGTTTCTAGCTTCACATTAGATGAAAGCAATCCACTGTTGATATCGTCAATGGTGTCAAAATTTATTGGGATGTAGTCATAAGCTTTAGAAGACGTTGATGCTGTAGTTAATACTGGTTTTTGAGTAGTTGTACCGTCATGATTTTTCAATTTTCCTGATTCAGAGAGTGCTTCTAAAGCAACAGCCATCTTAGGATTGATATCGGCGTCTTTGATGTTTTCTTTTATTTTGATATCTTCAATTTTTGATACAGGTATATCAACTTCGATAGATTCAGCATTTTTTATCTTTTGTCCTTTTTTTAATGAAGCTTTCTTATCTTCTTCAATAGAAATAATACCTTCGGCAGGGTGTTTTGCTTTACCGCTTTGTAATTTCTTAAATACTTTATCGCCATCATCAGGCTTTGTTAAACGATGATTTGGATGTTTTTCAGGTATTTTGTGAGACGTTTCAAAATTTCGTATAGGTGTTTGCTGACCGGAACTAACTAAAACATATTCTTCTCCCGGTCGAGGTTCTGTAATAATATCCACTTCACCACTGTTAACATAGACGGTGCAAAGTAGGAAACATCTGCAACAAAGAAAGACACTGCTATAATATTTTGTTACGACATTTGGGTTACAATTTGAGTTTATGACTCATCCGAAGGCAGCTGGCTGCTAAGCCAACTAAACCAGTGCACGCATATGATCAGTCACCAGGAACTGTGAGTCATCAGTCAAGCATTGTTGCTGTAGGTTCAGAACATAAAGTTGTTACAACCATTACTTAAATCAATTATAAATCTACCTCTTATTCATTGGACACAGCTTAATAAGAAATGTGCGATAATTTTCCTTTAGACAAAGCATAAGTTACATCAAAACCAAATGAATATGGTCGTGAGAAATTGTATCAATTCAGAACGTGGGTGTCAGTATTACGCATTCTGACTCCATAACTGCATTTCGATGGGGTAATAGCATTATAATCACTTTCGCCGCAGATTCGCTCTCACGCCGAGTGTGCTTTGCGCTGGAGATAGTGCAAATCACGACACACATTGCATCTTCCTACATGAATTACAATTACAGCTTCAACAGTAATGTTTTATTATTAAAAATAGAGGTTTACTGATTTATATCAGCGTCCACGACTCAATAAGTTTAATCGGAAGGTAATAATTATTTCCGCATAATTTCTTGCTTACTTTGCTGTACGGAAGCCTTTCGAAGGATGACATTAGTCAGTAATTTAATTGTGTTTATAAATAATTCATGCTTTCGATAATAATTAATCGCTGTGCTAACACATATTCATCACACACGGTTGACTCTCTAGTTAATCGATGATAGGAACTAGTCTGGATATATATGGCTTGATATTGCAATACATACCTAACTTAGTCCCAGTAATTCCGCACCAGAGTACAGCTAGACCGGTATACAATAAGTACCGGTTCAATTTCACTAGATGTAAGGTCGCGCTGAACGCAAGGCTATGTGAGCGTATCCATTTTAACAACTTGCTGGACCACTATACTCAGACCTATCTTAATGTCCACAGTCTAAGGATCTTCAATAAACTAAGGTCTGCTCAGAAATGATGATCGCTCTAATTTAATTTGTCACAACTTCTGGTCTGCTGTGACCTATCGATGTATACTTAACTATGTCTACCAGTTGCAGTGTAACTAATACATTATTTATAAATGAATGTTTACTATTTACTGACCATAAATGTATCTAAGGTCATAAGGATTGAGATTCTTAGCATACTTAGATATTAGGTTGTCAATCTAGTGTGAATATAAGAAAAATTTACTTGTAATCAGTGAGTCAAGAAACATTAAACTTTATTAAGAAAATTTACTTTGCTCAGGAAAATAAAATGTCGTAAGTAATACAACATAATAATATAAATATGACGTAACTATAAAAATCAGAGTTTTAAACTTAAACTTATTTCCTAAAGGTTGTTTGTGGGAAGATAGTATTTAATTCCAATTTATCTGGTAAAAAACTGGTGTCCTTGATTCACAAAAAAGTGTTGAGTACATATTCGTGTGCTAACGTAATAATTACGTTCGTCAACCTTGCATGATTTCAGCGTTAATAAAAAAGAAGAAAGCGAGGAAATCAAATTTATTGCTGCAATCAACTTTTATTGATTATAAGATTATAGCCTCTATATATTCTGAAGATACAGAGCTACAAAATGTATAGTTCAGTTTCGCAATGATGCAACATATACATCAGCTAATTTATTATTTTTTCTTGACACTTTCAATCCTACTTCTATAAAATAGTGTTTAATAAAACAAAAGTTTTAAGTGTGTTAACATTTCATTACTATAACAACGATAAACCAATTACTAACAATTAATGCTTAAGAGGGAATAATCTTTCCTAAACACACTTAATCTTCCTCATCAACGTAATCATCACCCATCTGGTTGTACAACATTTCACCAATGCCCTTATTGATGCGCAGATACTTGTTGTAGATAGGTCTATAATAGTACGCCTGGTAGTCGCGTCTTTCAGCCATTTTTTGAATCACAGCCTTTTCCAGAGCTCGCAATTTAATCTTTTGCTGTTCCTCGTCAATATAATGTAGGAACTTTTCGTATTCCTGTTGGGGATTGTTGTGAACATAACGTGTTATGAATCTGGTGATTGGATGGCGGTGGTATTCCCAATGCTTGGGACAATAATTTGGCGGGGTCTGAGTTAGCTGAGCAGGGCCAATATAACAATCCGCGTAAAATATAATGACACCCACCGGAATTAATCCAACCATCAAATATAAGTGGAACATATCTTTTGCTTTGTGCCACTGAAACCTTGATGGAGTTAAGGGGAACTTCCTGCAGTGCTCCCCTTTGAAGGGCTGACTGATTGAAAACTTTACATGGTGGTTTAAAAATTTCAGCTTTTTTGCATCACACAACAAGGCCTTCTCGATAAAGCGCCGATAAATACCAAAATAAACCATTTTAAAACTATTTTAAATGTTATGATTTGACATTTGACACTTAAGTACCTACCTCAGATGAAGTATGAAATCGTAATGAAAAATCTGTTGAAAATAAATGGAAACCTCATGGAAACAGTCAATAACATCAAATGAGTCTTTTATATATTTGTACAAGATTGGCAAAGTAGAATAGAAAACAATGTACCACCACGGTCTAGCAATGACGAAATCACAGGACGAAAAACGCTCGTATTTAACATAAATAAAATACGCTTAAGGCGGTTCATGCGTTAGGATTATGCTTGAGTCAAAATTTACGATTTCCGAAGGAACATAAAATAGTTATGTGTTCAATTATAGATTAGATAATTGAATTCATATTATTTTGCATTTCATAATCTAGAACTTGGCTCAAAAATATTTTAAAATATGTGTATAAATTTCTCACTAGAACAGTTTTTGTATAGGCTGTTTGCTAAAATAGCGGTCGACGCTCTACGCAGATGCAAGATATTTGCCATGTTTCTTAACAAAAACTTATAACAATGACATATATAGAAAATTAATAACATTTACTAAAAAGTGTCTCAAAAAAAAAAACACGATTTTCCTAGATTTTCATTCAAAAACCATAAACCGAAAAGTGCCATTTTTAGCATTTTTCGATAAATTAAACGTATTATTTTAGGATTAAATCCAAGATATTTTGTTATTTCTGAATTATAGTAATTTAATTCAATTAATATTCAATGTCACTGGTTATTTACTATTTTAATAAGTTGTATATTTATTTTACTATAAATTTTTTTTTAATACCATTTTCCGCGCAAAATTGCGTCTGTGGGGACGAATTCCAGTTTTGTATGGACCGAAACGCTAGGTATGCCGCGCTGCATAAACCCTCTTAAATCAATTCACATATATACATAGTCCTGAAAGTCGACAGAAATTAAAGTAATCTGGATAATCTAACTAAAACTATGATTTTTACCAATTTATAATATATTAAATGGCGTAATTATTCTGAGTATAAAAAGATAATATTTATATTGAGTGTGACATAAGCAGAAAGTTAAAAAATTTGTTCCATTTTAGATATGAATAATCGAAGTTACCGATGAAACTGCGGCTCAATACATTACACTTTCTTTACTTATTTACTCTTTCTTTTGTTTTAGGAAGTTTGTTAAAAAATGAAACTTTCACTGATAAAGCAGTTCATATTGACGATGAATACTATAGGTAAGTTACTGGTGTTATCTAATTCAAAATGCAACACAGTATAAGTACCTACTAAATGCTTACAGACAAGTCTTAACTTCATTCTTGTAGCGCAAGTGAGTCCCACGTTCTAATTTCTACACCTTTTTGTAGAGTTTACAAAACGTTCTCCATGAGTATTTTGTAAACTGAAAGACAAATTGTTTTCCTAATTGTAGTCAACCGCTAATATCCGCTGTGTTTATTAAACTTCAAAAACAAAATGCGAGTTTTGCATACCATCCGTACTAGAAAAGTAATTTTATTCCTGGTTCGTATAACTATTTCCTCAATTTTAAACATAACGCGAAAAAAGGGGATTTTATGAATTTGGCATTTGTATTCTACTTACTGAGTTAAATGTAATGAGAATCAGCTCCCAAACATATGAGCCGAACTTTATTTAGCTTTTGTCTATTTAAATTCAAATTATTCAATTATATATCGGGAATTTTCTTGGAAATTCTTAAAAATTCTCATTCGTTATTCCAGCAACTCTTATCTTTAATGAAGTGTGGGCACAGTATTTTGTTCCTTTATTAATAAGTATTGCAAGACCATGGTAACTTTGACCTGATTCTCCAACACCATCTGAAATCCTCAAGATACTAATAAATATTTCTCCAACTTCCGACTAGCACAAACCTTTATAATAACAGTGTGATGCTGTAAGATTACAGATAGTGTACTGTAGAGTACTAATGACCTTTATAATTTTTAATATTTCAATTACCGTACGTGGTTATTGTAGTAAATTCATCGAACAAGGTAACAAGTATAAACATAGGTACCTCCTTGTATCATTGTTACAAGCGCTGCCGACCATGAAAAGGCTGATTTAAGATATGAAAATTTTAAACAAATCGTAACATTGAACAGGGGACAATAGTAAAAGTTCAAAGTTATTCGGCTAATTTGATTCCAATAACTAGGTATTGTGTTCCTGTTCAGGGCGACATTTGTTTAACAAACAATAGAATTTCAGAAATTTATGTGCGTATTTTTTTAGCCCACCCACCTAGATTATCATTTATCAGATAAGTAAGTACCCGTTCTCATAAACAAAGTTACACCTAAACCTAGAGGGCATAGCTAAGTACTAGAAGAAAATGGAGTTTAAAATCCTTCCAAAATTACGTTATATTTGATAAACTTTGTAAGTTCTCTATAGCACCTGTAATAAGACGACATACAGAAGTCATAACATACTATGTCCCAACAATTATTATCAAATCAACACTTCAAATATACTATTTGTAACGAAAACATTTGAAAAACTTTTAAATTGGGTGCCAAATGCCGTTCGTCAAATGATAGGACACCATTATTATAACACGAAAATGAAGATGCAACAGCTTACGAAATTCTCAATCGAAACACTGTGACCTTTAAACGAATACCAAATCTGTTAAAACCGTATGCAAAGTTGACATTTAGTATTGTCACATAAAACATAAGAACAGGTTTTAGCAACTTTAGCTCATCAAAGGTTGATGTTGGTGGCGGGTTTTGTTGAAAACATCAAGAGAACATCATTGTGTTCCGTGGGATTCCAGTCTCGGCCGAAGGAGTTGGTCAAGGGCTCCACACGGTTCCCACACTTTACTCATACAAGCATTATCTTTTTATAGCCAATAATAATATTATAAATAATGATAGGATACCACATTACGGAAGGTGAAGAAAATCTAAATTGTCATAAACGATAATATTGCGGATATTATGTAAAAAAATACGACTTAAATAGGTATTTGTATACCTATAAAGGTTGATAGAACTTTATAAATATTAGTACGTTGTATTTTTATCTTAACTTTGGTATTCAGTTTTCTAAATAGCATAGGTGCAGATTAAATATCTTAGAAAATAAAGAAATAAATGTTTAATATCTCAAAATTGACTAATCCATGTCGTATAAAAATATTGTAGCATGTTGAAAATCATTTTACTGACAGAAGATTTTTATTTTGGAAATTACGCAGTCATGAGTTAGGTAAATCATTGTTCTATAGCGAGCTAGAGATTAGGAACAAAAGCTATTTCTCCTTTATTTAGTAGCTTACGTGACTATTTACATTGCTTTCAAAAGTCAATTTCTGCAAGTTTTGTTTTTACTGTAAGCGTTTAAACACACTAAGCCGAAAATACGCGACCGAAGTTCAGCGTGACTACGCCTGCAATACACATTAAATTACTGATGACACACCAAACCGAAATTACGTCGCGTTAGGCCCTAACTAAGGGTGAGGCCAAACGGACGTAATTTTTTTGAGTTGTAAGTCGCGTAATTTCGGTAGCGTAAATTCTGCTGCATTCGGTTTCATACAAAAGTCCAGTTCGTGCCACACGGCGATGTAAAATGAGTTGTGCGCCGACTTTACTTTTGTATGAAACCGAATGCAGCAGAATTTACGCTACCGAAATTACGCGACTTACAACTCAAAAAATTACGTCGTCAACTCTCGTGTCATATTAGCTGAATCCGTCGGAACGTAAAATCAGCCACGGAACTTCGGTCGCGTATTTTCGGCATAGTGTGTTTTAAACATAAATCTCGCTTATAAGGAAAAACTCTGGAAAAGTCCGAAATTTGTCGAGCATATTCTGACAAAATACCTAGTAACGTAAGTTCAATTGTTAATACTTTCATAAATTATTTATCAAGGAAGATATCTTTTTTTAAATGAAATGTGTAATGTACTGCAAGCCTAAAAAGGATAACCGGAAATTAACTGGATACGATCGCTTATCCGAGTTACCTTTACAGTTTTTAAAAATAGATAAAAAATGTTTTTATAACTGTGTTTATTCGGTGTAAATGTAACGTGCATTTACAACTTTTTTATAATTCATTCTCATACGTATCAAGATGTCTAGGAATGGCAACCAGGTGTAGTTTAACATAAAAATTATAAAAGAAATCCTGTATAGTTGTTTTGTAAAAAAAACTTAAGTATGAGGAAGATGAAATTCTTTCTCAAACCAGTAAAAATACATTTCTGCATTTTAACACGACAAAATTATATGAATGCATCTACTGATCTTTTGGATGCTAGTCATGTGCAAGCCGACGCGAATGAAAGTTTCATGTATTCGAAAACTGAGATGCTTTATGGGTCACGACTTACGGGTAAAGTAAACATATAAGTACTAGCTGACCCACCAAACGTTGTCTTACCATAGAAATTATTTTTCACTCAGGGGTGTGAAAATCAGTTTACGTCAAACGGTCAAACCTATCAAATATGTACAAAAAATCTTAAAAACAGGTTGCAGTGTCAGAGGAAATATTTCACAAACACTTGGAGACGAAAATTTTATATAATATTAATACATATAAAAGAGAGGTTTAGATATATAATGTAATTTTTACCTACGTATATGAACGAGTCGGTCGGGATTAAATTTTTGATTAAGTGCAGTTTTTTTGTTGTGATAAATAAAATCTAATGTAGTCTGAGATCAGTAGTTGATCCACTATACTCATACAAATAAAGAACAGACCCCCGTTTACGAAAATTTTCTCGATATTATTTATTTTTCCAACTGTAATTTTAAGTTTTCCAACTGTAATGCTTAAATAGAATGAAAGCTATTTCTCTTCTTCTTAAACAATCATTTATTTTTATATAATTATGGTAGGGAACCCTTCGTGCGGAGTCCGACTCGCACTTGACTGATTATTATCTAATCATGCTTTCGATACTTTTAAACGAGTATGACAATAATTGTTTGTCTTTTTTTTTGGATCGCCTTCCGCAGTATGTTAGCTCTTTTCCTACGCAATTTGGCTAACTCAATTGCAACTGGACATTTCGTTTAAACCGTCCACTAGGAATGGTATTACTCTTAAGTAATACGATTGTGAGAGGTTATATTTATATAGTTATCTTCAATGTTTACCTATATAACTAGTTTGGATATTTAGTTAACATGCTGATTTCACTTGACGTAGTGTTAAGTTGCACTTGCATTGTACATAGGTATATATGTGTATGTACATAGGTGTATGTACATTGTTCAGCGGTCGATGCTACATTCGGGCTTACTTAACAACACACGAGCTTTATCCGTGACTCTGTTTATACCTGTTATATAAGTGTAGTTAGGTTCACGTTTGCCCAAATTTAAGTACTTACATACACACTCAGGCTCTTTTTTTAGATACGTGGGCCGTGGTAATATGTGTATGTATTTAGGTATGGCTTACAAGCAAAGGTAATAGGTATTGAATATTTTTGTTTTAAGAGATTGTTAGACCCAGCCACACATCCCGACCGTCAAACTTTAATTAAACATGAGATACACTTACTTAAACAATCAAAATATAAATTGTTTCAATTCATAATCTGCTATGTATATACGCTTTTGCCTTTTACTAAGCTTGAACAGACTATAATATCGCGTCACGTTTTTTTGTAGGTATTTTTCTTTTAAGTTTATTTACTTGAAATTAAATTAAATTAAATACTTAGACTTTCAAGTTGTAGTAAAAAGTTTAGAAAAAATAATTAAATAGATACAGAGTAAGTTTACACGTTCGAATGCTTGTTATGTTCACGCCACAACTACTAGACCCATTTCGCTAAAACTTTCAATGAAGCTTATATCCTGGACAAATATGTAGTCTGTTATCCCGGAAAAGTAAGTTTAACCGAGAAGTTTATATTAATGGAAATGTCGCGGTCATAGTTGTGGATAAACTGTGATATGGGTTTATTTCATTACGTACAAATGTGACAGACGGACGGACGGACGAAGAAAGTCTCACCATAAGGGTTCCATTTTTACCATTTTGAGGAACCCTAATAAAAAGTCATAGCTTATAGTTCCATGTAATCATCAGACCGCATAATATATCCACTCCGTTATAGCTATAATTTCACTCTCGATTTCACGCGTTCACGATACAAGTTCATTTTCTAAATAAGTATTTTGTTCACCTATTGATCTGGCTTCTATTTATTTAGGTGATTATGAACGAATTTAAAATTGCATTGGCAACCTGGGCACATGATTTTTGTCTTGATTTAACCTTGACCTAAATAAATATTTATTGGTAGATCCGGTGTATTTTTTTGTAATTTTTTACCGACTTCATTGCAATGGAGACGGTTCCCAATTTGAAGGTTTGAATTGGGTGTTAAAAAAACTAAAAGAGAGCTTTTTTTACCCCGGCTTCAGTGGTATGAACCCTGATTCACCCCGTTTGGAGCAGAATTTTCACAAATTATTTCTTATGGCAAGCTTAGGTCACAATAACTATCTATATGACTCACAATGAACCGTCCACTAGTCAGTCAGTCAGTCAGCCTCCTTAGTCTTTTATATATAAGTATGGATGCAGTTGCATAAACTAAACTTAAAAATGATAATAAACCCACGATTGTTCGCTATTTTTATGACAATTACAACGCAAGCAATAAAGTGGATATACTTAGAAACGAGTTTTTACAAGTGTATAATACAGCTTTAAATGATTTTATCACGGCTGATGACAAAAACGTAAAAAATGTGACTCAGAGAGACCCGGACACAATACACGTGCATATTTTTAATCTATCCGGATGTAAGTCTTACATAAGCGAGCTGCTGCATACCAACTGCTTGCCATCTTCGTTACACAAACGAATGCCAGAGTTTTCACTATTTATGCTAATATTAAAACCGATATCGTTCTATCTAGATCTTTTATACGGCCATCAAAAAACCATTATGTTATGTAACTATTGCAAATAAATTAAACATGTACACGTATGGATACGTGCTAGCTTGGCTCCAGATTAATTTCAAGGCGGCCAAGGGCCATAAGAGGCAAATGGTCTCACTTACGGAAAACATACCAACACGCAATGTATTAAAATTTCATATTGTCATCCAGTTACATTGTTCATAGAAGGCACCGATTTTACGCAGGTTTTTAGAAGTAAGTACCTACCTATATTTTTAAGACCGTCGAAAGGAAGCGCGGGGAGCATGAGACCAAGTAGTCTCCCCCTTAAACTATAACCGTCTAGTGTACTTGGTTAAAGATTTCATTTAAGTATCTCATTATTCCATAATATCTGGGTGACCGAGCTTTGCTCGGTATTTTTTTTGGTAAATACGACATTTTCTAAAAATGAACCTTAGCTAGATCGATTTATCGTCCCCAAAACCCCCTGTATATACTAAATTTCATGAAAATCGTTCGAGCCGTTTCCGAGATTCAGATTATATAGAAATATATATACATATATATATATATATATATATATATATGTACAAGAATTGCTCGTTTAAAGGTATAGGATATTTAATACTAAATCATTGTTGTTAAATCACAAACAACTACAAATTATTTACCCATACAAATACTCATGCGGTGATAGATTTTTGATCCAATTAATAGTCCCTGAGTATTTATTATTTGCCACTTGTCTTCAACCTTAAAAATACTGTTCTTTATAATGCTGATATTGCTAAGGGTACAGACGATAATATAATCGTCATCAGTGTATCAAACCTTGACTGTCGCATCCGGATTATTACGAGAATTCACAGCGAATTGCAAACGGAAATAAATAAAGCTCCTTTATATAAGAGAAACTTGACTTATATTTCCTGCTATAGATCTATTTTGAAAATAAAGCCGGATGTCATGATACTTTATTGAGCTAAGATAGAGTTTGCAACAAATAGTAAGTCAAATATTCCGCACTGTGAGATTGCCTCATTTCCATTCCCAGTTTTAAAATGGTTAACAATGGAGTTCACTTTTTATTACTTGTCGTGGTTAAAGATAATTATCGTAACCGTTACGTTGAACCCATTTTGTGTTCACTCAATCGTTTTAAAAACAAACTCAACGAATAATTCGAACGATTTTTTTACATACGGTTTCTTAAACTTGTGTTATTAAAAATAATCATTATCATGCAATGGTTATTATTTACCACCTGCCAGTACCATCGGCTTTCAATTTTATGATTGATGAATTAAAGGGCTTAGTTTTGAAATTGTTGAGCAATTACAGTTGCCATGACTAATGATTTAATGTTAGAAATCAACAATAAGTTCTTCTTTTAAAAAAATTATTTTTTCTCTTTGATAATAATGTGCCTTCAATACCTATTACATTTGAATCAACGTAGGTTTGAAATATCCAGCACAATTATTATTCACATCGTATACCATTGATAACATCTGAGAAACGTCCTGTTTCACAGTAGGTACAGCACTGCCTCAGCTCAAGTCGCAACTAAAACATTAATTAGATTTTTCCATGGATGTAAGAGTGCGCTAAGACAACTTCCTGCATCATCTACTCACGTGACTGAAACGTGGAGGGCAGGCGACGGTAAATGTAGATATTGTAAATCTGTCTCATGAGACAAGGCACACCGCAAGGTCTGATCTATCATAGCTCGCCATCCGAGGTCGCCAGTGAATGTACGGGGGCAAATATGTAAGCGTAGCCAATAGCCTAAGTTTTGTCTCTTTCAGTAGTCCATACGTGTGAAACATACGAAATCATGGAGATAGTAGGTTCCTAAGAATTTTTTTCGATTTTTACTATTGGAGGGAATGTTACCAGTTCTCGTTCTGTGCGTTTAACTAAGAGTAGGTATAAATCGCATATTTTCAAAACATGTAACAATTCTTAAATCCTAATAAAATGCAATTGCAAAATTCTTGATCCCAATGAAAAGAAGGCACTAAAATGCCCAACTTTGCTATTTTTAAACAATCAGAAAATTCTATGAAACTAGTATTTGCAAGAGCAGATTTACGGCTTTTAGGAAAGTTTAGTACGATAGTAGGAATCGTAGTTCTCTATAATTTTGTGAAGTTAAATCTGAGGATGTCCCGGTGTCGTGTGGTCGAAAAAAGTGTTGGAAAATTGTGTATGGGCAGTGTTCCTGCATGTTGTACCACACAGAGTCTTTTCAAGAAGCTGCTTACAAGTTACAGCAAAACAAATTAATCTTTCCTACTAATTACGGCTAGTTGTCGTGACTGTGACACGTATGACGTCTAATTAATAAAAGAGATAGAGCACCAACAGTTCAACGGGTCTATTCGCATTACGGTAATACGGTTCATCAACCCTAAACCTAATTGCAGTTTGGGCACGTTGCAATTAACACGCCGCCGCCCGTGATGCGGAACCTAATGGCACAATGCTGTAATATTCCTACCTTCTAAATGTTCTAAACATCTATTAAGTCAAGGTCAGTGTCCACGTTTCTGCTCCATAAGTCATGGCCGGTAAGACGCAAGCGTGGAAGACTTTCGTCTCAGGCATTGGATAATATGCCTAGAGACATAACGCAATTTTCCGAATGCGGCAAAACCCAACTGAATAATCTGTCAGCTTACTTTTGAATTTGTTCCTACTTTCTACTTAATGGGATTATCTGGCCAAGATAGGTGTTTCCTGGTCATCTTTGATGCTGATATTTCCGACTGTAATCGGCTTCAAGAAAAGGTTGGCTGATAATACATGATTTTCGCTTTGTCAATGTTCACCTTAAGAACCATTTTGCCTAGCAAATAGCTGAGGTCGAAGTCTTGTAGAAATTCTGTAACTACAATATAATAATACTAATACTATAATGATGTGATAATACCTACTAACTTATTTATCTGCAGATTTTTAATAGGTAACATATTAGGTATATCGATTATCAATTAACTTTTTATTATAGGAAAAACTTAGGTATTAAGAAGTTTAGGTAAATAAAAAGCTTACGAAATCGGTACAAAAAGCCTGTTGAGTTGAAATAGGTATAATGATGAGACCTTGACACATTGATTTCTAAACACAAAAACACTCCTAATCCATAAATTTTAGTGCTCTTAAAAGTCGTTTCGAGAACTATTTTGCATATATGCATATTTTCTGTAGGTACCAGTTATAAGAAATACAAAAAACATCTCACTGAATACAGAAAACTACTTAGTGTGTTTTCGAACGTATTTAATACGTCGCGCGTCGGTATTTTCAGGGAAACAAATGGTTAATTCCGTAATAAGTGGCAAGATTCTCACAGATAAATTACCTATTACCAACAAAATATTGAAATCGGGTGCATCGGTGCCTTAAAAATGGCTACAACACAATGTTTCTGCGTTTACGCTAACAATAGAAATATCCGATTAGGATCTAACACCAAGATTGTACGTACGTGATTCTACGTAGTTACGACAATACAAGTAATAACAGACAAGCCCAATTACCTTCTGTATGAATTAGTAAGCACTTGCCCATGTGAACTCATTAAATCATAATTAATGGACGTACAGTTAGCAAGGGTAAAGTAATACTGTGTTTAAAGCTGCTGCAATGTGGATAATCTTTATTAAATAGAGCAGAAACAACTAGCAACCCTACCCTATCCCGATGGTACTGTATGAATGTTCTTTGAAATTAGAATCTATGCATTGGCACTTTGAGCAACGAGTACCATTGTTTTGTCATGTTTTGGGATTTCAAAAAAAATGTCGTAATTCCTTTAGGTAATTCATATCAGTAGGTATAGTCGCGGAATGAAAAGGTTCGCCATCTTAGTGTCGATTATCCCTTGCACTAGTACTGCAAGAGTCCGTAATGTCAACATACTAAAACAATCGACTAGGGCAAACGAATCACTTTGAAAATTGACGAAACTTTTCATTCCGCGACTGTACATAATAAAAATATTTCCATCCATGAAGACGCACCCCACTGTCAAAATCGCTTTATTTCATTCTGAGGTTTCATTCGATTCGTATGGGGTTTGGCAGAGCGGGTGCGTCAACATGTAATTGAATTAAAAAAAAAATCATACCTATAAAAAAGTAACTTTGAGTAATAACAGCTAATAAGGCACTGAACGTTAGAAGTGTTTAGAGGATCTGAAAACACTTCAAATTCGGATCTGAAATCAATAGAGATGATAATTACTTATTTACAATCATTTTATTTTTTATCTCTTACCTACTTATTATTTCGATTTTAAATATTGGACAGATTTATTCAAATCAACCTTAGATTCGTTTATTATCTTGTGCTGTATATGCAAATAAGTAAATAAATACAATTCCGAGTTCGCAATCTTGAGTATATACCCATCATCATTTACATTACATAGCAGTTTAAGACATCTGCCAGGTATTCAGTGATCAACATAAATATCTACCTAAACCGACCTTCGAAACGATGCTTAGTCACTCCATAGCCGTGAGATTGATTTTGACTTACCGGTGGATTATCTATCTGTTTTTAATTATTTTTGTAAAACTTGATTCACGCAACTTGATTTACGTAAAAATGTTGACATTTCGTTTTTAGTCTCTCGAAGATATTTTGCAACGCGATGCTGCTGGACGGATTCTGAGCGGATGTTTTGTTCAATTTCTTTAAATAGTTTTTTTGATCTTGTACAGAGCTTCATTCAGGCATGTGAAACATTTTTTTCCTGCATATAAGTAGTACCTACTCCTACTCGTATTTTAAACTTCCTTTATTTATTTGTCTTCCGTGTTTCATGAATTTCGCAAGTGCCTTGAGAAGTTCAATCACCCAAGTGACTTATACTCGCACAGTCATTATAATATAAAAGTTCCAGCGAAGCCATCGCCCCGTGCCGGGAAACGCCTTTAAGAGGATCGTCTAGCTGTAAGCTTTCGTACAAAAAGCGATAACTTTTTCTTACCCGGAAATGTAGTCCGTATTCATAATTTTTAGAAATGTTGCAGATTCAACGAAGAACTATGCTCGTACTTTTTACTTTTTAACCGACTTCCAAAAAAAAAGAAGAGGTTCTCAATTTGTCGGATTTTTTTAAGAAATATTACTAATGTTAAAAATTATTTAAGTCTAAATTATCCATATTTTTGGCCTAAAAACTTCCTGGAGTATTTTTATTTTTTTAATTTAAACAAACTAAAATACTTTATAAAAATAAAAAGATCGAGCCTAGATTGAGGTGCACTGAATCTAATGAGACCAAAATTGTCCAATTTAGTAAACGTTTGGGGGGAGGGGGGGTAAAAACGTTTTCACCCAAAGCAATATTTCAAGAAAAAAAAGTTAGGCCTAGCTCTGGACTTGCAACTCTAACGCTAACATATTTAGCATTTTTGAAAACACCTTTTCGCGTCGCACTTAGTCACTAGACGATAGCCTTAAGCAGTTATAAAGTATTGTCGCACGTCGCATCGAAGTCAAGCGCATGCACAGAATCTCAAAATCCGGCAAGAAACCTAATCACGCACACGTAGTCCGCGCTTGACACGAAAATATTACTGCCACCAGTGACTGTACTGAATATTTTACTCATTTAAAAATAAATAAATAATAAATAAATATATCAGGACATTACACACATCGGAATCTAGCCCAAAAGTAAACGATAGTTTGTGTTATGGGTACTAGATAACTGGTGTATATTTACATAGAATTTTATACACATAAAAATATAATTTATAGAAAAACACCCAGACACTGGAAAACATTCATGCTTATCACACAAACATTCACCAGTAGGTAATAGGAATCGAACCCACGACCTCCGACGCAGACGGCAGGTTCGCTACCGCTACCCCAATCGGTCGTCAAATAAAAATAATTATTGGTTTTTAAGCGGGTAATCGAAAACAATAATATTACAAGTTGATGCGGTATCTATTGACGACAATTTTAATTTTTGAAATATTGATAGCAAAGCCAAGATTATAGAATAATTTAAAATATAATATATAGTATATATTATATAGTATTTTCTGACTATTCAAAAGTGCTGTAAAAAGCCTATATGATTTAATTTAGATTTGCCCGACTCGCACTTGATCAATTAGTTTTCCATACGAAAAATTTCTATAAATATAGGTGCCTTAGAAAAGTTTACTTTGGTTTACTTACTGGATGAAATAGGTACCTAGATGGATTATATATAGGTAAAAGGAAATCATTACAATGTTAAGAAGAACAGTAATATTTTTAGATTAACGATGTTAGTTACTTTGTTTCTCAAAAGAATCTACCTATGTATCTACTTTTCTACATCATATTGTGAAACGCAAAATATGCGAAGAGAAAACTTTCGAGGCTGGCAACATACCTTTTTAAACATATAGACCGGTTAATACTCTCAGAAAACTGTTGTAAGCAGTTAAAGGAACTTCGATACTAAACCCAAAAAGAAAAAACCCAAATTCTATATTCATCGAAACCACAAAATAGATACTTCAACACAAGGTTCTCCTTCATGACAAATAGGTACCTACTTACGCTTCCCCGAGCAGAAATTCAACTTTTACCACAATGTCGACATAAACATGTTTCGCAAACAGGAACTGTTTATGCGTAAACGCCGTGACAATAGGTTCGCCACGCCGCACCTCTGTGACACCTCATAGGATATGACATACGATTATCTTAAGAGGATCGTCTAGGTGTAAGCTTTCATACAAAAAGCGATAACATTTTCCTACTCGTAAATGTAGTCTGATTTTTTTTTAATTTTTAGAAATGTAGTAAAAATGGAGTAATATGCTCGTACGTTTTACTTTTTATGAAATATTGTTTTTGTTTAAGTCATTAGGGTCTCAATATCCACATTATTGACCGAGTATTTTTTAGGGTTCCGTAGCCGAATGGCAAAAAACGGAACCCTTATAGATTCGTCATGTCTGTCTGTCCGTCTGTCCGTCTGTCCGTCTGTCCGTCTGTCCGTCTGTCCGTCCGTATGTCACAGCCACTTTTTTCTGAAACTATAAGAGCTATACTGTTGAAACTTGGTAAGTAGATGTATTCTGTGAACCGCATTAAGGTTTTCACACAAAATTTAAAAAAAAGTAATAAATTTTGGGGGTGCCCCATACTTAGAACTGAAACTCAAAAATTTTTTTTCATCAAACCCTATGTGTGGGGTTATCTATGGATAGGTCTTCAAAAATGATACTAAGGTTTCTAATATCATTTTTTTCTAAAATGAATAGCTTGCGCGAGAGACACTTCCAAATTGGTAAAATGTGTGTCCCCCCCCCCCCTGTAACTTCTAAAATAAGAGTATGATAAAACTAAAAAAAATATATGATGTACATTACCATGCAAACTTCCACCGAAAATTGGTTTGAACGAGATCTAATAAGTAGTTTTTTGATATTTACAATAAAACCTCTAAAAACAAAGTTAGTTTTGCGGTTTTTATGGTTTTATTCCTCCGGTTGCAGTACGGAACCCTCAGTGCGCGAGTCCGACTCGCACTTGACAGGTTTTTAATGAACTAAAATACTAATGAAATAAAACGTACGAGCCTTGATTAAGGTGTACTGAATTTAATGAGACCAAAATTGGCCAATTTGGTAAACGGGGTATACGGGGTAGACTCTAAGAAGGAGAACATTATTGTATTTAATTAGAGTTGTTAATCAGCAACAATAAACAACAAACGTTAAAAATATAGAGAAAAAACACAACAGCAGGGCTAGCACAAAATGCAATACTTAGTGGTAAGAATTCGATGGAGTTATACGTTTTCGGTGTCTTGCGCTCTATGTCACTGCCAGAAACTAAAATGACGGTGGGCAGGCCATACCTACAGCTAGGTTAACTAACATGGACTAACATCTTGGAAATCACCTTGCTACAGAAAAAGAGGCAAACCAGCTGTCCGCTGGGTAGACGACATAATCCACGTGTCTGGCGCACACAGATTGACCATAACAACTAATAGGGAAAACTGGAAATCTTTTGAAGAGGCCTTCACCTACGAATCAACTAGAGGTTCTTGCTAGGAAACCATAGTAACACGAATTAGAACAGTTTAAAAATAATAATATACTTAGATGTCAGAACTTATTAGTTAGCATAGAAAATAGACATTTTTTTGTAAATTAGCATGACATAAAAGGATTTCTATTTTATTTTATTTATATTTTCCATTTACTACCCGTATGTGGATTGGACGGTGAAACCAAATTAAAATTCCAATCGAAAATAAATGAATTAGCCAACAACTTTTAGATACCTACTATAGGTACTTAACTACAAACTAACCCAACAGAGCGGCAGGCTTAAAATCAACATGTCGGAAAACCTGTCACTTAGCAGGTAGCTACGAGTGAAAAATAAAATCTTATTACAAAGTAAAAACATGTAAACCATTAAAAATTATATCAAAATGTTAATCTTAAACATGATAACATTATGTAGGTAATTTAAAGACCGTCGGTAAGCCCAAAGTCGACTGGAATCCTCGGTTGCAGTGATTGTGTAACAACTATCACAGACCTGAGACCATGGACGTAGAAAGAGCCAAGGTCAAAGAACTGTTCCTCTCACGCGCATTCGAGCTTGGTCTCTTAAAGTACAAGTTTATTGTAACAAACTCCAATCGACCAAAATATGTAATCAACCTTTCGAATTTCCGGTGTGAAGGCATTTTTAAAAATAAAGATTTTAAATTTAATATGGTAATTATTATTGAAAATTAATGGAGCTTCACACGAGTGACAAAATGCTGAGTTATAACGAAAAAAATACCCTACACATAATGTTTTATTAATCTGTTATCTCATCGCACATTCCTCAAAAGGTCGTCGGCTGGAAAGTGAAACTGGCCGTTGCCGAAATTGATGCTTATAAAACGAAGACTCACAAAACATTTATTCTCATCCACCTTATCGGGAGTGAACCCGGAGCTACTCACCTTCGATGGCGCAACAAACGCATCCCAATGCCAGTAGGTATTATTATATTATAAGTTTATAAAAACATATACATTATCGCAACGGGTGACGGTCATCTGATGAAAGTTTATGATATAATATTAGTTTTAGTTGTGCAAACATAGTGTTGGGTACGAGTTTAATATGTTAAAGTCATAACCAAGGTTTGACACGATATTTTATAGAACTAAAATATAATAATGAACAATGCAATAATTATAGATTAGCACATAAGAGGCAAGCTTCGTAGCAGACCACTGAGGGTCGCACCCTCAGTGGTCTGCTACGAAGCAGAAGGAAAAAAATAAAAAAAAGAAGGAATACAATTTTCAGTTCCCAAAAACTATGTGCCACATCTGTGAAGACGCGCCACAGGTAGGTACTCTAACCAACATAATAATACATACGTCAATTAATTAACAAAAAACCGACTTCAAGGATTATCATACTACTGTTGAATACATCCTTTCCAATTAAAATTTTAAGACTCATATGGTTTTCACATGGATACCATGGAACTAAATTAAAATAGGACCACACGGGAAGCGTCAGCTTTCTAACAAAAAAGAATCATCAAAATCGATTCACCATTCAAAAGTTATGAGGTAACAAACATAAAAAATATACAGTGGAATTGAAAACTCCTTTTTTGAAGTCGGTTAAAAAAATTTTAGGTGCGTGATTCAAACCCACGATCTGCTTGTCTATAACAGATATATTTGGATATCATTGCTTCTTCGTTTAAGACAGATCTAATTTTAATTTTTATCAACTAAACGTTACCTACTGTAGGTAAATAAGATAATTACCACTCCTAATAGGCTAATTTCCATAAAAATCGTATGTAAAACTAGTTTTAGGCTAGGTACTAAAAAGACATTGTAATTGCTCTATTCGAACAACATCCACGTCGTGATTAGTAATTTAATAAAAAGTCAACCTTAGGAATTTGCCAAATATAGAACTCAGTAGGTATTCTGAGCTTGCGGAAGGTCATTCGAGTTGAATACCATTAAGTGGTTTCCAGTTTCTTGCTGTTCGATATATAAATTGCCTACTAACGGGCACGTACGCACGACAAGATATTATTCTAAAGATCTTTTATCTACGCTCATTGCTTAAAGTTCGAATTATGAAATCGAAATGTGTCAAATAATTACCTACTTTATTCACAGACTTCTATAATTATTAAAAAGTTATTCATAATAACATCGCTCTACTATGGAAATATTTAAAGAAAGTTGTATAAAATCTATAACGATACACGGCTCAGGATTCCTGTATTTGTATCTGGGGTAATATTTTTTATGTAATTTTTTTTAAGTGAATCCACAGACAACATACAGTTGGTAGTCATTGCCGAGAGTATGGATGGGCCATGATTGACCATAGACAACAACACAATGTCTAACGTTCCGCGTAACGTTCCACCTGGGCCTGTATTTATGATTACGATTACGATTACGATTACGACTACGATTACGACTACGATTACGACTACGATTACGACTACGATTACGATTACGATTACGATTATGATTACGATTACGATTATGACATTATCTCGTAAATCTATCGTCCGTAAACCGACTTTACAGACAACCAATTTTACTACGATTACGACTACGACTACGATTACGATTACGATTACGATTATGATTACGATTACGGCATTATCTCGTAAATCTATCGTCCGTAAACCGACTTTACAGACAACCAATTTTTTTTGTTACTTAGTCAAAACTTTGCGCTTAAAAATGTCTAGCAGTGAAACCTACTAAAGAAAATTTCACTCCACCTGACATCTTAGTAGTTGCAATGATTTACGACAAACGTTAGCAAGATTTTATGATTTGGATTTATGATAATAATATGAGCGTAGATAAAGTAGTGTATGAAACTCTACATAATTAGGTATTAAAACACTCGTGTAATACTATTAAAAAACTCGCCTGCGGCTCGTTTTTTAAACTCGCACTCGTGTTTTAATACCCCCCATTATGTAACCGTTACATAAACTACTATTATCGGGATTAATTTAGCTATATTTTTATAAACAAACTGAAACATTGTAATTTATGTCTACAAATAAATTAAGACTAAGAATATTTACAAAATGTACACACCGTCCAAATGCTCGCTTAATGGCATGGTGCCCAAAACACTGGCGCTATTGCCTCGCTGTATAGCTAGGCCTAGTATAGTATTATATTATCTGTGGCTAGGCTTAGCCATTGGGCTAAGTAAGCGCCAGCTCTTTGGTCACCTGACGCGTGAACCAACTTTTTGGATAAGATATTCAGATAAGATCTTTTATTGAATTATTATAGATCCTCATATGTTTTATTTGTGACCCGTGAACTTCAAAACATCAATAAAAAGCAGTTAAACATCGCGCTAACCCAATAATGGAGCATTTACCTACAAGGTATAACATGGTTCTAACAAGTTTATTTTCAAGAGAAACCGGCGACGTTACTTTTTAACCAAAGTGGGAAATAACTACGACGTATTATTTTCCTTGGAGCTAATTACACATAATCGAAGACTCTAGCGCTCTTAGATCAAGTCATCGTAGTGCAAATTGCAATATGCCATAATTCAGCTTGCAGCAAAGGTGCACGTGTAAAGAAAAATCCTGCGATAAATAATTTACCGCTACAAGCTTCACCGCGCTGAAGCTATTGAGTTGCGAAAACATTTGTCGGCGGCGCGGCGTGGCTTCAAACAGGTTCGATGATGTTAGTCGTGGTGGATTGGTGAATAGGTCATAATAATCAAGCTATGCAGAGTCCACGACGTGTTTCGGTTGTTGCGTAAGCGTGGAAGGATTAGCGGGTGCCGATGGGTCGTGACCTGCCGAGCTGTCGCTGCCACCGGTTGCCCTTGACATATCGCTCTAGGTGTAGAAAGTGCAAAGAATACAACCACCCCGCACCATCACATATTAATTATACACTCGAACTTGAGTAAGTGATTACTAGGTAAGCGAGAAAACTCCATTCGTGAGAGTATTTTCCAGGTCCCGTCATGTTACCCTCCTATAACTATGGAACTCGGGGTAGTGAAAAACCTCTATAAGAGAAAAAGAGATATTGGTCCCTTGAGCTCTCACTTAACCAGGTTCAACTGTAATAGATGCCATTAGATAGTACCCAATTTTTAACATAAACTATCTCAAAGTTCCAAACTTCCAAGAAAACCAAAATGTAAATACAGGTAATAGTTATTGTAAGTTATGGCTTAATTATTGTGTTTGCCTTTTTGGAAATATCTGATTAAACTTTTTTTGTTTCTTTACAATCTTTCTCACCCACGTTAAATCATCAAGCAAATTATGAACCATCACAGGTAATACTTGTATAAAAGCATACCATTGTAAATAAATACTTAGTTATGCAAGGTAACATTAGTCAGACTGATGAATGGCGGATGGCATGTGATGTGCTCACGACTGGGGGCGAAAGCGTTAGTGGGAAGGAAGGCTGTGCGTCTGCGCTTGATGAGACTGGAGCCTCTAAGCCAAGTCTAAGATCCCACTAGACAATTGAGCTTTCGCAACTGTTTGTTTGCAAGATAATTTTATATGAGGCTGCGCACACGCAACTCAGCTTTTGAAATGATTGCGATGTTGGAAATAACTCTACAGTGTCGAAAATCTCAATAAAAATAGATTTCACGTATTACATTATTCTTTAATTTGGAAAATGTTAATTACAAGTGACACGCTGCCTGTTAAATTATTAAATTGAACAAATGATCATTGCTACAACTATCAAACAGACATTTCGCTGTCTGTGTTGTAAAAGCTATGATGAAATAATTGTCATATGCGTATTGAATTGTACACAAAAACTAATGTAAATTAGATAAAATTACGTAAAAGAGTCGTAACTCATAGACACATTTCTAATAGCCAACCATCGCGCATCGTTACCGGTGGACAGCGCGCGAGTTTTTCACGTCCGCCTATTCGTGTACGTGTTAAAAGCGAAAGTGAAGGTCAGATGAAGACGAGATGCGGTGATGCGAGAGTGGACGAGACCGGTCCGGCTGTTATGCTGCCAGGGGACTTGCAACACCGGTGTGCTCCGGGGAAACTCGCGTGGCCGGGGGATATCCGCGAGCAAATGGCACTGGACAATTATATCGCTTTTCAAATGTTCGACTGAAATTATCGAAGGACCGTTAAGGCATGTAGTTCGGCCTAATACGACTAATTCAAAAGCGATAGATATTGAGAACGTGAATGATTATATTAGAAACTTTAACGATTACAAGTTACAACTTATGTCGGCACCTACTATCAAGTAGGTACTAACTCCTGCCCGCGCAACCGACACCGCGCCAGCGCGAATTTTGGTTTTCCATAAATGCCGCGGAAACCATAAATTTTTCCGAGTTAAAATGGAGCCTATGTGTCCATGATAGAATTCCAAACCTCTATTCCAAACACACTTAGGGGGTGAGTTTTGAAAATCCATCTTGGTGCCGATACCTCATCAGAAACCAATTCTCTGAAGTCTGTAGACCCAGTGGTTTGAGATATGCGTTAATATTAGTCAGTCACCGATCAGTCAGTCAGCCAGACAGTTTCTACTTTTTAATGGACTTCAACAAAACAAGAGGGTACTGTACTGGGCCCGTATGTTTTTTAATAGATGTATGTCCACCGATTGCTCCGAAAGGGATTGTTATCGTTCCACTTTTGATCGATAGGAATTACATAATAGTCTCGAATAGTTCCAATGTGAATTTTTTCGAGACTGGTTCTCTACTATCTTCAAAAATAGGGGATTTTTGCTACAATTTATATATATTTAGATCTATTGTCTGCGACAGCTCAACATGGTTCTTGCCTGAGGTTCTTGGCTCAGGTAAAAACCCACGACAGAAATGACAAAATAAAAGTAAACTTCTTTCTTCACTTACAAAAACGCCTACACTTACAAAATCTAAAATATAAAATTTCTTTGTTACCAAAGTCCTAATGAAATTTTCTGTGTGTGATCGGTAGGTCTGAGAGCAAGTTGTTATCTATTTTTATATCCCTAATGGCAAAACAACGTTTGCGGGGTTAGCTAGTATGTGATTTAGAACAAAACTAAGTAGTTACAAATAATCAGTCAATAAATCACTGCCTAGGATTTGATTTTGAGCCACTATTTTGTACAACTGTTCCAAATTACTAATATTACTATGATATAATATATTATATTTACTAATATACGATAATTTATTAATTAAATATATATTTTATTTTTTACATTTTTTCCTTCGAGAGCTTTCCCTGCGGTTAAGCCTCAACTGGTGACAGAAGGTGAAGGCTGGCTCATTTTTTGCGCAACGTATCAGCCTAGCTGTTCAACGCGGAAATGCAGCCAGTATTCTTGCCAAAATGCCACGCGGGCAAGACTTGTATAGTAATTAGAATAAGCTAGTGATAAGTCTTATTGTAACAGAAAAAAAAATTTTTGAGTTTCAGTTCTAAGTATGGGGCACCCCCAAAATTTAATACTTTTTTTTAAATTTTGTGTGAAAACCTTAATGCGGTTCACAGAATACATCTACTTACGAAGTTTCAACAGTATAGCTCTTATAGTTTCGGAAAAAAGTAGCTGTGACATACGGACGGACAGACGGACAGACAGACAGACAGACATGACGAATTTATAAGGGTTCCGTTTTTTGCCATTCGGCTACGGAACCCTAAAAATAGTATTGTAGTAAGTAGTTAAAACCTGCAATTTCAATACTTAGCAATAAATAAATTAATATACCAACAAATAATAACTGAAATCATCTTTCTTCTCATATTTATATACACAGATACCATATAATATGTTTTTATTTAACAGTAGAAATATAACTATTGTCCAACTACAATTAGTGCAATAACTTAAATGCGGTTATGCTCGTATCTCCGCTTACTCGTAAACGTGGTTTAAATATCTATTACTTCCAACTTTCTTTTCACCTCTTAAAGTTACGTACGCCCGAATCTGTATCGGAGAAATTCCAATATGTACTTATTTGTATTCAAAAAGAGATTCCGAATCACGTATAAGCGATGACAAAATGTTAAAAGTGAGTTTTCATTTAACAGCGAAAGTTAAACAATGGAGTGATGTCACACTTGTAAGTGTAAATTGCCTATTAGGTATATATTGGACATACGAGTATGGATTATGCACAGTCGAGAAATTACTAGGTATCTCTAGTCTTTACATCGGATTTGATTTTAACCTAGCAGGACAGATTAATTTGTTTTGCTATAATCCGCTTCTTGAAAAGATTCTGGATGGTACACTATGCCGGAACACTGCCCACATGAAACACCACACACAATTTTCCAACACTTTCTTCGACGCACGTTTCGTCCCGACACTGGGACATCCTCAGGAGATGTTGACTTCACAATGCGAAATCGTAGAGCTACGACTCTCATTGTGAAGTCAACATCTCCCGCAAAATAACGCCATTCAAACGGATTTTAACCTATTAGGACAATTCCGTTATAAATTATCGTGTTTAGATATAATTAATAGTCAATTAGATGCAACATGTTGATATTTTTAACTTACGTAGAAATAGTGGCTGCTATCTATGCTCATAATTTAAAGAAAATATTTTTGCGAAAAACCGTACTTCACGCTAGTATAATATAGATTTCAGGGAGTAAAAAACTAATTTTTCAAAAAGTCGGTTAAAAATATTAGTAATGCGATATAATAATATTTTAACCGACTTCGAAAAATAAAGGAAGGAGGAGGTTCTCAATTCAGCACGTATGTTTTTAGACTTCCGTACCCAAAGGGTAAAAACGGGAACCTATTACTAAGACTTCGCTGTCCGTCTGTCCGTCCGTCCAGCCGTCCGTCTCTCACCCTGCTGTATCTCTTGAACCGTGATAGCTACAGACTTGAAATTTTCACAGATGATGAACTTCGTTGCCGTTATAAAAACAAATACTGAAAAATAAAGTAAAATAAAAAAAGGGTTTCCCGATACAACAAACGTGGTTTTTACTTTTTTTTTGCTCGTTATTAATAACGCTAAATGGTAGACCCCTCAAATATTCACATAATATTAACTTATGTATATTCACTTTAAAAATAAATAGTTGAAATAAAATAAAAAAAAATTTAAGGAGGGCTCTCATACAACAAACGTGATTTTTTTTCTTGTTTTTGCTTGATATTGATAAATATAACAGTTATAGACGCTTCAAATGTTCACGGACTATGTAGTTCATATTCAATTTAAAAATAAATAGTTCATTTAAAATAAAACAAAAATTTAAGGAAGGCGCCTTTACAACAAACTTGATTTTTTGCTAGTTTTTTAGGGTTCCGTAGCCAAATGGCAAAAAAATGAAACCTTAAAGTACCTACCCAAGTACCCATGCAATTTTCCACCGAAAATTGGTTTGAACGAGATCTAGTAAGTAGTTTTTTTGTATTAAGTTTGCGTTTCGGTAAAAAAATTGATTCTTATGAATTACTTTTTCTATAGTTTAACGGATTACGGAATCCTCGGTACGCGAGTCCGACTCGCACTTGGCAGGTTTTTTAATTTGATGGGCAGTGTTTAGTTCAATACTATTGAGAATGGAATGTGTCTGGATAGTACGGAACCCTCAGTGCGAGGGCTCGACTCGCGCTTGACCATTTTTTGATTTATTAATATGATTATTATGATGTTATATTTTTATGGTTGTACGTACAACGATTGCTCCGCTATTACGCAACTGAGTTCCATGGTTCTACATTAGATTGATAAGAAATAGTCCCGAATTGGTCTCTAGTAAAGTTTATCGAAATTGGTTGGGTACTTTTTCATTTTGATATGAATCAGCTTGGTACTGGATTCCATACAATCATGGTCAGTAATAAAATTTAAATGACCAAAATCGGTGTTAGATTCAAGCTTAATAAAGAATTTCATTTATCTCAAGGTAGATATTCCAAATTATTATTAGATGAAATAAGAAAGGTCAGTTGCAAAATTTCTGTTATACTGAACAAAGGAAGTGTTCGTCCATAATTAGTTACTTACAAAACTAAAGTTGATTGACAGTCCACACCGGAACTTTAACGCACTCTATGCATGCTTAAACTAATAGCGGGAAATGAACCGTAACTGCTTAAGCTCTTGTACTTTACATATTGATTTAATTCATTCATAATATAATATTATCGGAGGAAAATTAATATAAAGCGAAATAAGCTTTCATACAAAAAGTGATAACGTTTTCCTACCCGTAAATGTAGTCCGATTTTGATAATCTTTTCAACTGTTGCAGGTACAATGAAGAACTTTATGCTCGTACGTTTTGCTCATTAATTTTCATTTCCATTTCCTATTAACTGAGATGAATGTTAGTGAATGGATTTTATTAATTTCGTTTCTTTTTAGCGAGTTAAACCCGAGCCTCCTGTTAGCACAGTAGGTACAGTTCAGTCACAGTTTCACAAAGTATTGCATGGGAGTTTGGACAATAGCTGTTGTTGGATCAGTGATCACTATTACCGAAGTGGTGTCACCGATTCTGCTTTAACAGGCTTTTTGTATTCAATATATTTTCTAACGTCATTTTTATTTAAGTATGCACAGTAATTTATGTAAAAAATAGGTATATAGCACACTATTTCATATAGTTACGTCACTCTACAAACTATAAGCTTATGAGCTTAATAAATGCTTTAAAGCTCAAGTAGTAATAATTTTAATTTTTTAAGAAATTGAGTAAATTAATGATTTCAAAAACGAATAATATACTTAAACAAGAAGCAAGGGTATATGTTGTATATGCATATTGAATGCATACATATCATTGGTAATCTAATATATATAAATCTCGTGTCACGATGTTTGTCCGCGATGGACTCCTAAACTACTGAACCGATTTAGTTCAAACTTCGTGAATATCTGTCATTTGGTCCAACTTGAGAGATAGGATAGTTTAAATCTCAAATTATAGTCGCAATTTTAATCTATACTTATAATAAATCTGTAACAGGTCAAATTCTGTACATTAAAGATATTTTGAAAATTTTTTTTCGAGGGCACTCTAAAATCGGTTCTGAACCCAAACCTGTATTTTTTTTCATTTTTGTCTGTCTGTCTGTCTGTCTGTCTGTCTGTCTTTCTGTATCACGGCCGCGCATCACGCCGAAACTACTGAATGAATTCCAATGAAACTTGGTATGACTTGAGTTCATACTACGAGGAAGGACATAGGATACTTTTTATCCCGAAATTCAGCATAGTTCCCTTAGGAGAGGGGATAAAAGTTAAAATGTATACTGAGTTGTAAATCATTAACGCCTGGTTCGATTTCATTCATTCTTTTTTTGTTAGAAAGGGGATACATTAAAGATTGTTCTGTAAATATTTCAAAGTCATCGGTTTTGTAGTTCAGAAAAAATAGGCATAATAACCCTCAGTATTTGTCCAAATAGCTTGAAACACGGAATATGCAGAAAACTTTGATATTATAAACAAAATAAACAGAATCAAACGAATCGCACATAAAATGAAAGAGCGTAAAAAAATACTCGATCCGAGTCGACGACTTATATGTGGAGAATTATGATTATCGAGTATTTTCAAAATAAAAATAAAATTAATAAATTGATTTAATGGCGTTGCTAAGTAAACATTTCATTGCTGTCAAATTTTTTCACGTTTTTTTTTTAATAATTATTATACGTCAGATTTTTCCATAGATTTACTGTAGTCCGACCTCTTTGGTCTATTTAATTTATTAGCCCAAAGTTTATTTGATATGCAAATAACATAAGATGCGATCAGTCCGATTGTAGGTTTTGGAGAAAATCGAACATTACGTCGATGTATTTGTTCAAGAAAGGGTTAACGCTGAAACAGATTAATAAAGTAGAATCTCTCCATCGTATACAATCGTTAAAAAATGGTCAGAAGAATTGACGCACTGAAGATCAGAGAAGCTAAACATATGGCATTGAAGCAATGCCATATGTTTAGCTTCTCTGATCTTCAGTGCGTCAATTCTTCTGACCATTTTATAACGATTGTATACGATGGAGAGATTCTACTTTATTAATTTGTTTCATTGATACTGGGGGCCGTTGAGATAGCTAAAATCATAGGTATATCATATCAAAAAGCTCGAAATATTATTATATATAATTGTCACAAAGAATTGGTTCTTCGCAGAAAGCTTAATAAATGAGACATAATTAATAAGGCAAAACAACGTTTGCCGGGTCAGCTAGTAAACTATAAAGTACTAATGAATGACAATGACAATCGATGATGACGAATCGCTTGCCACCACTCACCACATTCCATACTAAAGTACTGAACGAATAGTAACAAGTTAAATTTTATATTAAAAGGATAACTATAATTGCATTTATATTTGTAGGTAATTACTTGTTGTTTAAAGAACAGAATAACGGAATATAGTCTTGTTTGGAAAGTATTAAGGACAACAAGATCTCTACTAGAAAATAACGAAGGTCTTGAAAGAAAGCTTATCATAAGATGTGGCCGCAAAGTTGTGGTACGTAACATAAACATAGTTAATTCGTATTCAGAGAAATGTCTCTCTGCCGTGAAACTTAATTTTCACAAGCTCCCCACTCTCAGGCAGGGGAGCGCGCCCGGACGGATTGTGCTGCGACAAAATGTGCGCTTAGTCGTGCTTATTTTAAAAGCAATATTTCTCAGCCTTCATTGAGAAACACGCGCCCTCATTCGTGATGTCAGTCGCTTGTCGTTGGGCAACCAACACCTGATTTCCACACAAGAATCAGATCATATTATTTTCGCCGCGTCGCGCCTGCGTGAGGCGCCGCGTATCCCGGTGCTACGGCTAGCGCTCCGGGTTACGTAAAGCTCTACGCGAGATGACCGCGCGTCGACTATGCAAACATTCGATGAAAGTGACAATACGCACCGACTGGTTTTCATTTGGCTTTTTTAGCATAATTATTACCTATTAGAAAGTTATCGTGCTAAAAATTACGACATGATATTATGAAATGGTCACATAATTATGCCGATTATTAATTGCGTTCATTAGAATAGTAAATTTTAGTGATATCATTAGCGATTATCGTAAGTGGAATGGCAAGTGCGGGTACTCACAGCGCTATCCTGGGGTCCATGGCGGGCGCGGAGTCAGCTGCGAGAGCTGCGGCGCGCGGTGCGAGCGGAGTGCGTGTGGGAGCTCGCGGCCCTGTTCTCGGGCGGCTGCTGCAACAGAAACCTCGCGTCAGCGCACGCGCCTTTCCCAAACGACACGCTGTTGCGACAGTGAAGCTCAACGAGGAAGCTGCATCACACATTTAAATGCAACGTTAATGTCAGAGAGCGTTTAAATGCCAATAGCGGCGACCTTTCGGTTTTGAACTAGGTTGTGCAAGCGAAGATCGCCGGTCGAGTGAGAAAGGCGAGTGCTCGTGGGCACCGCTGCTTGCGGAGGGAGTCGGAACGCACCGGGGGTAAGGCGGGGTGTAACACCGCTGGCGACGCACTGCCGAACGGCGACTAACCTCGCCGCGGCGCGCGCGCCTCTTACTTATAGCCGCGCGCCCACACCGCGCCGCGCGCCGCCCGCCGCCGACCCACCCTAGGAGTCACAGGCCACCACCGAGCTGGGACTGTCTGGAATATCACCTATGTCATGGATTTCCTCAGAAGGAGCTACTGAACTTGTCTTTACGCAGTAGCTACTGAAGCTTTTACTGTTTAGCCGTTTTATCAAATTGTATTGGGCTGATCTCATATTGGATTTACTTACCTCGGGAGCCAACACTAACGCGGAATGAATAAAAAAGAAGAATAATAAAAAATACAGCTTGCAATGCTCACGTTTTGAGTTCAAAATATTTATGGCATTATAAATACTGTAATCTGTTTCTACATTATGCATATTCCACCGACCAGGGGGGCTCAGAACAAGTTGCCAGATTTTCGATTCGAATTTCAATTTGGTTCCGCCACACAATCTATGTGCGCGGGGAGCAATCGAAATCGTGTAATATTATCTTAGCATTAATATATCTTGTATTAGCCAGGCTGACTTGAACCAATATAGAAATTGTCAATCAATTTATAGAATTCTGAAGTAACCCGTGCCAGAAATAGAAACTGGGCCCTTTCGCTTAAATCTGAGAGCGCACAAACTGCGTCAGGGAGATATATAGAACTAACGAAGCAATTTTTCCAGAGAAACCTATAATCACTTTTTAACGTGGTAGGTATGGGTTTTTTGATGAACTCTGTCATCTGTGTCGATTTAGCGTTCCGGCGCGATGCTGTGCAGCAACCTCTTAGGGATTCAAATCTCTTCGAAAACAATACAGGGTAGCGATACGTGAAACGTTTTCGCACACATAGTGAAGTTAATCATGATATAAAATGAAAAATTATCAAAAGAAAATTAACTTCACGTCTTGAAATTTAGCATACCAACATGAATAACATACGAAATAAGTAATAGAAAGTACATTCAATTTTACACTATATATCCGCGAAGTTCAGATGTAAAGTTGACTTTTCAGTGTTAATTTTCCATTTTAATTTTTATTCAATGATCACTTCACTGTGTGTGGGAAAACGTTACGCGAACCGCTATACCGAATTCCATCTTGGACCGCATCGTCATTTCGAATTTGAGACCGAAGTGTCAATGAATTTACTTTAGGTGTAATACAAAAAAAAATCTTCAACTACAAAATGTAATGATAGGTGTATATTTAATAATATGATTCAATAATATTAAATTATAATATTTACAAAATATACTAACAGCATCCAACTAATCATTTATGGGCATAGGTAGTGCCCAAGACGCTGGCGCTATTACCTCTTTGTATGGCTAAACTTAGCCGTTGAGCTAAATAAGCGCCAGCTTTCAGGTCACCAGACGCTTGGACCAATTTTTGGGATACTATATTGACGATTTTTTTTGTATCCGATAACCATGGGCCCAGCGTTTTAAACGCAAGCGCCGCAAAATCGTAGTCCTTACAAATGACTGATCCATATTATATCGTATTACACGATAGAATACAATACATCCGTAGCGGCGCCCGTGGCCCAGTGCTCTACTTGCGTCTGCGTTGACCCCAGCAGATTATATTGTATGTCTTTCACATAAACTATATCTTAATCGATATCTTCAATGACAGTAAAATCCAGCGCCACTTAACTAAGCGTAGCACTAAGCTACTAGCAGCTGATAATTTTATTTGTGTGTATATTTTAGGTATATTATGTATTTTGCTCAGAATACAGAATAAACGTATTCTGAGGTATTTTGCCATTAAGCACTCCTTGTAAAGTAAGTTGAATGTATGTTTTACATACAATACGTTAAAAATACATATTCAGGAGCATTATGATGGTTAGCACCTTTTTAGGGTTCCGTACCAAAATGGTAAAATGGAACCCTTATGGTGCGACTTTCTCCGTCTGTCTGTCCGTCTGTCCGTCTGTCTGTCTGTCCGTCATACTCGATTATTTCAGTAACTACCGGAGCTATCGATATGAAATTTGGAATAGTTGTGTATATTAGTGGCCCAATGACACTGGAATAAAAAAAAATGGAAATTATTTTTGTTCTTATTTAAAAAGGGGGGAAAATCGGAGGGTTGAAATTTAAAAGTGAGATAACTGTACTGTGTGGGGTATCATATGAAAGGGTTTACTTTGTACATTCCAAAACCGATTTTTAATTATTTTTAGTCATGATAGTTTTTGATTTATCGGGGAAAATGTCTAAAAAAATACCGTTGCCCCCCCCTTATCTCCGGAGTTTACCAATCGAAAAATCTCAAATAATTATGGTCAATAGGAATTTACGTATATTTTACAGGAAAACTATAGCCAATGCTCTAACTAGCATAGTTTTTTTGATATTAATAATAAACCTCTACAAACAAAGTTAGTTTTGCGGTTCATAAACAAAGGTAATTATTACTGTTTTTCATCTTTGGTCGTTACAGTTTTGGTCGTGTTACATCTACATTAGTATGCCTGATTGTTTTGCTTCAGTACTTCTTGAGTACGGAACCCTCGGTGCGCGAGTCCGACTCGCACTTGTTTTTTAATAAAAATTACAAGTATTTTATAAACCCATCTCAACGAATAAAGCCTTTTCACAATAAATAAAGCACCTTTGAATGTTTTAAAAACATTTATTGTAATTCAACCTTTGAATATTTAAAAAAAAGGCCAAGTGCGAGTCGGACTCGCGCACCGAGGGTTCCATACTATAAAAGAAGTAAAACGAGTATAATTTACACGTTGGTACTTTTGTTGGCGGATCGCAAACCTTTGTTTTTGGCGCTTTATTGTTATTATCAAAAAAAAGTATACTAGTTTGAGAGTATACTATAATCTGTTTTGGAATATACAAGTAACGCCCTTTCTGATACCCCACTCAATATTGTTATATCATTTCTTCCTTCCTTACCTTCTTTATAAAAAAGAAAGTCAGTCGCATGAAAATCCGTACAGGGGTTTCTGTGATTACTCGTACAAAACAGAAATTCATGTCTGCTATGAACAATGAAGTACGCATTGCTTTTATGAACTCTCATACAAAAGACATCAACGCGTTACAAAAAGTTTTTCTACCGAAATGCAATAATATGTATTGTATACTATTCATTAGTGGTAGAATTGTTCTAGCGGAATCCATCCGAGCTTAAAGAGCGCTACAGCCGATGTGATTACTGGGCAAAATGAGACCTAAGAGCTGATGTCCCAGAATGACATGCGCTGTGCAGTGCGTGCGTGGATGATAGTTGATGCAAAATTGTGTTCAGAACTGTCCTTTTCGTAAGAGAGTCGAGGTCTTCAATGCCGGACATTCATCGTTGACTTTTCTTACTGGAAACAAAAGGGCAAAATTAAAAAAAAAATTGGAAACACCCACAACTGTTGTAGGCTTGTAATTCAAAAAGGATTATTTTTTTAAAAACTCCTCGTCTAAAAGAAAGTAAGAGCCTATCAGTATTATTACAAATGCAAAAAACCTGTCAAGTGCGAGTCGGACTCGCACACTGAGGGTTCCGTACTACAACCGGAGGAATAAAACCATAAAAACCACTTTTCTTATCGAACCGCAAAACTAACTTTGTTTTTAGAGGTTTTATTGTAAATATAAAAAAACTACTTATTAGATCTCGTTCAAACCAATTTTCGGTGGAAGTTTGCATGGTAATGTACATCATATATTTTTTTTAGTTTTATCATGCTCTTATTTTAGAAGTTACAGGGGGGGGGGGACACACATTTTACCACTTTGGAAGTGTCTCTCGCGCAAGCTATTCATTTTAGAAAAAAATGATATTAGAAACCTTAGTATCATTTTTGAAGACCTATCCATAGATACCCCACACATATCGGTTTGATGAAAAAATAATTTTTGAGTTTCAGTTCTAAGTATGGGGCACCCCCAAAATTTATTACTTTTTTTAAAATTTTGTGTGAAAAAGGTTTTCGGTTAATGCGGTTCACAGAATACATCTACTTACCAAGTTTCAACAGTATAGCTCTTATAGTTTCGGAAAAAAGTGGCTGTGACATACGGACGGACAGACGGACAGACGGACAGACGGACAGACGGACAGACAGACATGACGAATTTATAAGGGTTCCGTTTTTTGCCATTCGGCTACGGAACCCTAAAAATCGGCCCCACTAATCAGTTCCATGTTGCATCATCAGTCCCTCGTCACCAAATCTAATTGAGCTTAGTTGAAACATACCAAATTACCCCTAACATAAGTAGTTTACTAATGAAATAACACATTTACAAGAATTTCGCTACCAAGTACCAAGTGACAAAGAAACGTTTATTGTGGCGCCTCATGCTTTACAATCAAACCCTTGCTTTAATATCGTAACAACTATCTACGAACCGATAAGTCACAAGTAGTTTATAGAAAACTGTATCAAAACCGGTTTAGCCGTTTTTCGAATAATTGGGAACATTCATTTGCCATATAAATGTTTTATGGCGCTCCCTGGTGAGCAATCTCCGTAACAACTATCGACCATTATCCAACCATTGTTTTGTATGCAAAAACAAACAAAAAAAGATTGAGGTATTTTGAAATTACTTTGTGCATACAAACGTAATAACATACAAACAAACAAAAACATAAAAACAAATAAATTAATCTTCTAGATTAGTTAATTTTAACTTTTTAGCTTTATACGTAGTTTTTTTTTAATTTAAGTTAGTTTTATGTACCACAATGTATTGTGAAATAAATTAAAACCACAGAAAACAAAAGACACAATATATAAAGTCATAAATGCTCTGTGATTAAAACAAACTATAATGTACAAATGTAAGTAGGTTATACAAATAAACCCCATACTACTGAGCAAAATAGATGGGACTTTAAAAGGGGTTGAGTCTTTTTTTTCATAAAAGTAAGTACTTGACTGCGATCTCACCTGATGGTAAGTGATGATGCAGCCTAAAATGTTATCGTTCTAACTTGGAAGGTTAAGTATGAGCCAAGTAAAACCCCAACGGTTTCTACAAGCATCGCACCGGAACGCTAAATCGCTTGGCGGTGTGTCTTTGCTGGTAGGGTGGTAACTAGCCACGGCCAAGGCCTCCCAGCAGACCAGAAATTATAAAATTCCAAAGTGCCCCGTGGCGGGAATTGAACCCGCACCCTCCCACTCGTATCCGAGCGCGCCACCACTGCGCCAGGGAGGTCGTCAGGGAGGAAGTCTACATAATTCTAAAATCTATGTGAAACCGAGTACATATTCTACGAATAGGTACCTACCTATACCATATCATTTCGTTATATTAATTAATACTTTTGTCAAATGTATGATCCTGAATCATATTCTGATTATTGTAAAAATAAAAAAGTGGCTGTGACATATTATGGACGGACAGACAGACATGACGAATCATAAGGGTTCCGTTTTTTGCCATTTGGCTACGGAACCCTAAAAAGTACATCATATAGGTACTCTTCCATAAAAAGAAACGCAAATGCACATTTCTATTAGATATTATTTGATCATTATGTCGGTAATAATATGTCATTTGCGTCTGTGATTACGCCATTCTTGTGCAATTTTCTAAAATAATAATTAATTGATGTTTCCACAAAAACTCATTATTAACTTACAACTTTTACTTATAATTAAATAAAATGTATTTATCTTTGCCGAGATTTTTCACAGGCTAGGCGCGGGACAACGACATAATATTATAACATGCACAACAAACACAGGTGCATTCTCAATCTCTCTCTCTCATAATGCGATGGGATGACAGCTCCGACACCGGAGTTTTTCTACAGTCACGTGGTTTGTTCAAACATTTTTATCTACTGTCGTGCACGCTAAACGACTGCTTGGTCTAGCCCCGCTGGGGGTTTGATTCTCGAAAATAAAATTGTACATCGGCCAATCATCTCCTGTAGCCATAGCAAGGCAGCCATCATCAGCCAATTGGCACCTTGGCTGCATAATAATTGATGCAGACATTAACCAATCAGGCTTACGCGACTCGACTGATGCAAGCACCTCCATAGATGTAACCTCGCCTACAACAATTTTTGCAGAATCAAGGGCCTGGTGCAGGACCGACGGCTTGGTCTGACCACGATAACGAGGTCCTGGATTCGATTCCCGGTTCGGGACTTCTACTAAGGTTGTAACAGCTTTTTTTCCTAGTTCCTTTCGTATTCGATTCCCAGGTATGCACTTTTAATAAGTTTTGATAAAAAGGTATGCACTTGTCTATTAGTAGTTATAATAATATAATGTAATAGTGATTTGTTTGCATATCCTGTTCTATTAGTAAATGATGAAAATACCGTTTAAGTAGACCTACCTAGCAAATCACTTGCAAGTCATAAGAAATCATTATTTAATTCGTAGAAGGAGCTTTTCAATAACGCAGCCTTACACACAATTTCGGGTTTGCTGTTTTAACTTTAGGTAGGTACGAGAAATCTTTATTTTCCTTATCAATTCTTGTTAAAATATTGTGATGAATCACAATCCTTTTTATTTTTAGGGTTCAATACCAAAATGGTAAAAATACTGTTTTAATGAACAAAAGTGATTTTACTCAAGTTTCACTTTTGTAGTACGGAACCCTCGGTGCGCAAGTTTGACTCGCTCATGGCTTTGTTTTTGTCCTTTAGCACCATTTTCATTACAATGTTATGACGACCTCCCAGGCGCAGTGGTTCGCGCTCGGATTGGGTTTGGAGGTTGCGGATTTGATTCCCGTCATGTGCTACTTTTGAATCTTATGATTTCGAGATTCTCAGAACTGGTCTGGTGGAAGGCTCCGGCCATAGCTCGTTACTTCCCTACCAGCAACTTACTACTACTACAACTACAGATTTAGATCCATTATTATCAGCTAAATCAGATTTAGTTTTCTGTATAATGGTTGATATTCATTGCCAGAAGCGTGGTCTTCTCCGAAGGGAACGAGTCTCTTCGGGGGTACGGGCCTCGAGGCTTGCCTCCTTACCCGGGCGATGTGTCGCGGAGGCGCAGCGCGCCCCCGGTGTCGTTCTTCTAGCCCCGGTAAGGGGCTAAGGCCTCGCCGTCCTGGCTTGTGGCCTGTGGGTCTTGATTAGCTGGTGACCCCGCGCGGTCAGCGGTCATGTCGCTGCCCTGCGCGGGGATGTCGGGGTCCAGTTGAGTGAACCTCGCGTCATCGTCATATTCATTGGCGATGGCGTAAAGAGTTGTTACGAACATAGCTCACCAGGGGGCGCCATAAAACTTATTACGCATGCAAACGAATGTTCCCAATTATTCCAAAAACGACTGAACCGATTTGGATACAGTTTTCTATAAAAATTGGTAAGCCATTGGCAATGTTTTACACACTTAGGATATATTCCTATAAAGGACCTCAATATTAGGCTCGTATAGCTCAGTGGCGATAACTGGGGGATGCGGGTTCAAATCCCGCTGCGAGCGAAATTTTGATTCGTATTTAAATTCATTGGCAATGGTCCGTAGATATAGTTGTTATGGTGATTACACAGGAGGGGCGCCATAATAAACGTATCTTTATGACTTGGTAGGGAAATTATCTGTGACTCCTTGTGTTGTGTTAGGGATTGGTTTTGTTTTAACTAGTATCAAATATTAAATTTGGCGACGAGGGTCTGATGATGCAACATGGGCCTGGTTAGCGATACTCAATAATGGTAACTAGTAAATACCTCGAGTTTAGGCTCATTTGATTTATCTTATCTATGCTTGGGGTCAAGGATTAATGAATGATCAGAGGCTTAATTACCCCAGGCCCAGGGGCAAGAGGGTCATTGCCCAGGGCGGCAGCATCCGAATTTTTTTGAAAATCCCCGAATAAAGGAAGTTGCTAAGAACCATCAGAATAATTACAAATACAAAAAAACCGTCGGAGCTCCTATTGCTAAGTATTTTAGTTTCCAATATCAATTATTGCAATTAGTAGGTAAGTATAGATAAACTATCGGTAGAGAAATGTCAAGAAGTTGAATTTTATAGTCACAAACTGGTAAACAGCACCATCAGCACCGTCACAGGCAGAACACAGCAGCTCCGGCGGATTTTCTTGGATTTGTAATTTCCTTATAGGTTCTTAGTTCTTACTTTTCTTTAGTCGGGGAGCTTCAAAAAAAAAAATCCGTTTTCAATTACAAGTCTACAAAAGTCGTGGGTGTTTTAATTTTTTTTAATTTTCCCCTTGTTTGAACAGTTGCATATTTAGAGTTTGCACACATTATTACATTGGCATCTGCGGCCGGCACCTGGCACTTCCTAAAATTACTAGTTTATTTATTTTATTTCACTTACGAGTATCTATTGTACATTCTCTAATATAGAAAATTCTCGTGCCAAATATTTGTAACCAAATTCCTCCGAAACGGCTCGAACGATTGTTGTGAAATTTTATGTGTATATGTATGTTCGGTGGATCTGAGCACAGCAAGGAATGGTCGTAATTTATTTTCACGAAAAATGATTTTTCGCAATTCTACCCCTGAGTGGGTTGGAATTTTATATGACAGTCCTATATTTTTGAAGTTTGATTTATGAAAATGGATTCAGATTACATATAACTTTTAGAGCAGACTTTTCAGTCGCCAGATAAGCTATCAGATTATGCCATACAAAAGCTGTCAAAACGTCGTATTTATTCCTCAGTTAACGTTTATCTGTTGCTTGAAAAATCGGCCCATAAATAATAAAAACCTAGAAAAGTTATTTCAGAAAATATTTGTAGGTACGGAAAAGTGTTACTTAATTGTTGTTATTATATTTGCTTGAAATTTGGAAAACAAACCGCTGGGTCTAGAGACTCAAAATTTGGTACACAGATTTCTTATGAGGTCTAGGGTTGCACTAACAAAGGATTTTACAAATTTCACCCCCATTACATAAGTCATATTATTACAATTATTTACTCAGTCACTCAACTCTTCTAGTCACTTTATTTAAAGTAGATTTATTTATTTACCACTCCTTCTTTCGCGTAGACTTCAGTTGGTTCAGAAATGTCAACCAAAATCCCAACGAAATCGGTCTAGCCAGTTCCAATATTAGAATTACTGTCACAAAAATAACTTGTTATGTCGACACAGATTCCTAAAGTAATCATCGGCATGATATGAATGCAACAAAAGTCAAGGACGTACCATTCTATATCGAGTTCGACAAGTTTATTGGCTCTTCTTCATTAGAAAATGTCGTGAAACGACGATTGCTTTTGGTGGCAATTGAATGTTATTAACATTTGCTCTTTGAAATGTGGATTCGTAAAACAACTAATTCATTCCTTTAAAACTCTGTATATTTTGAAACTCAAGGAGTAAATAAACTAACGCTTTTTGAAAATTAAAACGCTTCCCGCTCCCGCGTCCCATAAGTATTAGGTACTAATATTTGTATCATGCATGAAAAATCATAAACAACGTTGATAAATCAACATATACAATTGATTTTGCATTCGTACAACGAAGTACTTATTCATTCCATGATTCCAACTCTTTAGGTAAAAATGAACCAAAGAGATTATAACATAAAGATAAGAGATTATAACATAAAGATTAGTAAACGTGTGAGTTACGGAATTATAATTCTTTTTCGACAGATGTATACATCTTTTATTCTAATCACTCCGGAGTACACATCTTTGCATTCTTATCTTCTCTTGGATTAAGTGAACTGTAAATATTATTTGTTGTTAATTCTGTTGTTTCCCGTTTTCCAATCGGTACTAACAAAAGCCCTACAAATATAGATCTTAGCATGAACACGGAACTTTATCTCAGTATGAAATTGAGGTGCATTTGTGCGGACGTTAATCACAGGAGAAGGCATAGCCAGGCCAGTCTCACTTATCACGTGACCGTCCCCGCTACAAGTAGAGTTTCGGACTCCCATATTTCAGATGGTTGCCGCTCGCGGGCCGAGTTGTACGCGCTAGTTCTGTACGGTCTATATTACGCGCCGTCTGACTACGGCAGCCCTAGTACGTCGTAAGAGATAAAGTTAGGCGATAGAAAGAGACCACAACATTGCGTTTGTTGCGTGTCGATTTTGAGGGCGGGGCCAGGCGCTATTGCGAACTGAATTGAACTTTTTGTGTCAGCGCTAGAGTGGTTATTTCTTTAAATTTTCGTGCGAAGTGAACCTTCTGGTACTATTTAGTGTTCCGTAGCTGTAGCCACACCATTCCATTGCGACTAATGAAGAGCAACCTTCTACTAGTGGTGGTCACCATCGTTGCAATTGTGTTAGCTGTAGATGCTCTTTGATAAGAACAAGATCTCACAGAACGTGAGGCACGCATACAAAACATTATAATGGATGGTCAAGCCCTGTCAAGTAAATATTATATTTAGTATTTTTCACTTTTATCCTCTATCCACTTTTTTATTAAGTAACATAATGCTGATGTTTTTGCTTTGTCTCCCACAATACCTAAACAAATGTCTGCTATTTATGGCAATCTTTGTAAGCCATGGCCAAAACCTATCTTATTCTCAGAAGAGAGAGGTTCAGTAGTAAGCAGCGCTAACAGATAATAATATGTTTTATAAGATAATTATGAATCTGTTTGTTTCAGCTGCACATATCAGATGAAATCTGCCACCCCTGCTGGCAGGGAAGTGAGAGATTGTCAACTCGTACTCTTAAGCTAAAACGTAGTGATTCTTTGCTCTTAAGCCACGTCAACAACAAGCTTGAACTATTATTCTACTGAAGTTTAAAAGAAAAGTACAGAGCAGGCACAAATGCAGAAAAATATATTATATCATAATAATGAGTTGCTATGCCTATGTTTTTTTGTTTACTCTATACAAGTTAGTCCTTGACTGCGATCTCACCTGATGGTAAGTGATGTTGCAGCCTAAGATGTTATCGTATTAACTTAGAAGGGCAAGTAAATTTACCCAACGGTTTCTAAAAGCATTGCACCGGAACGCTAAATCACTCGGCAGTGCTTCTTTGCTGGTAGGGTGGTAACTAGACACAGCCAAAGCGTGCCGCCAGACCAGACCTGAGCCAATTTAGATATTATAAAATTCCAAAGTGGCCCATGACGGGAATCGAACCCGCGGCCTCCCGCTCGAATCCGAGCGAACTGCCACTGCGCCAAGGAGGTTGTCGATGTGATGACAATTACTTGGTAGTTGAGCTGGGCAAGGTTTCAAGAACATATTAATCGACCTGCCTATTTCCTAGATAATATTCTATTAACATATGACTGAATAATAAAACAAAAATAGCCAAAATAATGTTTTTTACTTGTAAATCCCACTTATACAAAACTCTGTGCAAAACACAAAAATACACAATCAAAAAATAAACAAAATACAAAAATGAGAAAAAACCCGGCACCGACACAAATTTAATCAATTTTCTAACTCTTACTGGTCTACTTTCACAATAATACCAGTGGAAAAGGATAGATACATAGCGATACTTAATTAAATATTTAGGCAACTTAGAAACAAACTAACAATAAGAACATATTAATCGACCTGCCTATTTCCTAGATAATATTCTATTAACATATGACTCTGAATAATGAAACAAAAATAGCCAAAATAATGTTTTTTACTTGTAAATCTCACTTATACAAAACTCTGTGCAAAATACAAAAATACACAATAAAAAATAAACAAAATACAAAAATGAGAAAAAACCCGGCACCGACACAAATTTAATCATTTTTCTTACTCTTACTGGTCTACTTTCACAATAATACCAGTGGAAAAGGATAGATACATAGCGATACTTAATTAAATATTTAGGCAACTTAGAAACAAACTAACAATATATGAACAGAATATGCAAGATATTAATATTCTGTAATCGAGAAATATGAACTAAAGTAATTGCAAACAGAAAATATCATTTGCGGTGTTCACCTCGAATCGCGCGGGGGCCCCTTACGATCTCGGAGAGAAACCGTTCCACGGGTTAAGTACTTAAACGTAATATTTAGGCAAACTTAGAAACAAACAAACAATATATGAAGAGAATATGCAAGATATTAAGCTTCTGTCTTATTAAGTACTTAAACATACAAAATGATGATGTAGAGAGATCTATTCAGTCTCATTAAATAAAGTTAAATCAGGGGTGGTTTCACTGGAATGTAGGTACAAACGCTATAAGTACATGCCACCGACCGCCCAGCGGTTTTATTTTATATAGCCGGCAGGAGATACGCACGTACGTACGAGCGTACGAAAAGCAAAGACGGTGGTCATTGCGCGCCGCTGTTGCATTTTTGACTATTCCGAGGAGTCTGTTACTGTAATGAGAAATATACATGTTTTTATTTATTTCCACAAAATTAAAAAAAAACCTATAAACAAGTGCTAATTCAAAGTGCAAGGGACATAAAGAATGGCTTAATTAAAAAGTAATATCTGGGTGACCGAGCTTTGCTCGGTTGCCAATAGATGGCAGCAGGGTTCATATTTTTTTTTGGTAAATTCGACATTTTTTAAAAGTGAATCCTAGCTAGATCGATTTATCGCCCCCAAAACCCCCTGTATACTAAATTTCATGAAAATCGTTCGAGCCGTTTCCGAGATACAGATTATATAGAAATATATATACATATATACAAGAATTGCTCGTTTAATGGTATAGGATATATCGGAAGGGCAAAACGTGAGGGTCACCCAAAAATAAATCCTATTTCAATATTCGATCACGCCACCATTATAAAGAACTTGGTCTGAAAGGAAAATGTGCAGATTTGTATGGAGTGTGTACCATTTTGTATGGACTTGTACTTTTACCTCTAATCACACTTCAATAGCTCTGTAAACTCCACTTATATGATATTGCTGTAAATATAACATTTGTAGCCGTATATTTATAAACAGCGAACGCCCACGGTTAGTGTGAAATTGGGATTCCATACATTCATGGTCAATGTCCTTTCAGCCAAATCAGATAAATACTTACAAATAATACAATTAACAAACATCCCTTAATACATACATACATCCAAACAAACTTACTCGTAAGAGTAATGAAGTATAAAGATATTTTTGTTACAGTGTTTCACACGCTAAGGGTATATTTTATAAATTAAGCATTAATAGTGTATCAAAAATATCGCTGCCAACGGGACTTGACTGCTGAACGATGGCTTTTCCGGGTAAGTATAATAAATCTCCAATCAAAGTCGATTTAGTTGCGGCGTGAAGGAGCAACAAATAAACACACACAACTTTCGCCTGTAAAATATATGGTTGTTAAACTTACCATTACCATAATATAATCCACTAGAGATCCATTCTGTAATGGCCTTATTAACTTTTCTTTGAGCTCTTAGTCTTGATTTTGAATTTTCACATTTTTTCACAAATTTCTTCCTATTTTCATTGTTAGCAACAATTCTTTGACCATTATTATTTATTTGAATTTCAATATGTTCATATCGTTTTGTTGCGTTATTATTTTCAACAGTTTTTTGTTGTATTTTAAGTTCACTCAGGTCAGATGCGTGAATGTCATTTAGTTTGGCTGCATGCTCTAATTGTTCATTCTTAGTAACGAGCATCTAAAAATATACATGTAAATATTAAAAATATGAAGGGGTTAAATAAAAAATAGCAAAATTCTCTTGGCCTGTATTTCCTATAATTTAAACTTACAACTTTTGTTCTACGATTTTTCCAAATTATGGACTATTTTCGTTCATACAAAATAAACAGATATTTTCACAGGAAATAGTGGATAAAAACCTCGCACCAAAAAAATTTCTAATTCTAAAGTTTCTAAGGAAGGAGAAATATCTGGAAGAAAAAAATCATAATAGCATACATACCAGATTAATGTCTGAATGTTGAATTTGGGCTTTCACACAAGACATGACAATTTGTTCATGGATTACAGTTTCTTCCAGAGGATAAACGTCTTCATTGACTTCTGAAAAGGGTAATAATTAAAGTTTTTAAAATTCGTTATGGAGTCGCTGGCTGTAGGCAGCGCAAGATCGTGGTGTTTGGCGGTCATTTCAGGTTCCTTATTCTGTATCTCAGTGACTATCACACTATCACTGTTGTCTTTGGTTAGCTATTAGCATTGCTACTTTATTAAGTGGAACGAAAATAATATTTTGTGGAAAACCTTCGATGGATAAAAAATAAAGGTCATTGAAGGCCACTGAATGATCATCACTGAGATACAGAACAAGGGCCCAGGAGGCCTATGTCTAGCAGTGGACGTCCATCGACTGAAACGACGACGACGCAGTTGTAAATAGGTTGGCGAGCTGTATCCACGTGATGGTAAAAATGGATGCAATCAAACATACAACTTTATGCAACTTGTATGATATGGTACTACGTACCACAGACGGCGTGTGCTGCGAGCCACTGGAGCACCTGCTCTACGACAGCGGCGCGACCGTCACCGGCGCCACAGTCGTCTCGCATCAAACACAACACCCTTGACACCGCAGCTGGACACATTATGTAGCATGTTGGGTCTGCAAGATATGTTAAAAAGGGCTGACTCACATTGTTACATAATACAGAGGACCCCTACAAACGTTGTGCATGGCAGTGTCGGCCTATCGAATTTGTCAAATACTGCCTGTATTTTGTATATTGAATAAAAATTCTAGTACATATCATTAAAACTAGCAACAGTAATTTTACGACTTTTCAAAACTCAGGATTATTATCATTCATACAAAATTCGATGTCTCTAATGTGCCTGTGCCTTATCCTGTGTCACAAAATACGTGGGAGTGCAGGGTACAATGACCTTTCACCGCAAGACAAGCGGCAATCGTTACAGGATAATGAACAGTACGTACATCTATGTTAAATATTGATGTTTTGATATTGCATATTTAGTGCAAAAAAAAACGCACAAAGGGCACATCCAAATAGCTTACCTTGAGCAACGAATTCTTTTACGAAATCGAAATTTTCTAAGAGAATATCGACATCTGCAACTAACCACCATTCAGTTATGTTCTTTGGTGCGGCATTTCGCCTAAGATATTTAAAATCAACCTTGACCTGAAATTAAACATTTTTTTCCAGTCTTCATTGTGGAAAATATTACCATTTATCACCCCTAACAAAATCTAATTGTCACAATTTTTTACCCACGACGGAACGGAGTACGGGTATATGAGTTTAGGGTGAGAGACCGTTTGTACATTACTCTATTAAAAAGATTTTATGTTTGTTTGTATGTTAAATTGTTCACAAAAACCAATAATGCAAAAATATTTTTGTTTGTTTGTTTGTTTGTTTGTTTGTTTGTTTGTTTGTGCACATCAATGTTCCCATTTATTTCAAAAACGGCTTGACCGATTTAGATGCGGTTTTCTGTATAATGTTTGGTGTTCAGCGGCAATGGTTCTTAGATAGTTGTTACGAACATCGATCACCAGGGGGCGCCATAAAATACATTTATAATGCAAACGAATGTTCCCATTTATTTCAAAAACGGCTTGACCGATTTAGATGCAGTTTTCTGTATAATGTTTGGTATTCATTGGCGATGGTTCTTAGATAGTTGTTACGAACATCGATCACCAGGGGGCGCCATAAAAAACATTTACAGTGCAAACGAATGTTCTCAATTATTACAAAAACTACTGAACCGATTTGGATACAGTTTTGTATAAAATATTAATGAGTCATTGGCAATGGTTCGTAGATAATTGTTCTTGTGATTGAACAGCAGGGGGCGCCACAATAAACGTCTCTTTATGACTTGGAAGGGATGATGCCTTCAAACGCTGCTAGAGGAGCTAATGGCTAGTTTGAAGATTAATTTTCATTTTTGAATAATAATATAATTTAAATTACATTAATATATTAATCAAAAAACTATAAAACAAGTGGAAAATTAAAAAAATTTAAAACACCCACGACTTTTGCAGACTTGTAATTGAAAAAGGATTAAATAATTTTTTGGAACTCCCCGACTAAAGGAAAGTAAGAACTAAGAACCTATCAGTATAATTACAAATCCAAGAAAATCCGTCGGAGCTGCCATTGCTATTTTCGTTTCCAGTATCAAATATAATTAGTAAGTATTGATAAACTGCCGGTATATGAGAAGTATAAAGAAATTGAATTAGTCATCAACTGGTAAACAGCACCATCAACACTAGGCAAATTACAGCAGCTCCGGCGGATTTTCTTGGATTTGTAATTATTAAATAATTCAATTACTATCCTTTGTAAAAGTATGGAACGTGTACTCAATCACAAGCTCCTAGCATACCTTGAAGAAAATGACCTTTTGTCGGACCGTCAGTACGGCTTCCGTTCCAACCGGAGCACTGGCGATCTTCTTGTGTATGCCACGCATACATGGGGCGAAGCCATAGAGAAATACGGTGAGGCGCTCGCTGTCTCACTCGACATCTCTAAGGCTTTTGACCGAGTCTGGCACGGCAGCCTACTCAGCAAACTCCCAGCTTATGGAATACCCGCTGGCTTTTGTAACTGGATATCTGATTTCCTGAGAGAACGGTCTTTTCGAGTGGTCGTTGACGGTCACTCTTCAGACCTAATGGCTGTCAATGCCGGTGTACCTCAGGGATCTGTTCTATCCGCGACATTATTCCTGCTGCACATCAATGATTTGCTTAAACCAGGTTTATTTGGTTACGCTGATGACAGCACTGTTTCGGAGAGATACATGTCTAGTCCAAAAGCCAGCGGTGCTGAGATACTAGAGCTAAGAGAGGCATTGGTAGATCGCGTTAACTTGACTCTAAAAGAAGTGTCTGAGTGGGGTGACGCTAATCTAGTCAAGTTTAACGCTACCAAAACGCAAGCGTGCTTATTCACCGCAAAAAAGAGCCCCTTCACCTTGGCTCCCACTTTTCAAAATGTATCCGTTCCGATTAGCGATCATATCGACCTCCTGGGTATTAACATCTCACCCAATCTCAATTTTGGGAAATGCATCGAGGAAAAGGCAAAAACAGCGGCCAAAAAACTTGGCATCCTGAACAAGGTTAAGCGGTACTTCAAGCCCGAACAGCTTTTGACGCTATATGAAGCTCAAGTTCGCTCCGGCATGGAGTACTGCAGTCACCTATGGGATGGATCTGCCAAATACCAGCTCGATGCATTGGACTCGGTTGATCGCCGCGCACGCAGAATAATCGGCAAGGAATCGCTAACACGGGCGAAACTGCTCAGTTTAGAACACCGACGCAGTGTTGCCTGTTTAGCGGTTTTTTACAGGATATATTTTGGAGAGTGTGCTCAAGAACTCCACAACCTTGTGCCACCTTCACCTTTCTACCATAGAACCGCGAGACGTCGAGAGAATTGGCATCCTTATGTGGTTGATGTCCAGCGTACTCGGACGAAACGCTTTTCTTCTACGTTTCTGATTCGAACCGCTAAGGTGTGGAACACCCTTCCAGCTTCCGTGTTCCCAGCCAAATACAATCTGGGTGCCTTCAAGAGAAGAGTGAATAGGCCTTTTCTAGGCAAGCGCGCTCCATCCTAGACCTCATCATTTCTGTAAATCGGAATTGATTGTAGTCAAGCGCAAGCCTATCAATTATAAAAAAAAAAAAAAAAAAATTTGGTATCCAGCATGCTGCACCAACACAGCTATCTGGGAATAATTTTGAGGTATCAGTGTATATCTGAAGGTGGTCTGACCAATTTTCATGAATTATGGTTTGAAATTTGGTGTTAGTATCTGGGGCTCCTTTAACTAGACCAAGATCCATGACCATTGGAGGTGTGTAAATAAGGGCTTTATAGGATGTATAAAATAGAGGGTTTATTTGGAAATATATTGAGGGATGGGGGAGTTTAGTAAACTTGAGGAAACTATCCAAAAGGCAAGATGAAGGATTTTGAGAACTGAGAACTTCAGATAACTGGGTTAATTTAGGCCACAGGGGGTGGGAGGAGAGTTGTAGCATTTTGGTAACGAAGCGGTCACACAGGTATTGTCGTCGAAGGTGAAGAGGGGGATCAACACATTCAAGCTGTAGGGCATTTGTGGGAGAGGACTTCATTGCACCCACGATGATTCTAAGGCAACGGTATTGGATTTTTTCAGCTTTTCAGACAAGGCAATTTGAGTGAATAGGCATGGGCGCCCCACCAGACTCCAGCTACTGCTCGTAGAGCGCTGATGCCCTTCTCACATTTTTTACTTATATGTTCAATATGAGCTGATCCTTTCAATCTATTGTCAAGAATGACACCAAGGAATTTTGCCTTCTCTACTAGGCTGATGTGATGATCCTCATAGTGTATGTTAAAGTTAGGGATAGATCTATTCCTCGTAAACACAACTGATTGGCATTTGGTCACTGATAGGGATAAGCCATGATCAGATAGCCACTGCCCTAAGTAAAATAAAGCTGAGTTTAAACGGTGGGATATTTCACCAATTGAACCTGAGCTAGAATAAAGAACAATGTCGTCAGCATACTGTGAGATGTTACAAAAACTATTTGTGGACAATTCTAAGTCATGAGTATATATACTGTAGAGTAGAGGACTGAGGACGGAGCCTTGGGGAAGGAACACCTTTCCAGACTAGTCTGGGTGGGAGAATGGATGATTGGTGTTTTACCACAACTGACCTGCCAGAGAGCAGGTTACATATGAAATGAGTAATCTTCGATGGAACACTCAGCTGTTGCAACTTTTGCCTGAGTACCGGAAGAAGAACATTATCATATGCAGAAGCAACATCTAGGAAAATACCCACAAGGTACTCTCCCTTTCCAAAGGCAGTTTGAATGTCCGTAGTGAGTATGCTGAGACTATCTGTTGTGCTGAGTCCCTTGCGAAATCCAAATTGTGAAGGGGCCAGTACTCCTCTGTTTTCTATCACCCATTCCAATCAGTTTCTAAGAAGCATCTCCATGATCTGGGCGAGAGTAGAGGAAAGTGCAATAGGCCTATAGGAATTTGGGTCTGATGGGTCTTTTCCAGGTTTTAAGATGGGAATCACAATTTGGGTTTTCCAGGAATCTGGGATTGATCCACTTTCAAAGAATTTATTAATTAAATTTAGAAAGTATAGTTTGGATTTATGATTTAAGTTTACAAGAAAGGAGTATGGGATTCCATCCTCACCAGGGGTTGAGTCTTTCAGACCACTTAAAGCAGTCTCGAGCTCTGGGAGTGTAAATAGGGAGTCCATTTCATCCGTAGTTGAGACAGGTGGGGTTGGGCTAGGGAGATCTTGGTCATTAGGAACATAAGGGGGGGCTAGTTTGGCAGCAAAGGTGCTGCGCCATTCTTGTGGATTGTTTGAGCTTGGGTCGGAGTAGTTGATTGCTCTCCGGAACTTTCGCATGTTATTCCAAACAATCGAGGAAGGAGATCTCGGACTGAGTGACTCGCAGAATTTGGTCCAGCTAAGCTTTTTCTTTTTAGATACTGTCCTTTTTACTTTAGCATCTAAGTGCTGATATTTAATAAAATTGACCTCATATGAAGTTTGTACTCTTCTTCTGCAGCTACTCCCTGGTTAAACAGTTCCTTGCATTCTTCATCCCACCAAGGTGGGGGAGGTAAATAATTTTTGACAGAAGGCTTTTTGAGAGGAATATAGAGATCGGCCGAAGAAGTGAGGGATTTCACAAGATAGTCGTAGCAAATCAAGAGATTACCATCAATCCGAGGATCAGATGCAGAGTCCATCAAATCATCAACAGATTGAGCATAGGCAGACCAATCTACTTTCTGTAATTTATATTTAAGCATAGGATCGGGTTTGGGAACATGGTGAGGTCTATTGTTTAGAGATAGGATGATAGGGAAGTGGTCACTACCATAGGTACTGGGGAGGACATTCCAGGATATTTGAGGGGCAAGGGAGGAGGAAGTTATGGATAAGTCTACTGCGGAATTTGGGTTCTGGTATGGGTAAACTCTACGAGTTGGGGTGCCGTCATTTAGGGTACAAAGATTCATATCCTCAAAGATATCAATTAGCAACGGAGCAAACCCGTCACAATTGTGGCACCCCCACAGGGTGTGGTGTGCATTAAGATCACCCATAATCACAGTAGGACTTGGAAGGGCAGATATGATAGTTTGGAGTTCTGGGATGAGAGAAGGATGAGGATGTGGGATATACAGAGAAAGAAAGGATATATTTAAGGCCCTCACAGCAACAGCATTAATCTGGTTACTGTGAGAGGGGATGGGGATATAGGTGAAGGGGAGATTGTGCCTGATGAAAATGGCACTGCCTGCATAGCCGTCATCCCTGTCATCCCGCAAACAGAAGAAACCAGGCACCCGAAATCGGGAGCCTGGTCTCAACCATGTCTCCAAGATGGCAATTATGACGGGTTTATGCAGGTTGATTAAAGATATAAGATCTTGTTTCTTAGTATGTAGGCTTTTACAGTTCCACTGTAAGAGGACTGTTTGGTCTATTATTTATGATTTTAAAGAGTTCAGAAAGATTTTTGGCAACGTTGGGCGGTAGGGCGAGTTCATTTCATGGAGCAATGATACTCAAGAGCAATGCTGTAATGTCTTCCAGCATTCTTCCTGAAGAGACGGGGAATTCAGTTTGGCTACTACCGAGGGCGCAGCCATTAGGTTGGGCGGACGATGGAGAGTTTACAATGTTTTGGTGTGCTCGTCTGTCATAACCCTTTGCTAAGGGGGCTCGGGGTCGGGGGGATCGGACAACTGTTTCTCTATAGGATTTGGATGGTGATGGGCGGGGTGAGTTTGAAGAGCGGGGAGGATTTGCTGGTTGAGGGAAGTTTGTAGTACGGGAAGAGTAAGTAGGTGTTGAGAATAGTTCCTTAGTCAGCTCCGCATAAGATCTACGGGATGGGGGGTAGTGGGAAGAAGCTTCAGCATATGAGATGTTTTCCTAGGACATGAGGAGTTTTATGTTCTGCTGGCGTACAAACTCTGGGCAGTTTCGACGGGGGAACGACAGAATGGGGTTACCCAAAAAGTCATTGGCCGCCTGGGGAGTTGAAAACTCAACACTAACTTTGTTACGACCACAGAGCAAGGAATGACTTTATATTGTGGTTACGACCAACACTTTTGACACCATCATTAATTATGCCCGGGAACTTGTTTTTATGTAGGAACTGGCCAAACTTTAGTGCGCGGATTGTGACTCCCGAAGACGGGTCCGAGAGTTCCCTCGAGACATGTACCAAGAAGGGAACTTTGTCCTCTCTGTCGTAGCATTTAGGGCCATCGGCGAAAGAAGGATGGATATAGATTGTTTGTGTCGAGGGTACGGGTCGGGATGCATTAGTTTCCGATTTTTTTGGGGGAGAACTTTCCGATGAGGTTTGTTCGTTCTCTAGCGGGCGCTTCCGAGTGGTGGCTTGACCAGATACCAACACCACAAAAAGTTAGTATAAAACACACAAAAATCAGCAACTTTTCAGCGTAGGAAAAAATCACACCGAAAAACACACTTGTGTCGACCAAAGCAAACGAGCGAAATCCTGCTTGATGTATTAGATATTTTACAGAAATCTAATTTAATATTTCAAAATTTTTTATAAATTTTATTTTACAAAGAAAGATAACAAAACTTACATTATCACTCATCAATTTCTGATTGTTGATTGGCAGTTGTGAATTGTTGTCTATATCCATTTGTGCATCATCTATAAAACAAAAAAAAAATTAAATTATCCAAGTTTGGATTATGTTTGATGTGTTATTTTGACCAACATGAAGGACAATTATTTTACAGACAAGGTTGAAATCAAGAACCAATTTATGATTAGACAATGAAATTACAATAGTATCAACTTTTTGAAAGTTATACTGACTTTAACAAACATTCAACAGCCCATGGCCCTTATTCTGTATCTCAGTGATGATCACTCAGTGGCCTTTACTGACATTTATTTTTTATCCATTGAAGGTTTTCCACAAAATTTTATTTTTGTTCCGCTTAATAAAGCAGCAATGTATAGCGAACCATAGACAACAGTGATTATCACTGAGATACAGAATAAGGGCACATATCTTGGAAACTTTTAAACCGATTTTGATGAAATGTGAGCTGTTTTAAAGTAGAAATAAATTAAAAAGATCAGCCATGTGAGTCGGTCTCTCGCACGAAGGGTTCGATACCATTATGTATAAAAACGGCAAAAAAGATTTATTTTATTGTTTATATCAACAAAACTACATCATGTGTGAAAACTTCAAGTGTCCAACTACCACAGTTCAAGAGTAAAGTCTGGTGACAGACAGACCCTTTGGGTACGGATCCCTAAAAAGCAAGCCAATTAGATATGGATGAAATAAAATAAATACCTAAGTCCCTATTAGATATCAATATGTGAGATTGTGTATCACCTGTAGAATTTTGAATAAGTTGGCCAAGTTTAAAACATGTATTCTTCTGCCTTACATGCTTTAATTTCGAAGAAAATGGATTCTTCTGTACTGGTTTGTACTTTGCTTGAGAAGGGACGGGGCTATTCATAGCAGGACTGAATTTCCAGGACGGGTTGTTCAAATGTTTCAAGGGTTTTGCATGCTTCAATGAAAACGAGGAATTCACTGGAACTTCATTTAACTTGTTACTTGTACATTGAAAACCACGTTCTGTGCATAATCTTTTCTGTTGGCTGAAAGAAACTTCCCTTCTTTTTTCCATATTCAAATTTGGTGAGCTAGAGTCTTCGGAGTCTGAGTAGAACCGTTTTGGTTGCCTCCATAAAATAGGTTTATTCAACAGTGATTCCTTATTTATTTGTGTGTTACCAGTGACAGTGGTTTTATTCAACACTAATTCATTACTCATTCTAGTGTTACCAATGAAGTTAGTTTCATTCATTGGTAAATTAGTCTCTGCCAATAAATTTGCTTGGCCCTGTGGGAGACTTTGAATAATTGGTAGTTTTTGGGGATTACTACTTTTGTTAATGTATTGTTTATTTTGCGCCATATTCAACCTTGTTTGTGTTTTAAAGGTACCTAAGTCTGGTAAGTCAACTCTGTTAGGATCAAGGTGGGTTGATGGTAATGTGGTATTTGGTAGATTGCTTCCACTTTGGGTGTTACTGACATGACTGTTGTTACTCATAGGTGTGTCTTCCCCTGGATCTATATTTTTAAGTTCATTCATCTTCTGTGGACCGTTTTTACAGTTCTGTGAATACAGAGGATTTACTTATTAATGTATAACATTATAATGCGTTAAATATGTGTAACCCATGAAAACCCATGAAACATACAATTTTTTTTTATATACTATATACTATATAGGCTAGCGCTTTACTGTGATCACACCTGATGGAAAGTGATGATACAGTCTAAGCTGGAACGCGCTTGCCTAGAAGATGCCCATTCACTCTTGATTTGAAGGCACCCGGGCTGTAAGTGGCAGGAAAGACACTGCCTGTATTCCAAGCCTTTGCAGTGCGTATCAGCAACGAGGAATCAAACCACTTCGTACGCGTCTTTGGTACGTCAACTATGTATGGTACGATGCCTTGCCGTTCTGTGGTAGAAAGGTGACGGGGGAACCAAACTAAAACGTTCCTGTGGGCACACTCTCTGAAATATATTCTAGAGAATACCGACAGACAGGCAACCTTACGACGATGTTCAAGGCTTTGGAGTTTTTTGTGGACCAGTGTCGGGTTGCCAATGGGTCTTCTAGCACGGCGATCCACCAAATCCAAAGCATCAAGCTGGTACTTGGCAGAGCCATCCCACAAGTGGCTACAGTACTCCATGCATGAGCGAACCTGTGCCTGGTATAAGGTTAGGAGCTGTTCCGAGGTGAAGTACTGTTTAACTTTATTTAAAATGCAGAGTTTTTTCCCAGCTGTCTTTGCTTTGGATTCGATGCATCGGTCGAAGTTGAGTTTAGAAGACGGAGTGACGCCCAGAAGCTCAATACTGGCAGTAATCGGTATAGAAACATTTCGAAAAGTCGGAGTCAGGGGGAATGGACTCCTTTTGACAAATCTCTGAAAACAGCTTGGCCCATGTTTCCTTTGGCTGGTTACAAGTTGGCTGTTAATTTTTTTTACAGATAGCTCATAATATACTACATTTAGCACTTAAGTATTTTAGCACAATCTCAGTATTTTTCGAGAAAGCCCCCGTAACCAGGTAGTCCCCAAAGCAAACCTGAATCAATAACTTTTTAGTACATGGTAGACGTGAAAGACGAAAGAAAGAAATTATGCTGGATTAGAGGCCACAGTGGTAATGTAGGTAATGACACAGCCGATGACCTAGCACGGCGCGCTGCAACAACAATGGTAATGGGACCTGAACCCATGGTCCTAATACCGTTTAGCGGATACAAATCCTGGCTACATAAAAGCACGTACCAGGCACACTCACAAATATGGGAACGCACTACTGCCTGTAGACAAGCAAAAACAGCAATAACACATTTAGACAAACACCTAACAGCAAAACTCTTATGACTCAGTAAAGACAAACTAAGAAGGCATGATAACAGGACATTGCCCACTAAACAAACACTTATCCACTCTAGGAATCACAGACAGCCCTCTGTTCAGAGCCCGCATGAAGGAGGACGAAACGCCTCCACACGTGCTACTACAGTGCACTGTGTTGGATCAACGCGAGACCTACTTGGGCTCCTCAGCAACACTCCAAGATATCCTGTGCGACCTGGGAAGTCTCTTCGGATTCTGGAGTGAGCTCGGCTGGCTGGAGTGATCCCGCGAGGACCCGCATCGGCGACTCCACGCGCTACGGACGAAGAGATTTCGGCCAATCGCGGAAAAGTCCCAGGAGCAGAAGAAGAAGAAGAAGATGGGTGAAATTCGTGAACCTCAATTCGAGACTTTTATGATTCAGTCACAAGAGAGGTCGTGACTGTCGAGGATTGCACCGGCTCACGTTGGCAATTTGCATCCAACAAAACTTTTTTTTTCCACCATGATCATAAAATCGAGGTTCTATTTGTTTTACACAAACCTGATATTTCATAAAGTCCCTCCTAGTATTTGCTGAATTTTGAAAATCAAAACGTGTATAGGTACATAAAATGTGTTATAACTGTACTACTCGTTCAAAGAAGCTTTGCCAATGACTCCCCCTCCCACTTCATGATACAGCAAGTCGCGCTCATAGAGTAGGTTGGTAATTTGGTCGCGCTCGTCCGTTATCAGAAGAAAGCGGGTCGAACTAGTATGAAGTCATCGGCAAATCTTCAGCAGCAGCAGCTTAAGAACGGGTTATAAGAAGAGAATTTTATTCCAAAAATATTAGAAAAATATCGTTCAAATGAAAAACAATATCTATTGAGATACTTACCATACCGCTCGTGAGTGTCCAACCTTTTTCGCCAGTTCTTGTATTAAAGTAATAAAACTTCCCGGGAAACTTCTTGGACGAACATCAAATCCACGGCGACCCTTTGTCACCCATGTTTTTGGATTTTGGACACTGAAAATATTTCTCGAGTTGGTTGAAGATCTCTTCAAGTGATTTAAACAGATTGAAAAACAGAACAATATTTGGACTGAAACAGCTGTGAAAAATCAAAAATGAAATATAAAATAAGTAAGTACCTACTACATACCAAATATAACCTCCAAATGACCTCCAAATTCTCAAAAAAGGGATGGAAAAGGATTTCAACTTTTTTAATTTTCCATAGCACAGAGCAAGGAATATCTTTATATTGACCATAGAGTATATTGAATATAGGGGTATAGAGTCATCAGTCTCTTTTTTTGCTAGCGACATCTATTGGGGATCGCCCCAACTATATAGTTTACTGTAAATATGTAATATATACATAGATGATATATTGTACATCGTATGCATCAATAGGTATTTATGTTATATTATGTAGTACCTATTAAGTAAGGACTTCTAATTACGGTCAATGAAACAAATGAGATCATGGAAATGATTTATTTTCTTTCTTTTGTTAAAATACATCACTTCAACATCACAACACAAAACTTTTTGTTTCTTCATGACACAAAATCGTAGTCCATAAAACAAAGCCGGGATCATAAAACAGGGTTGTCAGAGTCCAAGCAAAACAGTGTCAACACAATATAAGAATCCAAGGCCATGTAATGAACCAAGCCATGAACCAAGTTTTCCGGGAAAATAAAAAAAACCCAATAAGCACTTCAAAATCAAAGAATTATTGAGAATTCCAAAGAAATTAAGACAAAAACGTGGATTACAGCACAACTAACACCAAATGACATTTACATCCAGGGTTGCCAAATATCAGCTAACTGAATTCGCCTAATTTTGCCTACCGAATAGCCTAAATCGCATATTTTATTTGCACTAGTAGCTTATTTCGCCTAACATTTTGAGCCAAGAACTTTAGGGAGATGAGTACCACCCGGGCGCGGAAATTCAAATTTTTTATTAATTTTTCGCCTATAGTGGGCTAATAATACATCATAGGCTTATGGCATGGCATTTTGCGGGTACTTTATGCATCTTTGGGTATTTTATGCATCTACAATAAATGTTTTTAATAAAAACACTGCTCAAGAATACTCATTTACTTCATGTTGGTTCCCGATAGCTTGAAATCTGGGAAGCTGCAAAAATTATCGTTCGGGCACCAATTTGAGGTGAGGTGAACTTTCGAGCGAAATTTTTATTTAAAAACATGCAGATGTGTAAATATTATGCCCGCAAATTTTATTGCTGTAAACCTACAATGTGTACTTAGTGTAAAATTAGCAAAAAACTAAAAAAAAAATTAAAAATTAAAGACGACTGCTCTATACGATATTTATCAGACTAAAAATTAAAAAAACCGACTGCTCTATACGATATTAATCAGACTAAAAATTAAAAAAACTAGTTTTTTTATACTTGAACAGATAAATTCATGTGTCAGTCGAGACGACCTCACATAATAGGTGTTCCTCAGCACACTATGTTTTATTTTTTGTTGTCTAACGCATTTATGTATCTCTATCTCACTCCTAGAAACAGTGGATGCAATATGTAGAACAAAGCAAGCAGTATGGAAAGAAAGTACCTGAGTAAACATTCGATATCAAGAAATAATTAAATAATTTTTGGGTAATACTTAATCTCCCTAAATGAGCCTAAATGGCTACTGGTAGTCTGGAAGCCGATTCGTTGTTATTTGACCCCCAAAGTAGCCTAAATGGCGATAATTCGCCTAATCTGGCGACCCTGAATGACATCAATGTAAAGCCTAAGAAGTCATTTTAAACTAATACCAGACGTAAACACAAGCCGGTTTAATCCGGCCGGATTTAATCGTAGCGACGACGGAACAAACAAAATATGTCTATCTCTTTCTATCTCGTTTGTTTGCTATCTTCCGCACCGCTCACGTCTTAAGTGCTCAAGGTCAAAGCAAGCGACAGCGAGGATCGTAATCATTTGGATGGCCATTTGATTTTGTAGATAATATTTATTTTACTTCATTGCGTGTCATCTCGTTGTTTTAGTTTAGGTTCCAGGTTCGACAGATAATAAATTATTTACAATTTTTTAACAGCGCCATCTCTTGCGGAATTTCCTAATATATTTCCATTCACATTTTCTATTGGAGCCTAAATGCACTACCTAAGCAATATACTCTATGGACCATATTAAGCTCTGCTGTGGGTTGTCTACTCAGATGGTTCTCTATGATATTAAGTAGGTTGGTGATTAGCAGTGGTGATTAAGGGTAGATAGGACCTTGAAACAAACTTTATATTAATCAAAACAAAAAAACTCATGGCTTAACTATAGCTCAGCTACCCAAGGTATTTTCCGGACAATCTATTCACATTTTCACCAAAGTTTTATCACGTAACCTTTTATACTGTCTCTAACAGTACGGTTTAAAATGCGTAAACAGTGCTGACATTGCATACGCTGCTGACGCTAGGTTTAAATTATGAACGCGCAATTAGCGCGACAACAATTTAAACCTACGACAGCGCGCTGTTGCCTGTCAGTCCTGTCACTGTCTCAAATGAAATCCATGCTTACTTTATCTTACAGAAAATAAGTACAATATTTATTGTTCATAAACGGCAATCGGCACAGCAAAACCGTTAAAATTCACCACAGTCCACAAATCGAATTAGCAAAGTTATTTATTTATTATCTGGCTGCAGACTCAGTCATAAATCATTCGATTGTTTCGCTTTTGTTGTTCTTTGTTGAAATCAACAATCAACAAAGAACAACAAAAGCGAATTAACGAATGATTTATGACGAGTCTGCAGCCAGATAATAAACTATAAAATTTGCAAATCAGCGGTTGATCTGACTGATGTCAGTTGAATTTGACATTAGCGCTCACGCTGCACTACCTCTTTTTTGTGAGCACTGTTAGCGCGATTAATGACGACAGTCATGACGTCACGCAGCTGTCTTTTGAATAATATACGCAATTTAAACCGACTTTCAGCACGCTGACAGTGCAAATGGTGCATATGTGCGCATTTTAAACCGTAGGGTAACTTTCGTATTATCACTTAAATTAGACGAAAGTTTTAAGAAAAAATTATTACTGAAAATTCACTTATAAATCTACAACATCGGAGTAAAATTCAAGACAAGCATGTGACAACCAGAAAAATGACGTTTCATATGTCATTACGCATTACACATTTGTTTCATCAAAACGTTTCGTTTTACGTTACGATTTGTTTATACTATGAAATACAAACGATAGAAAAACATCCTTGACAGTAAAATAACTTTAGTAACCCCTGTGAGGAAGTACATACATGAAATTGAAATTGGATTTGGATTAATTTTGTTATCTTGGTGGTGACCATGTGGTGACTGGCATAGACAATTATATAAAAAAAGAGAGTGAGACCAGAGATAACAAAACTGACTTTAATTTACACCAAAGAATATACATACCTAAATACTCTGATTTACACTGACAGTCGTGACTTGGACTCTGGGCTTTTTAGTTGATTGATACATTTTTTGTGAACAACACCACAAAAACAACACTTCGGTGCGCAAAAGTGGTTATTTATCAGAAAAATTAAATTTTATTTGAGAAGAATAATTCGAATTATAATTGAATTTGACAAGATTGATTCGTTTAATGTTGACTTTTCTTTCATAGTAACGCCATCTGTTAACGTTTTTTGTTACTAAATGTATGTACCCCGGTGTTTTGGTTCAGATCTTTGTCGGCCCTTTTTAACCGACTTCAAAAAAAAGGAGGAGGTTCTCAATTCGTCGAAATCTTTTTTTTTTATTTTTTTTTATGTATGTTCCCCGATTACTCGAAGATGCGTGGACCAATTTCGAAAATTTGTTTTGTTTGATAGGATTTAGTTCACAGATGGTCCCATAGTCATCAAGTCAGGATCTGATGATGGGATCCTGGAGAAATCGAGGGAACTCTTCAAATTTTATAAGCACACTTGAAGTGATTTGGGTATTGTTTGAAAGAGTAATTTTTTCCAGGTAGTCTTATGGTCATCAGGTCGGGATCTGATGATGGGATCTTGGTAAAATCGAGGGAACTCTTCAAATTTTGCTAGTATACTTGAAGCGATTTAGGTATATTTCATAGTTACGATTGCATTTCCTTGCAGTCATCAAGTAATGACTGTATTCATCAAGTCAGGATCTGATGATGGGATCTTGGAGAAATTGAGGGAACTCTTCAGATTTTAGAAGCATACTTCAAGCGATGTGGGCATTTTTTCCAATGCCTTGCGCATTAGTTGTTTTCCACTAAAAAGTATAAAATAAAATGGAAAATTCTTTCCAAAAAACCAACTTCAAATGCCACTCAAAGAATGAAATAAATTTTTAATGTACACCAATTCGAAGTCGGGCAATGTTTCGTTCATTCAATAATAGTCGATAATTTTGTCGTTTCTTTGAACATCAAGTTTTATAATAAGAAGGACTATTAATGATTGAACAAAACATTGCCTGACTTCGAATTAGTGTACATTAAAAATTTATTTCATTCTTTGAGTGGCATTTGAAGTTGGTTTTTGGAAAGAATTTTCCATTTTTTATAATCTTGATCTTCGTCATAGAGTATATTGAATCTTCGTTTATCTGTGTTGTTGTAAGATTTTCTACCGAGAGTATAGTGCTCTGTGATTTTCTAGAGAATAAAATTGCCGGCAATTGCCGGCTCTCAGGTTGTCAGTGACCGGTGACAAATAAAAATGTAGGTAGTTAAAAAACAGTGAATTACTAGTTGAATGGTCACAATAATTAGTATCTAATATCTCCGCGCTTACTGTAATATAACTTGCCTGGAGGAAAGCAGAAGAACCCATTGTCGGCTTGCAGTAGAAGTGTGGCTTGCAAACTGTAATTTTGTGATTCGTACATTCAGTGCAACTACATTAGAGTAACAGATATGCAAGCCATCAGGTATCTCGCAGAAGACGTCGAACTTCCACCTACCAAAAAAAATACAGAGTATTGCGTTATAGTAACGCATATAGTCAACCCCCACCATTTCTATGTTCGCTCAATACAGTTTTCAAAGCTCATTGAGTACATAGAAAATACAATGCCATTAAAAGATCTTCCATTAGTGGACGCAGTATTCACGAAAAAAACAATAATTTTTAATTTGAACCCCGACAACGAACTACCAAAATATGCTAGAGGTGAAATAGTGGAAACTGGGGATTCTGTATGCAGAGTCTATGCTCTTGACTATGGATATTATAAAGCAAATGTTTCGTATGAGTTTATGTGGGAATGTCATGAATGTTTGATTGATATGGAACCACTGGCCATAAGTTGCCAGCTTGCAAATTGTTTCCCTAAGTCTGTGGATTGGGGTACAGCCATAGAAGCGTTTAAAAGACTTGTTGGTGATGGACGCACTCACATGAAGATTGTGGATAATACATTCACCCAACTGTTAGTGACACTGGACAACACATGTGGTACAGATATTGCTACATCGTTAGCAGAAGCACGTGAAACCTTATGGGGATTTGTACCCCATGACCAGAAAATCACTTCGAATGGCACACCACCTCCAAATGTATCTTATGAATTTAAACAATTACAACTGAATGTTGATATACAAGTGAGGGTGCTTAGTGGTAGGTCACTTGATGGTTTTTATGTAGCAGAAATAAATGATTATAAGGAATATATGAAAGAACAAGAAAACATTGACTACTATTCCACTAAAGCAATATCAGTTGAGAAAGGCTCGATGAAATATGGTGATTCAGTTTTAGTTTGGCGAGGAAGCTGCTCATATGATAGAGGGTTTATCAAAGAAGTTTGCAGTGATGATGATAATTGTTACCATGTACAAATGGTTGATACAGGAAAAGACAAGATAGTCAACCATGCAAATTTGAAGATAACTCCTGAGCAATGTGTAAAAATGCCGGCTGTTGCTATTTATTGCTATGTGAAAGGAAAGGTTAGTTACGACCTCAATCTGCTGCTTCATCCCGGCAGACAGTTTGTTATAACTGTACATAAGCTTGGTAAACAATTATATTTTGAAAAACCAAACCTTGTTACCATATCACATTGTGATTATTTATAGTTTATTTTTGTTGTCTTGTTTATGTCTAGAAAAAATAGTCTGAGAAAATAAACCTCTTTAATAATTACATCTAGTTCAGATGATTATAAGTTGATTTCATCTAAGTTTTGTTTTGTTTAAGTCTAGAAAAAATGGTGTGAGAAAATATATCTCTTTAATAATTCTGTTTAGTTCAGATGATTATAAGTTCACTTCATCTAAGTTTTGTTTTGTTTGAGTCTAGAAAAAATAGTGTGAGAAAATAAATATCTTTAATTGTTCCGTTTAGTTCAGATGATAAGTTGACTCCATCTAAGTTTTGTTTTGTTTAGGTCTAGAAAAAATAGTGTGAATATCTCTTTCATAATTCCGTTTAGTTCAGATGATTAGATCACTTCATCTAAGTTTTGTTTTGTTAAAGTCTAGAAAAAATAGTGTGAGAAAATGTATCTTTCATAGTACCGGTTAGTTCAGATGATTTAAGTTTAACTTCTCCTACTTGTCAGTTCAATACAAGCAATATGCGCTCTATGCTTTAATATATTGTTTTATTTCATAAAATCCAAATTACTAAATAAAGAGATACAATTCTAGTAAATAATTTTGCAAGTATGCAAAGTGTGTAATTAATCAGAATAAATACACACATAATATTATATTAGGGTGTTTCTATATTATATTAGGGCCGATTTTTCAATCGTCAAATAAGCTATCTGAGCAATTAAATTGAAACATATGCAACATACCAAATCTGTCAAAACGTCATATTTATTCTTGAGCGATTACCTATCTGGCGATTGAAAAATCGGCCCTAAAAGTTGTAAAAATATAATAGGACCCTTTTGGCATATGTTATCGCGACGAGTCTAGTAATGAATCATACGACTCGCCTCGCTACTCGATACTCACGATGAATCGATTAAGTTTATATCAGTTGTGACCACAGAGCACATAATAAGTTGTGACAGTGGGCATAAATAAAATGCAAGACGGCGATATCACTCGGATTATTTAATGCGAATTCACCTTACAAGTATAAACTCACGCGTATTTAAACACCGAATTAAGCGTTAATACTGAATCAATTACACTTAGCAGCTATTAAACAGTGAACACACTACTGCATCTATTATAACACTAACTTTCGTGATAACGCCTAGCACTAACTGATATAACTTTACTGCACTTACGCGATCTCACAAAGACTTGACTAAGACCCGTAAAATGAACTCGCAGTCATATTTATAGCCAACTTCCCACTAACTGAATAGTGGAACGGCGGCTAGTGGCTTCGGTTTGGCTCGGTCACATTCGGCGGCTGAGGTGGCATGGGTGACCGTGGTTGGCTGGCAGGCTATGGCACAATGTAGGCTTGCTGTTATTGGCCGGCAGGTGGCGATGCGCAGTGCTATTGGCCCAGGCTGTGTGGCGTAACATTCGGCCGTCCTGAAACAACAATTGCTCCCGCAATGGGGAGTAGCATGGTCAATTCTCTTTAGGTCAATGATGTCGTCATTTACAAATGGGTCATCGGAACTGCGGATAATTTCAAACTCGGGTACAATACCTACTGAGATGAGTCATGAGGTCTTGTTATCAGACCAGCAAAGAACTTGCAATCTAAAAGTCCCTTGATCCTTCATATTAACCAGAACTACATTACCTACTACCCTGGTTTCTAATACCGGTGATACCGGATATCATCAGTTTTAGTATTTAGGGGTTTGCAATATCTTGAGCTCGTAATTTAAAGTCGACTTAAACAATTAATTAAAAAAATAAAAGATTACTGAAGAAGCCTAACAAAAATAGTGTCCTCACTCCTCTTCCAAGATAAATAACCATGAAACTTCAAAATGGCAAACTGCAAAGTGCACGCTTATCCTTATCCTTACTTCCTTACTAATATTATAAATGGGAAAGTGACTTTGTTTGTATGTTTGTTCCGCTTTCCCGCCGCTACTACTGAACCGATTTGGCTGAAATTTGGAACATAGATAGCTTATAACCCGGAACTAATATTATAAATGGGAAAGTGACTTTGTTTGTATGTTTGTTCCGCTTTCCCGCCGCTACTACTGAACCGATTTGGCTGAAATTTGGAACATAGATAGCTTATAACCCGGAACTAATATTATAAATGGGAAAGTGACTTTGTTTGTATGTTTGTTCCGCTTTCCCGCCGCTACTACTGAACCGATTTGGCTGAAATTTGGAACATAGATAGCTTATAACCCGGATTAACACATAGGCTACTTTTTATTCCGGGAAATTCCATAGTTCCCGTGGGAAATTTTTACAGCAATCTATAGCTATATCTATAGGTACGTAGCTAAAGCAAACATCTTTGAAAGTAGGTATAAGGTTGTAATATTGAATGGGAACGGGAAATTTATGTTTCCCTCAGGATTTGTTAAAAAGCGAATTTGACACAGGCAGGGCGGTGGGCAAAAGCTAATGATACTACAGATCTGATACTACTACTACTGATCACTACAGCTGTGATAATGGGCACCATATAGGTTCTGAACTTAGCACTGTACGCTTTTAACAATGTGTGTTTAGCAATGGGTTATGGGTTAATAACATTATAACTGAGAAAACGGGTACCAATACAGACCCTAAACTTACAACTTTTTCGGCATTAACATTATGTGTTTTGGTTGAAAAATGGGATATGGGATTATAATGCTCTATATGTGAAAATGGGTACCTAAATAGGTCCCTATTTACATTGTGTGTTTAAGTTAAGCAATTGGATTTTGGGTTAGTAATATTGTAACTGTAATATTAAATACCTATATAAATTCTGACTTACCATTGTTTCACTATAAGTTTTTTTGTTTTAATTGAGATAGATGAGTTTAGATGAGTCAATGAGATACAGGTTAAAAATATTATATTTGTGAAAACGGGTACCCATATAACATAGGTTTTAAACTAATAACTGTTTTGCTACTGAAAATTTTTGTTTTAGTTGACAAGGGATATGGGAAAGTAATACGATAAATGTGAAAATGGGTACACAGCTGCTGAAATTGCAAGAACTCCAGGTTAGCTTAGGTAAAAATAGGTTGGTATGCAGCGTTGCGGAAGAATATATCAGTAAAACGACGTTTTACCTCATTACTAAAAAACTAAGCCAGTTATCAAAAATTCGTTATGAATATATTATGTTTTAGATGAGCAATGTGATATGGGATAGTAATGCTGTAAATGTGAAAATGGGTAGATACATTGAGCCCCGTAGTTGAACCTATATTGATTAAGGACGGAAGCGGGAAGAGCAGTAAAACAACTAAGCCGATGTTTCTTTTAGTTCTTGTAGTAGTTGACTGTTTGTCTATCCCGTATGCTACTTTTTATCCCAGAAAATCGTTGGCTCCCACGGTATTTCTAACAGCCCGAAATTCACGCGGGCGAAGCCGCGGGTAAAAGCTAGTCTAATATAATCGCACTACTTATGAATACGCCAAAGAACTAAATCAATATTTTTAACGTATCCCTACTTGTCGCTAGTTTTCGACTCGAGAGTTCTTATCGGTTAGAATCGTACTTTTCCGTCGGTTATTTTGAGTATCAAAACATTTTAAAAACATCTAACCTGATCAAAGATGATATAAACTACTCTACCTTGTTTAAACACCGAATGAAGGTATCAATAACAGAAATAATTCGGTAAAAACCTTATGAAAACTAAAACATGACGTCTTAGGCATTTACATTGTACCTACAGTTATCTGGATTCCCCATTATTCTGTATAATAATGATTATTTTATCACACTTCTTAATCATTGCTGGCGTTTGATACACTCTACTACAAATCAGATAAGTAAATACTTACTAGTAAATATTATGGTGACAAGTAATCTATGATCTCGTATATATAAAGGACCATCCCCATTAGAACAGTTAACAGACTAGTTGGTGCCTTAGATAATCAAATGGAATGGAACACGCGTATACATATATTGCCCTTGTAGAGAATGTCTTGAATGTCATTATGAATCTTATGGTAACTTGGTGCTTAATAGAGATTTATGAAGAACTTTATCTACCAGTTAATTGTTTGTGTCTTATACTAACGATTTCGTAAACCGTTCGATAAATTCGAAACAAAGTTTGATAAATATGGCGTAGTTATTCCAATAATCATACAAATACTAAAACAACGTTATCAACATACTAACAGAATATCATGTCATTAAGAAATTTAGTCATCTTGTTAGGAAATACAGCAAGCTTGTCTTAGGACATTAAGTGGACTGAGATCGATTGGAAACTGTAAGCCTCCAATAAAGAATAATATAATACTTCTACACCTGCACATGTACTTACTTCAAAGACTACGCTACTTACTAACTAATTTGCAATGGACTTAACGCGTTTCCGGGACAGAACGGTCCAATTCATGATGCCTCCTGATGTACCACAGTTAACGAACTTAATGCGTCTGAACAGAATGGATCTATTATTTTATGATGTCTCCAGCTAGCCGCTAAGCGATTCCTTTTTACCGACGGCAATACAAGAGTCTATTTTAAGTTACCAGATATAAACACAGTACTTTACATATTTTTATGATTTGCTAAGTAGATACTGAGACTAACATTTGCAATGATGCGTTTAGACGCCAGTTTTTGATTTGAATCGATGTACGTTTCTCATCTCATATCATTATATTACGTCATCTACGTTTTTATGTACGAATCGAATTAAAATTACTTAGGCGTATGCAATAAAGACGTGATAATATTCTTTGGCTTTGGTATCAATGGAATATATATGGAGTCAATGAAAAATGTAACTTCGTAAGTTAAACTGAATTACCAGTGGCTGGATGAGCTAGCTTAGGGTTTAACAAAGACGTAGAATACAGAATCCAGTGGCTAAGTAGCTAGGTTAGGTGCTACGAAGACGCGGTAAAATGGCTATAGTCCAATGGCTAATAACTAGGCTAGGTGCTTCAAAGACGCGATAGAATGGCTACAATCCAGTGGCTAATATTTAGCTAGGCTAGTGTGCAACAAAGACGTTATAGAATAGCTGTAATCAAGTAGCTAATACTAGGCTAGAGTGCAACAAAGATATTATGACAGAATGGCTAAAATCCAGTGGTAGAGTGCAACAAAGACGTGATAGAATGGCTAAAATCCAGTGGCTAATGTATTTATAGCTATAGGCTAGTGTGCAACAAAGACGTGATAGAATGGCTAAAATCTAGTGGCTAATGTTTAAAGCTATAGGCTAGTGTGCAAAAAAGACGTGATAGCATGGCTATAATTATTAATTGGTCGTATGGCTTTGAATACGGAACGCTTTTGAGTCTGTGAATTGATATAATATATTTTTTTTAACAGCAGAAATCAAATTATAGAAGAATTCGTTAAATTGGCTCATGGAATCCCTAGTGTCTAATTCGTAGCTTAATTTATTTTCCTTCTATAAGATTTTGCACGCAATTGAACTTGGCGAAAAATGCCTCAATCGTCGCTAACCGCTGACCACGATTAAAGTAATTTTGCAGCTTTTCAGGTCGTCTAATTGATTACTAAATTGAGTTACCTATGCGGCATTTAGTTTTTAAGCGTTATTAGACGCGTTTTATGGTTAAAAATTCGTTTGTAGTCTACATAGATCGAGATCAACACATAAAGGCAGGTATAAAATAGGCAGCAAACTAGTATAGAAGAGTAAATACGATACGTTCCTCGCTTCAAGTCCAATGTTCCGCAAGACGCGCGCAGTTGCAGCAATGCGCGGAGCAGGGGCTGCAGGTGGCTGGAGTTACTGCCTGATCTGCCGAGGCTGCCGCTGACTGCCGCTGCTGCAGGCACGGCCTGACACTTGAGTATGCACCTGGAATTGATAGTTATACGGCTTTGTATAAAGAGTTATAATAGAAACGAGCTTATACTAGGTATGATCGTGCGCTTACGATTAATCAAAAGGCTTTCAGTTATTACTCTTCAATAACTACAAGGATACGTCTGATTTGGCTATATCAAATTGGTTAAAAAAGCATTGTAACAACTATAGGCGTTTCGATGATAAGAAGCCTTGAATTTCATTTACTTAAATCGATATTAGAGCATAGAATCCAAAGTCAGTTTAGACAACTTGCCAACCTATAGTAAGAAAGGTTTCAAAAGTAAATGCGCAAAGTCTAGCTTTGATTTCAACAAACGCAATTGAAAGAATTTAAAAAAATTTGCTTTAAATACTCAAATTATACACTTGATGCAAATACGACGCATATAAATAAGCAATCACGCAAATGCATTCACCTAGAAACTATAGTTTTGGGATCTCAAATAGAATTTAACTGCTTAATTGGGTCATTGGATATCTACACTAATATTATAAAGAGGAAAGATTTGTATTTTTGTATGTTTATATTTTTTTATCTAACAAATAAACTCAAAAAGTACTGGACCGATTTTAATAATTCTTTTTTCATGAGAAAGCTACATTATCACTGAGAAACATAGGCTATATTTAGTACTAGATTACTATAGAAATCTTTAGAAATTCCTATTAAAACCAACCGAAGGTGTAAAAAGATTACCCATAAAATATCTTTCATCGCATACGCTGCGAAGAGTATTAATGATAGGACAAAAAATGTTCGACAATATTATACAATATATCAATATCTACAAAAAACTTCGCGAGACCATGTGTCTAACTATTGTAGTTACGTCACTATAACTACTTTTTTTCATTTATCAAATTGATAGAAATGCCCATCAAACTCAGACCGTGTTATCCATACCATTTATAAATTTTTTTCAAAATAAATAATTTAATATTCAAGAATGTCTCAATACCTGATGATTACTTTTTGAATTATTGAAATCGGACATTCCATTCAAAAGATATCATTAAATAAAAATAAAAATAGACAATATCTTGGAATTACCACATAGGCGCACCGCAAGGCTCCGACTGAAAATCAGCGCTGTGTGCTCCCATGCTAATATGGGGCACACAGCACCATGCTGAGTTGGGCTTGGGGCCTTTTCCGGGCTGTGCCACATGTGACAGGCGGTGTCTGGTGCTTTCGTCACTTGGGCAATTATTGGTTTTTGTTGCCCGAGTGGGGGAAGCTTCAGGCATCGTTTTAGTACGTAAGGTGTCACTAAGGTATATTATTTTGTTACATGTGGCACTTTCTTATGGAATAAAGTTTTTCTTTCTTTCTTTCTTTCAACTGGTGAAACGATTTGGCTGAAATTTAGAATGTAGATAGACAATATCCTGGAATTACCAAACTACCACATAGGCACGTCGCAACTGCTGAAACGATTTGCATGTAATTTTAAACGGAGATAGATAATATCCCATATCGGCCAGCCGCAACTGCTGAAACGATTTAGCTGAAGTTTTCAGGGGAATTCGACGATATCCTGGAATTACCACATAGGCTACTTTTATCTCGCAAGAGCTATGGTTTCTGCGGGAATTGTGAAAAACGAAATGCACGCGGGAGAAATACTCCTTCATTCCGCAAATACCCAAACGATTTGGTTGATATTTGGAAGGGAGATAGCCTATGTCCTGGATGTACACATAAGATACTTTTTGTCTTAGAAAATTCACGTTCAACGCGGGATATGTGAAAAATTAAATTTCCTTAAAACATACATTTTGAATGAAGTCGGTTGAAAAACCCCAATTTTTCACATCCAGCTATAAAATACAGTTATAGGTAGATTGCTTTGACTAACTTTCTTTAAAGTAGGTATAAAGGTCATTTAGGAAATTCAGGGTTTTCTCGGGATTTGTGAAAAATGTAATTTAACGCGAGCGAAGCCGCGGGCAAAAGCTAGTAGGAAATAAAAAGGAACGGGCCCACCTTTTATCTCAATGTCTCCGTGGGGTAAATTTCCTTTGTTCTCACGCGGCGATGACGCGGCGGTTCCGAACTTTAACGCGTCAAAGGCACCTAATCTTCACTGGCGCCGAATCTACAGTGGCGGTGGCTCAGTGTGCTGCAGGTACTTCGTGCTTTTTCTTCAGGCATGTTTTGCGCGCTGATGTGGAAAGTCGTTAGCACACGTCACACGGCAACCAGAACTTGTTAAGGTAGCAGAAATTTAGTAGGGTACAGCACGCACCTTGTAGTGTCGTATTCTTGCGATGACGTCTTTATCTTGCTCACTTTAATGAAAGAAATCCCAAGTAGTAACTAAACTCGCCGGCATATTTAGCGGAACATAAAAAAAAGTCCATAATTAAAAAAAATATGGTTTTATTTTAAAATCTACTTACTACACTTCTTTTGTTATTTAAAGTTTCATTTGTTTTTACTTAAAATGAGATCACATTAAGAACAGATTTTGCGAGTAAAGGCTATTTGTGAAAAATGGTACATTTTTGAACTTTTCATGTAACCTGGAAAAGTGAAATTTAATATTAAAATTACAATTAATTAAATTAGAAAAATGGTGATTAATATCGCGTATTTCCTCCACGTGCTCTTATTAAAGTTTCTACCCGTCTAGGCATACTGAAAATGATGTTATCGATGGTCTCCTGGGATAGTCTCCGCCATTCCTCAACTACGGCGATTCGCAGTTCTCCCACGTTGGCAGGAGCTGGAATTCTGGACTTAACTTTTCTTTTCAGCAAGTCCCAAACGTGCTCTATTGGGTTCATATCCGGTGATCTCGCCGGCCACTCCATAACAGTGATATTCATATCATTAAGATAAGCTTGAGTTACCCGAGCGGTATGCGGCAGAGCATTATCCTGCATAAAAACAAAATCGTCACCGATATATGGGGCAAACGGTACGACATTTTCTTCTAAAACTTCTCTGATATAGCGGTCTGCAGTCAGACTCCCTCTGTCAATCACTACCAAGTCTGTGCGAGCTCCCAAACAAATGCCCGCCCAAACCATTATTGATCCACCACCGTATGCAACTGTAGTTTCAAAATTTGTCTGAATGTATCGTTCTCCTTTGCGTCTGTATATTCTTTGCCTGCCGTCAATTTGATTTAAGAGAATTCTGCACTCATCACTAAACAATACCTTACTCCATTGGTCCGCGTTCCAAAGTCGATGTTCCTGAGCAAAAGTTAACCTGTTTCTACGATGATTTACCTCGAGCCTTGGAGCCTTGGCGGGCACAAATGAACCCAAACCAGCTTCTTCGAGCCTTCTTCGTACCGTACGCTCACTTACGGTTACACCCCGCACTGCTTCTAACTCATGTCGGGCTTGGACGGCCGTCAAACGGGGGTTCCTACGTACACGAAGCCGAATGAAACGATCATCCCTACTCGAAGTGCGTCTTTTTCTGCCTTGTCCTGCTCTTCTCACATAAGTACCGGTCTCCCTGAACCGTTGGATACTGCGATGGATCGTTGAAACTGGTCGACGAAGATCTCTGGATATCACTCTGTAGGTTTGACCATTTCTTCGCATTTCGAGTGCCCTGGCAATCTCCGTTGGGGCTAAGTCAGGCATAATTCAGTCATCAACTCCAGAAAGATACGCGATTAAAAAAAACTAACAAAAAACAGTATTTCAATGAAATTTTAAATCAAACTCAGAAGGAAGAAATACTCGAAGTTCGCTCCAGATAAGGTGTATTTGAATAAAATTAAAACAATTGCATAAAATATGATGTTCAGTTGTTTTCTTAATTTGAAAATATTTCTTTTTAAATTAAATAACGTATAAACCAGTCAGCAACTTTATATGATACTGATATCAAACCTTTTTTTTATGTTCCGCTAAATATGCCGGCGAGTTTATTTGATGATCAATTCTGCGGGTAGTTTCTTAATTTTCATGATCTTAAAAAGTATCTACAAGTAAAAGCATCTACTTCCAATCTTCACAAAAAATAACTATTATATCACGAATTCACCATCTTCTTGTTTGACCTCGTAGTAAGTTTGCGGGTAGGATGATTCGATAGTTCCGTGGTCGGGGTGAAACTCAGATTTTTCGCGAACGGACTACGCATTCTATACACGAATTAGTGCGGCTATTCCTCTTGAAAAGAAAGCTATGAGCTTTCTTTATTTATCCCACTTCTATGATGTGACAGTGGGCATAAATAAAATGCAAGACGGCGATATCACACGGATTATTTAATGCGAATTCACCTTACAAGTATAAACTCACGCGTATTTAAACACCGAATTAAACGTTAATACTGAATCAATTACACTTAGCAGCTATTAAACAGTGAACACACTACTGCATCTACTATAATACTAACTTTCGTGATAACGCTAGCACTAACTGATATAACTTTACTGCACTTACGCGATCTCACAAAGACTTGACTAAGACCCGTAAAATGAACTCGCAGTCATATTTATAGCCAACTTCCCACTAACTGAATAGTGGAACGGCGGCTAGTGGCTTCGGTTTGGCTACGGTTTGGCTCGGTCACATTCGGCGGCTGAGGTGGCATGGGTGACCGTGGTTGGCTGGCAGGCTATGGCACAATGTAGGCTTGCTGTTATTGGCCGGCAGGTGGCGATGCGCAGTGCTATTGGCCCAGGCTGTGTGGCGTAACACAGTATTTGATCGATTTTGTGATGTATTGTAAAGTGCATTGCATTAAAGTACTTATCAGAAAATGTAATTTAAATTTAATGTTGTAGGTATTTTAAAATGATAGAACGATACGAAATCTCAATTGATCTTTAATTATGTACTACTAGCAATGCCCGCGGACTCCATTCCGCGTTTGAAATATTTTTGTCCCGGCCCGTTTTTCCCGCGTAATGTTGCCCGTTAGTCCCGGTTAAAAATTCGGGATAAATAAAAAAATATATAATATCGTACGTCAACATCCGTTGCGTAGGGACCCGGACCTGCCTATATCGCCACAAACGGCCGGGCGCACCTAACGTTTTTATTTTGCTAATATCTTTGAAAATAGGTGCGTTTACGGACATTGCAGTTTTCGTGGAGTTGTCGGTACATATTGTGACTAGGTTAAACAAAATATAATGGAACTAAAAATAACAACACAAAGATTGGTCTTTTATCTACAATTCGTGGTAGAAAGTTTGGCTAAAAATCTTTACTTTTAGTACCTACTATAAAAATAGTTTTCATCTCACCCGCTCGGAAAGGGGACTTTTAATGCCCAAAATGCGGGCGGAAAATGCTATTTTATTCCCTAGGGCCCAAAAGAAATTTCATTTCTCCCTAGGGCGAGAAAGTAGTATGAAAATTCCTTTCCGCCCTAGGGCCGCAAAGCATTTCCAAATTCGAACATGACGTGCTCTCATATTGCATCTATAATGTCTTAAGCTGAAGACTTTTTTTTTTAAATAACGCTTACGGTCAGTAACGAAGTTCGACCTTAGAGTTTGTATAGGTACATTACTTTTTTGTTTTTTCCATTTTCTTAGAATATCAATAAAAATAATAACTCCTATTTAGTTTTATTAATTATAAAGGAAACCTTATTAAATCCATGATATTTACTTATTGTTTATCTAATTATTTTTATTTTTTTTAATCTTCTATTATCTTTGGTTCTTAGAAATTGATATTTCTGAACGCATAAAAAAAAAGTAGAAAAAAAAGTTTCTCAATTTTTTTTTTATCGTGATTAATGATAGGTAGGTAATAATAATATCTTATTTTTATTTATTACTGTTTTGTAATATTAGATGAGTGATGATTTAAGGTGGATTTAATTAAGTGAGTGAAGTTATTGCAGAGTATTACTAAAGACAACATCTAACATACTCGCAATGCCGATCAGTAATTTTCCTCGTGGTGAGATGAAAAATTTTGTGTTATGTACGGCCGCAAATCTTTTTGGGTCTCGTGTCCTTTGAATGCCTCGCTATGCTCAGGATTCTATTCTTTGAACCCCTCGCTGCGCTCAGGGTTCAACCCTAGAATCCTTCGCCGCTCAGCATTCAAATTTGACCCTCGGCCCAAAAATCCATTTTGCGGCCTTGTATAACAAATAACTATTCCATCATCTCTCTTCTCACAAAATTGACGATTTAGGAGCGAGTTTCGGTACATTTTTATGTAAAAACATACCGATTTTATGTCTTTTAAAATTATCAACTGACAGTAGATACCTAATATGTTCATCTATACACGGTGGTAGAAAAAATTACAAAAATAGGACAAACAGTAAATGAAAAAAAATGAAGTTCGCGTGCATTGTTTTCACATATTTTGCTTACAAGCGTAAATCTTAGAGGTTACAATATTAAGGCGCTTCATGCGTTAGTATTATGCTGGAGTCAAAATTTACGATTTCCGAAGGAACATAAAATAGTTACGTGTTCAATTATAGATTAGATAATTGAATTCATAATATTATTTGGCATTTCATAATCTAGAACTTGGCTCAAAAATATTTTAAAATATGTGTATAACTTTCTCACTAGAACAGTTTTTGTATAGGCTGTTTGCTAAAATAGCGGTTGACGCTCTACGCAGATGCAAGATATTTGCCATGTTTCATAACACAAACTTATAACAATGACATATTTAGAAAATTAATAACATTTACTAAAAAGTGACTCAAAAAAAAAACACGATTTTCCCAGATTTTCATTCAAAAACCATAAACCGAAAAGAGTCATTTTTAACTTTTTCGATAAATTAAACGTATTATTTTAGGTTATAGATATTTTGTTATTTCTGAATTATAGTAATTTAATTCAATTAATATTCAATGTCACTGGTTATTTACTATTTTAATAAGTAGTATATTTATTTTACTATAATTTTTTTGTAATAGCATTATCAGCGCAAAATTGCGACAGAGCCAACGTAAACCAATTTAGTATGGCAAGAAACGCGATGCGCGTTGTTTTTAACCGACTTCGAAAAACAAAAGAAGGAGGAGGTTATCAATTCGGCCTGTATGTTTTTTTTTTATTTTTTTTATGTATGTATGTTCACGAATTTCTCCGATAATACGCAACTGATTTTCATGGTTCTACATTAGATCGATAGGAACTAGTGTCGAATTGGTCCCATGTAAATTTTATCGAAATTGGTTGACTACTTTTTAAATTATCTTTAAAAATAGGGGAATTTTGTTCGAATTTTGCCAAATCTTATGTCAAATTAGAATAATTTATTATTTACTAATAAACAAATCATTGCTTAGCAACAACTGACGGGCCTGGACCCTTATTCTGTATCTCAGTGACGAGCTCAGTGATAATGTGTGACATAATGTTTTTTTATCTCGAAGGTTTTCCGCAAAATCTTACTTTCGTTTCATTTAATAAAGCAGCAATGTATAACGCACCATAGACAACAGGGAACATCACGCTATAACTGTCAGAGATACGGAATAGCCCTTAGCCCCCCCTGGTTTTGGTAAACAACGCATCAAATTACAAGTGCGACAAGGCTATCTTGGTGCGTGGTCAAAATCGGAACTAACGCCGCTATCTTGTGACGCTGTTTGATAGTTCGCTCCGTCGGTATATTTGTCAGTATGTTGCAAGTATTTTGTGTTGTTTTGGTTTATTATTGAGAAAATTTTATTAGCTGGCTGCCATAGTTCCATCATAGTCTACATTTCATAATAGTCTACATCATCTACATATTTTGTTCTCCGACTGCGCCCTCCTGACAATGTCATTCAAGTGCCAAGAGATCTGAGCAAGAGATCGTTGTCAGACTTTACTTTTTAATTCGCATGTATTGAGGTAAGATGATGGTTCACTCTTCACTAGATGTGAAAAAAGGTATACCTAAGATTTTATTTATATTATTGTCAGCATATCATTAAAGGCACAGATTAAAAGGTCTGTGACTTGACTCTTTTTCTCAGGAACAGCCGATTCATGAATACAACCCAAAGTAAGAGCTATCAAGTAGGTAGAAATTGACAAGAAATACAATTTTTTAATAATTTAAATAGACTAGCTGGCACTCCTATTGCCTTTTGTATCCCTAATAGCAAACGTTGTTTTGCAATTAGGGATACAAAAAATTGCGAACGTCCTATTCTCAGACCTATCGAATATATACCCTGAAAAATCCAAAAATAGGTCGAGCCGTTTACAAACACGGTGACACGAGACTTTTAAACAATTCAGATAAGTTCTATAGTGTCTTGGAAGTATTAAAATTCAAGTTTCTACTCATAGCTAGGAAAACAGCTTCCACTAAAAAGTAAAAAATAAAAATTCTTTTCAAAAAACCGACTTGAAATGCCACTGCAAAGAGTGAAATAATTTTGATGTAGGTGCACCAATTCGAAGTCGGACGATGTATGTAAGGTACAATCATAATCTTTCACAATACCTACTCGATGTGCTTAGAAACGACGATACTATAGACAATCGTCCGACTTCGAATTGGTGCACCTACATCAAAATTATTTCACTCTTTGCAGTGGCATTTCAAGTCGGTTTTTTGAAAAGAATTTTTTGCATAAACGCTCTTAGGGGTTATTTTATTTTACTCGGTCACAGGTTTCTACTATTTCAAAATTCAAATATCAATCAGTCAGCGTTTGGCTGCCATCGCGAGTAGGACTGCACGTCGTTTGCGAGCGGTTGCTGATTGAAAAACATCGCTGTACGTACACGGATATTTGGCAATAACTATCTTGATACTTTACGTAATCTACTGTCCTGACATATTTTTGAAAAGGTAAGCACCTACAGTACGTACAATATATATTTTATTATAATTAGCTAGAATTGAGTTTATTTATTTTATTCCATTTATTTTATTTGTTCCCCAAGCGTACTAGTGACCTGAACGTATACTTCGAAGACTACTACTGGATCTCCTAGACGTATAGAGCTAGCCGTGTCGAGTTTGGGCTCGTTTTGTTAGGTATGACGAGACCTTTGCACTTGAATTGGTTGAGTGACCTGAAGGTATACTTCGAAGACTACTACTGGATCTCCTAGACGTATAGAGATAGCCGTGTCGAGTTTGGGCTCGTTTTGTTAGTTATGACAAGACCTTTCCACTTGAATTGGTTGAGTGACCTGAAGGTATACTTCGAAGACTACTACTGGATCTCCTAGACGTATAGAGCTAGCCGTGCCGAGTTTGGGCTCGTTTTGCTAGTTATGAAAAGACCTTTCCACTTGACTTAGTTGAGTGACCTGAAAGTATACTTCGAAGACTACTACTGGATCTCCTAGACGTATAGAGCTAGCCTCTAGCTACCTGAATGATTTATGACCGAGTCTGCAGCGAGATAATTACACTACTATAGTGGTGCAGCCTCTCACCTCCCCGCATATGTAGCACACGCGGCTGCGCTCGTTGGCCGGCACGATGTCGGTGAGCGAGACACTCGAATGATTTATGACCGAGTCTGCAGCGAGATAATAACACCACTATAGTTGGCAGCCTCTCACCTCCCCGCATATGTTGCACACGCGGCTGCGCTCGTCGGCCGGCACGATGTCGGTGAGCGAGACACTCGAATGATTTATGACCGAGTCTGCAGCGAGATAATAACACTACTATAGTTGGCAGCCTCTCACCTCCCCGCATATGTTGCACACGCGGCTGCGCTCGTCGGCCGGCACGATGTCAATTAGCGAGACACTCGAATGATTTATGACCGAGTCTGCAGCGAGATAATAACACTACTATAGTGGTGCAGCCTTTCACCTCCCCGCATATGTTGCACACGCGGCTGCGCTCGTCGGCCGGCACGATGTCGGTGAGCGAGACACTCGAATGATTTATGACCCAGTAGTAGTCTTCGCAGTATACCTTTAGGTCACTCCACCAAGTCAAGTTGAAAGGTCTTTTCATAACTAACAAAACGAGCCCAAACTCGACCCGGCTGGGTCTATGCGTCTAGGAGATCCAGTAGAAGTCTTCGAAGTATACCTTCAGGTCACTCCACCAAGTCAAGTGGAAAGGTCTTTTCATAACTAACAAAACGAGCCCAAACTCGACACGGCTAGCTCTATACGTCTAGGAGATCCCATAGTAGTCTTCGAAATATACCTTCAGGTCACTCAACCAAGTCAAGTGGAAAGGTCTTTTCATAACTAACAAAACGAGCCCAAACTCGACACAGCTAGCTCTATAGTCTATACGTCTAGGAGATCCAATAGTAGTCTTCGAAGTATACCGTCAAGTGGAAAGGTCTTTTCATAACTAACAAAACGGGCCCAAACTCGACACGGCTAGCTCTATACGTCTAGGAGATCCAGTAGTAGTCTTCGAAGTATACCTTCAGGTCACTCGACGAAGTCAAGTGGAAAGGTCTTTTCATAACTAACAAAACGAGCCCAAACTCGAGACGGCTAGCTCTAAACGTGTAGGAGATCCAGTAGTAGTCTTCGAAGTATACCTTCAGGTCGCTCCACCAAGTCAAATGGAAAGGTCTTTTCATAACTAACAAAACGGGCCCAAACTCGACATGGCTAGCTCTATACGTCTAGGAGATCCAGTAGTAGTCTTCGCATATACCTTCAGGTCACTCCACCAAGGTCTGTAACCGTAACCGTCACCTCACACTGTGACCAAACTGTTACCGTAACCGACACATCACACTGTTACCGTAACCGACACCTCACACTGTTACCGTAACCGTCACCTCACACTGTTACCGTAACCGACACCTCACACTGTTACCGTAACCGACACCTCACACTGTTACCGTAACCGTCACCTCACACTGTGACCAAACTGTTACCGTAACCGACACATCACACTGTTACCGTAACCGACACCTCACACTGTTACCGTAACCGTCACCTCACACTGTGACCAAACTGTTACCGTAACCGACACATCACACTGTTACCGTAACCGACACCTCACACTGTTACCGTAACCGTCACCTCACACTGTGACCAAACTGTTACCGTAACCGACACATCACACTATTACCGTAACCGACACCTCACACTGTTACCGTAACCGACACCTCACACTGTTTCCGTAACTGACACCATACATTGTTACCGTAACCGACACCTCACACTGTTCCCGTAACTGACACCATACATTGTTACCGTAACCGACACCGCACGCTGTTACCGTAACAGGGCAACAGGGCCAACAGGCTACGCCGTTTCCCCGTTTTATTGCATCGCGAGCAGCGAGATATTGCTCATAAGTCTTATTACCTTAGAAATTGCGACCAACTAAATGAATATGGCGGACTAACAATAATGATTGTTATGTAATTATCAGTAACACTTTTTTTCACCTAACCTAGCCCCCCTGCCTGATATCCCCCGAAAAGGATCTTAGAACGACTAAGTTATTTCGTTATAATAAAATAAATGACAAAATATAAAATTTTATATCAAAGTATCAAAATCGCGTTGATTCACTCATTTCGAGGCAGCTTTGTGTGAGTGTAGGCCGTGCGTATGTATTTAGTGCGATTTGATACCTATCTATTTTGGGAGCAAGAAAGGTTTTTCAGTTCCCTTGGCATTTTAGTGGCTCTCCTTTGTACTTTTTCCAGTAAATCTATGTCCTTAACAAAGTATGGATTCTAGACCTGGAAGGCATACTCTAGCAATGGTCTTATCATTCAAGTTCATTTCGATTTAGTAACTTAGTATCATAGACTACATTGAATTGCTACGTTTGCAGCCGACTTCTGGCTCACAAAATAATAACTGCAAGTTAGCTACAATAAATTACTTTTATTTTCCAAATCATGTTTTATTTCGGATCAAGGTCACAGCCAAGTGCGTAACTCCGAATACACAAGCCATAAGACTAATCAAAAATATTGCACGAAAGTACCTGGAACAATGAAACCACACTAACTGTTAAAGAAATGGTGAGTGACTGAAACCCGCTTTTGTCAATTAGAAGCATACTGTGACACTTATGAACGATCTATAAAATAAATTGTGTACTCATAGCTTAATGTTGAAAATTAAGAATTTAAAGATGAGATTTTTCCGCTACTTGGTATTTCCGCTAAATGGTAATTAGAAAGAGAAGAATGATAATTCCTATATGTTAGAGAAAAACATAGATAAAAGGGGAAGTTTGCAGGCAGCAGGACCAAGCAGTCAGTTCAGTGGACTCAAATCTATGCAATATATGCAGTATGAAGTGAAGTGAGATAGTAATAGTGGTGTCAGTACAGCGGGGCTAGACAAAAGTCACAAGCGTTTGGCGTTAACGCTAGTCGACAAAAATGTATGGACAAAACAAATGATTGTAGAAAAACCACGATAATAATTACTAAACACGCTGTGTTTGAATAATTAACTACGCTAACTTGAACGCTCGCTGGCGTTCTCGCGGACCTTGTAGATAACTTTAGCGTACTTCGCTTGACAATTGACAGCCGACAGTATCAAACACAGCGTGTTTAGTAATTATTATCGTGGTTTTTCTACAGTCATTTGTTTTGTCCATACAATTTTGTCGACTAGCGTTAACGCCAAACGCTTGTGACTTTGTCTAGCCCTGCTGGTAGTCTTACTAGAGATAGAAATTCGACATAACTTGTATGGAGCTTATGTCACATTGATATCTCTAGTAGGGCAACTAGAAGATAGATATGTTATTAATTTCAGCTGTTGGTGTGGTCAGTGGTGCTCGTGTTACAAGGCGCACCAATGTGCGTCTTGCCGCCGCGCGGTGCCGCCTGAAGAGTTGAAAAGAGACCAGGGACCGTCTTCGTATTGCTTGTTACAGTGCTATGGTCGACATTTGCGCGGCGCGTTAACTTCCTAGCCTGTGTGGTATCGACATCCAATAAAGGCACCATCCCGACCTCCGGCTCGCAACAATATTTAACTTATCAAGGTTTAAAACTTGTCAAGGCTCGGATTCTAGATTGGTTCAAAGGTAAGTAATCGTGAAAAACTTCTTTTGCCTACACCAGGAATTTGTTATGAGACAGTGTTATGGATGGTAGTAGTAGCTGGTAAAACTTACCCCGACCTCCGGCTCGCAACAATATTTAACTTATCAAGGTTTAAAACTTGTCAAGGCTCGGATTCTAGATTGGTTCAAAGGTAAGTAATCGTGAAAAACTTCTTTTGCCTACACCAGGAATTTGTTATGAGACAGTGTTATGGATGGTAGTAGTAGCTGGTAAAACTTACCAAGTAAACTTGGATCGCCTCAGTAACTTTATTATACTTTCTGTTTGTCGTCTTGTGCTAGCAAAGTCCCCAGAGTTGTCAATAACAAAGTGTGAATTGGCAACCTTTTGTTCCAATGGCATCTGGCAACTTATTCTCTTCTTGGCAACCTTCTCTGAGAAGTCATTCCTTTTGCAAAGGCGCTCTAGTTGTTGATGGTCTTCACTAAAGCAAATACAAAATAACATGTGATTTTACTGTACACACAAGTAATTATTAAATATAGACTTGCATACACAGATGAGAAAAAAACCGGCCAAATGCGAGTTGGACTCGCGCACAGAGGGTTTCATACTAATAAAGAAGTAAAATGTTAAGAGAAACACTTTTGTTCATTAATTTACAAGTATAATTTACACATAGGTACTTTTGTTGGCAAACTGCATACTTAACTTCGTTATTGGCACATAATTGTTACTATCAAAAAAAGTATACTAGTGAGAGAGTTGATTTTATTTTTCCTGTAAAATAAATGTTTATCCTTTATATTGATTGTAATAATTATTAAAGAAATAAAAACGATTTTCAAATTTTCATGATTGCAACTTTGCTGCTTCAGTATTTCCTAAAACTATTCCAAATTTCAATTTGATAGATTTAATAGTTACATAAATAATTGAATGTGACAGATGGATGGACGGATGTAAGTCTCAACATAAGGGTACCATTTTTAACATTTTCGTATGGAATAGGGTACATGGGATTTTTCAATCTTCTTAAATTAAGATTTTTTGTCTCCTGCAAAATAGGGGTATTGCTTATACGTCCCACTGATGGATGTAATAATTATAATAATTTAAAGCTCACCATACTACTGTTATGATTTTGTGCATAAAGTTGAGCATTTTTCCAGTCTCAAACAGCAACGGCACTTCCATGACAATGTACTTGTGACCCGAGAAGAAGTACAGCATAGCCATTTTCATCATGGCAGTCTGTATTCTAGGGTGAGTGATGGCATTGAGCTTCCTACGTTTCTCTAAATCATCGAATATCAACTCCCCTAACTTTAATCTGTTGACCCTTCCATCAGGATATAACACATCTTCTCCAAAGTAGCCCTTCAACTCTGTCCATGCTTTGGTACCAGGTTCAAGAACTGCAACAAATAACAAAGTCGTTTTAAACGATTCCGATAAATTCGGTCCCGAATGCATTAGTAATATTTTTCGATAAATACGATACGACTACGATGTGATGCGACTACGATAAAATTTTCGTTAAAGCGGTTATACAATGATATTTACTTTGCCTGGCGACTTCATCCGCGTCTATCACAGCTATACCGTTCTCTCGAAATATAGAAAGCACGGTGCTCTTTCCTGTGGCAAGTCCTCCAGTTAGGCCAACGATAAACATTATATTTACGCAATTTATTACTTAATCTACAAATAGTCGTTAGAAGATACTTTGGTAACGCCGCGCCCTTACAGTGCGATATACATAAACAACCCTAAAAGTGCTTTGTAATAATTGTTATTGATTTAAATTTTTTTTTCTTTTTAGTCCCTTCATTATCTCATTTCTATGAGAAAGGGAGACTGAATAACAGATAGAAATTAGAATGTTTGATGATTGACAGTCTTCCAGGTCTTCCAGCAATATCCACTATCTTCCAGAGTTCCAGCAATATCCACAGCACAGCACACAGCCAAAGAGTATATAATCACTACCATAGACAACCACAGCAGAGAGATACGTTTTCACCATAGATCGTAATAGAAAGTATTCACACAGCTAGAGCAGCTAGAGGAAAAAGCGCGGGAAACTTCTGATTTGGTGGACGTGTTTTTTGGTTTATTAATTTTAATTGTTTTATAAAGTGGATCAGTGGAGGTTTTTTTGTGTAAAATAGTAGTTAGTTAATAGTTTTTACATATTTTTATTGATATTTCATATAAATAGTGTATATAGGTACTACTTATCTGGTAAGCGTATAGTTTTCTACTATGGGCCCGGGGGTTGACCCACCCCCGGATAACCCCGGACTGGGGGGTCCAGGGCCAGACACTGGCCCTCCTAGTCCTGTAGCTTATAATGTAGTTATTGACGACTCATCGATGGACACTGAGGATGGTCTTATTCCTCTCTCAGAGCGGAAAAGAGTCAAACCACAAAAAAGGTGCCGAATTTGCAAAACAAAGAGAAGTAGAAGTAGGAACGGTAAACAGATTACTCATGAATGCCAATGTGACGATTCAGACGAGAAGTTGGTCCCTGTTGTGAATAATGCTCAAGGCGAAAAAACTGTGCCTGTTGAAACTTATGTCCCTCCTTTCAATAATAGTGTCTCCGCTACACAACCCACTGGTGCAGGTCCCTCACAACCGCAGTTAGTAAGGAAATATGTAAGCACAGATTCAGGGCCGTTCACTGTTCACATTCAAAGGATAACCACATCTCCGAATGATCCTGTTACGCTGCATCCTATTCAATTTGGTAAAGATTTAAAAAAATATAATATCAATAATATAGTTAATGGTAGCTTAAAACGTATTGGCAGAAATAGAGTTTCTATGGCATTTACCAACTACGAAGATGCTAATTTGTTCACAGATAACCCACTAATTGCTAATCTCTCATACAAGGTTTTCATACCTAGTTTTATTGTCACAAGAGTAGGTATTGTAAAGGGTGTACCTCAAGACTGGTCTGAGGATGAGATTCAGGAAAACATTACTGTTCCTATGGGTTGTGGAAAAATTATAAAGGTTAGGCGTATTAAAAGAAAAACACCGAAAGATGATGGTACTAGTTTATATATTAATACCAACATGGTTGTATTGACGTTCGATGGTCAAATATTACCAAAAAGAGTTTACATGTGCTATACAGCGCTCCCTGTTGAATTGTACATATTTCCAACTATACAGTGCTACAACTGCTGCAAATTTGGTCATACTAAATTGCAGTGCAGGTCAAAGCCTCGTTGTTTTAAATGCGGGGACGAACATGTCTCAGACACTTGTAACATTATCTTGGAAAATGCTTATTGTCTCCATTGCACTGGTCGCCACTTTGCCACTAGCAAACTTTGTCCCGAGTTCTTGAGACAACAAAAAATTAAAATTTCTATGGCCCAGAGCTGTATATCTTACGCAGAGGCAGCCAAAATCCATCCCCCTTCTTCAAAACCTTATACCGATGTTGCAGCCTCGTCGCCTCAGTTCGAAAATAAAAATATTACACTAACAAGACCATCTTCGCCCAATACAAATTCTCATAAAAAAACAGTGTATATTCAGCGCCGTGTACCCCCAAAACAAACTGGAGGTTACGACCGCACCATACATGACGAAATTATAAAGGAATACAATAATAATAATTCTCAAACACCTAATGGAAATGTACTAAAACATAAATCAAATACGACAATACCTCAACAATCTATAGGTCAATTAATTTTGGAACTTATTAAATTACTTTCAAATACCAGTAATCTATTTCCGAGCGATAGCTCTTCACCGTCCAACGCCGCCGAATCATTATTGACAGCTTTAAACAATTTTTTTAAGTATGGATCACAACATACTTCAATGGAATTGTAGAAGTGCAATAAGCAAAAAAACTGACATTATTTACTTATTAAATAAATATAAGCCCATGGCTATGTGTCTCTCTGAGACATGGTTAAAACCAGAGTTTTCCTTCAGGATCTCTGGTTTCGTTACTGTGAGAAGTGATAGACATGATGGGTATGGTGGAGTGGCCATACTCATTAATAAAGCCTTCTCACATAAGATTATTTCACTCCCTCCCCTCAGTGATGGTATTAATGCCATTGCTGTAATAGTAAATAAAATTTGTATAATTTCTGTGTATATACCTCATCCTTCTTCTTCCTTATACAATGAATTTAGTCAGTTGCTTACTACCTTGCCTAGCCCATTTTTAGTACTTGGGGACTTTAACTGCCAAAATCGATCATGGGGTAGTGTTAGCACTAATTGTTATGGTGAAATGATGGCAGATATATTAGACTATCAAAATGTATGTATATTGAACAACGGCACTCCAACTCGACGTACTGGTCCCACTGAAATTCTTAGTGCTCCTGACTTGTCCCTTTGCTCCCCAAGTCTGGCATCTCTGATATCCTGGAGTGTACTTGATAATTCTTTTGGCAGTGATCATATTCCAATTCTTCTTTCATTACCGATATCCTGCCCTCCTCGTAGCCTACAACACAAACCTAGATTAAAACATAAATTGCCAGATGACTGGAGTACATTTAAACATTATGTGGAAAAAAAACTATCTAGCCTTCCTATTGCTAACAGTGGTAATGAAACAGTATGTGCCGATGAGTTTACTAAAGTCTTGATTGATGCCGCTAACGCTTTATTTCCATTAAAAGGCAATAGATCTAGTAAAATACCATTTCCTCCCTGGTGGGATAGTGAGTGCACTAAAGCTATAAAGCAGCGGAAGGAGGCAGAGAAAAGGTATTGTTCCATGATGACTACAGAGAATTTTGAAATTTATACCCAAACAGCGCATTCCGCTCGCAAGCTACTTAAAAAGAAAAAATTCGAGGGTTGGAGACGATTTTGTGAGTCCTTGAATCCAGATATATGCCCATCGATAGTTTGGAAAAATATTAGAAGATTTAAATCAGCTTTCTGTTCATCTTCATCAAGTACATTACCTATTGAGCTAGCTGACCAATTTATGGATAAGTTGGCTCCTTCATCTGCTCCCAATTTCATAAATACCCAGTGTTGTATTCCCTTCTCTATAGCATGTAGCTATACAGACCTTAATGCCCCTTTTTGTTTGTCTGAACTAAAAGGAGTACTCTCTTATGTAAAAGACTCATCACCAGGCGAAGACGGCATCACATACTCTTTCATGATAAACTGCAGTGACTCTACCTTGAACTATTACTTGAATATTTTAAATGCTATCATGTTGTCTGGAAATATACCTTCTTCTTGGAAAGCCCAAGACGTAATTCCCATATTAAAACCAAACAAACCAGCTTCTGATGTTTCTTCTTTTCGTCCAATAGCCTTATCTTCTGTTCTTGCCAAAATAGCTGAGCATCTTGTTAAAAACAGGTTAGAATTTTTCGTTGAAAATAATAATATTTTGACAGCTAATCAGTTGGGATTCAGAAGGGGCCGTAGCACCATAGACAATATAAGTATTCTTACTTTGGACATTCGGTTAGCTTTCTCAAAAAATAAGTCGGTTATTGCGGCTTTTCTTGATATTAGCTCAGCGTATGATAATGTGCTGATCTCAGTATTACATAAAAAATTACATGATTTACATGTACCACAATTATTGATTACGTTTATCATCAATATGCTTTCTGAAAGATGTATAAAATTAGACCTAAACAATGGTACTCAACTATCAAGGCTAGTATGGAGAGGCTTGCCCCAGGGGTCAGTCCTTAGTCCATTACTGTACAACGTTTATACCTATGATTTAGAAACATCCTTAAACTCAGATATAAATATTCTGCAATATGCTGATGATCTGCTTATATACAACTTAGACAATTCTATAGAAAATGCTAGTAACCGCTTATCTAATACTCTTAATAAGCTAAATGACTGGTTAGATGTAAATGGACTAGAATTGTCTGTTACTAAAAGCACTGTGGTTGTATTCTCTAGACGAAGAAGGATTCCGGATTTCAATGTACTTTACAGGGATAAACCTATACCTGTAAAGTCTGAAGTTAAATTTTTAGGAGTAGTTCTAGATTCAAAACTTACTGGAATACCTCATTGTGAATATATTGTAAATAAATGTGAAAAAAATTTAAATATGATGAGGTGTTTAACCGGCGTCTGGTGGGGTGCCCACTCTTTTTGTTTGCGTCTTATTTATAACGCTCTCATCCGTAGCTTACTAGATTATGCTATTTTTATTATAGAGCCCTGTAGTGCCATTGCTCTTAGCAAATTAGATTGCGTGCAAGCCAAAGCTTTAAGGATCATCCTTGGAGCTATGAAATCTAGCCCTATCAATGCTATGCAAATAGAGTGCGTTGAACCACCTTTACGTTTAAGACGTCAATATTTATCTGATAGGTATCTATTCAAAGCTATGCAATTTTCTCATCATCCTCTTCGTGATAAACTTCATCTTCTTTCGGAATGTATAGACACCTGTTCTTACTGGTCCCATAAATCACCGCCCCGTCTTATCAAGAGTTATCGAATATTTTGCTCCATACAAGCGCCGATGTATAGTACATATTGTTACCCAACGTTTAATTCTAAATATAAGGCACTGACAATCATTCCGGATGTTAGGATCAATCCAGATATTCCAAGAAATCAATTGGAAGCTCCTCGGTATGTGAACATATTAAAAGCAAATGAATTTTTGGATTTTAATTATATATATAGTGATGCTTCGAAACATTCATCAGATGGCATAGTTGGAGTGGGAGTTTTCCATTTCCAGTATAATATTGTCCAGAAAACAAAACTTCCGCCTGAATCATCTGTATTTACTGGAGAATGTCTTGGCCTGTTTAAATCCGTTGAATATATTCTTCTTGCTAAACTTAAGAAATCCGTTATATTTACTGACTCTATGAGTGCTCTGCAAGCTTTATCTAGGTTCCCATTCAAATCTAAGTCTGGTCAGATCAACCATGTTATTATTAAAATTAGAAACCTACTAGTTACATGTAATGAAAAAGGCTATACAGTGGTGTTTTCCTGGGTACCAGGTCACTCCGGCATTTCGGGAAATGAACGCGCTGATCAGCTCGCCAATGAGGCTATTTTATGCGGAGATATGGCAGACTATTGCAATGATGCCCATGATTTGTGTACATTGCCAAAGAATTCACTTCAAGAATCTTGGAGAGTGACTTGGTCGATTTCCAGCCAATCAAAAGGCAAAAAATTTGCTAGGATTCAAAGCTCTATTCCATCGAAGCCATGGTTCTCAAGTTTGAAGTTGAGCAGGAGAGTGACGTGTATCTTGACGCGCATGCGTCTGGGCCACGTTTGCTCTCCAGTTCATCTGGCTAGATTTCGTATTGTGAACAGTGATTTGTGCGAGTGTGGTGAGGTGGGTGACCTGAATCATATATTTTTATCTTGCCCAAAATATAACCGGGATCCATTTTACCAGGGTCTTATTCAGTGTAATATACCACTTCCTACTTCTGTTGACATCCTCTTGTCCTCCGATATATCCTGTGTATATAAACTGTTTTCTTCATTCATTCTATTAAATGATATTAAGTTGTAAATATGTAGTATAAGTCTTAAATAAGTATTCCATTATATTTTTATCTATCCTTTTCTGATCCTTTTCTAAATTCCGTTGTATATTTCAAAATTTTGGTTTAAATTTTTAAACAAGTTTCCTCGTTTTATTAATTAAAAAAAAAAAGAAAGAAAATAACAAAAATTTGATAATGGCTCAATCGCTCAACGCGCGGAGCCAATTCCTCAAAAAGAAGAAGAGCAGCTAGAGATGTTCTGTGAGCTAGAGGCAAAGTTTCTCTCTGCTTTGTGGTCTGTGGTTTCTTGAAGAAACTACACAGCATTCAGCACAGACATTAAATGTCTGTGATTCAGCTATCCGTTTTCCATAGAGTGTTAGTTTATTCAACACAGACCTACTGTGTTATTCAATATACTCTATGGTGTTAGTTGCATCCATGGCACGGAGAAGGAACACAACAGACGACAACAGAACTAAATCTCTAGGCTGACTCGAGTCTCGGACAATAAATCTTCGTCCGAGTAGGTAGGCTGAGAGGCTCGGACGAAGAATCTTTGTATTTAGTACATATTGTAGGTACCTAAAACTTTTTAGGTAGAAACTTGTTCACCAAAGATTACTGCTTTTTTTTTCACAGTGAAGACAGCGAGTAGGTAGGTAAGTATTTATTTATTTCACATATTTATTGTAACTTTATTCTGCAGAGTCTAAGACCAAGAATACTATAGACCACAGATCACTATTATACTAGTCGGGGACAGATAGGACAGTACAAAAGTTGTTGGTTAGTTACGAGGAATGCGTTTTGTCGCTAGTGTCGAAAGAAGAAGTGTTGTGACACGGTCCATATTAAATGTCGATATCGATTGCATAGTGTTGTTCCGTGAAAAACGTGAATAGGGTTCCTCTATATTTTTTATTTTTTTAAATACTAGGTAAAAATAAAACAACTTGTAGAATTTAATTTTTTTATTTCTTTTTTCTTAATCTATACGCTTTATATTTCTCATAAGCCATTTTTTGAGTAGAACACATTTGTTTAACAAGTTTTTCTTGTACACCTCCTCTTAAAATTTTATTTATTATATTGCACCAGTTGTGGATATGAAGACGCAAAATTAAATTGGAAAAAAAATCCGTCACCATTTCGTTATGATGTAAACATCCCAACCAATTTAAATTATGAATCTTGGATATTTCAATTTTTAGATGCCTTTTAACGCATTTTTTGAAGGCGTATCTATTTAAATACTCGTGTATAAGGCCCGAGATGTCCCGATACAACAACAAAAATTTCTTGGATGGATAGGTTAACTTACTATTTTTCAAGAGTTTATATTCTCGTTGCTCGATCCATGTGTGGAATACATCCCTTTTTTGTTCGACATATGTAGAAGAGCATTCTTTGCAGTTGAACTTCTTTGTGAGTTTCCTGCATATAAATCCAGCAGTATATGCCGAAGAGTGCACACGCAGTCTTTCGTTTGCAGCATTAATTGATTGGGTGCTGCTTGTTGATGCCCTATTATTTTTAAGATCCAATGCTATGGGTGGAATATTTTCTTTATTTTCGTCTGGTGCCACTTGCAATTTTTCACTATTTGTGATTAATTTCAAATAATCAATGACTGTGACACCCTCATCCTCTTCACAATTCGCATAAATTGAATGTGGACCCATAACATTGGACATTAACAGTGACTTGAAAGAATTAATGAACATATTGGCATCCGGATTTATATTTCTATAATTTATAGCTCTTATTCTGCCGAAAAAGTTTTCCAAGGGATCTTGGTTAATATTTCTCGGATAAAAATACTTTATATTATACTTCTCGAACAACAATTTAGATAGTCTTTCAAAACTTTCTATAGTAGTAATCCATCCATCAAGAGAAGGAACTCGGACCTTATAAACATTATTGCTTTTTTGTGCCCTTTGGCTGGTTCTATCCAGAAATTTAATATTTTTTAATATAACCTTGGCTTCTTGCCAAAATTCAAATTGTTTTGATTTGGGCTTTATTGGCCCTCGCAATTTTCCTTTGATAGTGTCCTTCTGTGATCCATTAACACTGTCAAATAATTGGTCCATAAATTCGACAGCTTCGCCTGTAGTCGCCATCGTAGTGCTGACGTTTTCACCCTCCACTGTAGTTTCTGAAATATTACATAATATATTATGTTAAGGAATACAAACAAAGTAAAAGTATTAGTAAGATATTGCAAAAATTGAAAACAATATTTAGAACTTACTAAATAATGCTGTGTATTTAAGCATTGCACTGGTTGTTCCACTTAGTGCTTGAGCAGCCACACTAACTTTCATTTTCTTCATTTTTTCAGCACAAACATGATGCTCGGTTAATTTCTTATTCATCCGGGTGTGGCCTAATTGGCAGTCTGCATTGAACACGGTCTTGATATCGTTCCAACTGGCAATCTTGCCTTTAAAGATCATGTCTTTTGTCAAAAGATTATTTCTTATGCTCTTTAATAAATGTGGTGGATCATACACCACACTTAATTTTTGCCCCGAAATCTCAACAGCTCCATCTGCAAACAAAAAATATTTAGTTTAATATTGTACACCTGAAGGATGATTTGAGATATTATAAATCTGAGTTTTTCTTTATAGCTTCTTCATTCTCCAAAATATTTATCCCCCCTGTGATGTTTAATGGGGAAAACTTTTCCTTTCCCCTTATGCTGTTCTTTGACAGGTGTCAATCAGGTTGTTGTGTGTAGAGGAGATAATTTTATCTCTTGTCAGAGAACAGAAGAAAAGATCGGCGATAACATTTTTATCCCATTCTAGAAGGAAAAGTGACCACAGGATTTGTTTAAACAGAGCTGTGGGCTAATCCTAGTGTGGAATACATTAGGGAAAGCATTTACTTACCATTGTGCTCCCCATTTAAATTATTTTTGCGTTCTGTTTCTTTCTTTAACATATTTATGGCTGTTCGAAATGTTGAACCTTGGTCACACACAACAGCAACAGGTATCAACCCTGACTCATGTACTTTTGCGACCACTTCTTTCAAAATCCGAACTACTGTAGCAGCAGCTGTAGTACCCTCACAAAAATAAAAAGAAATAGGTTGCCTCCACTTTGAGCAGACTCCTTTCAACATGAAAACAAGTGCATGATCACAAAACTTAAATTCTCTTTCATTTCCAAAGTCTTTAAAGCCCCTTATTTCATCTTGTGACTCAACATATGTGAGATGAGGTGTAAGTGCCACTTCATCGAAGAAGATGGAACACAATTTATTCTTACTGTCCCAGTTTTGAGCTTTCTTCTTTAATAATTTGAAAATATTTTCATTTATGCCCACATCAAATTTTATGTTTTCAGCAAGTCGGTTTAGTGTCCGTTTTGTAGGCAAGTTAAATATTTTTCGTAATAGTCTATAGCCTTTAGGGCTTTCCTTCATTAGTGACAATGACAAAATTTTTTCATTTGTTGTATATCGCATGGCTTTCTTATTTTTGTCTGCCGTTTTCAACTGCATAAGAAGAAAATCTTGTGCTTCTTGTGTCATTTTGCTAAAATTTTTGATAAATAACTGGCTGTGACTTAGTTTTTTAGCAGCATCAAATCTTTCTGAAAATGGCCTTTGCAACTTGTTTTCTTTGATGGTCATTTTTTTTATTCTTTTTATAAAACACCTGCACTTAGTTGTCTGGTTGGCTGTAAAAAAATAATACTATTATTTAATTATATTCTTCACTAAACGATTCCAGTGTATTTTATTACATTTTTGTTAATAAGAAATAATACTGTACCTCCTCTTTTAACAAAATATCTTTTTGGTGGTTTTTTACTTTGAGTTTCCTCTGCAATGCGAATCAAATCTGAAAATTTATGAAAAATTAATAATCTATATATAAGAAATTTTTATAAATTAAAATTGGTTGAATTGGAGTAGATTGATAGAAAAATACAGCTATAAAATGCACAAGTTGTAATATGCACAATGAACCATTTCAATTCCACCTTGGCCAGAGTTCATTTTATAGTATAATAACAATAATCTTTATAAATTAATGATGATGAAAAACTTAAGGAATTTAAAAATATTACCTGTTGAGTCTGGTTCCAATGTTGATATGGGGTGGTCAAAATCGATTTCCATGATTTCTGGGCTTTGCAAGTCAGATTTACCTAAAAGCATAAAATAGAGAATGTATAGAAAACTTTAAAATTAAGAGTTTTTTCCATTTAATATGTTTTGCATCCATAATTAACCTTTTAACAACATTTGCTTCTCCTCATTCTTGGATATTTATTGAAAAATAAAACATGTATTATATAAAAGACTACTAGATTGATCTATCAATGCGTAGTCAAACCACTGGATTGAAAATTTGACATATAGATAGCTCTGATAATGAAGGCATTTTGGTAAAGAGAGTATTTTTGAAAATCCCAAAATTCATTGTGGGCAAAAGCTAGTAGATATGAAAACCGTATCACAACAGAGTGATAAGTAGTGACTCTGTAGAGAGGTCACATTAAATTTGTCTTGCATAAACTTCAATGACAATGAAAAGGTGAAACTATTGTAAATATTCTTAAGTACTCAGCTTGTATTAAATACCATGTACAAAAATTTAGTTTACAATCAGGTATATATATAAATAAGGCAGATCTTGTATTAACGTACCATCACTTTCATAACTAATTGTTGCCTTAGTAGACACTTCTGTACCACATTTTAAAGTATAATTGTGATCACTCTTGTCATCAGCTGAAAATAAGATAACAACTATCAATTATTTGGCAAAAACCTTAGATCTAATACATATTATAGTCATACTTAGAGCTAGCAAATAAGAACTGAACACAAAACGGATGATTTTGTACCAACTCACCGTTAATTATTGTATTTTGAGTTAAAAGCATGGGATCTTCTAAAATTTGTCCATCTGTTGAACTGGAGTGGGTTGGTTGTAATGCATAGTTGTGATCATTAACATCACGTTCAGCTGAAAAATAGTTGTATAATGTGAAGACACATCCTATGAAATAATAATACTTGTTTTTATAAAAGAGGGATAATATATTGAGCCGAGGCTGGGAGCCAGGCTGATTTTCCACCAATGGTGCGGCAAATTGTTAAGCTACATTTGTGTGGAACAGCAATTTAAAGAACCAACAGAATTGCTTGCTTGATTTTCTCAGTATCAGTATCAGTATATTAAATTATAAAACACAAAGGTCACCAAGTGATCATTATTTTGTCTCATAATAATTAAAATGAAATATATATCCCTAAATATACATCTTTTACTTGAAATCAGCTTACCTGAGCACAAAGGAATTCCGTGAAGTATTTCTTTTTCAGTAAACAAGCAGGGATAACCATAAAAAAGCCGGTTACCCATACTGTCCAACATATCTCTATCGAAGTGCTTCTGGCATACGTGTCTGTTCAATAATTGAGTCTTCGACAACCCACTGAGCTCCACGTTCACAGGAACCAATTGGGATAACCACAATTTCCGTAAATTATCGTTCTTTGGAAAGTTATAAAGACGATGAGTCCTGCTGGTGGCTTCACAACCAACAACACAACACCTTCGCACTTTCGGCATATTGTAGCGTTCTGAGTTTATCAGAGTAACAGTCACTGGTAGCAAGGAGGCAGAAGGAATTATTTAGGATATCAACTCAAGGCGAAAACCGAGGAGAAAACTAAATAACCGACTCACTTCAACAAACAACACAGCAGACCACAGAATCAGATCACTAAAATTTACTGTTAAACAAAATGGCTTCCAGTGGTGTGATTATTCGTCCAAGTTCCAGTGCGATACTAGCGACAACTAAACGCATTCCTGGAACTAAAGCTGTCACGGGCCTGCTATAGACTTGACAGCTGCGTACACCCGTAAGAGACAGACATAGAGTACATTCGTATTTTGGGGTGGTCGTTTTAGGCAGTTCATATAAATAAACTCCCCACATAATTAGACTGACGGACTAAATACTACAATAAAAATCATAACAATATAGTAATCAAAATCTTTATTTTTTTTTAAATACAAATGATAATATACACAATCATAAAACAAAAAATTATAAATTTACAAATAAACATCTTTTTTTCGAGAAGAAATTATGAAATACTATTACAAGAAAATCCTACTTTCTGTTAATAGCACAGAATACATAATAGTACAAGTACAGAAGGCTCACTTCGGAAAATCAGTAAAAGAAATAGGCGCGTGGACTGATAAAATGGAGGTTTAAAGCAAATTTTCGCGTTTCGGGTGAAAATTTACTTTTGTTTGGCTTGATGAATTCGGAGTCATTATTGACCACAGATAGTAAATCCGCTGCTTCCTGATTGATAAACCGCTTTGTTTTTAAATTTTCTATGATATCAGACAATTCTGCATTTTTTTTGACAAGTCGTCGAGCCTTTGATCTCAAAGCAGCAATTTTTTTCTTTCGGTTTTCAGCAACTAACGTTTTTCTTTGTAAATTCATTGTCAGCTTTAATTTTCTTGGTGTCATCGTATCTGCTGGATTATTCGACTGCAAAATAAAAATATAAAATAGTTGAGGGCCTCGCAACTCAAGAAAATAAAATCTTGTGCTCTATCCAAGGGTGGATAGCTTTGGTGCCTGGGTGGGGTCATACGAGTAAAAAGTAGGTCCTCGAACAAGCCCAGGGATCCCCATAACCCCCCCCCCCCTCCCTCGTGGATCCGCGCTTGGCTCTACCTTGTATAATTTTGTTTGTAAACAAGATACTTACTGTTTCAATTTCACAATCCATCGGTAAAACTTCGGTAGTTTCGCTAGATGAAGCTTTTTCACTATAAAATGGTACAGGCTGGAAAAGAAAATTTATCCAAGTTATATAAATATCTAATAACTAAAAACTATGGTTTCTAAAACTAGGATTGCAGAAAATAACAGGTTTTGATTAAATAATAGTAAGTATACTTGAGGTCATTTATGATGCAATCAAATGATGTGAGAATGATAAATAATTTAAGTGATATTATTTGTTAAATTTTATGTAATTTCATATTTTGTGTATTTGTATGAGTACATAGGCAATATTTCCAAGAAATAAAATGGTTAATAGTAAATCAAAACAAACTAACAAGTTGAAAGGTACTAACTGTTTCAATTTGGCAGTCCATGTGTTTGCTGTGCATAGATTTTGATGTTGAAGGTTCATTCTGAAAAAGAAATAAAAAAATTGGAACCACTTATGCTCAAATCACGATTTCAATAATTAAAATGATCTTCAAACAACTATTATGTACATACAGAGCTATGTTGTATTATTATTTTAAACATAGTTAGTTGTAGTTCTCACCTGGTACTCCAAAGATGATTTATAGGCACATTTTAGAATTGAAGGATCTCCTTTAGAGATATGAGGATGGAATTCACCAGAACTTGCAACCAGAAACATTGAAAGTATATGGTTTTGAAAATATGTAAAATTATTTATTGAGAATTGTTTATTATTTACAGTAAGTACATTGTTTTAATAAACAAGTACAATCATTCACATAAAGCATTGCGGCTTTAAAAACTTTTAACTTACATGAATTGCTAATGTTGGTATTGAATACTTTGCCAAATAAATCTTCTGTTGCTTTTTCTGAAAGCAATCGGCTTTAAAATGGATAGAACACATGCGAGTGTACTGAGTGGGCTGCCAATTTTGCCGTCCAGTCGCTGCAATCCAAACATTTCGCACAGTTTCGTATTTTGGAAATCTATAAAAATTAACACGAGACATATTTAATTTAAATAAAAATTATCACTAAACCAATTAAGTTTCATCTAACAAATAAAATAATCAAACGAGAAAACTAGAATTTAAATTACCCTTTAAACCGGGAACTTTTACCCTTTGTATTGTGGTATGCCTAAAGGTGATGATAATCCAGCAAAATTTAAAATACTCACAATATGGCTGCCGTTATTGCCATAGCCACCCGAATTGAGCCATAGACGACCTTTATATTTGGTCAGGTAATAATACAAAAATATTTTATATTTCGATCGAGAAAACTCTTCTTTATTCCGCTAATATTATGTTGTTTTATATGATTTAAGATTCATATACTTAGATGAAAGTAAACCATAAAAAACAATATAAAAAAGAGGCTTACTTAAATTTGTTGAGGCTTGTGAAATGTTATGTTTTCACATTTACGTTCAGTACGGCTTTTACAGCCAACAACGCAACAATTTACCATTTTTAGTAAATATAACAATTACTCAGCAATCCTTAAAACACTTCACTTTCACAAAATGTCTTTTTATTTAACTCAGATTCTCATTTGTTTTACACACACGTCGATTGTCTGCCGCAAACTAGTTCGTGGCAAACAGAAATTACCCATGAACGGTGATAGGGACAAAAAACAATATGTGCGTCTCTCTCACTCTTGACGACTTTTGTATGTAACCATCATGTTCTACCTTGGTAATAATAATTATGTGTCAAATCTATAGAATACTTTATCTAAGTGCAGAGTCTTCCCTTTATATGTCTGTGGTCTGCACAAATGCATAAAGCGCCGCAAATACTCGGTAATCAGCAAGGACTACGTTTTTGCGGCGTTTGTATTTAAGACTTTAGGTCCATGGTCATCAGACACAAAAAAATTTGTGAATATCCTATCCAAAAAGTTGGTTCACGCGTCAGGTGACCAAAGAGCTGGCGCTTAACTTCGCCCAACGGCTAAGCCTAGCTATACAGCGAGGCAATAGCGCCAGTGTTTTGGGCACCATGCCATAAGCCAGCATTTGGACGGTGTGTACATTTTGTAAATATTTTTAATCTTAATTCATTTGTATATACATAATATGTTTAGAAATCTGTAATTTTTAAATATAGTGAAATAATTAAATACCTACTTAATTATAATGTTCCACAGAGTATATTATTATCAATGAGATCAACATCAATTATGTAGTGTCAAGGACTAATCTCCATGAGTCCAGAACATGACTCAGACCATAGAAAAAACCTTGGAAAAAAAGGAAATAAACTTAAAAAGAAATTATTCTTGATCATATAAACTAAGATATCAATAAGTTAATAATAATTCTTTGATGCATATTAGCACAATTTTCTTTTTATACTTTTTATGTTAGATATCAATATACATATATTTGCGGATTTGTCTTTAAAAATAGTTGAATTGAATCTGTGCTAGTTTTATTTATTCTATGTTTTATGTCATTTCACATTTGTCAGTTTTGTAGATTGTCAATTGTGTTTGTCAAATGTACCTGCTAACCCATTGTGGTCTGTGATTAAACCATTTACCTTTTTGGTAGTCGAAAGTGCTTTATTATTTTAAAATTGTATATTTTAGAAAATTCCTTGTATCCTTGAGCTAATTCTATAATAATAAACGCGTTTTGCGTGCTAGAAGGGCTACAAATGAGTCCAATAATGTTAAATTTAATCGTAATAGAATTACTTTGTTTGAATTTACGAAGTCATATTATCTCATGAAAGTTTTTACGTTTCTGGGCCAAAGTCAAGAATGTGTGTCTTTATATAGAAATTTAAGACGTAGAAGCAATAATCAGAAGGCGCACGCTGAAAGATACGAGCCCCGTTGAGCCCGTTTGGTCCGGAACCCTAATAATGGCACACTATCGACGTGATATAACGTATTGCGCGCTGGATAACGAATTGACTCCACCGCTCGCGAGGTCCTGCGAGACCACCAACACCCCCACGATCATCACCCTGGAGCACGAGCACGACGACACCACCAATGTTATCATACACAAAGTACCTCAAACTAAAGGTAAACCAAACAAACCCTTACAAATACACCTTCAGTGTTCTTTGTCTCCAAACGTAGTCTTGCAATTTCACTCGAAATATGAACAAAGAAGAACGTTAATAAATTATCTGACAACATTATACATTGATGTTTAGTTATTGTTGCTCTTAATCATTAAATTAGTAAAATATTTATATAAAAATGACCAAAGGTGGTATCAAGTTTTCTCAGGAACCAAAACCAAAATAGCCTAGGAAAATAAAATAGTGTTTCTTAAGAACCATTGGCACTAATAATTTCAATTTGTTTTTCATATTAGTGCCAAGAATTTAATTTTGAATACAAAAAGTTACTTTCTTTTCAATGCACATTTTGTGTCGTACTGATTTTACTAAGAAGTAGAACTTGTTTGTTTGCCTATGACTTTAGATTCCGGATGTTAATTAAAAAGAAATAATAATTGAAAGAGTTAATGTGGAGACCAGAGTCTATAAAAAATAAAGTTTGGATTTGATTCAGCTTGATATGGATTCCATACATCCATGGTCATTGTCCTTTGACTACAGTTTACTATCAATAATTCCTTTTCTCGATTTAACTTAGACTTTATATTAGACTTTAATACAATTTTCGAATAGAATTATATGGTCCTTCATTTGTTTTGTTAGAACCTTGGTTCTCGCCAAAGTTCATGTTTCTAGGTCAACAGGAAGTTAAATGAGTTTGCTGTTTTCAAAATCCTATTAATATCATAAATGTAAGTGTAAGATTGTATGTTTGGATGGTTGTCATTTAAATTGGTCGAAATTTGAAATTCACTTACAGCTGATAACCATGATTCACTCAGAAATCAATTTAAAAATTCAAGGTTTCTGCACAATATTGAAAAGAAATTCAATTTTTTTTTGTTTTTCTATCAGTACACAGGTATTGCTAAGAAGAATAAAAATGTAATAGTTACACCATCATAAGTTAATATGTTGTTTTTAAGTTGTTCAGTTTTTTGCACTGCAAATTTTGACTAGCTTTTAGTTATCTATTCAATAAGTTATAGTTGTGTATCTGTTTTTAGTTATGTTTTAATATATCAAACTCCTATTTTTTCCTTTCTTTCTTCTGTCCCTGGAACTTTTCGACAATTGGGCAAAATATCCATTTGTCCATTGCGCGTGAAGTTGCTGATGTGGGTCCTTGCCTGATCACTCCAGTCAGCTGAGCTCACTTAAGAATTCTAAGAGGCCTCCCATATTGTACAGCATATCTTGGAGTGTTGCTGAGGAGCCCAAGTAGGTCTCGCATTGATCCGACACTCGCCAGTGTACCTCAGTAGCATGTGTGCCTGTGTTTTGTCCTCCTTCATGCAAGCTCTGCACCGAGGGCTGTCCGTGATTCCTAGAGTAGAAAGTGTTTGTTTAGGGGCAATGCCCTGTTATAGGACTCATGCCTAATGGAAATACTTCTCAACCACTTTTATGTCCCACTGCAGGTTATGGTTCTCCTCTATGCCCAGTGAGTTGTAGGTTGTTTGTAGCCCACCACGCGTGCCAAGTTTAGGTTTGGTTGGTTTGGTTTCTGCAAACATTCATTACTCCAAAAATCAGAAGTGCTCCACAGAATCCTGAACATGATGATGAAAGGCAGCAGTCTATCTATATGTATAAGTGATAGTGTAGTAGTCTAGCCGATTTTTGTCCCAGGGAAATCAAAATTTGCCACAATATTTGTGAAAAACGAAATTCATGCAGATGTATGTAAAATTTCAAACCTATAACTTTGTAGCAGATTTACAGTAATAATTAAATTTTTTTGTTTCAGGAGGATGGACTCACATAAAAGACCTGGATTCATTTTTCACACGAATGTACAGATACTATGTGCAGGGAGGTTTCTATCCAATGATCATGTCAGACCTATTTTACTTACTACAGTTTATTTTCATTGTGTGGTTCTCAACGTTTTTAATACACTGTGTAGACTATCAAAGGTTATTTAGGAACGATCCTAAAGCAAATAGAAGTGAAAAACTCAGTTTGAATGATGTCATTTTTCCTACATCTGTATGTGTGAGCTACATATCTTGGACTTGGTAAGTGTGCATTCTTTGAAATGTTTATTTTTATTAATTTGAATCAAGTTTTTCTAACACTACGTGTAAAATTACTACATTTTAAAATAAATACATTATTTTAAAATGCCAACTCGGCAATTCACTGGTGCAGATAGTAGTGTATAGTAGGGGAGCCCAAGAGGGGGATTTTGGTAGTTACTCAAGCGTCTGTAAATATTAGGTGCTAAAAAAATAAGGATAAATCTGCATGTATGCTATTTCAGTGATGGGAGAAGAAAAAAAATCGTGGCACTGAAATTATAATTTACAAACCAGCAGATAACTCCTCAACATAATTTGTCAGATGAATTTTTTGAAAACAAGTACGAGTGTACAAGCTTTCCCAATTACTGAAATAGGAAATATCATAAAACCTTTTTTTTTTCATTTTGCACCTTATCTATATAATGCAATAGATCCTCAAGACGCTCTAGTAACTACCTATTTAGCAATTTGGGCAAAAAAAACTAGTAGTAGACCGGCTTTCTGCATTGGAGTTCAGGGGTACGCTTACTTTAGAGCTAGATTCTGATGTGACAGTTAACAGTTATTATATATAATAATACAGTTATTAAATATAATATAAAAGCAAAATATATGTTTATTTAAGCAAAATACACTAAGATAAACAATATATTATTATTGCTTGTTTAAACACTATATAATGCAAAGGGTACTGAAATAGAGTTATTTTTGTTTCAGGTGGTGTCTCATTACACTCTGTTCCATAATTTGGTTGATGAGATTGGCCATATCAATTTATCATTTATTCTATGCATATGACACAAAATTATTTTATAATAATGCCTTAAAAATTAAAGAGGTATGTATATATAGTATATTTTCATAAATAATAGCTTATGTTGCCCCTTTATAAGTCTCATGCTTATTTAATAATATTATAGAATACAAGAAATTTACTCTTAAATTCCAAAATATTATATTGTTCTTCCTATTAATTAAGTTAGAACTTTAATATAAAGAAAATTGCATAAAATGATTTATCCCAGACAGATCTTTTATTCTTTTTAGGGTTCCGTAGCCGAATGGCAAAAAACGGAACCCTTATAAATTCGTCATGTCTGTCTGTCCGTCTGTCCGTCTGTCCGTCCGTATGTCACAGCCACTTTTTTTCCGAAACTATAAGAGCTATACTGTTGAAACTTGGTAAGTAGATGTATTCTGTGAACCGCATTAAGGTTTTCACACAAATTTTAAAAAAAGTAATAAATTTTGGGGGTGCCCCATACTTAGAAAAACACCCAGAATTTTAAAAAAAACCCATCTATGGATAGGTCTTCAAAAATGATACTAAGGTTTCTTATATAATTTTTTTCTAAAATGAATAGCTTGCGCGAGAGACACTTCCAAAGTGGTAAAATGTGTGTCCCCCCCCCTGTAACTTCTAAAATAAGAGTATGATAAAACTAAAAAAAATATATGATGTACATGACCACGCAAACTTCCACCGAAAATTGGTTTGAACGAGATCTAATAAGTAGTTTTTTGATATTTACAATAAAACCTCTAAAAACAAAGTTAGTTTTGCGGTTCGATAAGAAAAGTGGTTTTTATGGTTTTATTCCTCCGGTTGAAGTACGGAACCCTCAGTGCGCGAGTCCGACTCGCACTTGACAGGTTATTTTATTTAGGTTACTTACTTAGCAAGGGACACATTTATTATTGTGACATGTTTTTATATATTTTTCAGAGTGATCTAGTGTGGGTGAACTGGTCCACAGTGCAGGAGAGGGTGCGAGAGGCTCAGGCAGAGCATCATATGTGTGTCCACAAGCAGGAAATCAACGAATTGGACATCTACCACAGAATACTCAGGTATTTATATAATTTAGGTTTTTTTATGTCGGTATTCTATAGAATATATTTCGGAGAGTGTGCACAGGAACTTTTTAATTTGGTTCCCCCGTCACCTTTCTACCATAGAACGGCAAGGCATCGTAAGGGCTTCCACCCATACATAGTTGACGTACCAAAGACGCGTACGAAGCGGTTTGATTCCTCGTTCCTGATACGCACTGCAAAGGCCTGGAATACTCTCCCGGGCAGTGTCTTTCCTGCCACTTACAACCCGGGTGCCTTCAAATCAAGAGTGAATAGGCATCTATCTTCTAAGCAAGCGCGTTCCAGCTTAGACTGTATCATCACTTTCCATCAGGTGTGATCACAGTCAAGCGCTAGCCTATATAGTATATAAAAAAATAAAAAAAATAATAACAGTAATAAATTATTACACACATGGCAATCTAACCCCAAAGTAAGCGATAGGATAGTTGGACTAGCAGCCGTACAGTTTTCAAGGTGTGAATTCACGCTTGGCCTGTTTGTTATTTCTACGTATGAAAGGATGTGTTCTCCTAATTAGTAAGCCACAAAACGGGATCGGGACGTACCATTTTAAAACATTTATAAATACACATTACACACATCACAATCTAGCCCCAAAGTAAGCGATAGCTTATGGGCACTAGATAATTCATAAATATACATAAATACAATCACATTGAAAAACACCCAGATACTTGAAAACATTCATGCTCATCACACAAACATTTGCCAGTTGTGGGAATTGAACCCACAACCTTCGGATTAGGCGGCAGGATCGCTATCGCTACGCAATTCGGTCGTCTAATCTATTTATTGGTTGTCTATTTGTAGAATTTATAAGAAAAATAATTGCAGATCTAAAGCATCACTGAACCTCCAAACACTAAAAAAGTTTTTCAAAAGCTATGTAGCCGTTTTCATGTGTTATCAAGGCTAATAACACTGCCTTTGATTTATATTGACTAGACATAACCATGGTTTTAATTACATAATCATATTAAAATTGTTAGTTATTTGTGTCTTTTTCTTCTAGGTTTAACAATTACCTGGTGGCAATGGTGAACAAGAATTTGTTGCCTCTGCAAATACAAGTGCCTTGCGTTGGAGATTTCCATTATTTATCAAGGGGATTGAAGTGGAATTTGGAGTTTCTACTATTTTGTATGTTCTTTATCATATTCGTAAAGAGTTATTTATGCAACTGTTGTATACCTATATAAGGGGTATTAAAACACGAATGTGTGTTTATCTATATGGTATATGATAATAGTATCACATGAGTGATACAGGTATTGATACTGACTGACTGACTGATACAGACAGACACCATGCATCGAGCAGTCAAAATATTTGTACAAAACCTTAAAAAAGAGTGTTATTCAGAAAATTCAGTACAACATTATAACACTCTTTTGGATGCTATCATGGTTATAAGGACATTGCGAGTTTAAATGCTAACTGTTTCAGCATTTTAATAGAGAGCCTGTACGTTAGGCCTATGTGAAATAAATATATTTGGAATTAAAAAAAAATAGAAATATGGCAGTAGATAAAATAAATTTTGGTAGGCACATGGTGTCTATTGCTCTCACCACTGTAGCAAACAGGATATCTGATTATGATGATATTTTAACAGATAGCCCGTGGAGTCCTTGGGAGAATTGTTGGCAGCTTCGTACGGCGTACAAAGATCATTCGAAGCGCATGCTGCTCGCCAAGCAGTTGGAGAGGCAGATTGTGTTGCTGGCTTTGGTTAATCTAGTCCTCGCCCCGCTGATCCAGGCCTGGCAGATTCTCTACTTCTTCTTTAACTACGCTGAGGTAAGATTGATATCTTAATCGGATAGTTGACAAAATTCTCGAAAAAAAAATTATAATCAAACAAAGAAATTTAAAGCTTCATGCTTTTTAACTTTTGGTGTAGGGGTCCTCTATCCTTATCTAACAAAACAAAAATTTCAATAGAGCTACTATGGCATGACAACACTTTGACATCATTGTTAAGTACAACTGTCTCTGTCTAATTAGAAATATTTAAATGCTTGTAACTTTTTCGTTAACATTTTATTCGTTAAAAAATCAAGTTTCGAAAATAAATGAAAAAAGTCAATGGTGAGACAAGGAAGATGTTTCATTTCATTTATTGCGAAACTTGGTGTTTATAGATCTTATTGAGATTTTTTAAGTTCAGACAAGTTCTAGCTTACGGCATGCAATAATAGGTTACAATTATTAATACTATAACACCTTACAACTATTTATTAGTATAATATTATGTAATTTATAGGAGAAACAATATGCAGTGACCTTATAATTAATACGGAAGGGAGAAAAAGTAAAAACAATCTTATGCTTAAATAATTATTAACAAAATCAGCTTATGATGCCTTCTCGTCACAATATAATATGAATAAAATGTCCAAAGAACTCAATAACATTAGTAATAGTGTACCATGTTCTTTTTCCTCAACCCATCTTTATCTCCCACCGCTGGGCACGGTTCAAATCTCAGGATGAGAGAAGAAACCATTGCCCGCCTCGCGGGCCAAACGCGCGAAGGCGGCCTTCGGACAACTGTTATGAAATAATGCAGAAAGAGGAGGTCTACAAATGATCGGTTTGCTGTCAATGGCGGGAACAGGCAAGTCCTCTTCAAACTCTTCGTGGATGTTGTTATAATTGAATACAGGGTCATTTAAAAAATACCAAATCGCTCTCGGCCTGTAGTTGTTTACATTAACACTAACAACGTTTGTTCTACGACTTTATTTTTACTCGATATTTTGAGAAATATCAAATATTCAATATTTTACAGAGAATAGAGATACCCCACTTATACCTGCTCTGGAATGTAACATCGGCAAGTGGCAACGGCGCGGCGGCCGGCGCGGGCCGGCGCGCGAGGTCGCGGCGTGAAATCGCAATAGTGTATGTCACTTTACAGAAACGACATTTTTTTGTATGAAATGAATTAATCCAATTTTTTGAAAAGTCGTAGAACAAAAGTTGTTAGTGTTAATGTAAACAACTACAGGCCGAAAGCGATTACGTGTTTTTATACAACCCTGTATAAGTACGTGGAGTGCTCAGGGTAAGACCCGTGGGCAGCGAGGAAATGCTGGAGTGCGAAACATAAATATTCGTTCCGTTGCAGCTAATAAAGCGGTCGCCGGGGTCGCTGGGGCTGCGCACCTGGTCGCTGTACGCGCGCGTCACGCTGCGGCACTTCAACGAGCTGGAGCACGAGCTGCGAGACCGGCTCAACCGCGCCCACAAGCCCGCCACCAAGTACCTGGCCAGCTTCAACTCTCCCATCACCACCGTCATTGCCAAGTGAGTAATCATAAATTATTTTTTGACGCGACAACGTCTTATAAATCGATGGACCCGGCTGCACGCACAAAAAAACATGACTCATGTGCCGTTACCTCGCTGCCGTTACCTACCTCGCTCTGAGGCGTTCCATGTAAGGCTTGAAGTGCAAGCGAGAGTTGTCACGTTCAACTATCGTCAGTAAACCGACTTTACAGACAACCAATTTTTTTAAGACATTTGCTCCGCGTTTCCATTATGAAAATGACTTGCATAAAAGTTGCAAGTGGCATATAATTGGTATACTTGGAATTATTTTTAATAATAAGCTTGTCAATCAGATGTAGCAAATTTTATCATAATGTGTTATTAGCCATTGCTGTATTAAGAATCGGGATCTTTGCCAAAAAGTTTTGAACAAAAAACCTGGAGGGCATGTAAATATAGTTCATTCGAACAATATGCATATAAGCTTATTCATCTGGTGTGTCGGTATGGAGTCCATAGATAACTAACCTAAACTTCTTATCTTGACTAACACGAGGTCATGATGTGCTTAATTTCCAAGTTAAGCCAAAATTTAAATACATAACCTTATCTTAGCTTTAGCTAGGTAACAAAACAAGCTAGTTGGTTCAGACTTTATCTGTATAACTTAATCTAATGTATGAATTGTTAGCTACCCTGCGCTATTAGCCTTTACTTAACTACAATCGCTCATTCCAAATCTAAATGGAACGACATTCAAAAAATGTATGAGAGTGACATATCCGACCAGCAAATTGATATTGACTTGACTTATCGATGACTATACTGTCCTCTTCGGTAGGTGACAACGAGCGGTCGCCGGGATTCTATGACAATCGTGGATAAGCCATAATGCTAAAGTGCTGGCCACAATACCAACAATAGGGTGATATTCAAGTTTAGAAAACTGCTGACAATGATGAAAGCTCATTGTCAGTGTTATGAGGGAGGTGTACTTTAGTGTGTAAAATTTAAGCATACGAATAGGTTCACTATTACTCCCATGGGTTAATTTCATTTAAGTAGTCTTTTATGATATGATAGGCCTTATTTAGGAGATTCGGCTTGATAATAAGCTTTGAACTTAAGCCGCGTTTCCATTATGCAAATGACTTGCTTACAAGTTGCATACTGCATACAATTTGTATAGTGGAAACGATTAGGTTTAACCTCCCAAACACTTGCACATAAGTGTGAAGTCATATTTGCATGCAAGACTTATGGAAACGCGGCTTTATTGAGTGAAATGTCGAATACATTGAGTGGCTGTTTTTCCTCATCCTCCAATAATTACAATTTGGAATTTGTGCGTTATCATTGCATTGTTACAGAAACATAGTGTTCTTATCGGCGAGCGTGCTCGGCGTGCTCGTGGTGCTGTCGGTGTACGACGAGGACGTGCTCACGGTGGAGCACGTGCTCAGCATCATCACGATCCTGGGCTGCGTGCTGGCTGGAGCGAGGTATTACGTACACTAAAACAGTGTTCTTATTTTATAGTGTTCCAATCGGCGAGCGTGCTCAGCGTGCTCGTGGCGCTTCCTACGATACGCTGCAACACCGCTTTGGCTGTGGACATGTTTGAACATGTTCGTGCTCGTACTGCTCTCGTCGTATGCGCGGATGCAGGGTTTTAATAATATTTGGCTGTTAATATTAGCACCTCTTTTTTTACGAGAAGGAAATCTCCACTGAGATATTTAATTGGATTATGTGTGTGTTTATAATAAATAATAAATAAACATTTTACACATCGCAATCTAGTCCCAAAGTAAGCGATAGCTTGTGTTATGGGTGCTAGATGACTGATTAATATACATACATACTAATATACATAAATAAATATATTGAAAAACACCCAGACACTGGAAAACATTCATGCTCATCACACAAACATTTACCAGTAGTGGGAATCGAACCCACGACCTCCGGCGCAGACGGCAGGTTCGCTACAACTACGCCATTCGGTCGTCGTATAATATGATGATGACGCATATGAATATGATATGACTGCAAGAGGGATCAGATAATATTAGCCATTGACCTCTATATAGAGACAGGGTGAACCGCGCGAAAAAATGTCGCCAGTTCAATGGGGAAATGTCCCCATTGTACGCGCACTATTGTCTATGCCGCGGTCCCCGCCTCAGCTCACGACGTTCCGCACGCACGTTTCCATTTAGACGGTTCCCGCCATTTTAGTAAGTACGCTTAGTAGTGAGAGAATAGTGGAAAATTTAACTCTAAAAGATAAAAATGCCTAATTGTGCGATAAAAGACTGCAAAAATTACACCAAGAAATTTAAAAAGAAGCATGGGATAACGTATCATCGGTAAGTAACATCAAGAAATATTACATAAAAAGAAACAAGTATTTCGCAGGATGTTTGATAGATGGCGCTAAATTTCCTTGTATGAAAAAGGCTTTGGCAAAATGTTCGAACAGGCCTATCCTTAGTAATGATCAATGACCTAGGCAGAAGCCCCCCACTAATCGTGACCCCGTGTTCGCGACGCAGGGCGCTGATCGGCTCGGAGGAGCGGCTGGGCGGCGCGTGCGCGGGCCCGGCGCGCGGCGAGGAGCTGCTCGTGCAGGTGCTGGGCCACGTGCACTACCTGCCCGCCGCGTGGCGCGGCCGCGCGCACACCAAGGACGTCGCCGCGCACTTCCAGCACCTCTTCCAGTTCCGAGCGGTGACGTAGCGCCTTTTATTTTTTTTTATTTGAAAAGTAATCAACAGCATTACATTAATTTTGACGTGACAACGTCTTATAATTCGATAGAGCCGGTTGCACGCACGAAAAAATTGGTTGCCTGTAAAGTCGGTTTACTGACGATAGTTGAACGTGACAACGTCTTCTTTGTCGCTCGTTCCGCGCTCGCGAGGTAACGCCGGTGACGCCGGATGAGTCATGTTTTTTCGTGCGTGCAACCGGCTCTATCGATTTATAAGACGTTGTCACGTCAAAAACATGACTCATCCGGCGTTACCGGCGTTACCTCGCTCATGCGGCGTTACCGGCGACCTCGTGAGCGCGGAACGAGCGACAAAGAAGACGTTTTCACGTTCAACTATCGTCAGTAAACCGACTTTACAGACAACCAATTTTTTTACAATAATTATAAGTAGTTGCAGAATATGGCCAAAAAGATTACACAAACATAATTCTAAGGGTAACATAATCAGAAAAGGTTATTAGAATCTAAAATTTGTTGGTAACATTTGACAAGCCTATAACTTAGTACTAGATTACTAAGTTGCAAATTAAAATAAAATTACTTTTACTACTATAGCAGACCAGGGGCAGTACCACCATCTCTTATCTTATCTTATACCCTTAAACGAGCAATTCTTGTATATACCTACATATATATTATATTCTGGATCACAGAAACAGCTTGAGCGATTTTCATGAAATTTAGTATACAGAGGGTTTCGGGGGCGGTAAATCGATCTCCTAGGATTCATTTTTAGAAAATGCCGTATTTATAAAAACACGAGTAAAACTCCGTCATCCAGATATTAGTAGTATTATTGTAATATTGTTTTCATATTTGCATACAATGTCAATGCAATATTATAATAATACTGCTATACGAAATGGTGGTACGGCCCATTTTTTTTTTTTTTATAATATATATGGGGCATTTTACATATCGCAATCTAGCCCCAAAGTAAGCGATAGCTTATATTATGGGTACTAGATAACTGATAAATATACATACATACTAATATATATTACATACTAATATATAAGAAAAACACCCAGACACTGGAAAACATTCATGCTCATCACACAAACATTTACCAGTAGTGGGAATCGAACCCACGACCTCCGGCGCAGACGGCAGGTTCGCTACCACTACGCCATTCGGTCGTCTATATAATCTTTACAATAACAACTTTCGTTTCTCTTTGCAGATTTACATCCTATACGAGCTGCTCAGTCCGCTTCTATGTCCTATCGTGCTGCTGTCCATCCGAACGCGCGCGCTGGACATCGTTGACTTCTACAGGAACTTCACTGTGACCGTTCTCGGCATAGGGGATGTTTGCTCTTTTGCTCAGGTAACCTTTTATCGTTTACCTACTAGCGAACGCCCGCAGTGTTTCGGTTTTTCATAAATCCCGCAGGAACCGTGGATTTTCCTGGAATAAAAAGTAGCCTATATTTTAATCCAGGGTACAGTCTTTCTCCATTTCAAATTTCAACCAAATCTGTTCAGTAGTTGCGGCGTGAAGGAGTAACAAACATACACACACACACTTACTTATAAATCTAAGAAAATCTTTTTTTTCTTGGGTTTAAATAAAATAAAATAAAAAAGCCTTTTATTTTTCCGAAAATAAACTTATAATTATTGGTATACATCTTATAATCTAGTGTTAAATTAAAATAGAATTTAAAACCAAAAATGTTGAAAATAAAATTTAAACACTAATCCTCGGAAAACCCTCGCGGGCATCGATATACCACTCGCGGGTCAAGGCCTCTCCCAGAGACTGCCAGCGCTGTCTGTCCTTGGCTATCGTAATCCTACACCTTTTTGATGTCGTCCTGCCACCGACTATAAGGTCTTCCTTTTGCCCGCGTGCCTTTTGGGCCTGGCCATTTCATCAGTCTTAATGTCCAACGGTCGTCAGTGAGTCTCGCGACATGGCCGGCCCACTTCCATTTGGAATTGAAAGCATAAGATAGGGCGTCGGTTACTTTGGTCGGCTGTCTTATGTGAGAGTGTCGTATTTTGTGGATTTTTCTGACATTTGTGATGCTACGTTCCATCGCTCTCTGGCAAGTCCTTACCTAATCTTTCGCTTGGTGATCTTCCAGGTCTGGCAACCATATGTAAAAGTATAGAAGTATGCAAGAGTTCATTTTTTTACTTTTAAGTTTCATCAACATTTTGCGCTTTAATACCTCCTTCATACTCCAGAACTTGTTCCATGAAATTTTTATTCTTCGTACTATTTGTTATCCTAGATATATGTAATGCATATATCTAGGATATTCTATCTGTGTGTTTTCTATTACAATTGGATTTTCTAAATGGTTGTGTGGTGGAATGGTTGGAATGGTGTGTTTTCTATTACAATTGAAATTTCTGAATGGTCTGTTACAATAATTGGAGTTTGGATTTGGTTCTGGTGGTTGAATGGTTATGAAACAATATTCCATGTTTTTAAGATATCTCGTGAACAGGTGGAAGAATTTCCCATTAATTTCAAGATTCCTTGTCATTTAAAAATCCCTCAATGATTCCCTGATTTATTAGATGTTTTTTTCCAGTGACTTAAAACCTATGCAAAGGTAAGTTCAAGATCTGACTTGGACTTACCTTTGCTCAGGTACCGAACGCACACACACAAACAGGTAGGTTCCGAAGCTGTCTGAATCATATAGAACCGTACAAGCCCACAAATGACTTCTATACCTTACGCAATAAGTGTGGCACTAAAGAATATAACAAACTTCCCTCCTCCACTTCTAATTGGATGTCTATCCGTTGCTTAGACTATAGTAGTGTTATTGCCTCGCTGCAGACTCATTCGAGTTTTTCGCTCTCTTTCTCACTCACGGGCCCTATGGCACGGCTCCTGTTTATTACTGCAGTCGATGAGAGATGTCGATGAGTGATATCAATAGTGGTTTTTTTGTATCTTTATAAATGGGTCATAGAAATATAAACACGTTTATCTTTTTTGGATTTTTTTATTACTAATAAGATTACAATATAGCATAATATTAATATTACATATATAAAAAAAAGAATGTATATTTAAAACTAAAAATACAAAATTAAAATTCTATATCTGACTCATCGTAAACCATCATCGTCCATATTGATGATGAACTCTTTGCATAAATGTGCTTTTCTCAAGTATTCGTATCGTTTGAAATATACTTAATAGCACAGCACAACTAAAATAGTTATACTAAATAGGCTAAACGTATTTGCTAATTACCCTCTTTTATACAACGTATGACGAAAATAACATTTTAATTTAATATGTAGTTTTTAATTAAGACATACACAGTTTAATTTTATTGCTAGTTTTATTTTTAATTTAAGTTAGTTTTATGTATAATTATATATTGTATTTAAATAAATACTTTCCATTGTACAAATAACGAAAAGTAGAAATAATAATGAAGGGTACATAAGTGTATTTGATAACGAATCACACTGTAAAAATATTAAATAGGAATAAGCATATTTATTATTATTTTTCTATACATTATGGAAAAATTAATATGCCTATTTTTATGAAATATTTTTACAGGATATTTCCATATCATGTACACTTATATACCGTACACTTATATTTCAACTTTTCGTTACACGATGTACTTATAACTAAAAACGTAAAAACACATTAGTTTTTAATAATAAGTTAGTTAAACACATAAGTACCCGTTAGTTACCCTGCATACTTAATGAATGCAGTATGTTTACATCGTTACCTCGATGATACCGTTATCGATAACGGCCTTGCGCGCGCGCAACTAGCGCACATCCCTAGTCTGATCATTCAGGTTCATGACCGAGTCTGCAGCGAGATAGTAACACTACTATAACTGTTTCAGCTTGATATTCGTCGTCACGGACACCCCGAGTGGCAGACTCCTGGGAAATCCGGAGACAAAGGTGACATAAATTCTTATCTCAATAAATTCAAGGCATTATTAAAGTAGCTAATTTCCAATATATCTTTTTTAGTGTGCTTGTACTGATATATTTTTTTTAATATATACAACTTTTGTGTTACAGTGTTTGTAACGAAACGCCTTGACTTTATTTTTATGAAATTTTCCGGTTTCATAAATAATGGTACGGAACCCTCAGTGCGCTAGTCCGACTGGCACTTGGCCGGTTTTTTAAATTCGAATTTCTTTGTTAAACATGTTTGTTTCCCAGGATCGAACAGCCAGTACAACCAGGGCGAGAGCGGTAAGACGGAGCTGTCGCTGGTCGCGTTCTCTTGCCGGCACCCCGGCTGGACGCCCGCCGAGCCCACGCAGCGGCAGTTCCTGCGCTCCCTGCGGCAGAGCATGCACCACGCCATACCGAACCAGAACGGGCTGGTAAGTGCTTCTTTTTTTTTTATAATTGATAGGCTTGCACTTGACCACAATCAAGTCTGATGAACAGAAATGATGAGGTCTAGGATGGAGCGCGCTTGCCTAGAAAATGCCTATATTCACTCTTCTCTTGAAGGCACCCAGATTGTATTTGGCTGGGAACACGGAAGCTGGAAGGGTGTTCCACACCTTAGCGGTTCGTATCAGAAACGTAGAAGAAAAGCGTTTCGTCCGAGTACGCTGGACATCAACCACATAAGGATGCCAATTCTCTTGACGTCTCGCGGTTCAATGGTAGAAAGGTGAAGGAGGCACAAGGTTGTGGAGTTCTTGAGCACACTCTCCAAAATATATCCTGTAAAAAACCGCTAAACAGGCAACACTGCGTCGGTGTTTTAAACTGAGCAGTTTCGCCCGTGTTAGCTTCCCTCCCCAACCGGGCCCCTGACACTACAAACAACATGATTTAACTGCGTAGAAGACGTATTTAAGCGATTTTGAATGAAGTTTTATTTAAAAACTATAAAGACAGTTACTTTCAAATTTAAACGTCATGCTTTTGGGTCTTTAATATAAAATCGCTCGGAAGCAGAAACACGATTGGATTAAATTTTCTCGATAGAAAATTCTCCCAAAAGTTGCTCTAAAATCTGTTTTTCTAATTTTTATCGGAAAGCACAATGGATGTAATTGTAATTTTTATATAACTTTTATATATACACACATATATTATACATAAATATAACATTTTAAAAACACCTAGACACTGGAAAACATTCATACTGACCACACGTACATTTTCCAATTATGGGAATCAAACTCACCAACCTCCAACGCAGATGGCAGGACCTGTAACTTCTCGACTCACAACTTTACATTGCAATACAACACATTGCACTGTATCATTATCCTGTAACATCATCTTACGTCTCATTTTTCCACTGTCGAATATCTGACTCCACAAGAAGAAACTGACTACCAGTAAAAGTAATTTTACACTATGCTTAAATAGTTTCATTCATAACATTTTCTCTCTCTTCAAATTATATGCCTTCACAGGCGTTTTAACACGCTATATGAAAAGATAACGAGACTTCGAGACCTTCTTGAAAGTTCACTTCACATCTTGAAAGTATTTTTTTGATTCCAGAACAAAACAATGCTGGGCTCGTACATTCAGCAGAGTATTTTCGGCACGAACACGCCGCTGCCGGCGGTCCTGTCTTACTATCAGCAACAGCGGCTGCATTACAGGCTACCAGTAAGTTACCCAGTTTCGGATAACTGGTTTCACCTGACTTTTGTAAAGGAAAAGCTTCTTCGGAAACTTCTGGAACTGGCGACATTGTTACCGAAATCTTATCTGTAGTGTACAAGTTTGACACCGACACTTATATATAAGTATCTGTAGAGTACTTTCACTGCTGTCGGCATTCCCGGAGTGCCACAATTTTTTTTTAACATTTCTCAGTGACACCATAATAATGAGATTTACTTAAAGATGAAACAAAAAATGAAACAATTTTTACTAGGGCGATAAATGATTACAAGTATAAATAGATCCCCGACTCCCAATCTCTCTGACTCCAGATCAGAAGGTTGCGTGTTTAAATCTCGTCGGGGTCACCACTGTTGAAGGTCCTACTGTTGGGATGTTGCTGGTTGTGTATCACTCTACTACTATAAGCAGGAGATAAATAAATTAAAGCACTCTAAAATTTGCCTCTATGCGACCTAGTCGTGTCTCGGGCGGCGGTACACTGCTACAGTCTACAGTACATTATACAGTTATTATGTGAATTATAAAACTCCTACACTAGTCAACCCGTCTTGGGAATCAGGATTAGAATAAAAACAACATTTTTTTCATTCTTCCCAAGCTCATTTGTAATGCGGACGGTTTCCAGGAAATGGATGAAATGAGCGACGAAGAGGAGGCTGGTGTCTCTGGGAGCTCGGTGGGATTGGCGGGGGCCAGCAGTGCCCTGGGAGTCAGCGCGCTGGCGCTGGGGGGGGCGCCCGAGTTGCCCGAGCTGCCGGACGAGGCGCGAGACATGAGCGTCAGCACCCTGCACCTCTACGACTTGCATCTCTCGCAGGTAATATACTGAACCGCTGACTCTTGGGCTCTGACTTACCGGTGGGGACCAGTGACGCCCTGAAGGTCAACGCGTTGGATGTCAAGGCGTTACAAGCTAATAGATGACGCGCGACACGAGGATGACAGCCTCCTGCAACCGTAGGAAGTGACGCCCGACATGAGCGTCAGCACCCTGCACTTCTACGACTTGCATCTCTCGCAGGTAATGTACTGAACCGTTGACTCTTGGGCTCTTGACTTACCGGTGGGGACCAGTGACGCTCTGAAGACCAACGCGTTGGATCTCAAGACGTTACAAGCTAATAGATGACGCGCGACACGAGGATGGCAGCCACCTGCAACCGTAGGAGGCGGGGCCCGACATGAGCGTCAGCACCCTGCATCTCTACGACTTGCATCTCTCGCAGGTAATATACTGAACCGCTGACTCTTGGGCTCTAGACTGACCGGTGGGGACCAGTGGCGCCCTGGAGGCAAAGGCATAATCACAAGGCATTACAAGTTAATAGATGAGGCGCAGATACCAGGACAAAAGCCGCCTACAACCGTAGGAAGCGGCGTCCGAGCTGCCGGACGAGACGCGTGACTTGAGCGTCAACACTCTGCACCTGTACGACTTGCATCTCTCGCAGGTAGGTCTTAATCGTTGGCTCTTGGGCTCTTGACTGACCGGTGGGGACCAGTGACGCCCTGGAGGAAAACGCATTGGATATTAAGGCGCTTCGAGCTGATAGGCGGCGGCCAAGATGAACGTCAGCACCCTGCACCTGTAGGACTTGCATCTCTCGCAGCCCGCAGGTTATATACTAAATAGGTAACTCTTGGGCTCTGACTTACCTGTGGGGACCAGTGACGCCCTGGAGGCCAACGCGTTGGATCTCAAGGCGTTACAAGCTAATAGGTGAGGCGCGACACGAGGACGAAAGCCTCCTGCAACCGTAGGAGGTGGGGCCCGACATGAGCGTCAGCACCCTGCACCTCTACGACTTGCATCTCTCGCAGGTAATATACTGAACCGCTGACTCTTGGGCTCTTGACTGACCGGTGGGGACCAGTGACGCCCTGAAGACCAACGCGTTGGATGTCAAGACGTTACCAGTTAATAGATGAGGCGCGACACGAGGATGACAGCGTCCTGCAACCGTAGGAGGCGGGGCCCGACATGAGCGTCAGCACCCTGCACCTCTACGACTTGCATCTCTCACAGGTAATATACTGAACTGCTGACTCTTGGTCTTTTGACTTACCGGTGGGGACCAGTGACGCCATGGAGGCCAACGCGTTGGATGTCAAGGCGTTACTAACTAATAGATGAGACGATACACGAGGACGAAAGCCTCCTGCTACCGTAGGAGGCGGCGCCCGAGCTGCCTGACGAGGCGCACGATATGAGCTCAGCACCGTGCACCTGCGGGGTTAGACAAAGTAGCAGTCGTTTAGCGTTCACGACAGTAGATAAAAATGTATGGACAAACCACGTGACTGTAGAAAAACCACGTGACCGAATAGAGGAAAACACGCTTTTTTTGAAAATTGAATACGACAATTTGAACGCTCCCTGGCGTTCTCGCACACATTGTAGATAACTTTAGCGTACTTCGCATGACAATTGACAGCTGACGGTGAACAACATTGAGTCGATTCTGCGTTCATTTGTTTTTATTCGGTCACTTGGTTTTTCTACAGTCACGTGGTTTGTCCATACATTTTTATCTACTGTCGTGAACGCTAAACGACTGTTATTTTGTCTAGCCACGCCGTACGACTTTCATCTCTCGCAGGTAATATACTAAATAAGTAACTTTTGGGATCTGACTGAAGCCCACAACAAACTCATATAGTGTGATAACAGTTAACACAACTCATATACATAGTTTAATTTTATACCTAGTTTTAATTTTTAATTAAAGCTTATTTTTTAATTATTATGTAATGCTATTGTATTTTTATTATTTATAGTACATAACTCAGCTTGGTAGTTCTTTACATTAATACTATACTCTTTCCATTGATTTATTTTCTTTTTGACACATGAAACAGATATAGCAATTACCTTTATCTCTCTCAGGTCCCTCGCTATTACTATATCTGTTTCATGTATCAAAGAGAAAATAAACGAACGGAAAGAGTATAACAACTTTTGTTCTACGTTTTTTTTTACTCAATATTTTGAGAAATATCAAATACTCAATATTTTACAGGATACTCTGTGATGTAACATTGGTGGTAAAGGCACGGCGCCCGGCGCGCGAACTCGCGGCGTGTAGAACAAAAGTTGTTAGTTTTAATGTGAACAACTGCATGCTGAGAGCGATTTGGTATTTTTATGACCCTGTATAATATTAGTGCGATGTGATTCCAGGCGGTGCCGAACGTGTCAGCGTGCTGCACGAACAACTGCAGCGAGCGGAACCGCGGCGAGACGCGATGGGAGAGCGGCGAGAGCACGCCGCTGCTGCACCGCCCATAACAGTGGCTCGCCGCGCCCCGCCCCGCCGCCGAGTGGGTGTAGCTCCTCTTCTAATCGCTGGCGCTCCTGACTTACAACCTATAACACTCCACAAAATTGCAAAACACCCTCAAAGACTCCTTTAAGACCCGTAGCCCCTTCTCACACGGCGTCGTAGCGTAAGCGTATCGTAATCGATACGAGCATGAACGTTCTCCAACAAATCTGCATATGAAGCGTTGTTGCAGCGAATTGTAGGAGTTGTTTATTGACCGCCGCCGAGTGGGTGTAGCTCCTCTTCTAATCGCTGTCACTCTCGACCTATAACCTATAACACTCACACAAAATCGCAAAACAACCTCAAAGACAAAATCCTTAAAGACCCGTAGCCTTCGCACACGGCGTCGTAGCGTAAGCGTATCGTAATCCACGCGTACGACGAAAGCGAGCATGAACGTTCTCCAACAAATCTGCGTACGAAGCGTTGTTGCAGCGAATCGTAGTTGTTTATTGACTGTCTCTAAGAACGAGAAACAACCAATTTAATGCCTTACGACACGGCGTAAATAAAAAGTCACAAATAAACTCATTTACAGCCATACTAATAGTGTCGAACAGTTGTTCAGTTAAAGAATATTCTTTCTAGAGCGTGGCTAAACCGTCTTCCAGATTGAAATCCACAGTCAAGACTCGTGTTGACTGTGGATTTTAATCAAGCTTTATGCATATTTTTGACTTTTTATTTATGTCATTTTATTCAACTTGATTAATTGTAATGTGCACAGAACAGAGACACAACTTAATCTCTGATCTGTGGTTTTTACCTTTGATTATTTTAATTTTTCGGACATTTTGTTTATCAAATTTCGGTTTATCACAAAACATTTTTTACAATTAGTTAAAATATTCATGGTTTTAAGTTAGTTATTAGTATATTATTAATAGTTTATTTTGTTTGATTATGATTTAATTTTAGTAATTTGACGATTCAAGATTATTTTATCACTTGACAATTATATTTACAAAATAAATAATAATATAAAAATATATCTATACCTCTTCATTTGTGACTGAGTTAATATGATTATATTATTTTGTAGCTCATCTTGACTATAGATCTTTGACATGAGTAATAGGGATTTCGTCAGTTTTTTTTTTTCTTTTTTGGTTTATTACTTTTATTTTTTAAATATTCTCCATTATTACAAATATTGCGTACATAAGTATTAAGTATGTTGAGGTGTGAGGTAAAATTTAATTTAGTACCAGCATCAAGGACAAATATATTTAAAACAACATGCTTGTAATAAATCAGTGATATTTTAGGCCGGACGGGGCGTTTTAACATAATCCTGGTTTAATTTCAGCAAGCGCCACAAAAGTTGAATTTAATGATATTTGAACTAAAATGCTTGGTCACGATATATAAAAAATGTACTCCAGCATCGTCACATATCGCTGTATTCATTGCAATATTAAATAAGTAGAATAATGATACATAAAATATAGAAATGTCACTGAAGCCATGGTCTTTTGAAGTATATATTGTTTAGTGCACTAATACAAGTAATGTTAGGCTAAGTTTTGAATCTGCATAATATCTGGGCCCTGTTCATCAAACATTGTATCACAAGCGATTCTCTTGTAAATTTCTGCATTTTTACAAACGTGCGTTCATCAATCTACACGTGTAAATTACTAGCTACAAGTTATATCACTTGTAATACAAGTGCTTTTTCACACGTGTATTTGTAGTTTTGTTCATCAAAAATGCCACCGTTGCTTGTAGCTTGTAACTTGTGACAAAAAGTTGGAGAGTCTTCGCGGACTTTACACTTATAACCTACTTAGGTAGACATATTATGTAAAATTCATATGTTATTAACATTTTCGCGGTTTCTTTTGGACTTTAAGTATTCCACAAACTTAGTCAAATAAATGGCGGGAAATTCCGCCTTGTCATTGCCGAAAAACATTTTTTTATAAAAACAAGATGTAAAAAAATAAATCAAAATAAAATTAATACATTTTAATTAAATAATCAAAATTAGGTCTTGCAAATACCTATATTCTGGGGAAAAATTATTACGTCCGAGAATCCATTTCAAGACTTACTATATGTGTCACATAACTACGCACTTGTAAATTAAAAATACAGTACAAATACAGTTTCTACAGTTAACAATACAGTAGTACATATACAGTTTCTAAAATCTACAAGTTCGTGAAATTATTTGATGAACGTAATTTACAAGAACTTGTAAATTGTTTTTTACACTTGTTACTTGTGAGCTTGTAGACTTGTAATGTTTGATGAACAGGGCCCTGGCCTTATTAATCTATAAAAAAAATATTACCATGCCTATCGCATGTTATTAGATGCAATAATTTATACACAGACAACTACTATTGTCTGCTTGATGTAGAAAACTTATTTAAATAGGATAACTGCTTTACGCAGGCTTTATGTTTTTTAAGCTACTATACACTTTTGAAAATAATGCTGATAGTTTTCTATAACTTTAAATACTGAAATGGTTACTCCAAATTTATGAGGCAATTGGTTTCTGAAGCCAAATTTTCTAACGCACAGAAATAACAATATAAGAACTAGTTAATATATTGCATTGTATGGTTTGTGATTTCATGTCTCATAATCATTATTGTGATTATGCATGTTTCTGAATAGCCGTACTTTAGCTATCCGAAATATAAAAAAAAATCTAGGATCGTCACATATCGCTATATTCACTGCAATATTAAGCTAAAGAAATAAATCAGTAGAATAATGTTACCTAAAATATTGAAATGTCTCTCAAACTATACATATAATTATTGTTTTTATATTTTGTGCAATATTATATATTTCATACTTTTCATAGCATGTATAGTGTGTACGCTTACACTGTTTCGGTGTAGGGCCTTGCAACATCTTCCAAATTAAAATCAAAAACTTATCTAAACACAAAAATTCTGCCAAATATTTAATAATAAATATCAAAGGATAATGACCATGGATGTATGGAATCCTGTACCCAGCTGATTCCAATCCAAACTTTATATTTTATAGACTGCGGTCTCCAAATTTACTCCTACAGTATATTTTTTTAATTAACATCACAATTTTAATTAACATCACACTAATTCCACATTAATTCCACAAGTTGTACTTTTCAATAAAATCTGTATCTTGCGAAATGTGCATTGAAAAAAAAAAAGACGTGTGGCACTCATAGACTGCCGCGGTAAAGCTATTGCATAGCTGTTGTTATCAACTTATGCAATTATAATTATACAACTAATGCCACCTAGAGATGAGTTGCTGAACTAAAGAGACAAGCGTGATATTTCAAAAAGTCATTTTAAAAGTTCTGCTATTTATCGATAGATGGCGAAACTAAAAAGTATCACCGCTGTGCCGGTCGAAGTGGGGGGTGTTAGGTTATTTTCGTTACGGGATTTCTGGATTCGGTCTCCACGCTCAAGGCCCGCGATAGAAGCAATGCATTAGCTTAAAAAGTAACTTTGTATGCAAAATTAAATAAAATACGGATATGAAAAACTATTTCCTAGTGCCATGGTTCTTTAAAAAAATACTGCTGTATTTTCCTAGAATATCTTGGTTTTGATTCATGAGAAAACTTTATACCACCTTTGGTCATTCTTTACTATTGTTTTTCTTTTGAGTTTTCTCTTCCGCCTGACACTCTCGGAGTGCCACGTCTTTGTAGGTTAGTTTCACATATTCTTTAGTGCACTAACACTAATAAATTTAGGCTAAATTTTGAATCTTCATAACTCCCTTGGCCTTTTAGTGATAACATTATATAATAATAATTAATAATAGTATTAGATGCAATAATTTATCCATATACAAGCACTTATGTAGGCTTTATGTAGTAAGCTTATTTAAATAGGATAACTGCTTTACGCAGCCTTTATGTTTTTTAAGCTACTATACACTTAAAAAAATAATGCGGAAGCGGTTTTTAGTACGTAAGTATCATACGTAGTATATAGAAACTGAAATGGTTATTCAAAAATTATAATGATTGAATAAATAATTTAAATTATATTATTAGCTCGCAATGGGTTTTTGAAGCCAAATTTTCCAACGCACAGAAATAAGAATATAATAATAACTAATTGCATTGTAATATATAAGTTGGATTGTTTGTTATTTCATGACTCATATTATTATTGTGATACTGTATGTTTTTGAAATACCAATACTTAGATTTTAATCAGAAATATAAAAAATGGGGATAATATCTTGGCATGGCAATACTTTAACTAAGCTAGTCATATAACAATCCACGTTGCATCAGGAAAACTACTTATGTAAATTTTGATCGGGACTTGCCCTGTTGTTCCCTAACTTGAAGTAGATCACAAACTTAACAAGACGCGGCAGGTAATTGGGTAGTTGACTGTAATCAAAATATTGACTTTTTTCATTTACAATAGAAACTAGAATTATTAAAAAATAAAATGGCAAAAAACTTTATTAATCGATCAAATAACAAGAAAGTTATAAGCATTTAATGACGTCACAGTTTGTTCATGCCACAGTATAAATTTCCGTTTTGCGAGATAGGGACACAGAAGACCTCTAAACCAAAAGTTTGTTTTTCTTTGTTTGATTTTATTTTTATTTTTTGTGAACTTCATTATTTATATTCTAGTTTATAAAAATGTATAAAAAAAATTAGTCAACTACCTAGATATTGGCTTGGCTCTATCTTTGGGCAGCACCGAGTGGCGGGGCGGTTGTTCTTAGCACCTCCGACGGGGAAGCCGTATAGAACGGAGGAGGGAGTCACGTACGCTTTTTGACGTGACAACGTCTTATAAATCGATAGAGCCGGCTGCACGCACAAAAAAATTGGTTGCCTGTAAAGTCGGTTTACTGACGATAGTTGAACGTGACAACGTCTTCTTTGTCGCTCGTTCCGCGCTCGCGAGGTAACGCCGCATGAGCGAGGTAACGCCGGTAACGCCGAATGAGTCATGTTTTTTCGTGCGTGCAACCGGCTCTATCGATTTATAAGACGTTGTCTCGTCAAAAACATGACTCATCCGGCGTTACCTCGCTCGCGTTACCTCGCTCTGAGGCGTTCCATGTAAGGCTTGAAGTGCAAGCGAGAGTTGTCACGTTCAACTATCGTCAGTAAACCGACTTTACAGACAACCAATTTTTTAAAGCTTTTCATGAGCCCCACGTGAATTAAAAAGCGTCCGCGCAGCGTGAATTTGGAAAGCGTCTGTGTCTTTTTTATACAAGATTAGGTGTTTAAGACGCGGAATAGCAATAATAGGGTATTTGACACGAATCTGGATATTGTGTATTTTTTTCAATTCGTTTGATTAACGATTTAATAATTTTTCACTGTACATTATTATTGTTATCATAGTTTATTATTAAGTCTTCTATAGTCGAATAAATAGAGTATTCGACTACTGTTCTAAAAATAAGACCAACAAATGCTTCTGATAAACATATCTATTATACTGTGTTTAGGGTTTAGTTATGATAATTGAAAAAATCACAAACAGTATACAATAACAAACAACATATTATTGCATAATATCGTGTGATATGTTTTATTTAATGTTTTGTTTAAAATCTTACAACTTTACAATTTTGGAATAATAGTTATACTACTAAAGTGCAGCCACAATGAGCGCGGACAAAACGTAAACAAACAGACTTACTTCATTTGTTTATTTTCTTTGCGTTTGAATAGAACATAATAAAATAATCATAATATCTATCCACTTTCCAAATCACACAGTTACTCAGATTAATTTATTTAGATTTTATTTATTAAGATTAGAAGCAAAACTAAACGAAATTCTGCTATAAAATACTGTTTTCTACACTATTGCAACGGTCGAGTGATTAGTTTCTAAAGATCGAAAATTCCGGGCTATATCTTCAAATAAATATATTAATACGTAAACACCCTTAACGGAACTCACAACACATTCTCAAAAGTACATCCGGGTCAAATTGCTTTTATCTTCTCCTTTTTTAAAGTTGGTTACAAATATATCGATTACAATCTACTATATAAAAATAAGTGGGGATTTCCTTCCTGACGCTATAACTCCAGAACGCACGAACCGATTTCCACGGCTTTGCGTTCGTTGGAAAGGTCTCGGGCTCCGTGAGGTTTACAGCAAAGAAAATTCAGGAAAAATTTCAACAGAAAAGAGGGAAAATCTTTTTTCAAAATGGTGGCGAAACGGAGTTCGCCGGGTTTGCTAGTATAAAAATAAAAAGATAAAAGGAAGCCTTGTAAAAGCCTCCTTGTAAAAGGAGCCGATCGATTATACATTTTTTCGGAAGACCAAGTGTTATTAACCCCTGTATTAGACGAACGACATCATGTGGGTTTGTTTACGTTTCGTCCACGCTCATAATGGCCGAACTATAGTTTGTTATTTAAGTTTCAAAAGGTCACAAGTATTAATTATGAAGGATTGACAAAATGTCAAGTTTAAAGTAGCATGTATTTTATAAGGCGGTTGTGATTTTAATATGTACTAATATGTATAAAAATTCGATTTTATTATAACACCGCCATTCATTTTTAAATGTTAAAAATTCATTTGTATTTCATGTTGGTAATCTTTAAGCTGAAAATTGCCAGATGTAAATAACTATATAATATCGATTTAATGTTGCTTTTTTTACAAATAATATTTTGAAAACTAAAATCTTTGACTTTAATCCGGGAGTTGACTTTCAAAAATTCTTGCAATCATTTTATGTGTTTAAATATATATTTTATTCATTTAATTAGCTTTGTGCTAAATAATAGGCATATTTTTTTAAATTTAAATAACAATTAAAAAAAATGCTTTTGTAATATCATAATAACGCGGCTTTATCGTAACATGACAACGTATGACGGCATCGTGCAATAAAATAAAACAATAAATAACAAATTACGCCTTTAGCAACCCGTTTCTTCGTATTTAGGACACTATTTTATCCACTTTTAACTCGTGGGTTATCAATATCTACAATTATTTTTAAAATGCTATAGTGAGATAAAATGTGATTATTATAATGTTTATTCTATAATAATGTGTGCAAATTATGGTGTTAAATGAATAGGTTAGATATGCGTACGCGCAACATTATTTTAGGTATTTCGTAAGATGTAACAGCGTCTCAGTTTTTATGTGGTCTCGCGATGACATATGACACGAAATTGACGTCATTAATTATTGTTTTTCATTATATCAAGAGCAATCATTATAAGGGCCGCCTGTTCTCACCACTAGTACGGTAGGTTATTTACCACACAGTTGTACTTTTGTAATAATCTTGTGTACTTCAATTGAAAAAACACATGCGTACACTCTGTTACAGAACCCCTATGGGACTCGTGTTGCATAAATAGAATCGATATTTGAATCTAATAAAATAATTTAACAATATATAAAATCAATATTATTTCAAAAGCGAAATTAGTTCAACAACTTTGTGACTCTGCGTCAAAGGGCTGTGGGAACCTGGAAAACGCCGTCTGCTACAATCCAGACTGCCTATAACTTACATCTTTCAGGGTCGCTTATCATTTCTTAAAGTTTATTTCGGAAACTTTAATCAGTGTTTGCCCCTATAAGTACCCACATATCCGTCCGTCAAAAAAGTCATGAAACAAAAAAGAGTAGAAAAATGATTATATAATGAGTCCGAAAAAAGTATATTTTTAGGGAATAATTAAAAATTATACATAATTATTTTCAATATTCTGTATGAACACACTTTTTAATCAGTCATTAATAAGGCAGGCAAAAATATTGTTTCTGTGAATTCATTTCACGACTTTCTGACGGACTAAAGTTTTCGTTACAAAGTGCATAGTTTTCTAATATGAAGATATTTTTAAACACAATTTTTCCCACGGATTTTAGCTTCTCTTTTTTATACTTATCGCATCTCATCTCATCGTTTTCATCCATTTTTCAATGTGCGCTAGTGGTGCCAACTGGCGTTATGTTATTTCGCGGTAGACCTCGTTGTTTACGTCTTTCATGCAACGTTGACTCGAGTTGGTAAATAGACAGGTGGTCGACATCGACGGTTTGAGTTTTGGACGGTCTTTTGGTATATTCATTTCATCCATGCCTCAGTTTGTTTGAAGATCACAATAAGATTTTAATTATTTTTCTAGTTCTAGCTATATCTTTTTTCCACCTTAATACTATTTCTGACGGGCTATGTGTCATATTCGTGTAATAATATTATAACGAGATGTATAATGTATAGTGTATCAGTGCAATATTATATTTAATTAATAATATATTCTCTCTATTTGTAGGTCTTCGAAGTTTATCCGCTCGGAAAGTAGTAGTGATTTTTATCATAATGTATAGAACCATTTCTAAAGCTTTCTGCGTTTTGTATTCTACAAAAATATTCTTATATGTATATGTTTGACGGGTCTTTGCCCTAGTTTACTAGATTTCCGAGGCAGAATTTAGGCTTCTAAGGAAAATGTTTACCTCTTCATTAGGGATCAATAAAACAAATACCTATATTTTTCTTAAACAAATACTTTGTAATTAGGATTCGGTTCGTTTTGGGAATAAATAACTTAATATCAATATATGACAATTTTCTTTCTAACATCATAAAGTAGTTTTAACAATTTTTGCTCTTGGCACATACTTAAGCTATTATTAAATGATTGGTACTTTAAGGCTTAAGTGAGGTAAATAATAATAATAATAAATCCCCTTTTAATCTTAATCGGTTTTAGACTTTGAATTATCTCGACACGTTATATAAAAAGTGTCTTTTTGTCTATTCATTCTACACATTAAATTGCTCAGGAATTATTTTTAAAAGTTTAAAATAGATATTTTGCATGTAAATGTCAAATCCTGTTATACGAGTAAAAGGTTCACTTCCCGTATATTCTTCCTAGATTTGTGATTTTATAAAATCTACGATATAAAAGCAGTTTGTGATGAATTCTCTAGTTTCCATAAGGTAAGAAAAAAACTTGACGTGTAAACAAAGGATTTGCTAAAATGTGTTCAATTTAGTTTTAGTCTATCTTGTTATATTGACGGTAGTGTTCTAAATTTTGTAAAAACTAATTCATTAATAACATTCTTCTTAGGAGTACTTGCTTTTTAGAATGTAGACATGATTTTATTGCTTAAGCGTAGTTGTCAAATCCACAGGAGTTCGCCCTGACCTATAGACTTCGCATCCTAATAAATTAAAAACAGCTACTTTCCATAATCAACAGATTTTGGGTAAGGTTTTTATGAATTTGCTTAAGAAGTTCTTTTCAACAAAACCCCACATGCTTATGGAAGCTTAAATTGTTTTGCTTCTATGAGCATAATTTTTATGTAATTTGAAGTAATTCTGTCCATTAATTCAGCCATGAAGCTCTGATAGACGGACGGATAAGTTAAAGGTGACTCGCTATAAATTTGACCCTTCTGATGGTCTGCGGGACGTGGGGCGGGTGATGCTATTGGCTATAACGATACGTCAGCGCTGCCGGCGGAGAGCGACAGACTTGCTGATTGGTTGAGCCCCTCCCGCTCCGCGTCCCGCAGACCATCAGGAGGGTCAAGTTTATAGCGGTTTACCTTTAGCTCAGCGATCTCGCTTCGCTTGATCAAATTAAAAAATCTTTTTTATTGGTATTATGATATACCTACGTGCTTACAATCTGATACCTACATCACTAATTGCAATCCATCCTAAATATAATATTATTTTAGATTTTAGTTCGCGAGAATTGAGAATTCTCTCATTCGTTTAACCAAATCTGTAAATATTGTAGTTCAATTTATGTAATAACTATAGTGGTCATATTATAATTACCTAACATAAGTATATTGTGATATAATAATAATATTTTTGTCTATGTAGCTTCAGTCTAAAGTAGGTATAGGTACTTTATTTTTAAATTACCTAGATGTGAAGTCAAACCTTCATTGTTTGATACAAGGGAATGACATTTTTTAATAAATCATTATCACTACTATGCAATAAAGTATATAAGTACTCAATTGTTTTTAATTTTATTTTCCTTAATTTTCGAAAATTAGACGATAAGGATAAATAATCATTAATGAGATATAGACCAGGGTAGAAGCCTTTAAAAATGATAAAAAGTGAAATTAAATAATAGTAGGATGAAACCCATTAGGAAAGGAGGAGAATATTATAAAAATTAAAGGAAAAATAATTTACGGTCGATCTGAGGTCGGGAAGGGGGTGGGGGTGAGTTTTTAAGAAACTAAAACGAAAAAACGGGTTTTCTCGATTTCCGGCAAAACTTAAAAGTCCAATGGAAAAAGTCAAATGACAAAGTTATAGGTAATAAAAAGATCTAAAACTTTTGTTACACTTTTACACTTTTAAAGATTTACACTTTTTTCACATAACCTCAAAATTTATGTGAAAAATTCAAGTTTTCTAGTTCTCTAGTTTTTGGTTTTTTATTTTCAAGAACTCTAGTTTTTGGTTTTTTATTTTTATCTTTTACAAAAAAAAATTTTTTTCATGAAATTTGGTGAAAATTTACCTTTTTGTATCCCAAATACGCTGTAATTTATTTGATTAAAAATATTATTTTTTTCACCGTATTTTGAATTAATATCGAAAAAGCACCCTAATTTTCAATCGAAAATTCACCCGTGAAAATATCAGCTTTTTTCAAAAAGTTGGTATGTTTTCTGTTCGTTGAAATCTCTACATTCCGATGGTGAAAAAAAAAAAAATGTTTTCAAGTAACAGTTTTTGTACACTTTTTCAAGGTCATATTATAACTAAGAAAAATAATAATGTACATTATATAGAAAAATTACATCAACAAAAATATTTAATTCTAAGTATAATGGAGTGCAAATTTGTATACAACTGCCCCTGAACTAGGTAGGTAGGTACCTGTATTTCAGGTAGGACTCAAGGTAGGTAAGTATGCGTACATTCTCGTAACTACACGCATTTCACCCTTAACGCTGTCTTGTTGTGGGCTGATGAGATGGTCACCATTCTTGACCCACTACAAAAACCGATATGAACCTGAGGATGAGCCCATTGGAACACTTTACGTCAACTTTCTTAATACAAGAGTAAAATGGAAAATTATTTTTGAAAAACCGACTTCAAATGCCACTACAAAGAGTGAAATAATTTTTTATGCCTACTTACACCTACACCTAAAAATACGTGTTTTTCAAATATTGACCAACAGACCTCTAACATGAAATTGAGTGTTCCTTCCTGTGGAAAACGCCATACAAACTTCCAACCCCGTAGTTTAATGAGTGGGGGGTGATCTACTAAAAATTCTGAAATACATATTTTATTATTGAATACAAGGAGTTCATATACTTACCAATTTCGGGACCTCTAGCATTAAGGGGATTTATTGAATTTATTTTTGTCTTTCTCACTCTCACGGAGATTTGGTAGGTGCGACATGCAGCGTCGCGGAAGAATATAACAGAAAAACGACCTTTTACCTAATTACTCAAAAACTAAGCTGGTTATCGAAAATCTGTTTCTTAGCGTTTTTGGATAATATTAGGTATTACTGACACTTTAAAACAAAAATTACAATTACATCCAATGTAGTGTCTGATAAAAACTAGAAAAACTGAGATTTTGGAGCAACTTTTGGGAGAACTTTCTATCGAGAAAATTTTATCCAATCGTGTTTCTGCTTCTTAGCTATTTTAGACCCAAAATACATGACGTGCAAATTTGAAAGTTATTATTGTCTTTATAGTTTTTGCATAAAACTTCATTCAAAATCACCTACTTAAATACGGCTTGTAGGCCGTTAACATTGGTGGTAGTTTCATACATACTTCCATCCCCTATATTAAGGAGGGTTAAAGTTCCACTATAGTATAGTTTTAAATTCACTATTCACATCATATCATGAGAATTTTTAGTTCCCTGTCGCTATTGTTTCCACTAAGAGCTGATGAGTTTATGAGAGGCGCTTTTTAGTTTTACCCAACTGCCAAGGAAATGTTATTCGCGCGCATCTTGTAGGTATGTTTGTTTGTTTGTATGTTTGTAAATTTCTTCATTTGCTCGTATTTTTGACGGCTGAATAAAATTTTATTGTTAAAAAAATATCAAAATGACACATTTTTGTAGGTAAGTGTAAGTTTAAAAAAAATCAAACCTATCGAGGGAGGTGAATCAAAATGAAAGAAATTAAAACTTTAAAAGGAGATTACAAAAATTTAATAGTGGTCTGAACATCGTTTCGAAAAAAAATAGGGTGTAAAAAATAACTGAAATATGGCATATAATATTATCAGCTCCTGGCAAGGTTACTTTATATTTTTGCAGGCAGATTTTGTTTCAATTAATCTTGTTATACAGGTTATAAGTAAATACCTAATACCTAGGTTCTCAGCTTTGTTGTGGCAGACTATCCATCGGTAATTAGCGCTTCAAATTATCATAGCTAGCAAGAAGTTCAACCGTTAGATATTCGTAAGAGTTTTCGAAAGAGTTCTCGAGCATGTCCGCCAAAAAAATTGTGGTTTCTTGAGTTTTCTATACATAATCGTCAGTACTAGAGGCCGTAGTGGTATGCTGAGTAGTACTGTTAAAAATTATATCGGATATATTTATCTCGGTAGTCGTACCATTTGAGTTATGCAAAACAAAATCTCCTTTCAAGGGGTCGTAACTGTAAGAACCAATAATTGCCCTGGAAGAAAAAAATTGATATAAGAAAATTAAAAAATTAAAGCTACAATATATTGAGGATCAAAGAGGTGCTACGTGGTAAGCCAGGAGAGGCGAGGAGCCGAGGACAGGCGATAAGAGGAGAAAGAGAGCTATGTGGATTGTGTGGGTGGGCGAGCAGAGATGCGTGCGAATAACAGACCCAATTTCTACCAAAGGCAGTCATTGTTCATGTGGCATATCGTAGCGAACTATGAAATATGAATGGCTTCAAGGCAATCATAATTCATGCCACATATCGTGAAGAAAACAAATGTCCAGCTGTGGGATTTTGGTATACTAACGGTTTAAGGTCTAGATCAAATGCGTAACGTGGTAACTTCATACTTTCCTCTTGTTTAATTTCTTTTGATTGAGCCTCATTATAACTGAAATGCAAATATTTTATGTATTATGATGTACAGTCAAACCTGGTTAAGTGAGATATCTACTTAGTTAAGTGAGGCCAAGGGACCGGGGTCTCTTTTTAGGGTTCCGTACCAAAATGGTAAAATGGAACCCTTATGGTGCGACTTTCTCCGTCTGTTTGTCTGTCCGTCACACTCGATTATTTCAGTAACTACCGGAGCTATCGATATGAAATTTGGAATAATTGTGTATATTAGTGGCCCAATGACACTGGAATAAAAAAAATGGAAATTATTTTTGTTCTTATTTAAAAAGGGGGGGAAATCGGAGGGTTGAAATTTAAAAGTGAGATAACTGTACTGTGTGCGGTATCATATAAAAGGGTTTACTTTGTGCATTCTAAAACCGATTTTTAATTATTTTTAGTCATGATAGTTTTTGATTTATCGGGGAAAATGTCTAAAAAAATACCGTTCCCCCCCTTATCTCCGGAGTTTACCAATCGAAAAATCTCAAATAATTATGGTCAATAGGAATTTACGTATATTTTACAGGAAAACTATAGCCAATGCTCTAACTAGCATTGTTTTTTTGATATTAACAATAAACCTCTACAAACAAAGTTAGTTTTGCGGTTCACTAGCAAAGGTAATTATTACCGTTTTACATCTTTGGTCGTTACAGTTTTGGTCGTGTTACATCTAGATACATTAGTACGAACGAATCTTAAAAGTACCTAGCTATAACTACCTAAGCTTATTTAATGTAGTACGGAACCCTCGGTGCGCGAGTCCAACTCGCACTTGGCCGGTTTTTGTTTCTCTTAAAGAGGTTTCTCAACAAGAGTTTCAGAATTAGGACGGTAAAATGACGAGACCTTGTAAATATTCTCATTATTAGAGTTTTCTGGCTTACCACGTTCCCACTTATTCAAGTTCGACTGTAGATTAAAATAATAATTATTACAATGTAAGAATAGGCACAATACACTTACGAAAACAAAAGAATAACATTTAAATAAATAAGAAATTCGGTAAATGCCATTTTATTAAAATCTTTCGTGGGTAATATGCTGTAAGTACATTACGCGTGCAGCATAACTAACTACTTATATAGCATATTTACTCATAAAATGGGTTTATATCATGGTTGCAATATTCTTTATTTAGCAGCTATAGTTTTTTCCCGATGCTTGACGCGACTTCGATTTTGGTGGTTGAAACTTCCACGGGATATCAGCCAAAGTTTCTGGCATAAGGTAAGGAAGGTAGCCGGTAGCCCATATTGTGTTAATCAAAGGTACCAACCATTTTGTAGTTCCGCTTAATAGTTCAGTATATTTTACGCATGAAGGAGTTATCTACGACAGTCATTTTAAACCTAGATAAGTAGATATCTATGTATTTGCAACTTTTAACAGACACCAATTACAAAATGTATACCTACTTACTAACAAGAAATAACACTTCAAACGAAAACGAAAACGAAACGACTGCATAAGTAGATACAACCGCAAAAGTGCGGATCGGTCTAGTATCTACACGAAGGGTTCCGTGTAGAAAGGGTTCCATGAAGTAGAAGCTTTATATACTTAGTTCTTACACGTTTTATAGCTTTTAGAGTGTAGAGTAATTGTGTGTGCATGTCACTTCTTCGTACAAAACTGCTGAACTGATATTACTGAAATTTAGGGTAGATATAGATTAAAGATATACTTACTGAAATAGCATACCTATTGGTGTATGTATCCCGGAAAAAATTCGTGGCCAAGAAATTCACACAGGCAGAGCTACGGGCTACAGCAAGTCTTTTACAGACTGACAGATAGAGAACGGAGGCACACTAGACTGACAGATAGACAACGGAGGCACACTAGAAATATGCTTTTCAGAAGTAGGTTATACGTACCGATGGGTAGGTACCTACTTAGTGCGAGTGATTAAAATAAATCCAGTGCAGTTATAGTTACCCAAACTACACGCTTGGGTATTCTTAGATGGATCTCCAAAATGCTAAAAAGATATAGAGCAAAGACATGCGAGTTTTGACTCTCTGAACAATCTTATTGTCTACTTTTACTGTAGTAGAGCTATGAAAATCTTGGTAGATATGCAGAAAATAATAGCTATTCATCTTGAGAATTCATGGAAAATCTCTTCAAAGCATGTTATAAAACCATTTATGACTGAACTCTTTCAAGCTTTTCATTCCATAGAATTGTGTAGCGAATCGATGAAAGCTACGAACAGTATCGTAGAAAGAGACCTCTTTACAGTGGCCGAAATACGCGTGGGCGGTGTGCTGTGGGCGGGACTCCCGACTGTACCTCAGCCCTTGATATTACCCTCCGGGCTTCAATACACTACTGATTGTCGTTCCGTCGACACAGCGACAAACCGTCAATAATGAGTGTTATACACATAGATACAGATGTAGTGTAAAAAAATCTAAATATGTAATAAACAACTTTCTAGTAGTATTGGCAGTTTAGTGTAGAATCTATAAAATGGATGAGCAATGCGCCCCGCTGGAGGCGAATAACTCTGTGCCTCTGGGCTACGGCGGTTCGCCTGGGAACAGCTCTGACAATATGTTCCTCTACGATGATTCCTCGATGTCCGACGGCAGTTTGTACGCCAGCGATCAAGAAAATCATTCTACGCCGAGAAAAAAGTGAGTTTTACCAGCACCGGTTGTTTTATATCGTAGTATACGTTGAGTTGTAGATTTTTCCCAGGTTTCATGTTGCATTGCGAAATCATACGTTTTTATGTGTTCGGTAAAAACGATAAAATCGTCGATACCAAGGCTGCTGTGCTATTCTGCAAAAATACCTAAAACAGCGATGATAATTATAAATAATTATTAGCTTAATATTTAATGTTAGGAATAATCTACGTAGGTACCTACCTAATATAATAATAGGTTCACTATCCAGAGTTTCATATTGCATGAAACGTTGTAAAAATATTGGATGAATTGAGTTTACCTAGTAAGAATAATGATTTGTATATAATTTACATGCAATGTAGGCAATATTGTAAGTATAAGGGTAATTAATTAAAAAAATATATAAAATAAGTAGGTACCTAGGTATATCGAAGGATATCTACATCAACTCTTAATATTTTTATTATATTATTTTAAGCTTTAACTATTAAGTATTAAGCAATGCGATATTAATAAATAATTGTACTTGCATCAATCATTAATAGTCCTTCGTATTATAAAACTTGATGTGCAAAGAAACGACAAAATTATCGACAATACGATGGTTATACGATACAATAGTTGAATATTCAATCTTGATACATGTGTGAAAAAGCGATTAAAATAATTAAATTTTGTTCACAAAGATCGGAATATCGCCGGCATCATAAGCGGCGCCTGCGCTGTCCCGAGCAGCAGATCCAGCAGCGGCAGGCGGCCAACCTGCGCGAGCGCCGCCGCATGCAGTCGATCAACGACGCCTTCGAAGGGCTGCGCGCCCACATACCCACCTTGCCCTACGAGAAGCGGCTCTCCAAAGTGGACACGCTCAAACTAGCCATCGGATACATAAGCTTCCTCGGAGAACTGGTAAGTTGTCTATATATTTTGTCATCGGCAATGAACAGACATTGGATTATCTGCACTATCAAAATGGCAAAATATGCATGTTACAAGTCGACATTATTGTAGGTTAGGATGTGCTGTAAACTAAAGAAATGAAGATAAATGAGGTGTTGAATTAACAAATGGGCTAAGTGCAAAAAAGGCAAAAACATTTTTTTGGTTTCAAATAGATATGCTCCATTGAATGGCCATTTCATTATTAAGATGCCCAGTGCAAGTGCAAACGCCATTCTAACCCCGAGATGCACGAAATAAATTTAAAAATTTAAGTGCTTCTTATGGTATAGGAGCTAGCAACGTTTTCGAGAAAGAATTTTAGGTGAGCTGATTTTGTGATATGTCGTCCTTCTTGCACTATCGGTTAGAGTCTGGGCTATCTGGCTGTTGGTAGCGGTTGCGTTCATCAGTGCGCATCCTACATGTCCAGGTATTAATCCTGGATTTTAAAATAATTTTAGAAGGCGTAATTTTTAATTTTTTTTTTTAAATAAGTCTACCTGACATACTTTTTTTATTGCCAGACATTTTCGACATTGCTAACTATGTACCATACGCGATTTTTTATTTATTTTTTATAAAAATTTCAAAGTATTTTAGAATGTCTGTAATTTTAATATTATGTTATTTAAAGATAAGAAAAACTTAAAATAAATTTGCCAGACATTAATTCGATTGTTAAGTCTTAAATTAAAATGAAAAAGTCATGAAAAATATTGCAGTATCATGTAAATTCGGCCCCATCATTTCGTAGCTGAACTTAAAAATGTGCAATTTAAAGAAGCTTTGATTAACTTTTTCATTGATCACTGGGGTAGTGAAGACATATTGCCTTTTATTGGTAAAAAAAACATTTACGTAAGTTTCAATAAATGTTATTCATACAAAGTGATAAATAACAAAGTAATTAAAACTATAGAAGAATGTAAGTAATTAAAAATATATGAAAAAATAATCCTAGAATTAAACTATATTCTAGGATTATTTTTTCATATTTGCCAAATCGATTTTGACGCAGACGTTGTTATACGCTGTTCTGATTCTGATATTTTAATTATACTTCTGGGAAATATGGATCACCTGAAAGCATCTTTGAAAATTTGGATAAATATGGGTGTTGGAAATCATCAGCGTTACATAAACATCAATGAATTACACCGAATTCTTGGTGACTCTTTATGCAAAGCTTTACCATGGTACTTTATCACATCCAGCAATAACTGGATGTGATTACACGCCAGCTTTTCTTAGAAAAGGCAAAGTTAAGCCTTTTAAAATATTAGAAAATTCTGAAGAATACCAGTTAGCTTTTGATAATATAATTACGGATGACGAAGAAGTACTTGAAACTACGTTTGTAACCTTGGAGAAATTTATTTGTCAAATGTATGGAGTTACAAATTGTTCCAATGTTAATAATGTTCGATTTCATTTATTTTCAAGTACGTTTAAGTCTAAAAAAATCAGATAAGAACTTCGACAAAAAATTTCGAAACTTTGACTCGTCCAGTTTGCCACCCTGTAAAGCGGAATTGCAACAGCATTTATTGAGGGTTCGTTACGTGACGAAAATTTGGAGAAATGCTCACTCAAAACATCTTTATCTCCAATGGCTTCCCGTTGGACCATTAACGGCGACAAATATGATTTTGTCTGGTTTTTGGGAGATCAATTACCATCCTCAGTTGCAGATATTATTGTTCAAAGTAAGTGTGAAATGGAATATTTATCAATAATAACTAAAATGTTTTATAACGAACAAGAAGAATTACACTGTTTTTTTTTTCTGTTGCAGATGATAGAGTTTTAGAAGATAACGAAAGTTCCCAAGAAGATGATATGAATGACACTGACAAAGACAGCGACGATGATGATGATGATTATGAAGATGCCTCTTTTTTTTGTGACGTCACTATAGGCTGAAACATTATACTGCAATTAACTATAGAATTAATTAATTATAGCATTATACTGCAATACTTTTCATGACTTTTTCATTTTAATTTAAGACTTTACAATCGAATTAATGTCTGGCAAATTTATTTTAAGTTTTTCTTATCTTTAAATAACATAATATTAAAATTACAGACATTCTAAAATACTTTGAAATTTTTATAAAAAAATAAATAAAAATTCGCGTATGGCACATAGTTAGCAATGTCGAAAATGTCTGGCAATAAAAATAGTATGTCAGGTAGACTTATATATATAAAACAAATAATTAAAAATTACGCCTTCTAAAATGATTTTAAAATCCAGGATTATTACCTGGGCATGTAGGATGCGCACTGATGAACGCAACCGCTACCAACAGCCAGACAGCCCAGACTCTAACCGAAAGTGCAAGAAGGACGACATATCACAAAATCAGCTCACCTAAAATTCTTACTTTTCAAACGTTGCTAGCTCCCGTACCATTAATTCGAATTTTATTAATTCTTTCTAACTTAATCGCAAGAAATGCTAAAATTTCATACATTTTTTGACATTGATTACGATTAAATTAGTTTTAGTATATTAATTCCACGGTTTTTAGTATAACTTAAAATTTTGAATTTATTTTGTGCAACTTTGCATTATTTTGGTGTTTTTTAAACATGGCATTTTATGCAAATGTCATACACTATTTCATACTGAACAATTTTCGTTGATTCCTTACAAATCGTGTTTTGTTAAATCCATGCTTCAAATATATCCTTCCAGAATAAAAACTAAATGATATCTTGAAACAGGTCCGTGTGGATAGAAACGCACCAGATAGCATGCTGTCTGGGGTCTCCAACAACCAGAAGTCAGGTCATGAACAGAAGAAAGTCATCATAAGAGGTGAGTGCTGATTATTTTATGCGAAGAGTATGAACACCTGTGTGCATTGGACTGATATCACTATATTAAAATTTTCTTTTATGGAAAGAAATTACCTCATTAACACTTTCATTTAGTTCTATTAGGTGCGTAGGAATTGAACTTCCGACCTTCTAGTATGGATTCGGGGGCAGACACCTCGAATGGTACCTATCGTATAAGGGCAGATTTTTCAATCGCCAAATAAACGTTATCTACGGAATAAATATGACGTTTTGACAGAATTTGTATAGCATATGTTTCAAATTAACTCCTCAGATAGTTTATGAAATACACTCCCAGCCCAGCCACCGTCTTTCCCTCCACTTATACAATTTGGATACCTTCGAATCAAACCGCTAATAGTTTAAAATAAATGCAGGTTATCCTCCGCTAAGCGAGTGATATTTAGTTTCCACAAATGCATTTTAACTCTGAAATATCAGAGGTGATTCGAACACCCAATACCGAGGACCAGGGTAGAGAACTAAAGTGATATCACTGCTTAAGAAACTAAAACTAAATGGACCTTCAAAACAATGGTTTATATAAAATTTAATTATTGGATGACGGTAAATCGTTCTACCGGGTCAGATAGTACCAGGTCGCGACCCCGTACAAATCGATTTGTTTGTGCACCTTGCGCTGGTCGATGTAATTTGTTTGCCGTGGATCATAATGTATCAGCTGATACCTTAATTACAACAAAACGTTCTGGGGTGAGCCATATGACACTGCGATTAAAACTGTGCGATTAGCACAGAATGGAACGAAATAAAAATATATATATACCATGTCACGTTTCAGTTTAGAGATAATTCTCATAAATTTTTAGGGTACGACCTCCCTGGTGCAGTGTCGGCGCGCTCGGATTCGAGTGAGAGGCGCGGGTTCGATTCCCGCCACGGGCCACTTTGGAAATATGCGATTATTTATGACTTTACTGAAAAAATATCTATTTTACAGAATAGACAAGAAAACTCAAAATGTCGTAAAACACTTTCTTTCGGTTTAAAATTGCAAGAATCAGCATAGTTCCAAAATAAATAATATATTTAGGTGGCGTTGCTTTGTTCATGTGGATGAGGTTTTCCAAAATCCCCTCGAAAATTATTTACCTATTAAAAAAATTTTGTCAAGCTGGCTGATTCATGTTGGAGCATACTTAACGGTGTAAGCAGCCGTATTTATAGCGATTTTGAATGAAGTTTTATGCAAAAACTATAAAGACAATTACTTTCAAATACACGTCATGTATTTTGGGTCTTTAATCTAAAATCGGTAAGAAGCAGAAACACGATTGGATAAAATTTTCTCGATAGAAAGTTCTCCCAAAAGTTGCTCCAAAATCTCAGTTTTTCTAGTTTTTATCGGACATCGGATTGGATGTAATTGTAATTTTTATTTTAAAGTGTCGGTTATAATAATATCCAAAAACGCTAAGAAACAGATTTTTGATAACTGGCTTAGTTTTTGAGTAATTAGGTAAAAGGTCGTTTTTCTGTGATATTCTTCCGCGACGCTGCATGTCGCACCTTCCAAATCTCCTTGAGAATGAGAAAGACAAAAATAAATTCAATAAATCCCCTTAAGTAATTTGCAATCAATGCAATGACGTGTTTGTTTTATCTTCACATAATTTTAAGTTTACAATGTAGGAAAATTAACGGCCTACAAGCCGTATTTAGGTGATTTTGAATGAAGTTTTATCATTTATGCAAAAACTATAAAGACAATTACTTTCAAATTTACATGTCATGTATTTTGGGTCTTTAATCTAAAATCGCTTAGAAGCAGAAACACGATTGGATAAAATTTTCTCGATAGAAAGTTCTCCCAAAAGTTGCTCCAAAATCTCAGTTTTTCTACGTTTTATCGGAAACTACAATGGATGTAATTGTAATTTTTGTTTTAATGTATCGGTACCTAAAACGCTTAGAACAGATTTTTGATAACTGGCTTAGTTTTTGAGTAATTAAGTAAAACGTCGTTTTTCTGTTATATTCTTCCGCGACGCTGCATGTCGCACCTACCAAATCTCCGTGAGAGTGAGAAAGACAAAAATAAATTCAATAAATCCCCTTAATATAAAATGTATGCCTTCAAGTATCTAAGTATACAAATCATTTTCACTTTTAAGTTTCAACCAAAACCATTTTTCAAAGAGTTTCTATGATGCATTGTGTTAATTTTAAGATATCCCATATTTCCGACTGGGTACACCATGGCGCTAAAGGACAACAATTAATGTAGTCTGAGGACAACAATAACTCTAGGGCGCTACAATAACTCTCACGCTTTTTTCTGGCGTAAAACTATTACGTTTTGTGAATTATAATGATATCGGTTAGTCCTTATCGTGTCGACGCGGTCCATCCAGGTGCCATCCCCACGCTTTCCCACGAGCCATCGCGTGACGACTGCATCCCATACAACCCTGCGTGGAAACAACTGTGTCATTAATTGGACATTTCTCTCCCTTCATTAAATGACGCCTCGCAGATAACAGATGCAGCTCAACAACACGTGAAATGTTGCTATTACAATAGGTATTGCCGTGACCTCTGACAATTGACGTGCCTATACACAGGACCTGATGAACTGTGCGAAAAAATGTCGCCAGTTTACAACTATTACACTCGCGAGCAAGCTAATCGACTCAACGAGTAGGCGCGCATAAATACATATTTTTTCTTGTAAAATATACAAGTTTTTCAAAAAATCCAAATATAATTGAAAAGCTTTAAATCTAGGCTTTAAGTTGATACCAATATGGCCATGATTGATTCAGTATATTTTAAGTAAATGCTGCCTGAATGAGAAAGGTCGGAAAATAGGAATTTAGGAAAATGTATCAGACCGCGCCACAGATCACTATGTCTTGTTATTGTTCCGATGGGCTCATTTTCGTTCATATTGGTGCCTCAATATGGTGCCTATGACTGTAATTTTAATAAGGTACCAGCTAGAAGCGAGTCATCGAGTCGGCCAGTAGATGTTATAACCTTACTAACTTGGAAGGGATAAGTAAACTCATCCCTAACGGTTTTGTGTAGAAACACAGCATTGCGCCGGAATGCTTAAAAAATTGGCGGTGCGTCTTTATTGGTAGGGTGATAATTAGCTTCGGCCGGTGGTAACCTAAACCAAAGCCTCCTATCAGACCAGACCTGAGCCAATTTAAAAATTATAAAATTTCTAAAGAGGTCTGTGGCGGGATTCTAACTCGTATCCGAGGGTGCGCCAAATAGCCAGGGAGGTCCTCCATGTTCTATGTAGATTGTATGTAGTAGTGTGTAACTAACTCATATTGTTTATGAGAGAGAGATCCGCTAAATCGATCCATCATTATTATTACTTTACAAGTAGCCGTAGGTCTCCGCGTAAGTGTCGGTTTTACATAAATCCCATAGGTATAATTGATTATCCAAGATAAAAAGTAGTTTTCGTCACTCTCTAGTTCTGCGCAAAAATCACGTAGATCCGTTTCTCCGTTGCGGCGTTTTGGTGACTACCTTAAATAAGTTGACTGAACTTTTATAATTAAGGGATTTATTGAATTTATTTTTGTCTTTCTCACTCTCACGGATACGTTGGTAGGTGTGACATGTCACATGCAGCGTTGTGGAAGAATATAACAGAACACGACCTTTTACCTAACTACTCCAAAACTAAGCTAGTTATCAAAAATCTTTTTCTAAGCGTTTTTGCATATTATTATTACCGACACTTTGAAACAAAAATTACAATTAATTTCAATGTAGTTCCTGATAAAAACTAGAATAACGGAGATTTTTGAGCAACTTTTGGGAGAACTTTCTATCGAGAAAATTTTATCCAGTCGCGTTTCTGCTTCTAAGGAATTTAAGAAAGACCCGTTGAAGCTCCGCCCCCAGTGATCGTAGCGTGATGTTATAAAACCTAAGTAGGTATAACCTTTTTCGATAAAATATGGACTATCCAGCACAAAAATTATTAATAATTTTTCAAGAAACAAACACACTCAATATTTAAAATAATTTTTAAAAGTGAAAGAAGGCTCGCTTTGCAAATAACATATATAAAATTAGAACACAGCATTCTTTAAAAAAAAATTAGGTAGTTCAACTAAAAGTGCGTTAACAGAAATATAAACAAGGGTGTCAGCTGTATTGCATTTGCGAATCACACCATAGCAAATTGAGAGTCCTCTCTGTAAACAGGGAGGCGGGGTGTATTAAAAAACCATTAAGCTCACCCCCTTTGCTCTTTCATTGTAATACTATTATTATGAACACTTAGTTTAAGCGGCTGTATAAAAATGGAATAATTGTAAGACTTAAATAAAGCTTAGTTATATTATTACAATATTTCGCATTATGAAGTCTACAACTTCTGAGGATGTCCCAGTGTATGGACGAAACGTGCGTCGAAGAAAGTGTTGGAAAATTGTGTGTGGTGTTTCATGTGGCCAGTGTTCCTGCATATAGTACCATACAGAAATTTTTTCAAGTAGCGGATTATAGCAAAACAAATTAATCTGTCCTGCTAATTATGGATTTCCGCAAAATAACGCCTGCTTCCATTCAAGAATATGTTGGTAGCGTTGAAATTTTTCCCACAAAAAACATTTTCATGTAAAATCTTGCCAAGAAGAGAGCAAAATACGGCTCACACTGTCAAAAAGTTATCAGATCTCATGTTGAGCTAGACTTAAAACGCTCTAACCTTACAAGCCCTAACTTCACAATTTCTAATATCTTTCCCTTATTTAAACGGCTCTAGGGCGCCATTGAAGTTCAAATTTGACGCTTGACATGCTCGAAGACTCACTCTGGATACAAGGACCAAGGAATTGGGCAACGAGGCGCTCGGCTCTTAGGACGACATACAGGAAATTCCCAATTTCCTGTATGTCAACAACGAACGCATTTCGAAAAACGGTAGATATATAGTGCCCTTACTCTTCGCTCTCTTCTTGGCGGGGCACTACCGTGTCTCCAGATCCCGCTATCTCAGCTATCTAAAATAAAAAACATCACAAACAACAAATTGTATATAGGTAACGAGATTAAGTAGGCCTTTGTGTAAAAATAAAGATTTTCTTTTTCAGACCAATAATAATAGGCGTGATACCACAGAACCGTAACTCATAAAAAGACCGCAGCTCCTTTTTATAGAGGGGTACGAGTAATCTTTTTTTCAATTAATAAAAACACCTTATCGAAATGTAATGTAGGATTTACATAAAGATTATCGCGCACGTGCGGAGTACTCCACCCCACGCTACCACTTCAACGTATTGTTTGCCTTCAGGCGTATTTTTTTCGTACTCGTAGGTATGTACAATTACCTGAATGTGAAACACTATAAAGTTATTCCTTGGTCTGTGGAAACACTTCTCTCATCTCTGTGATGATTATAATTTGAAAATAGAACCTATTTATAACCTTTTTTTATTAAAAAAACTGCTTGGAGTCTTTGTTTGTCAAGTTATATGACATCTAATCATCTTTTGTCGCTGCAACGTTTATAATATTTTAATTTAAAAATATAAAACAAGTAGAAAAATGCCTATTAAAATTCTATTAGGCCGCCAGATCTTCGATGCGACGGGCATACCGACAGTCGAGGTGGATATGGTGACTGAACTCGGTTTATTTCGTGTCGGTGTACCGTCAACGGACTTCAAAAAGGTGGCGGAAGCGGTGCAGATTCGTGATAATAATCCCGCTGAATACTGGGGCATGGGCGTATCCCACGCTGTCAAGAACATTAACACCATCATCGCCCCAGAGCTTATTAAGCAAAATCTAGAAGTGACCATGCAAAAAGAAATAGACCAGTTCATGATAGCTCTCGATGGGACTGAAAACAAATCTAGGTTAGGCGCAAACGCTATCATGTGCGTGTCTCTAGTAGTAGCTAAGGCGGGTGCTGCCAAGAAAGGCGTTCCTCTCTACAGACATATTTCCGATATGGCCGGCGTTGCCAGTATCGTATTACCGGTGCCTCACATAACAGTTATCGCTGGCGGCATCCTCAGTAATAACGGTCTGCCTTTTCAAGAATACATGATCATGCCCACCGGTGCCACATCATTCGCAGACGCAATGCGTATAGGAAGTGAAATATATCACTACGTCAGAAATACTGTTGTAATGAAATACGGCCCACAAACTGCCTTCGTCAGTCACAACGGTGGAATGTCGGTACCACTCCAAAGTCACAGAGATGCCCTGATGCTGCTAACAGACGCTATAAAACAATGTGGACATTATGGAAAGGCTGAAATAGCAATAAACGCATCTGCCAGTGACTTGTGTAAGAGCGGAGCTTACGACTTGGAGTTCAAAAATCTCAATTCAAATCCCCAGGACTATATGTCCTCGGATAAGCTCGCTGAAGTGTATTTAGATAACATGAAGGAGTTTCCGGTGTGCTCTATAGAGGATGGGTTTGATTTACATGACTGGGCAGCGTGGTCCTCACTGACTCCTCGAATGGCTGGACAGTTACTCGGTAATGATCTAACTCAGACCAACTTACACAGAGTCGGATTGGCTGTAGAAAAGAAAGCGGGAAATGCTATCGCGTTGAGATTGAACCAAGCTGGTACCCTCACTGAGATAATCGAAGCGTACAAGTTGATAAAATCTAATGGATTAGGTGTATGTGTATGTGATAGGTGGGGAGATACAGACGATTTGTTCATAGCGGACCTGGTGGTGGGTCTGTCGGCTGGTCAGGTGAAATGTGGTGGCCCAGTGCGAGGCGAGCGGGTCGGCAAATACAACCAGATAATACGAATTGAAGAAGAACTGGGAGCATTATCAAAGTACGCTGGAAAAAATTTTCGTGGATAATATTAATAATTAGTACTTATTCATACGTATTCTTATGTCCAATTTAATTGTAGCTACTTTTTGAAAATAAATTATATTAAAAAGTAATCTGTGTTTAAAAATAATGCTAAAATAGACAATAATCTTTAACTATAAAAGGCTTTGTCCTGAATGAAGTTTGGAATGGAGGTAAACAATTTCGTGGAAATACCACAGTATCAGATAGGCACGCCACAACTTCTGAAACGATTTGGCTGAAACTTGGAATGGAAATAGACGATGTCCTGGAATAACCACATACGCTACTTTTTATCTCGCAAGAGTTATGGTTTCTGCGGGAATTGTAAAAAACAAAATTCACACGGGAGAAATACTTTTTTATTCCGCAAACACAGTGCCGATTTAGTTGAGATTTGGAATGGAGATAGCTTATATTCTGGATGTACACAATACACATAGGATACTTTTTGTCTTGGAAAATCCACGTTCATCGCGGGATTTGTGAAAATTTTGGATTGCTAAATTTGATGAGGGGAACTACATTCCTTGAAATCCTTATTTTCCACAGCCATCTATAACTACAGCTATATGCTTTGACCAACTTTCTTGAAGTAGGTCATTAAGGAAAGTCAGGGTTTTGTCGGGATTTGTGAAATATGTAATTTAACGCGGGCGGAGCCGCGGGCGAAAGCTAGTGTTGTAAATAGTTAATATGACTGCTATTATAATTCGTAGGTGCATTTATTAATGCGACAAGTGGTCAAATGGCCGGAAGTAGTAAGTCCAGTTGAAGTAGAAGTAATTATTGCCTTGCGTATTTTTCTGTAGTAAAGAAATAATAGCCTTGCAATTATATTGATTTTTGGTATGACAATTTAAATAATCTTATTCCTTTACGTCAATAAAAAAATTACTCGCTAAAACGTAGACGTAGAACCAAATGGAAAAATATTTTTCTGGATTATAGCAAAGATTCAAAGAAATCAATTTAAATTTATTTTTAATCGATTTAAATCTTTGGATGATATAATATTTTCGAATCGAATGCCCGATCGAATAGACGGACAATAAAGCGAGCGCAATATAGGTTTTGTACCCTTAATAATTGAAATTTAATAATATATTTTTTTAATTAAACAACATTGATAATTATTATAAACAATATTGTTTAAAAATTATAATTTACTATCAAAAAATTTAATTAAAATAAAATTTTTAGGCTTTGTACCCTTAAAATACTGACAACAAACTATTTATCTCTACAAGCGTCAGTGGGTTGCAGCAAGTGCTTTTTTGAAAAAAAAATGCTAGACAAACTCTTTATACATATATGTACGTAGCAACTAGTGTTGCCCGAAACCACGTCCGCGTTTATTTCGCGTTTTAAAAGCACGGGAACTATGGATTTTCGGGGATAAAAATAGCCTATGTTTTAATACAAGATATAATCTATATCCATTCCCAGCCAAATTGATTCAGTATTACTGGCGAGAAGTAGTAACAAGCATACACACACTCACACACAAACGTTCGCATTTATATTATTACTAGCTGACCCGGCAAGCGTTATTTTGCAAATTTTTCTCACTTAAGGACATAAAAAATAGATAAAAACCTGCTCCCAGACCCATTGATCACCCTGGAAGTTTCATAACGATCGGTCGAGCCGTTTCGGAGTAGTTTAGTAACCAAGAAAAGCGAGAGAATTTTATATAGATTTTGAGATGGCGTGATATTTTGATTGTTTAATGAATGGATTTGAATACTCAAGTCTATTAAGACGCAGGGTCCCCGTGCACCGCTATAAAAATAGATATTATCATAAAATAATGAAGTGGCACAGGTCAGCCCTATCGTTTGGTGCAAACCGAGGCCAAGCGAGGGCTGTAACTACGCGCACGTGCACTGTGTGCAGCCCCGTGACCCTCCACAATCGCACCCTAATGTTTCCACATTCGCGAAGTTTAGTTTAGTTTAGTTAGCCCCCGGGGAGTATCTTATCCTCTCAATAATTGTGGATAAATAAAACTCGAGTTTACGCTCGCTTTAGGCAATCAATGACCGAATATAATTAATTCCGTACTTACCATTGCGAGTATGTACAGATTAAAAACATTTATTGAATTTATTTTTGTCTTTCTCACACTCACGGATACGTTGGTAGGTGCGACATGCAGCATCGCGGAAGAATATAACAGAAAAGCAACCTTTTACCTAATTATTCAAAAACTAAGCGTTTTTGAATATTATTATTACCGACACATTAAAACAAAAATTACATTTACAACCATTGTAGTTTCAGATAAAAATTAGAAAAACTGAGATTTTGGAGCAACTTTTGGGAGAACTTTCTATCGAGAAACTTTTATCCAATCGTGTTTCGGCTTCTAAGCGATTTTAAAATACATGACGTTTAAATTTGAAAGTAATTGTCTTTTATAGTTTTTTAATAAAACTTCATTCAACATCGCTTACATACGGCTTCTACGCCGTTAATGGCAAGTAGGTATACCTACTTAAATTAGTTTTTGACCACCTTCCTGGCGCAGTGGTGCGCGTTTGGATTTGGAGATCGCTGTTTCGATTTACACCTCTTCGATTGCGTGCCGTGCTCGTGTTCGTGAGCGTCCTGTTGCGCCCGCCCCGGTGCCGCGCAGGAGGAAAACAAAAGAGCACTAGTGCGGAAAAGAATAACTTTCCGCACGTAAAACACACGTAAAACAAACAGCACGGAAATGTCTACTTTTTGAGCAAATGTATTAAAAAAGATTTATTTGATTGCAGGCAGCAACTATCAAGCCCACTCCTTATCTTGGTCGCGGCGAGGGGAACGGCCTTCCGGAGGGACGCTGCACGCCAAGATATGGGTTCCAGAGGATCCTCGGATGTCAACGGGATCCACCAACATGATCGATAAGGGAGAACTGAGATAAAGCCTTTGAGCACTGTGTTCACGGTTGCATTATGATCTCATTGTTATAGGATAAATTATTTAATGTCCCTTATGTATATAACTTTCGCTGTAGTTAGTTACGATCTTGTTAATTATTGACTATCTATCTGTAAATTCAGTAAGTAGGTACCTATATAGGCTCTGGATTAATATTTATTAATCATAAAGCTGCCTTCTCATCAATGATGTGTAGTTCCTATTACCTATTTACTAATAATTTAGCTATTTACTTGATTATATGTGAGAATCAGCTCGCATTTCGACATTTTTGTAATCCCGCGTTAATCGTCAATTCAGGAAGTCTAAGAAGTAGCTCCGTATACAGGAATAAGTTTTGTCATTATTGCTTTCTGGATTTAAATTATAACACAAATGCAGATATAGCATTAGCTATATCTACCTAGTCATATAACTTTAATATTTATAATACTTAGCTACCATAAATATTGAAACTAGTCATTAAAGTTTAAATAAAAAAAATATAATAGTGTTTCTTCTTTTATTGTACCTACCTAAAGAATATACATAACTAGCAAACGCCCGCGGCTTCGCTCACGAACATAACTTCTGAGTTATGCTTTACTATGGTGGTTTAATTTCCAAAATTCCTGCATTACACACCATTTTGCCCACAAAATTTTCTCTTGCTTCCTGGTAATAGTCACATATTGATTTTGAAAAATTCGATCGTCACAAAAAAGTTAAATATGGTGGCCATTTTTAGGGTTCCGTACCCAAAGGGTAAAAGCTCTTACTAAGACTCCACCGTCCGTTCGTCCATCCGGCCGTGGTTGCTTGCTACCACGGTAAGACATATAAGTACAAAATTGTGGCCAATTCTTTTGAACTTTTACCAAAAATTCCTTTTCTATGCTCGCTGCGATAATCAGATATCAATTTTGAAAACAATCGGCCCAGTAACAAAACAGTTCAAAATGGCGGCCACTTTTTAAAATGTTGACTACAAATTCTTTCTCTATGCTTGCTGCCATTGTCAAATATCGATTTTCAAAGCAATCGGCCCAGTAACAAAAAAGTTCAAAATGGCGGCCAATTTTTTAAATTTTGACTACAAATTCCTTCTCGATGCTTGGTGAAATAATCAGATGTCGATTTTCAAAGCAATCGACCCAGTAACAAAAAATTTCAAAATGGCGGACACTTTTTTTAAATTTTGACCACAGATTCCTTCTCTATGCTTGCTGCCATAGTCAAATATCGATTTTCAAAGCAATCGGCCCGGTAACAAAAAAGTTCAAAATGGCGGCCACTTTTTTTAAATTTTGACCACAAATTCCTTCTCTATGCTTGCTGCCATAGTCAAATATCGATTTTCAAAGCAATCGGCCCAGTAACAAAAAAGTTCAAAATGGCGGCCACTTTTTTAAATTTTGACCACAAGTTCCTTCTCTATGCTTGCTGCCATAGTCAAATATCGATTTACAAAGCAATCAGCCCAGTAACAAAAAAGTTCAAAATGGCGGCCACTTTTTTAAATTTTGACCACAAATTCTTTCTTTATGCTTGCTGCCATAGTCAAATATCGATTTTCAAAGCAATCGTCCCAGTAACAAAAAAGTTCAAAATGGCGGCCTATTTTTTAAATTTTGACCACAAACTCTTTCTCTATGCTTGCTGCGACTGTAAAATATCGATTTTCAAAGCAATCGGCCCAGTAACAAAAAAGTTCAAAATGGCGGCCACTTTTTTAAATTTTGACCACAAATTCCTTCTCTATGCTTGCTGCCATAGTCAAATATCGATTTTCAAAGCAATCGGCCCAGTAACAAAAAAGTTCAAAATGGCGGCCACTTTTTTAAATTTTGACCACAAATTCCTTCTCTATGCTTGCTGCCATAGTCAAATATCGATTTTCAAAGCAATCGGCCCAGTAACAAAAAAGTTCAAAATGGCGGCCTATTTTTTATATTTTGACCACATATTCCGTCTCTATGCTTGCTGCCATAGTCAAATATCGATTTTCAAAGCAATCGGCCCAGTAACAAAAAAGTTCAAAATGGCGGCCAAAAAATTCAAAATTTTTCCTCCTCAAAATTTGAATCTCGAAAATCCCTTTCTGAATACGAATTCATGATATACCTAATACCAACCTAGGTACCAAATTTCAGATCTCTAATTTCGGACTTTTAATTTCGCTGGAATCCCTGGAACAACGCAAAAATTACACTTTTGTATGGGAAAATCCCTTAAAAGTAGGATTTTTATCCCTTCCAATTTGAATTTCTGGAATCCCCGTCTTAGTACGAATTCATGACCTAATGTCAATGTAGGTACCAAATTTCAGATCTCTACGACTTGTAGTTTTTCGGGAATTCCTGGAACAACAAAAAAAATTACAATTTTGTATGGAGAAGTCCCTTTAATGTACTATTTCTACCCCTTAAACATGGAATTTCTGGAATCCCCGTCTTAGTACGAATTCATGACCTAATATCTACCTAGATATTAAATTTCAGATCTCTACGACTTTTAGTTTTTCTGGAACGCCTGGAACAACGAAAAAAATTACAATTTTGTATGGAGAAATCCCTTTAATGTACTATTTCTACCCCTTAAACATGGAATTTCTGGAATCCCCGTCTTAGTACGAATTCATGACCTAATATCTTCCTAGGTACCAAATTTGAGATCTCTACGACTTTTAGTTTTTCGGGAATTCCTGGAACAACGAAAAAATTTTACTTTTGTATGGGAAATACCCTTAAATGTATGATTTTTACCCCTTAAACATGGAATTTCTGGAATCCCCGTCTTAGTACGAATTCATGACCTAATATGTACCTAGATAACAAATTTCAGATCTCTACGACTTTTAGTATTTCTGGAATGCCTGGAACAACGAAAAAATTACAATTTTGTATGGAGAAATCCCTTTAATGTACTATTTCTACCCCTTTAACATGGAATTTCTGGAATCCCCGTCTTAGTACGAATTCATGATCTAATATCTACCTAGGTACCAAGTTCCAGATCTCAACGACTTTTAGTTTTTCGGGAATTCCTGGAACAACGAAAAAATTTTACTTTTGTATGGGAAATACCCTTAAATGTATGATTTTTACCCCTTAAACATGGAATTTCTGGAATCCCCGTCTTAGTACGAATTCATGACCTAATATCTACCTAAGTACCAAATTTCAGATCTCTAGGACCTATAGTTTTGGCGGAATCCGTGGAACAACTAAAATGCCTCATTCTTTTATATATATAGATTACATACCTACTAGACTTACTTGACCGACATAGCTGAACGTGTCAAGGCACTGGGAAAGGAAGGTATTGGGCATGGAGGCAAAAGTCAAGGCACATAGCTCGTAGGACTGATGGACGTTGGAGACCGTACTGGCATAGCCACGCATCGGGAAAAGCATTATCGCAGACACCCATCATCACGACATCAAGACTCGTGGGGAACTCAGGCTTCATACGGTGCGAAATCGTTGTTTGGCGTTCATTTCAGTAAACCATCGTTCATAGACGGCCATCAGTCGACGGCTTTGAATGATGCAGGTTTACTGAAATCTGCATATATGGACGTCTATGGACCATTGTCATCACCTGAGACAATATTGAGATGATGACGACGTAGGTTTCTATGTAAGTTTAAATAATCGATTTTGACAGGCGAAAAACAGAAGAGGTTCTCAAGTCGTTGATATATTTTTTATGTAGGTATGACCACTCACCACGCATAAACGTTAGAGTAATTATGATTTTTTTTATTCAAAAAGGTCAAACAATCATCACATTCATTGCTTGTTTGGCGCCCACTCAAAAAAATACTTAGGTAAACTTACATTAGTTATAAGAACTTATTTATAAAGGTTAAAATTAAAGGGGTTTTTATTTTTTGTTTTTTGGGCGGATGTTTTTTCTTTGCCAAAACGATTTTATTTTATTTATAAAAATTTTGGTAGTATAATTCATTGATTAAGGGAGTAAAGGTATGATTGCACGTTCCAGGTGTAACAGTTCCCAAAGGGGGAATGGCACTGAAGCGTTAGCCTGTTTATAGCTAGCTATGAAGATAGGAAGTGTAATGTTTGAGGTTCTAAATCTGTGTATAAGTAAGTTCCAGTGGCACATTAAACCTACTGAAATATAAATAATGTAAATAAACTTTTCTGAACTAAAATTATTATTGTACCCGTAGGTAATTTTAGCCTCACCTTCACCCGCGGTTATTATTTCGCATTTTTAGAAATTTTGCAAAAGCCGTGGATTTTTTGGGACCAATGCATTATTAATCTACATACAGGTATCTCCATGCCAAATTTCAAAGTCATTTCAGTAGTTACTATGTAAAACAGTAACAAACATACACATACAAAATGTGTTTGAAATATCGAAACGTCAGCTTTATCTTCGTAAAGATATTAGTACTTTATATAGGTATTTCAATCCATGACGTCTCTCGGTCAAAATCCCTTAGATACGTTTCTTTCGATTCGTACGGAGTTTGACAGAGTGGATTGAAATATCTATACCTAATTCGTGATTTTCCGAGGAAACGTTTTCTGTTTATCGTCATAAAGCGTCAAAGCAAACTGAAAACTGACGAAGGCTTGGGCGGGGACGGATCAATATGAAGAAGCGGTGCGGATTGGCTGCAGCTGGCTGTTCCCACCGCCTTCCGCACACTGAGCAGATAACGTGAGCCTCCACTGATGAAACATCCACATCAAAACGGGTTGAAGACTGTTTTCCGTAAATTCTTTTTTTCGCTCGCGCCTTTCAAGGGCGTGGGCAGGCTTAATCGGTCCTGCATGCAAGCGGCCCAGGACTTAGATTCAGTTCAGTTCATTCATTCATTCGGCCCAGATTCTTAGGCCTGGCACCAGGGTGGCTGAGTCGGCCGAGGCCAACTTCGGGATTTCCTCTTTCAAGATTGAAATGGGGATGCAGGTTTGTGTAACGGAGCGTCCGCAGTTTCGTCGCGGTAGGTAAGTTAGGTACTTCCCCACCAGGTAGCCAGCCCCGCAAGACATGCTACGCATGCATGCTGCGAGGAAACGGTAGGCCTGGTGGGAGTGACCAGCAGTCACGAGAGATGGACCGCTCTGTGTTAGCTGTGGCGCCTGAAAACGAATTACGTTTTCAGGCGTCGCAATGTCCCACTGAAGGGCACGGGTCTCCTTTCAGAATGAAAAGGGTTCATTATAAGCATAGCCCATGGCCCAACACGCTTGCTAAGCTATGTATGGCTTGGCAGGGTTTGCACATTAAATTTACGCACGCGCAATTACGGATTCTGGTGCAGACGTCTCAGTATGAGTGAAGTCAGGTATGAGTTATAGGTATGTTAAAAATTTAAGACAAAAATTCTTAACGCTTTCAGTAAGTAGATTCAGAGGCGGCGTTAGGCGTGGGCGACGTGGGCCACCGCACACGGCCTCGCGGTCCACGGGGCCTCGCGTCCGTAAAGCCCGCGAACGCAAAAGTTAGGTGAAACTCGTTGATAAAAAGAGCAATTGTTCTGCGCTAAGGTAGGTACCTGCCAAACCAAGTCATAAAACAATTCGCGCCGTGTATAGGCGGTTGCGTAGATTTCAGGATTCGTTAAGTAGTAGATTGTTTAACGAGGGGCAAAGCATACCATTTCCACCCGAGATATGACTTGTATATATTTAAGTAGTTTTTAAATTATATTAAAAATTAATTTTAAGCTGCAGCTGAAAATCAATCTTAATAAAGTGACACGTATAGCGTACCTATACCTGCTCCTTAGAGTTTATTGTAGGTATATAGGTAATCTATAACTATAAAAGGCTTTGTCCACTCAGGACAAAGCCTTTTATAGTTATAGTGACTGACAGACAAGCTACAGCCCAAACGGCTCAACGTAGGAACTTGAAATTTTCAGGGAAGATTCTTTGTGAACCCAAACCGCGAGCTAAGAAAGGATATTTTGAAATTCTACCCCTAAGGGGGTTAAATAAGGGATTTAGGTTTGTATGAAAGTCCCTCATTTTTCAAGTTAGATTCATGAAACTTGTTAAATAGACTTTCGGATAAAAATAAAAGAATGGGTTTCCGAGGGATTTTGGAAATTTCACCCCTAACTCTCTAAAAAGGGGGTTGAAACTAGAAAACGCTTGGTCCCGGCTGGCTGGCTTTTGGACAAGCTACTGCCCAAACGGTTGAACGTAGAAACATGAAATTTTCAGGTAATATTCTTTTAACACCCAGGATGTGTACTAAGAAAGGATTTTTTGAAATTCTACCGCTAAGGGTGTTAAACAAGAAATTTTATTTTACATATATGGAAATGCGTGAATTTTCAAGTTATGTTCGTTAAAATCGGTAAGTAGGCTTTCGGACAAAAATTACAAAGTTCCTCGATTTTATAATTCCACCCCTACTAACGAGACTACCTCCTAGGGGGGTGAAAGGGGGGTCCAAAGATATTACAAAGAAATGATCTTTCATGCCGCAGTTACTGATCGGAATTGGCTGAAATTTGAACAAGAGTTAAATTATATTCTGGATTAATAAATAGACTACTTTTTATCCCACAAAAATCTATGGTTCCCGCGAAATTTGAAAATAATAGAAATACGGCGCGGGGGAAATACTCCTTCACTTCTTAATTTCTGAATAGATTTGTCTAAATTTGGAATAGAGTTAGATTATATCCCGGTTTAATACAAAGGTTACTTTTTATCCCAAAAAAATCCATGTTTTCTGCGGGATATGTGAAAAACCAAAATTCCTGCGGCAGAAAAACTCCCTTACGCCGCAACTACTGAAACGATTAGGCTGAAATTTGGATTAAAGGCAGATTAGATTATGATCTAGCACTTAGGTTACTTTTATCCCGGAAAATTACATGGTTTTTGCGGGATATTTGAAAAGTCGAATTCCACGCCGGAGTAAAATCGTTCACGCCGCAATTACTTAACCGACTTGACTGAAATTTGGAAAGGAGATAGATATCCTGGATTAATGAATAGGCTACTTTTTATTCCGAAAAGTCCATGGTTTCCGCGGGATGTGTGAAAAACCAAAATTTACGCGGGAGAAAAACTCTTTTACGCTGTAACAACTGAAACTATTTGACAAAAATTTGAATAAGAGGTAAATTATGTAATGATTAAGAAGTAAGGTTACTTTTCATCCCGGAAAAATCCATGGTTTTACGAGATTTTTGAAAAATCGATTTTCACGCAGGAGAAAAATCCTTTACGCTGCGATTACTGAACCGACTTGGCTGAAATTTGGGATGGAGATAGATTACATCGTACATTAATACTAGGGCATGCAGAACCGGTTCCGGTTCTTAATTTTGAATTCCCGGTTCTGCACCGAGCTCAGAACCGGGTACCCGGGATTTCCCGGTTCTTGGTAAAAAAGTTTTAAAATTTTAATTAAAAGCATAATTTTTAATATTCCTACAAAAGGGGCTATTACGATTTGTAGTAAACATGAAATAGAAAATTATTTCCAAAAAACCGACTTCAAATGCCACTACAAAGAGTGAAATTATTTTTAATGTATACCAATTTGACGTCGGGCGATTTTTTATAATATTATCGTCTTTTCTTCGCACATGGAGTAGGTATTAGGATTTAGGAAGGACTATGATTGTACGAAACATTCAAGTGTTCTTATAAAATTTGAAGTTCCCTCGATTTCTCCAGGATCCCAACATCAGATCCTGACTTGATGACTATGAAACCATCTGGAAAGTATACTCTTTCGAGCAAAAAAATAATTTTCTATAAAATACGTAATAATTGGATTTTTTTAAAGAACCGGGAGAACCGGGAAGTCATATTCAGAACCGGTTCTTTTAACACCTTAAAAATCCCGGGATTTCCCGGGATTTTAAGAACCGGGAAATCCCGGGTGCATGCCCTAATTAATACATAGGCTACTTTTTATCCCGGAAATATTCATGGATTCGCGGGAGAAATTATCCTTCATTCCGCAAATACAGAACCGATTTCGTAGATATTTTGGAATGGAGCTAGCTTATATCCTGAATGAACACATAGGCTACTTTTTGTCTCGGAAAATCCATGTTCACCGCGGGATTTGTGAAAAGCCGAATTTTACGCTGGAAAAATACTCCTTCACACATACATTCTTAAAACATAAATTAAAAAAAAAAAAAACAATTTTCCAAAGCAATCGATACCGTCAGCTACTTTCTAGAAAGTAGGTATGAAGGTTAAGGTTGACAAGGAAATTCAGATTTTTGAAAAATCAGAATCTCTGGGTTTGTGAAAAATCGAAATTAACGCGGGCGAAGCCGCGGTCAATAGCTAGTATAAATTATAAATATATACAGGTATAATAATTACAAAGAAGATTTTTCATGAATAAAAAATTGAGTAGGTATCAAAAAAAAATCTATTATTAAATTCGTTTTCTTGCCACATCCATCTCAGAGGGCCTCGCAAAATGTATCTTGCCCACATCAAATTTAGGTCTTGCCCCGCCACTGAGTAGATTTAATAAATTCGGTAGAACGTTATCACATTCAGAACATTATGGTGAACCAAAGGATTCAGGTTATCTCACGAGGTTGTCCTTCACTGTTACATACAATTGATATCTACTTACCTACCTACTTAGTTTCTATCGGAATTCGGATCTCGTCCCTCAACACAATGGAGTACCTATTTTTGTAGTTGTTCCCAATCTTTAGTGTATATATATACTTAGTGTACCTACTTACCTACTTTTTAACCGACTTCAAAAAAGGAGGAGGTTCTCAATTCGTCGGAATCTTTATTTTTTTTTTATGTAAGTATGTTCACCGATTATTCGAAGACGGGTAGACCGATTTGGAAAATTGTTTGAAAGGGTATACTTCCCATTCTTAAGTTGATCCCATTGTTATTAGGTTGAGATCTGATGATGGGATCCTGGAGAAATCGAGGGGACTCGTCAAATTTTATAAGGACACTTGAAGCAATGTGGCTATTGTTTGAAAGAGTAATATTTTACAGGTTCTCCTATGGCTTGCGCTTTAACGTTTTCGACTAAAAGGTAAGAAATAAAATTAAAAAATTATTTTCAAAAAACCGACTTCTAATAACACTACAAAGAGTGAAATAATTTTTAATGTAGGTACTTATACTTACCTACACCAATTCGAAGCCGGGCTACGATTCGAACAATCATAGTCCGCTTGTTCCTACCTACCTATGTACCTATGTACCTATGTGGTTGCCGGTTGGAAGTCGTAAAGCCACTGCCGTTCTCTTAAAATCTTAACTGCTAAAGTTAATCTAGTTACCTACTTCAAAGTTAAGTTAAGTTAAAGTTTAAAGCTTTATAAATAAAAATTACTAGGCAACTTTGAATTGATTTATTAATAAACTATTTCATACATCACTCATTTAATTGCTCCAATAATAACTTATTTGTTCAGTGAATCGCAATACTTTTACTGACTTTTTTCTGTTTATTTTTGTTGAAATTAAATGCACATACTAATTCCTACTACCAGCTGCTTAAGGCTCTTCGCACACAGCACGTAAGCGTAAGCGTATCGTTTAACGTTACGCATAACATCTTACGATTCGCTGCAAGAACGCTTCGTCTGCGAACATGTTTGAAAATGTTCGTGCTCGTACTGCTCTCGTCGTACGCGAGGATTACGCTACGTTTACGCTTACGAGCCGTGAGTAAAGGGACTAATAGATATTTAGGTAAAAAAATTAAGTTGTTAGGTAAGTAAAGTCGCACATCCCCAGCAAAGCAAAGAGGGAGAACTCCAGCAAATGCTAGGGAACAGGAACATAGATTACATAGTACCTAGGACCTAAAGCACGACGTATACCGTACATACCTACAAGATTTTGGAGATTAAACAAAATAACATGGTCCTATTTAATTTGGTAAAGGCTAAGGTCAGCTGAAGGTTCCGTTAATAACATTAGATATAAACCATCACAGCCTATCTTTCCCTATCATATACTTATACCTATTTTATTTCTATACCAATAAACTTAATTTTATTTATTTTTAACAATTACAATTACAAAAATACTACCGTAAATATTATCTATGATAAGCTTGACAACGCTTAAGTATTTCATCACTAGGTAGGTATACAAAGTTACATAACACTGAATGGACAAATGCAATGTAAACTTAGCTTAAACCTTATTGAAACGACAATTCAAGCATTGAATATAATGTTCTTATTTAACATTAAGGTTGGGTAAATATTTAGATTGTTCGTTCAAACCGCGGCATAATTAAATATTTAACTAATGGGCCGATGTTCTTAACTTTAGGTATAAAAATTCTGACGGTTGTACTTAGGTAAGTTAACATAATGAATGTGCTAAACGTATATTGTATGTTAATTAGCAATTACGTTGGTACCTACATGTGTTATCATACTAAGTAACCTCAACATACAACTAAAGTCTAGTAAAGTGAATAGAAGAGTCTGAAATTCTGAATATTTATCATAATGTTCGTCGTGCTCACATAGTTATAGGTAAACCGCCATAAACTTGACCATCCTGATGGTCTGCGGGACGCGGGGCGGGTGATGCGATTGGCTATAACGATACGTCAGCGCTGCCGGCGGACAGCGACAGACTTGCTGATTGGTTGAGCCCCTCCCGCCCCGCGTCCTGCAGACCATTAGGAGGGTCAAGTTTATAGCGGTTTGCCTGTATACACAACACATGATTTGTCAAAGTGATAGTTTAGTAATTTTAACGCTTGATGACTACCACAAACCTAATAGTTGATAATTATATTTTATCTAGCAAACCCGGCGAACTCCGTTTCGCCACCAGATGGCTTCGTTTTACGGTGAAAAAAGATTTTCCCGCTTTTCTGTTGAAATTTTTCCTGAATTTCTTTGCTATAAACCTCACGGAGCCCGAGACCTTTCCAACGAATGCAAAACCATGGAAATCGGTTCATGCGTTCTGGAGTTATAGCGTCAGGAAGGAAAACCCGACTTATTTTTATATAGTAAGAATACACGACCTCTGAATATTTACTTGATGACTATTATAAATGAGCAGCCCTAGCCATATGACATATTTCGATTCACGGGATGAAACGAACCGAAATTTAAAAAATATGAGATGCCAGTTCAGTTGGCTGCGCGAAAATCGCGTGATCAAATTCAGCGATCGATATATGTCACATTCTCATAGCTTTTTTTTACGTGACAACGTCTTATAATTCGATAGAGCCGGCTGCACGCACAAAAAAACATGACTCATCCGGCGTTACCTCGCTCATGCGGCGTTACCTCGCTCTGAGGCGTTCCATGTAAGGCTTGACGTGCAAGCGAGAGTTGTCACGTTCAACTATCGTCAGTAAACCTACTTTACAGACAACTAATTTTTTTTAATTTCGTTCCATTTTATTTCCTTCCAGCGAATCGAAATGTCATCTGGCTGCGGCTACTGCTCAGACAAACTGCGTTAATTGACAATTAATTAAAATAATGAATTACTTACTTAACTTAAAAAAAAAAAAAAAAATTGGTTGTCTGTAAAGTCGGTTTACTGACGATAGTTGAACGTGACAACGTCTTCTTTGTCGCTCGTTCCGCGCTCGCGAGGTAACGCCGGTAACGCCGCATGAGCGAGGTAACGCCGGATGAGTCATGTTTTTTCGTGCGTGCAACCGGCTCGGTCGATTTATAAGACGTTGTCACGTCAAAAAGGTTGCCTGTAAAGTCAGTTTACTGACGATAGTTGAACGTGACAACGTCTTCTTTGTCGCTCGTTCCGCGCTCGCGAGGTAACGCCGCATGAGCGAGGTAACGCCGGTAACGCCGGATGAGTCATGTTTTTTCGTGCGTGCAACCGGTTCTATCGATTTATAAGACGTTGTCACGTCAAAAACATTAAAATCAAATAAATGTGTTTAAAAAAATAATTCCTAATTGCACTAATTAGGATCCAACCATGAACTCGTGTGTGATGTGATGTAAGGAAAACTTTAACTTCTATTCGAATGACTTGATCGCAGCGCTTAGGGGAAATCCTGCCTGTTAGATTTAGGTACCTATTTGATTAACAATGGTTCATGATAACAATTCTGTTTTAAAAATTTATATAGGTACGTCTTAAAATATACTATCCCTTGAGTGCGGTTGAAAACTATTTCTAAAGTCTGAAGAGGTGCTATTAGTTTCCAACCATACCATAATGAAAGGGATGGAAATTTTTTAGATGTGCTAAAAAAAGACTAACAGAATCGGTACCATTATGCCTGTATTTACATTGTTAGACTGACGACAAGGTTCTGCTGAGGCCAACTGCCAACAACCCAGTTCTATTCATCATCATCGCGTGCCCTCTTCCATAAATCGAAGTTTGGCGATCAACAATCGAAAAGACTTCCTATTAAGTGCCGCTTTCTTTAAATCTGGGTAAGTAAGTCTGGTCCACCCCTTTATACCCCATCTAACCATTTGCGTCTCTGGCGCCCTAGGTCTATTAGAGATTGGAAACCTATGCTCAACGTGACTGCGCGCGAACTGCGAACTACCTGCGAAACATGTCTATTTTAGTACTCTTTCGCGAGTTCTTCACGGCTCCTTAAAAATACACGATAAACACAATAAACAGACGGTTCGCGGCTTTGCGCGTCATTCACACGGGAATTTAGACTACGCAATAAAGAGAAGGAAACTGAAAAGTGTGTACATACCTGTACCCAATGACGCAACAAGGTCAGCTAAGTTACACCACTGAAGTGCCAGATGCGTTACAACAATCCAAGTACCCAGAAAATTGAACGACATAGTTAGCTTTGAAATTTTAGAAAAGTATGGGAATGACATATTCATTCGATATACAATTCATCACGTGACTTATTGATGATAAAATTTAATAATATAAACATGCCTGTACTTTTTTTTTAATTGAAGTGTTATCGTTATATTTCTACAACAGAATTGATAAGGTGACACGACTATGGATGCAGGACAGGTATCTATAGGTAGGACCTTAAAGTTGATGAAAAAATAGGAAAAGAGCGAAGGACGTTAGCGTTGCGTAATACCCGTATGTCGGTCTATCAGTAGAATAATCTATATCTATATATATAAAAGAATGAGGCATTTTGGTTGTTCCACGGATTCCGCCAAAACTATAGGTTGTAGAGATCTGAAATTTGGTACCTAGGTAGATATTAGGTCATGAATTCGTACTAAGACGGGGATTCCAGAAATTCAAATTTTAAGGGGTAAAAACCGTTGGTTTTATGGATTTCCCCATACAAAAGTGAAATTTTTTTCGTTGTTCCAGGAATTCCCGAAAAGCTACAAGTCGAAGGGATCTGAAATTTGGTACCTAGGTTGATATTAGGTCATGAATTCGTACTAAGACGGGGATTCCAGAAATTCAAATTTTAAGGGGTAAAAACCGTTGGTTTTTTGGATTTCCCCATACAAAAGTGAAATTTTTTTCGTTGTTCCAGGAATTCCCGAAAAGCTACAAGTCGTAGGGATCTGAAATTTGGTACCTAAGTAGATATTAGGTCATGAATTCGTACTAAGACGGGGATTCCAGAAATTCAAATTTTAAGGGGTAAAAACCGTTGGTTTTATGGATTTCCCCATACAAAAGTGAAAATTTTTTCGTTGTTCCAGGAATTCCCGAAAAGCTACAAGTCGTAGAGATCTGAAATTTGGTACCTAGGTTGATATAAGGACATAAATTCGTACTAAGACGGGGATTCCAGAAATTCAAATTTTAAGGGGTAAAAACCGTTGGTTTTTTGGATTTCCCCATACAAAAGTGAAATTTTTTTCGTTGTTCCAGGAATTCCCGAAAAGCTACAAGTCGTAGGGATCTGAAATTTGGTAACTAGGTAGATATTAGGTCATGAATTCGTACTAAGACGGGGATTCCAGAAATTCAAATTTTAAGGGGTAAAAACCGTTGGTTTTTTGGATTTCCCCATACAAAAGTGAAATTTTTTTCGTTGTTCCAGGAATTCCCGAAAAGCTACAAGTCGTAGGGATCTGAAATTTGGTAACTAGGTAGATATTAGGTCATGAATTCGTACTAAGACGGGGATTCCAGAAATTCAAATTTTAAGGGGTAAAAACCGTTGGTTTTATGGATTTCTCCATACAAAAGGGTAATTTTTTTCGTTGTTCCAGGAATTCCCGAAAAGCTACAAGTCGTAGAGATCTGAAATTTGGTACCTAGGTTGGTATTATATCATGAATTCGTATTCAGAAAGGGATTTTCGAGATCCAAATTTTGAGGAGGAAAAATTTTGAACTTTTTGGCCGCCATTTTGAACTTTTTTGTTATTGGGCCGATTGCTTTGAAAATCGACTTTTGACTATGGCAGCAAGCATAGAGAAGGAATTTGTTGCCAAAATTAAAAAAGCGGCCGCCATTTTGAACTTTTTTGTTACTGGGCCGATTCCTTTGAAAATCGATATTTGACTATGGCAGCAAGCATAGAGAAGGAATTTGTGGCCAAAATTTAAAAAAGTGGCCGCCATTTTGAACTTTTTTGTTACTGGGTCGATTGCTTTGAAAATCGATATTTGACTATGGCAGCAAGCATAGAGAAGGAATTTGTGGTCAAAATTAAAAAAATATGAACGTTTTGCCCGCCATTTTGAACTTTTTTTGTTACTGGGCCCATTGCTTTGAAAATCGACGTCTGACTATGGCAGCAAGCATAGAGAAGAAATTTGTGGTCAAAATTAAAAAATGATGAACTTTTTAGCCGCCAAATTTGAACTTTTCTGTTAGTGGGTCGATTGCTTTGAAAATCAATATCTGATTATTGCAGCAAGCATAGAGAAGGAATTTGTGGTCAAAATTTAAAAAAAATTAACTTTTTTGATGCCATTTTGAACTTTTTTGTAACTGGGCCGATTGCTTTGAAAAACTATATCTGACTATCGCAGCAAGCATAGAGAAGGAATTTGTGGTCAAGATAAAAAAAATGATGAACTTTTTGGCCGCCATTTTGAACTTTTTTGATACTGGGCCGATTGCTTTGAAAGTCGACGTCTGACTATAACCAGCAAGCATTAGGAAATATTTAGTGGTCAAAATTAAATTAAATGACGGTTAATACAAGAATTTTGGAAACTTAACGCCTGAGGGAGTAAAGCAGAAGATCAACGTGAGCGAAGCCGCGGGCGTTTGCTAGTATTATATATGTATAATGAACCAAAAAAACAAAATTGTTATAAAAAATATTTTATTAAGTTTCTTTGCTCTTCTTTAACTTACAAGCAAATAAAATTATCATTGCAATCTTATAAATTCATGGACTCAATTTTTAAAACAAGTAATTTCACATTTTCACAAATCACAATAATCATAAATTCAATCAGTTCTTAAAATAAAAAAAGAACTTCACGCTATTACATAAATAATAAAAAAATTAATTGAAATGAAGAACATGATCATTTAAGTGATTACTTATTAATTAGGTATTAAAATTCAATTAACAATTCATAATGAATATAATTTAGAGCCAAAGTTTAACTAGTTATAATGTTGACAAGAATCATGTGATATAATGAAATAAATAAGAGCCAATTTTTTAACTGATTACAATTTTGACTGGTTTAAATGATAGCAAATAGGTAGTTGAAATTCAAAAAAGATTATCATACAAATTAGGTTTCAAAATATTAATACGATTATTATTTTAATACTAAAATAATATCAGTGATTAAAAATCAAGTGAAATAGAAATATTAAACAACAAATTCATGCGACAAAATAAATAATTAAAATCAAAAACATGCTCATATAAATTAAAAAATAATAATTAAATCTTAATAATTACTAACACTACTATTAATTAACTACAAACTTTATTAATAACTTTAACTAATTGTGACTTTCCCTCTGCTGGGATCTAATTAACTTTTTCAGTTGCGGTTTATAAAGGAAACCCCAAGGCAGAAACAATAAAAAGCCAGAGAAATATAGACTCGAGTAAACTAGCCACCATTTTGAAAACACTTTAAGATCAAACGGTATTAAGCTCCAGCCCATGAAAACAATGGTGTAAATTTTCAAAAGCACATACAGCAAATATTTCGCATTCGAATTCCAGACTTTATTATAAAGTTCCGTCTTCGATATCATGCTTTCAAGTTCTTTTTCCATGTAGATGATGATAAACTCGTTAAAGAAAGTCATGTAGTAACCAGATCGAGTTCCGTGCCACAGGGCGAGGAAAAGCAAAGTGAAAAATTGACTCAAGTTGCGGTCACCGAGGAATTTGAGCCTCTTGTATATGTACTCTGCTGCGAAGTAATTTGTGTTGCAGTTGAAACTGTCGATGTAGTGTTGAAACTTCGTAGCACATTCGAAACGCATCAGCTTGATGTTGCTGCAGCCGTCCCACTTTGGTTCTAACGATAAGCTTTTTGTTTTAACCATTCCATTGTATGAGAGACCGAAGCGAATGCATGATGCTGAAACAATCACAAGGATTACAGTACAGAAATAACAGTATATGCACTATGCAGCTGATATCATCTTGAATTACCGTTCTCAGACTATACTCACTCATGCTTCTCTTATACAGCTGCCATTACAGACTTCATCACAACAGTCATGATAGTTAAACATCAGAGGGACGCGGGATGTGGAACAGAACACCAATTATTTCTTGATAGAAACCCCAAACCTAATCAATAATGGCTCTAACCTAACCTAACCTGGGATTCGAACCCGGGATCTGTCGATTCACTAACATACTCAGCACTAACGAGCCAGGCAAATAATCATGAATTCTTTGATTACACTGTGTGCTTTTCTACAAAGAATCTAGAATGCTAAAGTTTTATTGATCATTAGAGTTCTAGATTTTTAGTAGATACATCCATTATCATATTATTTTTATATCGCAAATTAAACAGTTAATATACTATTTAAAATATAACATAAAAAAGGTTTTGATAGTTACCTTCAGTAAGTAACCAGCAAGAGATGTACTTGTATAGAGCAAAATGTGCCCATAAGCCACTGTAAAAGTGCCTGTATATGATTGAAGTTTCCCAGAATTCATCTGACATCATGTACTTCATGCTGAACACCGATGCTGAAAGACAATTCAATATTAATCTACTGACAAGTAAGGCAAATTTCGGCAAATAGATATGTATACAAGATTAATTCAAGAAGTTGTACAAGCAATTATTAAAACTAGCCTCCTATTCGATATCCACAGAAGAAAACATTAGAGGAAACCTGCAACTGAGTTTTGCAGAATGTTCTTTAGTGGCATGAAGCCTACAGATCTTGCAAAGGATCTAGTGGGTATAAAACCTTCTCCTTATTGTGAAAAGAGACCCCAGATCAGAATTTATAGTTGTTGGATATAAAAATAAAGCACATGCACATAAAAGATAGAGAAAATAATACATACTTCCGACTTGAAATGCAATCAAATATATAAGACCTTGCACAAGTCGTTTCATAGCTTCCATTGCCATTACGTCACCTTTGCTCAAGATAGGGAATTTATCCGAAACGAAATCTTGGTATCTCTTAAATGAAAATATTGGGCCAACTAGAAAACATGCCGGGAAATAGATGAATCCAAAGAGCTCTTCTAATGAAGGTGGAGATAGGAGTGCTGTTAACTTATTGTTCTCTGAAAGCTGCTGTCCTTTCATCATCTTCTGGCCGTCCCATAAATCAAATGCAAGGGCTATCAGTTTCAAGGTGAGTACACAGTGAGGCATCGTCCACGTGATATCATACTCTTCAGATTCTGTCTGTATATAACCAACCAAAAGATAAGTCATGTTGAAGACAAGAGTGAAAATAGTGTTTACGCCTGTTGGCCCCAACAACTTTGTTGAAAAATAAATAACAATCCCTGGTATAAGATTATGGTAAAGTGACAGTCCAAAGTTGTAGATTGCTATATCCAATCCAGTGAGGAAGAAAAATAAGTGTCGGTATCTTTTGTATTCTTTGACATGTTTGTTGTATACATATCCCAAAGGGTATCCGAGCAAGATTGAAATCAATAATTTTATGGCGGGTTCAGTCGTGCCAATCATGTAAGCGACGTAAGGCACTGGGCTCAGCCCTATCCAGCCCAGCAGCAGTAGAAAGACTCCAATCATCTTGCCTGAAATAGGATACAACATAAAAAATTACAATCAGTATAACAATTTTTTTACCCGACTAGCAAGTAAGGGTCATGTTTATTGTGCATATCTTATATTTGTTTCTAAATGTCTTTATAATCTTGTAATTTCCCAACGGCTGAATGGATTTAAATAGATAAGGTGTCTTCAGATTCATCTCAGAAACCAAAGTGTTCTTAGATAGGTTTTTTAAAATATTAAAATAGTGGAATTTTGGCAATACAAATTGTCTTTCACACCTCGCACACAGACAACCCTTACACTAGGTAACAATAGCTAACAATAGCAAAATAAAATTTCATTTTACAGCTTCAGCAATCTTTATGGTTTCATTCTGTAAATGCATCTAATCCGAAGATTGTAGTCAGTATAATGTGGAATAATAAAAATTTCATCAGTATAAACTTTGATAACTATAAACATAATAAACATTGCCAGCTCATTCATCCAGTAAGGATCAATGAATGTGGCGTCATTTCAAAGAGCTCCTCACAGCTAGGGTTTTCAGGTCGCCAAACCGGAGAGACCAGCCAGTTTGGCCGGATATTTGAATAAAAAGGCTCGACACCTTACAATATTGACAATTTGGTGTCTCCATATTAATAGATATTACAAAACAACAGCATGTAAATCAAGCTTTTTTGATTATTACCATAAATTTTATATGGTGACGCTTGGGGCTTGCTTGTTTTCGAAATGTAAAAAGCCTGATTGCAGTTATGGCCAGACATTATATGCAAGCAAAAAGCATACCTATGTCTGGTATTATCTGGATGCCTTGAAATACTACTGAAAGCACTCCCCATTGAACAACCTATATAACATGTAGATGTGCTATTATACAAACAAAGCCAATTTAATAGTATTGTGTGTGGTAAGCAGTTAAGCCACTATCTACATTAGACCTGACAAAGCAACTTGGATGTTGCAAGATTTTTCTGGTAACAATAATAAACCTACCAGAAATTATTTGCACACAAAGAAATAGCATTCAAACTATACTTAAATAATGGATAAATTAGAAATAACAATAACCATTTTAATAACTTCCGTGGTATTGGGAAGTAATAAAGGATGAAAAGGATGAGTCACAACATTGCCTTTTTTTCAAAATGTAGATAAACATTGGTGACACATATTACAAAAGATAATTTAAGATAGAAATTTTGGAAATGTCGTGATTCAAATAGAAAATCTCGAGCGTAGGTAGAATTTTTGCATACCCACAATTTGTGCAAAAATTCGTTAGATGGAAATATTAAAACTGATAAAAATATTGATGTCAAATTATACTCGTGGCCATTAAAATTCTTACAAAAATATATAAAAACACAATATAAAATTATAATGAGTATAATTCTGATTAAATTCTTGCTTATAAAACATGAAAAGCTTAGTACATTAGTGAGTACTTACATAAATGGAAAACACTCCACTTTAGCAATAAGTTCGTAACCCAGTAGGTTGATTAGTAGGTTTGCCGAAATCCGAATCCCGAATGGAATGAACAAAGTACAAACTTGAAACTTCAAAGTCGTAAGTCAAACCCAAGAGTCAAACCTCAGAGTCAAACATAGACACCCACAGACCTAGGAAACAATAAGGACAGGCACTACAGTTAAAATCTGAGGGATACTTCATCTAAGGTCAACAACCATCATCCAACCATGCACAGAGGATCAAACCATGGATCAAACTGAATGGACCCATATGGCCATATTACACTACAAATGTTTATTCCTCGTTTATTCAAATTGAGTTGGGTTAAAAGGCAAAAAATGAAAGAATAGACTCCGCACTCACTACTAAGATTCAAAAATTGAGAACCACTGAGATCGAAATATATATTTTTATCCATTGACAGTTTGCCACAAAATTTTATTTCATTTCACAGAATGAAATAATTAAACCATAGACCACAGTGATTGTTGTCTTGATGGGCGTAAAGATTGGTGTCCCGTGGGTGTCCCCTAGGGTAGTAACTCAAAATATGAACATTTGAGCTAGAATCACAGATTAGAATGAATAATACGGCATCTCCATAGTTTTGTTATCTCTGTGTGGCGTTTAATAATAAAAGAGGAACTGGAAAACGCCTGACGCTCTAACATTTTTAATCTGTCTTCATATGCAAAACCGCCAAATTCAATTTTTAATCAAATATCACTCAGATGAATGGGATTATTGGTCTGAGAAATATCACCTAAATATCACACTATGGGTTATGACAACTGTTTTTAGGGTTCCGTAGCCGAATGGCAAAAAACGGAACCCTTATAAATTCGTCATGTCTGTCTGTCCGTCTGTCCGTCCGTATTTCACAGCCACTTTTTCCGAAACTATAAGAGCTATACTGTTGAAACTTGGTAAGTAGATGTATTCTGTGAACCGCATTAAGGTTTTCACACAAAATTTTAAAAAAAGTAATAAATTTTGGGGGTGCCCCATACTTAGAACTGAAACTCAATATTTTTTTTTCATCAAACCCATATGTGTGGGGTATCTATGGATAGGTCTTCAAAAATGATACTAAGGTTTCTAATATCATTTTTTTCTAAAATGAATAGCTTGCGCGAGAGACACTTCCAAAGTGGTAAAATGTGTGTCCCCCCCCCTGTAACTTCTAAAATAAGAGTATGATAAAACTAAAAAAAATATATGATGTACATTACCATGCAAACTTCCACCGAAAATTGGTTTGAATGAGATCTATTAAGTAGTTTTTTTTAATACGTGTTGAATTGATATTCAACAAGTCTAATATTTTGTTTAACTTTGATGACGACAGATGGCGTTGCACGTCCGACTCGCACTTGTCCGGTTTTTAAATTCTATGGGCAGGGGTGTTTAGTTTACTATAAAGACTCCGCCGTCCGTCTGTCCGTCTATCACCAAGCTGAGCCGAGATAAGTAGTTCGACACTTGAAATTTTCACACAATATAATGTATTTCTATGGCCGCTATACAACCGCAATAACAACATAGGTACATAAAAAATAGGTCAAGTGCGAGTCGGGCTCGCGCACTGAGGATTCCGTACTATCAAGACTCATTCTCAATAGTACGTATGTATAACATGGAGTCCCGTTTTTTACCTTTTGGGTACGGAACACTAAAAATTATCTTTAGTAAGTTAAGTCAGGGAATTTTGGTTTACTCCCATCAAACTCGATACTCGAAATAATCAAGTTGACACTTTTTATTGCAAACATATGAATATGAAAATATGAAGAAGAGATTGCCATTCCTGTAATGAAATTGCCATTAGCCTACTAATTGTGATAAAACAAATATAATTATTTAAACATGGCAAGCGTATGCTTTGAAGTTTTAACGAAGGGTAGGTATAGATACTCTATGCTTAAAACTGAGAATCGCTTACCTAATTTACGAGTTACGCTTACGTCAATTAAACAAGTGCGACAAGGCTATCCTGGCGCGTGGTAAAAATAGGAACTAGTGCCTCTATCTTGTGACATTGTTCGATAGTTCGCTCCGTCGGCATATGTGTCGGTACGTTGCAAGTATTTTGTTGTTTTGGTTTACTATTAGCTAAAATTGAGAAAAATTTATTATCTGGTTGCCTTAGTTCTACATTAATTGTTCTACAACAATGCCCTCCGGAAAATGTCATTCAAGTGCCTAGAGAGCCTTATCGGACTTGTATTTGTATACGCTGAGCGTCTGAAAACGAGAGAAAATTGTTCCTTTTGGAGAGGTTCCGTTGCATGTGTAAAAATCATGTACGACTAAATTGTTCTCCTTCAAAAGTTCAAAAAAAGTCTGCGACACCAAATGTCTGTCTTTTGTCTATTTTTGGGTTGGCTCATTACAACGGGATGTACAAACCAAATTCACGCGGCCGAAGTTGCGGGCAACAGCTAAAGTACATAGCTAGTACATAAATAATAATAGGTGAAAGACGAGCTTTCTGTATTTCAGTAAAACAATGGAAACTTAAAGAATATTTTATTTCTCGGTCATCTCAAAATATTACAACTGTTACTACTTTAATTGGTATTCTTATAAATTAAATAATAAAAAAGCTGAATTGTTACATCGGTATTTACAGTTGATTTTGTAAAATTTTATTCTATTTCATGCACTCTTAGCACCTGTCAAAATTATAAAATAGTTGGTACATTTGGATACAAGGGCGGAAAGTATGTAATTTATTTTCGAGTCTCTATACCTGGAAATGTCTTCGGAAATGAGTGGAAATTACAATCCGCATTTGCCAAAAAAACATCGAAAGGAAATCTTTTATTTCATAGGCCCTACTTGCACTGTAAAACAGTATTTACATACAAAAAAAATTGAAAGTGAAAAAGTCTACTATTTGATCTAAGGTATTAAAAAGGTTCATTACCATATTATTATACCAGTAAAATAACAAAAGAACTGAAGTATTGGTATTTACAGCTTATTACGACATACAAGGGTGGAAAGTAGGTTATTTCAAAGGAGCTGTCGTTAACAAGCCCGAGCCGAGGGTGATGGTTTTTATTCTCACAAGTTAACAATAACCTACACACCCATGTATCCATCGACGTCTTTCAATACAGTTATTAAGGGGATTTATTGAATTTATTTTTGTCTTTCTCACTCTCACGGAGATTTGGTAGGTGCGACATGCAGCGTCGCGGAAGAATATAGCAGAAAAACGACGTTTTACCTAATTACTCAAAAACTAAGCCAGTTATCAAAAATCTGTTCTAAGCGTTTTAGGATATTATTATTACCGATACATTAAAACAAAAATTGCAATTACATCCATTGTAGTTTCCGATAAAATATAGAAAAACTGAGATTTTGGAGCAACTTTTGGGAGAACTTTCTATCGAGAAAATTTTATCCAATCGTGTATCTGCATGACGTGCAAATTTGAAAGTAATTGTCTTCATAGTTTTTGCATAAAACTTCATTCAAAATCACCTAAATACGGCTTGTAGGCCGTTAAACATGGCACACTTTCAGAGGCTATAATTATTATGTTACGAAAACTAATTTTATTCTATTTTCGACAATTTGACGAGAAAATTGTTTTTTTTTTTTAAATAATGAAATATTAATTGGTAATAAAATACAATAAACATTAAAAATAAATTTGAGAATACAATGCAACAACGTACGGACTCGTTAATTTACCTTACATAATTTATACTATATATGAAAACTCCTTGCTAGTAAACTTTTTAAATTAACTTATAAATTTAAAACTTCACAACAAATGTAACGATAGAGCTCGTAAACAAATTACGGCTGCGTTTTATACATATTATGCATTATTATATTATTATATATTATATTGCAATATTTTATGCATTTTAATAAATGCCTATGCAAAAGATTTTATTTTCAAATCATTACAATGATTGCCTCTGAAAGTACGCCCTGTTTAATAACTGTATTGAAATAGTAGTTTATGAAACGGGCGCATAATACCTAATTTTACAGAGTTTCATACACTACTTTACGTATCTCAATATTAGAGCGCCAAAATTCAGGTCACCAGAGTTCAAAGAGTTTCATGGAAAAAAATATTTTGTACACCTACCTTGCAACAATTTAATTAAATTTAATGCATTTTTTAATATAATAGATGTATGTGAACAGAGTAGGTCAATATTATGGAATTTGTATTTATGATTTCATGATTAAAACTTTAAGCTATGAGCGTAGATAAAATATTATTTCGGAAACTCTTGGTACATCTGGCGAAATATTAATAAAAAAGGTGCATTATATTGTTGTTGAATCATCAGTATTTATAATTAATTTTGTAAAATGTTTACTATTTCTTGCATTCACGTCAAAATGTCAATAAAATTAAAACGGTACATTATTATTTCCGTTCTTTATCGGTAAAATAAAAAATAATCGGTACAGTTATTTTAGTCAAAAGTTTACTATGTATATCATATATTAATGGTACAGTACACTTATCAATATTAATAATAATCGGCCAAGCACGAATCGGCCTCGTGCACGAAAGGTTCTGTACCACAATCTATAAAAATGGTCAAAAAATTATGTTTGTTGCATGGGATTAAACATTTGTTTTCCTTTAATTTTATTATATATATTTAAAGTGAATAATATAATCAAATATTCTGTGAATATTACAAGCGTCTACCTATTGCCATTATCAATATCGAGCAAAAAAGAGCAAAAGGATCACGTTTATTGTACCTGTGGATTGTGGAAGGCCCCTTTTATATTTATTTTATTCTATTTTTAAGTATTTGCTGTTTTAGCGGCAACAGAAATACATCATCTGTGAAAATTTCAGCTGTTTACTATCACAGCTACAGTTTGAAATTTTCACAAATGATATATTTATGATGCCGCTGTAACAAATACTAAAAAATAGAATAAAATAAATATTTACACACAGAACAAACGTGGTTTTTTGTTCGTTTTTTTATTTGCTGGGTAGGGGTGTCTAGTTTACTTTAATACTAAAGAGATCTGCAGGGCTAGACAATGTCACTTAAGCGTTTGGCGTTAACGCTAGTCGCTAGTCGACAAAAATGTATGGACAAAACAAATGACTGTAGAAAAACCACGACAATAATTAACTAAACACGCTGTGTTTGATACTGTCGGCTGTCAATTGTCAAGCGAAGTACGCTAAAGTTATCTACAGGGTTCGCGAGAACGCCAGCGAGCGTTAGTTAATTATTCAAGTTAGCGTAGTTAATTATTCAAACACAGCGTGTTTAGTAATTATTGTCGTGGTTTTTCTACAGTCATTTGTTTTGTCCATACATTTTTGTCGACTAGCGACTAGCGTTAACGCCAAACGCTTAAGTGACATTGTCTAGCCCTGCTGGTGTTGATGGTACGGAACCCTCAGTGCGCGAGCCCGACCCGCACTTGACCAATTTTAACCCTTTGGGTACGGAACCCTAAATTATACATATTTCCATACTATACATCGTGTAGCGAAAAGATGAAATAATATTGAAGGGTATCAATTTAATTTTATCATACATTATGGAAAAAAAATATGCTTATTTCTATTTAATATTTTTACAGGGTGATTCCGTTATCAAGAACACTTACGTACCCTTCAATATCATTTCAACTTTTCGTTACACGTTATATAACATAACAAAAAATCATCATCAGCATGTTATATAAATTTTGTGAAATGTTTCTTGCATCTAACTCTTGTTCTTGTTTTTGTTTTTGGTATCAAGGTAGAATTGTCAGTATTTAAAAATAAAGGCATAATTAAATAATTAGTGAAATTTGTATAATATTAACTACTTCCTGCACTCTTGGTTGTCAAAATTTTAAATAAAATAAAATGGCATACACATATTTCCACAGTACAATAATCGTGAGTACATATTTACAATTAAATTTAAAAAAAGGGGTATTGTTGTAAAAGAAGGGAGTTAATTATTTTGAATAAAAAAAAGAGGTGGTGTATAAAAAGGGGGTGGTGTAAATATAAAATGTTGCTAAAAACATCAGCATGTTATATAAATTTTGTCTCTTGTTCTTGTTTTTGGTATCAAGGTAGAATTGTCAGTATTTAAAAATAAAGGCATAATTAAATGATTAGTGAAATTTGTATAACATTAACTACTTCCTGCACTCTTGGTTGTCAAAATTTTAAATAAAATAAATTGGCATACACATATTTCCACAGTACAATAATCATCAGTAAATACTTTTTATCAGCGACGCAGTTAATGTGTTAAATTATAAAAAAGGGGTGGTGTAAAAAAGGGGGTGAATTATTTTGAATAAAAAAAGAGGTGGTGTAAAAAAATGGGGTGGTGTAAAAATAATATTGGCTAAAAAAACCTGATTGATTGTATAGCTGTATGTAGTCGGATAGGTACTGTTTGAAATTCTCTACAAAATGTGTAAATAATATTATTTGCCTGACCGAGCTCATGATATCTATATTTACAATACTTAAATTCTTTGCATACTAGTAAAAAAAAATATTTTCTTAAAATTTACTTTTCACTTAAAATATATTCTATACACTACGTCTCTCAAAAATGTCTATTTCATACTTAATTAAGATGGAAGCGCCGGCATAGCAAGTCAAATTTAAATGTTATTCAGTTTCTCGCAAACCTACGATACGCCATTGATGATTTTTATTGCGACAGCATTTTGCAGTGTCATTTGAACAAGATTTTAACAAAATTGTTGAATAGAAATGACTATCATAGCTTAATGTGCATATTCTGCGTGACTGACTAAATAAATATATTTGCACTCATTAAGCCATGTTACATAATATACTATATGAACAAAGATTTTGTTAAAAACTTGTAAATATGATTCAGTAACTGTGTAGTGTACTATGTAAGCTGCGAAAAACTAAATAAAAAAATTTTGGTCGGGACTAGACCAGCGCTTCACTCTTAAATCACTAAGAGCAGCACAGATTAACCTGAAAAAAAAAAAAAAACAACGCATTAGTTTATTATTCAAACCTAGAATGAAATACCTTAAAAATATTTGTAAAACGATTATCAAAAAGTGGTATTTCGTCTCATAGTATATTTGACTAACCATGGCATTAGGAATATTGCAGCAGATAGCCCTGATACCTTTCACATAATTTTTTTGTGTTTATATGGAAAAACAAACCAAAACATATACACATTTGAACCCTGAAGGGCAATACATTAAAAACTAACCCCACAGGGATGAAAACCCGCCCGGTCTTGCTTTGCGGTGGACAAATGGTGAGAGAAGAACCAGATCGAACCGATCTCAAGCACACTCCCTATAAAATATTCGAGTGGGAGGTCGCGGGTTCTATTCCCGCTACGGGCCGCTTTGGAATTTTATAATTTTTACTGGCTCTGGTCTGGTCTGGTGAGTGGCTTCGGCCGTGGCTAGTTACCCACCCTACCTAAATTATAGGGGTAAATTTACTTACCCTTCCAAGTTAGTACGATAACATGTTAGGTTGCATCATAATTTACCATCAGGTGAGATTGCAGTCAAGTACTTACTTGTATAAAGCACGGTCGCGGAGCACGAAGAATTTCGTACATTAACCTGTTACTACCTGTCTCTGTCACTACCGCGTCAAAATAATGCGGTCACGGTCACAGGACAGGGTCATTGCACCTGTGCCAGCGTGACCACATTATTTTGACGCGGGATTGACAGAGACAGGTAGTAACAGGTTAATGTACGAAATTCTTCGTGCTCCGCGACCGGACTTTAGAGTAAAAAAATATATATATCCTATAAAAAACCGACAGGCTTGCCTCGCTACCTTGCGGCTATGGTCTAGAGTCTAAGACTATGGAGCCTCGCCACAAGCGGAGAGTCGCCAATGAATCTCCTAGCCCGACGATTTACAGCATCTAAAGCTGCCAATTGGGTGACTCCAATAATTATTTTATCACTTTATTATAATCAAGGATAAAAATAATTACGAACACTGAAACAACTAATTAAATCGATCAAATAACAAAAAAGTTCTAAGCATTTAAATATTTCTGATTAGACAAAGATAGCGAAATTAAATTGTGACGTCACACCTTACGAATGTCATAGTAGCTTCGTGCGACTTCATACAAATTTTCGTTTCGCGAGAAAGGGATAGAAGACCCTCCCACTCCAAAATTAAAATGCCTGTAACTTTGTAAATACTTGTTGGATTTTAATTTCTTTTTCAGTGTACGTCATTATTTTTATTTTAGTTTTTATTGAAGTCAAATTCAAAAGTAGGAAAATACCCAATTGGCAAAATAATCGGAGAAGTGGCTGCAGTACTTCATAGAAGACCGAACTTGCGCTTGGTACAGTGGTAAGTTGTTGTGATATGAAGTACCGCTTTACTTACTATCCTATCGTTCTACATCCTTTACTTACTATACTATCCTAATGCCGGCACCACACATGGCTATTTGTATTTGCCAATTTGTTAAATTTGTCAAATAACTTCCATGTGTGGAGAGTATATTTGCCAAAATTATTGCCATATTTGCCTGTTTGGCAAATACAGCCAATCAAATACGGTTTACCGAACGACTGTCGGTTTTTTGAGACACATCAAAGGAGACAAATAGGCAAACACGCAAGTATACTGGCCACAAATGGTCGGCTTCATAAGCGCGTGAATTGTCGACCAGTACAGGGACCGCCTTATTTTTTTGTATTTGGCTCCATGTGTACTGTGTAGGCGGTTGTATCGCCTATTTGCCCATAGGTCGAAAATTTTGGCAAATACACGATCATCCAATCACAAATACAAATAGCCACGTGGGGTGCCGCCATAACAGGTAATAAACTTACCTTGACGCTATTGAGGCCGCTGGTAGTAATGCGGTGGGTACTGCCCCATCGCGTAGTGACTAGTTTGGTAGAATTGCGGCGGTGCATGCGGAGCGTGAGAAGATGGCGGGATGTGCGGCGCTTGGGTATTTGGCGGGACCGGCGGCGCCTGAGGACCCGGCGGGACAGGCGGCGCTACGGGAGCCGGCGGGTGCATCGTCACCGGAACTTGCATCCTCGTCGCCGGTTTGTCGAAGGACATTTCCATTCCTGAAAATAGAACAGAATTATTGTAGGATGAGCTAATTTATTGGATTAAGAAATTTTGAATTTTTATAATATAGGGGTAATGGCACTTTAGCATCAGATTAAATGTCAGCATTGATGCAGAAAACTATGACTGCAACTACGAGCAATGATACATATTGTATTATTAAAAGTCAAATGTTTATGAAGAAGGTCTCAAGAATAAAAGTTCCTCTCCAGTGTATCTAGTACCTGTAACCTGTATACATACTAACTTTTTAGTAAAATAAACTAAAAACTCATAGTTATCTAACAACACTTCCACTACCTCCTCAAATCTTTAATGAACCACTGCTGCCTTCTTTACCATAGGAGTATTTTAAAGCTTACATGCCCCAGAAAATATTTTCTAATGCCTAAGAAATATTTCCCAACTCTAAGTTGGTTCTGAAATTTTTTTGACTCTAAACCTAAAGATGTTAACTAAAGCCAGAGAGTGAATGAATCACAAAATTTTAGATATTTCCGAGTATTCGTACATTCATTAACCCACAAAGCTTATGATTTGCAATTTATTTATTTTTTAAGTTTTTAGTGTTGTTTTATTTTTATTATTAAATTAACGGTGTTACGTTATGCACTACCTTCAATTTGAATTTAATAACAATATCAGTTCATACCTTTGATTTTGTGAGAAAGTCGTAGTATATGCAAATGAAAACAAATTCTTGCCCTGATTAGCTGACTTTGCTGTTCACATTGCGTTCAGCTAATCAGGGGACAGAATTTGTTACAGATCACGATGCATTCACTTATCTTACACAATTAAACCCCTGCAGGTTTAGCCATGTGACTTATCTGCGATCGCCCAAAAGAAACGAAATTTTAAAATATTAGGTCCTTACATATGAAATTGGCGTTTTGTCGTACTGGCCACTTTGATCTCAAATATCTCTTCTTTGGTTAGAAATTCCAATTTCAAATTTATACAGCTATTTACTCATGTTTTTGTGTTTTGAAAATCGTAATTCATTTGTTTTTTTCTCTTTTGGTTTTTTTTTTGCGCCACTCTGTTTACAAAATGGAAAACTTGAAATATCGCGTTATTTACGAGTTATTTACGAGTTCCATCGTGGCACCAGTGCTGCAGAAACGGCTCGAAGGATTAATGATGTGTACGGCGAGGGTGTCGCAAAAGAAAACACAGTGCGTTTTTGGTTCCAACGTTTTCGTTCTGGAAATTTCGACCTGCAGAACAAGCCCCGTGGACGGCCGGAGACCAAAGTTGACAATGAAGAATTGAAGGTTATTGTGGAAGCGGATCCATCGCAAACCACGTCCGAGCTAGCTGCAGGCTGCGGTGTTAGTGTTAAAACTGTTTTAGTTCACTTGAAGCAAATTGGGAAGGTGAAAAAGCTTGAAAAGTGTGTAGCGGGTTGCTAGCTGTAGTGGGAGCTGTTTAGAGTGAAACTCTCGGTTTTACATTTTGTAGCTATTCGCTACTCGTTTATTGTGAATTCCTTAGCCTAATTTATTTACAAGTCATATCATCTGTGTTAGTAAATTGAAACGAGTGAAAGGTTAGTGACGGCCAATAGAATGTAAGAAAGATACAATATAGAATTACAAGGGTTTGCGAGAAAGAGATGACAAAGTACGAGTGCAGTGCGCGTGCGCAAATTCGGGACAAGAGGCGTGGTCCACGGCGACGCGGCGTCCGCGCTGTTGATAAAACTCGCTGGAACGTCTGCGCTCGGTTTCAGTCGACGCGCGCGCGGTGGTGAACGGACGTGCAGTGAGAAATACGTTGTGGTGTGGAAGATCTTCGACTTGGTGTGGCTGCAGTGCTCTTTCGCTTCAGTGTTCAAGTGCATCCTCGTATTGCGATATCAGTATCAGGCAACCATCAAATTAAAGTGCTCGTAATGCTATCGTAACGATACCATTGATCAATGCAACCAACCAGTAAGGTAGGAAAATAAATATTCTGTTCTCGGTGCGTAGTTTCATTTCTCTCTGATGTTCTTCAATAAAATATTCTGGTGTTGTTTTATTTTCCTTGTTCCTTTCTATTCCTGGTGTCCCGTGATCAGGTAATCAGGTCTGGTACGGTGGTGTTTCTAATACGGTAAGGTAATATGCTGGACGACGGCTGGCGGAGCGATGATGACGTAACTCGTAAGTATCTCGTAAGTATTTTCTAATCTCTTGTTATAGTGGTGTCACTGCGCCATAGTACCCCCCTTCAAGCGAAGCGTACCACCTTTTTTACGACACGGCCGCTTCTCGTGACGTGGGGAACGGGCGCAAGCGCTGGTTCAGATGCCGGCGTAGGTATCGGCGTGTTCTTTGCCGTTGTAATTTTCGGTCTGGAATTCGTCGATGTCGGCGTCGATTTCTTATCTGCGTCGTTGGTACTCAGGTCCTCTTCATTGAGTATGTAAGCGGGCTTGAGTCTATCCAATGATACGACAGTAGTACGAAGTGGTAGTTGGATCTTGAAGTACTTGTCGTGACGCTTTAGAACTCGGTACGGGCCATCGTAAGGTGGTGTCAACGGCGCTCGTACGGTGTCGTTGCGTACAAAAACATGAGTGCAGGTTGCCAGGTCCTTATGCACAAATGTCGAACGCGTAGCTGGGGTGCGCGTTGTAGGTGTCAGCGATGCCATGGTTTCGGTGAGCTGTCGCACGTAGTCCGCGTCTTCGATTTTTGCTTCTGTGGGGATAAGGAAGTCTGAAGGTACGCGGAGTGAGGTTCCGTACGATTTACGATTACGAAGTACGATTACGATTTACGAGTACGATTGTTTCAAGATGTCGTGATAATCTTGATCGGTGGCTATGACGCGGATGGATTCGACGGTTGTTGTGACTTGAACTGCGTTGACGGCAAGCTTAGTCACGTCGTCTATCAGTTTCTTCCTGTGAAGGTCGACTAGTAGGTGGTAGTGCCGTAGAAAGTCTGCCCCCAGTATTGATGTCTTAACATCGGCGATGACGAAGGTCCACGGGAAACTGCGCCGAAGCCCTAGGTCGAGCTTGACGGTTTTCTCGCCGTATGTCTGTATCGGTGAGTTGTTTGCTGCGTATAGTTTGTAGGTACTGGCAGCGTTCCTCTTCATCTTTGGGGTGGCAGCCCAGACGGAGATCTCGGCACCCGTGTCTACCAAGAGGTGCTCGTTGTTGTTGCGATCGTGTATGCAGAGGCGATTGCTGGTTTTAGTGACACCGACGTCCGCCACGGTCGGTGTCGGAGTTAGTTTTCCGAAGTCTTATTTCGTCTTGAACACGGTGAGTTGCATCTTCGCGCGTTGTCTCCGAACTTGTGGTGATAGTAGCATTGCCCGTTGTACGTTCTTCTGCGCGACTGTGAGCGAGAGCGGAATCGTGCGCGTGATGAATCTCGGTAGCCGCGATGTGAAGGTCGACCACGTTCTCGTAGCTCAGCTATTTCAAGCGTGAGTTTTTCTAGCTTCGCTATCAGTTCGGAATGATTCCCATCGCAGGTGGTAGTTGTGGCCGAAGGCGTTGCTACCGCGGCTATGTTGCTCGTGGACGTGCTCCCGGAGTACTCCATCATTCTATCTGCCATTGCAGCGAGCGTATCGAGCGAAGATTCGTTATTGATAGAAAGCACGCAGCGAGATTGAGGTGACAAGTGGTTGAGCCACTCTATCTTGAGGCCTTCTTCGGTGATGAGACCGTGGTTAAGCTCCCTCATTTTCCGGAGTAGTACGCTCGGTTTCTGGTCTCCGAGCTCGAGTCCGCTGACGAGTTTTTGGAAGTTTTCAACGTCTGACTTCTCGTAAACCGTGAGTAACCGCGTTTTGATGGCGTCGTACTTTCCGACTTCGGGTGGATTGTACAGGAGATCGGTGACATGCTGTAGGTCCGCCGGTTCGAGTTTTTGCAGGACGTAGCGAAACTTCTGATCGTCCGATGTCTTCAGAGGTTCGACGACAGCTTCAAATTAAACGAACCACGCTCTGGGCACGGCGCGCCAAAATGGGAGTAGCCTCGACTGGACCGAGATGGCTGCGAGGTCGGCGATCTTCGAGTCAGCTTCCTCTGCCATGTCTCCGCTCAGGTCTTGCAGGTTTCGCGTGTTCTTTTGTCGGCGGTCACCACTGTAGCGGGTTGCTAGCTGTAGTGGGAGCTGTTTAGAGTGAAACTCTCGGTTTTACATTTTGTAGCTATTCGCTACTCGTTTATTGTGAATTCCTTAGCCTAATTTATTTACAAGTCATATCATCTGTGTTAGTAAATTGAAACGAGTGAAAGGTTAGTGACGGCCAATAGAATGTAAGAAAGATACAATATAGAATTACAAGGGTTTGCGAGAAAGAGATGACAAAGTACGAGTGCAGTGCGCGTGCGCAAATTCGGGACAAGAGGCGTGGTCCACGGCGACGCGGCGTCCGCGCTGTTGATAAAACTCGCTGGAACGTCTGCGCTCGGTTTCAGTCGACGCGCGCGCGGTGGTGAACGGACGTGCAGTGAGAAATACGTTGTGGTGTGGAAGATCTTCGACTTGGTGTGGCTGCAGTGCTCTTTCGATTCAGTGTTCAAGTGCATCCTCGTATTGCGATATCAGTATCAGGCAACCATCAAATTAAAGTGCTCGTAATGCTATCGTAACGATACCATTGATCAATGCAACCAACCAGTAAGGTAGGAAAATAAATATTCTGTTCTCGGTGCGTAGTTTCATTTCTCTCTGATGTTCTTCAATAAAATATTCTGGTGTTGTTTTATTTTCCTTGTTCCTTTCTATTCCTGGTGTCCCGTGATCAGGTAATCAGGTCTGGTACGGTGGTGTTTCTAATACGGTAAGGTAATATGCTGGACGACGGCTGGCGGAGCGATGATGACGTAACTCGTAAGTATCTCGTAAGTATTTTCTAATCTCTTGTTATAGTGGTGTCACTGCGCCATAAGTGGGTACCTCATGAATTGAGTGCAGCAAACCGACAAACGCGCGTAGACTGCTGTGTTACATTACTCAACCGGCACAGTAATGAAGGGATTTTAAATCGAATCATTACCTGTGATGAAAAATGGATCCTGTATAATAATCGGAAATGCTCATCGCAATGGTTGAACCCTTGCGAACCAGCCAAATTTTGCCCCAAACGAAAATTGACTAAAAAAAAATTACTTGTGAGCGTTTGGTGGACTAGCGCCGGCGTCGTTCACTACAGCTTTCTTAAATCTGGTCAGACGATTACGGCGGATATCTATTGTCAGCAACTGCAATCCATGATGGAAAAGCTAGCTGCTAAACAACCGAGGCTGGTCAATCGTTCTAGGCCACTGCTGCTTCAGGACAACGCTAGACCACACACTGCACAACAGACGGCTACCAAATTAGAGGAGCTTCAATTGGAATGCCTAAGACATCCACCTTACTCCCCGGACCTTGCTCCAACAGATTACCATTTTTTTCGAAATTTGGATAACTTCTTACAAGGGAAAAAATTTAACTCCGATGAGGCAGTCCAAAGCGCTTTCAAAGATTTTATTGATTCCCGTCTGAATGGCTTTTTTAGTAAAGGGATCAATGAACTACCTATAAGGTGGCAAAAGTGCATAGATAGCAATGGTACATACTTTGATTAAATATATATATTATATTTAAAAAAATCGACTTTATGTTCCTCCCATACAAAACGCCAATTTCATATGTAAGGACCTAATATGTATGCCAATGACATTTGCCTTTAATAAGTCACGTAACCAATTTAACGATCAGTTATGTCATTCCCATACATTATTTAAATTTCGTTACACTTGATCGATCCACTTTCTGCGAGGATAGCCGATAAGTCATATGGCTAAGGCTGCTGATATGATAAATGTTATGGATATACTTGATATACATACCTGTGGGAAAGCCACCGTATTGTTGTGGGTAGTACAAACCCGTCGGTGGGATTGGTTGGTAGGGCTGGTACGCAGGTGGTGGTGCAGGCGCGAATTGCGGCGCATACATTGGGGCCGTCGTAGTGGCGTGCATGCTGGGGCCAGGGGGTGGAAATGCACTTGTGGTTACTGTCACAGGTGCTTGCTGTTGGCTCGGTGGGTATTGATAGGAGCCGTTAATGGCACTCGTGCTTGCGCCGTTGTTTGCGCTTAGATTGTATTCTGGAGGAGGTGATCTGTCAGATGTGGTACCTGAAAATTTATTATTTTGAAATAACATGATTGATTTAGTCTTGCTACAAATAGATCACTACAACAAATATAACATCTTCTAAGAAATATTTAATTTATTTACAGTCTTTAAACTTTTTTAAATATTTGCTTTACTTAGGATTTTTGAATACGTAATATAGGCATTTATTTGCCTGTTATTATTACTTACATTGTCGCATAATATCCATAAATGTCTGTAGAACCTCAACGGGTGCATTGTTATTAGTACTATTATTAGTACTATTATTATTATTAGTACTATTAGCATTATTATTATAAATAATTTTAACAGGGTTCGATTTTCTAGACAATGCCGACAGTGCTTGAAGAAGTGTTTCATCAAAGCTAGCTGGCTGTGATGGGGCCTGCAATGAACATGAACAACATATTATTATACAAATAAATAAGTATTAAAGTATCTAATAATAACACAAAATTATTATTTTAATACTACTGACTACTTACATAACTCAAAATCTATCAAAAAGTATTCAAAATCCATCTATAAATAAATATTCAAAATCTATGAATGCAGTTCAAATTGTCTCCTTGAATTAAGTGTCCCAACACACGGGCCACTAACCACAACCACTAAACGCTGACAAGAAAGGCTACTCACGCGATTCTAGCAATCAAATCTTCTCAGAGAGCTAATGTGATACTTAACCCATGTTAAAAAAAAATCGCTCCCACCGATCACAAGTGGCTGTCAACGCGCTTCATATACCTTTATAACTGCTTTTAGTTTCCAATGGTGGTGTTCGTGACTGTCGCGTGGTCCGTGTGGAGCGACAGTAAAATGTTCCATTTACATATTTAAGGTACTTCCCCTCCATATGGCATAGCCGTGGGCCGACCTATATATACCTCCCCTACATATTGTATACTGCGTCTAATCAACGAAGACGTGCCCCACTCCGTCCTAATCGCATGAAGCATAAGCGATTGTAAAGTAATTAATCGTACGCATCTACCAGGATTGAACGCAATATAAAGTGGGAATGAATTTTGTCTATATTATGGTTATTTGGTTAAAATTTTTATGGTGTGGGAAAACCATTTTTAGATTCATGGTATTATTTGCGAATTATGATTTACTGCCAATATTGTGAGTCAAGTGTCAAAGGGTTGCTTCTATGTAAATGTTTTTTTTTTCGATAAAGGCGGCTATTATGGCTAAGTAGGGTTTTATAAGGTGTCAAGTAATAATCGACCAACTTCGTAACCGTCGGAAAATTTCGTAGTAATTACATTGAAAATGACTGACAAGGTGTTTATCGAATATACGTATAACTTTGTAATTTATATCTTGTGACGGGCCACTACGGAACACAATATGAAAATATACTTACACTATCATCGTCCCTTGCGTCGGCCGTTACATACTCCATTAATTGTAACAGGAAATGATTAGGAACTTTGGAAATACCCTGCGCAAAAGATCGTATAATCAGTAAATACAGGAAATTGTATCAAATAATGTTCTTTACACAAAATCGGCTAATTCATCCAAAAAAACTGGCTTAGTGTGAGTGAAACTCGCACACCAGAGGGTTCCATACTATAAAAGAAGTGAAACATTAAAGGATTACTATTAATTTTGAACTATAATATACAAGTACTTCTGTTAACGAACCGCAATCCTAACTGTTTTAGTTTATTGTTAATATCAAAAATATACGTTAACCCCTATGGATCATAATTAATTCAGATTTTTCGATTGGTAAACTTCGGAGGTAGATAAGGGGGGAGGGAAGGGTATTTTTTCGACATTTTGCCCAATAAATCAAAAATTATCAGGCATAAAAAAATTGGTTTTAGAATACATAGGTAGCACTGAAAGTTTTTAGAACTGGCCAATTAGAAACATTGACAGTGAAATCTTTTTTTAAAATTAGAATATAGAAATTAGAACTCTTCGGTTACCAAATGAGATATATTGCATCCATTTGTCATTTGTGTTTGTGAATTGTAAACGACAGTTTAGTGGTCTTAATCAACAACAAAGCTCGTATGATAGACTTCGTCGTCGTCGCCGTCGTCGTTTCAGCCGATGGACCGCCACTGCTGGACATAGGCCTCCTGAAATGACCGCCAAACACCACTATCTTGCGCCGCCTGGCGCCAGCGACTCCCCGCGACCCTCTTAATGTCGTCCGTCCACCTGGTGGGGGGTCGACCGACACTGCGCTTCACGGTGCGTGGCCGCCATTCCAGCACCTTGGGTCCCCAACGTCCATCGGTCCTGCGAGCTATGTACCCCGCCCATTTCCACTTCAGCATTGCGACACGTTGAGCTATGTCGGTTACTTTGGTTCTTTTGCGGATAGATTCGAATGATAGATTTCGATTGGCATTTACTTGTGAAGCCCCATCTCGTGCCACTGTTTACAACTGGTTTAATGAGTTTAAGCGTAGGCGTAGTAAACTCAGTGATGATCTGCGTGAGGGACGTCCTTCAACAGCGACATCTGAAGATAATATCAGTGCTGTTCGACGCATGATAGAGGAAGATAAGAGAGTGACCTACCAGCAGATGCGGGCAAGCGTAGGCATTGGAAGAGTCAAAAATATTATACGAATATTTAGGCGTCAGGAAGCTTTGCGCCAGATGGATACCTCATACTGAAGACCAGAAACGCCTTCGTATAAACTGGTGTCGCGAAATGATAGAAAAATTTAACGGAAGTGACTCGAATGCTGTATTTGATATCGTCACAGGTGATGAAACCTGGATATATTGCTACCAGAAAACAAACGACAATCGGCTCAGTGAGTGTTTCCTTTTGAGAATCGGCTAACTAAGGTAAAGAAAGGAAGAAGTCGAGGGAAAAAGACTATTGCCTCGTTCTTTGGTCGGAGGTCCTTTCGCAACAGTTGTAAGATGAAAGGACAGTTACTTCAGACTGGTATGTTAACTGTTGTTTGCCTGTTGTCTTGGAAAATGTACGAAAGCAGCGGCCTCGAAGAAGGATCCTCCTTCATCACGACAACGCTTGCGCACACCGCTAAAGGAACAATCGAATATTTGAGAATGGCAGGTGACGAGATATTGAGTAATTCGCCACATAGTCTTGACCTGGCGCCTTGCGACTTTCATATTTTCCCAAGAACCAAAGATAAACTTTGAGGTATATCGCTTTACGAGCCCTGAAGATGCGGTAAGTGCGTACGAAAATTCAATAGAAGAGATGACTAAGGAAGAATTGGCCCACTGCTTTTCTCAGTGGTTCCATCGAATGCGAGATGTATAGAGAGGAACGAAGACTACTTCGAAAAACAATAAAAGTATCGGCAACTTTCTACATTGAACCGTTTTTTATTTTCTAAGACTTTCAGTGTGACCCACGTACATGAGTAACGCCCTTTCTTAGATATCCCACTCAATAATGTTATCTCATTTTGAAAATTCGACGTTCCGATGATGTCCCCTATTTAAATAAAAATAAAAAAGATTTTCAATTTTTTATGATTACAAGACGTCGGACCATATTCCAAATACCATTGACCGTATGGCAGTAACTTAAAAATGGAGTCTGTAAGCTTAAGAAATCCGCGGCTATTTTGGTTTCTGTTGTTGTATGATTACCAATTTCTTTAAAAATCTATGAACATCGATATCTGACCCTTGCAGCAAGTATTGTAACAAAATAAATAATTAAAAAAATTAAGAACCACGACAGCTCTTATTAAACGAACTAAAAAGTAAAAAAGTTATTTTCGTTGATATGCATATTGACAAAGTGAAAAGTGTTCATTGATTAAGATTGATAAATTCATATGGCAGTCGGGGGGCCGTTCTGTGGACCACCTTTTATTCTAAGAGGTTATTAATTAATTCTTCTAAGAGGTGGTAATTAATTGTCTGCCAGCATGTAAGCAGTCTCTTAAGACCATCTTCAAACATGTTAAATAAACTTACTGGTGTAACTGGTGGCTGATTAAATAGATTGTGAAAGAGATTTTGTGTTCTATCTTCTGAATTTTCGGCCACGTATCTCTGAAATATATCTGTGCTGGTGAGTAGTGATTTCAATATCTCTTTCAGATTTTTGAGCATATCAGACTTCGTTTTAAGCGTTAAATTCGCAAGCTCCTCTTCTTCGTAAGCTGCATCGTACTCCGCCTTATATTCCTTTATCCTAAAATATTGTCGGTTCAATTAATTTTATCATGATATTTATTGGATCAGTTTGTTTGATTTTACCGTCAATCAAACAAATTGGGTATTTGACTCCAATTTTTTCATCACTTTATTATAAACTAGGATAATAATAATGACGAACACCGAAAAAAGTAATGAAATTGGTCTGATCACAAAAAAGTTATAAACATTACACAGATTAACAGAGACTGACAGAGAAAGCGATATTAAATTGTGACGTCACACCTCACGAATGCCAGTAGCTTCGTGCGGCTTCATACAAATTATAGTTTTGCGAGAAAGGGATAGAAGACCCTCCCACTCCAAAATTAAGATGCCTGTAACTTTGTAAATCTTCGTTCTGTGACTTTAATATGTTTTTCAGTGTACGTTATTATTTTTATCTTAGTTTATTACAAAGTAATAATTTTAATCAAATTCAAAAGTAGTGTAATACCCAATTATTGAAGTTGTGTAGTCTGATAATTAAAAGTCAGTCACTTTAAAAGCTTAATTTTATAGAAGTTGAAACATGTATAAATTGATGATTTTCTAAACTTTCTTCAACATTCAACTTTAAGAAGTTGTGACAGTCAACTTCTATAAAATAATCGTAGATATATTGACTCGAGGATACAAACTGTTACTTATTGAAACATTCGCGAAATGCTGAGCGTAGTTAAAATTTTACATAAAATAATTAAATTTCGCAAAACCAAGGGTCCCCTATTAACTAAATTATGTCTTCGGCAAACAGTACATACTACTTTTAATACTTAAATGTACCTAAAATATTATTATTCTGATGCAAATTCTAATTAATAATAAAAATATATAGTAGATATTTTACTTGTATGATATTTATAGTTGTGTTTTGTCAATTTGCTCTTGCAAGTCTATTATTGCTATACAGTATGGAATTTTGTAATGCCACCTGAAGGGAAAGTACTCTTAATACTGTAGATAGAAAATTTTACTCAAAGAAAACATTCTTTAATTTTTGAATCCAAAGAAAACTGCATTCAAAGATTTTCAAAAATTTGCTTGCTACACCCAGTAATCGAACCGACTAAAATCTGTAAAAATCACAACCAGTACTTTTATTGCATCGGTCGTTAGGATCAATTGTAAGGATTAAATCTCCCTAAGAAACTTGATACATGAAATGAAATAAAGGCCATGAAATCTAAAATTATTTAAAATATTTCATGGTTTTCCTAGCAAGCGAATTTTCGAAAATCTTTGAATGCAGTTTTCTTCCTATTCAAAAATTAAGGAATGTTTTCTTTGGGTAAAATTTTGTATCTACAGCATTTAGAGCACTTTCCCTTCAGGTGGCATTACAAAATTCCACCCTGTATACTCCCCCACGTTACAAATGCAGAACTGATTTGAGTGAAATTTTAAATCGAAATAGCTTACTCTTTTAGAAAAAATATATCAAAAAAGTACACGATTGCCGCGGTGTAAACTAAACATATACGGCAGATGTTGTGTTTACTTTTCCATTTTATTTGTTCATATTTTTTCATATGTTAGCAAATATGGTACATTAGGGTAATATAGCTGAGTCGGTCTACAAAAAAAATAGAATAGAGGTGTATAAATAAATAATCAATATACAATTGTTAATTCAAAGTAGAGTCAAAAATAATCAAATCTAAGGATTTGATATGAAGAACTATTTCAAAAATCAATCTAAAAAAATTGTGAGACCTGGTTTTTTCCAATTCCTGAGGCCCGGTTTCCACCAAAGTGGAGCGGAGCGGAGCCGTGTTTGAGCAACCAGTCAGATTTCGTTATTTTGACATCTCCGAAACTAAAGGGCGAGGATATGTCGAAATTACGAAATCTAATTGGTTACTCAAACACAGCTCCGCTCCGCTCCGCTTTGGTGGAAACGGGGCCTTACATATATTAGATTATTATTATTCCTTAGATATTTCATTATATTATCCCTTTTCAGTACATATCTGCTATCTAAAACGCCGGGGTAAAGTGACTTCAAATAGTAGAACATTGGTGGAGATTTACTTGTATACTATAAAAATATATATTATACTAGCTGACCGGGCAAACTTCGTTTTGCCGTTTAGGGACATCAAATATAGATAACAACTCGCTCCCGGACCCAGAGATCACACCCTGAAAGTTTCATAACGATCGGTTCAGCCGTCTCGGAGGAGTTTGGTTACAAAGAAAATCGAGAGAATTTTATATATTAGATTTCTTTACAAACCGACGTAAAATTTTAACAATAAGCACTTATACAGTATACATTGTTTTTCATGTAGAAGATCAAGCATATTTATGTAACAAATTGATAAATAAAAAAGAATTAATTTATGTACTCATATTAGTTTAAAAATACGATTATGGTACATATTCGTTTTTCAAAATATTGAAAGTTAGAGCGTGTGTTTTTAACAGTAAAGATTATAAAACTACTTAACCGATTTCAATGAAACTATAACTTTTCTCTTAGTTGAACTTAATATAAAAAATAATTTTCATAACACGATTAATAGGTACTGAAAAACAACTAAAACTGGCATGGTAGGGTCTATCAAGGACTTAAAATAGAGCTTTCATATTCAACATATTTCTTATAGAAACTATTCTCAGTCCAGTCAGTTTAGTCTTGGTTATTCGTTTTGGGATTTCTTAAATCCGAATAGGTACTAAGGTTCTGCTGGAGTGCTTGCAAACTGTAAAAGCTTATACCTCCATAAATTCTAAAAGATTTATAAACTGCGAAATTGTACGTTGATAAAGCAGTAAAGACTTGATTATATATTAGATTTGTTTCATACAGGATAACTAAAAACTAGGCTTTAATACGAAGAATTGACCACAATATCCACCTTACTGGCAAATAAATGATACTTTACAAACCATATTACCCTAATATAACAGAAAAATGTTATCGGAACTACTTTACAATAAAATACGATTATTTTTTTTAAGAAATGTCTACGATTAATAGATATATAAACTCTTGAATATTAATATTTAATTTACTATGTTATATTGATAAAATATATACGAGTATAATTTTTTTCAGACAAAAAACATCAATTGCTATGTTTTGTCTCATTTTTTTTGGAATATTGAATAACAACATCTGCTTTTAGGCGAAGTTATGAAGACATGTCCGCAGATAACTAGATAAATCGCATTTAAAAATTGGTTTAGAGTATTAATTTACATTCGATAAGTGTCACGCTTTGCACAAATAATAAACGCTAAACAATTCAGTGTTCTACATGGCATATACATACAAGTAACCATATAAGCGATATAATTTATGAAGATATATATCGGAGTGTACTCAAACCTTAGCTCCTTTTGCAGACACTGTTCACAATCTGCTATGGCCTCATCTCCTTTTCTGAGTTTGCTGGGGCATGCTGAGAACAAAATCAATGATCGCAAAGCATAGTTATGTGTGATTAGCACACATTAATCATGAATAACATTATATTTGATTAAAACAACATAAAGATACAGATTATTGAACCAAAATCTTCCTTGTGCAATAAAATTAAAGCTAAACTAGACTGCATTAAGTGTATAGAAGATTATGTGTTCTTCATTGAATTTATGGGATTGCTAAGTCATTGGCTCGAGGTGGAATGAAAACCGGCCGCGGCAGCGCGAGTCTAACGCAGCGGGTCTTTGGTGTTTATTTGTTAAAGATCTAGACCAATTGGGTATTTGACTCCCTATTTTTTTGTTACTTTATTATAAACTAGGATAAAAATAATGAAGTACACTGAAAAAAGTAATTAAATCGATCAAATAACAAAAAAAGTTATTAGCATTTGTATTTCTGTTTTTTTTTGCTGATTAGACAAAGATAGCAACATTGAATTGTGATGTCATACCTTACTAACTTTGTGTGGCTTCATACAAATTTTCGTTTAGCGAGAAAGGGATAGAAGACCCTCCCACTTCAAAATTAAAATGCCTGTTACTTTGTAAATCTTTGTAGGATTTGAATATTATTTTCAGTATTCGTCACTATTTTTATCCTAGTTCATAATAAAGTAATAATTTTCATCAAATTTAAAATTATTGTGATACCCAATTCTCCAAATTTGACGACACTATAGACAGTATTCTGAAGACGCCTTAAGATATTACAAGCACTAATACATTAATGGTATACATAGAAATGTAGTAAGCACAAATTATCTGGAAATATTATTGTAATTGTTTAATTGCTACCATCTTGTTAAATTAAAACTTGGCGTCCTTTAATCGCTCCGGCAATGAAAGCTTCTTAAACTTATTTCAGCTTCTTTTTTGTATCGCAGAGCAGCTTCGCTGTACCCAGTTATTTAGCTATCACTGCACGTTAGCTGCGTTGTCTTGCTCTTGCTACATGTTTATTTTCGCCACTAGTGGTAGAATGTCAACTATTTGGACGGATTGCTGTTGTCATATTATAACTTGGCAATAGCTAAGTAGAAGTGAGGTGACCTTACCATTTCCATCTTCAGTTGAAGATTGCCTTTTAGATGGGCCATTTGTCGGTTGCACACGCATGGGCATTATTGGGGGCGGAGGTTTACTAGCATCATACCTGTAAATAACAAGAGTTATACATAAATAAACTTTTTAACACATTTGCTCAAAAAGTTCACATTTCCATGTATGTTTAAAGTTATTCTTTTCCGCGCTAGTGCTTTTGTGTTTTCCTTCTACGCGGCACCGGAGCGGGCGTATCAGGAGCGCATGAACACGAGCACGGCACTCAAACATGGAGCAGGCAAACACGTAAAACCAATATTTTTTTCGCAAATGTATTAAAAAACGTCGTTCAATGCACGTGCGGAATTTGTCATTTCTACTCGTCCCTATAGTTGACCCGCGCCTTCGGCTTGGGTCAGCAAACCGGAACTCGTAAAGAAATGAAAAACTTTCCGCACTTATATTGAAATGTACTATTACCAATACGATTCAATGCAATTGAACTGAACGCCAAATTCAAAATATATTTAGTTTTTCGCGAAATAAATACCAGTAATAACATATTTGGAGAATGAAAGTAAAATTGCAAGAGTGGCAGTATCATCTTTACGTGTTTCATAAAAATCTTTTCTTGAAGAGTCCAAAAAGTTAAAAAAATTTTAAGTTACTCCGATCAAACTGGGGATCACAAAATACCAAATAATTTAATTCAGCAGGCAGGTCCATTTATTTCAACTTAATACATTTGCTCAGGCATTTAGAAAACATTAATTTAACAACAGAGATTTAGGTTTCTTTATATTCCACCCATAAAGATCACCCAACTATCTATTTTACATTAAAATAAAGCAATTCTTTGTCTGTCCATATATCACAGATTTCTCACACCACACAAGGATATACTCATTATGCATTGCTGTTGAGTGTGATTTTACTCATCATCCTTATTATGATAGATTAAAACAGGCAAGTACTAATAGATTTACCTATAGGTAGTTATACTCTGTTTCGTTGTTGTTTCTCCACAGTAATTTGTCATTCAAAGGAAAGAGACAAAACAGATAATAACTATTCCACTACTATTTTATGTTTGTGAATAAGGGCTTAGACTAAATAAATAAGTCATTGCTGTTGATAATAATTCCCAAACACAAAGATGTAGCGTACTTCCTTAATAAGCAATATTGGCAAGGTATTTTTTTAAGAATTTATGAATTAGAAAGTCATGCCTTCAACAAGTCTATTGACTAATGATATATCAACTGTTTTCAAGTGCATTCTCTCACAGTTGTGTGCAATGATATTGCCAGGACTTATTACACACACTCTGTTTGATGGGGTTTGACGGGGACAGGGGGACAGATTCACAAATAATGATAAGAAAATCATACTCACATTGGTATTAATGGTGGCTGCTGTACCATTCCAAATGCAGGGCCAGGCGGAGTTCCTGCAAGACAAGTTTATTTTAAAGTATTTGTTGCAAAAATCTATTAAAAAGTGTTTTTACGTCAAATGAAAAAAACCAAGGATTTCTTTGTCTGCCTTACACTTTTGTACCATTTCTCAGTTATGGGTAAAGCTACGAGTATCAAGTTGGAATTGATCTGTGAATACTAGTCTGTAAAAATTACAGCTGTTTATGATGTAAAATAATGAAGTAATTCCATATGTACTAAAACCGTCAAAAGAAGCATGGTCTTTATATGTATTATAAATACCATGCTTCCTTTGATGGTACACAGAAGAAACAGTATGAATAGTTTTATCAAAAAAAGATTTTTGTTATTCAGTCGTTAGGGAAATCCCAATTATCACCGAATGTGATGAATCCAGTACAATAATAAATTTAGGATAGTGACAAAATACAAGAGCCTGACTACAATGCTAAAGTCTGATGATAGAAACTAAAGTCCAGCCGTTGCGTTGAAAGAATACAATCATGTCATTATTTATAAACAATCAGAAATAAAATTGAACGGTTTGATTTTCAATGATATAATTTGGAGTGTCAGGATCAGTCTTTTAGTGGCCGGACTTTAGTTAAAGGTAAAGCATATTGAAAAGTCACCCCAATTTGCATATTGAAAAAGATTGGTAGTAAAATAAGTATAAAATTACCTGCAAAGACAGGTGCATGTTGTCGCACTGAAGTGATTGTGGACGTCGGTGGAGGCGGCGGTGGGGGAAGCTGTTGCATAGGCATCATCGACGTATGCCGTGGCGCGAGCGGCGTCGATTGCGGCACCATGGGCGCAACTGGCCCCACAGACGGGCGCGGATATCCGGATGTGAAGGCGGGCTGTGAAGGAGCGCTGTGAGTGATCCTAGGCTGCGGCGCGGATGCGGTAGCTGCAGACAACGGAGGTGGCGGCGGTGGTGGAGGCGCAGCCGTACTCGCTAAACTCTCTTGTATGTACAACGCAATCTGAGGAATAGTCTCAGCTGTCGCCGCAGACATCATGGCGTGACGCTCAGCTAACACTTTCGGCAGTTGCCCCGTTGCTTTAAACAAAGTCTGCTCTTCTTTTGTTGCATGCAGAAACGTGCAGTGATCACGTAGACATCCAGTCGAATTTTGAAAGTCATGGCAGAATTTTAGGGTCTTTTTCATAAATTCAAAGTCAAGCTCATGACGGAACTTGCACTGCAAGCCCTTGTTGCAGCGACCCCATATATAGTCCCGGCAGATATCTTTCTTGGTAACATCTTCAATGACTGTCAGATCGGTGTTTTCTATTTGTGATGTTCCTGGCTGGCAATTCATTCAGATGTCTAGTGTTACTGTTCATGTACTGAAAGAATTAACATGCTTTACAATATGATAAAGCTGTACACAAATCTTATACTTAAATAATCAAGCAAAACCAACTAGTTGTACTGAGACAAATATGGATATTTGCGTTTTAATTTAAAAAATTGTGTACAATCAAATTTAGAAACACTGGATATTTGAATAAATATAATATTATTATCTAATAATACTAGTCTGGTAATTTACCTATATTCTTACTATTGGTAAATTTTACTCACCCAAAATCAGGCATAAGCCTTTTCATAAGTTTAATGTTGCTGCTGAAAAGGAAATTAAGAAAATTGTATAAATACCATGTACACATACAAAATGTACTGTAAATCAGGAGTAAACAGGTCTTCTGGCAGCTCTGTACAACTTAAAATACATTATTTTAAAGGTAATTAATTGATACTTCATAGGTTCAATACAGTTTTAAAAATTATGAAACTGTTTTTGTATTTAATTTATATTCAATGTTATGATAAATTTAAAAAAACGCTTTCAAGTGGATCTGAAAGATCAGCTGTGCAGTACAAGTCGCCATTTTATGAACATTTCAATGAAGGTACCATCAAGATGTGCTGTGTTACTAAACTTGAAACTTGGTGAAATATCTTTGAATCTACTGCTACATGGTTTAAGATTTATTTAAATAAACTTACCGATAACTAGCATTCATAAACATTTAATGTATATAGCAGAATGATCACTATATCTTCATTAGCAGATGAAACACAGCTCACTGTATTGATACTTTATCAGGCACCCTGCAATGCTATCACTTTTTCTAGTATAAATATCTATTAATTTATTTATTATTATTTGATCTATTAAATTTCGCACATTAATTTATCTCAGGTAAGCCGGGTTTATGAGAACTCACACTTATTTTACTTAAAAACTTAATATAGCACATGCACTAAATTTTATAAACATGAAATGATCAAAATGGCCGACGGGCGACGACCGATCATCGACCACAGGGCTGCCAGTTACCACTTGCCAGGCAGGGCTGCTACGTGAAAAAAAGATAGGATAATGACGAAATACGCTTTGTATAAAATGTTTTAATCAATGGATTGTACGCAAACTCCAAAAAATCGTATGCCAAAATGAAAGAAAAAGGAATCGTACCGTAAGATATCATTTAAGAAGTTTGTTGAAAAATAATCTAAAATCGTGTTTAGCAGTTTTGGAAAAGAAATGCAGTAAATTATTTGTTAGACTTATTTTCGGTGGTCATATCTGTTGTTGGCAAACTTCGAACAATTTTCGTAATTCTTAGATGAGAAAAACAGGCGTTTGACAAAACGCAATTATTGTCTGGGCTTTTCTAACGAGAAATATTAAGTTTGGTAGAAATTCAAACTTAATATAGCTGGTATAAGCCTTTATAAAATGATTGCATATAGGCTCTTCACTCTACATTCAAGTACCTAAAAGATATCTAGCTTGCCGGTGAATGATGTTTGGTTCATGTTAATCTATCGTACATGTATATAGGTAAGGACATAGGTACTCAGTCCAACGTACGCAACATAAGCGATGCAACATGGAAGATCACGTGTGCACACTTTTGCAATCGCATTGAAACGCTAAAACTGCTTTGAAGACGACCGAATGGCGTAGCGGTAGCGAACCTGCTGTCTGCGCCGGAGGTCGTGGGTTCGATTCCCACTACTGGTAAATGTTTGTGTGATGAGCACGAATGTTTTCCAGTGTCTGGGTGTTTTTCAATATATTGTATTTATGTATATTAGTATGTATGTATATTTATCAGTTATCTAGTACCCATAACACAAGCTATCGCTTACTTTGTGGCTAGATTGCGATGTGTAAAATGTCCCGTATATATTTATTTATTAAAAAAAAAAAAATTCTTTTGATGGTGACCAGTGGCGCAGCATGGGCGGGGGGCGGGGGGTCATGGCCCCGGGCGGCCGAATACGAAAGGGCGGCATAGGTACGAAAAAAACGGCCAAAAGTGCGAGTCAAACTCGTGCACGGAGGGTTCCATACTACAAAAGAAGTGAAACTAAAAGAATCACTGGTTCATTGAAACATAATGTATTTATAGTACTTTTGATAACGAACTGCAAACCTAACTTTGTTTTGCAGTCTCTGGAAAAAATAAAGTTTGGATTTGAATCAGTTTGGTACGGAATTCCATACATCTATGGTCGTTCTGAGATCCCGCTAATTATTATATTTTTATAAATCGCGTTTTCAAAAAGAAAAACAAATGTAAAATAAACTATGCTGAAATACAAAATTTCGTCAAAATCATTAGAGCCCTTTCCGAGATCCGCGATAAAATACTAAAGGTCCCCCACACAGGCGCGTTATTATCGGTCGATAATATCGCAAGCGTTATTGCGATATCTGTTTTCAGTACATTTTGTATTAGGATGGTCATGTAGTTACACACTGCTGCGATAATAACGCCGCAATGGAAATAGCAGTAATTATCGCAATATAACGTCTGTGTGGGAGAGCCTTTAGGCTTTAGATGATTTATCTCAAAACTCGCTATCAGAATCAGAAAATGTGGATTGCAGACGCCACTAGTGCCTGAGAAATTGCAATACTTAGCGTCTGATGCGTGACTAATGTAATACTGATCTGTCCAATGCTAATCTCCTACGTTTCATCGCAAACGTTGCGTACGTGGGGCCAAGTGTATTCTTACCTTATTTATATTGCATAGTTTTTCATATGAAATCAAAAGTCCAGATATCGTAACGGCCCGTTCACACATGGGAGTCCGTTTTTAACGGATACGTCATAAATTTATGCTCTGTTCACACATAGGCTCCGTATAACGTTCAACTGATCCGTCATTACTGGATGTGATGTGTGAACAGAAAACCGCTATTCTACAAGGATGGACGCTGTCGTGTTTGTATTCACCGCCCGCCACGCACACAGTATCTATCCGATAAAATTCTACGTATCCGTATATTTTTACTGATCCGTCGTCCAGTATTCGATGACAAAACGGAATGTAATTTTTTTACGGAACGATATTTTTTACTGTATACAGAATACTGTGTCATGTGTGAAGTCGCTCATACAACTACATACGCCATCGACGAAAAAAAAACGTACACGATAAAACAGAACAGTAAAACGGAGACATGTGTGAACCGGCCGTAATGCGTTGCATACGTTAAATAGCCTGTACACAATGGCGTATGCTGGCCCACTGCAGGCCACGCACAACTGTAGGCCACGATCACTTGGTATTCATACAATGGCGCATGACTCATTGCTGCCCGGTGAGGCACTTGCGATGGACGTGGAAGTAGTTTAAGGCGAAATCAACGACTCTGCGCGTGAAATTCAAAATTTTCGTGGTTTTTTGCAATTTGTATGCTAGTACAGAGATTTTTATATAAATAAACACGTAAAGACGACTGGAATTCCCGCAATTTTACTGCCATGAGCCTACTATGTCTTATTAGCTTAAAAACTGCGAAAACCACAAAAAATTTGAATTTCGCGGGCACACCCGTGGCTTGCTCCTTACGTACATGACTAAGTAATTTTTTATCATTTTTAGGCAAACCATGAATAATCTGCTGAGCGAAATGCTTGCAGAACCATCAGGAAAATTCGATAATTCGAATTTATCAATAATTTAATAATTATTAATTTGAATTTAGTAATTTAATTTTGTTGGAAGTGGTCGCAACAAAAGAATACACTGTTCAGCGGTCGGTGGCGAACTGAGCAATGGGCCATTGTGTGAACACTACAGACCACGCAACGCCACGATTCCTTTGAAGTGTGCGCCAAAAACCGACAACTTCCCGATCGCGCGCCATCGTCGACCATTGTCCGCCATTGCATACCATTTCCCCCTGTACACAATGGCGATGGCCTGCAGTGGGCCAGCATACACCATTGTGTACAGGCTACTTAAACGTACGCTCAGTCTGTCTACAGCTTCATTCGTGCTTCGTCATTGGACTTATTTAATTCTGTACTTGGTTTGTACTATCCCTATACTGTTATATATCTATGGTTTGTAGCCATGACGCAGAACAAAGGGCGTATCGAGGGGCAGTTAAAGGAGTAAAAAGGGATCGTCAAGGATCGTAGACAGAGAAGAGCTATTCTACGGAGCTGTCTACGGAGTACGGAGTAAAATCACAGAGCAAGGAATGACTTTATACAGTAAAATAAAGCACAGACCTAGGAAACAATAAGATGACAAAAAGTGATTTGTGACGCGTCAATTTCTTAATTAAATAATGTTATTGTTAAAAGAGTTAGTGTGTATGAAAGAGATGAAACACACAAGATAAGGCGTAAACACACAGCCAGAAGTATCTGGCTGTGTGTTTACGCCTTATCTAATATCGATTCACGAAGCACGCAAGAGCTGTGATGTTGTTGAAATGACTAAGTTTTAGATGCTCTATGGTGCAACAAAGAAAAATAACGGAATAAAGCGGTATTTTAACTCAAAGGTCACCCGCCAAATTCAAATTTAGTATGGATTTTCGCAGTTTATGAGTCGGAAATAATAAGTATGATCAAACAGGCTTGTGTATATTTACGGTAAAAATAAAACGAACACTAACTAGTAACTATCAGAGCTTTTTTGATAAACCCCTACAAAAGAACATAGTTTTATTGGTTATAAAAGTAATTCTGGTTGTTTTATACTTTTTCAGTAATAAATAATCCATGGTTCGCGAGTATGACTCGCCATTGAAAGTGTTTTGTTAATATATCAGCTACTGTATAGATCAGACAATAATGTATAGGTAAGAAGATAAATTACGTTAAAAAATGATTAAAACTAACCTCGAACTAATTTTTTTTTATGTAGGTTACGTTAGAAAGTCGGGTAGCGTTAAAATAAAACTTTTGTTTAGAAACAAACCAAAATGTATTCAAAAAAATCAACGATTGCAAACATTGCAAAATGTAATGTATTATTGTAATTGTACCTTCTAATGGTCTTTCTATTTCTTATCAAACAATACAAAAACAGAGTATTTAAAAAATAAATGAAAACATGATTTACTCAATGATTACAAGGAATATAAGATTTAGTGGATTTATCTATCAATAATTCGAAGACAATTAAACAAAACAAAAACGACTCTTCCAAAAACTTAAAAAAATAAATTTCTTTCACTTTAGAAAACTTGATTATTAATAGTTATAATTTAGAAACATCATCAAAGGTTTAACAGGAGCAGTTTCACTTTTTTGCGCCTGTATTGCTTTTTTTATTTCGATGCCTATTGCTTTGGCGAGTGGCGGTGGTACCGCGTTTCCAATCTGAAATAGGTAAAGAAAGTTTGTTTCAAAAAACTTTTTAGTGGAAAACAGCTCCTAGCTTGAATTGAGTAGAAACTTGAGTTTTAATACTTCCAAGAAACTTAAAACCGTTTGACAGAGTGGGTGCATCATCGTGGATCTATATTATATCAATAATATAATACCCATAACACAAGCTATCATTTACTTTTGACTTGTGCTGATATAAAAACAAAATACATATTAGATGATGGCATCACCTGTCGATACTTCTGCTGGATGGTGCCTGTGAAGTGGTGGGAGTCGGGGAAGCCCTGCGCGCGCGCGTACTCGCGCACCGAGAGCACGCGGTGCTGCGTGGGGTGCAGCACGCGGCCCTGCTTGCTCGTTGGCTCGGGGTTAGTCACCAGCGTGCTGAAGTATCCTCGCCATGTATTACGACCTGCACGCATATAAACTCACGTGTATTTAAAACAACGATTAGTCGTTAACACTGATTTAACTCCACTTAGGTCCACTTGCGCGAAACGGGGGTCAAATATTTACATTTTAACCCTAGGTTCGACGTCTCTCATTGGACAATTTTGACAACTTAAACTGGGTTAGCGTGTTAACTCTGTGTTAACACACTAACCTAGTTGGCGCAAGTGAGCATTATATCTGTAAAAATTTAATAGGTCCCTTTTAGCGCCTGAGACAGACCATAGAATGTTACATAGAATGAAACTGAAAGAAAAAGTAACATACTAATTTATGACATAGATTTTGTTTCTGGACCGAATCCGGTGAAAATCGATATTTGACCATTTTAGTGAGCATAAAAACAGAATCTGCCCTTCAAATTTATAGCAAATTTCGTTTTGTTTTAGGAATCCACGACCCGATAGATATGCGTGGCTACCATGGGATTGGTGAAATTGCGAATTCCACGCATCAGTTTGTAATATTAATACATAGGATAAATACCGTATAGGCCAGCCCAGTTGTTGTGCCGGTCGGCCGTGTGCGCCATGCCCCAGGGGATGAGTGTGTTGTCCTGCTTGTCGGCCGGCGAGCACGCTCCGCCCAGTGCGCACGCGCACACAGCGCGCCGTACGACCGCCTTGCCTCTCCTCACGCCCCCTCTGGGCCGCCCGAGCGGCGCTGGCCTCGCCCGGCCGGAACGCTTGCGCTGCGCTTGTTTCTTCCGCCAGGCACGCCCGCCCACGACCAGACGTCGCGGTCGCTTCGGCGGCTTATTGACCTCGTAGCGGTACTGCAGCACCTGGTCCGACGGGAACGTTTAAAATATCAACATCGTTTCAAAACTTTTTACAGGATCGACAATTCAAAAATATTAGTTTATACCCTGCATTTTGTTCCATCGGAGAGTTCAACCTCTATATTAGGCAGATCCCTCCAGTCAGACCCGGGCTTCGTGGGTATACGGCAGATGCGAGCGTGACTCAAAGGTGACACTTTTTTGGTTATGTGATTACTTAACTTCACGGTTTCGTCCCGACTTCGGACTGAACGTTGAAAATGCGTTTTAGGCTTGGACCCGTAGTCGATCTCGATATCGTCTGCGCCGTTGCATATCGGAGGCAGATCACTGATCGCATCGTAGACAGTGCACGTCCGTCTGGGCGCAGACCCTCTCCATTGAACGTTGTTTCTAAACCGCTTCTTGTCAATGGTAACCGCCAGAGAACAAGATCGTATGCTGAATGTGGTCGAAGGCTCAGGAAACACGGGCAGGCGACAGCCCGGCGCGGCCGCCAGCACGAAAACCCGCCGCCTCGCTTGCGGCACGCCGTAGTTACCGGCCTGCAGCACACCGAACGTGCACTGGTAGCCCATGTCCAGGAGCGATTGCACCGTGAGTTTCAGCACTATGCCTTTCTTGAATGCGACAAAGTTCCGGACGTTCTCGAGAAGGAAGTAGTCGGGCCGGTAGTAGTCGCAGTAGGAGAGGAGGGTCGCCACCAGCGAATTTTTGAAGACGGAGCAGTCGCGCGCGTTGTAGCGATTCATGCCTGAGAAGCCTTGACAGGGTGGACCACCGCACAGCAGCTCCACCTCGCCCGGGCGCGGCAGGCGGAGGCCTTGCTCGCTATGCGTGTCGCCTCGCATCGCAGCCTGTAGCAGGGTGTTGCAATCCTCGTTGAACACCGTACACTGCTTGTTGTTCAGCGAGTACGCGAGCGCCTCGGCGGGCTGGTTCTCGATGGCCCACTTGCATTCAGCTACGCCGGCGCGGTTCAAGCCCTCCGACAGCCCGCCGCAGCCGGCAAATACGTCCAATGTTCTCAGCGGTCTTACGTGCACTTCATCAGTTTCAGCGATGTTATCGGTGGAGCTACATTTTCCATCACCCTTGCTCATTTCCCTGTATTCGCGACCAACCTGCTTCGCGTGCTCTGGTACCTCTTCGAAGTGACCTTTCCTGCTGTAGCTTTGCCTGAAATATATCCTGCTAGGATCTTCCTCCAGCCATTCGTATCTGGATGTCTGCCGTGGAATATTGTCCACATAGACCAAATGGCACAAGCCTTCGACGAACATAAATGGTATTTCTACAACTTCTTCGCTCCAATAGACCATGTTGAGATCTGTGCATTGCGGAAATCTCATAACAGTATTTTCAGGCCTGAACATAACCTTTACTCTTAGGAAAATGTCTTCCGGACAAACCAAAGGCCCATCGCGAGCCACGACCACGGCAACGATTTGCCCAACGCAGAAGGGTCTTCTTTTTATCATGTTGGGGTCGGATAAAATATCGTTCTTCCTGTAGTACTCTGGATAAATAGTCTCGTCGACTTTTTCAACTTTTCTTTTCGTTTTCTTTATGTTTCGTGATTGTGTATTTTTTATTTCACTAGATTTTTTGTAGGCCTCTGGATGCTTATTCTCCTTGTTCTCGTCACCTTTTTTAATTTTACATTTTCTTTCCTTTATGTCTCGTGATCGTGTATTTTTAATTTCACTATTTTCACAATTTTTTTTGAGGCTGTTTAAATTATTATCGTTCTTGCGGTGGGCCTCTGGATGATTATTCTCCTTGTTCTCGTCACCCTTTTTAATTTTACATTTCCTTTCCTTTATGTTTGGTGGCTGCGTATTTTTAATTTCACTATTATCACAAACTTTTTTGAGGCCGTTTAAATTATTATCGCTCTTGCGGTAGGCCTCTGGATGCTTATTCTCCTTGTTCTCTTCACCTTTTTTAATTTTACATTTCCTTTCCCTTATGTTTCGTGACCGCGTATTTTTAATTTCACTATTTTTACAAATTTTTTTGAGGCCGTTTATATTATTATCGTTCTTGCAGTAGGCCTTTGGATGCTTATTCTTCTTGTCCTCTTCACCTTTTTTAATTTTACATTCCCTTTCCTTCATCTTTCGTGACCGTGTATTTTTAATTTCACTATTTTTGCCATTTTTTTTGAGGCCGATTATATTATTATCGTTCTTGCGGCAGGTCTCTGGATGCTTATTCTCCTTGTTTTCGTCACCTTTTTTAATTTTACATTTCCTTTCCTTTATGTTTTGTAATCGGTTATTTTTAATTTCACTAGTTTTTTTGAGGTCATGCAAATTATTATCGTCTTTCCTGTAGTCATCTGGATGCTTATACTCATCACTTTTTTTAATTTTACATTTCCTATCCTGTATGTTTCGTGACCGTGAATTTTTAATTTCACTATTTTTACAAATTTTTTGGAGGCCGTTTATATTACTATCGTTCTTCCGGCCGGCCTCTGGATTCTTATTCTCCTTGTTCTCGTCACTTTTTTTAATTTTACATTTCCTTTCCTTTATGTTCCGTGATCGCGTATTTTTTAGTTCACAATGTTCACTAGATTTTTTATCATTTTTGTCATTTAGTTTTCGTTTTTTAGACTTGTGCAAATTATCGTTTTCGCTGTAGTCCTCTGAATACATATTCTCATCAACATTTTCAATTTTAGTGTTCCTAGTTTTGTGTTTTGTGTACTCTTTGCTTTTTTTACATTTCATCTTCTTTATACTTTGTGATAGTTTAGTTTTTGTTCTGTAGTTTTGTTCAGGTTTTTTAAATTGAAGTATCCTGGGATTAATAAATACCGCACAACCTTTCTGGTACTTATTACCTTCCCATTGGACCATTCTGTATTCGGTTCGAAGCACTTCCTGAATTTCAGAATCGGGGATTCTTTCTAATGCGATGGGAAATATATTGATGTCGCATCTTATTTTGCGCTCGCAAGTCGGACAATATGTGTGTTTCCTGACAGGATTTGGACATATTAGTTCAACAGGTGGGTCTTCGAAGCGTGCCGTAAATTTCTCATAATATTTTTGATAAAAATATGTTTTACCGTCATCCCTGTTAACTTCTTTATGTATCTCTTTTCCGCCAAGCTTAGACCAATCTTTTGGTTGATCTCGTCTTTCGACACAAGCTTTTCCTATAATTGACGACAGTTGCACACCGTGATGACACCGATCTCCTAAAAACAATTCTCTATCGTCACCGACTTCCCCTACTACAGTAGAAGTGGCTCTCCTGAAAAGTTCGGTGTGAAAATAACCGATTTTCGTTGTATTATCTTTCCAAATGAACGTCATTCTCCCCACTAAAGTGGTGTCATTCCAATATTGAGTTTTAATAGTCACATAGTCTCCTACATTAAACTCCACACTTTCGATTTTAACTTTTTCGTAATACGTTTCTTTAGCATCAACCTGGACCGGTTCGCCCATCCAAATAATTTTCTTGTCCTTTGTAACTTTTACAGCTACATCGTTTGGTAGATAATTTGGCTCATCCTCTGAATCACTTTCCTCGCCATGCTGATTGCGCACGTAGGGACAAATCTTCGTTATGCATATTTTCTTACTGCGGCCACATCCACCAAATTTAGGCATAGCACGACAAGCACTGCATTGTCCACAGTCAGGTTTTTGGCAAGTTACGCACACTAGACATGCCTTTCTCCCTAAATACCGTTTACGGTTTATCTCATCCAGTTGATGAGGAAATAAATTTTCGAAAGTGCATCTTACTAAAGGCGTAGTGGTCGCTTTGGTACAGGCAATTTTCTTACGGACCCTTTTGTTAACATTCGCAGCAACTAGTTTTGAGTTGCAGTATCTCATCAGTTCTGCCAAACAATGTACTTTTATTAAATATTGCTCGTTCTCCAAATTGACGACCTGGTCGCAAATAAATTGCGCATGTTTATGGAGAATTTCTTCAGCCAACTTTTTTTGAATTCCTGGAATCGTATTGTTTTTAATGAATTTTAATAACTCTTCATATGTAGGCTGGTTATCGATCGATTGACTTAAAAACATCAGTACTACATTGAGAATGGACCATTTTTCAAGGAAAATATTCATAAGTGGTGTATATTCTACACTAGGGGTCAGTAAATGATAGTCAGCCCGCTCAGTACACAGGGTGATGCCTAATTTAAAATTGCAGCGATCAAAACGAATAAACCTGTAAATGAAAAAAAAAACTTTAGTTATACTTGATTATCTTTAGATAAATCAAGAATATATTAATAAAATTTTACCAGTGTATAAAAGGTCCGACATCTTTTACTGGTACTGAATTCTCATCAATTACAGCAGATTCCGAGCATGTGGATAGGTATCCGGAAATATAAATGCGTATATTTGTTCCAACTCTGTTAGGGACTATTGGACACAAGTGCCCGTTCTCATCATATATCGAAAATCCACTTATATTGATGCATTGTTTCTCGCTTATCCTCCCACCATCAGCTAAAAACAAATTTAATTTATTATTAAAGGCGTGGCTTCATTTCGCTAAATATTTTTTTTATATTATATATAAATTAATATATATCAGGACATTACACACATGGCAATCTAGCCCCAAAGTAAGCGATAGCTTGCGTTATGGGTACTTGATTACTGATAAATATACATAGACTTAATATACATAAATATTGAAAAACACCCTTAAACTGGAAAACATTCATGCTCATCATACAAACATTTACCAGCGAACCTGCCGTCTGCATCAGAGGTCGTGGGTTCGATTCCCACTACTGGTAAATGTTTGTGGGATGAGCATCAATGTTTTCCAGTGTCTAGATGTTTTTCAATATATTTTATTTATGTATTTTAGTATGTTATATGTATTATTATCAGATATCTAGTATCCATAACACAAGCTATCGCTTACTTTGGGCTAGATTGCGAATTGCGATGTGTAAAATATGCTGTATATACTTATTTTATATTTATGTTTTATATCCAGATAAATTCAGACGTAATTTTGCTTAAACTAACGAAACAGTAAACCAACAAAAAATAACAAGTAACTAAGTAACCTAATTATATCATGATTCTTAACCGTGTATACACAAGTGGAAAATTAAAAAAATTTAAAACACCCACGACTTTTGCAGACTTGTAATTGAAAAAGGATTAAATATTTTTTTTGAAACTCCCCGACTAAAGGAAAGTAAGAACTAAGAACCTATCAGTATAATTACAAATCCAAGAAAATCCGCCGGAGCTGCTGTGTTTTGCCTATGACGGTGTTGACGGTGCTGTTTACCAGTTGATGACTAATTCAATTTCTTGATATTTCTCATATACCGGCAGTTTATCAATACTTACTAATTACATTAATTGATATTGGAAACGAAAATGGCAATGGCAGCTCCGACGGATTTTCTTGGATTTGTAATTATACTGATAGGTTCTTAGTTCTTACTTTCCTTTAGTCGGGGAGTTTCAAAAAAAAATATTTAATCCTTTTTCAATTACAAGTCTGCAAAAGTCGTGGGTGTTTTAAATTTTTTTTAATTTTCCACTTGTTTTATAGTTTTTCGATTAATATGTTAATGTAATTTAAATTATATTATTATTTAAAAATGAAAATTAATCTTCAAACTAGACATTAGCTCCTCTAGCAGCGTTTGAAGGCATCATCCCTTCCAAGTCATAAAGAGACGTTTATTGTGGCGCCTCCTACTGTTCAATTACAAGAACAATTATCTACGAACCATTGCCAATGACTCACTAATATTTTATACAAAACTGTATCCAAATCGGTTCAGTCGTTTTTGTAATAATTGAGAACATTCGTTTGCACTGTAAATGTTTTTTATGGCGCCCCCTGGTGATCGATGTTCGTAACAACTATCTAAGAACCATCGCCTATGAATACCAAACATTATACAGAAAACTGCATCTAAATCGGTCAAGCCGTTTTTGAAATAAATGGGAACATTCGTTTGCAATATAAATGTATTTTATGGCGCCCCCTTGTGATCGATGTTCGTAACAACTAAGAACCATTGCCGCTGAACACCAAACATTATACAGAAAACCGCATCTAAATCGGTCAAGCCGTTTTTGAAATAAATGGGAACATTGATGTGCACACACAAACAAACAAACAAACAAAAATATTTTTGCATTATTGGTTTTTGTGAACAATTTAACATACAAACAAACATAACATCTCAATAATAAAGTAATGTACAAACGGTCTCTCACCCTAAACTCATATACCCGTACTCCGTTCCGTCGTGGGTAAAAACTGTCTGTAAAAACAATTCTGGATTTATAGAGACATTTTGTTTTTAGGGTTCCATAACCAAAGGGTAACCAACAAAAAATAACAAGTAACTAAGTAACCTAATTATATCATGATTCTTAAGCGTGTATACAAAACTGTCTGTAAAAACAATTCTGGATTTATAGAGACATTTTGTTTTTAGGGTTCCATAACCAAAGGGTAACAATTTAAAAAGCGCGAGTCGGACACGTGCATGAAGGGTTCCGTACTATAACTATCTAACGTAACCTGTAATGGAGCTAGATGATGATGCACGTCTTGATAGTGCGGAACCCTGATAGTGGAGCCTGACTCGCACTTAGTACCAATTTGGATCCACGGAAGACGCTGTTTCCGTGAGTCAAATCTAGGCTCTATGCAGTGGCGTATTTACCCTAGGGACAAAAGGGCCATGGCCCAGGGCGGCAGCCTCCGAGGGGCGGCGCTAGCCGCACCTCCCTCAGCATTTTACTTTATTTTTATTGACATTGAGAGAGAGAGAGAGAGAGCTTTATTTGTTTGCCTGAACAAATAAGAAAAATATCGTCATTAGATCATTAAAAAGTATCTCATTTCTTCAGTAATTCTAGATTAAGTACATCAAAAACTTAACTACTTCTCATGTGGTTGTAAGTTAGATGGACATTAAAACGCGAAGCATCGTTTAACTTATTACTAAAAGGCGCGCCGATGGTGGAGGGCGGGAGACGGACGGCGGTATGGAACTCTATCGCGCGTGCGACTCGGGAGTTCAGGCAATTCGGAGCTAGGGCGGCGCGAATCGAAAGTGCAGTGCGTGTTTAAATAGATACAAGTTATTTTTAATCAGTGATTTTGAATGAAGTTTTACGTAAAAACTATAAAAACAATTTCGTTCAAATTTAAGCATCATTTATTTTGGGTCTTTAATCTGAAATCATTTAGAAGCAGAAAGACGGTTGGAAAAAATTTCTCGATAGAAAGTTCTCCCAAAAATTGCTCCAAAATCTCAGTTTTCCCGTTTTAATCGAAAACTACAATGCATGTAATTGTAATTTCAATTTTAATGTGTCAGTAATAATAATATCCAAATTCGCTTAGGAACCGATTTTTGATAACTGGCTTAGTTTTTGAGTAATAAGGTAAAAGGTTGTTTTTCTGTTATATTCTTCCGTGATGCAGCATGTCGCACCTACCAACGTATCCTTTAGAGTGAGAAAGACAAAAAAATCAATAAATCGTACCGTTAAAAACGGCTTTTTTAGAATATTATAAAATTATTTTAACTCAAAAATTGAGGATTCGCTGTTTTTGTCGCGGGTAGGTCTTAGTTTGGAGCGAACCCCCAACAATAATTATTTTCTAATTTATTTATTCTTGGGTTGAATCATGAGCGCAACGAACAGTTCGAAGAATAAAATTCTGAGTATTGCGCGGCACTGCGAAGAATAAAATTCTGAGTATTGCGTGAGTATTGCAAGACACTAGGTGCAAAAAATTGCGGCCGTGCCACACGTCACATTAAAGGTTAGGTAAAGGTAGGTGAAAGTTTGTATGTACGTATGTATGTTTCTTACTCCTCCACACCACAACAACTGACCTAGTTTTATTCCAGTGATTTATTTCATTTGGGCTCATTTTACAAGCGCTTATTTGGATGAATTTTGGTATAGAGACAAATTATGTCACTGCTTGAGCCTTGAAATGGACCGGAACCGTAAAAAATCAGAAAATTTCGCGCTCGCTTCGCTCGCATATTATTATGAAATTATTTTAAATTCTTGGCCGGAATAAATGCTGATTCATCCTGTAAAAAAGTTAAAAAAATTTAGCTCGCTTCGCTCGCGTTTGTTTCTTATCATTCCACCTTAATACTCTAAACTAAACAAATCAATAAATGGAGACTATTTTAGCTTGATTTTTACAGAGTGGGTAATATTCGTTTATTACTTTGGCGCCTATGATAACAAACAATGGAAATATAATATTGTAAATAAAATATTATATAATAAAAAAAATCGCGTGTTTGAACGTTTCGGTTCGTAAATAATATGTCCTACACCTACATAGGGCTACATATGTATACACCTATATAGGGCGGCATATCCTCTTTGGCCCGGGGCGCTGAATCTTAAAATACGCCACTGGCTCCATGGTCGTAGCAAACGCTGAGTGGACTCCATTTTGGAATCACAAAATTTCATACTATATACGTATTATGTATTTTGTGGACTAATACTGTTCTTTTGTGGTTTAGTTTTTTCTTTCTTCTTTGAAATATTACATTATAAGAACACTTGTAGATGAAATGATTTAATATACTAATGATATTTTTTTTTCTGTACATTATAATTCACTCAAAAGTCAAATTAGTGAAATGAATGTATGCTTACTACCAAATGGCGTAGCGGCAGCAATCCTGCCGTCTTCGTTGGAGGTCGTGGGTTTGATTCCCACAAGTGGAAATGTTTGTGTGATGAGCATGAATATTTTCAAGTGTCTGGGTGTTATTCAATACATTGCATTTATGTAAATTTATCCAGTGCCCATACACAAACTATCACTTACTTCGGGACTAGATTGTGATGTGTTTAATGTCCTGATATAATATATTTGTTTACTTTTAGTTATTTCTATCATTTTTTATTATTGTCACTGCAATAGATATCACTTACTCAAAATCCTTTCATCCTGAATGGCCTCTATTTCTTCAACCGCGTATTGAGGATGGCCATTGTAGATTAAAATCTCTGCATTGTCTTGCTCGCAAATAGAGCATTTTTCTGAATTTTCTGTAAAGAGAGAAAAGCAGAAAATAAAAAATCTGGGGACGAATTCATCGTAATTTTTAGCAAATTCCGCCCCGATTGGCTGACGTAAATCAGGGAATCACCGGGTAGAACTTTAAACGATTACGATAACGATGAATACGTTTTTCTTACACAATCTAGGACTAGATTCAAATCAAGTTCGCGCACCGAGGCTTTTGAGCCTCTAAAAGCATCAAAGTCGTATCGAAAAACGGATCACTTTGTTTGTCCTTCTGTCACGACCCGACGACGAAATTTGGAATTGGAATAGTAGTAGTTAATTAAGACTCGACGTAATTGCATTTATAAAAAATAAAAAGTTTTTATTTTTATTTAAAAAGGGGGGAAACAGGTATTTTATTTAAAATGGGGGGAAACCGCCAACCGGGGCTTTGCAAAATGTTAATTTATATAAAAGATGATTTACCTACTAAATTAAAGGTGATTTACGCATATAAAATTGATTTATTTACCATTTTGATTCAGTTCCTTTTTCTGTGGCACTTTTCGAACTTTACATAATGATGACTGGCTTTTGGGCTGCGTGACTTTTTTAACTGTATTCTGAAATAAAAGAATTATATTTGGATAAAAACAAGCTTAGAACAGAAAGGTGACTCAAGTTATCGGCGTTCTGTAGGCAACAGATTCTTCCCGCGGCTCCGCCCGCGTAAGATTTGGTTTTTCACAATTAACGCAGAATCATAAGTGTTGGAATAAAATGTAGCCTATAATAAACTAAACTATATACCTAACCTATGCTTCTAACTTTGTAAATACTTTATTTATTTATTCTGTACATATATATAAAGACACAAACATAGAGAGGACATGCACAAGAACATCTTGTCGCTACAAACGAGGATCTCTTCCAGATGCCCTGGAAGAGACTTTCAGGACTTTAATGAATAATAAAATGTTTTAACCTATAATATAGTAAACCAGGTTATAATCTATCTCCATCTATCTGCTAAAGAAGAATGACCACAGGTGGTATCAAGTTCTCTCATGAACCAAAACCAATCATTTTAGGAAAATAATAATGTATTTTTAAGAACCCTTGGCACTAGGAATTTATTTTTCATTTCTGGAATATAATTTTGCATACAAAAAGTTACTTTCTTTTCAATGCACATTTCCTGCCATACCTACAGATTTTATTGAGAAGTGCAACTTGCTAAATTGTCTATAACTTTAGAATCCAGATGTTAATTTAAAAAAAAATTGTAGGAGTTAATATGGAGACCGTAGTCTATAATAATAAAGTTTGTATTTGAATGTTCTTATAAATATAATAATACATACATGGTCATTATTTTTTAAGCCAATTTGGTTGAATAGGTGAAGTGCAATGGAGTACCAAACATAAAGTTGAAGTATAAAGGTGTGCAAAAAATACACACATTCACAAACATTTTGACAGTGTCACATTTATAAGACCCACAGCACAGATGCAACTCTTAAGTATTTAGTAGTAGAGTACTATTTAGCTTGACTTTTATGTATTACACCTATGTGCAACTAATGTTAATCAACAAGAGAAGTAATGCTCTCTCATTTATTCTCTTATTGATTAACATAAAATTGTAAAAATTTACCTACCTTTGTACATCCTGCTTCTACTTCATTCCATTTTCTTTTGCGTTGTGACCTGAAAATGAGTGTTAAATAAATATAAAAAATAAATTTAACACAAAAAATTGGGTATTTCACTGAAATCAGAATACCTATAGACTTTTTTAATAAGAGTTATTAAAAATTATAACATGTTGATTTCAATTAAATAACAAAAAAAGTTATAAGCTATATTGAAGTCTGAGATAGCTATATTGAAGTGTAAAGTCAAATTTTATTTATCACTTTGGTAGAAAGGGACAGAAGACATCTACTTCAAAAGTTTTATTACTCGAAAAAAATATATTAAAATTTTGTAGTAGTTATTTCTTTGTTTGATTTTATTTTAAATTTATTTTAGGTAATGTTATTAGTTTTATTTAATTTGAGTTAATTTCTCAAGGCTTTTAAGCCAAGCACATACAAAGTAAGTCTTTTCAGTGAACTGTCTTCAAAGCAAAACAACAAGAAAACTGCTTGCTTCAAAGTTTGAATCACTGCTCTTACAGGCATTTTAAGCTTATCATACCACCCTAGTAGTAGAACTATGAGAAATGGGTAACATACCGGCAGGCATACTTTTTAAGCAATTTTGCATTTTAGGGACACTGTTTAGCCACCACTTAGGCTCGGTAGCTTGACTTGACTTTAACAGAAATGTTATAGTTTTGAGTCTGACCCTTGTTTCGAAAGACATAAGAGTCCGTCCGAAGTTATGAGCCCGTCATATTTACCTATGACGTTCCGGTTAAAGTCAAGTTAACAACCGAAGCCTAAGAGTTATTTACCACTTCTAAATCAGTACAATAATATCTTAAGGAGGTGAGGCTGCAATGAAGTATTAAAACAAGTTGGGCCAGGACCATTATGAAAACGTACAGATTCTGAATTTTCAATTAAATTAATTACAGTTTCCAAGTGTCTACTGACCAGAGAGCTGGTGTTTATTTAGGTCAACAGCTAAGTTTAGTCATACAAAGAAATTACAGGTAATTCGATTTCAAAGATGGCAACCCATCTAGTGTAGGGCCTCACCTCCTAAAGAAATATCTGGCCCAACAATCACAGATACAAAATTTTTACATCAGATCAGTAGGTAATTTATATATCAACACACACAGTTCAAACAATTACAGATGATGCTGAAATTTGGCATAAGATTGCTACCACAATGTAGACATCTCCTGTGAAAGGATTATTTGTTAATTTAGCCCTTAAGGGGTATAAAATAGAGGTCACCACAAGCTGTAGACCTCCCCTTTAGATATGACTTTAGAGTAATTATAAAAACATCTGGTGTTATTTGGAGATTTCTGTAAAGAAAGTTTCCACTTTCCTATAAGAACATTAATAGTTTTTGTAAGTTTTCCTTTTCTAAAGAGGAATCTGGCCTTTGCACACAAAAGTTTCCTGTGAACACAATCATATGGCAGAGTAGGCACTACTGTCTGCCTACACTAGAGTACAAACACTCTTAGAAATAAGTGAATAAGTGCTCACAAGATGCTATTATAATCTGATATTATATTTAACAAAATTTTAAAAATATGTAATTATTAAAAAAAAACAAGTGTTGAGTTACGTGCACGCAAGTACCTACTCGGTGCAAAACTGCACGCAAGTACCTACTCAGTGCAAAACTGCTTACCGAACGTGGCCTTCCGCCATGCCTACCTATTTGAAAAAAAGAACTATTTTATTTGGATTTTGAGTAGGGTAGGTAACTTTCCGTAATCTGTGGTAGGTATAAGTACCTACTTACCTTAAATAATTATGACGCAATACCTAGGTAGGTACGTACTGAACTTGAAAACGACAAGATTTCAAAATATATAATGATGCAATACTGATTAAAGAAACATATGAGTTGTATTGAATGTAACTCTTTACAGAAAAACTGAAAATTTGTTGCAGTTTCAAGATTTTTTTTGCCTCACGTGGCGGCTTGTGAAAAGATGTCGGCAAGTTTGAACTTCTTTTGTCGGCAACTTACCTGCGGACGAACGTATCAGAATTGTATTCAACAATATCTTCTGGTATATTGATGTCTTCCATGGCCGAAGAAGGTAGGTATTTTCGAAGAATTTAAACTTGAATCCGGGATCCACCATAGCACAGCAGTCCCTTCTACTGTTTAATGAAAGTTGAATTTAAGTTAAAACTTCAAACCCGGGCTGCCGAAAAGTTGATTACGGTTTTGTCTAGTACTTTCCGACCTACTGAAAAGAGTAAATTTTGAAAATTAATAGAATTGAAAACGCTGCTTCAAGTTTTGCGCAGATGAACACATGACGTTATTTTCAGTAGTTTTATCCATAGAGTAGGTTGATCATTTATGTGAAATAGGAACCGGAAATTGAACAAATGCTATATACATAATATATGCATTTGTTCAGGTTTTCCAACTGGAAAAAGGGACTATTGACCCCGATTTGAAATTTGGCGCAACCAAAAAACTAAATACTCGCACTAATTTCCAAAAATCGACTTAAATGCATGGGTAAAAATTAAATAAGAAAGCAATTATTTATTTCCGTAGGGCTGCAATTTTGTATTGGCTACAAATTGAGAAAAAATAAATGAAGTTTGAATTTCGCGGGCTGAGCATCTAATCAAGTTATAAAAAAAATTGAAAATATATTGTTGTAAAAATATGTTTCGACTTGATCATTTTGTAATGAATAATAATCATTTCGTAATTATTAATACTGAATTATCTAATGGGGGTCACTAAAAATAACAAATGCTTAATTGTTGAAAGATCTTTTAATTAAAAGGAAGCGTTATGACTATACATACTACAAGTCTACAACAGCACAAAATATAATAATCAGTGTAGGTAATTTGTAAATACGAATACCTATTTTTTTAGGGTTCCGTAGCCGAATGGCAAAAAACGGAACCCTTATAAATTCGTCATGTCTGTCTGTCCGTCTGTCCGTCCGTATGTCACAGCCACTTTTTTCCGAAACTATAAGAGCTATACTGTTAAAACTTGGTATGTAGATGTATTCTGTGAACCGCATTAAGGTTCTCACACAAAATTTAAAAAAAAGTAATAAATTTTGGGGGTGCCCCATACTTAGAACTGAAACTCAAAAAATTTTTTTTCATCAAACCCATATGTGTGGGGTATCTATGGATAGGTATTCAAAAATGATACTAAGGTTTCTAATATCATTTTTTTCTAAAATGAATAGCTTGCGCGAGAGACACTTCCAAAGTGGTAAAATGTGTGTCCCCCCCCCTGTAACTTCTAAAATAAGACTATGATAAAACTAAAAAAAATATATGATGTACATAACCATGCAAACTTCCACCGAAAATTGGTTTGAACGAGATCTAATAAGTAGTTTTTTGATATTTACAATAAAACCTCTAAAAACAAAGTTAGTTTTGCGGTTCGATAAGAAAAGTGGTTTTTATGGTTTTATTCCTCCGGTTGAAGTACGGAACCCTCAGTGCGCGAGTCCGACTCGCACTTGACATGTTTTTTTTCATTAATTGTATCAACTCAATAATTTGTAGGTAAATATACCGATTAGGTATTGATTCGTCAATATTTTTTTTGATTGTCAAGCAAACAACTAATTAACGTTTTTAGATGGATATCGACTCAAATATGAACAGTAAAGAGAATGTCGCGTCGGTGAAAAACTCTCTTCTAACTCTTGGGTTTATCGCAATATTTGTTAGGTAATGAGACACAATAGGCAGAAACTAAAATTGCGAGACTTGCAGTATGATGTTTACATGTTTATATCGAAATCTTGGCGTAAAAATACCCATTCTCAGAAGTTTGTGGGAGTATCGAGTGTGTAACACAAAATTGACGATTCTCGAACTAATTTCCTTTACTAAACAATTTTTAGCAAAGATTTTTATGTATACAAACATGTAAAGATGATGCTGTTATTCCCGCAACTTTACTGTCGCACATAGATAATACATATATACTTGGGAATGCAATGTGTTATTAGCTTACAAACTGCGAAAAACCAAATAAAATTTGAATTTCGCGGGCAGACCTTTGCTGTGTGCCTTTTAAACAGGGAGTCCATCGGCGCGATGCCACATGGAGGGGAACAACCTTAAATATAGATAGAGCATCTCACTGAAAGAAGACTTCAGTTTGAAAAACAATTAAACTAGTCATAGATTTTTAGGCATTTTTCATGAAACTTAATAAAGATAGTTCAACTCAGTTGTGCGCGCGGCCCTATGTGTGCGTGGGCTTGTTTAGTTACAAGCCCACGCAACTATACAACTTTCATTCGTGTGGAGTCGTCGTCCGAGCAATACATACATAGAGTTGTATATTTACAAGCCCACGCACACATAGGGCCGCGCGCACAACTGAGTTGAACTATCTATACCCTATCGAACTTATTACGAAATGCCAAGTAATGAATGACTTGGCATTTCGTTCACGGGAAATGAAATGAAGGTTGGAAATTAAAGACTAAATTTCAACAAATTATTAATATATTTATAGATATACAAAAAGGTTGTCTTAATAGCTGTTTACACAATTTGTGTTGTTGTGCTCAATACACATAAGCATAACAATAAATAAAGGTTAAATATAAAACAGGAGAGTGAGTCAACTATCCCATTTATTCTCTGTAAATTAAGATGAAAGTACATTAAAAAAAAAACAAAGTAAATCCTGACAACAAATTCTTGTGATTTGTTTTTATTAATTTATATGAACTTTGGTTGTTGCGCTCAACACGGGTCTGCCCAATGATGGACTACTTAATCAATGGGTCTACCGGACAAATTCATGTTTTTTTTTTGTTTTTTATTCGGTATATAACACACAGTAGACTTATGACAGTAAAATAGCAGGAATAGCAGTATTATCTTGACATAATTTACATTAAAATTTATGCTTACAATTATTATCAATTGTAAGAAATTAGAGTTTGATAAAATGATTCTCATATAATTTCCTAAAAGAGATTCATTTAGGAAAAGATTTTTTACTGTGATAAGCCCATTATGTCTAATTAATTAATGGTTAAAAATAAATTAATCTCTAAATTAAACTAATATGACGCGTATGAAAATAGTGCTATCCTTTACAAAATGCTATCCATTGAAAAGGATAGCACGATTTTTGGACACATCAAATTAGATTAAAGATGCACAAAAGAATTGACACCATTGTCATATTATATTTTTTAGGCCAAGCAAACAATACATAAAAAAATGACCGCTGACGAATATGACATTGGAAAAGTTGCTATGTAAAAACTGTAACATTGTATCACGATTCGTTCACCACGAAACTCTCTGAAAAGACTTGAAAGCATCTTAAAAATTCATTCCATCCATACAAATAAATTAAGTCATTAAATAAATAGATAAATATCAATATATTATATCTGAGAATCTATTTACAAACTAAATAAATTATTTTTCAAAAATACACAACTTGTGATGATACTTTTAAAACTAAACAAATGAATGAAAGAATCGTGATGTTTGAAATTAATAAATACTCAAATCAGTACTATATAGTGCTATATAATACTGTTCATAATATTAACTATGAATGTAAAAATAATGAAAAGTTTAAATATATATAACAGGAATGTGTTTGAGACCACAACCCATTGTGATTGAGACATGCTGTAGTGTCATAACACTTAAAAATAGACATTGGTACAAATTCGTTGCACAAAATCTCTCGACTAATTTGACGCGTTTTTTAAACATTCTCCATGGAATATGTGGCCGACTAAAAATAAGTTTAGAGGTTTTGAACAACATAATTGGCACCAATGGATAGAATTGGTAAATATCTATTAAAGTTATTTTCCATACCTAGTTGACACGTATCTTAATATTTTTAGACATCTACAGCACACTATCTAAAAAGTACACTTATCTATTTACTCAGAAGTCATTTCAAAACAAATGAATGAAAAACATTTTAAAAACAAAAGAAAATTAAAGCTAGGTTGTGTTACAAGAGAATTTATTTCATTGAATGCGATGAGATAATGTTGTTAATGAAATTGTCTCAAATGAAAACTTTTTATTCTTATTCATTTAGTTTAATTTAAGTTAATAACTATATCTACAAGGTGTACAAACGTATCGAAGAATTATAATCGATATAATATATGTATACAACACACCTATACATGTATTTTGTAAGTCGATATTAGTAAAATATATATTCTGTAAGTACACTAACTGGTTTTACTATAAAGATAAGACACTCAAGAAGTCTACCGTTTCTATTTAATAATTTGTATAGAGAGAGTCGAATAATCTTGACTAGCCGTTAATGCCCCAGTAATGCTAATAGCATTTATTTAAAAAATAATTTTATGTAGTACCTAACCAAATTATTAGATAATAAAACCGAAACTTAAATAGCCGACATTGAAATTTAAACAATAAGTTGTTGCTAGTTTAATTAGGTAAAAGAATAAAAGTAAGAGAAATGAGTATTGCTAACATATAAATATAAAAATATCATATTTACATAAATACCCATATTGTAAAGATGAAAGTTTGTATATATAATGCATGTTTGTGAAAGTACTAAACTTTGGCTATTTGAATTGGATGTTGTAGACATTTTTGTGTCGTTATTCCCGTTAGATTTGTGGGAGTACTAAGGACACTGGCTTCTGTACCTATTTTTATAATTATTTGTTGGTATAGCTGTAATACAACTATGTATTTATTGATTGATGGACTCTACAAAACAATGTATATATTTATAAATACTTTCGGATTTTTTTGCTCTACGACATTAACACATTTACTTTACACACATACTTTAAGATTTTAAACAAAACACATATTTTTGTACGAAGGGGAATACTTTATAGGTTTTCAAAAACAATATAAACAGCCTAATTTTATGATTTCTACGGGTACACTGACTTACTATCTAAGTTGTAATACAAAATTCACGAAAAAAGTGTCCCGAGAAAATCTAAATATATATAAACGAGGGTATGTGTATTTTTTATAAACAAACTAAAACATTGTAATTTATGTCTTAAACCATTATTATACAGCCCAATTTTACTTGCAACTAGCTATAGTGCGATTGTCTGCCTTTCCGCGTTTTATTTCTCTATCGGTTCGGACACTTTTTACCGCTGACCCGTCATCCTTAGTATTATATCTATGGGTACATACCACGAATTATTTATGATTGCTGTTTTGGCGGGCAACCCGCGACGTTAAGTCTAAAAGATCGAGGAGGAGGGTAGACCGATACGGTCTATGACAGCTCCAGCTTCGCGACTCGCACACTGCAGTGCTGCCGCGACCACGGCCTATGCAATTATAGTAGTGTTATTATCTCGCTGCAGACTCGATCATACATCATTCCAGTGTTTCGCTTTTGTGCATTATGCAGTATGCACAACTCAACAAAGAATAGCAAAATGCGAAACACTCGAATGATTTATGACCGAGTCTGCAGCGAGATAACACTACTATAATCCCTAACGTTTACTAGAATTTTTTGGTTCATGGTAGGTGACGTACCTACGTAAAATTATTTCTCAGTAATAAAATGGAAATGACTATAGGTCGAAATGGCGGCAAAACAGCAATCGCAAATAATTCGTGGTATGTACCCGTAGAAAACATTAAATTATGTTTTCAAACCACGAGGAAAGCCTTAAATCATTCATATAAACGGCCGTTACTTTAGGCCGTTAACTTAAGAGCCTTGAACTTTTTATACCTCCAAGGAACTAAAGACATCAATCAAGTATTTGGTATAAAATTTAACTTGATAGCTCTACCGGGTCCGCAGAAAAAGGATCATAAGTGAGGTATGTATATTCTATAAGGGCTTAAGCCATATGCCATATTTCGATTCAATGGATGGAACGGATCAAAATTTTAAAATGTTTGACAACGATAGTTGTCTAAGCGGAAGTCACGTTATAAATTGGCGGACATTCTCACACGTTTCTTAGATTTCATTCCATTCTGTTCCATCCATTGAATCGAAATATGGCTTATAATTACAGCTGATGTTACATTTAAAGTACGGTACCCTAAACGGGAAAGTTGCAGTTATTACAGCGCCATCTCCTGACTGAACTAGCTGTGACATAAAAATAGTAGTTGTGATAGTAAAAGTTTGTAAGACAAAAATCAGGTACCATATAAAATTTTAGAGATGGCGCTATAAAATTACAAAATTGACACGACACCAAGCCTCTCTGTAATGCGACATACTATATGCTGGGGACGAGTATAGATATTTCAATCCACGATGACGCGCCCCACCTTGTCTAAATCCATACGAATCGAATGAAACATAAGCGATTTTGACAGAGTGGGGCGCGTCTTCATGGATTGGATGTCTATGTAGATCTATACAATACAAGTTTCACTTTAAAAAAGTATAAATTTTAAAATGTTTAAGTTGCAGTTATTACAGCGCCATCTCTTGACGCAATTAACTGTGACATAAAAATAGTAGTTGTGATAGTAAAAGTCTGTAAGACAAAAATCAGGTACCATATAAATTTCAGAGATGGCGCTATAAAATTACACAATTGACACAACACCAGGCCCCGGCTCTGCTGTAATGCGATATACTATATGCTGGGGACGATTATAGATATTTCAATCCACGATGACGCGCCCCACTCTGTCAAAATCCATACGAATCGAATGAAACATAAGCGATTTTGACAGAGTGGGACGCGACTTCGTAGATTTAAATATCTATACGGAACCCTACACGGGAAAGTTAGTAGTTAAAAACAGCGCCATCTCCTGACGCAACATTTTATTAGGTGTGACACATAAGTATAAGTTGTGATAGTAAAAGTTTGTAAGACAAAAATTATTAATCAGGTACTATATAAATATTAGAGATGACGCTATATAATTACTACACAATGGATATGGACACCAGGCCCCGGCCCAGCTGTAGTGCGACATTCTATATTATGCTTATACTATTTCCATTAGTTTACTCTTTGACACAAAAACAGATATAGCAATGGCGAGGGACCAGAAAGAGACAGCTTTACCTTTATCTATGTCTGGTCCCTCGCTATTGCTATATCTGTTTCATGTGATTTCATGTGTCAAAGAGAAAATAATCGAATGGAAAGAGTATAGTACGAGTATACGATACGAGATATTTCAATCCACGATGACGCGCCCCACCTTGTCAAACTCCATACGAATCGAATGAAAAATAAGCGATTTTGACAGAGCGCGTCTTCTTGGATTGAAAAGTCTATATAGATCTATACAATACAAGTTTCACTTAAAAAAAAGTATAAATTAAAGTAAACTGCACAGGTCAGGTCCAATTCGAATCATATCGTCTCTTGGGCGACATAACGAGAGTTGTTATTCACTGAATAGTTCCTGAACGCCACTGAACGCTTAGAAGCAGTGTGACCATTTCAAATTCTGCCAGACTCTGACAAAAAAATCTGCTATAACCTGCCAACTTAATTTCTGAACTGTAAAAGTACTGTACATAGTACAAGCAGGGTAAGCCTAGTTTTGACGTCGGAAAATCCCCGTTCCATCGACAAAAGTTGCCTATATAGTAGGTAAAATTTCAAACTAACTAAGAAATACATAAAATCATGAGTTTTCCATTTTACTTCAAGATTATAAGGATTGAAATAGAAAACTAGGAAAATGTGGTATTTTGCTAGTTTCTTGAATCGTCAGCTAATTTTGCCGGAGCTAAAATTTGGGAGCCAAATGTGCCCAAATGGCAGAAATCTGCCACAAACGGTCACACTGCTTAGAAGCTCATCACGATGTTGTGCTATTCGTTCTTCATGTCGAGCTTCGAGACGAGTGGGAAGCGCACGATTCGCAGCTGGTTGGCGTAGTCGCATACAATGGCGTCCTTCAGCGGCAGGATTTGCCGCACGAATATACACCCGTCGCTCTGACCTGGAACGAGAAGTTTACATCGCTGTAATACGGTATAAATGTATACTATAGTTGTAAAAATATAATAGGTCCCATTTAGCGTTTGAGACAGACCATAGAACATCACTTTGAATTAAACTGAAAGAAACAGTAAAGTACAAAATTATGACGTGTTTTTACGTTGTCAGTCTTTTTTTAATTTTAGTGTTGTAACCCCTTTCACCAGCTTCATTCGATTTTAATAGTGACAATGATTTCTATAGGATGGGTTGTCTTTGACCAAGCGGCAAGTGACTGAGTGAATGTTTGATTGAGTGAACGGTATTGTAAAAATATTATATTAATTAACGGTGTAGAAGCCGTATTTAAGCGATTTTGAACGAAGTTTTATTTAAAAACTATAAAGACAATTGCTTTCAAATTTAAACGTCATGCATTTTGGATCTTTCATCTAAAATCACAGAAGCAGAAACACGATTGAATAAAATTTTCTCGATAGAAAGTTCTCTCAAAAGTTGCTCCAAAATCTCTGTTTGTCTAATTTTTATCGGAAACTACATTGGATGTAATTGTAATTTTGGTTTTAATGTGTCGGTAATAATAAAATCCAAAAACGCTTAGAAACAGATTTTTAATAACTGGCTTAGTTTTTAAGTAATTAGGTAAAAGGTCGTTTTTCTGTTATATTCTGCCACGACGCTGCATGTCGCACCTACCAGACGCGAGAAAGACAAAAATAAATTCAATAAGTCCTCTTAATTTTTTTGCTCTAATCCGCTACTTGAAAAGATTCTGTATGGTACAATATGCAGGAACACTGCCCACATGCAACACCACACACAATGTCCCAACACTTTCTTGGACGCACGTTTCGTCCCGACACCGGGACATCCTCAAGAGTTGTTGACTTCACAATGCGAAATCGTAGAGATCTGTACGATTTTATCCTATCCTATACCTTTAAACGAGCAATTCTTGTATATATATACATAATATATATTTCTATATAATCTGGATCTCGAAAACGGCTCGAACGATTTTCATGAAATTTAGCATACAAGGGGTTTTGGGGGAGATAAATTGATCTAGCTAGGATTCATTTTTAGAAAATGTCGTATTTATCAAAAAAAATATATAAATTGGCGATAAAGTAAAACTATTACAGTAAACTCCTGCTGCCATCTTTTGGTGAGTAGCTATAAAACTATAGGATTCATTTTTAGAAAATGTCGTATTTACCGAAAAAAATATAAATTGGCGATAAAGTAAAACTATTACAGTAAACTCCTGCTGCCATCTATTAGTGAGTAGCTGTAATACTACCGAGCAAAGCTCGGTCACCCAGATATTTCATTATGAATTGAGAATTAAGTACTAAGGACTATATTAGCGACACAAGCCCTTGGAAGTGATTAATAATAAATTGCTCTGTTGTTACTAGCCCATTTACTATAATTATACTTAAATGGTGAAAACATAAAAAATACCCGGCTGAGTTTGTTGTGGGCTTCTTCTCAGCGGCTGGGCGCGTTTGTGAACCCTCGTAAACTTAGTTTTCAGTTCTTAAAAAAATACGCGACTCCACATGTCTGTCTTTTAAGGTTGACTCATTATGACCGGAAATCTAAAGATCGAAATTCATGCGGGCGACGTTGCCTGCAATAGCTAGTTTTATAATAACCAAAAGCTATATCATTTATTACTCACACATAAAAATGGTATTTTGAAATAACAAGAATTCTTGGAACGATACGAGTGATATACTTTAATCTCCTCACAAGATATCTTAAAAATATTGTTACATATACTATATTATACAACTCGTATATTATGATATTTTTGAAAAGAGCAAGTACCGAGTAACTTGCCAGTCGTTCTCGGTGCAAACCTGCTTTCCGAACCTGGCGGTAGAGTTTTGACTTTTCATAAGAGCTTATATCTAAGCCTATGTGAAAAACATTGTAGATTAATAAGCCAATGGTGAGAAATAAAGATTTTCACTTTATGCGGATAGCGCCGGTGCTCTAAAGCACGGTCGCAGAGCATGAAGAATTTCGTACATTAACCTGTTACTACCTGTCTCTGTCACTCCCGCGTCAAAATAATGCGTCACGCTCGCACACACGCTCGGGGTCATTGCATCTGTGCGAGCGTGACCGCATGCTGCGAGTAACAGAGACAGGTAGTAACAGGTTAATGTACGAAATTCTTCGTGTTCCGCGACCGTGCTTTAGTAGTGTAGGTAATTGTGTCAGGGCGTGACATTACCAAAGAGAACTCGTCGAATGACGTCTCCGCTGCTGAGGTCATACGCAGTGAGCCCGCTCCGGTCGCCCATCACGAGCAGCGTATGCGTCAGTGGCAGCATCCGGCTCATGTAGTTGAGACCCTGGGACACAAATACAAATAATAAGTGTCGTGGAACACTCGGTTGGAACCAAGTTCTTTTCTTGGGATAAGAGTGACACGTGATTCGAAATGTTGTTCATTAGGTACGTAACGGACTGCAAAAGTTCCTCACCTTTCTACCATAGAACCGCGAGTCGTCGAGAGAAGTGGCATCCTTATGTGGTTGATGTCCAGCGTACTCGAACGAAACGTTTTTCTTCTACGTTTCTGATACGAACCGCTAAGGTGTGGAACACCCTTCCAGCTTCCGTGTTCAAAGCCAAATACAATCTGGGTGCCTTCAAGAGAATATTGAATAGGCATTTTCTAGGCAAGCGCGCTCCATTCTAGACCTCATCATTTCTGTTCATCATCATGTTCATATATAAAAAAAAGAGCTCTCTCAGTCTAGCAGTAGCAGTATCTCTGTTTCATCAGTAGTTCTGAGTTCGTCGGCGCCAGCGGACACCACGTAAGTCGCCGTGTTCGCCAGTGACGTCACCGCGCCGTCGTACGCCTGCACGTCGTTGTCAGGCTTTAGTTCTACGAGTGAAGAATACTCACGATGTGTATGGAGTTGAGCATGTGCCCCTGGAAGCGGTCCCAGATGCACAGCCGCTCGTCGGCGCCAGCGGACACCACGTAGGACACTGTGTACGCCAGTGACGTCAGCGCAACGTCATACGCCTGCACACTGTGGTCAGGCTTTAGTTCTACGAGTGAAGAGTACTCACGATGTGTATGGAGTTGAGCATGTGCCCCTGGAAGCGGTCCCAGATGCACAGCCGCTCGTCGGCGCCAGCGGACACCACGTAGGACGCCGTGTACGCCAGTGACGTCACCGCACCGTCATGCGCCTGCATGCTGTATACACACGCACCTGGAATTTTGAGAATTCACATCTCATTGAAATGTACCATCCCTGTCTCTTTCCATTCGTTTATTTGCTCTTTGACTCATGACACAGATATAGCAATAGCGAGGGACCAGAGAGAGATAAAGGTAGAGTGGTCTCTCTCTGGTCACTCGCTATTGCTATATCTGTCTCATGTGTCAAAAAGAAAATAAACGAATGGACAGATAATATTTTTCATATTTTATTCAAATATATGATTCTTGGACTAATTTCTTAAAATTGACACTTAGAAGCAGAGATTTCAATGTTATGCAAGCATGTGAAGACGATACTACCACAAGCTTACAATGCGTTATTATAGTAGTGTTATTATCTCGCTGCAGACTCGGTCATAAATCATTCGAGTGTTTCGCTTTTGTTGTTCTTTGTTGAGTTGTGCATTACTGCAGAATAACAAAAGCGAAACACTCGAATGATTTATGACCGAGTTTGCAGCGAGATAATAACACTACTATAGCTTACAAATTGCGAAAAACCAAATAAATTTTGAATTTGGACAGGAGGGCTTCACTCGCACTGTAGTTACAAAGGCTACAAATATAGCGCCGATTGCTCAGTAGTTTCATCAGGGCCCCTATAGCGAGCCGGAAAGAGATAGAAGGGAGCCAAAGTAACACGATAGAAAGAGAGCGCGACATTTAGGATAATAAAGACGTTGGTATAAGGCGCTGTGAATTGCACTTTGTTACGTTAGTGCTAGTTTTTATTTATTTAAATCCGACAGAACTGTTTATCTGACCATGAAACCCCACAATGTACTAGAACATGGCAATACCAGTGTGTAAGTCCCAGACGCAGAGCAGGCCGTCCTGCGAGCCGCTGCCCGCTATGGTGGGCGTGGCGTGGTCGATGAAGCAGCTCGTGATCGGTCCGCAGTGCCCGTGCAGCGTGAACAGCGGCCGCAGCTCCGCGCTGGAAAACACCTGCAACACCATCGTTTATACTGTTACCACAGAACACTAAATACTACCAGAAGGTTCACTCCGCACGAAAATTTAAAGAAATAGCGACTCTAGCGCTGACACAAGAAGTGCAATTCAGTAGCGCCTGGCCCTGCCCTCAAAATCGACACGCAACAAACGCAATGTTGTGGTCTCTTTCTATCGCCTAACTTTATCTCTTACGACGTACTAGGGCTGCCGTAGTCAGACGACGCGTAAAATAGACCGTACAGAACTAGCGCGTACAACTCGACCCGCGAGCGGCAACCATCTGAAATATGGTAGTCCGAAACTCTACTTGTAGCCGGCCGGGACGGTCACGTGATAAGTGAGACTGGCCTGCTGTTACATCAATTGACATCAGTATTCTATACCTGGCTATCTGACCCTAGACAGGGCGGACCGCGCTAAAAATGTCGCCAGTTTATTGTCTCCGATACCGCTATTGTCTATCGACCGTGGATCAGAGCGTCCCCGCAGGACAGCTGCGAATAGTACAGGATCTGAGGACTGCTGTTTTTTTGTGGCGATGAAGCAATGTACCGCCGACAGCACGTAACGGCGGGTGATCAGAGCGCCGTCGAGCGCTGCGAGTTGTACAGGATCTAAGGAGTGTTGTCCAAACGTGGCGGTGAGGTAACATACTTAGGTATTCGGGGCAGGTTATCGACCTTTTGGCACGAGCTATAGTTCATTGCATTTAACATTGTTATTATTCTGTATTTGGAGTAACAAACAGTCGTGTGTGGTACGTTACTAATTGAGTTAAAATATCTTTCTTATGAGTAATACTTAACTAGTACCTACCATACCACAGCGGTTCACACCAAATCACTACGCTTCTAATTAGTCTGCACATACGTTTTCACGTTTCCATAGCAGGGTTCATTATAAATTATGTACGAGAATATAAAAAACGCTTAATTTATATAAATAACCTGTCAAGTGCGAGTCGGACTCGCGCACTGAGGGTTCCGTACTACAACCGGAGGAATAAAACCATAAAAACCACTTTTCTTATCGAACCGCAAAACTAACTTTGTTTTTAGAGGTTTATTGTAAATATCAAAAAAACTACTTATTAGATCTCATTCAAACCAATTTTCGGTGGAAGTTTGCATAGTAATGTACATCATATATTTTTTTTAGTTTTATCATACTCTTATTTTAGAAGTTACAGGGGGGGGGACACACATTTTACCACTTTGGAAGTGTCTCTCGCGCAAGCTATTCATTTTAGAAAAAAATGATATTAGAAACCTTAGCATCATTTTTGAAGACCTATCCATAGATACCCCACACATATGGGTTTGATGAAAAAAAAATTTTTGAGTTTCAGTTCTAAGTATGGGGCACCCCCAAAATTTATTACTTTTTTTAAAATTTTGTGGGAAAACCTTAATGCGGTTCACAGAATACATCTACTTACCAAGTTTCAACAGTATAGCTCTTATAGTTTCGGAAAAAAGTGGCTGTGACATACGGACGGACAGACGGACAGACGGACAGACGGACAGACGGACAGACGGACAGACGGACAGACGGACAGACAGACATGACGAATTTATAAGGGTTCCGTTTTTTGCCATTCGGCTACGGAACCCTAAAAAGGCGTCATAATTCTAAGAACTACATAACACATTTCTAAAACTAAAATATTACTACCAATGTTATTTTCAACCTGTGCAGTACGGCAGGCAAGGCGACCACAGGCACAGATAAAATATTGGTTGTCTGTAAAGTCGGTTTACGGACGATAAATTTACGTGATGACGTCATAATTGGCCTCTCTATTGCTTGTTGCGCGCTCTCGCTTGCACGCACAGGCTCAGGTGGAACGTTTCGCGGAACGTTACTATTTTTCATGTGCGTTGCTGGTGTTCATCAATTTATTAAACGTTATCACGTAAAAAACATGTAATTCCCAGGATTTTTAACAGATGGCGCTACATTTTCTTGTATAAGGTTTACGTAAAATGTTTGGATGCCTTCATAGTCAGGTTTACTTATCAGTGGTAACTGGTTGTATCGGTGCTTATATCCTATTATACACCTGTCGTATATGAAAAATGATATTTCAATCCATGATGACGCGCCCCACTCTGTCAAACTCCGTACGACTCGAATTCAAAAACACAAGCGATTTTGACAGAGTGGGGCGCATCTTCGTGGATTGAAATATATATAGTTGGAGAGGTACCTTCAAGACGTGATCTTGTCCGCCGGTGAGTATGCGGCCGCCGTCGGAGTGCATCTCAGTTATTGGTTGTTGGTGCGCCCTGCAGTGCGCGGTGGGAATACACACGACTTCTGAAAAACGATTGTTGTTACATCATTTTTAGGGTTCCGTGCCTCAAAAGAAAAAAATTGGTTGTCTGTAAAGTCGGTTTACTGACGATAGTTGAACGTGACAACTCTCGCTTGGACTTCAAGCCTTACATGGAACGCCTCAGAGCGAGGTAACGCGAGCGAGGTAACGCCGCATGAGCGAGGTAATGCGGGATGAGTCATGTTTTTTGTGCGTGCAGCCGGCATTATCGATTTATAGGACGTTGTCACGTCAAAAACGGAACCCTTACAAGATCACTTTGTTGTCCGTCTGTCTATGTGTTACGACCCTTTATTTCAGTAACTATTAAACATATCGACCTGAAATTTAGAATAGTTGTAGATAATAATCACCTACCGCCATTGCAATCATAAAAATTTCAAAATCGTTTTCATTTGTTTTAAAAAAGAGAGAGAACCGGGTCGTCGAAATTTAAAAATGAGATAACAATATTGAGTAAGGTATTTTATAAAAGAGCGTTACTTTTATATTCTAAAACCGATTTTTATTTATATTTATGTCCGTTAGTTTTGGTTATATTGGGCAAACTGTCGAAATATAGTAGTTGTCAGCGGTTCCATCCGCGTGAGCTTCGGTTTTACAGAAATCTTGCGAGAACCAAATATTTTTCAAAACTTTTACAAATTTTTTGAAAAACAAACTCCACCAGCCATACGTTTGGGAGCATGTTGGTATGGTCTGAACAGACAAGCACGACGGCCGACGGGCATCGATTTTGTGTCGGCTATGAAATTCGGCTTAAGTTATTCTTCATAAAAACAAGAAAGCAAGAGAAAAAAGATAATGGATGTGAAAAATTCTTAAAAACCATTTACCACCATTGAACAAGAGTGAGGCAAACTCCTTTGGTTTGTGACAAAAAACCGTCACTGCGCCGATAGCCGCAGGCGCTTGCAAACTTACACATACCCCGCCGCGTTTCTTTTATGCAAATGACTTGGATACAAGCATGCATGTAAGTAATTTGTATAATGGAAACCAGAGCTTGCAAACAAGTTGCAACTTGTATGCAATTAGGTTGAACCTTCAAATCACTTGCACATAAGTGTGACGTCATATAAGACTTGCATAATGGAAACGCGGCTTTCGGTCAAATTTCGGTTCAAATTTCGGTCCACACGTTTGAAGTTTGTGCTGGTTTGTCAAGGTTTGCAAAGCGTCCACACGCCCCATAAAAAAAAGAAAGATGCTTTACCGTCACTGTCGCTGTCCGCATCGTAAGAGAAGCTCATCCGCCCTCTGTGCTCGTTCAAGTGCGTGCTGCCCAGAGTCTCCGCTGAGCCTGTTCTTTTGTGTGCTGCAACCAAAACCAATGATTTAATGAAAACATATTAACATTCAAACCTCCTGGGGCCGTACCACCATCTCTTATTGTAATATTGTTTCGACATTTTCATACAATGTCAGTATGAAAATTTTAAAACAACTCCGACTAGCTCTACCTAACAACGACAGCTCCGTGTGTGGCAACTTTTTTTTGTAATGTGAGTGTGTCAATTTGAAATTAGTATGGTGTGCGGATGCTAGTGTGCGTGGAAAATTGTGTAGCGACGGCTCGGGTTTGCCAATTTGGGCAACTTTACTTTTTGCCGCACTTTTGAAGCCGAGGGCTCCGTCTTGGACCTCTACGAATATTACAATAATACTGCTATAAGAGATTGTGGTACAGCCCATGACCTCTATAATATAAGTACGCTGGACTACAGACTGTCAACGTAATGAAGACACTCGATTTGCGCCATTTTGGCGCTGTTTGTTACGTAATCTGGCGTGAGCGTCTATGGAACTAAAATAAAATATCATTCAAATTACGGTCATTGCAACAAAAATGACTATTTTAGTACCGGGGAAAATCGAAGGGAGCGGGGGAAGCTTCAGGCATTGTTATAGTACGTAAGTGTATTTTTGTTTGTCATGTGTGGCATAATGTGAAATACGCGTCTTTCCTTCTTTCTTATGCATGTATAAGACGCGCCAATTGTGTAGTAATTTTATAGCGCCATCTCTAAAATAATTATAAAAAAAATTATATATAATTATTTATAATTTTTGTCTTACAAACTTTTAATATCACAACTTATACTTTTGTGTTACATCTAATAAACTGTTGCGTCAGGAGATGGCGCTGTTTTTAACTTCTAACTTTCCCGTGTTCCGTAAAGATATTTAAATCCACGACGTCGCGCCCCACTCCGTCAAACTTCTTGCGAATCGAATGAAACATTTTGAGAGAGTGGGGCGCGTCTTCGTGGATTGAAATATCTATATCGTTCATATACGCTAAGAAGTTACTTCTCCGGTGCGCAGTGCTGAACCGCCAGTCAACGTGCGCTCCGGAGCGCGCGTTGAGTGCGTCCAGCCGTAGTAATGCGAGGTGGCCCGACAGCGACGCGACGCACACCTTCCGCGCACCCGACAGCGCGCGCACGTGCGTCACGCCCCTGCCGCTCGAGTGCCGCTCCGGGAACCGCCAGACGCACTGGAAATATTACAACGACACCTTTTATTATACATATTTCAATCAACGACGACGCGCCCCACTCTCAAACTCCATACTAATCGATAAAACAAAAACGATTTTGACAGAGTGGAGCGTAATGTCATGGAAACAATTTGGTAGTTGGGAAAAGTTGCCGCTAGAGTGCCGCTCCGGGAACCGTATACGCACTGGAAATATTACAACGACACCTTTTATTATACATATTTCAATCAACGACGACGCGCCCCACTGTCAAACTCCATACTAATCGATAAAACAAAAACGATTTTGACAGAGTGGAGCGCAATATCGTGGAAACAATTTAGTAGTTGGGAAAAAATTGTTTATTTTCATTGATTTTCAACTGACTTCAAAAAAGAAGGTTCTCAATTTGACTGTATGTTTTTACCATGTAACTTTTGACTGTGTGAATAGATTTTGATGATTCTTTTTTTATTAGAGCGATACAATACAGCGTCGCGGAAGAATATAACAGAAAAACGACCTTTTACCTAATTACTCAAAAACTAAGCTGGTTATCAAAAATCTGTTTCTTAGCGTTTTTGGATATAATTATTACCGACACTTTAAAACAAAAATTACAATTACATCCAATGTAGTGTCCGATAACAACTCGAAAAACTGAGATTTTGGAGCAACTTTTGGGAGAACTTACTATCGAGAAAATTTTATCCAATCGTGTTTCTGCTTCTTAGCGATTTTAGATTAAAGACCCAAATTACATGACGTGTAAATTTGAAAGTAATTGTCTTTACAGTTTTTGCATAAAACTTCATTTAAAATCGCTTAAATACGGGCTTCTTACACCGTTAAGCAATTTTTGTTTATTTTATTTAGAGTAATACCCATACATTTTTTGAATTTCGTTCAAGCAATGAAAAAGCAAATCTGAAATACGCATAGATTTTTTCTGTTTTAATATTTAATTCATTCATTTTTGTTTTGTTTGGTTAACTAGAATTTGTGACTTTTTGTTTTTCACTTCCATTATGTACAACTCAATGGTGGAAATTTTACTGGATTGTGTCAATCATATGTAAAAAACTATTTATTATGTGCATTATAAAAGGCTGTAAGTTATCCTGAATTTAATAAATAAATAGATCGGATATATGTCTAGAGCTGCTATACTCACTATTAATTTTCCCGTGGTCGCCTCCCAGAATTCCAATCTGCCATCAGAGCAACCCAAAACGATGAGGTTGTTGCAAAAGTCCATACACCACACCGGAGATTCACTCATGGCCTTCGCCCGCCAGTTGGAGCTCTCAGCGCTTTCCACCTCACAATTGTTGTTAGTGCTAACACTAATCTTACTACCACCTCTATTTCTCAAGCTACCCTTTAAACTGTCACACGTATTTAAAGCTATCGCACCAATATCACTCGCGCATTCCTTAACGTTCAAGTCTTGTTTGCCTACGTTTAAATTAATTAAGTCTGTGTTTGTTCTTTCGTTCACTTCGTAAATGTCTCTTTGGTCGGTGTAATAAATGTCTCTGCAACAAAAACAGTTAAGAATAGGGTAGCCATATAAAGAAGTTGAAAAAACAATAAACTAGCTGACCCGGCAAACGTTGTATTGCCATTATGGATACAAAAAAAAAATAACCTGCTCTCAGACCTAGTGATAGTACACTGAAAATTTCATAATAATTAGTCCAATCGTTTCGGAGGAGTTTGGTTACAAAGAATGGCACGAGTGTTTTATATATTAGAAGAAAGAAGATAGTAAAATATTTAAATATGGAAACATGCGAACTCAAAGAAAACGATGTATTAGAGTCATATTATCTTCTAATATATAAAATTTTTGTTACCAAACTTCCCGAAACGGCTCGACCGATTGTTGTGAAATATTCTGTAACACCTTCACGGATTTTTATGAAATTTTTTACGTATATTCGGCAAGTCTGAGAATAGGATGTAAACTATTTTTCTTACCCTTAAGTGAGAAATAATTTATATGGCAACACAAGGTTTACTGGGTAAGTCGGTTACTTCTAAATTATTGATCGCGATCACTTCAAATGTTCCAGTAAAATGTCTGTTGTCACCGGCCAGAGCAGTTTTTATAATTTTAACTCGAAAATTTAAGATAATGCGGCTCTTCTTGTTCAAGTTAGTTTAGCTTATAACCAGAAGTGTATAAAAAGTACTCAATCGTCTCTGATTCAGTACTTTTTACTCGACGCCACTCAACCCATAGAATTAGATTTAGAAACCAGTCATTTTCACAGGGGTTCCCTTTATAATGTAGAACTAGGAATAGTTTTTCGATGCCTTCACAGGCCCGACTACAGATAGTTATACCAGACACCATTTTATTATTTTTTTGGCACATGAGACAGATACAGCAATGCAGAGGGACCAGAGAGGGACGAACGTACAGTGGCCTGTTTCATGTGTCAAAAAACTTGGAATAAAATGGAAAACTATAGACAATGCTCGAGTAGGCCACGAAGTTGAGTATAAAAAATCTGTAAGAGTAATTTACCTGTACGCTTTAGCGAATTGATATCTAGTGTTCTCTACTGGGGACAGGTATGAAGAATCTCTGTTGTTCGGCTGAAACTGCAGGCTGCTGAGGTGACTGCTTAGCCCTCTCCGCAGCCTCGGTACGTTCTGGAATGTTCACAAAATCACACTTTATTTGATTGCTGTAAATAGTGGCATGCGATACTTTTATAGGCGGGCTGTCAGACCGCCTCATGTGGCTCGCGCCTCCATGCACCCTACTATAGTTCTTATATGAATTCTTCAATAGGCTTGTTAAATTACAGTCGATTTTCAAATTGAGTCGTTTGCACTGGTATGTTGACATAATGGACTCTTGCAGTACTAGTGCAAGTTGCAAGCGAAAACCGACACTAAGGCGACGAAGCTTTTCATTCCGTTACTATACATAAGAGGTTCTGTAAACTTAAATATGAACCATTGATTGACGACCGTATGGCGTAGCAGCAGCAAACCTGCCGTCTGCGTCGGAGGTCGTGGGTTCGATTCCCACTACTGGTAAATGTTTGTGTGATGAGCATGAAGGTTTTCCAGTGTCTGGGTGTTTTTCAATATATAATATTTAAGTATTTTAGTATGTATATATTTATCAGTTATCTAGTACCCATAACACAAGCTATCGCTTACTTTGGGGCTAGATTGCGATATGTGTAATGTCCATTGCCCTGATTGATTGGGCTTTTTATAAGGCGCAAGGTTTTTTGTTTTTGTGCGTGTGGCCGCGTAGACTACTTTTAGCCCCAGAAAAATGTATAGGCCACGCGTGATACTATACTCTTTCCATTCGTTTATATTCTCTTTGACACATGAAACCAAATGGAACAGATAGCAATAGCGAGGGACCAGAGAGAGATAAAGGTAAAGTGGTCTCTTTCTGGTCCCTCGCTATTGCTATATCTGTTTCATGTGTCAAAGAGAAAATAAACAAATGGAGTATACGTAGTACATTACTGGCCATCAAAAGAGGCATTGATGAACGAATGTGTAAATATGTGAGTCCATCAAGGCCTAGTTGTGGCCAAGGCCTGTATAGAACTTTTCTCAAACAAAGCGCGTAAATAAATTGTAGTACACATATGACTGGTAGTAATATCTGGGTGACCGAGCTTTGCTCGGTTGCCAATAGATGGCAGCAGGGTTCATATTTTTTTTTTTGTAAATTCGACATTTTCTAAAAGTGAATCCTAGCTAGATCGATTTATCGCCCCCAAAACCCCCTGTATACTAAATTTCATGAAAATCGTTCGAGCCGTTTCCGAGATTCAGATTATATAGAAATATATATATATATATATATATACAAGAATTGCTCGTTTAAAGGTATAGGATAGGAATTTATTCGAACGCCAAACCACGAGAGAAATGGATTTTCATACAAATATTGCCAACTGCTGTTTGGCTACTACAGCAATTTTGTTTTATCCCAAAGGAACTTGTCAAAATAATGCTCACATTTTCAAGCATAATATGTAAAAGAAGGTTAATAAAGTTCATAACGTGTACTGTTTGATTTAATTCTGAAACATAAAGTAAATAACTTACATCACAGAATGGTTCAGCTGCCAAATCTGGACATTTGCATGCTGAAAAAAAAGTGTCAATAAATTAATTTGAAAGTATTTGATTGATAATTTCGTTAATAAAATTCGTGAGCCATAAAACTTACATTCGATAGTGATTTCTTGTTCGCTTGGTGAATTTCTTCTGGATGTAACTTTTTGAAATAGTTCCATTTGTGTTTTGAAATACCTGTAAAAGTGTATCGCTTAAGTTAAACAGTAATAATTATTTTCGTAATTCATAATGCTCTTTGTAAAATGGCAGTTTTACTCATTTAATAACTGTTCTTCCATTGAATTTTTAAAATTCAGTATTAATTTATTTTATACAATTTTTTTTTTTTCATTTTCAATGTAAACAAGCAGAGAGCCGAGAGAGAGATATGATATTTTATATAAACTGTGTTTTTACGGGTTCGAATCGAATTCGGATTGGACGCAATGCGAAACCGCTCTAAGTATAGATACTTTAATTCACGAAGACGCGCCCCACCCTGTCAAATCGCTTTTGTTTCATGCGATTTGCATGGAGTTTGACAGAGTGGGGCGCGTCATCGTGGATTGAAATATCTATAGAGGATATAAAAAAATTCACTCACGCGCTTCTGTCAATGTTTGTTATGATTTCTCCATTCAGTGAGTCCCATACTTTGATGTTACCCTGCAGACACGAGCTGACCACCTTTTCACCATCAGTCACCAGGCACTCCACTTCCTGACTGTGACCTTCCACCACCAACGGCACCGCTTCCATCACCAACTGAACATTACAAGAATTTAGCTGTAAAGGGCTAAACAATAGATAATATATACCCTGGACAGGGCGGACGGCGTGAAAAAATGCCGCTAGTTTATCGGTGCCAATAATACCAACGGGTAAGGCCACGCTGCAGTTCGCTCAGCAGCTGCTTAAAGAATTTTGACAGATATAATGGCCCCATCGACAACCGCGCTTCTCTAAAGCCCGTACTTGTCTTTGGTTGGCCCGAGCAATAGACACTACAAGCATGATTTTTACCCAGCGTAACACCATTGATTACACAGACTACATACAGTTTGTACGAAAAAGGTTAACGTAAATTGTTTGGATGCCCATTTCCCGAGTTTTCTTAAAGTTGCAATGAAAGGGTCTGAACGAAAATTCAAATTTTATATGGTTTTATCTCTGATAAGATAGCTCAGGATATGTGCATCCGAACGATTTACGTAAACCTTTTTAGTACAAGCAAACAGTAGCGCCATCTGTCAAAATTCTATAGGCGACATTTTTTTGCACCGTCCGCCCTGTCCAGGGTATATAATATGTGTATTGGTTTTTATGCAATTTGTAGACCTATGGCTTACTTCATTACGGGTATCATCTTCGCACGTTTACATAAATAGCTTAAACGTGTATTTTAGGAATTGTAGTAGACAGACAAAGTAAATCTAAAGCACGATCGCGCAGCACGAAGAATTTCGTTACTTCCTGTTACTACCTGTCTCTGTCTCTCCCGCGTCAAAATAATGCGGTCACGCTCGCACTGGACGGGGTCATTGCATCTGTGCGAGCGTGACCGCATTATTTTGACGCGGGAATGACAGAGATAGGAAGTAATAGGTTAATGTACGAAATTCTTCGTGCTCCGCGACCGGACTTTATACGGGTACAATTTTTCTCCTTGATAGCTTAAATAGTTTACCTGAACGGCAGGTTCGTTTGCCAAAATTTTACTATATTCGTTATCTTCGTTCCACGAGGCTCGCCATTCCGCATAGTGTTTTGAACAAATGCACCTGTTGAATTCATAATGCAGTTAATTTTTATGACACTATCCCCACGCTGCACTAAATAAATTTAAAAATTTAAGTGTTACTTAAACTATTTTAAGTTTTGATTAAAATATTTAGATTAATAGAAATAATCGACTAAAAAATTTAGACATTATTTTATAGGTGTAGATGAAGGATTTGATACTGTCGGCTGTCAATTGTCAAGCGAAGTACGCTAAAGTTATCTACAAGGTCCGCGAGAACGCCAGCGAGCGTTCAAGTTAGCGTAGTTAATTATTCAAACACAGCGTGTTTAGTAATTATTATCGTGGTTTTTCTACCGTCATTTGTTTTGTCCATACATTTTTGTCGACTAGCGTTAACGCCAAACGCTTGTGACTTTGTCTAGCTCCGCAGGTAAACTATCTGAGGAATAAATTTGAAACATATGCCATACCAAACATGTCAAAACGTCATATTTATTCCTTAGTTAACGATTATGTGGCGATTGAAAGATTAACCCCGAAATCGCGCGAGTGTCGTTTTGTGTCTGGTGAGGGCCACAAGAAATGAGCAGCGTTGATATGTACGTGTGGCGACTACCAGCGTCACCTTGTGCGGCGCGTCCATATGAAATGTATGAAAACTACAATCAATATTCCAGTAGCGGCATTTTTTGGTTGCGGCCAACCCTACACCACCCATGGCCCAATCAACCTCGCGGTTATGGGAACCCAAACGCGGGAGGACGCCCGTTCGGTACTTGCTCTTGGCGTGTTCCCGGGGCGCCTTCTTGAGTCCCTACAAGTTGTTTCCTCTCGCTCCTCTTTTGGTTGCGGCCAGACCGCTGAACTCTATTAAACAAGTACGCTGGGCTACCTATTCTATGTAATTGACAGTTCCTTTTTTGTACCGATTTGAAGCGCTCCCGTCGAAGGTCCATGGTACTAAAACTGACATTTACCGTAGTTTTGTATGTCATTTTATTTTAGTTCCATGGACGCTCACGCCAGTTTACGCAACAATCAGCGACAAAATGGCGAAAATCTAGTGTCTCCATTTTCAACGGACTTCAAAAGAGGAGGAGGTTCTCCATTTGACTGAATTTTTTTATGTTTTAACTTTTGACTGGGTGAATCGATTTTGATGATTCTTTTCTTATTACAAAGCTGACGCTTCCCGTGTGGTTTCATCAATTTAGTCCAGTTCTGATAATGGTATCCATAAGAAAACCATATGTCTTAAAATTTTCATTGGAAAGGATGTATTCAACAGTAATTTGATGAGAGTTGAAGTAGGTTTTTTTACTTTTTAGGGTTCCGTACCAAAATGGTAAAATGGAACCCTTATGGTGCGACTTTCTCCGTCTGTCTGTTCGTCTGTCTGTCCGTCACACTCGATTATTTCAGTAACTACCGGAGCTATCGATATGAAATTTGGAATAGTTGTGTATATTAGTGGCCCTATGACACTGGAATAAAAAAAAATGGAAATTATTTTTGTTCTTATTTAAAACTCCCCTCCCCTCTAGGACCATCGAAAGGTGGTGACGATGCTGATTTCAATGGTGAGAGCGGTGTTTTAGTTTTCTCTGCTAAAGAGGTAGCGAAGGTAATTAGCAATATGAGCAGAGGAAAGTCACCAGGGCACGATGGGCTCAGTATCGAGCACATGAAGTATGCAGGCATTCACCTACCTAGAATATTGGCTATGTTTTACTCCTTATGCTTGAGTCACTCGTACATACCCAGTGATATGATGCGTACTGTGGTTGTTCCTATTCCCAAAAACAAGACGGGGGATGTCTCAGATAAGACCAACTACAGGCCGGTGTCGTTGGCTACCGTTATGGCCAAAGTATTTGACAGTTTGCTTGACAGCCAGTTGAAGCGGACATTGAATATCCATGATGGACAGTTTGGCTTTCAACGCGGGTTATCGACGGAGAGCGCGATACTGTGCCTTAAGCAAACTGTTAAATATTACACGGAAAGACAGACACCGGTATATGCTTGTTTTCTGGACCTCTCAAAGGCGTTCGACATGGTGTCATATGATGTCCTGTGGGAGAAGCTCAAGAGGGCGGGCATACCACTGGAGGTGAGGAGAGTCTTAAGATACTGGTATATGAACCAGACCAATTGCGTTAGGTGGGGTAATGCTCTATCTTCTGAATATAGACTTGAATGCGGTGTGAGGCAGGGCGGTTTGACGTCTCCCATCCTGTTCAGTCTATATGTAAATGATCTGATCGTTGAGCTCAGCAGAAGACATGTCGGTTGCTGGATTGACAATGTTTGTATAAATAATCTAAGCTACGCAGACGACATGGTTTTGCTGGGGCCAACGATCGGGTCTGTTAGAGAATTGTTGAGGACGTGCGAGGGGTACGCGGGCAGTCATGGGCTTTGTTACAATGCAGGGAAAAGCGAGTACATCATCTTTAAGGCCAAGGGTACATCACGAAAAGAGTGTCAGGTGGAGCATAATATAATGTTGAACGGTGCTCCCCTAAAGCGTGTTGAAAAATTCAAATACCTAGGGCATGTTGTAACCGAGGACCTTAAAGATGATGAGGACATAGAAAGGGAGCGGAGAGCGTTGGCAGTGCGGTGTAATATGTTGGTCCACAGGTTTGCACGTTGTAGTAAAGATGCAAAAATTAGTTTATTTAAAGCTTTTTGCCAAAGCTTTTACACGGGATCCCTGTGGACCAACTTTACACAGGCATCGCTGAACGCAATTCGGGTTCAATATAATAACGCCTTTAGAATGTTGTTGGGCTTGCCGCGCTATTGCAGTGCGTCAGAGATGTTTGCGTCCTCTAAAACAGACGATTTTCATGCTATAAGGAGGAAGCGTATAGCATCTCTGATGCGAAGAGTGTGGGCGAGTGGCAACAGCATTCTGAGGGCGTTAGGAGAAAGACATGACTCTCCAGTATATAAAACGTACTTGAAATTGCATGTGAACTGATATTTGGTGATAATAATTAGTATAATTTAATAATTTAAGTTGTATAATTTTGACATGTTTGACATTATTTTAGCTTTATGTAATAATGTAATTTCTCTGGGGGCCATAGTTGCCACGAATAAATAAATAAATGAAATAATAATAATTAAAAAGGGGGGAAAATCGGAGGGTTGAAATTTAAAAGAGAGATAACTGTACTGTGTGGGGTATCATATGAAAGGGTTTACTTTGTACATTCTAAAACCGATTTTTAATTATTTTTAGTCATGATAGTTTTTGATTTATCGGGGAAAATGTCTAAAAAAATACCGTTCCCCCCCCTCTTATCTCCGGAGTTTACCAATCGAAAAATCTCAAATAATTATGGTCAATAGGAATTTACGTATATTTTACAGGAAAACTATAGCCAATGCTCTAACTAGCATAGTTTTTTTGATATTAACAATAAACCTCTACAAACAAAGTTAGTTTTGCGGTTCATTAACAAAGGTAATTATTACCGTTTTACATCTTTGGTCGTTACAGTTTTGGTCGTGTTACATCTACATTAGTACGAACGAATCTTAAAAGTACCTAGCTATAACTACCTAAGCTTATTTAATGTAGTACGGAACCCTCGGTGCACGAGTCCAACTCGCACTTGGCCGGTTTTTTATTTTTTATTATTGCGTTGACAGTCTGAGGTCCAGCGTGCTTGTATAACAGAGGTCAGTGACGGGGACAGTAAGTGTTACCTGTAAAGCACCATCATCATGTAGCCGATGACAGCTATGCTGATCGTGCAAAGGATGGCCAGTAGCAATATCTCCATGGGAGTCGTAGGGTAGATCGGTAGCTCCGGCCCTTTGCCCCACTGGTGTGCTTGGCTCTTGGTGTCGATCATCTCGAATTCTGGAAAAGTTTTTTATAGTATGTTAAATAAATCACGATTTTCTCTTGAGTATGGAGTGTTTATTTAGGGTTCTTCTTTATGAAACCGCTGTACCCAACATTGCAGTGACAGATATTCCGTCTTGAAGCATTGAATTTTCTGTGAAGAACAAAGTTGTTCTTCAAGTGGCATACCACTCGAATCCGAGTGCGCGTCACTGATTCAAAATATCTTTATTTTTCATAGGCCCAACGTACAGGCTCTTGTAAAACATCAATATGATATTTGTCGCATATCTATGGTGATAACTACAAGTCGACTTAAAACTAAGTTTACGAGGGTTCAAACGCGCCCTGCACTGAGAAGAGGCTCACAACAAACTGAGCCGAGTTTTGTTTTCTATTATCATCACTTCACAAAGGCTCTTAAAAACTAAAAGAGCTAGTATAATTACAGCAGTTAATTCACTCCCAAGGATTTAATTCATGTAAATAATCTTTAATACTATAGTAAGCTTTACTCATTTTTGCTGCGCTAGGGAGGTCGTCCTTCTGGTGGCTTTTCTTAGTATTTCCTTCCACAATTCTACCGTACATAACTTTTGTCATTAGTCCTTTACTCAAGCACACTAAACGCCAACGTCATCTCACCAGGTAGTATGTCGATAGGGTCGAGAGCCGCCGCGAGCGCCTGCCAGCGCAAGGGCGGCGGGTCCCTCTCGTCCGGATGGCGCAGCCCGCTAGCTAGCTCCGGGCTCACGCGGTGGCTGATCAGCACCGGCGGCAGCACCACCAGGTACCGCCCCGCAACCGACTCGTTGTATTGCGACAGGATCGAGGACCAGTGATACGGCGACAATCTGGAACATAATATCACACTAGTTGAGCGACCGAGCTGTGCTCGGTAGTATTACAGCTACTTACCAATAGATGGCAGCAGGAGTTTGCTGTAATAGTTTTACTCTATCGACAATAGATGTCAGGTATAGATTTATATTTTTTTCTTTGGTAAATACGACATTTTCTAAAAATGAATCCTAGCTAGATCAACTTATCGCCCCCAAAACCCCTTGTATACTAAATTTCATGAAAATCGTTCGAGCCGTTTTCAAGATTCAGATTATATAGAAATATATATATTTATATACATATATACCAGAATTGCTCCTTTAAACGTATAAGATATAAGATAAGATAATTCACACTATTCACACTATTCACACTAATATTATAAAGGCGAAAGTTTGTGTGTAGGTGTGTGTGTGTGTAAGTGTGTATGTTTGTTACTCCTTCACGCCGCAACTACTGAACTGATTTGGCTGAAATTTGGTACATAGGTAGATTATAACCCGGATTAAAACATAGGCTACTTTTTATCCCGGGAAAATCCATAGTTTTCATGGGATATTTAAAAACCCCTAATTTTCAACAGTAATCTATGGCTACAACTATAGGTAGATTACTTTGAGAATCTCTCCTGTGTGCTGATTCCGAGTTTTTTACTTATTCGACAGTGAGAGCGTAAACGCGAATTTGTATAGGATTGTTGTAGCGTCATCTATTGGCACAATTTGTAAACTACTCCAATCCCATACAAATCGGCGTTAACTCTTTCACGATCGAGTAAGTAAACATATTTTAAAAAACTCGGAATCAGCACACTGAAAGTAGGTGTAAAGTTCATTGAAAAGGAAATTCAATTTTTCTCGGGATTAGTAATAAATCAAAATTAACGCGGGCGCAGCCGCAGGCAAAAGCTAGCACGTTAATAAATTAACAAAAAAAACCGATCAAACACAATTAACTGTTGAATACATGCTTTATTAATTTAATTTGACATATGGTTTTCTCATGGATACCGATATAAGACTGGACTGAATTGAAATGGGACAACACAACGAGCTTCAGCTTTCTAATAAAAAATGAATCATCAAAATCGATTCACCCAGTCAAAAGTTATGAGGTAACAAACATAAAAAAACATACAGTCGACTTTACTTCCTTCACTTTCTACAAAAAAATTTGTTGTCTGTAAAGTCGGTTTACTGACGATATTTGAACGTGACAACTCTCGCTTGCACTTCAAGCCTTACATGGAACGCCTCAGAGTGAGGTAACGGCAGCGAGGTAACGGCAACGAGGTAACGGCACATGAGTCATGTTTTTTTGTGCGTGCAGCCGGCTCCATCGAATTATAAGACGTTGTCACGTCAAAAAAAACCGCAAGATGCCGAGAGAAGTGGCATCCTTATGTGGTTGATGTTCATCGTACTCGAACGAAACGTTTTTCTGCCACGTTTCTGATACGAATCGCTAAGGTAACACCCAAGTAAAATCTCTGTGCCTTCAAGAGAAGAGTGAATAGACATTTTCTAGGCAAGCGCCCTCTATCCCAGACCTCATCATTTCGGTTCATCAGATATGATTGTAGTCAAGGGCAAGCCTACCAATTATAAAAAAATGACCAATACAATAGACAAACATAGTTTCTTTTCAGACGGTGTCGCGCAAGAGCTATGTGGCTACCGAGATAGTTAATCTGGGAGTTTGCCTGATTGTTTGTTTATGTAACCTTTAGACCTCAACTATTTTTATCATATGTAACCCTTTGTTTTCCTGAACTATCTACTCTTAATTTGGCCTATCTGAATCACACAGATAACATTCTTATGATGTTATTCCATGTTACCATAATGATTTTAAAATAACAAACGTCTTACCTAGACGACGTTCGATAATGCGGCGAATGTTTCAAGAGGATGGTTTCATGTGCCTGCAAAAGTTTTGTGTCGGAGGCAGCAGTTTCCATTACGGGTGAAAACACCAAAGGTTGTCGTCCGCTGTTGTTGTAATTCATATTAACCGATTGCTTCCATTCACTCGTCTTATTGTTGCTCGAACTGTGCTCGGAGTTGCCGTCAGATTTTTCTGTCGGCGCAATGAAGTAGTCCACCACCCCGGAGTTATAAACTATCATAGATATCCACACGAGTCTCCACAGCATGAAAGCTCTTTGGAAGAACCTCGTCCTCGCCCACATGTTGACGAGCCTGATTCGCTTCGGAACTCTCTGGTCTTGACCTCCGGGACTGGAGTTTCTTTTCGCCACAACGTCCGTGGGACTGTTCTGAGCGAATCCATTCAACCTCGGATGCGATTTCGACTTGGTCATTCTTTGCGGTGAAATACTAGTGTCGTCTGAGTACCCCGTATTGAATTGCCAGTTGAACGCGTTATTCCCGTTGAAGTAATCTCTCAAGTACAACTTGGAGTTTTGGTCGGGAGAGAACTCCATTCGCCTCACGTCGATGCCTAATATCGTGGCGAAAAACGCCATCTGAATAAAGAAGTCGGATATCAGGCTCACGATCATGAATATCGAGGACTCCTGGATGAAGGGCACGAACGTGAACAGACCGACCGTGAGGATGGTGATCTCCGTGAGCAGGTTCTTGGTAATCGACCAGCCTTCCTTGCTGAGGCCTTGAGCGAGTCGGATTTTTACATCGAGTCGGGAATCGGTGGACGTGACGCTCTTCGTAAGAATAAGGACGTTCTCTAGTCCGACAATTATCACCAGATAGGGAAATATTTCCTTTCCTTGCAAGCTCAAAGAGAACCCGAAGTAGAAACATAGGCCCATAGACATGGAGAGACTGCCCGCCACGGTTAGCACGGCTGATGCGGCGAGGCCGAGCTTGGATTTTATGTATTCTATTTTTCGCACGGAGAAGTAAACGTAGAGAAATAATCCAACGAATGCGATCATTAGCGGTACCAGCTCGTGGTAGTTGAACTGCCCAGGGTAATACACGAGAGTCATTTCCTCGGAGTGCGCTTGCGGCGTGTCTTCATACAAGGGGTAAATCTCTGCTAGCTTCTTCGATAGAGAATTGATGAACCTGAAACATTGTATCAAATTATATTCTTATTTCTCACCCGACGGCATTAAGTTGTGTTTTTGCGCGTATCTTGTTTGTATGTATTGTGATTGATTGTAAATTTCTTTATTGCCTCGTATCTTTCAAATGGCAGAATGAATTTTGACAGTTAAGGTATTGCTAAATTCACCTCAGAAATCAAGTTTACTTAATTTTTTTTTAAGATCAAAATAGCAGATTTTTGTTGCTAAATAATATTTTATTTCAAAAAAATTATCAAAACTATAGAGTGGGGTATCAAAATGAATGAAATTAAATGGAGGTTGAAAAAACTATAGTCTTGTCATATTATGCTTTATATATAACTTTTTAAGTTAATATTTTTAGAGATGAAGAATATGAAAGGTAAAAAAATACCGTTGGTCGGCGCGTCGGTAGAATATAGTGACGGCGTATTGCAAGACTCTAGGGCGAGCTCGCAGCGGATACCGTTTAATTCCCGTGTCACGCAGCTGCATACCGAACGCCATTTCCGCTATCGACACTTTGCCTTTCTGGAGATTCTGTGTATGCAAATTACAACACAACTTAGAATCGTATAAATCGTACTTTAAAACGAGATTTAAATTAGCAGCTAAACTTGCAGAAGCTGCCCCTGGATTGTGTAAACAAAAATTGTGTACTATCGTAAACGTTTAGGAATTCTGCCCGCTGATTGGTTCCCTGATTTACGTCAGCAAATCGGGTGGCAGAATCTGCAAACTGTAAATACGTTTTTCTTACAAAATCAGACCAGGGATTTTAAAAAGTATTCCATCTTATTAGAGATCTTGAAGAGACTGTCTAAAAGGTAGAAATCGCTTTCTAGGGCAACCGCCATCTTTTAAAGCAGTAATGTTGCAGCACTATTTTGACATTTTCATACGTGTTATGTGTTTGTATGAAAATATTAAAACAGTATTGAACCACTACTGTTTTAAGAGATGATATGGTACAGCCCCTGAAGTAAACTTCTGCAAGTTTTGCTGCTAATCTAAGCCTCGCTATAAAAATTCATAGCTATAATCATCATTCATTTCAATCGATCATCGTCCGATAAAGACGTATTTCTAACAACCACCGTCATAGGACTATATTGAGGTATGTATAATTGTCCACTAGCGGCAGAAATTAATAACTTATCTTATTCAAATTTGAGAGATAGAAATATCACATATGGAGATAGAAATATCATGTATGGAGTTAAATATCAAATCGCCTGGATTAGTTATTAATTTCGGGCGTAAGTCGCCAGCAACTTAATATAATATGCTCCTCATTGAACTGAAAAATATGTCGAAGGTCTCAATGCCGTAAAAATGTGTTCATTCTCTTGCTCTTTGCACCAAAGTAACCAGCTATAAATTATGCTAATGGATATTAAAATTAAAATTGTCTAAAATAGTATTATTACCAGTAAAAGCTGAAAACTGACCTGGTAATTGAAAACGGTGTTGACAATGTTCGCATCTAAGGAAAATGATTGCGGATTTTGTTGCCACAGGTTGGCGGGAGAGAGTAGCAGGCAGCTATACTCTGGTAGGACGCGCTCTACGCTAGCCGTGCTGTCCCTGCGTTTTATGCCCCCAATTTGATAACAGTGCTGCAACAGGGTTTGCTTTCTGTGAACAAACATTTATTGGCGTTTAACAATTTTATGGGCATTATAAGTACCTTTTTATACAGTACACTGAACTCAAGGTGTCGCAAAACTGAAGTGGCAATGGGCGTGGCACATAGCTCGTAGGACCGATGGACGTTGGGGACACAAGGTGCTGGGATGGCGGCCACGAATTGGGAAGCGCAGTGTGGGCAGACCCCCCAGCAGGTGGACGGACGACATAAAAAAAGTCACGGGGAATAGCTGGCTGTAGGCGGCGCAAGATCGTGGTGTTTGGCGGTCATTTCAGGAGGCCTATGTCCAGCAGTGGACGTCCATCGACTGAAACGACGATGACGATGACACTACTACACTACTGTGCACTGTTAGTTTTACTTGACTGCGATCTCATTTGATGGTAAGTAACAAGAACGCAATCGAAGTTTTAATCGTACTAACTTGTAAAGGGATAAGAAACTCCATACGGTTTCTGCACAGGATTGCGCCGGAATGCTAAATCGCTTGGCGGTGCGTCTTTGCTGGTAGGGTGGTAACTAGCCACAGCCGAAGCCTGGCAACAGACCAGACTTAAACTAATTGAGAAATTATAAAATTTTTGGCGGGAAATAGGAGGCGCGCCCCTGTGGCAGGAAGGTCGAAGCTTTGTTACAAAAACATTTAGTACATTACAGTACAAAGTTCATATAACAGTAAATCTGTTCTGACTTCTGGTACTATTACTCAATCAAGTACAAAGATTACACCTAAACATGACACCTAATAAACAAAAATTCTTATCAGTAATGAGACTGCAACGGAAGATGTAATTATTGTTGATACAATACAAATAGTTCCAAGAAATTTTGTCAACACAAATTTTGTTGTTAAAGTAATGTTTAATTACCTGCAGTTGAAAAATATAAAGACAATTACTTTGAAATTAAAACGTTATGTATTTTGGGGTTTTAATCTAAATTCGTTGTGAAGCAGAAACACGATTGGACACAATTTTCTCGATAGAAGTTTCTCCTAAAAGTTGCTCCAAAATCTCCATTTTTTCTAATTTTTGACAATGATTATTTTTTATTTGCATTTACAAATATTTAGTATATCATTTTTTACTATAATTATAGATATTGTTCTTATAAATTACTAGTTGTCTATTGTTATTATATACTAGTTGGTTATCCCCTTACATAAAACTACACTTTTGTTTTAGAAAGTGAAACTCTATAGAAAACTACTTTTGTACATGGTGTTAACTCCATGTTTGTTGACTTACGTGTCAGGATCTTCATGATTGCGAATGCTTTCCAACAGCCTAAACACTTCCTGAAGAGGGGCACGGAAAGCGTCCCACATCTTAAGACTTTTATTCCATGGAGACACACCTAGAATTCGAAAAATACAAATAGAACTCAGAAATTAGCGATATATAAATTATTGATTTTAAATCCAACTTGCAGTGTCGAACAATAATAATTTATATGATCAGTATAAATGCTTTTAATACAGTATTCAAACAAAAAATTAAGAATAACAACTCGTAATGAAGCTTCGTGGCAATAAAAAAAATACCTACTTACCAATTCTAATTATAATTTGATGTATGTATAGCAATGGTTTGTCCTTCACCCAGATGTATGGAAGTTTCTGTGTTTCGTTATGCAATAGATCCAATTGAATTGATATTCCTGTAAACAATTTTTTTGTTTGATTAGCATTGCTAATTTAGTAACATCATTCAATTTACTGTATAAATATTTCTCTTGAATATTTTATATTCAAATACAATTAAAACAATAGTATAACATGGCATTTTGTTTTTTCCCTGGCACGGCGGGCCTCAATGAGGATACAGCTGCTTCCTCATGGAGGGACCCATCCCGTACGCTGGTGGCCAATACGATGGTCGATCAGACCACTATCAGATGGGTAGAGTCAACGCTCTCGAGCAAGATAGCAAGACTAAAGCTGAACAGGTTCTCATCTGAGGTGCTCACAACAAGAGGCTGGCATTTTATCGCTCCTGCTGTGGACCCTCGCAGTTGACCACCTGCTGTATAACATGGCTGAGCTATGCATTGACACACTCGGATATGATGACAATCTGGTTATCATTGTGAGAGGCAGTAGCCAATGTACGCCCTTACACGAAGAGCACTCAATACCATTACCAAATTGCACGTACATGCAGAAAAAACTGTGATTGTCCCATTCACAAGGAAGCGCACGAAGGCTTGATGGTCTTGCAAATCCCCTACTGAATGGAAAAGGTATCATCAGAAGTAAAACTTACCTGGAATACTCATGTGGACAATATACTTAAGAAAGCCAGGATGGCTCTTGGTATCTGCAGTCGACTTGCGGGGGCAAGATACAACCTAAAATAGCCCTCTGGCTCTACACCATTGAGAGGCCAATGGTGTTGTATGCCTCTGTGATGTGGTGTAGAAAAGCCTTGCAAGCGACTAAGCAACATAAATTAAACAGCCTCCAGAGAACGGCTTGCCTACTTATCACTGGAGCCATGAGCACCCCCGGTGAGGCCTTAATGTACTTCTTAATCTGACGCCTATAGCCTTACATCTGGGTACGGGAGGCAAGGATGAGTATGTCCAGGATCACCTGTACAGTGGGGTGCACGTATGATGCGAACTGCAGGTTTCCGATTTTGGGCATGCCATCAGACACCATGGTCTCAATATACCATTTTAGGAGACAATTATCTGTGGAAATACACTCTGGAGCATAGGGTTAACAATCGTAATCTTAGAAATAAGTACAAGATAAATATTTGGCATCCTCGTACGACTAAGTATGGCAATCAAAACTTATTATGTGAGGGTGCACAGTTATATAATAGACTACCTTGTTCAATAAAAGAGTTTAATGGGACGAATCTATTCAAAAACAAGTTAAAATCACATATTGTAGAAAATTTTGAAAAATACATTGTTTAATAATAATTTATATTTGTCTGGTTAGCTTTTTAATCTAACCGGGTGTCAAACCGTAAACGCGTAATTCTGAGTGCTCCTAGTATAATATTGTGAAACTGTGAAAATATTACGAATTTGGTGTTCAGCGACACTACTCCCGCAAGACAACATTACAATTACGATTGTGAAGTAATAGAACAGTGAAAGATTGGAATACTTTGGCGAAAAAACACGATTTAAGTTCGCTTTTAATGTGACAAGATAACCTAAAAAGTAAAAGTCGGAAACGTCATTCATCAAATGTCATTATAATTGTCACTACCATAGATAATACATATATACTGTCACTACCACAGCACAGCAAGACCATAGTATTACAATACCAACATAACGAATCCAATAATTCTAGTGTGGCCAGCTATACGAAGTAAAAAACTGCCACAAGTATACCATACCAATTAATTAGAAAAAAATAAAAAATGGAGACAAACATGGAACTGCTACTTGCGAAAATAGAGGAAAAGTTAAACCATCAGACGACACTTATTACAACAGCAGTGACACAAAATGTTATGGAGGCACTAGACGATAGATTGAAAACTATCACTGAAGAAAATAAAAGACATGAACTGAAAATTGCCGAGCTAGAACAAAAGATTATTGCAATGGACAGAGAGAAGCGTAAAAATAACCTTGTATTCTTTGGATTAGAAGAAGGAGGAAAAACAGAGGCCGAGCTTGTGGACTATATAAAGGATATCATCATAGATACAGGAGTTCATCTTGTTAGTCTTGAAATTACCAAGGTCTATAGGATTGGCCGTCAAACACATGATAAAATCCGCCCTGTTGTGGCCTCCTTCTCAACCTCTTGGAAAAAGCATTTAATATTGAAAAATAGGGCTAACTTCCCTGCTGGCATCTATGTTAAGGAGGATTACTCCAAGGAGGTATTAGAAAAAAGAAAACAACTTCAGCCACAAGTTGAGGAGGAAAGGAAAAAGGGCAACATAGCTTTTATTAAATATGATAAGCTAATTATCAGGAAACCTGAGGATACAGTCCGAGAAAAGAGGGCTCTGCTTTAGAATTGGACCCGTTTCGCATTTTTGCCACTTAACTTATATTTTCACGAAAGTTTTTTATGTAATACACTTCACATTATTGTCTTCTTTGATAAATCACTTTAATTTTCGAGACTTAATAAGAAAAATTAATTTCTGAATTTTTATAATTTTAAATACGTAAAAACATATGATCACTGACAACTACATAAAATGACGTTTCACCGAACCGAACATGTCATAAAATCGAACTGCCAAACCCCGACACCATGCAGTCTTGTTTGTCTTACCCCTAGAGTGTTTTTTTTAAGCCGGAGGCGCGGAGGGAGTGCAGCCCCCGCCCGCCGTAGCACAGCACAGGCACCCGGGCGAGCCGGAGCGGCCGAGGCTGGTCGCCGAAGGCGACCAGCATGCCGAGGCTGCGGAGGTGAGCGTGGGTGCCTGTGCTTTGCTACGCTAGGGCGAAGGGGCTGCTCTTCCCGCAGCGCCGGAGACGTCACAGTTCGGAATTGGTCCCCATTTTGGGTGAGGCCAACCTTCCTCCCCCCGCACCCCCTCGCACCCCCCCGCTAAGGGTCAGGTGCTACTTACTGACTCCTCCTCCAACCTCCCTCCCCCCTCCCCCCTCCCACTACCCCCAGTTACGATTCAGGTGCTAAAGATCACCTTACAAGGGGTGAAGATTTTTTAATTTCAAAAAATTATTTCTCGAAAACTATTAGGCCTCGTAAAATTTGGCTTGGGGGGGTAGACCCCCCATCCCCCCCCCCACCCCCTCCCCCCACTCCCATCCCCCCCCGCTACGGGTCCAATACTAAAGACCACCCGAAAAGAGGAAGAGAGAAACATCTGGATCACCGAACGCGTCGAGTTCGATGCAAACTAAGAGGGTCAATACTTCCAATACTTCTAATTCTCAAACACCTCAAGCAGGACAAAAACTCCCATTGCACAAGGCCTCGACAAAGGAAGTAATCAAACCAAATATTTTGAAATATGTTGACCGAGGTCGTTCAGCTTCCTTCTCTGAAAGTTCAAAAAACTTCTAAATGCCACCGACACCCGGAAATATAGTAAAACAACAACATCACACGAAAAAACATCAACAAACAGCACCCCAAGCCGGCTGGTCACCGTGGGGGAAGAAGACCACTACCTTCCAACTGCATCACTTAAACTACAACAGCAACCTAGGGCACAAACAAGTCTTGAACGTAACATAATATACATCTCAACATACAATACCCTATCCTTAAGGACAAACGAAAACTTAGCTGAACTGACCCTAGCATTGGAAAACATAAAATGGTCTATAGTGGGACTGAGTGAAGTCAGACGCCAAGGAGAAAGCATTGAAGATCATGGCTCATTTATTTTTTATTTTAAGGGAGATACTCCAGGCCAATATGGGGTGGGTTTTATAATAAAACATGAATTAAAAACTTTCATTGATGAAATTATTGGAGTATCGGAGCGCATCGCAGTACTTAACTTGAAAATGCCATCAAATGAGGAAAAGTGGTCAATAATACAGGTATACTCCCCAACTGAACAATCTAGCAACACAGAAATCGACTCTTTCTACGCCTTATTAACAGACACTATAAAAAACCATTCCCATAACAACTTAGTAATTATGGGAGACTTCAACGCCAGGACAGGACAAAGAGGAGATGGTGAAGATCTGGTCTTAGGCGCGTTCTGTTCAGGGAACAGAACTAGAAACGGAGAAAAGCTCATCCAACTAGCATTCGAAAATAATTTGAAAATACTAAATAGCCTGTACAGAAATCGGGAAAACAACAGGTGGACATGGATATCACCTGATGGACGATATAAGAATGAGATCGATTATATTCTTACCAATAAGAGCAGAAACTTCACTGATTGTAGAGCCGTGAATAACTTGAATTTCAACAGTAACCACAGAATGGTCAGAGCAAAGCTAATACTCGACAATTTAAAGAAAAAAAGACCTTTCAAGGCTAAGCAAGCAAAAGCCACACTAAGAAACTCTGATGACCTGAAGAAGTTACTAGAAGGATTTACAGAAACTACTAGGGAACTGGATACGCAGAGCAAGTATAATAAACTATTAGAACTTCTAAATACAAATACATGTGTTAAATCAGAAAATGTACCGAATACAAGAAAATGGCTTTCAAAAGAGACAATTGATTTGTTACAGACTAGGGCTGATTTGATAGCATTAGTTAAAAAGACAAAGAGTATAAGGAAGAAAATTACTGAAACAAGCAAAAATATTAAAACTGGAATAAGAAAAGATTACCAGAGGTACAGGTTAGAAATATTGGAAAGTTGCATTCAGAAGACTGGAGGCACTAAAAAAGCATTAAAGTATCTAACAGAAAAAAGAAACTGGATACCTAACATTAAGAGCAAAAACAACAAATTTAAAACCAAACGATCAGACATCCTTTCAGTAGCTACAAACTTTTTCCGAGATATTTATAGAAAACAGGATACCAGCACAACAACTGACCTAAATGGTGGCAGCACAGTACCAGAAATATTATGTGCAGAAGTAGAGAAAGCTCTAAAAACACAAAAGAAAGATAAAGCACCTGGTTCAGATGGCATCTGTAATGAATTCTTATTGTTAAACAAGGACACCCTCATACCAATTCTCACAAACTTTTTCAATGAGGTTATACGGACTGAGTCAATACCACAGCAATGGAAAGCATCGACAATTATACTGCTTCACAAGAAAGGAGACAAGAACAACATAAACAATTATAGGCCAATCAGTTTGATTTCCAATATTTACAAGGTCTTTGCAAAGGTAATCCTTTCCCGAATAGCTAGGACTCTAGATGAGAATCAGCCTAGGGAGCAAGCAGGATTCAGAAGTGGATTCTCAACGTTGGATCACATATATGTTGTGAAACAATTATTTGAAAAGGGAAAAGAATTTAATATAGTATTCTACTGCTGTTTTGTGGACTATTGCAAAGCCTTCGATTCTTTGGCACATGAAAAGATTTGGCTCGCACTTAAAAATCAAGGAGTCGAGCACAAATACATCAGAATACTAAAAAATATTTACAAAAACAGCACAGCCAAAATCAAGCTAGAGAAAGAAGGAAAGGATATAAATATAGAAAGAGGAGTGCGACAGGGCGATCCCGTGTCACCTAAGCTTTTTACTGCAGTGCTGGAAGAGGTTTTTCATCACCTGGACTGGGAAGAATGTGGCCTATTAATTAACGGAGAGAACTTGTCACACTTGAGATTCGCTGATGACTTGATCATATTCTCTGAAACTAAGGAGGGGCTCCAAATAATGCTAAACGATTTAGACCGAGAGAGTCAAAAAGTGGGTCTGCTCATGAACACAGATAAGACAAAAGTCATGACAAATGGTCAGCAAGAACCAATTTATATCAACAATAATGCCATTGAATATGTAACAGAGTATGTCTACCTAGGCCAAATAATATCACCAGAAAATTTAACTTCCAAAGAGATTGACCGACGTATAGCAAACTCATGGAAACAATATTGGAGCCTAAAGGAGGTGATGAAAAACAAAAATACGAACATGTCCATAAAAAGAAAATTGTTCGACACTTGTGTGTTGCCAGTACTAACGTATGGCTGTCAAACATGGGCGCTTACCAGAAACCACGTAAGAAAGCTGGAGACCTGCCAGGCTTCCATGGAAAGAAGCATGATGGGTAAAAAACTATCAGATAGAATACGAAATACGACGATCAAAGAACACACAAAGACTAAAGATGTGACTGTTACCATCAAAAAATTAAAATGGAAGTGGGCCGGGCATACCATTAGAGGAGCAGAAAAATGGACAAAAGTCTTAATGAACTGGCATACCACGCACTTAAAAAGAAAAAGAGGTCGACCATTTAAAAGATGGGTCGATGAAATAACAGAGGTGGCTGGAAAAGCATGGTCTAGGAAAGCTTGGGACAGAAATGTATGGAAGCAGATGGAAGAGGCCTTTGCCAAAAGGCAAACAGACGGGAGCGCGGTGGTAGATTTAGGATAACTCTGTAAAAACTTAATGTAACTGCTATGTCTGAATAAAGGCTTATTTATTATTATTATTATTATTATTATCTTAGATACAACTATAATAATAAATAAGTCTGTAACAATATAATGTAATAATGCATGCGTCAACTGTAAAATAACTATTTAAGAAAAAAATTGTATTCTCTTTAAGTGAACTGTTGTTCTTTGAGAAATAAAGCTCTTTAAACCGAAATACCATAGCGTGAGCTACGATTGAATAATAAGATGACATGGAAATTGGGAAGCATTAAATGCTACACAAATCAGAGTGAGCGGATGTGGGCTGCAGACTGCATGTAGTGAAGCCTAGGATAAATGCATCTTGAAGCCCAGAAGCTTACGCCTCCATTTTCCAGGCAGAGTTTTACGCCATGCTTCAGTGTGCAAAAAACCTCTTGCAGAAAGCCCTCATCAATAGAACAATTTACATTTGTTCAGATAGCCAGGCAGCACTAAGTGCCTTATCTTCGGAGACCAAACTGGTAGAGGACTATTGGAAGATTTTTGATGACCTAAGCAATCTCAATCAGGTCATCAGGTCCTAGGATACGCAGGGATCGACGGCAACGGGAGGGCCGACGAACTTCCAAAGCTTAGCCAATTTGGACTATAGGAACAGAACACCTAAGTACCGTGAATTAAATAAGTATACGTTTTCCTAGTAGGATCCCAGATGGTGATTCTCAGAATCACGCTTAGTTGGATGATAATATCAAATTCATAGAAATCCCATTTGGATGTTGTAAGCTTATTACCACATTCATTCAGAGAACCACAAAGCTTTCTTATCTCTTGTTTACATTTTCGCTCATAGGTAACAGCAACAATCCTTGCATGATCAACAGAATGATAAGAGGCTAGAACAAATTGCCTGAAGATAACAGTAGGGTCGCCCAACCAATTTAAGAACCAGCATCATAAACACCTGGGCAAGCAACAGTAAATGAGCACAGTCGATATAGGCACACCAGCGAAAGCTGTTCAGCCTATTAAATAAATAAATAAATAAGCCTTTATTTTCCCAACAACCTTAAAACTATTTGACATTTTGGTTTATAAATAATACTTAAAAAAACAATTTCCTAATCTAAGTTTAGTTTAGTGTGTATGTACTATTATTATAGCTGATTTGTTGCCAGGGCCACCCACTTGCGGGCGTAGGCCTCTTCCTTCCTTTGCCAATTTACTCTATCCCGTGCTAGTCGGGTCCAAGTGCTGCCGATCGCCTCCACGATGTCATCGCACCAGCGCCTTCGCGGACGCCCTCTTTTCCGTGTTGCGTTGCGTGACCACCAGTGGAGCACGCGCTCGCTCCAGCGACCGTCTTGTGTGCGGGATACGTGTCCTAGGCCCATTTCCATTTCAGACGGCACGCCATCTCGGCTGCGTCTATAACCTTAGTTATTTCGCGTATATCTTTGTTCCGAACCCTATCCCGCAGTTTCAAACCCAGCATACTCCTTTCCGCCGCTCTTTGAAATACCTGTAGTCTTTCAACTATGTCTTTAGTGAGTGGCCAAGTCTGGCAGCCATATAAGAGAGTTGGTAGCAGCGCTGAGTCCATAGCTTTCTTTTTAAGACGTATTGGCATGGTAGATTTAAATATATCTTTTAGTGTCCAGTATTTATTCCACGCTTTTGCGATCCTCCTTTCAACCTCTTTCGTGACCCAGTCCTTAAATGATAGCATTTGACTTAAATAAATAAACTCTTCAACATAATTTACGTCTCGAGCCTGAATAGTGATGGGTATTTTTTCACTGTTAGTCATGCACGTTTTGTCTGGATTCATCTCAAGTCTGCATTTTTTGCTTTCATTATCCAAGGTATTTAACATATATTGCAGATCATGATGGTTTTCGCTGAGAATCACGATGTCGTCGGCGAATCTTAAATGTTCAGCCTTTTAGCAAATAATAATAGGTGGTTAGCACTTAAGACAAAGTTAGGCAATGTAATTTAAAATGTACCTGTCACTGGGCAGTTTTTTCCATTGCAATTGGTGTTTGATTGAGGATTGCTTAAATGCATGTTGACCACGGTTGGTATGTTTCCAGGCAGGGGTACATTCAGCAGTGGATAGCTGCAACATAGAGGAACTTTGTGAGGCGCAGACAATAAAAACTACTTCATATATTGTTTGTTCGTGTGTTGATAAAAGTGTCCTGTGACGACAAGGAACAAACATAACATTTGCAGGTGTGTTATTTAGAAAATTTAATGAATGTTTTCAATCATTGAACATATATACAAGAAAAAAAAGGATAAATTCCCTGAACTTGAACATTCATTTTGGATTTTATTGCTAATATTTCAGGGTATTCCCATTGAGACATTGAACACTATATCTTACAGAGTCTACTATTAAAATTCAAGTTTTTAAGTATCCAAATGTATTAACTATGAATATTTTGAGGGAAATAACATTTTGTTCAAGTTACAATGTCAAAATAATTAGAGATACAGCGTAATTAGGGGTTCAGTGGTAAGGAATCAATTTTTTTCAACTTCTCAGGATTTTGACTGCACAAAGTTCGAGTTAAAGAGATTTATTTGTATAAGAAAATGAATTATAAATTTGTATATAATACTAGTGGTTGACCCCAAACTACGACCTCACCAGCTATCCAAGTTAAAGTCTTAATAAGCTCCCTCAAGACTTAATAAGCTCTCTCAAGTCTTCAATTTCTGAGATCAAATTATAAAAATCATTTTCAACAATCCCGCCACAGGTTTATATAGAAGGTTAAAGAAGTACACATGATTATTTGCTTATTATTATTAATTTTTCAGCAATCACTGAGTCTGAAATGATTCCATTCATAAATTCAGATGTTATGAGGCTGTGACAGACGGAAAAATCACAGCAAATACACCCAAGTTAACTTAAATACCTCACTTAGCTCGGTCAATTATGTAACTTGTAAGCCATAGTGTTGTAAGTAAAGTGATTATGTGTATAATGTAAAGGCCTTGCAGTTTTTAATATCTTTTGAGGGTGGATCATACTGAATTTGGCTTAACCATATAGGGAAGTAAAAACTAAGATAGTTCCAATCACCTAGAATAATATAGAACTAGTTGGCAAACTGGGACTTGTTTACAGTTTATTTTAAGCAGTATTTTGTTTAGTGCATCTTGTTTGTAAATATTGATCCTAATTCAAATGCAAATGCGTTCTACAACAGATTGCACAAAAAATGTTACTTACAAGTACCTATTCGGAGTAGGTACTTACCAGCATAGCAGAACAACTGAGAGAGCTAACGTTATAGCCACATAAGGGTAAGATGAGCAGAATAGACCGTAGGTATAGTAAATCTGCGCCACCCTTTCAGGTAAAGTGGGCCCTGCCATCGTTTATATAAAGTCTCACAAACTGCGTTCCAATGAGAAATTCACGAGCCCATTTCTCATTTGTGCACGTCACTCACTAAGTACAAGCGATGTTTGCTCGTTATTAGGTTCTTAAAGTAGCAAATATCACGGATGATTGCATGTCCACTTCCAATAATAAATATTACTTGGGTATTGTGCATAATGCAAGGACATACCGCTACATCCACTGTGCACCTATTCATGCAATAGTAACATTACAATTTACATCAGTCATCACGACCACGGCCGCGGCACGAAGTTGACACTTGACAGCTCTCTGTTGACATTTTTTGACATTGATAAGTTGACAGTTGTGTCAAGGACAAATCTCCAAGAATCCAGAGCGTGACACAGACCATAGAAGAAAAAGGAATCGAACATAGCAACAATAATTGGATAGATAGTCTGTGGAGTATCGCAGAGAAGGTAAAATGGCGGGCAACAAAAAGGTCGTGAACAAGCATTGTATTTTTATTAATAATTCTACTTCTGATATTTGGAACTCGTAGTTATTATTTATTTGTTCTAGTCTTAGATTACGAGTATCTATACTTGTTTCGCAGTGCTACCAACAAAACAAAAACGTAAAATGTTCACACAGGCTTAGGAAACAAATATGGACAGCACAGATTAATACAGATCCAGCGCACAGTACTTCGGGAGTGAGGCACGCAAAAGGGATACAAAACAAAAAGCCGTATCCCATTTGAGTTCTTAAGTAGCGTATACACAATGGCGTATTCTGGCCCACTGCAGGCCATCGCCATTGTGTACACGGGGAAATGGTATGCAATGGCGGACAATGGTCAACGATGGCGCGCGATCGCGGCGATTACTCAATGCTTGCTGCCACGGTCAGATTTCAATTTTAAAAGAATTCGGTCCAATAACAAAAAAGTTCAAAATGGCGGCCAATTTTTTCAATTTTGACACCAGATTCTTACTCAATGCTTGCTGCCACGGTCAGGTTTCGATTTTGAAAGAATTCGGTCCAATAACGAAAAAGTTCAAAATGGCGGCCACTTTTTTTAATTTCGACACCAGATTCTTACTCAATGCTTGCTGCCACGGTCAGATTTCGATTTTGAAAGAATTCGGTCCAATAACAAAAAAGTTCAAAATGGCGGCCACTTTTTTCAATTTTGACACCAGATGCTTGCCGCCATGGTCAGATTTCGATTTTGAAACAATTCGGTCGAATAACAAAAAAGTTCAAAATGGCGACCACTTTTTTTAAATTTTGACCACGGTTCTTTCTCCAACACAGACCGTCACTTACCAGTTAGAGTACAATCAAAAGAAATGACTGTCTTCAATATGTATGAGGCAGATAATATTATAAATTCAAATGGAACCGAAGACCGTCACTCACCATCAAAAACAAATACCGTCTTTAATCTGCAGAACAACAGGCGACGCCGTTTCCCCGTTTTAATTCATCGCCGGCAGCGAGACGGCGTCAGATGTTAAAAATATACTTAGGTACTAATCACTCTTCACTAAGGAAATCGTACCTATAATACTAATTGTAGTGGGACTTTTTTCCTTAAGCCACTTAAGCTAGCAACATTATCAGGCTTGCGTTAGACAGTGTTCGGACCGATAGCTGTGTGTGTGCACGCACACACACGTAAATACCGTGCGTCACTTGATGCTTCGGAAGTGTTCATCTGTAGTAATCTGTGATGGACAGGCGCAATCTACAAAATTTGCGTGACTATTTTAATCTGTCGTCACTCAGTACATGAACATTTGACAAGAAATTTTGGCGCGAATCTTGATTAATTGTACAGTTTGCATTGTGATTACCATTGATGCAACAGTTTTTCATATTGCACAAAACTCTGATGTTTAACGATACACAGATTATGGCACAAAAATTATTTATTATATTTAATTTTATTGTAAACAACGTGACACAACAAAATGTAACGCAATTTTACAGTTTTGATAAATTAAAAAGGATGCTTCAGGGCGGAGCCTAAAATATAATATGCGTGCCGTCACTATACTCTTTCCAATCGTTTATTTTCTCTTTGAAACATCCACTCTCACACAATATGAAACAGATATAATTAAATAAATAAGAGTTAAAGGTAAAGTTGTCTTTTTCTGATCCTTCGCTATTGCCTATTGCTATATCTGTTACTTGCCTAATTCCACCATCCTATACGCCACTTGACTAAATAAAAAAATTAAAAATTAGTTTAATGAGTTTTTAATTAAATTAATAAAATTTAATTACATACATATAAAACATATTTTGATTTTATTTAAAGTAGCCAGTCCATTTTGTTTCCTAGGTCTGTCAGTACTCTGCTGTCTGTGGTTCTTAATGTTCTCGAACATAGACAACCACAGCAGGTTCTCGTATGTGTTCTGTGTCGAACATTCTCGAATCCCAACAACGTGAGCCAATTCAATTTCCAAATACAGATTTCATTTTATTGTCCGCAGTCCGTGTGATATTTCAATTGAAATCAAAACATGGAGACCATTACATGCAAATATTGCAACGAGGCCGAGAACAAGCAAACCCGACCGGGTTTGATATGTGCGACGTGTACTCGTTTCGTGCATTTGGCATGTTTGCGGAGCCAGGGCACGCCGGGGAATTTCGCCGCTGATGTATTTTTCGATTTCATGTGCGAGGACTGCTCCCCGAACAAGGCAGAACTGTTCGTACGTCCCAAAATGCCATGGTAAGGGTTATCATTGAAATAAAATATATTTAAAGTCCGAATGTCCGAATGTCTAACCTAACCTAACCTAACCTAACCAGCCGGCTTTTTCGGTCTTTTAGGTGCACGTTGAAGACTAGACATGTACCACCTCGAAGTTTTATCTGTTTCCATCCCTCACTGTAAACTAACTAAACCCAACTTATCGCAAGCTCTTGAGCTGGTTGGGTTAAAAGCCCACTTGCTGGCCAATTGCTGAATGCCATGCTCCATACTTCATTAGGAACTTTAGAGAACTCGCACACATTAATGTCTTTTTTTAGGGTTCCGTAGCCGAATGGCAAAAAACGGAACCCTTATAAATTCGTCATGTCTGTCTGTCCGTCTGTCCGTCCGTATGTCACAGCCACTTTTTTCCGAAACTATAAAAGTAATAAATTTTGGGGGTGCCCGATACTTAGAACTGAAACTCAAATATTTTTTTTCATCAAACCCATATGTGTGGGGTATCTATGGATAGGTCTTCAAAAATGATACTAAGGTTTCTAATATCATTTTTTTCTAAAATGAATAGCTTGCGCGAGAGACACTTCCAAAGTGGTAAAATGTGTGTCCCCCCCCCTGTAACTTCTAAAATAAGAGTATGATAAAACTAAAAAAAATATATGATGTACATTACCATGCAAACTTCCACCGAATCTGTTGACTGTTTTCAGGGTGAATGTCCTCGTTTTAACTCTCAACCACCTCAGCGTCAACGTGCAGTACAACAGCAACCATGGCTTCTACCACTACAAGACACAAATTTGTACATTCATTGACAGTAATTTTGTGTCACTGTTTGGAGCCACCAGGTAAGCTACTTATGTCATTACAAAATGACAAAATGCTAAAGGTTCAATGTTTCTGACACTTAAAATCTTCATACCCACTGTATAACAATTTATACCTACTAACTGCCTACTCTTCTAACTATCTTTATATATAAAATAAGATTATATTTGTGTTGTCCTGGTGGAGGGTCTAGGGCTAACAAGGGAGAAGTCTCAAGAAACTCAAGAACTGAACAGTTTTCACGCTGTTGTCTCCAAGTTAACTTCGACACTGGCGGAATTACTGCGGACCACTAAGCCGCAGTACCAAACGCCATAAATAAGATACGAAGAAGGTATGCTTTACTTTATGACAAAATCGACTTTATGTCGGCCGATGGCGGACAGAACTACTCTTAAAAGAGTAAAGACGCGTTTTAAAAGTGAAGATTTTCGAAGAAATGTATCTTTTAGAAACTGTACTGCAATGTCTACTGTAGCTGTATACAGGTTAATGAAAAAACTGGGCAAATACCAGCACCTTGTTGAAGGATTAAAATTACAACCCATCAAGGTTTACCATAGATTAAGTTACAAATATGTGTAACATACTGGTGAAAACACCCATCAAGTTTAGACTCTGCAGTTGATGGGCTGCCATTGAGTCTACAGATGATGACGGTTGTAGAGGTGTACGGGCTTGCTTTCTTATACATGTATACATGAATTAAATTTTCATACAAAAGTTACTCTCTTTTCAATGCACATTTCCTGTCATACAGATTTTATTAAGAAGTGCTACTTGTTTATTTGCTTTTAACTTTGGAATCCGGATGTTAATTAAAAAAATAATAATTGTAGGAGTAACATATTGTGGAGACCATATTCTACAAAAAATAAAGTTTGGATTTGATTCAGCTTGATACAGAATTCCATACATCCATAGTCATTATACTTTTAGTCTAAAAAAATCAAGTCTTTTGACACATTATTTAGAAATTACTTTACTTTGATTACCTGATTATTATGTGACGATATACTAAATGGTGTTGTAGATATTTCAATCCACGAAGACGCGCCCCACTGTCAAAATCGCTTATGTTTCATTCAATTCGTAGCTAAGGTTGCTACACAGCAAATCACTTTACCGTTTTACTTTGCTGGTATTACCAGCCATGGCCGAAAAGTCCTACCAGACTAGACAATACAACCAATAGAGACTAGCGAACTAAGAACTATCAAGGGGCACCAACTGGGGTAGGTTTAAGGTGACCATGACGGTGGTTGGACGATCTCCCTGGCGCAGTGGCGGCGCGCTCGGATTCGAGTGAGGGGAGTCACTTTAGAATTTTATAATTTCTAAATTTGCTCAGGTCTGGTCTGGTAGGAGGCTACCACCCTACCAGCAAAGATGCACTGCCAAGCTATTTAGCGTGTCGGTGCGATGCTTGTAGAAACCTTTGGGGTAAATTTACTTAACCTTCCAAGTTAGTACGATAACATCTTAGGCTGCATCATCACTTACCATCAGGTGGGATCGCAGTCAAGTACTAACTTGTATAGAGTAAAAAAAACCCTTCATCTGAAATGTCAGTGTTAAAAAGTTTCCATAGAGTTCCATATTAGCAAGAAATAATGTTTTATTTCAGCTCAAAGAAGAAGAACTTGCTAGGCACCGTAGCAGGTGTCCTGTCGAAATACAGCAACACATTCTTCCGCTCCGGCTCCATCACACTCGGGGAGCCAGGCTGGTGGCAGCTGATGCACCGCTTCTCACCGGCTGTGGCGGCTCATATCAGTAAGAACTAGACACGCCTTACTACAAAACGACCGAACGGCGTAGCGGTAGCGAACCTGCCGTCTGCGTCGGAGGTCGTGGGTTCGATTCTCACTACTGGTAAATGTTTGTGTGATGGGCATGAATGCTTTCCAGTGTCTGGGTATTTTTCAATATATCTATGATATTTATGTATATATATATATATATATGTGTGCAATGTCCTAATATATAAAAAAAGTGCCACCTTATAGATAGTCAGATAGTAAATATATATATATATATACTCAGCGTGTTTTCGCCTGACTGAATGTTTTTGGACCATTTAGACAAATTATACTCTGTACTTACAGTAGCTTAGTAAAAACAGCAAGTATTCTGTACCACTACCACTCCTTAAAAATACGCGCTCAGTTTGCTTGCCATAATATAATATGTTACAAATTGCCAGGATCTAATACAATTCTAATGTATTTCGTACTTTTAATCCAACGCAGTTTCATTTTTCAATATTTTTTTTGGTTCCAAAATTACGCGGGCGAAGCCGCGGGTAAATGCTAGTCATTATATGAATAATTTTACATTCTAAGAATTTCTTGAAGCTATAGAATATACTAGTAGGGCGCGTGGAGGCGCGGGCCACATGTGGCCCGCGGGCAGTCTTCCCCCTATTTGCCTTCCAACTTTTAGTCTCTTCAGTATTCCCCATACATACTATGGAAAAAAAAATTTCGCCATTTTGAATTTTATTTCCATCCATCATATAGACCTTCGACTCCTGATCACCTCTTGTCAAGAAACCGTTCTTCCATCTTTTATACTTTCCGAAATACCGAGGAAATTAAAAGGGCAGCCATTTTGAATCCGCCATTTTGAAATTTTGATCAATCAGTGAGTCAGTCAGTGGCCAATCAGCACGAGTAGCTATATATATAGTAATAACTAGTAGGGCGCGTGGGGGCGCGGGCCACATGTGGCCCGCGTGCAGTCTTCCCGCCCATAAAACTATAATATCCGTCATCTCCATCGCCAATTGGAATCCGATTGGCAGTGGGCTGAAAAAATTACCTAGGAGCACGGTCATGGTTTTATAGATAGTTAAGGGCTGTTCCAACAAAAAATAACGCTGAACCTCATCAGGTGTTCGTTTGGCCCGTTGTCCGCGCGAGCGAACAGGTTCCGCGCAAGACCACGGACGAACTCCTCCATGGTGGGCGTCCTGGTGTCCCGATGTATGACGTCATTTCTGACGTACCTCGGAGTTCCCACGATCAGGCGGAGGCACCTATTCTGCACGACCTGCAGCCGGCGCCTCTGAGTGGCTGAACATAGTGCGGACCAGGCAGGTGCCGCATACGTCAGGCGAGAGCGGACGTACGCCCCGAAGATTCGGAGCTTGGTCCTTGGAACTGGAGCTTTTTGAAATATCACGCTTGTCTCTTAAATTCAGCAACTCGTAGGTAGCATTGGTTGTATAATTATAATTGCATAAGTTGATAAAAACAGCTATGCAATAGCTTTACCGCGGCAGTCTCCGAGTGCCGCACGTCTTTTTATTTAATTATTTATTTTTATTAATGAGTGAATACATTGTTTCAGACCAGGAGATGACTCGGAGCCAGCTCCTTGAGCTGTCGCTAGATATGACAGCCTTTTTCTCCATAGTTTCCTTATTAGGCAAGTTATATTGCTACAAAACTAATTGTAGCTTAAATCTTATCTTATACCTTTAAACGAGCAATTCTTGTATATATGTCTATATATATTTCTATATAATCTGGATCTCTGAAACCGCTCGAACGATTTTCATAAAATTTAGTATACAAGGGGTTTTGGGGGGCGATAAATTGATCTAGCTAGGATTCATTTTTAGAAAATGTCGTATTTACCAAAAAAAATAATATATAAATTGGCGATAAAGTAAAACTTACTGTAAACTCCTGCTGGCATCTCTTGGTGAGTAGCTGTAATACTACCGAGTAAAGCTCGGTCACCCAGGCATTAAATTATTGTGTCATATATTAGAAAACAAAGATAAGAATCTTTGCTAAAAATCATTTTAATACATAATTTTCCCTTAATCAAGCACACAAACGTGAGAAAGTTTTTGAACGTATATCAGCACTAGAAATATGATTTATATGTATCCTCGTAAAAATATTAAAATGTATAACTTTACAAATGATAATTGTTCCCATGACGGAATTTTTACCACTGTTGAAATTCTGCCTTGTGGTAATTTTACTGTAATCTAGTTCTGGTGAGTAGCTACAATATTTGGGTGACCGGTATTTTTTTTTAAATTGCAAATTCGAAATTTTCTAAAAATGAATCCTAGCTATATCGATTTATCGCCCCAAAACTAAAAGTCTAAAACTATAAAAGTCGTTGGAGCCGTTTAAGATTATATATACAAGAATGGCTCATTCCCAGATATAAGATTGTATGTAACGTTGGTTGCATTTAAAAAAAAAGTTTAGTATGTACCGTACCGTACTTACTGTTACTTACATACATAGTTTAGTATTTCGATGGTGCCCTGTTATTGAAATAAATAACCAAACTTTGGCGATCTTCGTCAGACAGCTAATTATAGGTTATTAATAAAAACTAATTGCTTTTTTGGACGACCGAATGGCGTAGCAGTAGCGAACCTGCCGTCTGCATCGGAGGTCGTGGGTTCGATTCCCACTACTAGTAAAATGTTTGTGTGATGATCATGAATGTTTACCAGCGTCTGGGGTGTTTTTCAATATATTATAATTTTATGGACAATATTATGTTTGTATAATTATCAGTTATCTAGCACCCATAACACAAGCTATCGCTTACTTTGGGGCTAGATTGCGATGTGTATAGTGTCCTGATATATTTATATAATTATATATATATCTAATATATAAAATTTTCTCGATTTTCTTTGTAACCAAACTCCTCCTAAACGGCTGAACCAATCGTTATAAAATTTTCAGGGTATGATCTCTGGGTCTGGGAGCGGGATGTTATCTATTTTTATGTCCCTAAGTTAAAAAAAAATATAGGCAAAACAACGTTTGCCGGGTCAGCTAGTATATATATATTTTTTTTTCAGGCTACAAACATTACATAACCTACGTAGCGGAGATCCCTGTCAACCTAATCGCCAAAGGCGGTGGCGCAAAGAAGAGACCTCACCCCAACTCTAGCGCATACAAAGCGTCGTTCAGCGCTGCGCCCATTTTGTTAGACCCGGAAAAACCGTAAGAAAGAGTTAATAAAATACGTGAAGACACATGTTTTTATACGATCGCCCAAAAAAAGGAGTGGTATTGTTTTTAGGGTTCATATGTATGTATGTATGTATGTACGACGTATGTTTCTATATTCCACCTTAACTTCTGAACGGCTGAACAGATTTGGACATATAGGCTATTGTTAGAATCCTTACATCATTTCGAGTTACATAGGCTATAGTTTTTTCGGGAAAAGTCAATATTATGGCTTTTTCATTTATTTTTGAAATTAGAATTATTGACAAATAAAATGGTAAAAACTGAATTAAGCAATGAAATAGCAAACAAAAAAATTTCAAGCACTTAAATATTTCTAATTATACAGAGACAGCTGTATTCAACTATGACGTCCTACTTCCTAGTAATGCCATATAATGTGTCTCTATACAAATTTTCGTTTAGCGAGGCAGGGACAGAAGACCCCTAATCAAAAAGTAAAAATGCCTTTAACTTTGTATTTCTTTGTTTGATTTCAATGTTGTTTAAGTGGACGTCATTATTTTTATCTTATAGTTTATAAAAACGTAATTAAAAAAGACTTGTCAACTACATAATAAGGGCTATGTTTGCCATTTCGCCCACTAGTTTCGGTAGTGTGTGTGGAGACCTGTCAAAGTGATAAACTATTTTTTTTAGTATTTTTTACTTATTACAAGCTGTAATGTACCTTTGTCTATCCCGGAAGGGATGAATGGAGTAACAACAACAACATATAATGGTGTATAAATTTTCCTCCCAGGCAGTGTCCTTCTTGCCACTTACAACTCGGGCGCCTTCAAATCAAGGGTGAATAGGCATCTACCAGGCAAACGCGTTCCACCTTAGACTGTATCATCACTTTCCATCAGTGTGCTGATTCCGAGTTTTTTAAAATATGTTTACTTACTCGATCGTGAGAGAGATAACGCCGATTTGTATGGGATTGGAGTAGTTTACAAATTGTGCCAATAGATGTCGCTAGAACAATCCTATACAAATTCGCGTTTACGCTCTCACTGTCGAATAAGTAAAAAACTCGGAATCAGCACACAGGTGTGATCACAGTTAAGTGTTAGCCTATATAGCTAAAAAAATACTCGAAATAAATTAATAAACAGCGCAATCTTAGCTACAAAAGACTAATTAAATCACAAAGAATATTTGACAGGTCTATTCGCATAGTGGTGCTGCCCAGGCGGGTTACAGCCGAACTACTCAGATTTGACCTCATTACTTATAACGCGACCGATTAAACCGCGTATCGCCTGCTCGGTAGGAGGGGAGCGGGGGGAGATGTTGGCGGGTGGGTGAGAGGTGTGCGCGGAGGATTTGACGTAAGCTCACACCTCTCACCCACCCGCCAACATCTCCCCCCGCTCCCCTCCTACCGCGCAGGCGATACGCGGGTTAATCGGTCGCGTTATAAATATCATTCCAGAGTACCTTCCGTTTCGTTCTCGTCGAACGTCTCCCGCTCGCTGCCGTGCGGCATGGAGTGGGAGCCTCAGGTGGAGCAGCCGCTTCTGGCGGAGCAGGCTACCAGCTCGGTCTCGTACCTCGCCACTGGAGACCACAACTACGTGAGAAGCACCAGTAGTGGGTTCACGTTCGCCGCCTCCGCTGTGCAGCCTGTGAGTATAAAATCTCTATAGCATAGGTAAACCGCTATAAACTTGACCCTCCTGGGCCCTTATTCTGTATCTCAGTGACGATCACTCGGTGGGCTTCACTGACATTTATTTTTTATCCATTGAAGGTTTTCCACAAAATGTTATTTTCGTTCCACTTAATAAAGCAGCAATGTATAGCAAACCATAGACAACAGTGATTATCACTTAGATACAGAATTAGGGCCCCTGATGGACTGCGGGGCGCGGGGCGGGAGCCGCTCAACCAATCAGCAAGTCCGTCGCTGTCCGCTGGCAGCGCTGCCAATCGCATAACCCGCCCCGCGTCCCGCAGACCATCAGTAGGGTCAAGTTTATAGCGGTTTACCATGGGAGCCCAAGAGGGGATTCTGCTAGTTACTCAAGCGTCGTTGGGACTTATTCGATTTTCAATATTAGATGCTAAAAAGAATGAGGTTATACAGTGTGAGTCTTCATAATGTGCACATATTGAAATGAGGGAAACTATGCTTAATTTTATCGACGGAAAACGTTTTAAAAAAAAAACTTAATTTTTTTTCATTTCATGGGGACGGCCCATTACTTCCAATCATTAATAAGTTTGATTAATCGTGATAGATCATTTAGTTTAAAAGTTACACCGTTTTGGTTACAAGGGTCATAGTAGCGAACAAAAATTTTAAAAATTCAAGAAATATATGCTATTTCAGTGGGGGATGAAAAAACATCGTGACTGATTATTTTTTCTCGTGTGTGTCAGATTTTTATACAGACGCTTCATCTTGATGTTCTTGTCATCCTGACCCCACAATCTGACATCTGACTTATGTCAAGTAGTTTTCTTAATTTGCCGGTTTCAATATTTTACAGATCCCTGTCAACCTAATCGCCAAAGGCGGTGGCGCAAAGAAGAGACCTCACCCCAACTCTAGCGCATACAAAGCGTCGTTCAGCGCTGCGCCCATTTTGTTAGACCCGGAAAAACCGTAAGAAAGAGTTAATAAAATACGTGAAGACACATGTTTTTATACGATCGCCCAAAAAAGGAGTGGTTTTGTTTTTAGGGTTCATATGTATGTATGTATGTACGACGTATGTTTCTATATTCCACCATAACCATAACTTCTGAACGGCTGAACAGATTTGGACATAGGTATAGGCTATTGTTAGAATCCTTACATCTTTCGAGTTACATAGGCTATAGTTTTTTTGGGAAAAGTCAATATGGCTTTTTCATTTATTTTTGAAATTAGAATTATTGACAAATAAAATGGTAAAAACTGAATTAAGCAATGAAATAGCAAACAAAAAAATTACAAGCACTTAAATATTTCTAATTATACAGAGACAGCTGTATTCAACTATGACGTCCTAGTAATGCCATATAATGTGTCTCTATACAAATTTTCGTTTAGCGAGGCAGGGACAGAAGACCCCTAATCAAAAAGTAAAAATGCCTTTATCTTTGTATTTCTTTGTTTGATTTCAATGTTGTTTAAGTGGACGTCATTATTTTTATCTTATAGTTTATAAAAACGTAATTAAAAAAGATTTGTCAACTACCTAATAAGGGCTATGTTTGCCATTTCGCCCACTAGTTTCGGTAGTGTGTGTGGGGACCTGTCAAAGTGATAAACTATTTTTTTTTTTTTTTTGTATTTTTTACTTATTACAAGCTGTAATAAGCTTACAATAGACAAAGGTACATTACAAGCTGTAATGTACTTTTGTCTATCCCGGAAGGGATGAATGGAGTAACAACAACAACATATAATGGTGTATAAATTTTCCTCCCAGGCAGTGTCTTTCCTGCCACTTACAACTCGGGCGCCTTCAAATCAAGGGTGAATAGGCATCTACCAGGCAAGCGCGTTCCACCTTAGTAGACTGTATTATCACTTTCCATCAGGTGTGATCACAGTCAAGTGTTAGCCTATACAGCTAAAAAAATACTCGAAATAAATTAGTAAATAGCGCAATTTTAGCTACAAAAGACTAATTAAATCACAAAGAATATTTGACAGGTCTATTCGCATAGTGGTGCTGCCCAGGCGGGTTAAGCAGAACTACTCAGATTTGACCTCATTACTCATAACGCGACCGATTAACCCGCGTATCGCCTGCGCGGTAGGAGGGGAGCGGGGGGAGATGTTGGCGGGTGGGTGAGAGGTGTGCGCGGAGGATTTGACGTAAGCTCACACCTCTCACCCACCCGCCAACATCTCCCCCCGCTCCCCTCCTACCGCGCAGGCGATACGCAGGTTAATCGGTCGCGTTATAAATATCATTCCAGAGTACCTTCCGTTTCGTTCTCGTCGAACGTCTCCCGCTCGCTGCCGTGCGGCATGGAGTGGAAGCCTCAGGTGGAGCAGCCGCTTCTGGCGGAGCAGGCTACCAGCTCGGTCTCGTACCTCGCCACTGGAGACCACAACTACGTGAGAAGCACCAGTAGTGGGTTCACGTTCGCCGCCTCCGCTGTGCAGCCTGTGAGTATAAAATCTCTATAGCATAGGTAAACCGCTATAAACTTGACCCTCCTGGGCCCTTATTCTGTATCTCAGTGACGATCACTCGGTGGGCTTCACTGACATTTATTTTTTATCCATTGAAGGTTTTCCACAAAATGTTATTTTCGTTCCACTTAATAAAGCAGCAATGTATAGCAAACCATAGACAACAGTGATTATCACTTAGATACAGAATTAGGGCCCCTGATGGACTGCGGGGCGCGGGGCGGGAGCCGCTCAACCAATCAGCAAGTCCGTCGCTGTCCGCTGGCAGCGCTGCCAATCGCATAACCCGCCCCGCGTCCCGCAGACCATCAGTAGGGTCAAGTTTATAGCGGTTTACCATGGGAGCCCAAGAGGGGATTCTGCTAGTTACTCAAGCGTCGTTGGGACTTATTCGATTTTCAATATTAGATGCTAAAAAGAATGAGGTTATACAGTGTGAGTCTTCATAATGTGCACATATTGAAATGAGGGAAACTATGCTTAATTTTATCGACGGAAAACGTTTTAAAAAAAAAACTATTTTTTTTTTTCATTTCATGGGGACGGCCCATTACTTCCAATCATTAATAAGTTTGATTAATCGTGATAGATCATTTAGTTTAAAAGTTACACCGTTTTGGTTACAAGGGTCATAGTAGCGAACAAAAATTTTAAAAATTCAAGAAATATATGCTATTTCAGTGGGGGATGAAAAAACATCGTGACTGATTATTTTTTCTCGTGTGTGTCAGATTTTTATACAGACGCTTCATCTTGATGTTCTTGTCATCCTGACCCCACAATCTGACATCTGACTTATGTCAAGTAGTTTTCTTAATTTGCCGGTTTCAATATTTTACAGATCCCTGTCAACCTAATCGCCAAAGGCGGTGGCGCAAAGAAGAGACCTCACCCCAACTCTAGCGCATACAAAGCGTCGTTCAGCGCTGCGCCCATTTTGTTAGACCCGGAAAAACCGTAAGAAAGAGTTAATAAAATACGTGAAGACACATGTTTTTATACGATCGCCCAAAAAAGGAGTGGTTTTGTTTTTAGGGTTCATATGTATGTATGTATGTACGACGTATGTTTCTATATTCCACCATAACCATAACTTCTGAACGGCTGAACAGATTTGGACATAGGTATAGGCTATTGTTAGAATCCTTACATCTTTCGAGTTACATAGGCTATAGTTTTTTTGGGAAAAGTCAATATGGCTTTTTCATTTATTTTTGAAATTAGAATTATTGACAAATAAAATGGTAAAAACTGAATTAAGCAATGAAATAGCAAACAAAAAAATTACAAGCACTTAAATATTTCTAATTATACAGAGACAGCTGTATTCAACTATGACGTCCTAGTAATGCCATATAATGTGTCTCTATACAAATTTTCGTTTAGCGAGGCAGGGACAGAAGACCCCTAATCAAAAAGTAAAAATGCCTTTATCTTTGTATTTCTTTGTTTGATTTCAATGTTGTTTAAGTGGACGTCATTATTTTTATCTTATAGTTTATAAAAACGTAATTAAAAAAGATTTGTCAACTACCTAATAAGGGCTATGTTTGCCATTTCGCCCACTAGTTTCGGTAGTGTGTGTGGAGACCTGTCAAAGTGATAAACTATTATTTTTTTTTAGTATTTTTTACTTATTACAAGCTGTAATAAGCTTACAATAGACAAAGGTACATTACAAGCTGTAATGTACTTTTGTCTATCCCGGAAGGGATGAATGGAGTAACAACAACAACATATAATGGTGTATAAATTTTTCTCCCAGGCAGTGTCTTTCCTGCCACTTACAACTCGGGCGCCTTCAAATCAAGGGTGAATAGGCATCTACTAGGCAAGCGCGTTCCACCTTAGTAGACTGTATTATCACTTTCCATCAGGTGTGATCACAGTCAAGTGTTAGCCTATATAGCTAAAAAAATACTTGAAATAAATTAGTAAATAGCGCAATTTTAGCTACAAAAGACTAATTAAATCATAAAGAATATTTGACAGGTCTATTGGCATAGTGGTGCTGCCCAGGCGGGTTAAGCAGAACTACTCAGATTTGACCTCATTACTTATAACGCGACCGATTAACCCGCGTATCGCCTGCGCGGTAGGAGGGGAGCGGGGGGAGATGTTGGCGGGTGGGTGAGAGGTGTGCGCGGAGGATTTGACGTAAGCTCACACCTCTCACCCACCCGCCAACATCTCCCCCCGCTCCCCTCCTACCGCGCAGGCGATACGCGGGTTAATCGGTCGCGTTATAAATATCATTCCAGAGTACCTTCCGTTTCGTTCTCGTCGAACGTCTCCCGCTCGCTGCCGTGCGGCATGGAGTGGGAGCCTCAGGTGGAGCCGCCGCTTCTGGCGGAGCAGGCTACCAGCTCGGTCTCGTACCTCGCCACTGGAGACCACAACTACGTGAGAAGCACCAGTAGTGGGTTCACGTTCGCCGCCTCCGCTGTGCAGCCTGTGAGTATAAAATCTCTATAGCATAGGTAAACCGCTATTAACTTGACCCTCCTGGGCCCTTATTCTGTATCTCAGTGACGATCACTCGGTGGGCTTCAATGACATTTATTTTTTATCCATTGAAGGTTTTCCACAAAATGTTTTTTCGTTCCACTTAATAAAGCAGCAATGTATAGCAAACCATAGACAACAGTGATTATCACTTAGATACAGAATTAGGGCCCCTGATGGACTGCGGGGCGCGGGGCGGGAGCCGCTCAACCAATCAGCAAGTCCGTCCCTGTCCGCTGGCAGCGCTGCCAATCGCATAACCCGCCCCGCGTCCCGCAGACCATCAGTAGGGTCAAGTTTATAGCGGTTTACCATGGGAGCCCAAGAGGGGATTCTGCTAGTTACTCAAGCGTCGTTGGGACTTATTCGATTTTCAATATTAGATGCTAAAAAGAATGAGGTTATACAGTGTGAGTCTTCATAATGTGCACATATTGAAATGAGGGAAACTATGCTTAATTTTATCGACGGAAAACGTTTTAAAAAAAAAACTAAATTTTTTTTTCATTTCATGGGGACGGCCCATTACTTCCAATCATTAATAAGTTTGATTCATCGTGATAGATCATTTAGTTTAAAAGTTACACCGTTTTGGTTACATAAGGGTCATAGTAGCGAACAAAAATTTTAAAAATTCAAGAAATATACTAGATCGTTCAATAAGTCCCGAGACTAACCTGGAAATGGCGCATATATTAAAAACTCTTTTGATTTTTAAAAAGTACTGGCTATCAATACAAGAATGTGTCAAATTTTTAAAAATGGAACAATAAATTTATTGATTTTGAAACATTTAAGTGGCGTTACGGTTGTAATTTCGATACAATGGAAAAAAATGAGTTTCGCGTGTTGCTAAAACATTGTTTTTTAATGGCAAAAAATACCGTTGAAGCACAGCAATGGCTTATAAAATGTTATGCAGGATCAGCTCCCTCTAAAGCAACCATTAGTCGGTGGTATGCCGACTTCAAACGCGGTCGCGTGGACACCAATGATGGGGAACGCTCAGGTCGTCCAAATGAAGCAGTGACTCAACAAAATATTAACCAAGTCCTCAAAATCGTATTGGAAGATCGGAAGGTAAAAGTGCGAGAGATAGCCGAGATAGTGAAGATTTCAGCTGGTAGTGTTTTCACTATTTTACATAAAAAGGGGACTGTTCACTTTGTATGAGGGTTTTGGCCTGGAGTGGACAGTAACTGAGAGTAATAATTGTACATTTATTTAGTAGCTTTAACCAGTAGGAATTAGAAAAATTATAAAGTTTTGTATCCAGGTGTTTCTAATTTTAGTAATTTGCACAGGTGTATAAGTAGGGTTTTCAAATAAAAAAACATTATTTCTGGTATTTTTGTTTTATTATTCAGATTCATATGTTAATAGAATATTATCTAGGAACTGGGCAGGTCGATTAATGTGTTCCTGATACCTTGCCCAGCGCAAATACCATATTATAGTCATTACATGGGCACAGCAACCCACTGTTCGTTGACCCACCATGCAATTGCAGCAATATTGCTTTATACCTTCTCTCCCTGATTCATTATTATGATATTATATATAAACATAATATATTTTCCTGCCTGCTTTGTATTTTTCCCCGTAATAAAGACAAATTCTCGGTTGACTGATAACCTTCCAGTAGGTTGCTGGCCATGTCTCTACAAACTTCAATAGTATAGGAACCATCTCCTCGTATGTGCTCCCCATAGTAAGACTGGGCTTGTTTTAATTGGTATGTCCCGCAAGCTATCAGGATTAATGCCCTCAACTCAAGCCTGGGGAAGGGTACATTGTTTATGTTTACATTAATATTGACAAACTGTGCTCTTCTTCTATTCAAGTTATTTCTTGTCACAAAGTCCGCTAGTCATCGGAGTCCATGATCAAAGCAGAAGTCGGTCGTTATAGGAAAACAAAAACAAATAAATAACAAGTACCTAACAAAAAATAACATTCACGGTTCACGAAGAGAAGATGTGAGTTTGTACGAATGCGAATGACTGTGACACTGACATTGAGTTGCCAAAATGACAGGTCAAAAAAAGTCTATGGTTTAGGGTTGCCGTATAACTCATTTCGCAAAAACAAAATCGATTAAATCGATAACAATCGATAGTATAATAATTAATTAATAAAGCTCCTTGTTTTTATTTATTTAATAACAATGTAATAGTATAATTGTCAGTTCCTGTTTTTTACTCTTTTATGCTGACAAACGAATACTTTGCCATATTTTTAATAATAAATCGAGTAACAAACCATCGATTTAAATTATTTGAAATCGATTATTGGGAATATTTTTTAAGACTGGCAATGTCACGTAAATCAAAACAACACCGGAAATACATGATTAGTGAATTAAGATACTTTTTAAATGAAGTTTTTATCAATTTATATTTACACAACTTTAAACCGCTAGTAGTCATGATTTAAAATAAGACATTTTTTGGCATAATTGCTTTTTTGTATAAATTCTGTCCACGCGAGGCCGAAAATGAACAATCCCCTTTGGCCATGAAAAAGCTTTTTCTAAGTGGGTGCCGCGTTTGCTTACAACTGATCAAAAGGAACAACGTATCAATGATTCAGAGCGGTGTTTGGCGCTGATGAATCATAATAAAAAGGATTTTTTACGTCGGTATGTAACAATGGATGAAACCTGGATACACCATTTCACTCCGGAATCCAATCGGCAGGCAGCGGAGTGGAGAGCGGCTGGTGAAAGCCGCCCGAAGCGTCCAAAGACTAAGAAATCGGCCGGTAAGGTTATGGCGTCTATATTTTGGGATGCGCATGGAATACTTTTCATCGACTACCTTGAAAAGGGGAAAATATAAATAGTGACTATTACATGTGCTTATTGGAGTGATTGAAGTACGAAATTGCGGATAAACGGCCTCACATGAACAAAAAGAAAGTGGTGTTTCAACAGGACAACGCGCCTTGTCACAAGTCCGTGAGAACGATGGCCGAAATTAACGAATTGGCTTCGAATTGCTTCCTCATCCCCCGTATTCGCCAGACTTGGCCCCCAGCGATTACTGGCTGTTTGCAGACCTCAAAAAAATGATTCAGGGTAAGAAATTTGACTCAAATAGTGAAGTTATCGCAGCAACGGAGGCTTATTTTGAAGCCAAAGACAAATCGTTCTACACACATGGGATAGAAAAGTTAGAAAAGCGTTGGAGGGACTGTATCGCTCTTGGAGGAGACTATGTTGATGAATAAAAATTAATTTTATAAAAAAGACCTTTTTTTAGTACTTAGTCTCGGGACTTATTGAACCACGTGTTATGCTATTTCAGTGGGGGATGAAAAAACATCGTGACTGATTATTTTTTCTCGTGTGTGTCAGATTTTTATACAGACGCTTCATCTTGATGTTCTTGTCATCCTGACCCCACAATCTGACATCTGACTTATGTCAAGTAGTTTTCTTAATTTGCCGGTTTCAATATTTTACAGATCCCTGTCAACCTAATCGCCAAAGGCGGTGGCGCAAAGAAGAGACCTCACCCCAACTCTAGCGCATACAAAGCGTCGTTCAGCGCTGCGCCCATTTTGTTAGACCCGGAAAAACCGTAAGAAAGAGTTAATAAAATACGTGAAGACACATGTTTTTATACGATCGCCCAAAAAAGGAGTGGTTTTGTTTTTAGGGTTCATATGTATGTATGTATGTACGACGTATGTTTCTATATTCCACCATAACCATAACTTCTGAACGGCTGAACAGATTTGGACATAGGTATAGGCTATTGTTAGAATCCTTACATCTTTCGAGTTACATAGGCTATAGTTTTTTTGGGAAAAGTCAATATGGCTTTTTCATTTATTTTTGAAATTAGAATTATTGACAAATAAAATGGTAAAAACTGAATTAAGCAATGAAATAGCAAACAAAAAAATTACAAGCACTTAAATATTTCTAATTATACAGAGACAGCTGTATTCAACTATGACGTCCTAGTAATGCCATATAATGTGTCTCTATACAAATTTTCGTTTAGCGAGGCAGGGACAGAAGACCCCTAATCAAAAAGTAAAAATGCCTTTATCTTTGTATTTCTTTGTTTGATTTCAATGTTGTTTAAGTGGACGTCATTATTTTTATCTTATAGTTTATAAAAACGTAATTAAAAAAGATTTGTCAACTACCTAATAAGGGCTATGTTTGCCATTTCGCCCACTAGTTTCGGTAGTGTGTGTGGAGACCTGTCAAAGTGATAAACTATTATTTTTTTTTAGTATTTTTTACTTATTACAAGCTGTAATAAGCTTACAATAGACAAAGGTACATTACAAGCTGTAATGTACTTTTGTCTATCCCGGAAGGGATGAATGGAGTAACAACAACAACATATAATGGTGTATAAATTTTTCTCCCAGGCAGTGTCTTTCCTGCCACTTACAACTCGGGCGCCTTCAAATCAAGGGTGAATAGGCATCTACCAGGCAAGCGCGTTCCACCTTAGTAGACTGTATTATCACTTTCCATCAGGTGTGATCACAGTCAAGTGTTAGCCTATATAGCTAAAAAAATACTCGAAATAAATTAGTAAATAGCGCAATTTTAGCTACAAAAGACTAATTAAATCACAAAGAATATTTGACAGGTCTATTGGCATAGTGGTGCTGCCCAGGCGGGTTAAGCAGAACTACTCAGATTTGACCTCATTACTTATAACGCGACCGATTAACCCGCGTATCGCCTGCGCGGTAGGAGGGGAGCGGGGGGAGATGTTGGCGGGTGGGTGAGAGGTGTGCGCGGAGGATTTGACGTAAGCTCACACCTCTCACCCACCCGCCAACATCTCCCCCCGCTCCCCTCCTACCGCGCAGGCGATACGCGGGTTAATCGGTCGCGTTATAAATATCATTCCAGAGTACCTTACGTTTCGTTCTCGTCGAACGTCTCCCGCTCGCTGCCGTGCGGCATGGAGTGGGAGCCTCAGGTGGAGCAGCCGCTTCTGGCGGAGCAGGCTACCAGCTCGGTCTCGTACCTCGCCACTGGAGACCACAACTACGTGAGAAGCACCAGTAGTGGGTTCACGTTCGCCGCCTCCGCTGTGCAGCTTGTGAGTATAAAATCTCTATAGCATAGGTAAACCGCTATAAACTTGACCCTCCTGGGCCCTTATTCTGTATCTCAGTGACGATCACTCGGTGGGCTTCACTGACATTTATTTTTTATCCATTGAAGGTTTTCCACAAAATGTTATTTTCGTTCCACTTAATAAAGCAGCAATGTATAGCAAACCATAGACAACAGTGATTATCACTTAGATACAGAATTAGGGCCCCTGATGGACTGCGGGGCGCGGGGCGGGAGCCGCTCAACCAATCAGCAAGTCCGTCGCTGTCCGCTGGCAGCGCTGCCAATCGCATAACCCGCCCCGCGTCCCGCAGACCATCAGTAGGGTCAAGTTTATAGCGGTTTACCATGGGAGCCCAAGAGGGGATTCTGCTAGTTACTCAAGCGTCGTTGGGACTTATTCGATTTTCAATATTAGATGCTAAAAAGAATGAGGTTATACAGTGTGAGTCTTCATAATGTGCACATATTGAAATGAGGGAAACTATGCTTAATTTTATCGACGGAAAACGTTTTAAAAAAAAAACTAAATTTTTTTTCATTTCATGGGGACGGCCCATTACTTCCAATCATTAATAAGTTTGATTCATCGTGATAGATCATTTAGTTTAAAAGTTACACCGTTTTGGTTACAAGGGTCATAGTAGCGAACAAAAATTTTAAAAATTCAAGAAATATATGCTATTTCAGTGGGGGATGAAAAAACATCGTGACTGATTATTTTTTCTCGTGTGTGTCAGATTTTTATACAGACGCTTCATCTTGATGTTCTTGTCATCCTGACCCCACAATCTGACATCTGACTTATGTCAAGTAGTTTTCTTAATTTGCCGGTTTCAATATTTTACAGATCCCTGTCAACCTAATCGCCAAAGGCGGTGGCGCAAAGAAGAGACCTCACCCCAACTCTAGCGCATACAAAGCGTCGTTCAGCGCTGCGCCCATTTTGTTAGACCCGGAAAAACCGTAAGAAAGAGTTAATAAAATACGTGAAGACACATGTTTTTATACGATCGCCCAAAAAAGGAGTGGTTTTGTTTTTAGGGTTCATATGTATGTATGTATGTACGACGTATGTTTCTATATTCCACCATAACCATAACTTCTGAACGGCTGAACAGATTTGGACATAGGTATAGGCTATTGTTAGAATCCTTACATCTTTCGAGTTACATAGGCTATAGTTTTTTTGGGAAAAGTCAATATGGCTTTTTCATTTATTTTTGAAATTAGAATTATTGACAAATAAAATGGTAAAAACTGAATTAAGCAATGAAATAGCAAACAAAAAAATTACAAGCACTTAAATATTTCTAATTATACAGAGACAGCTGTATTCAACTATGACGTCCTAGTAATGCCATATAATGTGTCTCTATACAAATTTTCGTTTAGCGAGGCAGGGACAGAAGACCCCTAATCAAAAAGTAAAAATGCCTTTATCTTTGTATTTCTTTGTTTGATTTCAATGTTGTTTAAGTGGACGTCATTATTTTTATCTTATAGTTTATAAAAACGTAATTAAAAAAGATTTGTCAACTACCTAATAAGGGCTATGTTTGCCATTTCGCCCACTAGTTTCGGTAGTGTGTGTGGGGACCTGTCAAAGTGATAAACTATTTTTTTTTTTTTTTTGTATTTTTTACTTATTACAAGCTGTAATAAGCTTACAATAGACAAAGGTACATTACAAGCTGTAATGTACTTTTGTCTATCCCGGAAGGGATGAATGGAGTAACAACAACAACATATAATGGTGTATAAATTTTTCTCCCAGGCAGTGTCTTTCCTGCCACTTACAACTCGGGCGCCTTCAAATCAAGGGTGAATAGGCATCTACCAGGCAAGCGCGTTCCACCTTAGTAGACTGTATTATCACTTTCCATCAGGTGTGATCACAGTCAAGTGTTAGCCTATATAGCTAAAAAAATACTCGAAATAAATTAGTAAATAGCGCAATTTTAGCTACAAAAGACTAATTAAATCACAAAGAATATTTGACAGGTCTATTGGCATAGTGGTGCTGCCCAGGCGGGTTAAGCAGAACTACTCAGATTTGACCTCATTACTTATAACGCGACCGATTAACCCGCGTATCGCCTGCGCGGTAGGAGGGGAGCGGGGGGAGATGTTGGCGGGTGGGTGAGAGGTGTGCGCGGAGGATTTGACGTAAGCTCACACCTCTCACCCACCCGCCAACATCTCCCCCCGCTCCCCTCCTACCGCGCAGGCGATACGCGGGTTAATCGGTCGCGTTATAAATATCATTCCAGAGTACCTTCCGTTTCGTTCTCGTCGAACGTCTCCCGCTCGCTGCCGTGCGGCATGGAGTGGGAGCCTCAGGTGGAGCAGCCGCTTCTGGCGGAGCAGGCTACCAGCTCGGTCTCGTACCTCGCCACTGGAGACCACAACTACGTGAGAAGCACCAGTAGTGGGTTCACGTTCGCCGCCTCCGCTGTGCAGCTTGTGAGTATAAAATCTCTATAGCATAGGTAAACCGCTATAAACTTGACCCTCCTGGGCCCTTATTCTGTATCTCAGTGACGATCACTCGGTGGGCTTCACTGACATTTATTTTTTATCCATTGAAGGTTTTCCACAAAATGTTATTTTCGTTCCACTTAATAAAGCAGCAATGTATAGCAAACCATAGACAACAGTGATTATCACTTAGATACAGAATTAGGGCCCCTGATGGACTGCGGGGCGCGGGGCGGGAGCCGCTCAACCAATCAGCAAGTCCGTCGCTGTCCGCTGGCAGCGCTGCCAATCGCATAATCCGCCCCGCGTCCCGCAGACCATCAGTAGGGTCAAGTTTATAGCGGTTTACCATGGGAGCCCAAGAGGGGATTCTGCTAGTTACTCAAGCGTCGTTGGGACTTATTCGATTTTCAATATTAGATGCTAAAAAGAATGAGGTTATACAGTGTGAGTCTTCATAATGTGCACATATTGAAATGAGGGAAACTATGCTTAATTTTATCGACGGAAAACGTTTTAAAAAAAAAACTAAATTTTTTTTTCATTTCATGGGGACGGCCCATTACTTCCAATCATTAATAAGTTTGATTAATCGTGATAGATCATTTAGTTTAAAAGTTACACCGTTTTGGTTACAAGGGTCATAGTAGCGAACAAAAATTTTAAAAATTCAAGAAATATATGCTATTTCAGTGGGGGATGAAAAAACATCGTGACTGATTATTTTTTCTCGTGTGTGTCAGATTTTTATACAGACGCTTCATCTTGATGTTCTTGTCATCCTGACCCCACAATCTGACATCTGACTTATGTCAAGTAGTTTTCTTAATTTGCCGGTTTCAATATTTTACAGATCCCTGTCAACCTAATCGCCAAAGGCGGTGGCGCAAAGAAGAGACCTCACCCCAACTCTAGCGCATACAAAGCGTCGTTCAGCGCTGCGCCCATTTTGTTAGACCCGGAAAAACCGTAAGAAAGAGTTAATAAAATACGTGAAGACACGTCATGTTTTTATACGATCGCCCAAAAAAGGAGTGGTTTTGTTTTTAGGGTTCATATGTATGTATGTATGTACGACGTATGTTTCTATATTCCACCATAACCATAACTTCTGAACGGCTGAACAGATTTGGACATAGGTATAGGCTATTGTTAGAATCCTTACATCTTTCGAGTTACATAGGCTATAGTTTTTTTGGGAAAAGTCAATATGGCTTTTTCATTTATTTTTGAAATTAGAATTATTGACAAATAAAATGGTAAAAACTGAATTAAGCAATGAAATAGCAAACAAAAAAATTACAAGCACTTAAATATTTCTAATTATACAGAGACAGCTGTATTCAACTATGACGTCCTAGTAATGCCATATAATGTGTCTCTATACAAATTTTCGTTTAGCGAGGCAGGGACAGAAGACCCCTAATCAAAAAGTAAAAATGCCTTTATCTTTGTATTTCTTTGTTTGATTTCAATGTTGTTTAAGTGGACGTCATTATTTTTATCTTATAGTTTATAAAAACGTAATTAAAAAAGATTTGTCAACTACCTAATAAGGGCTATGTTTGCCATTTCGCCCACTAGTTTCGGTAGTGTGTGTGGGGACCTGTCAAAGTGATAAACTATTTTTTTTTTTTTTTTGTATTTTTTACTTATTACAAGCTGTAATAAGCTTACAATAGACAAAGGTACATTACAAGCTGTAATGTACTTTTGTCTATCCCGGAAGGGATGAATGGAGTAACAACAACAACATATAATGGTGTATAAATTTTTCTCCCAGGCAGTGTCTTTCCTGCCACTTACAACTCGGGCGCCTTCAAATCAAGGGTGAATAGGCATCTACCAGGCAAGCGCGTTCCACCTTAGTAGACTGTATTATCACTTTCCATCAGGTGTGATCACAGTCAAGTGTTAGCCTATATAGCTAAAAAAATACTCGAAATAAATTAGTAAATAGCGCAATTTTAGCTACAAAAGACTAATTAAATCACAAAGAATATTTGACAGGTCTATTGGCATAGTGGTGCTGCCCAGGCGGGTTAAGCAGAACTACTCAGATTTGACCTCATTACTTATAACGCGACCGATTAACCCGCGTATCGCCTGCGCGGTAGGAGGGGAGCGGGGGGAGATGTTGGCGGGTGGGTGAGAGGTGTGCGCGGAGGATTTGACGTAAGCTCACACCTCTCACCCACCCGCCAACATCTCCCCCCGCTCCCCTCCTACCGCGCAGGCGATACGCGGGTTAATCGGTCGCGTTATAAATATCATTCCAGAGTACCTTCCGTTTCGTTCTCGTCGAACGTCTCCCGCTCGCTGCCGTGCGGCATGGAGTGGGAGCCTCAGGTGGAGCAGCCGCTTCTGGCGGAGCAGGCTACCAGCTCGGTCTCGTACCTCGCCACTGGAGACCACAACTACGTGAGAAGCACCAGTAGTGGGTTCACGTTCGCCGCCTCCGCTGTGCAGCTTGTGAGTATAAAATCTCTATAGCATAGGTAAACCGCTATAAACTTGACCCTCCTGGGCCCTTATTCTGTATCTCAGTGACGATCACTCGGTGGGCTTCACTGACATTTATTTTTTATCCATTGAAGGTTTTCCACAAAATGTTATTTTCGTTCCACTTAATAAAGCAGCAATGTATAGCAAACCATAGACAACAGTGATTATCACTTAGATACAGAATTAGGGCCCCTGATGGACTGCGGGGCGCGGGGCGGGAGCCGCTCAACCAATCAGCAAGTCCGTCGCTGTCCGCTGGCAGCGCTGCCAATCGCATAATCCGCCCCGCGTCCCGCAGACCATCAGTAGGGTCAAGTTTATAGCGGTTTACCATGGGAGCCCAAGAGGGGATTCTGCTAGTTACTCAAGCGTCGTTGGGACTTATTCGATTTTCAATATTAGATGCTAAAAAGAATGAGGTTATACAGTGTGAGTCTTCATAATGTGCACATATTGAAATGAGGGAAACTATGCTTAATTTTATCGACGGAAAACGTTTTAAAAAAAAAACTAAATTTTTTTTTCATTTCATGGGGACGGCCCATTACTTCCAATCATTAATAAGTTTGATTAATCGTGATAGATCATTTAGTTTAAAAGTTACACCGTTTTGGTTACAAGGGTCATAGTAGCGAACAAAAATTTTAAAAATTCAAGAAATATATGCTATTTCAGTGGGGGATGAAAAAACATCGTGACTGATTATTTTTTCTCGTGTGTGTCAGATTTTTATACAGACGCTTCATCTTGATGTTCTTGTCATCCTGACCCCACAATCTGACATCTGACTTATGTCAAGTAGTTTTCTTAATTTGCCGGTTTCAATATTTTACAGATCCCTGTCAACCTAATCGCCAAAGGCGGTGGCGCAAAGAAGAGACCTCACCCCAACTCTAGCGCATACAAAGCGTCGTTCAGCGCTGCGCCCATTTTGTTAGACCCGGAAAAACCGTAAGAAAGAGTTAATAAAATACGTGAAGACACGTCATGTTTTTATACGATCGCCCAAAAAAGGAGTGGTTTTGTTTTTAGGGTTCATATGTATGTATGTATGTACGACGTATGTTTCTATATTCCACCATAACCATAACTTCTGAACGGCTGAACAGATTTGGACATAGGTATAGGCTATTGTTAGAATCCTTACATCTTTCGAGTTACATAGGCTATAGTTTTTTTGGGAAAAGTCAATATGGCTTTTTCATTTATTTTTGAAATTAGAATTATTGACAAATAAAATGGTAAAAACTGAATTAAGCAATGAAATAGCAAACAAAAAAATTACAAGCACTTAAATATTTCTAATTATACAGAGACAGCTGTATTCAACTATGACGTCCTAGTAATGCCATATAATGTGTCTCTATACAAATTTTCGTTTAGCGAGGCAGGGACAGAAGACCCCTAATCAAAAAGTAAAAATGCCTTTATCTTTGTATTTCTTTGTTTGATTTCAATGTTGTTTAAGTGGACGTCATTATTTTTATCTTATAGTTTATAAAAACGTAATTAAAAAAGATTTGTCAACTACCTAATAAGGGCTATGTTTGCCATTTCGCCCACTAGTTTCGGTAGTGTGTGTGGAGACCTGTCAAAGTGATAAACAATTTTTTTTTTTTTTTGTATTTTTTACTTATTACAAGCTGTAATAAGCTTAAAATAGACAAAGGTACATTACAAGCTGTAATGTACTTTTGTCTATCCCGGAAGGGATGAATGGAGTAACAACAACAACATATAATGGTGTATAAATTTTCCTCCCAGGCAGTGTCTTTCCTGCCACTTACAACTCGGGCGCCTTCAAATCAAGGGTGAATAGGCATCTACCAGGCAAGCGCGTTCCACCTTAGTAGACTGTATTATCACTTTCCATCAGGTGTGATCACAGTCAAGTGTTAGCCTATACAGCTAAAAAAATACTCGAAATAAATTAGTAAATAGCGCAATTTTAGCTACAAAAGACTAATTAAATCACAAAGAATATTTGACAGGTCTATTCGCATAGTGGTGCTGCCCAGGCGGGTTAAGCAGAACTACTCAGATTTGACCTCATTACTCATAACGCGACCGATTAACCCGCGTATCGCCTGCGCGGTAGGAGGGGAGCGGGGGGAGATGTTGGCGGGTGGGTGAGAGGTGTGCGCGGAGGATTTGACGTAAGCTCACACCTCTCACCCACCCGCCAACATCTCCCCCCGCTCCCCTCCTACCGCGCAGGCGATACGCAGGTTAATCGGTCGCGTTATAAATATCATTCCAGAGTACCTTCCGTTTCGTTCTCGTCGAACGTCTCCCGCTCGCTGCCGTGCGGCATGGAGTGGAAGCCTCAGGTGGAGCAGCCGCTTCTGGCGGAGCAGGCTACCAGCTCGGTCTCGTACCTCGCCACTGGAGACCACAACTACGTGAGAAGCACCAGTAGTGGGTTCACGTTCGCCGCCTCCGCTGTGCAGCCTGTGAGTATAAAATCTCTATAGCATAGGTAAACCGCTATAAACTTGACCCTCCTGGGCCCTTATTCTGTATCTCAGTGACGATCACTCGGTGGGCTTCACTGACATTTATTTTTTATCCATTGAAGGTTTTCCACAAAATGTTATTTTCGTTCCACTTAATAAAGCAGCAATGTATAGCAAACCATAGACAACAGTGATTATCACTTAGATACAGAATTAGGGCCCCTGATGGACTGCGGGGCGCGGGGCGGGAGCCGCTCAACCAATCAGCAAGTCCGTCGCTGTCCGCTGGCAGCGCTGCCAATCGCATAACCCGCCCCGCGTCCCGCAGACCATCAGTAGGGTCAAGTTTATAGCGGTTTACCATGGGAGCCCAAGAGGGGATTCTGCTAGTTACTCAAGCGTCGTTGGGACTTATTCGATTTTCAATATTAGATGCTAAAAAGAATGAGGTTATACAGTGTGAGTCTTCATAATGTGCACATATTGAAATGAGGGAAACTATGCTTAATTTTATCGACGGAAAACGTTTTAAAAAAAAAACTTAATTTTTTTTCATTTCATGGGGACGGCCCATTACTTCCAATCATTAATAAGTTTGATTCATCGTGATAGATCATTTAGTTTAAAAGTTACACCGTTTTGGTTACAAGGGTCATAGTAGCGAACAAAAATTTTAAAAATTCAAGAAATATATGCTATTTCAGTGGGGGATGAAAAAACATCGTGACTGATTATTTTTTCTCGTGTGTGTCAGATTTTTATACAGACGCTTCATCTTGATGTTCTTGTCATCCTGACCCCACAATCTGACATCTGACTTATGTCAAGTAGTTTTCTTAATTTGCCGGTTTCAATATTTTACAGATCCCTGTCAACCTAATCGCCAAAGGCGGTGGCGCAAAGAAGAGACCTCACCCCAACTCTAGCGCATACAAAGCGTCGTTCAGCGCTGCGCCCATTTTGTTAGACCCGGAAAAACCGTAAGAAAGAGTTAATAAAATACGTGAAGACACGTCATGTTTTTATACGATCGCCCAAAAAAGGAGTGGTTTTGTTTTTAGGGTTCATATGTATGTATGTATGTACGACGTATGTTTCTATATTCCACCATAACCATAACTTCTGAACGGCTGAACAGATTTGGACATAGGTATAGGCTATTGTTAGAATCCTTACATCTTTCGAGTTACATAGGCTATAGTTTTTTTGGGAAAAGTCAATATGGCTTTTTCATTTATTTTTGAAATTAGAATTATTGACAAATAAAATGGTAAAAACTGAATTAAGCAATGAAATAGCAAACAAAAAAATTACAAGCACTTAAATATTTCTAATTATACAGAGACAGCTGTATTCAACTATGACGTCCTAGTAATGCCATATAATGTGTCTCTATACAAATTTTCGTTTAGCGAGGCAGGGACAGAAGACCCCTAATCAAAAAGTAAAAATGCCTTTATCTTTGTATTTCTTTGTTTGATTTCAATGTTGTTTAAGTGGACGTCATTATTTTTATCTTATAGTTTATAAAAACGTAATTAAAAAAGATTTGTCAACTACCTAATAAGGGCTATGTTTGCCATTTCGCCCACTGTTTCGGTAGTGTGTGTGGAGACCTGTCAAAGTGATAAACTATTTTTTTTTTTTTTTGTATTTTTTACTTATTACAAGCTGTAATAAGCTTACAATAGACAAAGGTACATTACAAGCTGTAATGTACTTTTGTCTATCCCGGAAGGGATGAATGGAGTAACAACAACAACATATAATGGTGTATAAATTTTCCTCCCAGGCAGTGTCTTTCCTGCCACTTACAACTCGGGCGCCTTCAAATCAAGGGTGAATAGGCATCTACCAGGCAAGCGCGTTCCACCTTAGTAGACTGTATTATCACTTTCCATCAGGTGTGATCACAGTCAAGTGTTAGCCTATACAGCTAAAAAAATACTCGAAATAAATTAGTAAATAGCGCAATTTTAGCTACAAAAGACTAATTAAATCACAAAGAATATTTGACAGGTCTATTCGCATAGTGGTGCTGCCCAGGCGGGTTAAGCAGAACTACTCAGATTTGACCTCATTACTCATAACGCGACCGATTAACCCGCGTATCGCCTGCGCGGTAGGAGGGGAGCGGGGGGAGATGTTGGCGGGTGGGTGAGAGGTGTGCGCGGAGGATTTGACGTAAGCTCACACCTCTCACCCACCCGCCAACATCTCCCCCCGCTCCCCTCCTACCGCGCAGGCGATACGCAGGTTAATCGGTCGCGTTATAAATATCATTCCAGAGTACCTTCCGTTTCGTTCTCGTCGAACGTCTCCCGCTCGCTGCCGTGCGGCATGGAGTGGAAGCCTCAGGTGGAGCAGCCGCTTCTGGCGGAGCAGGCTACCAGCTCGGTCTCGTACCTCGCCACTGGAGACCACAACTACGTGAGAAGCACCAGTAGTGGGTTCACGTTCGCCGCCTCCGCTGTGCAGCCTGTGAGTATAAAATCTCTATAGCATAGGTAAACCGCTATAAACTTGACCCTCCTGGGCCCTTATTCTGTATCTCAGTGACGATCACTCGGTGGGCTTCACTGACATTTATTTTTTATCCATTGAAGGTTTTCCACAAAATGTTATTTTCGTTCCACTTAATAAAGCAGCAATGTATAGCAAACCATAGACAACAGTGATTATCACTTAGATACAGAATTAGGGCCCCTGATGGACTGCGGGGCGCGGGGCGGGAGCCGCTCAACCAATCAGCAAGTCCGTCGCTGTCCGCTGGCAGCGCTGCCAATCGCATAACCCGCCCCGCGTCCCGCAGACCATCAGTAGGGTCAAGTTTATAGCGGTTTACCATGGGAGCCCAAGAGGGGATTCTGCTAGTTACTCAAGCGTCGTTGGGACTTATTCGATTTTCAATATTAGATGCTAAAAAGAATGAGGTTATACAGTGTGAGTCTTCATAATGTGCACATATTGAAATGAGGGAAACTATGCTTAATTTTATCGACGGAAAACGTTTTAAAAAAAAAACTTAATTTTTTTTCATTTCATGGGGACGGCCCATTACTTCCAATCATTAATAAGTTTGATTCATCGTGATAGATCATTTAGTTTAAAAGTTACACCGTTTTGGTTACAAGGGTCATAGTAGCGAACAAAAATTTTAAAAATTCAAGAAATATATGCTATTTCAGTGGGGGATGAAAAAACATCGTGACTGATTATTTTTTCTCGTGTGTGTCAGATTTTTATACAGACGCTTCATCTTGATGTTCTTGTCATCCTGACCCCACAATCTGACATCTGACTTATGTCAAGTAGTTTTCTTAATTTGCCGGTTTCAATATTTTACAGATCCCTGTCAACCTAATCGCCAAAGGCGGTGGCGCAAAGAAGAGACCTCACCCCAACTCTAGCGCATACAAAGCGTCGTTCAGCGCTGCGCCCATTTTGTTAGACCCGGAAAAACCGTAAGAAAGAGTTAATAAAATACGTGAAGACACGTCATGTTTTTATACGATCGCCCAAAAAAGGAGTGGTTATGTTTTTAGGGTTCATATGTATGTATGTATGTACGACGTATGTTTCTATATTCCACCATAACCATAACTTCTGAACGGCTGAACAGATTTGGACATAGGTATAGGCTATTGTTAGAATCCTTACATCTTTCGAGTTACATAGGCTATAGTTTTTTTGGGAAAAGTCAATATGGCTTTTTCATTTATTTTTGAAATTAGAATTATTGACAAATAAAATGGTAAAAACTGAATTAAGCAATGAAATAGCAAACAAAAAAATTACAAGCACTTAAATATTTCTAATTATACAGAGACAGCTGTATTCAACTATGACGTCCTAGTAATGCCATATAATGTGTCTCTATACAAATTTTCGTTTAGCGAGGCAGGGACAGAAGACCCCTAATCAAAAAGTAAAAATGCCTTTATCTTTGTATTTCTTTGTTTGATTTCAATGTTGTTTAAGTGGACGTCATTATTTTTATCTTATAGTTTATAAAAACGTAATTAAAAAAGATTTGTCAACTACCTAATAAGGGCTATGTTTGCCATTTCGCCCACTAGTTTCGGTAGTGTGTGTGGAGACCTGTCAAAGTGATAAACAATTTTTTTTTTTTTTTGTATTTTTTACTTATTACAAGCTGTAATAAGCTTACAATAGACAAAGGTACATTACAAGCTGTAATGTACTTTTGTCTATCCCGGAAGGGATGAATGGAGTAACAACAACAACATATAATGGTGTATAAATTTTCCTCCCAGGCAGTGTCTTTCCTGCCACTTACAACTCGGGCGCCTTCAAATCAAGGGTGAATAGGCATCTACCAGGCAAGCGCGTTCCACCTTAGTAGACTGTATTATCACTTTCCATCAGGTGTGATCACAGTCAAGTGTTAGCCTATACAGCTAAAAAAATACTCGAAATAAATTAGTAAATAGCGCAATTTTAGCTACAAAAGACTAATTAAATCACAAAGAATATTTGACAGGTCTATTCGCATAGTGGTGCTGCCCAGGCGGGTTAAGCAGAACTACTCAGATTTGACCTCATTACTCATAACGCGACCGATTAACCCGCGTATCGCCTGCGCGGTAGGAGGGGAGCGGGGGGAGATGTTGGCGGGTGGGTGAGAGGTGTGCGCGGAGGATTTGACGTAAGCTCACACCTCTCACCCACCCGCCAACATCTCCCCCCGCTCCCCTCCTACCGCGCAGGCGATACGCAGGTTAATCGGTCGCGTTATAAATATCATTCCAGAGTACCTTCCGTTTCGTTCTCGTCGAACGTCTCCCGCTCGCTGCCGTGCGGCATGAAGTGGAAGCCTCAGGTGGAGCAGCCGCTTCTGGCGGAGCAGGCTACCAGCTCGGTCTCGTACCTCGCCACTGGAGACCACAACTACGTGAGAAGCACCAGTAGTGGGTTCACGTTCGCCGCCTCCGCTGTGCAGCCTGTGAGTATAAAATCTCTATAGCATAGGTAAACCGCTATAAACTTGACCCTCCTGGGCCCTTATTCTGTATCTCAGTGACGATCACTCGGTGGGCTTCACTGACATTTATTTTTTATCCATTGAAGGTTTTCCACAAAATGTTATTTTCGTTCCACTTAATAAAGCAGCAATGTATAGCAAACCATAGACAACAGTGATTATCACTTAGATACAGAATTAGGGCCCCTGATGGACTGCGGGGCGCGGGGCGGGAGCCGCTCAACCAATCAGCAAGTCCGTCGCTGTCCGCTGGCAGCGCTGCCAATCGCATAACCCGCCCCGCGTCCCGCAGACCATCAGTAGGGTCAAGTTTATAGCGGTTTACCATGGGAGCCCAAGAGGGGATTCTGCTAGTTACTCAAGCGTCGTTGGGACTTATTCGATTTTCAATATTAGATGCTAAAAAGAATGAGGTTATACAGTGTGAGTCTTCATAATGTGCACATATTGAAATGAGGGAAACTATGCTTAATTTTATCGACGGAAAACGTTTTAAAAAAAAAACTTAATTTTTTTTCATTTCATGGGGACGGCCCATTACTTCCAATCATTAATAAGTTTGATTCATCGTGATAGATCATTTAGTTTAAAAGTTACACCGTTTTGGTTACAAGGGTCATAGTAGCGAACAAAAATTTTAAAAATTCAAGAAATATATGCTATTTCAGTGGGGGATGAAAAAACATCGTGACTGATTATTTTTTCTCGTGTGTGTCAGATTTTTATACAGACGCTTCATCTTGATGTTCTTGTCATCCTGACCCCACAATCTGACATCTGACTTATGTCAAGTAGTTTTCTTAATTTGCCGGTTTCAATATTTTACAGATCCCTGTCAACCTAATCGCCAAAGGCGGTGGCGCAAAGAAGAGACCTCACCCCAACTCTAGCGCATACAAAGCGTCGTTCAGCGCTGCGCCCATTTTGTTAGACCCGGAAAAACCGTAAGAAAGAGTTAATAAAATACGTGAAGACACATGTTTTTATACGATCGCCCAAAAAAGGAGTGGTTTTGTTTTTAGGGTTCATATGTATGTATGTATGTACGACGTATGTTTCTATATTCCACCATAACCATAACTTCTGAACGGCTGAACAGATTTGGACATAGGTATAGGCTATTGTTAGAATCCTTACATCTTTCGAGTTACATAGGCTATAGTTTTTTTGGGAAAAGTCAATATGGCTTTTTCATTTATTTTTGAAATTAGAATTATAGACAAATAAAATGGTAAAAACTGAATTAAGCAATGAAATAGCAAACAAAAAAATTACAAGCACTTAAATATTTCTAATTATACAGAGACAGCTGTATTCAACTATGACGTCCTAGTAATGCCATATAATGTGTCTCTATACAAATTTTCGTTTAGCGAGGCAGGGACAGAAGACCCCTAATCAAAAAGTAAAAATGCCTTTATCTTTGTATTTCTTTGTTTGATTTCAATGTTGTTTAAGTGGACGTCATTATTTTTATCTTATAGTTTATAAAAACGTAATTAAAAAAGATTTGTCAACTACCTAATAAGGGCTATGTTTGCCATTTCGCCCACTAGTTTCGGTAGTGTGTGTGGAGACCTGTCAAAGTGATAAACAATTTTTTTTTTTTTTTGTATTTTTTACTTATTACAAGCTGTAATAAGCTTACAATAGACAAAGGTACATTACAAGCTGTAATGTACTTTTGTCTATCCCGGAAGGGATGAATGGAGTAACAACAACAACATATAATGGTGTATAAATTTTCCTCCCAGGCAGTGTCTTTCCTGCCACTTACAACTCGGGCGCCTTCAAATCAAGGGTGAATAGGCATCTACCAGGCAAGCGCGTTCCACCTTAGTAGACTGTATTATCACTTTCCATCAGGTGTGATCACAGTCAAGTGTTAGCCTATACAGCTAAAAAAATACTCGAAATAAATTAGTAAATAGCGCAATTTTAGCTACAAAAGACTAATTAAATCACAAAGAATATTTGACAGGTCTATTCGCATAGTGGTGCTGCCCAGGCGGGTTAAGCAGAACTACTCAGATTTGACCTCATTACTCATAACGCGACCGATTAACCCGCGTATCGCCTGCGCGGTAGGAGGGGAGCGGGGGGAGATGTTGGCGGGTGGGTGAGAGGTGTGCGCGGAGGATTTGACGTAAGCTCACACCTCTCACCCACCCGCCAACATCTCCCCCCGCTCCCCTCCTACCGCGCAGGCGATACGCAGGTTAATCGGTCGCGTTATAAATATCATTCCAGAGTACCTTCCGTTTCGTTCTCGTCGAACGTCTCCCGCTCGCTGCCGTGCGGCATGAAGTGGAAGCCTCAGGTGGAGCAGCCGCTTCTGGCGGAGCAGGCTACCAGCTCGGTCTCGTACCTCGCCACTGGAGACCACAACTACGTGAGAAGCACCAGTAGTGGGTTCACGTTCGCCGCCTCCGCTGTGCAGCCTGTGAGTATAAAATCTCTATAGCATAGGTAAACCGCTATAAACTTGACCCTCCTGGGCCCTTATTCTGTATCTCAGTGACGATCACTCGGTGGGCTTCACTGACATTTATTTTTTATCCATTGAAGGTTTTCCACAAAATGTTATTTTCGTTCCACTTAATAAAGCAGCAATGTATAGCAAACCATAGACAACAGTGATTATCACTTAGATACAGAATTAGGGCCCCTGATGGACTGCGGGGCGCGGGGCGGGAGCCGCTCAACCAATCAGCAAGTCCGTCGCTGTCCGCTGGCAGCGCTGCCAATCGCATAACCCGCCCCGCGTCCCGCAGACCATCAGTAGGGTCAAGTTTATAGCGGTTTACCATGGGAGCCCAAGAGGGGATTCTGCTAGTTACTCAAGCGTCGTTGGGACTTATTCGATTTTCAATATTAGATGCTAAAAAGAATGAGGTTATACAGTGTGAGTCTTCATAATGTGCACATATTGAAATGAGGGAAACTATGCTTAATTTTATCGACGGAAAACGTTTTAAAAAAAAAACTTAATTTTTTTTCATTTCATGGGGACGGCCCATTACTTCCAATCATTAATAAGTTTGATTCATCGTGATAGATCATTTAGTTTAAAAGTTACACCGTTTTGGTTACAAGGGTCATAGTAGCGAACAAAAATTTTAAAAATTCAAGAAATATATGCTATTTCAGTGGGGGATGAAAAAACATCGTGACTGATTATTTTTTCTCGTGTGTGTCAGATTTTTATACAGACGCTTCATCTTGATGTTCTTGTCATCCTGACCCCACAATCTGACATCTGACTTATGTCAAGTAGTTTTCTTAATTTGCCGGTTTCAATATTTTACAGATCCCTGTCAACCTAATCGCCAAAGGCGGTGGCGCAAAGAAGAGACCTCACCCCAACTCTAGCGCATACAAAGCGTCGTTCAGCGCTGCGCCCATTTTGTTAGACCCGGAAAAACCGTAAGAAAGAGTTAATAAAATACGTGAAGACACGTCATGTTTTTATACGATCGCCCAAAAAAGGAGTGGTTTTGTTTTTAGGGTTCATATGTATGTATGTATGTACGACGTATGTTTCTATATTCCACCATAACCATAACTTCTGAACGGCTGAACAGATTTGGACATAGGTATAGGCTATTGTTAGAATCCTTACATCTTTCGAGTTACATAGGCTATAGTTTTTTTGGGAAAAGTCAATATGGCTTTTTCATTTATTTTTGAAATTAGAATTATTGACAAATAAAATGGTAAAAACTGAATTAAGCAATGAAATAGCAAACAAAAAAATTACAAGCACTTAAATATTTCTAATTATACAGAGACAGCTGTATTCAACTATGACGTCCTAGTAATGCCATATAATGTGTCTCTATACAAATTTTCGTTTAGCGAGGCAGGGACAGAAGACCCCTAATCAAAAAGTAAAAATGCCTTTATCTTTGTATTTCTTTGTTTGATTTCAATGTTGTTTAAGTGGACGTCATTATTTTTATCTTATAGTTTATAAAAACGTAATTAAAAAAGATTTGTCAACTACCTAATAAGGGCTATGTTTGCCATTTCGCCCACTAGTTTCGGTAGTGTGTGTGGAGACCTGTCAAAGTGATAAACAATTTTTTTTTTTTTTTGTATTTTTTACTTATTACAAGCTGTAATAAGCTTAAAATAGACAAAGGTACATTACAAGCTGTAATGTACTTTTGTCTATCCCGGAAGGGATGAATGGAGTAACAACAACAACATATAATGGTGTATAAATTTTCCTCCCAGGCAGTGTCTTTCCTGCCACTTACAACTCGGGCGCCTTCAAATCAAGGGTGAATAGGCATCTACCAGGCAAGCGCGTTCCACCTTAGTAGACTGTATTATCACTTTCCATCAGGTGTGATCACAGTCAAGTGTTAGCCTATACAGCTAAAAAAATACTCGAAATAAATTAGTAAATAGCGCAATTTTAGCTACAAAAGACTAATTAAATCACAAAGAATATTTGACAGGTCTATTCGCATAGTGGTGCTGCCCAGGCGGGTTAAGCAGAACTACTCAGATTTGACCTCATTACTCATAACGCGACCGATTAACCCGCGTATCGCCTGCGCGGTAGGAGGGGAGCGGGGGGAGATGTTGGCGGGTGGGTGAGAGGTGTGCGCGGAGGATTTGACGTAAGCTCACACCTCTCACCCACCCGCCAACATCTCCCCCCGCTCCCCTCCTACCGCGCAGGCGATACGATTACGCAGGTTAATCGGTCGCGTTATAAATATCATTCCAGAGTACCTTCCGTTTCGTTCTCGTCGAACGTCTCCCGCTCGCTGCCGTGCGGCATGGAGTGGAAGCCTCAGGTGGAGCAGCCGCTTCTGGCGGAGCAGGCTACCAGCTCGGTCTCGTACCTCGCCACTGGAGACCACAACTACGTGAGAAGCACCAGTAGTGGGTTCACGTTCGCCGCCTCCGCTGTGCAGCCTGTGAGTATAAAATCTCTATAGCATAGGTAAACCGCTATAAACTTGACCCTCCTGGGCCCTTATTCTGTATCTCAGTGACGATCACTCGGTGGGCTTCACTGACATTTATTTTTTATCCATTGAAGGTTTTCCACAAAATGTTATTTTCGTTCCACTTAATAAAGCAGCAATGTATAGCAAACCATAGACAACAGTGATTATCACTTAGATACAGAATTAGGGCCCCTGATGGACTGCGGGGCGCGGGGCGGGAGCCGCTCAACCAATCAGCAAGTCCGTCGCTGTCCGCTGGCAGCGCTGCCAATCGCATAACCCGCCCCGCGTCCCGCAGACCATCAGTAGGGTCAAGTTTATAGCGGTTTACCATGGGAGCCCAAGAGGGGATTCTGCTAGTTACTCAAGCGTCGTTGGGACTTATTCGATTTTCAATATTAGATGCTAAAAAGAATGAGGTTATACAGTGTGAGTCTTCATAATGTGCACATATTGAAATGAGGGAAACTATGCTTAATTTTATCGACGGAAAACGTTTTAAAAAAAAAACTTAATTTTTTTTCATTTCATGGGGACGGCCCATTACTTCCAATCATTAATAAGTTTGATTCATCGTGATAGATCATTTAGTTTAAAAGTTACACCGTTTTGGTTACAAGGGTCATAGTAGCGAACAAAAATTTTAAAAATTCAAGAAATATATGCTATTTCAGTGGGGGATGAAAAAACATCGTGACTGATTATTTTTTCTCGTGTGTGTCAGATTTTTATACAGACGCTTCATCTTGATGTTCTTGTCATCCTGACCCCACAATCTGACATCTGACTTATGTCAAGTAGTTTTCTTAATTTGCCGGTTTCAATATTTTACAGATCCCTGTCAACCTAATCGCCAAAGGCGGTGGCGCAAAGAAGAGACCTCACCCCAACTCTAGCGCATACAAAGCGTCGTTCAGCGCTGCGCCCATTTTGTTAGACCCGGAAAAACCGTAAGAAAGAGTTAATAAAATACGTGAAGACACGTCATGTTTTTATACGATCGCCCAAAAAAGGAGTGGTTTTGTTTTTAGGGTTCATATGTATGTATGTATGTACGACGTATGTTTCTATATTCCACCATAACCATAACTTCTGAACGGCTGAACAGATTTGGACATAGGTATAGGCTATTGTTAGAATCCTTACATCTTTCGAGTTACATAGGCTATAGTTTTTTTGGGAAAAGTCAATATGGCTTTTTCATTTATTTTTGAAATTAGAATTATTGACAAATAAAATGGTAAAAACTGAATTAAGCAATGAAATAGCAAACAAAAAAATTACAAGCACTTTAATATTTCTAATTATACAGAGACAGCTGTATTCAACTATGACGTCCTAGTAATGCCATATAATGTGTCTCTATACAAATTTTCGTTTAGCGAGGCAGGGACAGAAGACCCCTAATCAAAAAGTAAAAATGCCTTTATCTTTGTATTTCTTTGTTTGATTTCAATGTTGTTTAAGTGGACGTCATTATTTTTATCTTATAGTTTATAAAAACGTAATTAAAAAAGATTTGTCAACTACCTAATAAGGGCTATGTTTGCCATTTCGCCCACTAGTTTCGGTAGTGTGTGTGGAGACCTGTCAAAGTGATAAACAATTTTTTTTTTTTTTTGTATTTTTTACTTATTACAAGCTGTAATAAGCTTAAAATAGACAAAGGTACATTACAAGCTGTAATGTACTTTTGTCTATCCCGGAAGGGATGAATGGAGTAACAACAACAACATATAATGGTGTATAAATTTTCCTCCCAGGCAGTGTCTTTCCTGCCACTTACAACTCGGGCGCCTTCAAATCAAGGGTGAATAGGCATCTACCAGGCAAGCGCGTTCCACCTTAGTAGACTGTATTATCACTTTCCATCAGGTGTGATCACAGTCAAGTGTTAGCCTATACAGCTAAAAAAATACTCGAAATAAATTAGTAAATAGCGCAATTTTAGCTACAAAAGACTAATTAAATCACAAAGAATATTTGACAGGTCTATTGGCATAGTGGTGCTGCCCAGGCGGGTTAAGCAGAACTACTCAGATTTGACCTCATTACTTATAACGCGACCGATTAACCCGCGTATCGCCTGCGCGGTAGGAGGGGAGCGGGGGGAGATGTTGGCGGGTGGGTGAGAGGTGTGCGCGGAGGATTTGACGTAAGCTCACACCTCTCACCCACCCGCCAACATCTCCCCCCGCTCCCCTCCTACCGCGCAGGCGATACGCAGGTTAATCGGTCGCGTTATAAATATCATTCCAGAGTACCTTCCGTTTCGTTCTCGTCGAACGTCTCCCGCTCGCTGCCGTGCGGCATGGAGTGGAAGCCTCAGGTGGAGCAGCCGCTTCTGGCGGAGCAGGCTACCAGCTCGGTCTCGTACCTCGCCACTGGAGACCACAACTACGTGAGAAGCACCAGTAGTGGGTTCACGTTCGCCGCCTCCGCTGTGCAGCCTGTGAGTATAAAATCTCTATAGCATAGGTAAACCGCTATAAACTTGACCCTCCTGGGCCCTTATTCTGTATCTCAGTGACGATCACTCAGTGGGCTTCAATGACATTTATTTTTTTATCCATTGAAGGTTTTCTACAAAATCTTATTTTCGTTCCACTTAATAAAGCAGCAATGTATAGCAAACCATAGACAACAGTGATTATCACTTAGATACAGAATTAGGGCCTCTGATGGACTGCGGGGCGCGGGGCGGGAGCCGCTCAACCAATCAGCAAGTCCGTCGCTGTCCGCTGGCAGCGCTGCCAATCGAATGAGCCTGGGGACCACGCTTGCATGTCGCCCCAGCACACCATGCCAGCCTCATCCAGCCCCTTCCTATCGCATACTTTATGTCGTCGATCCAACGAAGTGGAGGGCGTCCCTATTACATTACATGGTGTAAAGACATTTCAATCCACGAAGACGCGCCCCACTTTGTCAAAATCGCTTATGCTTCATTCGATTCGTATGGAGTTTGACAAAGTGGGACGCGTCATCGGAAATTGAAAATCTATACGCGGCCTTCACTCTCCGCTCACGGATTTTTCGGCTCCACCGACAATCGCCGCTTTGATAGGCCTACAAGGCCGACCTTTTTCCTAATTACTCAAAAACTACGCTGGTTATCAAAAATCTGTTTCTTAGCGTTTTTGGATATTATTATTACCGACACTATAGAACAAAAATTACAATTACATCCAATGTAGTGTCCGATAAAAACTAGAAAAACTGAGATTTTTAAGCAACTTTTGGGAGAACTTTCTATCGAGAAAATTTTATCCAATCGTGTTTCTGCTTCTTAGCGATTTTAGATTAAAGACCCAAAATACATGACGTGTAAATTTGAAAGTAATTGTCTTTATAGTTTTTGCATAAAACTTCATTCAAAATCGCTTAAATAAGGCTTCTACACCGTTAACATACTCAAGCTCTAACTCGAATATGCTTTACTTCAAATACGCCTAGCTTACAAGCATGGTTTTGGGTTTTTTTGAGTCTTGAATACTTGTATAATGGTAATAACTATTTCAAGACTTACGAGAGTCCCAACGCGGCCTGCCACTGAGAAGAAGCCCACAACGAATTCAGCCAGGTATTCTTTTATGTTACCGCCATTCAAAGACGACGTGTAACAGGCTAGTAAAACTAGCGCTAATCGCTATCACTCCCAAGAGCTTGTGTTGCTTATATAATGCTTTATAGTATAGTATGCCTTGTTAAGTCCAAGAACGAGGGACGAGTGGACAGAGCCAAGAAGAGGTACGAGCCGGGATTCCCTACGCACTCGCTTCTCTCCAGCGCGTCCAACACCACGCGTATGCCGTTGCCTGACGATGCAGAAAAGCCGAAGGAACGAGGGCATATAGTTGGTAAGAATCAAATACTTAAATCGCTAGTTGAGCCCTAAGCCTACATTGCGCACATCAAATAGTAATAATAGAATAGTAATAGAGTTTTTTGTAAAATGCTATATGGTATATTATGGGTATATTATATGGGTATACTACATATATTATATGGATATAATTATAGTTACATATTAATTATAGGCTTAGGCATAGGTTGTTTGCACAAGCGCGGGTGGTGTCCCTGTTATTGGGTTGTAACTGTCTATTCTTTGTCCAGAACTGACTCCGTACGAAGAGATGGAGTTATTGGAGAACGTTAGGAACAGAAAAGTGAAGAAGCCAAACAAGGTCGAACTGCACCGTCAGCGGGCAATACTGGCGCAGCGCAAGCTAGAGCGGGACTGCAATCTAATAACCCTATTTGACTTAGTAGAGTGAGTTTGTTTCTATTCTTCTATTTCTAACGGGGCGGTAGTTTTTGGATGCGCCTGCGTGACGCGGGTCTGGTTGCTTCAATTTAATTACGCGAATTCCTTTCTGAAACATCCCTTTGTGGTACATTTTATTATTCGTATCTATTTGATGTGGACTAAAATAAAGAAGCTTGAAATTACATCGTTTAGAAAGTATTGTGAAAGCCTCATGTAATATGTTATATCAAATTTCAACCTTTAGTAGAAAAAAACAGATAAATACATTGATCATTACTAAGGATAGGCCTGTTCGAACATTTTGCCAAAGCCTTTTTCATACAAGGAAATTTAGCGCCATCTATCAAACATCCTGCGAAATACTTGTTTAGTTAATTAATAAGATAGTGCGCGTACAATGGGGACATTTCCCCATTGAACTGGCGACATTTTTTCGCGCGGTTCGCCCTGTCTCTATATAGAGGTCAATGGATAAATAGCAGTTTATTGAAAACCATAATAAAATATAAATGTTAACAAATGGTATTTATGGTTTACATTAAAGGAAATGTTCGTGGAAATATAAAATGTGTAGAAAGACAAGACTAACTGCTTCTATGGACTGACATAGGAGAACCTCCACCACGTGTTGTGGGAGTGCTCTTTATGGTGCGTTCTGCTGGATGGGATCGTTCGCGAAGTTTATGGCCCAGTTTATTATCAGGATTTCGTGGGCTCGGCGATCAACTCCGCAAAGCTACAGGAGTTTGCGCACGCATGGCGTAAGAGGCGAAGCAGCTATGAGTGACAGGACAGAGATAGACAGCGATGGCGTTGTGTTCTTCTTCGTCTCCTAATCGCCGCTTCTGGTTTCTGTGATCTCTGGTGTCACGCCGGCCGCAGCCGATTTATTCCAGCCATGTACAGTTCCTAGCCAGTGCGTGTTGTCGCCAAGAACAGCAGCAGCTTCTTGGCTGAAAGAAGTTTAGCGTCCTTTTTCTTCTTCTTCTTGAACGCAGATTTAGGTCTCCATGGTACCTGGTGTCTTCTTTACCATCTGCGATCTATTGTGACGCCGCCATCTACAGTTCCTAGCCAATGCTCGTTGCCGCCAGGAACAGCAGCAACTCCTTGGGTGAAAGAAGTTTAGCATTTATTGACGTTAGGGTCTTTATTTTTATTTTATTTCATTTATTTGGGTTGACCAGCAGGTTTACAATGATTTTAAAATAATTACATTCAAAATTTGCAATATATTCTAAGGGTATGTAAACCCATTTTAAGGTAACCACTACTTGCTAAGTTCTATGCTCGGCTTGCGAAATTGAAAACTATAAGTAACCGACATAGACCTAATTAATACAATAGAATAGAATTTTTTTTAACAAATTAATTTTATCATAATCCAATGACTTCTACTACAAGTTGCTATTAAATACCTATTAATAAAATACTATCTAATTCTTACACTAAAAACTCTCAGGGCGATTGATTAATAATGTTTTTGATGAGGGTCCAATATGAATGTTCCCAGAAGGTTGCTACGCTTGTGCATCAGTGCTGGGCAGGAACAGATCATATGCATCGGCGTTTCGATTATGTCGATTTAGTCCACAGTGCCTTGTAAGCGCCTGCACTAAGGTCCATAAGTTAAGCATACTATGATAATGCTACACTGGACTGGAACTACGTCGCGGTTAATTTTTCCAGTTTGCTATCTACTCTGTTTTGTCTACAGTAGATTGCGTTATAATTTACGAATTGAGGTTTTATCTGCATAAATAATGGTATAGGAGCTAGCAACGTTTTCGAGAAAGAATTTTAGGTGAGCTGATTTTGTGATATGTCGTCCTTCTTGCACTTTCGGTTAGAGTCTGGGCTATCTGGCTGTTGGTAGCGGTTGCGTTCATCAGTGCGCATCCTACCTGTCCAGGTAATAATCCTGGATTTTAAAATCATTTTAGAAGGCGTAATTTTTAATTTTTTTGTTTTTAAATAAGTCTACCTGACATACTTTTTTTATTGCCAGACATTTTCGACATTGCTAACTATGTGCCATACGCGATTTTTTATTTATTTTTTATAAAAATTTCAAAGTATTTTAGAATGTCTGTAATTTTAATATTATGTTATTTAAAGATAACTATGATGATTCTTCAATAGTTTTAATTACTTTTTTATATATTACTTTGTATGAATAACATTTATTGAAACTTACGTAACTGTTTTTATTACCAATAAAAGGCAACATGTCTTCACTACCCCAGTGATCAATGAAAAAGTTAATCAAAGCTTCTTTAAATTGCACATTTTTAAGTTCAGCTACGAAATGATGGGGCCGAATTTACATCATACTGCAATACTTTTCATGACTTTTTCATTTTAATTTAAGACTTAACAATCGAATTAATGTCTGGCAAATTTATTTTAAGTTTTTCTTATCTTTAAATAACATAATATTAAAATTACAGACATTCTAAAATACTTTGAAATTTTTATAAAAAATAAATAAAAAATCGCGTATGGCACATAGTTAGCAATGACGAAAATGTCTGGCAATAAAAATAGTATGTCAGGTAGACTTATTTAAAAACAAAAAATTAAAAATTACGCCTTCTAAAATGATTTTAAAATCCAGGATTATTACCTGGACAGGTAGGATGCGCACTGATGAACGCAACCGCTACCAACAGCCAGACAGCCCAGACTCTAACCGAAAGTGCAAGAAGGACGACATATCACAAAATCAGCTCACCTAAAATTCTTACTTTTCAAACGTTGCTAGCTCCCGTACCATAATGTAATACGGTCTGGGATTCACAAAATCTAATTTCGCATGAAACATAAACGATTGTGTCAATAAAGAAATTTGTTGTTCTAGACCTTCCAAGATACATGGGAATGTAAACCCGAGGAGGGACTTCACGAAAGCTGGTGGAGTTTTGGAAAGATTCCAGAACATGGTATGTAAACAGATCAACCAAAAAACGATTTTACCTGTATTACTCAGACTTATGTATTCGAATGAAATTTTTTAAGATTAATAGGTACCTACAACTTAATTGCAGTTTATGATCAACCGCAGCGGCACAATAGCGCGCGCATTCTGCGGCACGTTGCTTCTGCCGGATATCAAACCTACTACCATCCGCTCGGAGTACTCGGGCAAGACGCTCAAGCCATTCATCCGCAGAGACTCCACGTCGACGTCCCCCTGGCTGAAGCTCATGGACGAACTGTTGAGAGTGACACACAGGTAATATTCAAACTAGCCGACCTAGCGCAGCAGGTTTACGAGAGGGTTTTTAGACCTAAATAATTTTTAGTTTTCATTAGAATTTTGCTCTAAATAAAAATAAAGAAGAATAGGAGCTTTAATAAGATTTGATCTGTTAACAGGGACATAAAGGATTACTCGCCGCCGCCGCGCCACACGATCGACTACTCGTTCGTGCGACCGCAGCATATTGCAGCAATCAACAAAATGTGCGAGCAGTTCTTTTGGCCCGGAATCGACTGTAAGACCCACAAGACACATTAACTTTAGATTTTACAATTGTTGCAAGTTATTGAACTGACAATTGTGCACATGAATAAGTGATATAATAATAAATAATATAATCACACAACAGTGTCAGAAGCGCTGGAGTACCCGGAGTACAGCTGCGTGGTGACATACAAGCGAGTCGTAGTGGCGTTCGCATTTCTCGTGCCGGAGAGCTGCCGCAACGAAGGGTATATACCCTTCGTGCTCACCCGGCCCGAGTGGCGGCGCGCCCACATCGCAACGAAAATGTTGCGGCACCTATTGCAGGTCAGTAGCACGTGTGACAGTGACGCAAGCGCTGGAGTATCCATTCATGTGCGTGGTGACGTACAAGCGCGTGGTGGTACGCCTTCCTCGTGCCGGAGAGCGGCCACAACGAGGCGCAAAATATGTTTACGTGCTGGGTTTGATTTGAAGTAAACACCTGCTGACCCTTGATGAGACTATTCTGTACCTCCAATATCCAATATCCCCGGTCTTCCCATGAATTAGTATGTTAACATGCTATACGTTGTGAGGATGTGAACCAATTACCTATGTGGATCATCTTGTGGGACACACCTTGGAATTTCACCCGCCCCATGATGATCTACAGGCATCCCATCTTCTTCTTCTTGATCGCAGCTTCAGGTCTCCATGGTCCCTGGTGTCACGTTGACCGTCCCCGATCTATTGTGACGCCGCCATCTACAGTTCAGGCATCCCATAAAAGCTACATTGTGTTCTTGGTCAAAATAACTTCAGCTTCTTACTCCAAATATTTTGTTACAGATATGCAGGGACCAAGACGTTACCCTGCACTGTTCACCTGCCAACCCAGCAATCTTCTTGTACCAAAAGTTTGGGTTCAAAGTATGCTTTCACATACATATCTCTTATTATTTGATTAAAATCCATCACACCTGATTAGCCTTACAAGAGCTTTTAGCAAAAGTTTTTGTAGCCTCTTTTTAGTTTTCAACCGACTTCAAAAAAGGAGGAGCTTCCCAATTCGCCTTTAAGGTTCTTTTTATGTTTGTTGCCTCAAAACAAAAATCTAGTTGTGATAAATATAAGTATTACTAAGGTCTAAGTTTATCTCATATTTAAAATAATATTAATCTGTAATTAAGTAAGTAAGTAACAATAATTGTATTTAGACTAAGTTTACAAGAACTTGCTACATGTCTTGGCTAAAGCTGTAAGTGTAGCAAATAAATAAATTAACTTATGACTGCGTGAATCGATTTTGATGATTGAAAAGCGGACGCTTCCAATGTGGTCCCATTTCATTTTAGACCATTTCTGACAATAATGAATGAGAATCCATGAGAAAAGCATATACTTAAGTCTTAAATGTTAAATTGGAAAGGATGTATTCAACAGTAGTTTGATGTCGGTTGAAGTCGGTTTTTTTTTGTAATTAATTAACATATATTTATTATTAGTGCAGGGCTTTAGCTACCTTTCGACCTAAGTTTTGCTTCTACAAATAATTAATAAAACACCAGCCACCATTGTAATAAAATAATACTTTTATAAACAATAATACTAGTCAAAGTGGAGACGGTATGGGCAGGATATGCTTTGCAAAGACCTTTTGCCAGTATTATTAAGGTTTTAGAGGTCTAGAGGTCTACAGTTTTCGAATAGCGGGAAATCGTTTTTTCTTATAGCATATTTGTGGAGGTTTCTGTGCAAGTCGTTTTCTTTGCCGGTCGAAAAACACGTACTGCATAATTATGTTGATTCCACATTCACACACAAATCACACTTAACTTGCAGTAAATCACTTTCCATATCTGTTTCGCAGGCGGAGGAAATGATCCAAAAAGTTGGTCATATGGACGTCAACAAAAAAGAAGCACTGTATATGAGATTGCTACGTCAGAAAAATTATTATTATTAAAGGATGTTTATTCTATGATCTGGTTGTTTACTTTGTTGATATACCTTCCCTGTTATGCTAAGGCAAAGATGTGACCCTGCCCTGTTCAACTACCAACCTAGCTATATTCCTGTATCAAAAGTTTGGCTTCAAATTAAGGGGATTTATTGAATTTATTTTTGTCTTTCTCACTCTCACGGAGATTTGGTAGGTGCGACATGCAGCGTCGCGGAAGAATATAACAGAAAAACGACCTTTTACCTAATTACTCAAAAACTAAGCTGGTTATCAAAAATCTGTTTCTTAGCGTTTTTGGATATTATTATTACCGACACTTTAAAACAAAAATTACAATTACATCCAATGTAGTGTCCGATAAAAACTAGAAAAACTGAGATTTTGGAGCAACTTTTGGGAGAACTTTCTATCAAGAAAATTTTATCCAATCGTTTCTGCTTCTTAGCGATTTTAGATTAAAGACCCAAAATACATGACGTGTAAATTTGAAAATACCTAATTATCTTTATAGTTTTTGCATAAAACTTCATTCAAAATCACCTAAATACGGCTTGTAGGCTGTTAAGCTTTCACATACGTCTTTTAATTGATTAAAGTCCATCACACCTGATTAGGCTAACAAGGTAGTTTTAGCTGCCTCAACCTAAGTTTCAAGTCTACAGTAAAGTAAAGCACCATTTGTATAAAATATGTAATACTTTTAAAGGTCTGGTCAAAGTAAACACAGGGTATTGGCAGGACATGTTTTGCACAGGCCTTTGTTCAGTATTCAGTAAGGTTTTAGAGGTCAAACAATTAAAACTTATTTAAAATATTAAAACCACTCTTTATTCAAGGTTTGGAAACAAAACCCTCCGACACAAGATAATCATATATCTTTCTAGTTTTGTTCACATCAATTCTAACTATGCGTCTCGCGTCGAGCAGACGTAAGTAACCCATCTTATTATTTTCTGCCACTAACCCCTTTTTGATTTCTAAGTAGTTCTGAGGTATCAGTCGTAATGTTGAACACAGGGTTTTCTCACTCTCAGACAAGAGATGGAATCCGGGTAAATCAATAATATCCAACGGACTAGTGGTTTTCTTGTTACCCCTATTAATATTACCAAACAACAACTTGGATTTACTAGAGGTTTGGCTGTTAAACAGTTGCATCATCACTGTTGTTGCATATCTCTGTTCCTTGCGCATGAGTTCATTCTGCTGTCGTAACTGTATAAATAACTTTGCAGAATACAATGTTTTAATACCATTTTGGCGATACTCGCACAACTTTACGATCTTATTGAACAACTCCTCTTCTAAACTCAAAGATTCCATGAATGCATCAAACTGCATACCTGTCATGAATTGCATGAAAGATAGTAATTTTTCAGCGTTTTTTCTTAGCAGTGTTTTGTCAAACTTTTTGAGCCACGCCAATAGTTTATTGGGCATTATCAGTCCATGGTTCTGTATTATTTTGTAGCGGCGCTGTCTCTCTTTCAGTCTAGTGTTTAGAGCACTCACTAAACTAACTTTTAATGCATCCATACATTCATCTTCCTCATCATTCGAATAGGAGTCTTCAAAATTAAATATGTTCTCAGCATTAGGGTCGTAACTTCGCTCAAACTCAGATCTGTAAGCGTTGTAACCAGCTAAAAGCTGGTCTGATTGTTTATTTCTTGGAGGATTCGTACTTACTGCTGTATTATACAAATAGGGTGTTAAAGGTTTGGGACATAATGATTGATCAGTTTCCGGTAACAGTTTTAGTTCATCATATTGAACTTTTTCTATGTAATACTTCTTATAGTGCTCTTGGCACTCCATTTTTGTTCTAGTGCCTACACTTTTGGAAATTTCCTCCCAGTTCCCATAGCCATATGAAGAAAGGGCCGACAGTAATTTGCATTCTTCCTTCGCCGACCAATTACAGTTTTCGAATAGCGGGAAATCGTTTTTTCTTATAGCATATTTGTGGTCGTTTGTATGCACGTCGTTTTCTTTGCCTGTTGAAAAACAAGTACTGCATATGTTGATTCCGCATTCACAACATTCTATATAGGGTTCCTGAGCAACGTCGCTGCATATATCACACTTAACTTGCAGTAAATCACTTTCCATGTCTCTTTCTCAGGTGGAGGATGATTCAGAACTTCTATGAAAAATTATTTCGATTTGAACTACAAAGACTGCGGGCACGCCGTGTTCATGCGGTTTCTAGGTACGTTGATAAAACAACAGAAACGATGTTTTGTTCTATCTGGATGTTTACTTTGTTGATATTACTTCGCTGTTCGTGAAGACGTTATTAATTTAAAGTATATCAAACTTGAAATTAAATTTGCAAATTTGCCAAAATCGCACTTGAAATTAAATTTGCAAAGAAAGAAAGACTTTTTTTGATTTTGATGTAGGTACCGGTACAACTTTGACACTTAACACCTGACGGTGACACTGACAACTGGTAAGTCAGTGGGCAGCACAGATAACTAAACATGTTGTTTCCTAGGTCTATGGTTGGTCTATGGTAAGCAGTGGCATGGACTCGGCATTGGCATCTCAGATGAATGAAGACAAAGTGGCACAAAAAAATTGAGGGGATGTTTGGAAAAACGACCTTTGTCAATTTTAGTAAATTTTACAGGAGGCTTAAAAAACTGTTTACAATACATTTGACATTGGTTATTTTTCCAATGAAATCAAAACATGGGAATAAATAATTAGATTTTTCATAGTAAAACACTTGTATTTTCAATAATAACATTAAACTTAGGTTCATAAAGTTAAAACTATTCACATCCTTCGCTAACATGTCATGCTAACACTGAGTATTGCCAGAAAAAAAACCAATGTCAACTGACATTGGCAGTTCTTCCAAAACGTATTGGACATTGGTTGTTTTTCCGTATACCATTGACTTTGTTTCCTTGAATATCTTCTGACAAAGGCTGTTTTGTCGAAAACATTAATTTGGATTATGTGAGGAACATATCAAGCAAACCATAGACATCACAATCTCGTTTTCAGTTTTTTTTGACATTGGCTGTTTTTCCAAATGACCCCTCAATTAAACAATGTCGATGTCAAATACTTTAGACTTGGGTCTTTGGTCGAAGTATAAAAAAAATATTACTTCTGAGTCATTGATCTGAGTTAATTGTTTCAGCCTTACCCAAGGCCTTAGGTACCAGCCCGCGAAATTCAAAATTTTTCCGTTTTTCGCAAATATCATACTAGCTACGCATTCTAGGTTTACGGCAATGAGTTTTGTATGTCTCTACATATTTCACAGACTGAGAAGTCCCCTTAAATGTCTGTGACATATTTGTAATAGAAGCTGTCCTTGAAAATTCTCTCACCTATTGGTTCCATAGAGATATTATTTTTTTGCAGTTTCCCAGAATTCGAGCTATCGGGAACCTATATGAAGTAAATGAGTATTGTTGAGCAGAGTTTTTATTAAAAACACGTAGATTTTTAGAGATTTTGTACAACACAATGAACTACACTGTAGTTAGTGGTAGGTACTCTAACTACGTGCGCGGACTTCGCAAGAGGCTTATGAGTAGGTAGAAGCGTCTGGAACATACACGTACATTATGAATTTATACACTGTATCCTATTCTACCCGTTCGCTTAGCCGGTGACTTCCCTTCCCACTTCATACGACCTGTTATTAGACGAGCGCGGGTTGCGGTTGTAATTGTATGAAGTGAGAGGGGAAGTCACCGGCAAAGCTTCTGCGGACCGGTTAAGTATAGGAATAGGTATCTACTTCGAGAAAAATTATGGAGCACTCAGGTAAGTAGGTATGCAGGATTCTTCCTCATATTACCCTTTATTGCATAATACTTAATTTAGATTTTACGTGACTTTCATTTTATCACAGCATTTCCGAACGTAGGTATATTTCCTTAATCTTATCACAATATTATCGTCATCCTAGTTCTGTGGACGCCCACAGCTGGACATAGGTAATTCCTAATGTGCGCCTCGACACCCGTTCCCCAGCTTTTCTAATCCGCTTCCTAATTACAAACGGTAATGAAATCATTTCAGAGCGCCAGAGTAAGGCAACTAGCGAGGTAGGAGAGTGGTAGGGCCGTAGGGCCGTTTCAAGTTTGGACAAATTAGTACTTAACCGGGGACGTCTTTAGAAACAACACTTAAGTGTGATATTAAAATCCAAACAGTCGAGATGCAGTCGGAAGAGGGGCTGGATGAGGGGCAAGCGCTAGGGGCGAGGGGGGGGGGGGGGAGGGGCGATGAGCGTCGTCTTATCGCGAGTGTTCCTCTGCGGAAACACCGCGGCCACTCGTCTGCGCCGTCACTAGTACAAGTCGTCAATAGAGCTGCCTTTATCCTAAAAATATTTGATAATGTTTTTTGCATAAATATGTTATAATTTTTCATAATCTATATGAAATCTTGTATTATAACAATGACATTTTTGAAAAGAGCAAGTGCCGAGTTTCTTGCCAGTTCTTCTCGATGCAAACCTGCTTTCCGAACCTGGCGGTAGAGTTTTGACTTTTCATAAGAGCCTGTTATTTAGGCCTATGTGAAAAATACATATTTTCATTTTCATTTTCATTTTCAAAACTTCAAGTCATTGGCTCTGCGTTGGTCATCCTAAAACATCAATTCTCAATACTTCGAGCATGGCCACTAATTGATAGCGCTTTTCAAAATATCGAAACACAATAATGCTTCACAATAATTGTGAAAATTATCTGTCCTTGAAAATTCTCACTCACTTATTGGTTCCCTAAAGATAATTTTTTGCAGTTTCCCAGAATTCGAGCTATCGGGAACCTATATGAAGTAAATGAGTATTGTTGAGCAGAGTTTTTAATAAAAACATGTAGATGTTTAGAGATTTTGCACAACACAATGGACTACACTGTAGTTAATTAGTGGTAGGTACTCTACCTACGCGCGCGAACTTCACAAGAAGAGACGTACTGATAACAACTAGCTTTATCAGCTTCTACTTTGGTCAAGACTGCTCAGCGTTAAGCTGTGATTACCAATAAATATAATTGTGTCAAATCGAAGACGATGTTATATTAATGATAATGTTATTAAACAGCAAATATTCGAATGAAGTAGGAAGAGGGACAGTATCAGCGGAAAACTATATTTAAAAAAAGTGGTATTTAAAATAATCTATTCGAGGAAAAAAGTCATCTATATCTTATTTTAATTTGAACAATATCATCAAAAAAAGTCATCTATATCTTATTTTAATTTGGATTTTTTTTTTCCTAGTCATGGGAAAGCAAGCGCTTGGGCGTGAGGGGCGAGCGTACTGATTTAAAATAATTCCAAGCTTCATAAGATTTAACGACCTAAGTATGTAACATAGAACTTGATAAGGTCAGCAGCGGGGCTAGTACACTTTTAACAAATTAATTTTATTATTCATTACATTTTACCTGAAATACAGAGATATTTTTAATAGAATAAATTTATCGGGAATCATACCTAAAATCTCCCCTTTTAATTATTGTTTCCCAGAAATAAGGCGCAAAGAAAGATGAAACCGTTAGCACAATAGCCTTGATGATTTCATAGCTCCTATTTCAAATAAATATTCTTTTATTTTTACTCGAAAAAAACACACTCTTAGGTACTCCACGCCCGTCGCTGTTCGAGGTGCTCACTTTTTAACAGCGTTAATAACGGTGGAATTAAAACGCGAGAGGCCGTTGAGGACGATTTAATTAAACCTTAACGAAGATCCCTCCCTGCCCGCACTCACCTGTCTGATGTTTTATTTAATTTTCTAATCTATTTTACTAAAGAATGTTTTCAGGTTGACCCTTATTAAAATTGCCGCTAAGTGTACTGAGTACTTAATGATTTATTTTTGTTTGTAACTAGAAGATGCAAGGTTCTGAAGTACGGGCTTCACAAAGTATTTTTAAGATAGAGGCATTGATAACAATAATGTTAGTTCTCATTCATAAGATTTTTTCAGTATAAAATTCACAAAGAAAAGCTTTTTTTGCAGGAATTGTTTTCACGCCTTTCAAATATTGTTTGGACACGGTTAGACGCCGTCGGCAAGAAATGCCGCGTAGCTCGAGCGCGTAGACTGCTACGAACTAAGAAAGATTTCCTTTCCAATGAAGCCTACGAGCAAGATTTTTTGTAACAAATATATTTTTCATTTCTATTTTTTTCGTGAATAAGATTTTAAAGCTTTTACAGTACTTAGATGACAATTCAGAAAAGTCTGGATAACTGTATACAGTTAAGTCACAAAAAAGAGATAATACGTAATCCGTGATTTATTATTAGGCGCTGCAGGCACAGATGGCAACTATCATAACATCTCCAAAGTTTGATTGTACCTCTTGATAGTTAAGACATCAAAGAATTCACTTAATGACTTCTAACCACCTTTGCTCACGTACCTACGCACCTACTAAATATTGAAAGATGGAGTCAAAACCAATAGTGTATCACTGCTCACGTACCTACGCACCTACTAAATATTGAAAGATGGAGTCAAAACCAATAGTGTATCACTGCTCACGTACCTACGCACCTACTAAATATTGAAAGATGGAGTCAAAACCAATAGTGTATCACTGCTCACGTACCTACGCACCTACTAAATATTGAAAGATGGAGTCAAAACCAATAGTGTATCACTGCTCACGTACCTACGCACCTACTAAATATTGAAAGATGGAGTCAAAACCAATGGTGTATCACTGCTCACGTACCTACGCATCTACTAAATATTGGAAGATGGAGCCAAAACCAATGGTGTATCACTGCTCACGTACCTACGCAACTACTAAATATTGAAAGATGGAGTCAAAACCAATAGTGTATCACTGCTCACGTACCTACGCACCTACTAAATATTGAAAGATGGAGTCAAAACCAATAGTGTATCACTGCTCACGTACCTACGCACCTACTAAATATTGAAAGATGGAGTCAAAACCAATAGTGTATCACTGCTCACGTACCTACGCACCTACTAAATATTGAAAGATGGAGTCAAAACCAATAGTGTATCACTGCTCACGTACCTACGCACCTACTAAATATTCGAAGGTGGAGCCGTTGGATGCGTGCGAACGGCAATTCATTATGCGGAGACGTGTCATCGGACGGTGTTGACGCAGGTCCGCGTCGCTGATAGCCCGCTCTGATCCCACTTGATTTACGACCTGCGTGCGGTAACGCGCACAGCCTAAACTGCTTCATATTGCCCTGAAGCTAGCACATCGCACAACCACGACATATTGAATAAATTATTATCAGTAAAACATTTTTAAAAGTGGCTTTATACGTGTGCACTATGCACTATATCGGATTTAAAAGGGCGTAACTTAAGTAACCACGCAAAGTCTTGCAAACTAAACGGGTTGGCAGGTACCTATGCGAAATTTCACTTCAATCGGTTAAGGATAAGCGAATCCACGAATCACGAATCCACGAATCGTTAAATCCACTAATGTGAGCCTAACTTCTTCCTCACTCGTAGGTATAACGAATCGTATAAAATATACCTAAGCGATTGAACTACCTCATAACTATATGAAATTCAATTGAAATTTTTGTTCTGAACATACATACAAACATTACGTAAAAATTTAATATTATAGGCCTTTTCATATTATGCGCTGGTCACGAACTTTTAAGCTTCATATAATTTTGAGAACATTGTGGAAAATTCTCAAGAGGGCAGATTTTCGCATGTACCTATTCTTTCACCATTAAAGAAGATTATTCAAGTTGCTAAAACGCAATTTTTTTCGAATAATCAAAGTTTCGAATGACTTAGATTCGAACTCTAGACCTAAGAAGAGGAGACGCAGTCTGAAGTGCTAGGGTATCTCAGAATTTTTATAACAAGTTTGTTTTTGTTTTCAAAATATCTTTATTGTCACAAATAAATAACAAATACAGTCTAACCTCTATTACTAAGTTAGGTTAGGTTAAACAAATATTATATAAACACTTACCTACAGTGCATGCAGGAATATGACCAAATAACACTTTCAAAACACCACAATAACATTCTTATATCTTTAACAAGAAACCTGTGGACTGGGCTCTAAGTACATGGGATGCAAGTAGCAAACAGAAGTTATTTTGAATTTGTCAGAACCCATAAATCTTGTTCAATATGATTACTATAATTTGACGCGTAGACAAAAATGTAAGGCCGTTTTTTCTAGACTTCGCAATTTATTAAATTCGTAATTTATGCAAGTTTACCTTTTGACTTCAGGTTGGAAAAAAGTTATTTGATAAAACGTTTTCATTAAGGTAAGACTGTTCATTTGCAAAATGATAAATATGGCATAAATTATTTCATTTAATATTCAATTCCGTTCTTTCGCCGTTGCTTCGAGTATAACGGGTAGCAAGTAGATACTTTGCCGCCGACACCCTTTTATTTTTTTCCCCGTAGCAGCGATACTGTTTGCTGGCATCCTCTTAATTTTGAGTTTAAACATAGGGGGAGATGAGCTCAAAAGAATACTTCACAAATCCTAGTATCAACACATGTAAGCACCTGGGACATTCGTTTTTACTTCTCTGCCTTTTTCAACAAGTTTTGTCTATGTTGAACATACATACTAGTACCTAGGTACTTATGTTTTCTCTGTATGAAATCATGGCAATTTTTTAACACATTTAATATCGTTTTAGCGTTTATACGTTAAATGCCGACGTTATCAACAATTGAGGAGTTTTCTCAGAGTTCTTGTCCTAATCCTAGTAACTGAAACTATTTTTTGTCATTATTATAAAAATACTGTAAGTAGTTGTATTATGAAATAAACGAATAAATATGTCAAACTTACGAGTAGTATTATATATTGTATTCGATGCTATAAAGTGGTGTAGAGGTTAGACCAATTTACCTAGGTACAGATTATGCATCTATAGGCATCAAATATAAATAAATATAAATATAAAAATAAGTATAATATACAGGACATTTGACACATCGCAATCTAGCCCCAAAGTAAGCGATAGCTTGTGTTATGGGTACTAGATGACTGATAATATACATACATACTAATATACATAAATATTATATATTGAAAAACACCCAGACACTGGAAAATATTCATGCTCATCACACAAACATTTACCAGTAGTGGGAATCGAACCCACGACCTCCGGCGCAGACGGCAGGTTCGCTACCACTACGCCATTCGGTCGTCAAATATAATCAAATAATCAAATGCAATATAATCAAATGCAAGTGAAGCATGAAGTTTAAAAAAGTTTTTCTTTAAGGTCCTGCATAAAACATTGAACATCTAATTGATAAACATAGTTAAGATAATAATTAAAATATTCGTAAATGTACAGTGCTAATATTTTAAATATAGATAACAAGGTAATTTAGCTTTATTAATACAATGTTCAAAGACCTATAAGTAGCGCACGTCAAGTGAGGATAGTTTGTGAAATTAACGACGTGTTATTATATTATAATTTAGTATCGCGAGCTTGTGAAGTTTGGCTTAAAAGATCAGGGTGGTGTATTGCAAAGTGCGCTACCCCATACTTAGGGTACGCTGCCCGCTCGCCATCTGATAGCTTTAATATTACTACAGAAATTTATACTTACTATTTGTTTACCAGAACGTTGTTTTCCAGAACGATTTTTTCGTAAGACACAGTATGAAAAAACACTAACTAAGGTTTAATTAATAAATTATAAAGGACATGGGCGAACCAAAGGAGTTTCTAATAAGTAAACGTGTACATCTATTTTTATAAGTAGACTAGCTGACCCGATAAACGTTGCTTTGTCATATAAATTATTTCTCATTTAGGGGAATAAAAAATAGCATTTATAGGGAATAACAAACACGAGATACGAGAATTTTATGTATTAGAGAAGATTGATTTTATTATTTGCATATGTTCCAGAACGGATCGTTCACGGTTGTCTCTTACTTTCCGTGGTCTGTGCTCTTACCAGAAATCAGGACAGTAGTCAGTATGAAACATCAAACCTTAAACCTATTCTCGATAGTGTGAAAGAATGTTTCAAGTACAAAATTGACAAAGGAACACATAAAGCACAAAGTCTTAAAATTGGAAAACTAACAATAAGAGGCAATAAAAACGTCTGAATATAATAAAAGCCTGTAAAGTTCAGGCGCCCTTTTTATAATTTGTGCGCGATGATAATCAAGTTGTTATCCGCGACGACGGCGCGCCGCTTTCCCTCGGCCCGCGAGGAATTTATGAAACTTAAAAAGTTCTCGCCGGAGAAAAAATGTGATTAAATATGTTTTGTTCAAGAGCAAGACATTAAAGCGATGTTAAGGGTGTAATAATGAGGGCGTTGATAAGCGTTTATTAGCCGGCCGCCCGGGGCAGCGGCTCGCAATAGGATTCTGCAGTAACGCTATCTGGGGGAGTTAAATCATTTTAACGCAGTTTGTTGCCGACTCCTTTAAGAAAAACGCGATGATACGATTCTTTTTTGGTTTCTAAATTGCTTCGCTTCGCGTCTGGATCGCGTTTTCAAAGGGATTTTGGTATTTTATTCTCGCTATTGCCTTTTCTGATAAACCTATTTGAATTGTAGAGTACCTAAGTACCTATGAAATTCCTCACTGTCTATTGTGCATTGTGCAAAATATTCGTCATTAAGCTTGGTTTAAAATTGGTCACTAGGTTTGTACTTATTAAAGAACATACCAAATAATATTAATTAGGCAACAATGAAAGTACACAAAAAAGCGTTATTTAAAATTGTACTGTATCATCTAAATATATTACGTAGTAATTGCAAGTCTCAAAAGTGGGCAAATTTAGTACCATAGATTGTTTTCTTATACTTCAGTACTTCTGATTTTCCACAGTGTGTCGGTGGCCTATCTATAAGGCGCGTGTGGTCACAGGTGCGTGGTCGGCTTAACGCCACTATTGATACCCAAAGCTTACGCGGATTTACGATGCCGGATTGGATTTGCACGGCTAGTTGCCGACTTATTTCGATTTATTTTTTGACTTAAGTACTTTAATTATAATAGAAAAAGTGTAACAGAAAATATATTTTTAAATTAAATTTTAATGTGTTGTCTTCAATTAAGTGTCTCTATCTTAATTTAATACTATATTTATAGGTGTGTCTGCATTATATGTTTCGTTTGTTTTCGTTTAGCATTTCAAGTGAACCGAAAAAAATTAAATTCCGTGTCTTATAGAAGAGGTATTTTTATATTAGGTATGTCTTGTAATTCTGCGGGAAAAGGGTCGAATTTATTAATGGTTGACTATTACTAATAAATATGTAGTTTAATTTTAGGGTTTTCACGTTCTTCCTGCTACTGTGGCAAAACGTAACTAGAATGCACCTACCTACTATTAATTTTGTAAAATACTAGAAGACATCTTGACGCAAATAAACGTGAAATTACTTTCTTACGATTATAACTACGAGTGTGTTTAATCTAAGATATAATAAATAAAGGTAGCCACATCTAAAAGTCATTATTGTATCAAATACATCCGTCATTGCCCTCTAATATCGCGAGGCTGGTTCGGCGATGGGGTAAAATGGATGTTTGCCCTCACGAGTGTCAGCCTGTCCCGGGATTAGGAATAGCACTCATAAAACACGTCGGGCGCAATTAGTGAGGCGAAATTTCATTTTGATTGGTGTAATTGCACCTCTTTACAAGAACCGCGCGTCGCAGTTGGTATTAAGCGTTTCTAATTTAATATCATTTGCATACTTGATACTCTACGACCGCGCTGCCGCTGGGATGAATTTGTAATCATCAATGACGTCAGGCCTAGATTTGAAAATCAGTAATTATAGGTAAAGCTGACAGACTGACTGATATATCAATGAACAGCTAAAACTTAAAAAGCTCGCGCTCATTCTAAATTCAACCCATATACGGTTAAAATTCTAGTTTCATATATAAAATTCATGTGGATTGTTACGAAACTCCTCCAAAACGGCTGGACTGATTGTTATGAAATTAACTGTGTATGATAGGTCTGAGAGAAGGTCGTAAGCTATTTTTTTATATCTCTACTGGCAAAATAACGTTTGCCGGATCAGCTAGTTACTTTATAAAACGAAAATCTAGAATATATTGAGATTCAAAGTAAATAGCAACAGTATGTATTTCTCGTGTTCCTAAATTATGTTTCACAATTATGATTCTAATCTGTCTTTCCTTGCAACTTATACTTGGCTACAGTTGTAATAAATCCCCGCAATAACACTATAAAGAATAGAGGACATGAAAAGAAATCAAACCGGCGGGTCCACTTATTGTGTTTGCGGTAGAAATATTATCTGTCAAATTAATTGTTAAAGTGGGGGCGGCGCGGGCGGCGGGGGGGAGGGACCCGCACTCCCCTGTCACAGATACAAATCGCGCGGATTTACGCGCACTCGAGCCCCAGTGGAATTTATCCAGCGCTTCTATTTACGTATCCTTTTATTTGTTTCGCTCCTATTAGTCCCGATAGAGAATTTTTATGTTTGCACGCCCGGGCCCCCGGCGCCTGCCCTCGTAAAGCGGCGACTTGTCAACGCTTTAGAGCGTCGATAATACAATTTTCGAGCGAGCGATCTCCGTTTATCAGATTATAGAGCAATAACTTAGCGCTTGCGATTCGAGTAAATATTCTCGCCTGCGACCCTATTCGATGGCTTAGCGTGACTAATTAGGGCCGTTTGTTGTGAATACAGGTGCGTTGACAGACGTAATCCGAACGGGAGCTCGTTGCGGCGCCGGCACCTCCTACCACGCTCTATCGCGTGTATCTGAATTGTTCTGATATTTCCGAAGTACTTATTTATCGGTAGCATTATACTCGTCACTGCCGTAAAACAATTACTGATGTAGCTAAAAAACTAGGAGCTTCCTACTCCACTCATACCTACACGAAAAATATTGTTTTTCAGATCGATTCAGCCACACCGGTTAATCTTACAAAGATTTGCCATCTGTCCAGTCTGTAGAAGATATACTATGCATTGTGTGGGCAAACACCTTTGCGCTCACTATTCTCTCAATTAGATACATAATTCGATGGGACGTTGACAGCTTCAACAACCATGGAACCATTCATTTTCCAGGTTAAAAAGTAGGCTTTGTTTTAATCCAGGGTACAATTCTCCATTCCAAATTTTAGCCAAATCGGTTCATTAGTTGCGACGTGAAGGAGTAACAAACATACATACACCATCGATGTATAAAATCTGTATACGTACGCTAATTTACTTTATTTTTCTTAAGTTACATTAGTATACGAAGTTTAATATAAGTTCGTGAACCATTATAACAGGTAGCAGATGTCGCGGGAGGGCCGTGACGTGAAGACTTCCATTATTGTGCAAGTTTGACGACGTGACGGGCTTCCCTCACGCGCTCTGCAACGCTCACTGCTCCCGACGCTTTGTATCAAACTAACGGATATCTTATGACACTTTTCTATTATGGACAGCTTAGTGACAAAACAGTTGTGGGTTTTTGTGTTTATTTGGTAGCTTTAATGTGTACAGCGCACTGCAATTCATGAATAGTCACACTAAAATTATAACGGCGAAAATTTGTGTGTGTGCAAAGATAAAAGTCAATTGAAGTCACGAGTCAATTGAAATACAATGTTTTAGATACAGTTTTTGAAACTTCACGTAGATGTGATGTTTCCGTAAAACGTTTTACCGTACGGCAACATTCTGTGCACAGAATTTTGCCGTAAACACGTAGTTTGTAGTTGTTTTTTAAGTTTATTATTGACTTATTTTAACATGTGGTGGGACTTTTTTCAGAGTTCGCCCGGATTGGTACAACCGCCGTGTCTGCTGTTGCTCTGTTTGAGTCTACAAACTCAACTGAAGCCGTCGTCATGGAACTACGACGCGTTCTTTATCTTGAGACACGTAGTTTGAACTATTCTATTAATGGAATGTATGATGTAATGTTGTAGTATAGATTACTTATAGACAAAATGCGAAATAGTATGGGGAAGAAAGTTGTCATCTAATCGCATGATTGATATGTTAATTAATTAACTCATTTACAGCGTATTTTTAGAATTTTCCTTTTGATACATAACTCATATTATCACTGTATATATAGTTATATATACAGGAATTTGATATTACTATAAGATTTACAGAGTTTCGTTTTGTCACAGATAACCCTATTTTCTTAGCGCGTACGCCATATTGCTATTTTCAATGCAGTGTAACAACATTGGTATAGAAATTTCGTAGGTACACAAAAGGTGGCGTCAGGCTATTATCACGGCAAAGTCTCGTTTAAGAGTCGTGGACATGTTAACCCCATTATCGGGCGGGCGGCTTAGCGCGGTAAGCTCGGACCGGGCTCGATTTATGGTGACGGCGTAATTTGCCGATGCCTATCCGATCACTTATTGACCAACGGCCATTCAACTGATTGCGCAATTAGTTTTTGGATTAATATATACTAATGTTATTTATAACAATATATTATCTGAAATACGTAAAATTCTCGTGTCATAGTGTTTGTAACCAAACTCCTCCGCGGTTTGACCGATTTCAATGAAACTTTTTGTCTACATTCGGTAGGTTTGATAATAAATCGTAAGCTATTTTCATACCTCTGAATGGCAAAATAACGTTTGCCCGGTTAGCTAGTGTAGGTAATAAATTCTCATGTCATAGTGTTTGTAACCAAACATCGCCAAACGTTTTGACCGATTTAAATGAATTTTTTTGTCTACATTCGGTAGGTCTGAGAATGGGTCGTAAGCTATTTTTCATACTCTAAAATGGCCGCTAAAACATTGGCCCAGCTAGTTGAAGGAGCAAACTTTATGCTTTCACTCTTATACTAACTGCAATGAATAAAATATTATTTTACTCATTTATTTTTAAAATTAAATGAGTAAAATATTATTTTTACTCATTTCATGTTTCTGAGATTAATCTCAGAAACATACGAAATTTAATACACTTCAGACTAAGAGTACGACGATGGATTATAACGTGGATTTTCTGGGATAAAAGTAGACTATATTATCTTATTCCAGGGTATAAACTTTAACCAAATAAGTTCAGAAGTTGTGGCTCGAAGGAGTAACGAACATACACCCACACATGAACAAACTTTCACTTTTATATTAGTGTGTCTACGCGTGGTCTACGGCGTAGCATGTCACCGGCTACGCACTGTGGGCGCGAGCCAAATAATCCCCTGATCCGCGAAAGCCGTGCATTTCACGCCTCTTTATTACATTAATTTAAATGTTTGCCGCTGATCCTCTCCCTACGCAGCTATAAATAAATCCTGATATTCAGATTTGTATGTATTGTCTGGTTTACAAAGTATATTGAACATACAAACCTAAATATCCCTGTTACGTAATATGCAAATGATGCATACAAATCTAAATACCGGGAATTACAAGTTAAAACGTAAATGACTACAAGTGTATTAGGGGACCTTAGTACTTATATCAGACAAATATAAAACTAGTAGAAATACTCTAAAATGAATGTGTTTTTTAAAGTACATTTAGTCTACTATTTTTTTCAGTTCTATTTGGAAATCTCTTGAAATTTAAAATTACCGTTCCATATTTTTACAATATATATAAGGTTATTCCCTGATCTGTGATTTCACCCACGACGGAAAAGAATACGGCACATGCGTTTCGGGTGATAGACCATTTGTTTGATTGTTTGTGCATACAAACCAATGTTCCCATTTATTTCAAAAACGGCCAGACATATTTAAAAACAGATTACTTTACGAGCTAAACTACTAACTACTACTTACTTTACTTTACTTTATACTTACAGAAGTGCACCGAAATTTTTCTAATTGTGTGACAGCTTCCTAATTGTGAGACAGCTTCCTAATTGCAAGGCATTTATTACGTTAACCTGTAATTAATTAACCATAACAATAATATTGCTTTGATATCCTTTGCCAGTAATGTATTGAGGTAAACTTAAATTGAGGTTAATTAATACTGCGATTGTGTATTTGCACAAGTTATACTAATTGGTTAAGGACATTAACGATACATGTAACACAGACGTTCCCTAGATAGTAAGATACTAACATTAGTAGCAGGCGACTAGAATTGTTAAATGCATGATTAATATAATATTGTATCATATACCCTAATTACTTAATACTAATGAAAATCAGTGTATAATTATCTGGTTCCAGTATACACAAAAGCAAAATACGAGTATGTCTTATAATTGCACAATCAAAAATATCAAGCTGGGCATCTAATTACTTGGCAAACTCCACAGTAAATTAAAAAAAAATCATCGAATATTATGCTCATTAAGAGTTTCTTGCCTGTTCTTCTCGGTGCAAAACTGTTCTCCGAGTGCGGTAGAGAGTGATGTGCCTATAAGTAATGTGTCTTTGACAGAACTTTATACATTTTCAATTTTTACTTTTTAAAACTTAAAAATCTCCTTCTCTTTTATATGAAAATCTCGTGCCATATATATATTGTTACCAAACTCCTCAAAAACGGTTCCACCGATCTGTGTATGTTCGGAAGATCTGAGAGTAGGTTGGAAGTATTTTTCTATATCACTAATGGCAAAACACCGTTTACCGGGTCAGCTAGTGGTTCTTTAAATTTAGATGAAACTTGTGTATATCCAATGAGAGTATAGGTACATTTGCAATACTAATATTATAAATATAATAATTATGATAGACGCGTTACTATTATAATTACACTCGTATCAAATATATTTTCGATAAATTTCACGTCAACACAGAAACATACATCATGCCGGCATCATATGTTCTAAGGGCCAAATAAAACATTCCAATCACGTTGGCTCGCTTGTTTTACAAACCGATACGACGTGGGTTCCGGTGGCATGCCGAATTCTTCGTTCAATTATAACCTTTATTAATACTCACATAAGAGACAGAATAGCCTTCTCAAATATCGTCCACTAGACATGACAATGCAATCAGCGGTGACCGGGCGGGATTTGGTTCATACATGAGCGGATTTGCGGGATGAATAAGTTTCGACCCCACAAAATAACAAAAAGATCTTATATTGCGCGTTACGAGTTTTATAAGGCCGTTTGCAAAATTCTTCTCTTTGTAAGCGTCACAGCCAATAAAAGTGGAAATATTAGAGAAGTTGTAAATATTATGAGCATACGCTTTTTGCCTTTTATCCTCATAACCGTGTACCTACGCGCGATTTTGTCTTCATGGAATTTCCGCTTTGACAGTAGAAAATAAATAAAAAATAATATCTAGAATTTCAGTTATTGTTTTATTGAAGCCAATAAGGTTCCTATCTTATTTTATTATTTACGTCATTATATGGGCTACAATTCAGAAAAATTGAGTCTAAACTGTTAACAGCTTCTGATTTGACCGATCCCGAGGGAGTAAAAATCATGCTTTACCCCTTGTCTAAATCAAAAATGGAACCTCTCTGTAACATTTAAGTTTTCTAGGTCCAAGGGTCTAAATCACAATGTAATGAACAATTTTCTCAGTAGAGAAATGATCAATAAACGAAGTATACCTACTCCCAAACGAAACTCGCGTTACATGTGCAAGTGTGAAGCACTACGCCGGATGTTAGTCTACGGCCGGAGATCGGGTATGAAACCGACGGTAAACCGCGACTTTGCTCCAGAATGAGCTTTTTGATTGTTTGTCTAGCGGAGGCAGGGCAGGGTGACAACAGCGCGGGCAGTTGCGGCGGCAGATTAATGTCGCCGATCTAATATTCTGACAGGTGTAGCCGCGCCGACCCGCGCGTTTCGCTCCGCCAAGTGCCAACGCGGCCCGGCTGCTACAAATGTTAGTAAACGGAACTTTGTCGCTTGCCGATTAATTAAATGATGCCACTTTGTGCTCCGTGGTTCTATCCATATACACATAACGATTTGTATTTGTACATGAGTTGTATATTAGTTGCATATTATATAGCACTATAATTTAATTTTATAGATGTAGAGCTATGGTAATATGTATGTGTACGAGTGTTTATCTACCTCATTGGTCTTACGTTGGGAATGTCTGACTGATCAATAGAAAAAAGATTGATTGACACACCGACTAGATGACTGATTGGTCTATGAACGCACAGTTCTACAATCACTAGATGGATAGGTATACTATATGATAGGTATACTTTAAAACTGTGCTAATATTATAAAAGCCATGCATGCAAGCGGGTTTGTATACCTATACTTAGGTGTGAATGTGTGTAAATTTGTTACTCCATCACGCGGAAACAAGTAAACCGATTTGCCTGCAATAGAGATGGATAATCCATCTCTATTGCAGGCATTATCTTGGATTAACACATAGAGTACTTTTTATTCCGAAAATCCATGTTTCTCATGGGTTTAGCGAATATCCGAAATTCACGCGGATGAAGTCGCAGGCAGCAGCTAATTTCAAATAAATTCACTACATTCCACCAATAAATAATGAATTTGTGAGCGATGACAGATGTTGATAATCGTCCCCGCGCCCGCGCTATGGGGTTTTCGTAAACTTAAATTTTCCGCTTTCCGCATAACTTTGTGAAAACCATTGAGAAAGCTCCATCAACATCTAACTCGCTATTTCTCGTGCCTCTACTCGCGTTGAAATAGGTATACTAATGGATAGTTCGAGGGTAAAAATAGAAGCCTAAATGTTAGTCCAGAGTGCAATCTCCACTCCAAATTATCACATGAGTTTAGTACCTAATTACTGCGTATGAGTTCGTCTTTATAAAATTAGGGTGTTTAGAACAGAGCAAGGGTAGGTACTTCAATTTTGTAACCGCATTTTCATGAACTTTGAATTGTTGATTTAATTTTAAGGAAACAGTAGAAAATATCGTGAAGAAACCTGCATGCCTTATAGAGTTCACCACAATTTCCTTAAAGTTATGCTAAGCCCACTAACTCACACTTATCTATAACCGTAAGATAGCAAAGATGATACTTTTCATCATTCATCGTGTGACCGGAAAAAGAAATTTGTTTGTTTCTATAGTAAACTACGATAGAAACTATAGTTCTGTATAAACTAGATAAGTGAAAACCCGCAGACATAAGTTGCGGTTCACCCTATTTTCAATTCTTCTTGCGGTTTGCTCGTCAACATCTCACTTATTTACGAGATTCGCACCCTAACGACTTCAACTGGTGTGCGCTCTGACTTATGTTATGTGAACATCGAAAATACTATTTCTGTAATTTGGCTGTATCCTATATATTACAATATAAGAGCCACAAAAATCACTATTACAATATTTTGAGTTCTGTACTGAAAAAGTTTTTGAGGATATTCTACAATCTAAGCATATTTTTTGCCACTCATTTACTTTTATGTGCATTTACTTTTATATTACAGATTTGCTCATATTGCATGATGATATGATATGATATTTGAAGGTTATGAATAGTTACAAAATTAATATTTAAGTACGAATAATAAAATATTGTAATTTAATAAGTGCATGCAAGTGATTTTTTTTTCTTGAAACAATAACAAAGAGTCATGAAAAATGAGAATGTCAGGGGTTGGTCACCATAAGCGTTAATTATTCTGTTAATATGATAGAATTGGCCTAGATTAGACTTAGAAAATTTGGGAATCAATTGATTCCTGTCTATGGTTAAGTGTGAGTTAACATTGTCAAGTTGACTCACAAGACATTGCTTTCCTTGGACAATCACTTTTTTTTTAATTAATAAATGTAAGTACCTACGCGTAAGTATTCATCTCCTCACGAGATATCTTAAAAATTATGCAATATTTTTGATATTATTTAAGAAAATTGTATTTAATGATATTTTGGAAAAGAGTAAGTGCCGAGTTTCTTGCCAGTTCTTCTCAGATCAAACCTGCTTTCCGAACCTGGAGATAGAGTTCTGACTTTTCATAAGAGCCTATTATTTAGGTCTATGTGAAAAATAAAGATTTTCATTTCTTTCATTTTCATTCAAAATTATGAATTATCACTTGTATGTAAATATTTCGTGCTGATCACAGCCTAGGGTCTCCTCGTAGCTAGCGAACTCTAAGTTGCGGCGCGGCGGTACGCACCAGCTGCGTACAAATTGCTTACACTCGATAATGGCCTTTTCAATTTGCAAGGATTTGCAGCGCTATTTCAGCAGACGCTGGCAGATTTAACGGATTTACCAGATCGCATTATAAATTATACTTACAAGTTTCCTTTTTATAATACTACTAGCTGACCCGGCAAACGTTATTTTGTGATTAGGGATATAAAAAATAGCTTACGGCCTACTCTCAGACCTAGCGAGCATACACAGAAAATTTCATAACAATCGGTCGAGGCATTTCGTAGGAGTTTGGTAATAAACACGAGACACAAGAATTTTATGTATTAAAAAGAGAGTTTCATATTTCTATTAAAGGTTAGAAATATGAATAAATTTGATTAAAACTTTATTTAACTTTGTAACGATAAATTCCAGGAGGTTTAAAGCTACTTGAAGTAATGGTCGAATATTCACAGTATTAGTATAGTATTGTATAGTAGTGTCAGATTTATAGTATAGTATTGTATATTTATAGTATATGTATAGTATATTTATAGTATAGTATTTATAGTATTTTATAGTAGATGTTTACAAACCAGTCTATTTATCTCTGAAATTTTTCTGAAAGAGTCACTAAGGTATATTTTAATTCAAGGTATGTAAAAGTTACCCGTATTAAACACCGTACATACAGGTTTCGTCCCTCATCACCCTATAAGTACTAAATGAGCAATATATCCTATATGTAGAGGCAACGCTGCGCCACCAAACGATATTTAAACCAGACCTAGGAAACAATAAGGATAGGCCCCGTCTAAAAAATTAGCGTGACTATTTTTAATCTGCAAAGTGTTGCATAAGGTGGCGTCGCCTAGGGTAGTAACTCCGTACACGAATATTTGACAACAAATCTTGGCGCTCATCATGGCGCCGCATGTCACGCAAGCCTAGGCTAGAAAGAATGAATAGGGCGCCTCCATAGTTTTGTTATCTCCATGTAATTAAATGACAAAAAGTAACATATATTTAAGATTAGTGACGATTCTCCTCGTTCCTGATACGCACTGCAAAGGCCTGGAATACCCTCCCAGGCAGTGTCTTTCCTGCCACTTACAACTCGGGCGCCTTCAAATCAAGAGTGAATAGGCATCTTCTAGGCAAGCGCGTTCCACCTTAGATTGTATCATCACTTTCCATCAGGTGTGATCACAGTGTGCTAGCCTATATAGTGTAAAAAAAAATATATGAAAAGTAACGACAGCTTTAAAAATAAAGTATACCAAACACACAACTCACGCAGTTGTGTCTTTGATATTCTTTATTTTATAACGGAAGTTTACAAGTCATATTAGCGCACATACGACGCGTATCAAGGCGAAACATTCGGGCGTAAAGCACGCTGATACGGATAATCCAAGCGCGACATAACAGAGATTGTATTACAGCAGTAAGTCCGCCTCGGAGCTCGATAAACGGGGCTTAATCCCGAGATTTTTTCACACGTCCCCCGCGAGCGCGGCTGCCTTCGGGAAAACTAATAAAGAAACCATCTCGCCGCCTGCTCAAGCCTGAAATGTATTTTTTATATAATTTACCGCGGATTGATTGTGCGCGGCGCATCTGATACCTTTACAGTTGTCGGTTACGGTGACGACTAAAGGAGGTCGGCAAAAATGGGCCAAATTGTTACTGAAACCCCATATATACCAAAAAATAGTAGATTTTTTTCTGATTCTATATCACTATAAGTTTTAGTAACTTTCTATGGGAATGTGCTAAAATCATGATTCATAATCATTCGTACTATTGCATAAAGTAAAACTAATTATTGCCATATTCTAAAGTCTATTTTATATATGTAGCAGACTTAAATACCTATAGATAGTCTGTGGTGTTTATTGGTTTTGGATATGGGCTCTGTGACGCGACACCTAAAAAGTATGTGAGAGTGAACCTAAAATGTAAAACTTTTTATTGGATTAAAGTGTGTTCCATATTATAAAAATGGTGTTTTAGTTATAGATTATCATAACTAACTTGATAGAATATATACCTACCATTTAACCAGTTAGTACCTACTTGACTGCAGTATCAAATCTTATTATCTTATACATTATGACGTTTGTGTCTCCACAGATAAACAAATCTGTGGAGAAAGCCAATGTAGACATTTTCGTCTTAGTAATGGTTCTCAGAGTATATTATTTTCATCCTAACCTAAGTCTATCAAAATATTTTTTTCCTCCTGATTCCCATAGAATTATACCAAAAGTCTTCTTGTTACATAAATATAAGTCATTTGACTATTTAATAACACAAGAATCATTGCTGTAACGTTTTTGGCCCAGACATGTATGGGATTCTGCCGGCCTCCTTTGGATCGCAGGCACATTTTACCACGTATCAGAATAGCTTTTAACAACCGACTTCAAAAAAGGAAGAGGTTCTCAATTTGACTGTATGTTTTTATTTTTGTTACTTCATAACTTTTGACTGGGCGAATCGATTTTGATGATTCTTTTTTTATTAAAAAGCTGACGCTTCCCGTGTGGTCCGTCCTATTTCAATTTAGTCCAGTTCTGCTAATGGTATCCATGAGAAAACCTAAGACTTAAATTTTTAATTGGAAATGATGTATTCAACAGTAGTTTCATGAGAGTTTAAGTGGTTTTTTTGTCAATTAATCAACGTATACTATTAAATAATAAACTGCTATATAACCTTGTTTTGCAATGTAAATAATTTCTCTCTTAAGCCCACTTGCGCTAGGCTGTGTTAGTGTGTTAACTCAGAGTTAACACGCTAACCCAGAGTAATTGTCAAAATTGTCCAATGAGAGACGTTGAATCTAGGTTTAAAAATGTAAATATTTAAACAGAGTTTCGCGCCAGTGGAGCTCAGGAGTTTGAAAAATAGTTTACGTCCTAATCTCAGAGAATATACACAAAAAAATCATAAAAATCGGTCATGTCGTTTCGGAGCAGTTTTGTTACGAACTCGAGAATTTTTTATTTCGGAGATAGGTAAGACAGACACCAAATTCATTAGGCATAATTATTAATTTCTTAATTGTTACACCCGAATTCAAAGTTTAGGAAAGGACACAAGGGCTGGCTTATGTTTTGCGCAATGAATCAGCCTAGCTGTTCAGCGCGGCAATGCAGCCAGTAGCCTTGGCATCATTCCATTTGTACACACAGATACCACTTGTACAGTAATTTGTATAAGTTAGCGATAAGTTTTACTGTTACATGTTCAATTAAGAATGTATTTACGATTTTATTTTAGCACTATCAACGATAGCCTATTGTTAGTTACAATGCTCAACATTCGAGTTTCACTCAATAGACGTATAATAGATGTAATGGAAGTAAAACGCCTGGGTATGAGCTGTAAACATGTCGCGATGTGTGGACACGAGGCCGAGCGCGGGCGGCGGCGGAGGGCGGGCGGACAGCGGTCACGCACTAATTACACCGTCACATGTCACCGCACGGGCAAAACACGCCTGTCGCCCGCGTCGCCGCCGCACTGACCGGCGCACTTCAAAACTTGTCGATATTTATGCTAATGCCTGCATGTTACCGATGAATTAATTGTTTCGTATATCATTGCTGTAAGCTATTAATCGCTAAGCAATCGCCAGTCAAATGAGCGGATAATTAGCCTGTTAAAATGCGACATTTGGGGTTGTTATAGCTATAGTTAAGTAGCCACTACTGTTAAACTTTAGTTGAGGGTTTCATTAAATTCACTCGACAACTATTTTTTTTTTATTTCAATCATGTTTAATCTTAATCATTCAAAAATAATTTCTATTAGACTTACATTAACTTATAAACGTTCTTTCATTTATAATTATTTATCATCATTCATTTAACGTTTATTTAACGTTTTTGCACTTCTTCTCATTTTAATTTTTTTATAGTCAAATTGCATTGCAAAGTGCAAACTTTCTGTTCATTACAAAAATTAGAAGAATTTTGAATTAACACTAAAATTGTACATCCCTATTCGGTGCACTGCAACTCGAAACATTGTGAAATTTTGCAGCACACAGGTCTGTGTGGCCTTTGTTTTAAGGTCTAAATGTGTCCTGGAACAACTGTACGATGAAACGCGGGCGGCGGTCGGCAACGGCTGTCCACATTCCACACGGATATGCCCAACCAGGGTTGACAGTGTACGCGTGGAAGTACACTCTACAAACACTTTGATCACGCTACTTAAAGCCATAAAGTATATTATATTTATTTTCAAGTAAGCAGCACAGCCCTCACATCACAAAAAAAAATTGTATACTTATGTACTAAAACGATGCTTCCCGCACGGAACGGAATACCAGACACCGCGTATTTTGTGTGAAAATGTTTAAATAAAAGTAGTATTTATTTATATCATGATAGCGTAAACTGACTATTGAAATGATACGAGTTTAGGTGCATGATTAATGATTTGAAGATGCAACATTTATTTATCAGCAGCTGCAAGTGAGTAATTGTCTTTATTAGTAAATCTTTGCGACTGACTTTAATTGGAAACAACTACTGACGAATAATGTAGCATGTACATGACCTAATGTAGCCATAGTTCAGATACCATACGCTTGACAACCCTATCGTTCGGTGCTGCAAAAACCTCGACAAAACGTTGCGTTGGCGTCGCCTCGCCTGCACTAGTCCACCGCAAACTGCACCGGACGCCATCACCCACTACGCAATTAGTTGCGGCAGATAGACAAAAATAATTTCCCTGTTTTATATTTTCAGGACACGTTGTACGGATTGTTCGGACTGGTGCTGCGGTTGATGTGTGACATACTACCATTGGGTATTATTTTTTGCTCTCGCTCAATGGTTTTTGAATTTCGGAGTCATCAGGATACGATTTCCATGGATTACTACTAGCTGATCGGGTAAATGTTGTATATGAAAAAATAACTAATAACCCGTTCGCAGAAGCTGTGCCGATGACTTCCCCTCCATGTTAGTATGATGGTAGTATGAAGTGGGAGGGGCAGTCATCGGCAAAGCGTCTATGAACGGGTAATACGACCGTCAATCTACATTCAGTAGGTCGTAGCTACTTATCATACACTTACCTACTACTTAACATTCTGGTGACAGAAGGGCTGGCTCATTTTTTGCGCAACGTATCAGCCTAGCTGTTGAAATGCAGCCATTCTTGCCACCATTCCACGTGGGCAAGACTTGTATAGTAATTAGAATAAACTAGTGATAAGTTTTATTGTAAATATTCATACACTTATTGCAAAACATCGTTGCCCGCGTCAGCTAGTATTTTTTTTACATAATATGTACAAAATGAGCACAAAAAAAAAAAAAAATATATATATATATAGCGAGTTTGTGTGTATATGTGTACCTATGTATGAATGTAATGTGTGTGTGGGTGTGTGTGTGTGTGTTTGTGTGTGTATATATGTATTTATGTGTGGGTGTTTGTTTGTATTTGTGGGTGTGTGTATGTGTGCGTCTGTGTATGTGTGTATTATTCATATAAATCCCAATTTTTCTTAAATCACGTGAATTTTAACAAAAACTGTAAATTATATCAGTATCATTGCTACTACCATTATTTTCAAAACAAATAATACGATACGATGTATGTAATTTTCTCTCTTTGTGTTAAGGAGACCTATTCGCTCTAAAGAGAGTCTTTTTAAACTTAAAGGCTTTGTACTGAATTACAGTTAGATGGAAACGAGCGTTTGAATCGTTTTCCTTTAGCCTCTCCCCCGTCGTGTTTTTATTTCCTAATGCTGAAGTTGCAACACCGAGGCAATTACTGTTCTGTATGCATCTTCGTACTTTTTGGGGGCATCATAGAATGCTCTCAGACTCGAATGCTGTCATGTAAAGTAGAGCAAACCTATTAACTATTTGTTTATTTTAATTTCAGCTTTGACTTATTATCAAGTTACTTTGTATACCTTTAAACGAGCAATTCTTGTGTATATTTATATCTGAATCTCGGAAACGGCCCTATAGATTTTCATGAAATTTAGTATTCAAGTAGTTTGTGGGGCGATAAATCGATCTAGCTAGGATTCATTGTTCGAAAATGTCATATTTACCTAAAAATAAATAAATACCCGTCTAGATATTTTTTTTAGTCTAAGCTCTATACTTCACGATTAATCTAAATCACACTTAGCCACGAAATAAGCGATATAACTTGTGTGTGGTCTCAGAGAAATACTAAATATACATAATGTTTTATGTTCATAAATACAATTTATGGAAAGTCAAATAATTGGGTATTAGAGGATACCAAGTCAAATTAAAACAAGCATCTGATTACGCTAACACATCGTAACGTATGTCATTATGAATTAATAGCGATCCGGAGCGGAGACGGCTTATTCAATTATTGTAACGTTTGGAGTATAATCGTCGAGGCGAAAAGACGGGGAAAAACGGGAAAAACGTCGGCACGAGATCACGCTGACGATAAGTGGATGACTTCTCGCATGGTTTGCGCTCAAAGGGCGGTCACTGAGGCGCGAACTCGCCCCCGACGCCCGGCCGGCCGGACGGTCATGACATTCAATAAAACTTGTTAAGCGGTATTGTATATCGCCTCCACGAGTACGCCTAATTGCGACACTGCGTATCGGCGTTGCGCTGTAGCAGTGGCGTAGCGCTGTGGTTAACTTCGATCTTCTATATTCGGAATTCCACAGTTTGAATCCGAGGAAAACATTCATGTTTTTTGCTCCAGATAATTAAAAACCACTCGACTGATAACTATGTTAGAGTTCACTGATGCACTTAGAAACTAGAGGCAATTATTATTTTAAATATCCCATAGTAGTTTCAAATAAAAATGAGGAAAGAATGGAGATTTTGGAGCAACTTTTCGGATATCTCTCTATCGAGAAAATTCTATCCAATCGTATTTCTGCTTCACAGCGATTTTAAATTAAACACCCAAAACGCATGACGTTCAAATTTGAAAGTAATTGTCTTTATAGTTTTTAAACTGCAGGTCACTAAGAATCATTTAAAAAGACCGTTTCCGCCGTTAAGATTAACACTAAAAAGATTTATTGATAACCGCACCCTTCTTTTGTTTTTGGAAGCCATTTAAAAATCATATCCCTGGTGTAAGCATTATGATACCCATAAAAACGAGCACCCGTAATGTGGATAATGTTTAAAGTTACCAATTGATCCCACCTTGTACGATCGACTTAACCCGGTCGTAAAGCAAAGCCTTTCTAAATTGCCTGCCTGCTCTCACACGTTGCGCGTCGCCCTGTCCCCGACATGCCGTGTGTCGATATTTTAAAAGAAAGCCAGCTTCACACGCAAGAGATAGGCGAGTTAGAACTTAGTATCCATTTGCTGAAATTGGCTTGTTCGCGATAACAACAAGTTTTCGCGCCCTCACCAGTAAATGTGCAATTCATACGTGTGTAAATATGCCGCGGGTGCGTGTAGATTGTACTTTGTTTTCGGGACGTTAAAGTTGACATTTCTTTGGCGAAGAATTTTTTTAGCATATATCATTGTCGATATTAAACTTTATCAGATGACGTCGGACACCACACGGAGTGATGTCGTTAGTAATAATATATTAAGTAGGAAGGTATTTTAAACTTTAGAGCTCGGAGGGTTTGTTACTGAACTAAAGAGGGAACTGTTGACGAAATAAGTTGCGGCGTGCGGGTTTGAGCGGTGGGTTTTGGGTTCGATTCACTTTGGAATTGACTGTAATCAAAATATTGACTTTTTTCATTTATTTTTGAAACTAGAATTATCAACAAATGAAATTACAAGCTTTTAAATATTTGATTAGACTGAGACAGCTGTATCGAGACTATTATCGAATCGAATTATTATGTGATATCGCTACGGCTGCTGAAGGTAAGTCATCGATTGAAATTCAGATCCCAGAGAGTTTCGGTAACCATTCCATGCCTCATTAATAACCGTCGTCTGAGTAATAGACGCCTCATCTGTCACAGAAGGCAGGCTTATATCATAACATCCATTGTGCAATCGTATCCCTAGACCCTAATGACTATTATCACCAAAAATCGAGGGCCTAACGTATTGTCTTATTCTACTATGGGCCTCATAAGACGGCTCAGAGTCACTCAGCGAGCGATGGAGAGAGGTACACTCGGAGTTTCTCTACGTGATCAAGTCACCGACATAACTCAACGTATCACAAAGCTGAAGTGGCAATAGGCGAGGCACATAGCTCGAAGAACCGACGGACGTTGGGGACCCAAAGTGCTGGAATGGGTACCCCGCACGGGAAAGCGCAGTTTTGGCAGACCTCCGACCAGATGGACTAACGACATTAAAAGAGTCGCAGGAAGGCGCTGGATATAAGTGGCCCAGGACCGTGCGGGCTGGAAAGCATTGCAGGAGCCCTTAGTCCAGCAGTGGACGTCCGTCGGCTGAAACGAACGAACGAACGTATTCTCAAAGGCACCAGAGGTGAATACCAGTAACTTCGAATTCCTTGTTAGCACTGAAAATATCTTACTCTATAGCTAATTTTGTTGGCCGGGCCGGTAATCGAATCCAGTGCCGTAATGAAACATCGTACACTCTTCCTTCATATAATTTGAACTGTGACCAATTTCAGACTCCGCCTTTCGCGAAATGTGTATTACGAAATTGGTCAAGAGCGAGAGTCAGGCTCAAGTGTTCCGTATTAACAAGACTAATTTCTTAATAGCATTAAAGTAAACTATACACCTCTGCCCGCCAAATTCAAATACGAGCAAAAAAAACACGTTTGTTGAATGAGAGCCCCTTAAATATTTAATTTATTACTTATCTGTGAAAATTTCAACTAGGTATCTATCTATCACAGTTTTTAAGATACAGCCTGGTGCCAGACGGACGGACAGCGGAATCTTAGTAATAAAAAGCCCTACAAAGCTTAAAGACTTACAAAGTTTCATAAGTTAGGGGTAGGAACCTACTTACGAGTATTATGTTGCAGGTATACGTTAAGGAGTATGCATACGATTATACACGCGAGCGCACAAAGAAAACTATCCAGCCTCCCGCACCCGCTTGCTTCTATTGCATTCTTTCTTCTTTGTTATTGCATTCGGAAAACAACACTAAGTTATAGTAGCGCCTCTTGGTAGTAGATTCCGTTCCGTGCTGCCAAAATCTATATTATATATATAGATATATATATCGTCGTATAGTCGTGTTAGTTACACTATTTATAACTCAAGAACGGCTTTACCGATATGGCTGAAAATTGGTGAGGAGGTAGCTTAGAGCCAGGAGACGGACATAGGATACTATTTATTCTGTTCGAGAAAAAAAATGTACATGGCAAAACAACGATTGCCGGGTCAGCTAGTTTACGATAAAACTGAAATTTTCCTTTCCGCCTTGAACCTTGAACCTTGGCCACCGATATGAACCTGAGGATTAGCCCATCGGAACATTTTACGTCTACCTATACCTATAGAAATGGAAAGAAATTCAAAAATGTATGTAAATTATCGCTAGGTAAATCGGTCACGTGACCCCCATGCATTCATATATATTTTTTGAATTTCGATAGCAATCTTAAAAAACTCATGCATGGACATACGGCTGGAGCTGAGGGAGTAGATACCTGAAGCACTGTTTTTTTATTATTGAAGATTATAGGGTTGCGCTTGACGACAATCTGATGACAATCTTATTGTCTGATGACAATCTTATTGTCTGATGAAAAGCAATGATGAGGTCTAGGTTGCAGCGAGCTTTCCTAAAAATTGCCTATTCACTCTTCTCTTGAAGGCCCCAGATTGTACTTGACTGGAAACACGGAGGCTGGGAGGGCGTTCCACACCTTAGCGGTTCGTATCAGAAACGTGGAAGAAAAACGTTTCGTGCCAGTTTGTTGGACGTCAACAACCACATAAGGACTCGGCGTCTTGCAGTCCTATGTAGAAAGGTGAAGGAGGTACAAGGTTATGTAGATCCTGAGCACACTCACTGTAAACGAACAACACGAAGACAATGATGCCGACGCTTCAACTCTCACGGACGAACCTCTGGAACTTTGGTGCGCAATTGGAGCACTAACACTAAAACTAAGAAGACCTTTACTTTCGCATTCATCGTATATTATACTTGAGTCCACTCGTATTGTGAACTACCATCGTACTCATCATCGAACTCGTATTATCACCAGCTCCGCGAATTGTTAAAAATCGAACACTTTTCTAATTTTCAAATAATTCGTTCCAAATTCAAATCGTCCTTCTGGGTTATTCTTCTGTGTTCGAGACCAGTGTGTTGTCTTGCTCTAACACTAAGGGGATTATCTGCAGTCTCTATTTATTGCGTAACAAGGGTCAATTCGTCTCTGGTTGGTCTATTATCTCTACTTGGTAAATTGTCTCATTGGCGCACATAATTTATTTATTACTATATTATGGGAACTAATTTTTTGAGCTGTTATTTAAATATTCGAGATGTTATTATGATCAGTTGGAAAACATATTGAGCAGTTATTTAATTTAATGGCGGTTGATTAATTATTGCGACAGTAAAACATGAACAGTAATAAAGAATCAATTAGTCGGTTATTTTATCATACAATATCAATTCTAAAAATAATTTAGCAGTCCAATAACTGAATGAGCGGTAAAAATGATGGAATGAGCGGTTCGATAAATAGTTCGGGTGTATTATTTTACTATCTCAGAACCAACCAACAATGTGCACCTATAGGTAGTTAGGTTAAGGCCGCGCTCACTTTGGATGCGAATTATATCGTACGTAAACGTATGAACACTGTTCGTACGAATTGAGTGCGCACACTGAATACGTTTTTCTCCGTCAAATACACAGAGTACCGGTGTTAGCGCATACGTGAACTCATCTTTGCTGCGATGAATAATCTTTATCTTTTGAATAATCATCTTCTTAACCGTAGATTTAGATTTACTCACCAGGTTTTTCCATTTCTACGGATATTTCACGCCATGCCCTACGCTGAATGTCACGTAAGTGATAACTGGAATCACTTTGATCCCTCAAAGATTTATGGCCGTGAACCAAGTTAATTAATTTTTCTACATCCAATTTATGAACGCACGAACGCGTAATAAAATCCCAACAAGTTCGGATTGGTTTCGGACGTCGGACTTGCACGTACGTATACGTACGACTAACTCGCGCGCAGTGTGAGCGCTTTCATAGTACTCCGAAGGTCGGGAATGTTCGTGCGTGTTCGTACGTTTCTGCACGAATGGAATTCGTACGAAAACGTATCCAAAGTGAGCTCGGCCTAAGGTTATTTTCCTTTTTTGACCACCCAGAAATAGGAGCCCCGCGAAGCGGGGCTCCGTCGACATGCTCTTGGAGAGGAAGAGGGTGACGGCTAAGGAGTTTTCCTAGGTCCCCCACTTTTTCTTAGGCTATAGTCGTAAATTCTTATATAAAGTTAACACATAACCTCAAAAACTTAAGTATGTTTCGAATTACGAATAAAACTTCCTATTATTATTATACAATTTGTTTTATTTAATTCCTTCAGTCAAAGCAAAAGTAATTTAATTTTTCATTACTATTTAAGTACTGTTTTTTTTTATTGTATTTTACCACCTCATTGTTTATAGAATTGCTTAGAATGAGATTTCTTACCGACAAATTCCGATTTCTTACTGCCCACACGTAACCGCTCGTTCAATTTTTTTTACCACCCATTTAATTATTTTCCTGCTCAATTATATATTCACTGATCCAGTTCATTATTTTTTATTACTCATTTTTGTTTACTTTACTGCTTAGTTTTAACTGCTGAACTAGGTTATTAAACATGCCATTTTTAATTTTTAACTTATCAAAACTGCTATTTAGAACTGCCTCTTTAAATCAGTGCCCTATATTATTATTTATAATAATTAATAGATATTCAGCTTATCATGACTAAGGGCGACTATTCTGAGCAAATGTTTAGTAAATTTGCTCATATTTGAATACTTATGGGGTATTTTACTCAAATCTAAATATTGATTTATTTAACTCATTTTTGATACAAAATTCAATAATAAATAATTATTTTGGAAAAAAAAATGAAATCGAACAAATAAATAAAAAAGTTATAAGCAATTTAATAATCTCGATTAGACACAGATAGCCATGTCGGTTAATGACGTCACAGTCACTGATGCCATATCATACAAATTTTCGATTTGCAAGAAAGAAACCGAAGAAAAATTCAAATGCTTGTAACTTTTGATTTCCTTGTCGGATAAGAATTTTATTTTCAATGGATGCCATTATTTCTAATCTAATTTATAATAAAGCAATAAAAAATGGAGTAAAATATTGTTATAATTATTATTAGCCCAGTTGCAGTGTGAGATAACTACAACTCGTCCCATTTTCGGACAAAGGCCTCCCCTAGTATATTCCAGGTTTTGATGTGGTTGGCCACAAAGGGCCTGCGAACTCTACAATGTCGTCTCTCCTCCTGTAGACTGGTCTTCCTCTCTTTCTGGTGTTGTAGTTCGGGCACCAAGAGGTTATAACTGTAGTCCATCTGTTGTCTTCATCTATATATATAAAAGAATGAGGCATTTTGGTGATTTTGGTTGTTCCAAGGATTCCGCCAAAACTATAGGTCGTAGAGATCTGAAATATGGTACCTAGGTAGATATTAGGTCATGAATTCGTACTAAGACGGGGATTCCAGAAATTCAAATTGTAAGGGGTAAAAACCGTTGGTTTTTTGGATTTCCCCATACAAAAGTGAAATTTTTTTCGTTGTTCCAGGAATTCCCGAAAAGCTACAAGTCGTAGGGATCTGAAATTTGGTACCTAGGTAGATATTAGGTCATGAATTCGTACTAAGACGGGGATTCCAGAAATTCAAATTGTAAGGGGTAAAAACCGTTGGTTTTTTGGATTTCCCCATACAAAAGTAAAATTTTTTTCGTTGTTCCAGGAATTCCCGAAAAGCTACAAGTCGTAGAGATCTGAAATTTGGTACCTAGGTTGATATTAGGTCATGAATTCGTACTAAGACGGGGATTTCAGAAATTCAAATTGTAAGGGGTAAAAACCGTTGGTTTTTTGGATTTCCCCATACAAAAGTGAAATATTTTTCGTTGTTCCAGGAATTCCCGAAAAGCTACAAGTCGTAGGGATCTGAAAATTGGTAACTAAGTAGATATTAGGTCATAAATTCGTACTAAGACGGGGATTCTAGAAATTCAAATTTTAAGGGGAAAAAACCGTTGGTTTTAGGGATTTCTCCATACAAAAGTGTAATTTTTTTCGTTGTTCCAGGGATTCCCGAAAAACTAAAAGTCGTAGAGATCTGAAATTTGGTACCTAGGTTGATATTAGGTCAAGAATTCGTACTAAGACGGGGATTCCAGAAATTCAAATTTTAAGGGGTAAAAACCGTTGGTTTTAGGGATTTCTTCGTACAAAAGTGAAATTTATTTCGTTGTTCCAGGGATTCCCGGAAAACTACAAATCGTAGAGATCTGAAATTTGGTACCTAGGTTGATATTAGGTCATGAATTCGTACTAAGACGGGGATTCCAGAAATTCAAATTGGAAGGGATAAAAATCCTACTTTTAAGGGATTTTCCCATACAAAAGTGTAATTTTTGCGTTGTTCCAGGGATTCCAGCGAAATTAAAAGTCGTAGAGATCTGAAATTTGGTACCTAAGTTGGTATTAGGTATATCATGAATTCGTATTCAGAAAGGGATTTTCGAGATTCAAATTTTGAGGAGGAAAAATTTTGAATTTTTTGGCCGCCATTTTGAACTTTTTTGTTACTGGGCCGATTGCTTTGAAAATCGATATTTGACTATGGCAGCAAGCATAGAGAAGGAATTTGTGGTCAAAATTTAAAAAAGTGGCCGCCATTTTGAACTTTTTTGTTACTGGGCCGATTGCTTTGAAAATGGATATTTGACTATGGCAGCAAGCATAGAGAAGGAATTTGTGGTCAAAATTTAAAAAAGTGGCCGCCATTTTGAACTTTTTTGTTACTGGGCAGATTGCTTTGAAAATCAATATTTGACTATGGCAGCAAGCATAGAGAAGGAATTTGTGGTCAAAATTTAAAAAAATGGCCGCCATTTTGAACTTTTTTGTTACTGGGCCGATTGCTTTGAAAATCGATATTTGACTATGGCAGCAAGCATAGAGAAGGAATTTGTGGTCAATATTTAAAAAAGTGGCCGCCATTTTGAACTTTTTTGTTACTGGGCAGATTGCTTTGAAAATCGATATTTGACTATGGCAGCAAGCATAGAGAAGGAATTTGTGGTCAAAATTTAAAAAAAGTGGCCGCCATTTTGAACTTTTTTGTTACTGGGCCGATTGCTTTGAAAATCGATATTTGACTATGGCAGCAAGCATAGAGAAGGAATTTGTGGTCAAAATTTAAAAAAGTGGCCGCCATTTTGAACTTTTTTGTTACTGGGCAGATTGCTTTTAAAATCGATATTTGACTATGGCAGCAAGCATAGAGAAGGAATTTGTGGTCAAAATTTAAAAAAGTGGCCGCCATTTTGAAATTTTTTGTTACTGGGCCGACTGCTTTGAAAATCGATATTTGACTATGGCAGCAAGCATAGAGAAGGAATTTGTGGTCAAAATTAAAAAAAGGTGCCGCCATTTTGAACTTTTTTGTTACTGGGCCGATTGCTTTGAAAATCGATATTTGACTATGGCAGCAAGCATAGAGAAGTAATTTGTGGTCAAAATTTAAAAAAGGTGGCCGCCATTTTGAACTTTTTTGTTACTGGGCCGATTGCTTTGAAAATCGATATTTGACTATGGCAGCAAGCATAGAGAAGGAATTTGTAGTCAAAATTTAAAAAAGGTGGCCGCCATTTTGAACTTTTTTGTTACTGGGCCGATTGCTTTGAAAATCGACGTCTGACTATGGCAGCAAGCATAGAGAAGGAATTTGTAGTCAAAATTAAAAAATGATGAACTTTTTGGCCACCATTCTGAACTTTTTTTTTACTGGGCCGATTGCTTTGAAAATCGATATTTGACAATGGCAGCAAGCATAGAGAAAGAATTTGTAGTCAAAATTTTAAAAAGTGGCCGCCATTTTGAACTTTTTTGTTACTGGGCCGATTGTTTTCAAAATTGATATCTGATTATCGCAGCGAGCATAGAAAAGGAATTTTTGGTAAAAATTTAAAAGAATTGGCCACAATTTTGTACTTATATGTCTTACCATGGTAGCAAGCAACCACGGCCGGATGGACGAACGGACGGTGGAGTCTTAGTAAGAGCTTTTACCCTTTGGGTACGGAACCCTAAAAATGGCCACCATATTTACGTGTGTTCACCATATGTGACGATCGAATTTTTCAAAATCAATATGTGACTATTACCAGGAAGCAAGAGAAAATTTTGTGGGCAAAATGGTGTGTAGTGCAGGAATTTTGGAAATTAAACGACCATAGTAAAGCATAACTCAGAAGTTAACGTGAGCGAAGCCGCGGGCGTTTGCTAGTCTATATATATAAAAGAGTGAGGCATTTTGGTTGTTCCACGGATTCCGTCTAAACTATAGGTCGTAGAGATCTGAAATTTGGTACCTAGGTAGGTATTAGGTCATGAATTCGTACTAAGACGGGGATTCCAGAAATTCCATGTTTAAGGGGTAAAAACCGTTGGTTTTAGGGATTTCTCCATACAAAAGTGTAATTTTTTTCGTTGTTCCAGGGATTCCCGGAAAACAACAAGTCGTAGAGATCTGAAACTTGGTACCTAGGTTGATATTAGGACATGAATTCGTACTAAGACGGGGATTCCAGAAATTCAAATTTTAAGGGGTAAAACCCGTTGGTTTTAGGGATTTCTCCATACAAAAGTGTAATTTTTTTCGTTGTTCCAGAGATTCCCGAAAAACTACAAGTCGTAGAGATCTCAAATTTGGTACCTAGGTAGATATTAGGTCATGAATTCGTACTAAGACGGGGATTCCAGAAATTCCATGTTTAAGGGGTAAAAACCGTTGGTTTTCGGGATTTCTCCATACAAAAGTGAAAATTTTTTCGTTGTTCCAGGGATTCCCGAAAAACTAAAAGTCGTAGATATCTCAAATTTGGTACCTAGGTAGATATTAGGTCATGAATTCGTACTAAGACGGGGATTCCAGAAATTCCATGTTTAAGGGGTAAAAACCGTTGGTTTTCGGGATTTCTCCATACAAAAGTGTAAATTTTTTCGTTGTTCCAGGGATTCCCGAAAAACTAAAAGTCGTAGATATCTCAAATTTGGTACCTAGGTAGATATTAGGTCATGAATTCGTACTAAGACGGGGATTCCAGAAGTTCCATGTTTAAGGGGTAAAAACCGTTGGTTTTCGGGATTTCTCCATACAAAAGTGTAAATTTTTTCGTTGTTCCAGGGATTCCCAAAAAACTAAAAGTCGTAGATATCTCAAATTTGGTACCTAGGTAGATATTATGTCATGAATTCGTACTAAGACGGGGATTCCAGAAATTCCATGTTTAAGGGGTAAAAACCGTTGGTTTTAGGGATTTCTCCATACAAAAGTGTAATTTTTTTGATTCGTACTAATCAGGGTACCTAGGTTGTTGAATTTGTACTGCGACGGGGATATTCGAATTTCAAATTTAAGGATGGGAACATTTGCGAACTTCTTTGATTTTGGAATAAATTTTTTCATTATTTTTCTCATATGACAGCAAACGTCGAATAGGAATCTGTGGTCAAAATTTAAAAAATTGGACGCCATTTTAAACTTTTTCGTTATTAAACCGATTTCTTTCAAAATTAATATCCAACCGTTGCAGCGAGCATAGAAAAAGAATATGTACTCAAAATTTAAAAAAATGGCCGCCATTTTGAACTTTTTCGTTATTGGACCGAATTCTTTTAAAATTAATATCCAACCATTGCAGCAAGCATAGAAAAAGAATATGTAGTCTTAATTTAAAAAATTGGCCGCCATTTTGAACTTTTTCGTTATTGGACCGAATTCTTTCAAAATTAATATCCGACCGTTGCACCGAACATAGAAAAAGAATCTGAGGTCAAATAAAGAATTGGCCGCCATTTAGAACTTTTTCATTATTGGACCGATATCTTTCAAAATTAATATCCGACCATTGCATCAAGCATAGAAAAAGAATCTGAGGTCAAAATTTAAAAAATTGGCCGCCATATTGAACTTTTTCGTTATTGGACCGAATTCTTTCAAAATTAATATCCGACCATTGCATCAAGCATAGAATAAGAATCAAAGGTCAAAATTTAAAAAATTGGCCGCCATTTTGATCTTTTTCGTTGCTGGGCCGAATGATTTGAAAATCAATATGTGACTATTAAAGCAAGCATAGAGAAGGATTTTGTGGTCAAAATTGAAAAAAATGGCCGCCATTTTGAACTTTTTTGTTACTGGGCCGAATGATTTGAAAATCAATATGTGACTATAGAAGCAGGCATGAGAAGGAATTTGTGGTCAAAATTGAAAAAAATGGCCGCCATTTTGAACTTTTTTGTTACTGGGCCGAATGATTTGAAAATCAATATGTGCCTATAGAAGCAGGCATAGAGAAGGAATTTGTGGTCAAAATTGGAAAAAAGGGCCGCCATTTTGAACTTTTTTGTTATTGGACCGAATTCTTTCAAAATGGATATCTGACCATTGCATCAAGCATAGAATAAGAATCTGAGGTCAAAATTTAAAAAATTGGCCGCCATTTTGAACTTTTTTGTTATTGGACCGAATCCTTTCAAAATGGAGATCTGACCATTGCAGCAAGCATAGAAAAAGAAAATGTAGACAAAACTTAAAAAATTGGCCGCCATTTTGAACTTTTTTGTTACTGGGCCGAATGATTTGAAAATCAATATGTGACTGTTAAAGCAAGCATAGAGAAGGATTTTGTGGTCAAAATTGAAAAAAATGGCCGCCATTTTGAACTTTTTTGTTACTGGGCCGAATGATTTGAAAATCAATATGGGACTATAGAAGCAAGCATAGACATGGATTTTGTGGTCCAAATTGAAAAAAATGGCCGCCATTTTGAACTTTTTTGTTACTGGGCCGAATGATTTGAAAATCAATATGTGACTATAGAAGCAGGCATAGAGAAGGATTTTGTGGTCAAAATTGAAAAAAATGGCCGCCATTTTGAACTTTTTTGTTACTGGGCCGAATGATTTGAAAATCAATATGTGACTATTAAAGCAAGCATAGAGAAGGATTTTGTGGTCAAAATTGAAAAAAATGGCCGCCATTTTGAACTTTTTTGTTACTGGGCCGAATGATTTGAAAATCAGTATGGGACTATAGAAGCAAGCATAGAGATGGATTTTGTGGTCAAAATTGAAAAAAATGGCCGCCATTTTTTACTTTTTTGTTACTGGGCCGAATGATTTGAAAATCAATATGGGACTATAGAAGCAAGCATAGAGATGGAATTTGTGGTCAAAATTGAAAAAATAGCCGCCATTTTGATCTTTTTTCTTACTGGACCGAATGATTTGAAAATCAATATGTGACTATAGAAGCAAGCATAGAGATGGAATTTGTGGTCAAAATTGGAAAAAATGGCCGCCATTTTGAACTTTTTTGTTACTGGGCCGAATGATTTGAAAATCAATATGGGACTATAGAAGCAAGCATAGAGATGGATTTTGTGGTCAAAATTGAAAAAAATGGCCGCCATTTTGAACTTTTTTGTTACTGGGCCGAATGATTTGAAAATCAATATGTGACTATAAAAGCAGGCATAGAGAAGGATTTTGTGGTCAAAATTGAAAAAAATGGCCGCCATTTTGAACTTTTTTGTTACTGGGCTGAATGATTTGAAAATCAATATGTGACTATTAAAGCAAGCATAGAGAAGGATTTTGTGGTCAAAATTGAAAAAAATGGCCGCCATTTTGAACTTTTTTGTTACTGGGCCGAATGATTTGAAAATCAGTATGGGACTATAGAAGCAAGCATAGAGATGGATTTTGTGGTCAAAATTGAAAAAAATGGCCGCCATTTTTAACTTTTTTGTTACTGGGCCGAATGATTTGAAAATCAATATGGGACTATAGAAGCAAGCATAGAGATGGAATTTGTGGTCAAAATTGAAAAAATAGCCGCCATTTTGATCTTTTTTCTTACTGGACCGAATGATTTGAAAATCAATATGTGACTATAGAAGCAAGCATAGAGATGGAATTTGTGGTCAAAATTGGAAAAAATTACCGCCATTTTGAACTTTTTGATACTAAGCCGAATGATTTGAAAATCAATATGTGACTATAGAAGCAAGCATAGAGAAGGAATTTGTAGAAAAAAGTGGCCACCATTTTGATCTTTTTTATTACTGGGGCGATTGTTTTGTAAATCGATATCTGACTATCGCAGCAAGCATAGAGAAGGAAGTTGTGGTAAAAATTTAAAGAAGTGGCCGCCATTTTGATTTTTTTGGGTACCGAGTCGATTGCTTTGAAAATCGATATTTGACTATTATCAGCAAGGTAGTGAAAAATTGTGGTCCTAATCAAAATAAATGGCGACGACAGGAATTTTGGAAATTAAACGCTTGAGGGAGTAAAGCAAAAGTTCAACGTGAGCGAAGCCGCGGGCGTTTGCTAGTTTCTCATAAAATGATCAGCCCAGTTCCATTTGTTTCTCATGGCCAATAGTAACGATTTACTGCATCTGTTGTAAAATATCGTATTCAGTGTAAATGTATAACAACAGGACCCTTATATTGTTGTTACCATAAGACAAGTCGTTTACGCCATTCAATCGAAGTAAAACGGGTCATAACATAAAAAGCGCGATCGCAATAACCGCGTTAACAGGACGTGTTCACATCGGGCTTACATTCTCATAACCCCTCGCCGCCGGCTTCTATAACTGTCATCTTGTCAGAATGTACCGCGCCCGCCAAATCCCACATTTCCATACGGTTATACTTTATCCTTCACCTCACCGGAGAAAATGAATAACACCGATAATAATATAAATATGACGAACCTTTCTCCCGTATATTTGCGTATCACATGTTGACATTGCAATCCCTAGCAAGATTATTGAAATATAAATTTCAACTCCCTGGCGCAGTGGCGGCGTGCTCGGATTCGAGTGGGAGGTCGCGGGTTCGATTCCCGCCACGCGTCACTTTGGAATTTTATAATTTTTAAATTGGCTCAGGCCTGGTCTGATGGGAGGCTTCGTGCCGTGGCTAGTTACCACCCTACCAGCAAAGACGCACCGCCAAGCGATTTAGCGTTCCGGTGTGATGCTGGTAGAAACCGTTTGGGTAAATTTACCTACCCTTCCAAGTTAGTACAATAACATATCTTAGGCTGCATCTTCACTTACCATGAGGTGAGATCGCAGTCAAGTACTAACTATTGTATAGAGTAAAAAAAAAAACAAAGGGAAAATAAAAATAGCGTAAGCTCGTGTTACAGCACAAGACTTGACTTTTGATTTTATAACAAGCTACAACATTGTGTATGCGCACAGAAAACAAAAAACTCAATGCGCAAAGAATATTTATAGGTTGTCGCTGGCGCGGGTTTTGTCAAGCCTACACTCGTAAATATGGCATTACTACAACCACAGAGCAAGGAATGACTTTATATTGGCTAATAGAGTTAGCATGATGACGATCTTCTTCGGAAACCAGCAGGGCTAGACAATGTCACCTAAGCGTTAAGCGTAGTCGCTAGTAGAAAAACCACGTGACCGAATCTACCTAGTCTATGGTTAGCGTTGTTGTCGGCTGTCAATTGGAATTGTCATGTGACGTATCTGTCATTTGCTGAGCGCCGATGTCAATAATTAACTATTAACTAAATTATTAATTAATTAACTATTAATTAACTATAGCACTGCAAGGAATATACTACTCTCTAACGATAGAACTTTAAGTTCTTATGACTTAAAATAACACAAAATAAACACTCGAAAATCCAAAAAAACACGCCACGATGTTTTAAACGAAGTTGTGAACTTCGTCTAAAACACCACACACTACAAAAGCAAAACAAAATGGAGTCTTGTTGTGATCTCAATTGTTGTACCAAAGACTAAAGAGTACTAAAAATCCCAACAATTCCGCCATTTTGTAGCGTACAATGACGAAGTACGCTAAAAGTTATCTACAGGGTATGAGCGATCGCTAAATAGTCGTAGTCGAATTTCAAAAACAGCGTGATTTCCTCTATTCTGTCACTTGGTTTTTCTACAGTCACGTGATGGTCACGTGGTTTGTCCATACATTTTGTCGACTAGCGTTAACGCCAAACGCTTGCGACTTTGTCTAGCCCTGCAGTGTCGCTAAACTCACATATTTACAAGTCACGCACACCATAATCCTCCACATTAGATTGGTCAAAAAAATGACGTGATTTTCAAAATATATTTCAATTAAAGTCAACCTTATTAACACAGCTATACAATTTATATTGCAAAAATTTACTTCAAATATGTTTAGTTCCGCTATTGCCCGCATCGGCAGTAGTAGATTCGTTTAATAAAGATTTTTTTGAGAAACTCTGTTTATATGACGTGAAGATTAAAATTTGAATGGCAAAGAACAAACTTCAATATTTGATAACTGTCAAAGTGTAGTGATGCATCTTAACCGTGAATCGTAAAATTATCGATAAAGTTGAAATAAAAAGCAATGTTATATTAATATGTACAGAAAAAAACCAATTTAATTAATTTCCGTCTAGTCATAATAAATCACATAAAATAACACATTATGGTAAAAAAAAAATATTTAATGAATAAATAATATTTAATGAATTCCGTCCTGTTAGCGTTCCGCCTTCTGACTGTACATTAGATGTTTCATTTTTGGAGACTTCAACCTAAGTACAGGAAGTAATAGCTGTTGTTATAATGATTATCGATTTATTAAGCAAATATAAAGGAGTAATCGTATTTAGAAAGGATCTACGTGACCATATCAAAGTGATTAACATAGCCCAATAGCTAGCTAAAATAGCAGTGGCCAAGCTATAATTATCATAGAACTGAGGGCCGTATACCCCACACGTACTTATGTTTACTTTGAAGTAAAAACCGCGCAGGGCACAACAAGAACCACATCGTACCACAGGCTACAGAACTTGCGATCTGAAGATAGTTGCTAGTGGCATGAGATATCCCGTACGTGGAGGTGTAAGTTTAGAAAAGCCTTCACCTAGCTCCAGCAGTGGACGTCTAAAGGCTTATCATGTCATGTCATACTTTCTATATATTTTTGCGAGTAAATTACTTAGTTATGACCGAATTTGTGACGTGTATAGACGTACCAGTGGACGATGAATTAAAAAAAAATTTTACGTGGTTCTGCTCCAGTTTTAATGTATTTATTACCACTTTTCTTAACAATAAAATCCTCTTCCAAAAAATGATCGGAGCAGATTGTACCTACTTGCTTTTGAAGGGAACCAATTAAACTTTCCAGTAGCTTTGATCCATTTTTCTTTTACAAATGGCTCCCTGGGGAAACTGAAATAGTAATATTTTTAATTCTTAATTTTCTTCTTACAGCCTATTATCGTAGTGAAAAACCATTTTTTTCCTAATATGGATAAGCGTGCGAACAGTAGTGGTGAATTTCTTAACTCTTGAGATTGCACTAAACAGAGGCAATACGCGGAACGTTTTAATAAAAGTCGATAATATTTTATCGATATGTTGACAGTCGACATGATACAGTACTGGCTGAGTAGCGAAAGTTGAATGACAACGTTCTAGAAGAAAATTATTAGTAAATGTGAAATCAACCGTAAAGTTCTTATTTTAAGGATTATTTTAAAATGTCTTGAAGCCCTATAGAAATTTAACACAATTTTTCACGTATTTATACTTAAAACTAGTAAAATTCAAGTTACCGATGGTAAATTATCCCTCCAAGTAAACGATTATAGGTCTTGCTACGATTTTTACACTCTAATACAGCGCATTGAGCCATTTTAATATTTTTTTTATAGCACTTTATTGTATGCATTTTTGACAGCGACTGAGTGTGCATGTCGAGCAAGTAAGGTAAATTACTCTACTAGTGGCGACACGGGTAACACCCACATGCTATAGTCTGTCAAGAAAGTCATGAAATAAATTCACGGAAACAATGATTTTTCTCTGCCGCATATGACTGATTAAAAAATATGTAAATACAGAATATTAAAAAGAATCAGGTATAGTATTTAATTATTTGATTATCCACTAAAAATGTATTTTACTCTGGCTTTTATAATTAATTTTCAACTCTTTTTTTTTTCATGACTTTTTTGACAGACTGTACTTCTAGTGTCTTTTGTTTTCTATGACTACAACCTCACTACAACATAAAGGCTTTGACATCTTTATTATAGACAGGGCGAATCGAGTGAAAAAATGTCCCAAGTTTAAGGAGGTCAAAAAAGATATTCCTTGCTCTGTGGTCAAAATAGACATTTTGACCTCCTGGGCTCAGAAGGGCTGGAACCCAGAGCCGTAAAGCCAGTTATTAAAAAAAAAAATTGACCTCCGGCGTCAGTAGTAAGTCTATGCAGTATTGTCTATGGACCGCGGTCCCCGCCACAGATCACCAGTAGTGATTATATACTCTTTGCAGATCACGACGCCGGACGCTAAACGAGACGATCCCGCCATATTAGATTCTGTGCCTGGAAAACTTAAATAATGCTTAAGTGCTTCGTAGAAGGCTGCGGAAAATCCATCCCCAAAGTTGATAAGGAGGATGGGTAAGTAACATCAAGTACCTAATATCACACGAGTTTGTTGAAATTAAATTATTATGTATACTTACCCTGCGTTTTCACCAGAGTATAATACATGTATTTTACAAATTTTATGCAATGTTTTCGGTTTTTGTTCTCACTCAATACAAAACAAAACTTGTAGCGACGGAGATGAAAATCCACTAGTGTGGAACAGTGTGTTTTTTTAATGAATCGTTTAAATGGCGCGAGGGCGGGCCCGGGATATCATTCTCTGGGCGGGGCGAAAGAGAAAAATGAACGCCTTGCTAGCGACACGCCCACAACGTTTCTCTTTTCCTCTCCGACCATTTTGTTACTCTGCCTTTATTATTATCGTTTAAAAATATTATAATAGGTTCATTGAAAAGGTATTAAACAAGTGGAAAATAAAAATATTTTAAAACACCCACGACTTCAATCACCTTAGTAGCGCATTTTCTTGGATTTGTAATTATACTGATAGATTCTTAGTTCTTACTTTCCTTTCTTTAGTCGGGAAGATACCTACAAAAAAAAATGTAATCCTTGTTCAATTACAAGTCTACAAAAGTCTTGGGTGTTTTAATTTTTTTAATGTTCCGCTAGTTTATTCGTTGTTACAGCGGCAATATAAATACATCATCTGTGAAAATTTCAGCTGTCTAACTATCACGGTTCAAGAGATACAGACGGACGGACGGACGGACAGCGAAGTCTAATTAATAGGGTTCCTTTTTTACCCTTCGGGTACATTGACAGAAGAGAAAGTTTAGAACATGTTTATGCGTCAGTGGAAACTGACGGCGGGACTTAAAAAATATAACAATCAATTTTGAAAAATCATTATCATCCTTTTTATTGGTCTAAGCTGGTGTTAATCATAGGCATTCACTGACTTTTACGTCTCGTGGAAAAACGAAACGAAATATAAATAATAAATCGAATTCTCTTGCAAAATTTAAAATCGATTTATCTTACATGCGATTACATATCAAAATTAATAATTGTCGTGACGGTTTGCAAGTTTGTTCCTCTTTTAGCAAAAATAACTATCTACTGCATTACTTTAGCTACAATGTTGGGAAAAAGTTTCTTCGCATTTTTAAGAAAATTCAAAACATTTTAAGTATAGTTTATTTACATTTAACTAAAGTTAGGTAGGTACCATTTTGTTCGATAACTTTTTGCCATCTTGTAGGTAGGAACATGATCCCATTGCTATAGAAATTTTGGGACTTCTGATCAAAATACCGCGACAAGTGGTTTTGGCAGTCCTTTAGTGATGTTAACCTGACACTACCTAAAGAATTCTGAAGAGACCGAAACAGGTGGAAATCTGAAGGTGCAAGGTCAGGACGGCGGATATATGGCGGTGAATACGGCGGATGCATTAACACCTCCCAGCCAAACTAAATTTTTGCTGAGTGGCTAAAGATGTGTGAAGTCTAGCGTTATCTGCATGATGAAAAACCACACCCCTTCTGTTGATTAATTCCGGCCGCTTTCTCTCAACTTCTCGCTTTAATCTCATCAGATGTTAGCAGTAGAGTTCAGAATCGATGGTTCTGCCTGGTGATAACAGCTCATAATGAGTAATGCCCTTCCAATCCCACCACACACACAGCATCACCTTGTTGCGAGCTAACCCGGGTTTCGCCACAGAGTGTGAATCCTGACCGGCCTTTGACCACGATCTTTTTCGCACATTCTTGTCGTACGTGATCCACTTTTTATCACCAGTTATCAGCCTCTTCCAAAATGGTTCGGTTTCATTACGTCATAATAAATGAGTACACGGTTCATTAGGTTTCTTTCAGTAAGCTCGTGAGGTACCCAAATAACAAGCTTTTTGGTGTACCCAGTTTTTTTCAAATGCGCCAAAAATGTTTTGTGGTTAATTCCCAGTTCTTCAGCTACGTCGTAACTACTATTATGCCGATCTTGCTCCACTTTTTCAAAAATGGCATCCATTTTATCCGTAATTAGGTGAGTGACCGAACTTTGCTCGGTAGCATTACAGCTACTTACCAATAGATGGCAGCAGGAGTTTACTGTAATAGTTTTAATTTTTTTTTTGGTAAATACGACATTTTCTAAAAATGAATCCTAGCTAGATCAATTTATCGCCCCCAAAACCCCTTGTATACTTACTAAATTTCATGAAAATCGTTCGAGCCTATTCCGAGATTCAAATTATATAGAAATATATATATATATATATATATATATATATATATATATATATATATATATATATATATATATATATATATATATATATATATATTTATATATACAAGAATTGCTCGTTTAAAGGTATAGGATAGGGCGACCAGAGCGACGAGCATCTTTGACATCAAAATTTCCAGATTGAATTGTGCTAGTCTTACAGACACTGCACTGTCCATAAACATCGCAAATTTTTTTCGTGGCTTGCGTTGCATTTTTACCTTTTTTGTAGTAACATTTTAAAATGTATCGAATTTCTTCATTAGACTCACGTACGAAAAACATATGAAAATCACATATTTTTCTAATTTGAATTTGGAAATATGTTCTTTAAAATTTAAACTTTCAATGATACCAAAACCAGCCAGATACAAATAGTATACCCAAAGAGATGTCATTACAAGTTCATACATACAAGGTATAATGCGAAAAGACTTTTTCCCCAACCTAAATTTCAAATATTGAAGGCACTCGTAAAGCTATAGAGCTAATGTTTATCCCGAAAAATAAATCAAATCATTTAGGTACATCGTGAAAGTATGGACAAGGTTGAATCAATTATCATGAACATATTTCTTTCAATAGAAATGGCGTAAAATCACTTAATAAATAAACTTTTTTTCAGGATGCGTTCAATACTATATAACTGCCAAATACGACAAAAAAGATGGTTGATGGGAAAATGGCGTTGTGATGAGCACAATGATCCCGATCTAGACGAAGGAGAGGAGAGTCCTTACCTGTTAAGTCCTGAGTTACCTGAGGTAAGTACCTACCTAGTTAAGGTGGTTCGGCCAAATTAGACCGCGAAAGTCAATTTTATTACTTTTTCCGCAAATAGTAGACTCACTACATTTAAGACTTATAGAAATGATAATTGTGCAAACAATAGTTTCATATAGGAACATGTTTTTCATAAAACTTATTTAAAAAATCTCCATTCACCTCATATTGGCTCCCGAACGATTAGTAATTAATAGTGTATTTGTAAAAACGCGGGATTTGTAAAAACCCAAATTTCGCGCTGGAAAATACTCCTTCACAGATGGGTACATCTTTGAAACATTAATAAAAAAACCCACAATTTTCTAAAACAATCCATAACTTCCTTAAAAAACTACTTTGTTGAAAGTAGGTGTAAAGGTTAAGGTTGATAAGGAAATTCAGGTCTTTCTGAGGATTTGTGCGAATCGAAATTAACGAGTTTTATACATAGGCTACTTTTGATCCCGAAAAAATCCGTGATTTCCGCGGGATGTGTGAAAAACCAAAATTCCTGCGGGAGAAAAACTCCCTTACGCCACAACTACCGAAACGATTAGGCTAAAATTTGAATTAGAGGTACACTATATAATGATCTAGCACTTAGGTTACTTTTTATCTCGGAAAATTACACGGTTTTTGCGGGATATTTGAAAATTATATAAAATTATATAAAATATAATAAAATTTTTATATATAAAAGAGACTACAATTTTATGTTATAGCATCCATATGATGTATATATATATTTTCTTATGAGTATTGTGAATATTATGTAGTGTGTATAATGTAAAATATAATATACGTGTTTTATTAGTATTATTTAGTTTTTAGTTCGTGGCGTCACGCGGGGGGTCTCAACTGAAAATCAGCGCTGTGTGCTTCCGTGCGTATAAGTATGGGGGCACACAGCACCATGCTGAGTTGAGGCCTATTTCTGGGTGCGCCACACATGACAAGCGGTGTCTGGTGCTTCCGTCCCTTGGGTAATATTATTGGTTTCAATTTGCCCAGGTGGGGGAAGCTTCAGGCATCGTTCTAGTACATAAGTGTGTACGTTGTGTGGTGTGTGGCATACTAAGAAATAAATACTTTCTTTCTTTCTTTCTTTCTTTCCAAATTTCAGTAATCGTTTCAGTAGTTGCGGCGTAAGGGAGTTTTTCTCCCATAGGAATTTTGGTTTTTCACACATCCCGCGGAAATCATGGATTTTTCGGGATAAAATGTAGCCTATGTATTAAACCGGGATATAATCTACCTCTATCCCAAATTTCAGACAAATCGATCCCAACAAAAACATTTTCATGTAAAATGTTGCCAGACGAGCATATGGCTCACACTGTCTAAAAGTTATCAGATCTCATGTAAGGCAAGACTTCTGACTTTATACATCCTTAAATACAAGCTCTAACTTCACAAACTCTACTCTTTAGTTACAATAATGTCTTGGCCGTTTGGCTACCGTCACATTCGCCTCTATTTGTTCGTGTAATATAGAAATGGTAAAATTTACACAAGTATAAATAGGTAATTAAGTTATTTAATTTTATATTATTATAGATACTTTAAGTACCTAATAAAAAAATTTCAATTTCAGGTTGATGTGCTCGAGAACTCGAAGACAGAAAATGAAGGTCATGAAGAAACAAATGACGAGCCATCGCATCTTCGTGAGATGCATAACACCCGAACCTCTGATGAAGAGTGGCTCAACGAAGAAGTCTACGAGGAAGTGGATTACCAACCAGTACGCAAGAAGCCCACGTACAGTACTACCAAAAGAGAAATACAGTCCCCTCCTCAGAGACCTGAGAAGTATAGGGTCCAACATCACAATTACACCAAACCACCTCCCCAGAGGGTAGTCGTTAACAGCCCAAAGAAAGATGATTACACTGTCTTCTGTGAACACATTGGTGACAGACTGCGCAAGTTCAAAAAACCTCAGACTCGCAGTAATCTACAACAGCTGATAAGCACAATCCTCTGGCAAGCTGAGTATGGCATGTATGACAATATTGAAAATGTGAAGAGGGTTCTACTGTCCTCCATCCAGGATATGGAGGTGGTACAGGCCGTGGAGCAGCCTGTGCAAGAAGAAATTATTCCAGAAGGGAGACCAGACAGCCCTAATTGAAAATTAAGCAATCCAAAGAATTTAGTTATAAAACATACAAGCTTTTAAGTTTGTTTAAAATAAAAGTATTATTGCTAAAATGTATTATACTTATTATCTCTTTTTCAGTAGGAATTACAGGAATAAGGTCTTGTGGTAAGCCATAAGACTAAGAGGTAGGTAGGAGTGTGTTAGATGTTAGGTAATAAGATTGGTGTTCACCAAAGTGAGTTCTTGAAATTCGTTACCAAAAACATATTGATTAGAAATTATCTGGCAACCAAAACTTCATGATACAAAATATACAAGTAGATACATAAATATTGTACATATACCAGTTATCTAGAGTATTCCCTTGTGTTGAAGAACTTATTAGCCAAATTTCATGATTCTAGGTGAGCGGAGTCGTGGCTAGGAGTTCGGAGAAGTGGCGGTCCGACAAACAACGGGATCCTATGAGGTTCCGTTTTTAGGGTTCCGTAGCCGAATGCCAAAAAACGGAACCCTTATCAATTCGTCATGTCTGTCTGTCCGTCTGTCCGTCTGTCCGTCTGTCCGTCTGTCCGTCCGTATGTCACAGCCACTTTTTTCCGAAACTATAAGAGCTATACTGTTGAAACTTGGTAAGTAGATGTATTCTATGAACCGCATTAAGGTTTTCACACAAAATTTTAAAAAAAGTAATAAATTTTGGGGGTGCCCCATACTTAGAACTGAAACTCAAAATTTTTTTTTTCATCAAACCCATATTTGTGGGGTATCTATGGATAGGTCTTCAAAAATGATACTAAGGTTACCAATATCATTTTTTTCTAAAATGAATAGTTTGCGCGAGAGACACTTCCAAAGTGGTAAAATGTGGGTCCCCCCCCTGTAACTTCTAAAATAAGACTATGATAAAACTAAAAAAAAATATATGATGTACATTACCATGCAAACTTCCACCGAAAATTGGTTTGAACGAGATCTAATAAGTAGTTTTTTTGATATCTAAATATATAAAAGAAGATACTGACTGACTGATTCATTCACTGACATATCAACGCACAGCCCAAACCGCTGGGTCTAGAGACTTCAAATTTGGCACACAGGTTCCTTATGAGGTCTAGGGGTGCACTAAGAAAGGATTTTTCAAAATTCCCCCCCTAAAGGGGTGAAACGGGGCTCCAAATTTCGTATTTCACCAAGCTTCAATACTCCTTCACGCCAAAACTACTGAACCGATTTGGATCAAATTTAAAATTGACATAAATTGCATCTTGGATTAACACACAAACTACTTTTCATCCCGGGAAAATCCATGGTTCCCGTGGGATTAGTTAAAAATCGAAATTCACGCGGAAAAAAATCTTCACGCTGCAAGTACAAGGCCGATTTGGCTGAAATTTGGAATGGTGATAGACGATATCTTGGGTTAATAACAAGGCTACATTTTATCCCGGAAAAATCCGTGGTTTTCGCGGGAAAACTGAAAAATTGATATTCACGCGCGAAAAATACTACTTTACGCTGCACTTACTGAACTGATAAGACTGAAATTCGGAAAGGAGATAGATTTTATCCTGGATTAATTCATAGGCTACTTTTCATCCCGGAAAATTTCATGGTTTCCATGATAATAGTGATAGATAATATGCCTTCATGCCGTAATTACTGAACTGATTTGGAATAGAGATAGATTATATCCTGGACTGAGGCTACTTTTTATCCCAATAAAATCCATGGGTCCTTCGGGAACAGTGAAAAACAGATATCCACGCGGGAAAAATATTCCTTCACGCCGTAATTGCTGAACTAATTTGGCTGAAAATTAGAATATAGAAGGCTATTTTTTATTATTACAGCGTGAATATTTGTTTTTCACTATTCCAGCGGGAGAAATACTCATTCACGCTGCAACTATTGAAAATTTTTAGCTGAAAGTTAAAATGGAGATAGATTTCGCTCTAAATTAACACAAAGGTTACTTTTTATTCCGGAAAAATCGATGGTTCCCGTGATAATAGCGAAAACTAATATTTACGCGGGCGAAGCCGCGGGTATCTGCTAGTTTACAATAAAACCTCTAAAAACAAAGTTAGTTTTGCGGTTCGATAAGTGGTTTTTATGGTTTTATTCCTCCGGTTGTAGTACGGAACCCTCAGTGCGCGAGTCCGACTCGCACTTGACAGGTTATTCTTATTATAACCTAGGGAACCCAAAAAAGTAAAAACTAATAATAATAATAAGAGCCCGGTGGCCATCTCCGCGGAGGATGTGGCTGGTGCGGTAAGCCGGGCCACGAACTTTAAAAGTCCGGGGCCTGCATCTGCATCCGGACTGCATCACTACTGGCTAAAGGGTTTCTCGGCTTGCCATGCGACCTTGGCTCGACAATTCCAAGGTGCTCTTGAGCAGAGAGCACTCCCAAACCTTTTAAAAATCAAACGTAATGTATATAGATCCAAATTTCAATTTCTAACTTCAAATTTTACCTAATAAAACACAAAGTCAGATACAAATGAAAGTTTGGATGTTTGTTACTCAATCACAACACAACCACTGAACTGATTTGTCCGAAATTTAAAATGTAGACTGATTATATCCTGGACTAACACAGACTACTTGACATTAAAAATCTACGGAAGATATCGGTTACATTTGTGTGTTTATTAGTTTTTTTTTTAACTATTGTTTTATTTATAGTCTTTATTTTCGTTGGGCGCTGAGGCGCTCTTGAAATTCAAATTTGACGCTTGACACGCTTGACAACTCATTTTGGTCACAGAGCACTGGACTCTGGGCAATAAACACGCGGAGCTCGGTACTGGAATTCGGGCTTGCCGCGTGCACTATGGTACTGGGCGAACTGACGTTGGGGCGCTGTTAAAATCCATATAATTGACGCTTGGCATGCCCGACGGCTAACTGTGGGTACTGGGCACTGGGCCTTGGGCACTCATCTCACCCTGGGCACTGGGAACTGAGAGCTGGGCTCGTGAGACGGGGCCTGTATGTAACTTGGGCTTGAAGCGTCCGTTTGGGCACTGAGCAGGTATTTATGCGCTATAACGCTCTTCGAAATCAGAGAGATTTGACGCTTGGCACGTTCGACAGCTCAAGCTGGGCACTGGGCACTCGGCTCAATGTGGGTTCTTGTCATTGAGCGCTGGATCCTGGTCACTCGACATGCAGTGAAACTCGGCTTGTTAAACATGACATGCATGGAACTTGGGCTTGAAACGTGCGATATTACTGGGCACGGGGCACGGGGCACTGGGCACTTGGGCGCTTGGCCACTTGGGCACTGGAATCGCGCTTATAATTACCAAAAAAAATTACGTGTTTTTCCAGATGTATACTAGCAGATATCTAACATGAAATTAAGTTTGTACCTATATACGTATGGGAAACCCCATACGAACTTCCAATCCCCTAATTTGATGGATGTGGGGTGATTTACTAAAAATCCTGAAACATGTATTTAATTATTTATTACAAAGAGTCCTTATATCAATTTTGAGACATCTAGCATCAATATTTGCCGTAGTTTCATACAAACTTCCATCCCCCCATACGAACTTCCAACCCCCTAATTTGATGGATGTGGGGTGATTTACTAAAAATACTGAAACACGTGTTTAATTGTTTATTACGAAGAGTTCCTATATCAATTTTGAGACCTCTAGCATCAATATTTGCCGTAGTTTCATACAAACTTCCATCCCCTATTTTAAGGGATTAGGGGGTTAAATTTCCAACTTTTGGAATTTTTTTTGTTGGTTGTGTACTAATTCTAGCTTACATACCAAATTTCAGCTTTCTAGGACTTCAGGAAGTACCTAGGAATTTTGATGATCATCAGTGAGTCAGTCAGTGACGAAATCTGGGTTTTTCAGATGTCAATAAAATCTAAAGTATAAGACCTGTGATATTGAAACTTTATACGTTTAATAAGTTCACCGGCGACATCATTTCCCGAGAATTTTGATTATCTGAAATAATTCTGGCCTAAGTTATAAGGGTTTAAAAATACGGCGTAACACTTCGAGAAAAGATAGGTAGTGCCCTCGCGCTTCGCTTGACTCGTCTGGCGGGGACACTCCCGTGTCCCCAGATTAATCTCCAGTGAAAAGCTGCACTTTTAAGTACAATGTGGTTCTAGATAGAAAATTATATTAAAGGAGAACTACTACAACAAACCTTTTAATGTTGGGGTAGCAGAAGGGTGCTGCAGATATTAAAGTTATTCGGCTTCCCGGCGCACTTTGACTACCGATGTGGCAAATATGGCTGCACCGCCGGAATCAAACCGACCGACACACGCCCTCACCGCCGCTTTAATATCGGGCCTTATCTACTTCTGATTAATAAATGCTGTTCATTTCTCGGAATCATTATCACGAGAAAAATTTCTCCCTTTACAACACCGTAAAATATACGTTAACACCTACCTCTTCATTCATTTTAAAATTTAACCACTCAGATTTTTCACCTTTCACCTTTCTTTTTCAAATAAAAAAAAAAAAGATTTTCAATTTTTCATGATTGCCACATTGGGCCACTATTACCTTTAAGTATTCCAAATTTCAGGTCGACAACTTTAATAGTTACTGAAATAATCGTGTGTGACTGACGGACGGACGAAGAAATTATCACCACAAGAGTTATATAGGAACGTGGGTTTCCGGGAATATACAGGATAGACGAATTAGAAGAATACATTTAATGAAAACCGGGATACAGACATACAGAGAGGTTGAGGGCGAGCACCCAAGTCAAAATATAGATCTGAATGCCATTATGAAATTCAGTTTCTTTTAGGAAATCTTTAATTATGGTGGATATTTGACGTCAAGTCGCATACGCGATGCCTAACATAAAATTATCAGATAAATAGACCTTGTACATCTGTGTCACTAAAACTGCAAGGTTGGGTATATAACAGTTCAATTATTACCGAAATGGTATAGAACCCTAAAAATCATGAATTACTTTCACCCAGACGAGGGTAGTCGGGGCGGACAACAATGGACTTTGCTTTAGGGTGCCTAATAAAAACTTGACAAATGGCATTTCATAATCGCGTCGAATTCCGGGCCTCGTCACCCGCGCACCTTTTTGTCCTGCCCTCGGAAAATTTGTCCTACGAAATTGCGTTTTGTCCCATCACGACTCGTTGGAAATAGACCTTTGACGTGACCGCAACACGCAGCCACCGTGCCACTCTCAGTCACGCTACAGCAGATTTAACACTAGCCGCAATGGTTATCTATCCCTGATTGGCTGCTTATCTCAATACACGATTTCAATTAGGTAATACATCGGCCGTACCTACTCGGGGTGCGGTTTGCATTAGCTGTAGTGCCTTACTAGGTCGCCAATTTGTGATTTAAGTAATCAATATTAATTTTTACAATTAATAAGTATTTTTCAGTCAAAGACGAATTTCAAAATTTATTACAGGGACTCAAAATAAATCTAAACTTAACATACATGATTAAATATTAATAAATTATAATATTTACAAAATATATACACCATCCAAGTGATCATTTACGGGCATAGTGCCCAAGACGCTGGCTGGAGCTGTTTCCTCTTTGTATGACTAAACTTAACTAAACTTAGCGCTAAATAAGTGCCAGCTCTCGGGTCACCAGACGCTTGGACCAATTTTTGGGATAAGTTATTTATAATTAATAAGTTATTCAATTCTCATTAGAGCAACGTGGAAGGTAAGCTGCAACAATGGGTACTCATTGTTAAAAATTAGTTGGATTACTAGAAAAGGTTTTGCGGAGTTGACCCAAAGATCATGATGTGGATTGCAAATAATTAGTGTCCTTCCTAAAATCGCGGGACGCAGAGGTGGTCGCGAGCAAGACTTTGTTTTGTATAAAATTTTAAATAACAGTAATCACAAGTCTGAGCATACAATCTGTTGGTTTGTCACATAGAAATAGATGAAAAAAAAATCTTATTTTTCACGTAGACCTTTTTTCTAGATTCTAACGAAAACTCAAAACTCTAGCACCAAAATCAGGAAACAAAAATTTGGCTCTTTCCAAAAATTACATTACATACAACTTTTGTTATATGTTATTCATCTTTCTCATCGTACGTAAGTTTTCAATACCTTTCCACTCTCTTCTCTCTTTGTAATTTTAAAAAGTACTTAATCAGAATAAAGAATGCAGATTTACATAATACAAACCAAACGATTATTTGATTACGCTCATATTGACATTCTTATTATCACTCATAAACGTGTAGGTATACGTTTTGTTCCACGAAGTGCACGTATATAGTGCAGGTACAGAGAGGTCTCTTGAAATTAGGCTGTGTTGTTTTTTTTACTCTATAACAGTAAGTACTTGACTGCGATCTCACCTGATGGAAAGTGATGATGTTGCCTAAGATGTTATCGTCCTAACTTGGAAGGGTAAGTAAATTTACCCCGATGGTTTCTACAAGCATCGCACCGGAACGCTAAATCGCTTAGCGGTGCGTCTTTGCTGGTAGGGTGGTAACTAGCCACGGCCGAAGCCTCCCACCAGACCAGACCTCAGCCGGTTTAGAAATTATAAAATTACAAAGTGGCCCGTGGCGGGAATCGAACCCGCAACCTCCAACTCGAATCCGAGCGCGCCCCCACTGCGCCAGGGAGGTGGTGTTGTCTGCATCAATGACACCTAACCACTATACGCACACTCATCTATCTTCTAATATATAAAATTCTCTCGCTTTTCTTTGTTACCAAACTCCTCCGAAACGGCTGGACCGATTGTTATGAAATTTTCAGTATATAGGGAGCTGGTCGTTATATTTTTTTTAATATCCCTTAATGGCAAAACAACGTTTGCCGGGTCAGTTAGTAGATTTATTATAATAGTTCGTCGCTCGCACCGTGCACTATAGTATGCATCTGCGTTCATATAATGTCATTGCAGAGCGTAACAATGGGCATAGTGACGTTGTTCCAATAGTTATTATCATGGAACTACACAACAACATCTGGAATCCAAATACAGATTCCCAGATGTACTTACTTGTACGTGCCTTCAACGTAACCCCTGAAACTCTAGTCACATGTTTCATCCACAGAGCAAGGAATGACTTTTACATTGTTCATCTATACGATTTTTAAGATCCTATTGCATTGCTTTCGAACAAAATTCAAAAATGTGAAATAATGCGCGGAGATCACGTGACCAATTTACGCAAAATTCAAGGATAACCTACTATAGCATTATAAAATAAATAACTCGTTAGTTATTATACCTATTACCCGAAAACTGTAGGATATATCTTCATATTATTAGTCGTAGGACTCTTCTTGTGGAGTTTGTCCGGGTTGGTTCCGGTGTAGGGCACTGTATGCCGACAATATTACTTATTACTAGCTGATTGGTCAAACTTCGTTTTGCCGTTTAGGGACATCAAATATAAATAACAACCCGCTCCCCAACCCATCGATCATACCCTGAAAATTTCACAATGATCGGTCCAGCCGTTTCGGAGGAGTTTGGTTACAATGAAAATCGAGAGAATTTCATATATTAGATTAGCTGACCGGGCAAACTTCGTTTAGCCGTTTAGGGACACCAAATATAAATATCAACCCGCTCCCGGACCCAGAGATCACACCCTGAAAGTTTCACAACGATCGGTCCAGCCATTTCGGAGGAGTTTGGTTACAAAGAAAATCGAGAGAATTTTATTTATTAGATATATGACAATATTATTAGATACTGGGCAAAATCAGGGTGATAAGCGCTGTGCAGTGCGTCGTACTTAATGAAAACCCTTTTTAGGGTTCCGTTGTCAAATGGCAAAAAACGGAACCCTTATAGATTTGTCATGTCTGTCTCTCTGTCTGTCCGTCCGTATGTCACAGCCACTTTTTTCCGAAACTATAAATACTGTTGAAACTTGGTAAGTAGATGTAGTCCGTGAACCGCATTAAGATTTTCATCCAAAGATAGAAAAAAAACTATAAATTTTTGGGGTTCCCCATACTTAGAACTGAAACTCAAAAAATTTTTTTTTCATCAAAGCCATAGGTGTGGGGTATCGATGGATAGGTCTTCAAAAATGATATTGAGGTTCCTTGAATTTAATGAAATAATGATATTGCGCGAGAGACACTTCCAAAGTGATAAAATTTGTGCCCCCCCCTCCCTAACTTCTAAAATAAGAGAACGATAAAACTAAAAAATATATATGATGTACATTACCATGCAAACTTCAATTGAAAATTGGTTTGAACGAGATCTAGTAAGTAGCTTTCGAATAAAATCATCTTAAAAAAATATACAAGAATGCGCGGAGAACATGTGACCAATAATTTAAGGAGCATTTTCATACATTTTTTAATTTTGTTCCGTTTCTATCTTTTTAGCGTATCGCAAAACGGCGTCTCGAATCGTTCCTAGATAATTTCTCCCGTATATTATATAAACATCTCATAGGATTAAGGTTTATTCTCACATAAAACTGCGGCGAGGTCATAAAGTGAGTGGAGGGATTATTATTATTACCCACTACTTGCCAGTTTGCAAGGAATTCCGGGCAATAAGGGTCGGTATTAGCGTCACCAAAATATTGTGGTGTCACGAACCCCGCGCTCCGTAAGTTATATTATTAAAAATAATTTCTCATTTTTATTGCCGCCCGCGGCTCGAGGGCTCGCCATAAATGATTACGTTGTTAAGTATAGGTAGTGGTTGCAATAATGAGGAAACAGGCTGCCTCTTGTGCTGTAATTTAGAATTTTTTAATCTCTCAATATACATCTACCCTGGACAGGGCGGACAGTTTATCGGTGTCAAAAATGTTGGCTGTTAATGCTTGTACGAAAAAGGTTTACGTAAAACGTTCGGATGCCTATGCTGAGGTATCTAATCGGTGAATTTTTCTAATACTTTTTGTTTTGTGTCAAATTTGGTCTGGTGGGAGGCTTAGCCGGAGCAAGGCCGCACCTGGTTACCTATCACCCTGCCGGCAAAGTCGCCAAGTGATTTATAATAATAAATAAATAAATATATCAGGACATAACACATTAGCCCCAAATAATCGATAGGTTGTGTTATGAGTACTAGATAACTGATATAAATTCAAAATATTCAATTGACATAAATAAAATATATGACTGACATCCAGACACTTGAAAACATTTTTGCTCATCACACAAATATTTTCAAGTTGTGGGAATCGAACCCACGACCTTCGGCGCAGACGGCAGGTTCGCTACCACTACGCCATGCACTCATCACTAAGACCTACTGCTTCTACAAGTTCTAAATATTTAAAAGTTAAAATTTTCGCCTGCATTACTTAACATCGCTAGAGATTGTAGCACTACAACTTGTGTGGTACAGCGAGGACAATGAGATACTATGCCGACTCATACCTATAAGAGTAAGCTACATTGCATACTGTACTGGAATTATACTATATAATCAACAGTCAAAAACTTTTCTTCTGACTCTACACTTATAAACACACCTGTAAATGTTATCTCTAGCTGTGAGTATTCTGCTTTACGAGCATTATTATCGCGTAGCATCGTCGTAGCACGCTCGTAGCAACTGAAATTAGGTAGAATAAAATTATAAATAAAATGGTTTGCTTGAGTAAAACTTATTTTGATAAAGGCATTTATTTAATTTGGTAAGTTTTTAAAAATCTTGGAGGGTCTCGGAGCAATGTCGTAAAATATTGTAAGTGATACTGCAAGACTTGATAGGAGGCCCGTGCCTAGTAGTAACCCGTTAAAACTAATTAAAAACACAAGGTTACATTACTGTGACGACCTCCAAAGCGTAGTTGGCAGTTTTCCACCTCGTCACACAAGTCTCGGGTCGATTTCCGGCACTATTTATAATTTCTAAGTTGGCTCAGGTCTGGTCTGGTTACCCAGTTGATGGCGGTGCATGGACACAACGCGGAGTGTCGTGCGGTGTCCCACAGGGATCGGTTCTTGGGCCGCTTCTGTGGAACATTGGATACGACTGGGTGCTGCGGGGGGTTAACATGCAGGATGTCGGCGTTATATGAGGCTGTGTGTTTCCATGGCCCTAGGAGGGCACCTCCAGCTGGAGAAAATCTTGTGGTCGCGGGAATTTCCATCGCTGTCAAGTTGACCTTGAAATACCTAGGACTGGTCCTCGACAGTCGATGGAAATTCGAGGAACATTTTAGGCACCTAGCCCCAAAACTCATTGGAGCTGCCGGGGCCCTAAGTCGTCTCCTTCCAAATGTGGGAGGGCCGCGCACTCCATGTCGTCGATTATACACGGGAGTGGTGCGGTCAATGGCCCTTTATGGAGCTCCTATCTGGGCGGACGATCTGATCACCCGTAATCAGATACTGCTGCGGAGACCGCAGCGGGTCATGGCGATCAGATCGATCAGGGGCTACCGCACCATTTCCTGCGAGGCAGCGTGTGCCCTAGCCGGCACTCCTCCCTGGGACCTAGATGCGGAGATGCTGGCATACATATACCAGCGAAAGATGGATGCCGGGTTACGCGGAGAACCCACAACCTCTACGGAAATCGCTGGGTGGCGGCGAATTGCGCAGGCCGAGCTCTTCCGCTTATGGAGGGAGAGACTCGCGCTGCCCAGTGCAGGTCATAACACCGTGGCGGCTATACAACCCGTTCTCCAACAGTGGGTAGAGAGGGAACATGGAACACTCACCTTCCATCTTGCACAGATCCTTTCAGGACACGGTTGCTTCGGGAGGTACCTGTGCAAGATTCCGGGCAGAGAGCCAACCGAGGAGTGCCATGAGTGTGGAGCCGCCGTGGACACGGCGCAACACACTCTGGCTGAGTGCGTAGCCTGGACCTTACCCCGGGAGGCACTAGTGGCAATTGTAGGTCAAGACCTCTCCCTGTCAGCTGTGGTTAGGGCCATGGTAGAGAGTGACAGGTCTTGGAAGGCGATGGAATGCTTCTGTGAGGAGGTAATGACGCAGAAGGAGGCTGCGGAGCGGATGAGAGAGGATGACGTGGACTCTCATCCCCTCCGCCGCAGAAGGGCTGGGCGCAGGCGTGCTGCCCATGACCGCCGCCTGCCCCCTTAAGAAGGGCCCCCGGGCGATCGACACGGGGAGTTTGTCGCCCGATGGAGAATGGCCCTCGAGCCGGGATGTGCATCTCTGTGTTCACGATGCACTCTGTCAGGGAATTTAGACGTAGATCTAGAAGAACGGAGGGTCTGCTTCGGCAGACATCGTTGGCTGGGTAGCGCGAGTGCTTCCGGTCCCGTTGCTCAACCACCAGGCGACGAGGTGAACACCGTGGGGTTTTAGTCGGCGCGACTCCGACATAACCGCAGTGCCTCCCCGTGGTACACCGGTATCCATAACGGATTTCCCCACGAAAAAAAAAAAAAAAAGGTCTGGTCTGGTTGGAGCCTATGGCCGCGGCTGGTTAACACTTCCCAACCCTACTAAGCCTGCTAAGCTGGCCTCTACCGGCAAAGTCACATCGCCAAGTGATTTAGCGTTTCAATGTATCTAATGCTGTGTAGAAACCACCAACAACTTCCACCACCAAACACCACAGAATTGTCTTACGAGTCCAAGTTACTACGAGTACGATAGTCAAGAACTAACTTGTAGTGTGCAAAGAATAATTATCGTGCACGTCCTATACGCTAAGTATTAAAATGTATGTAATAAGTCGCGAAAAAATTATGTAAATTGTGCTTCAATTTCAATATCCTTATGGATATGGCTATGGGTATTAGTGTAGGGAGTTAAAAAATGCAAATCCTCGGCGGATCAATTTGTTTTCTCTTTTCTACAATACATCTGCGTCTGGGTGTGGTCTGTGCGCTCCGCCCTGTGCCAACGGATAATAATAACAATTTAATGGTACTTTCATTTTTATGACCGTTGAGAAAAATAATATATCGACATTATCTATTATTTGCACTTATTCTACAGAAAAACAATGTGTAAGTGCGTCAATTGGATTTTAGCACACTAAACTTTACTTCGGTGGATTTGTGGAATTAGAATAACGAGTGGTGCCAATACAAGCGTTTCGCATAACGTTAATCAAATGTAGACGTATTAAATGAGATAAAAATTGTACGTACATGAGTGAAGCAGAAGTGTTTCGAGGAAACGTAATGAGTTTGGACGACGTTTGTTTTTTTTCGGTGGTCGTGGGCGTGTCTCCATAGGTCCCGCCCAGCGCCTGCCGCCCGGCAGTCGTCCGCAGGTTTTCACGCCGCGAGCACGTGACGTCACTGAATTAACGTTGAGGTAACGTAAGACATCGCGTAGTGTAGTGTTACAGTGAAAGGTGAGTTTTCCATACAAATACCTATATATTTTTAATCGACTTCAAACAAGTGGAAAATTAAAAAAATTTAAAACACCCACGACTTTTGCAGACTTGTAATTGAAAAAGGGGTTAAATAATTTTTTTGAAAGTCCCCGACTAAAGGAAAGTAAGAACTAAGAACCTATCAGTATAATTACAAATCCAAGAAGATCCGCCGGAGCTGTTGTGTTCTGCCTGTGACGGTGTTGATGGTGCTGTTTAACAGTTTATGATTAATTAAATTTTTGATACTTCTCATATACTGGCAGTTTATCTATACTTACTAATTGCATTAATTGGTTATTGATATTAGAAACAAAAATAGCAATGGCTACTACAAAAAAGGATTTTATACGTTAACCAATTTTAATGATTGTTTAATTACTATTATAATTTTAATATGTTAACAGATCAACTAAAATTATTAATTTTTGATAAAAAGTCTATAAATATTGACCACGTCTACAGTAGATTATATCTTATTTAATTAGTATTAAAATTAATCTATTTTGAATAGATCTACTTTGAGGTAATGTTGTAGACAAATTTTAATTCTTCGCGCTCTTCGGCGCCTCTAATTTTTAAACATAAAATGTAACCTTTTTTTTAAATATTGAGGCATCTTAATAGTGTTTACAACAACATACCTATAAGACAAGTAGAAAATTAAAAAATTTTAAAATACCCACGACTTTTGCAGACTTGTAATTGAAAAAGGATTAAATAATTTTTTTGAAACTCCCCGACTAAAGGAAAGTAAGAACTAAGAACCTATCAGTATAATTACAAATCCAAGAAAATCCGCCGGAGCTGCTGTGTTTTGCCTATGACGGTGTTGATGGTGCTGTTTACCAGTTGATGACTATATGATACTTCTCATATACCGGCGGTTTATCAATACTTACTAATTACATTAATTGATATTGGAAACGAAAATAGCAATAGCAGCTCCGACGGATTTTCTTGGATTTGTAATTATACTGATAGGTTCTTAGTTCTTACTTTCCTTTAGTCGGGGAGTTTCAAAAAAATTATTTAATCCTTTTTCAATTACAAGTCTGCAAAAGTCGTGGGTATTTTAAAATTTTTTGATTTTCTACTTGTTTTATAGTTTTTCGATTAATATATTAATGTAATTTAAATTATATTATTATTAAAAAATGAAAATTAATCTTCAAACTAGCCATTAGCTCCTCTAGCAGCGTTTGAAGGCATCATCCCTTCCAAGTCATAAAGAGACGTTTATTGTGGCGCCCCCTGCTGTTCAATCACAAGAACAATTATCTACGAACCATTGCCAGTGACTCACTAATATTTTATACAAAACTGTATCCAAATCGGTTCAGTCGTTTTTGTAATAATTGAGAACATTCGTTTGCACTGTAAATGATTTTTATGGCGCCCCCTGGTGATCGATGTTCGTAACAACTATCGTAGAACCATCGCCAATGAATACCAAACATTATACAGGAAACTGCATCTAAATCGGTCAAGCCGTTTTTGAAATAAATGGGAACATTCGTTTGCAATATAAATGTATTTTATGGCGCCCCCTGGTGATCGATGTTCGTAACAACTATCTAAGAACCATTGCCGCTGAACACCAAACATTATACAGAAAACTGCATCTAAATCGGTCAAGCCGTTTTTGAAATAATTGGGAACATCGATGTGCACAAACGAACACACAAACAAACAAACAAACAAACAAACAAAAATATTTTTGCATTATTGGTTTTTGTGAACAATTTAACATACAAACAAACATAAAATCTTTTTAATAGAGTAATGTACAAACGGTCTCTCACCCTAAACGCATATACCCGTACTCCGTTCCGTCGTGGGTAAAAAAAAAATTATCGAATATACATATTATATTTTTAGTTTCCTTAAGTATTATTATTATCCATGACAAAAAATTTAAAAAAGTTTTCTACTACATATTCTTTAACAAAAATAGTATTTTTCGTCTAAAGTCTTAACATTATTTTCAGAGTTAATCAGGGCTGACAGTAGTACGCGTCGTGGTTTCGCAATGATAAGATGAATAAACGGTAATTGCTCTGAAGATAAATGCAATGCGAATGCTAAAATTAATTTTTCAAGTTTATTATATTGAAAAAGGTTATATTACATTTGGACCGACCGCCAAATTAAACAGAAATTAATGACTAGTATATTATTGACTATTAATCTCCTTGTTACCGCCTTGTTCCCACAGTATATCGGGTCTTATATGGGGTGTTCTTCTCCTGTTCATTTCAATCACACGTCTACGTGTAAATACACTTCTTTTACGCCGTTTCCTCCTTTACACAATCCACTCAGTAGAAGTGCGAATAAATAATGAACTAAAACGAGCAAACCAAATTCAAAAACGAGCAAAAAATTCTTAAAAAAAGAGCAAGAATTCTTAAATATTTTTTTATTTAAATTCAACTTTTTATTTTTAATGTGAATATTTAATTAAATATTCTGTGGACATTTGAAGCGTATACCTTGTACCATTAATAATAAACAACAGCAAAAACAAGCAAAAAATCACTGTTGTTGTGTGGGAGCCCTCTTAAATAATTGTTTAATTCTATTTTTTTAGTATTTGTTGTTGTAGCGGCAACAAAAATACGTCATCTGTGAAAATTTCAAGTCTGTAACTATCGCGGTTCAATGTACTCGTAGATATGCACATTTGCCATTTTCTTAAGTATTTATTATTTTAAATATTAATTATTTATAATATTATCACACATAATTATCCACTTGAAATTGTACATTTCAATATAAGTGCGGAAAGTTTGTCATTTCTTTACAAGTCCCGGTTTGTTGACTCAAGCCGAAGGCGCGGGTCAACTATAGGGACGAGTAGAAATAACAATGTCACGACATTGTCACGACGTTTTTTAATACATTTGCGAAAAAAAAATTGGTTTTACGTGTTAGCCTGCTCCATGTTTGCATGCCGTGCTCTGATGCCGGCTCCGGTGAAGACTCCGGGGCCGCGCAGAAGGAATACAAAAAATCTCTACTGCGGAAAAGAATAACTTTCTAAAAAAATGTCTAATTTTTGAGTAGATGTATTACAAAAATACATGCTTCAGCAAAAACAATTTATGCTTAGAACTATCGTTTATTGTCGAACTCATAAAGCCACGAACCAATTCTGTCTCTGTGAATTGGAAAAAATGTTTCGGATATAAAATTTTTGTAACGTGTTTCTGATACAAAATATTTGTTTCAGAAACTTTCACTGTTCCCCACTTGCGATGAGGAGTAGGTACTGATTGTTTACGGAAACATCTGCGTGAAGTTTCGTAAACTGTGTATCTGAAACCCTGTATCTCAGTGACAGGCGGGGATACTTACCACTATACTGCCAAGGACGTGATATACATGAGGCGGCATAGACGTGATTCGTGGTTCAAGATTGTAACGCAATAGCAATCAAGCTGAAAACTGAAGCTACTTACTTTACAAACACACTACTATATAAAATAAAACTTAAAAAAAGCTCTAATTGCATGCTCGGGCTGCCTTTCCGCGGCTCTAAGCAATGATTCTTATCGGAAACTTATTGAAAAAGGGGCGCATTCCTATCGCGCATAAATCAGGCCCAGCAGTATTTCTTCCAACCGCTACAGACCCGTTTTTATTGCCCACTTATTGGCCAATCACGAGATAACTTATTACTGCTAACACAAAAAAAGGATCTACAAATTCTAATGCGATTAATACAATGGCGATTTTCGTTTTTTAATTCACGCATTGATATTTAAGCAGACAATAAGTACCTACTGTTGCAATGTTAATGTATCAGATACCAATAGCAATAGTAATATTATCAAAAGTATAATCAAATTCACATGATATACTCAAGCAAAGGACATAATTTATGTTGGTTAGGTATTTGAACGTAACATCACCGCGGTCTGCAGAAATTTTGTTTGTGTGTACCTACCTACCTTCACTACATAGTATAAAACAAAGTCGCCTTTTCTGTCCCTATATCCCTATGTGCGCTTAAATCTTTAAAACTACGCAACGGATTTTGATGCGGTTTTTTCCAATAGATAGAGTGATTCAAGAGGAAGGTTTATATGTATAATACATGCATCATATACTAAGGCAACATTGCTAATTTTAGAGGTTTCTAACGTGATGTCGTAAATTAACCTATTTTTTTGGGCTTATTTAGCAATTTAGCAAAAACGCTGCCTAAACCCTACGAGTTAGATCAAATTAATGTACTACAGTATTGTACACCATAAAAAGGTCTACAAAAAAGTCCGCGATGGTATATGTTTATATTTTAGGGATAACCCACATTAACCATTTTTATTGTTTACTTTTTACGTGAAAAAATGGCTTATTTACGAAGCTATTTTAAGCAATACGGCATTAATCCTTATCGAATTAAGTACCTTAAATACAGTGTGCAATTAATATAGATCAATATGGTTCCTTACAGCATGTAAATTAAACAAATATTTTCGGAGATATTACAAATTTAAAATTTGCGTTTGCGGCGGGCGGTACCGGTCGGATGGACGTTGCAGGCTTAGATTTGAGCGTTGACTGTTTTTCACATGGCCAACTGTATGTCGCTCTTTCAAGAGTAACCTCAAGAGAAAACATGTTTGTATTGTCTAATGACAAGAAAGCTGTGAACGTTGTGTATAAAGACATCCTGTAATATATTAATTGTTGTAAAAATAAAATAAATACCTAGGTAAAAATGTAAAAAGTAAATAAGTAAAAATGTGTAATGTAATAAAAATTTTATGAATTTAGATATTCCAAAGATAGCAGGAAATCTTCATAGTAAGTATAGGGAAAGGGGAATTGTTTTACTCCAAATTTAATGCGTGCAGGCCAAGGGCAGTAATGAATGAATCAAAAATACTGGATCGATTTTAATCATGTTTTCATTGAGTGACATAGGCATAAAGTAAAGTAAAGTCGGAGCGGGCCGCTATGTTTTTATATACAACGTTCATAGTTTTTCTGTAGTGTATTTAATTTAGTATCAGCATTGCACCCGTGCGAAGCCGGGGCGGGTCGCTAGTAAATAATAAATAAATAAATTTGTTTATTGTCAGTAACAATATCAGGTTACATAATAATATCTCAGTTGTTGAGGTCTTCTTAGAGCGTTTATGCGTTTACCCGTGAATCGCGTGTCGCTCCATACAAAAAAGAAATTCCGTTCCCACTGACGCAATTTTGCGCGGAAAATGGTATTACAAAAATAATTATAGTAAAATAAATATACAACTTATTAAAATAGTAAATAACCAGTGACATTGAATATGAATTGAATTAAATTACTATAATTCAGAAATAACAAAATATCTTGGATTTTATCCTAAAATAATACGTTTAATTTATCGAAAAATGCTAAAAATGGCACTTTTCGGTTTATGGTTTTTGAATGAAAATCTAGGAAAATCGTGTTTTTTTGAGACATTTTTTAGTAAATGTTATTAATTTTCTAAATATGTCATTGTTATAAGTTTGTGTTATGAAACATGGCAAATATCTTGCATCAAAATAGAGCTTCCACCGCAAAGTGAGTAATTAGCCTTTACCTTAAACTTTCTAATGAGAAAATTATACACATATTTTCAAATATTTTTGAAACAAAAACTAGATTATGAAATGCCAAATAATATGATGGCAAATAATCAATAATTGAACACATGACACTCTTATGTTACGTCGAAAATTGACAATTTTGACTCAAGCATAATACTAACGCATGAACAGTCTTAAAGTGCCTGTGTCAGAAGACCTCGCACTCCCATAACAATCTTGGTAGTAGTTATTACTAACAACAATACTACCTTGTAAATAAAACTTTTCTAATTTCGTATTTCTTACTAACTTTAAACAATAGGTATGTTAAAACACATTACCTACCACTCAAGGTATACGAGAATTATATTGTATAGCCATTTTTTAAATTTTAGTTTTAATAGGTAGTAGTATTACAAACATCCTGAATAAAAAATAGACTTATGCACAATATAAAGTCACATTATACACTGTAGTTATAAAGATGACTATATATTTATTTTTAGGGTTCACTCATAGAGAAAATATAGAAAATTGTTTATATTTTTATTTAAATACGAAGGAAAACAAGGACGTGGAAATTTCGAAGTGAGATAATAATATCGAATGGGGTATCGTATGAAATGCCGTTACTTGTATATTCTTTTTTAGTTATTTTTGTATCTGATAGTTTTTATTGGGGAATTATAAAACGAGCGAACAAAAAAAAACTTTGCGACTGATGATGTCATACTGTTTTAATAACTTGAGCGGTATGAATTTGAGTAAGCGAAAAATTAACTAAACTGACGACGAATATTGATTTATAATAAAATCCAGAACGAGCTTACAAAAAGTGGATTGTGATAAATCCATTTCAGATATTAAAATTTTATCCGAGCGACTTCATTACTAAGTGAGCGACTGGAAATACAGAGAGGGCAACTTCAATATTCATTCATTCATTCATTCATTCATTTATTCGGTTACAATGTCCATTATTTGTAAGATGTCAACATAGTTATAAGTTACATGTCAATCTATATATATAAAAGAATGAGGCATTTTGGTTGTTCCACGGATTCCGCCAAAACTATAGGTCGTAGAGATCTGAAATTTGGTACCTAGGTAGATATTAGGTCATGAATTCGTACTAAGACGGGGATTCCAGAAATTCAAATTTTAAGGGGTAAAAACCGTTGGTTTTTTGGATTTCCCCATACAAAAGTGAAATTTTTTTCGTTGTTCCAGGAATTCCCGAAAAGCTACAAGTCTTAACGATCTGAAATTTGGTACCTAGGTAGATATTAGGTCATGAATTCGTACTAAGACGGGGATTCCAGAAATTTAAATTTTAAGGGGTAAAAACCGTTGGTTTTTTGGATTTCCCCATACAAAAGTGAAATTTTTTTCGTTGTTCCAGGAATTCCCGAAAAGCTATAAGTCGTAGGGATCTGAAATTTGGTACCTAGGTAGATATTAGGTCATGAATTCGTACTAAGACGGGGATTCCAGAAATTCAAATTTTAAGGGATAAAAACCGTTGGTTTTTTGGATTTCCCCATACAAAAGTGAAATTTTTTTCGTTGTTCCAGGAATTCCCGAAAAGCTACAAGTCTTAGGGATCTGAAATTTGGTACCTAGGTAGATATTAGGTCATGAATTCGTACTAAGACGGGGATTCCAGAAATTCAAATTTTAAGGGGTAAAAACGGTTGGTTTTTTGGATTTCCCCATACAAAAGTGAAATTTTTTTCGTTGTTCCAGGAATTCCCGAAAAGCTATAAGTCGTAGGGATCTGAAATTTGGTACCTAGGTAGATATTAGGTAATGAATTCGTACTAAGACGGGGATTCCAGAAATTCAAATTTTAAGGGATAAAAACCGTTGGTTTTTTGGATTTCCCCATACAAAAGTGAAATTTTTTTCGTTGTTCCAGAAATTCCCGAAAAGCTACAAGTCGTAGGGATCTGATATTTGGTAACTAGGTAGATATTAGGTCATGAATTCGTACTAAGACGGGGATTCCAGAAATTCAAATTTTAAGGGGTAAAAACCGTTGGTTTTATGGATTTCCCCATACAAAAGTGTAATTTTTTTCGTTGTTCCAGGAATTCCCGAAAAGCTACAAGTCGTAGAGATCTGAAGTTTGGTACCTAGGTTGATATTATATCATGAATTCGTATTCAGAAAGGGATTTTCGATATCCAAATTTTGAAGAGGAAAAATTTTGAACTTTTTTCCGCCATTTTGAACTTTTTTGTTACTGGGCCGATTGCTTTGAAAATCGACTTTTGACTATGGCAGCAAGCAAAGAGAAGGAATTTGTTGCCAAAATTAAAAAAATTGGCCGCCATTTTGAACTTTTTTGTTACTGGGCCGATTGCTTTAAAAATCGATATTTGACTATGGCAGCAAGCATAGAAAAGGAATTTGTGGTCAAAATTTTAAAAAAGTGGCCGCCATTTTGAACTTTTTTGTTACTGGGCCGATTGCTTTGAAAATCGATATTTGACTATGGCAGCAAGTAAAGAGAAGGAATTTGTGGCCAAAATTTAAAAAAGTGGCCGCCATTTTGAACTTTTTTGTTACTGGGTCGATTGCTTTGAAAATCGATATTTGACTATGGCAGCAGGCATAGAGAAGGAATTTGTGGTCAAAATTTAAAAAATTGGCCGCCATTTTGAACTTTTTTGTTACTGGGCCGATTGCTTTGAAAATCGATATTTGACTATGGCAGCAAGTAAAGAGAAGGAATTTGTGGTCAAAATTTAAAAAAGTGGCCGCCATTTTGAACTTTTTTGTTACTGGGTCGATTGCTTTGAAAATCGATATTTGACTATGGCAGCAGGCATAGAGAAGGAATTTGTGGTCAAAATTTAAAAAATTGGCCGCCATTTTGAACTTTTTTGTTACTGGGCCGATTGCTTTGGAAATCGATATCTGACTATGGCAGTAAGCATAGAGAAGAAATTTGTGGTCAAAATTTAAAAAAGTGGCCGCCATTTTGAACTTTTTTGTTACTGGACCGATTGCTTTGAAAATCAATATTTGACTATGGCAGCTTGCATAGAGAAGGAATTTGTGGTCAAAATTTAAAAAAGTGGCCGCCATTTTGAACTTTTTTGTTACTGGACCGATTGCTTTGGAAATCGATATTTGACTATGACAGCAAGCATAGAAAAGGAATTTGTGGTCAAAATTTAAAAAAGTGGCCGCCATTTTGAACTTTTTTGTTACTGGACCGATTACTTTAAAAATCGATATTTGACTATGGCAGCTAGCTTAGAGAAGGAATTTGTGGTCAAAATTTAAAAAGTGGCCGCCATTTTGAACTTTTTTTGTTACTGGACCGATTGCTTCGAAAATCGATATTTGACTATGGCAGCAAGCACAGAGAAGGAATTTGTGGTCAAAATTAAAAAATGATGAGCTTTTTGGCCGCCATTTTGAACTTTTCTGTGAGTGGGTTGATTGATTTGAAAATCGATATCTGATTATTGTAGCAAGCATAGAGAAGGAAATTGTGATCAAAATTTAAAAAAATTGAATTTTTTGGCCGCCATTTCGAACTTTTTTGTTACTGGGCCGATTGCTTTGAAAATCGACGTCTGACTATAACCAGCAAGCATTAGGAAATATTTAGTGGTCAAAATTAAATTAAATGACGGTTAATACAAGAATTTTGGAAACCTAACGCCTGAGGGAGTAAAGCAGAAGATCAACGTGAGCGAAGCCGCGGGCGTTTGCTAGTAATTTATAAATACAAACAACGGAACCCTGTAAGGGCGCTGTAACCAGAGAGGCGGACCTATTGTGGCGAATATATTAGTTAGCTAGTTCCATTTTTGGTTCAAAAATTCGTTAATATGATAAAACGCATTTTTTTGCAGGAATTCTTTTAAATTGTTTATGAATTTATTTGTATTTTGCTCTGCTTTTAATTTTTCTGGGAGCCCATTATAGACTTTAGTACACATGGGGTTTGGACCGGTACTGTGAATAGTTAAATTTGATTTAGGCTGAACTAAATTATATTTTCGCTCACGTCGTAATTTATCTGATCGTGGCATGTCTTGTAGTTTTTTAAAAAGTTCTGGATATTTCCTAACAAATTTGCATGATTCTAGTATGTATATGCTTGGCAGAGTCAGGATTTTTGATGTTTTAAAGTGTGGTGCGCAGCTTTGCCTGTTTTTTAGATTATAAATAATCCTTACGCATTTCTTTTGTTGCACAAAAAGTTGATGTGCCTCTGTGCTATTACCCCACAATATGACCCCATAACTCAGCCATGCATTCGCATACGCAAAATAGGCTAACAGTGCCGCTTCCGTGTCGGTGGATTTTTTTAGTTCTCTCAATATGTGAATGTGTGTATGTGCATATGTGAATGTGCATGTGCATAATGTGTGTAATGTGCATATGTGAACCGCGATAATTTTGTTTTTATTTTTTGGATGTGTGTTTTCCAGTTTAAGTGGCAGTCGATGTCTATTCCAAGCAAACTAAATGATTCGACACATTCTAGTGTGTAATTGTCAAATGCAAAGTTTATGTTTAATGGTAATTTTTGATATGGCCTAAATTGCATTAATTTCGTTTTTTGAAAATTTATTTCTAAATTATGCTCACTCAGCCAACCATTGACATTAGTGAGGATTTCTTTTAGTTTAAGATCTAAACCGTCGGCGCTCTTACATGTTGTTTGGATGGAAATATCATCTGCAAACAACACGCAAGGGTCCTGCAGGATTTTTGGAAGATCATTAATATAAACCAGGAATAGGAGACATCCGAGCACGCTGCCTTGCGGTATCGAATTATTAATGTATTCAACATCTGACCGAATATTTTTAACTTCGCCCGATTTATAGTTGTAGTGTGTGATTTCCACGTATTGTCTTCGGTTGCTTAGGTATGACTCGAACCACTTATGTGCGAAACCACGAATCCCCACGTCGTACAGTTTATTTAAAAGTATGTTATAAATTACTTTATCATAATATGCTTTAGTCATGTCTAACAATATACCTATCGCGTATTCTCTGTTATTTAGTGTGTTCAGTACTTTGTTAAAGTATTTGTACGTAGCGAGTATGGTTGATCTATTTTTCCTAAAGCCATTTTGGCAGTCATCGAAAATGTTATATTTTTCGCAAAAACCGTACACTCGATTACACATAGCTTTCTCAAATATTTTAGATATTGAAGGTAGCAGGGCGATAGGGCGGTAGTTGCTTGGGTCTGTTTTTTTATTTTTCTTATGGATAGGTTTAATTAATGAAGTTTTAAGTGCGTCAGGAAATACGCCTTCAGAAAAGGATTGATTAATTAATTTAGACACCAGAATTACACTATTACATTACAGAATTTAGACAACAGAATTTAAATATTAAGATAGATTCGATTTTTCTAAGTGAGGTTATACTTAGCGAACTACTAAAAAGTTCACTTTGAGCAAAGTTTTGTAAGCTCTGCTTTATTAATGATTATTGGTTACTGATATTCTATTTGAGGGCTTATGTTTTTTATTTTGATACGCTTTTTTAATGAAAACTACAGATTTAAAAACCCCCTCACGACTTTATGACCACCCAGAAATAGATAGGAACATGGAGGGGGTGAGGGGGAGAGCGATAATATAAAATATTTATAGGTAATTAGGTTAAGGTTATTTTCCTTTTATGACCACCCAGAAATAGGAGCCCCGCGAAGCGGGGCTCCGTCGACAGGAACTTGGAGGGGGTGAGGGGGAGAGCGATAATATAAAATATTTATAGGTAATTAGGTTAAGGTTATTTTCCTTTTATGACCACCCAGAAATAGGAGCCCCGCGAAGCGGGGCTCCGTTGACAGGATCTTGGAGGGGGTGAGGGGGAGAGAAATAATATAAAATATCGATATTCGTAATTTCAAGGTTTTTAATTTAGCTAACTAGGACAGCACTAGTTAGGTATAAATGGTGTAGAAAAATCATTGGTGTGACAAAAGAGAAAAAAAATCCTGTTTCTAACACTGGTGTGATAATCTGGTGTGACTACGAGTCGGTAGCCTACTCTGCTCATTAGTGTATTTTTCAAAGTGGTTTTTGTATTCGAAACACTTCATTTAAGATAAAATGCCGCTCAGTATAAAAAATACATTTGCCAAATATTGAAAAAAATGCAGGACGTAACGTTGACACTCAAACAAATATTAGGTCGCTCAAATATTATGAAGCTGCTCATTTTGTATTTTAAGTAACTCAAATTAATGTTTGTAAGTTGCTGTTCTGTTGATTTCTCGTCACTCGCAGTCAGTCGCTCACTTTGTAATTCTATAACCCAAATTAATTAATTTTGACACTTAGAACTGTAATTTACAGTCACTCGTTTTATTACTACCCGTTTTTATTTAGAGGGCCAAATACCAAAAACAATAAATCGTTCTTCCTCTCATATCCAAGAAGATTACCAATCAAAAAACTCGGAATAACTATGATTAATTTGAATTAATATATATTTTACAGTAAAAATAAAGCCAACTCTACATATAACTAGTTTGTTTTTTTATATATTAACACTAAACCTCCAAAACAAGTTTATCATTAATTAATTTCGATGAGAAATTAAATTCTTACATCTTACTTTTTCTGTAGTAGTACAAAACTCGGTGCGAGAGTTTCGACTCGCATTTGGGCCGTTTCTTAAATTCATGTCTTTCTCAAATATTTTAACTCTACCGCCCAATTCAGAAATAGCAGGTTTGCATCGAAACAAACTAGTAAGAACTCAGTACTTATTTTTTCTCCTTTTACGTTACCTAGTTTAATCTGCACTTCGTCCAGTATTATGGAAAGACAACGAAATGAAGACAATAAATATATTGTTTTGACGTGATAACGTTTAATAAATTGATGAACACCAGCAACACAGATGAAAAATAGTAACGTTCCGCGTAACGGTCTACCTGAGCCCGTGCGTGCAAGCGAGAGCGCGCAACAAGCGATAGAGAGGCACCATAAAACAAATGATAGAGAGGCCAATTATGACGTTATCACGTAAATCTATCGTCCGTAAATCGACTTTACAGACAACCAATTTTTTTTATGAATATTCTTCTTCCTTTTTTCTTTTCCCTTTCTATAATCTTCTATCTAATAAATCATTAACTACAGAAGCAAAAGGAATTCTTACATTAATTAGAACCGTAAGTATTTATTGTTCTTTAGGTCAACACTAGGAATTAACGTCGTCTATTAATAGACAAACGGAAACGCACGAAGGCGAGTGCACCAAATGTATCATTTCATAAAGTTTACGTTAGTATGTGTATTTATTGCCCGGCGGCCATACTATTCTTTTCCCGATTGTTTGGGTTTGCACGTAACGGCAGTAGAAATGATGGCGGTGGCGAACAGGCGCCATCTGCTCACCGGAATACAACTAGCATTACCTACGTACTTCATACTTGTACGTCGAACCGGCCCAAAACGAGCTTGTCTCTTATTCCTTTGAAAGCAACATAGAACAATGTTGCTCATTTGATCAGTTACTGCTTCAATTATCATTCGGGGATTTATTGAATTTACTTTTGTCTTTTTCACTCTCACGGATACTTTGGTAGGTTGCAGCAGCTTGACATGCAGTGTCGCGGAAGAATATAACAGAAAAACGACCTTTTACCTAATTACTCAAAAACTAAGCTAGCAAAATTCTGTTTCTTAGCGTTTTCAGATATTATTATTACCGACACATTTAATTTACAATTACATACATTTTCGATAAAAATGGAGGGAAAACTTTTGGGAGGACTTTCTATCGAGGAAATTTTATCCAATCGTGCAGTTCTTCTAAGCGATTTTAGATTAAAGACCCTTAACACATGACGTTTAAATTTGAAAGTAATTATCTTAACAGTTTATAAATAAAACTTCATTCAAAATCGCTTAAATACGGCTTCTATGCCGTTAATGATGAATCTTGTTGTTTCTTGTTTCATTATATTTTCGACTATTCTGAGATCATGACTAGCAACTACTGTAAGAGAATTATGAGATATTTCTGGTCTTTTTTTCTATATTGTATTCTTTTGTTATGACCTATCCTTATTTTCCCTAGGAGAAAAGTGTTTGGATTGTTTTATAGATAAATAATTAATTATCTGATCTACAATGGTTTGTTGAAAATCGCGCAAACCCCGTTTTGGTGACTGTTGACCCTGTTTAATTTTTTTTTTATCTCGTCGATGCGCAACTTTTAGATTTCAATTATAATAGTGTTTGGAACGGGTATTTTCAACAATTTTCAACTGGGTGTGAATTAATGTACCTTCGGGGGTCTACATTGTTCACCGGGCTATAAGTTTTAGATATACTCCTCAAGTTGTGGTTGTATGTAGAACTGTGGAGGTATAAATTGACCACAAATGTCTTCTCAATATGCGGTTGGTCGAACCCGACCTTTATTGAGATCAACAATCGTCATATATACAGATTAAAGTCTAATAAAAGATTAAAATAACAAGGAAACATCTCTTATCTTCAACTAGCATCTAGATCAATCAATTTAGTAAATAGTACTAACGGTTATTCACGTCATTGGTAGAATTATACTAATGTTAAGACCACTTTAGTACGTATCTGTCTAGTTTAGCAGTTTACTTCGGAATGTCATAGGCAATTATAGAGATGTAAAGTGTATCAAGGGCCGTCCATTGTGCAATGTGCTCAGAGCAACTCGTGAGTGGTCATTTGCATAACACCTATCAATCTGGAATGCGGTTAACGTTAGGTACTGCTCTAGGATAAGATTGTGCCACTCATTACCAAATTAATTCATCGCACAGTCCTACTGATGTAAAGATAATAGAGGCATGTATAATCCTGCATTTTTAAATAAGTTTTTTTAGTGACCTGCAATTTAAAAATGATAAATAATATTACTTTCAAATTTAAACGTCATTTATTATTCGCTGTGAAGCAGAAACACAATTGGATAAAATATTCTCGATAGAAACTCCCAAAACTTCATTTTTCTAATTTTTATCGGAAACCGCAATAGCAGTAATTATGATTTTTGTTTTAATGTCTCGGTAATAATAACACCAAAAACGCTTAGAATGGATTTTTGATAACTGGTTCAGTTTTTTAGAAATTAGGTAAAACGTAATTTTTCTATTATATTCTTCTGCAACGTTGCATGTCGCACTTACCAAATAATTTGTGAGAGAATGAAAGACAAAATTAAGTAAATTCAATATATCCTGCGAAGAATAGCGTTGCAACACTGGCTATTTCAAAACTCCGGCTTCGTACTTAGAATATCGTGATAGCAAAACCTAATCCTAAATTTTATTGGGCCAACCGGGGAATCGAACCCAAGACCTCGTGATGTGCAATATATCGTCGAAAATGCTCACTACTAGACCAGCGAGGCAGTTAGGTCTTAACCAATCAGTATATCAGTTGGTATACTGAATTGGTCTATGGTCTAGGTATATGTTAGCCATGTAAGGTATTGTAAAGCCATCTAAAGACTATTTCTATTTTCTACGGTGTTTTACACAGATCATAGAATGCACATAAATACTAACGGGGTATTGCATGTAATAATTAACTGATTTATACCTAGTGAGCTATGCTACAAAACGATTGCAAGCGTCAGACCTGTGGTTTCACTGTTTGTAAACGCGATCGCCGTCAGAGGACCGAGTCGAGTCAAAGGAGATGATTGTTTATCCCCGGATTGATTAGGACGGCGTCGCCATTGAAACTAATACCTATACGTGATAATTGAAGACAAAACACCAAAGCCATATCATCAATGGTCCTTGATTGCAAATGCACCAAGTATATCACAAACATAGAACAGGCATTATGCATTTCTATAAAACAAAAGCGACATTCAGGCAATATCAATGAAAGCGAATTATTACATGGTTCAACGGCATAGCTAAAAATTTAATTATTAAAATCTAATTTTATACGGAAGGAGCCGCGAGCGAAAGTAGTAAGGTTTGAAAAAATTATATCCAGAAAATAAGCAATTTTATATTGGTTGTATACTTCGAAGATATTAAGGTCGGGGCAGTTTTTTAGTCCTCATCACTTTACGAATACGTTAGTAGGTGCGACAGGCAGCATTGCGGGAAGTATCACAGAAAACGGCATTTTACCCAATTAATAAAAAATAAGATAAAAATGAAAAATAATTGAGATTTTAGAGGATCTTTTGGGAAAACATTATATAGAAAATACTTCTTCCAAACTAGTTTTTCCGTCTGAACGAAAGATCCAGCATACATGTCGTTCAAATTTGAAAGTAATTGTCTTTATAATTTTTAATCGGCAGGTAAATCACTTAAAAATCCGTTAAGCCTGTTAACCAACGGAATGTAGCTTAAATTATAAGACAGTGAAACATTATTTACCTATATTAATTCTTATTTTATTTATTGAAGATAGAAATCGTAATTCGCATTTACTATCTTTAAAGTCCCGTGCTAAACTCATCCGTGTTGAGTTTCTTAGTAGCAGTTATGATATATGTAGCTTTTGATCTAAAATTAAGTATTATGTAACTCTGTACCGCTTGGTCAACATCAGACCCATTCGAGTATCAGACACAGTTTATTGTTTCAAGAAGGAACCCTACTTGCAACACCGTCCGGCGCTGGCCTAAATGCGCCGGACAAACACGTATTCCAATTGTTCTCATAATAAACACTTAGAACTAGTCTTGTGGTTTCATTATTTAGTGTCGGTAAATCTTTTTTTGTTTGTTTTTGAGGCCAGCTTTTACGGCCGCTGCGTTAAAAATGGTTTCTTAAAACTTTGAATTCAAGTAGGTATGTATTTGTGTCTGATAAATTTTCTACTGAGGGGCGCTCATATAGTTTGTAAACTACGTACTAACTGCATCTGTAGGATGAACGTGGGACGAGACCTTATAACATGGTATAAAAAATGCTCGTTATTAAAAAAAATCATAAAAAATCCACTTATAAAATGAAAATCATGAACTACTCACTTTTAGTCTTAAAGATAATAACGTGGTATATAATTAAACAACGTACCGTGTATGACAAGTGCTACGAAAAGATCTGCGTTCTACGAAAGTCTTTTTATAATGCTACGAGGGAGCTACGATGCTACGCCTGAATGAAAACCTTGTAAAGGTCATACGCAATTTTTTTATCCTGGACATAGTGAGACTACTTGGAATAAGCTCCAAAATCAACTAAATTTGAAGTTTTCCAAAGAATGTACTCTATAGTAGTACTACCTTAAGAATATACAAGTATAATCTTAAAATCTCCGACGGTTTTGCCTTCATATTTGGAAGTACACAAAAATATACAAATTCTATGTTTTTGCCCGTTACATTGAATACTGAATATTAATGTAAAACAAAATTCAAGCAAACATTAATTATTTAGCTGCGCGACGATTAATATACTTCTCACAAAAAAATTGAAATACTTCCGTATGCCGAGGATCCATATATGTTTATAAAAAAATCATCAAGTTTTTAAAGTCTGGAGTTATTAGGCTCCATTAAGAAGTAATAAACATATTTTGTTCGAGAATTACATTCATACTTCCTTTGTTGGTATCGTATGTCGTAAGCAACAACCTTAAGGAAGTGTTTCGATTCTTTTAAGGAGAAGTATATTTCAGGAGTGAAATTAACGACAAGTGATATTTTAGAGGGCTGCGGTCAACATGGAGGGGTTCCTTCATCACATGGCACCGCAGTTTCTGCACCCCGCTCTGCAAAGTTTTGGCTGCGGCGCATTTCGGCCGATAGGCGGGAGCTTCCACCCCCTCTATCCCGGCAAAGCGTTCGCTAGGCATCTCGGCGAGCAGTATGCGCTTGGACAAAGCGTTGGTCAAGCTTTGAGGGTAATTATAAAGTAATTTATTTTGTGAGTTAACCATTAGTTAGGTCAATTTTAACTTGGTAAAACTTGGTTGGTGGGAGGTTAGCTTGGTGGTTGATGAATGGTGGTGGTACGGGTCTTATTAATTACTTAGAAACACACGAAGATCTTCCAATAATTACCGTGTATGGTCTCTTTTTACAATAATGAGTACTAGCTTGGAGTTACCTGAAATGGTTTATCACACCCGTGTCTTGGAAAGCCATAAACGATCTGTCCCAGTTATCATCATCATGAGAGTTATTGCCGAGCCACCGACGCTTTGGTGTAGTAACGTAACGTAGGCAGACCAACCGTTATCTATCGTCTAATCGCCAATTGGATCAGTTCTAACTGACCGTGGTCAGCATCACAGTTATACTTGACGGCACAATCGAATTTTATTTATTTTGACTTGGTGATACGGAACTGATCATGCCGATTGGAGCGTCTATGGTGGTTGGAGATAGTCAGTTCAGTAAGTCAAGACTTTTGTCGATAGTAGAGGTCGTCGTGCGCCTGCTGCCACTGGTGAGTGGTGGCGCCATGGCCTTAAATGTATGTCGCCGATTGGACAGTTTTACTGATCGTGGATGGCGTATATGGACAAACTGCAGATTAGATCAAGGCTGCAGTATCATGCCGATTGGAAAATAGAATGGATGTTCTATGTCCGGTATAAGGTCAGTTAGGGTAAGAGGAACATACTTTATTTTGAGTCAGATGTTTTGAGCTCCAGGAAAAACAGATAATGTTTTATAGGAATTTTGAAATACTGCATACTTGCCTTTGTTTATTAGCTTTCCGTTTGTTATGAATCAAAACGCTAAATTGAATACTTACGGCAATATCAGGCAAATCGTTGAGGCTGTGCTAACGTTTCTCCTTCCCCACATTTGGGGTAAGAGGAACACTCTCCTAATAATGCTGGTTAATATTTGCTGGTTTTAGTCTATAATATCAAAGACAACATAAAACTCACCGTTATATCCTAGTATTTCTTCCTTGAAATTATCCGTACAACTTAATTTTCAATATTTTAGCGCGAATCAAAGTTATGCGGCCGACTCGTGTTCTTAATTGTACAACTGCTAAACTGTTATAAGTTTTTACTCGGCTGTGGAACGTCGTAGCGACATCTGTTAGCAACCTTTTGATTTTTTTTACTGTGCTCTTTTATCTACTGGGGCACCACAGAGTTAAAAAGCTATAGTTTATGAGTTACGATCTAGTGTTCCTCTTTCCCCTGTGTTCCTCTTACCCTAACTGACCATAAGATAGTCGTAATTATGTAAATCTTTCTCACCAATTAATAATGATGATGTCATTCTAATTGATGATGATAAATGATGGTAATGTTCCGCGTGTTGTGTGCAGAGCGTCCGCGATGACAACAGTACTCCGCCGCTGTATCGGCATGGGTACGGGGTGCGCGATGACACCAGCTCACCTGGCTCAGCCGCCTCCGCGTCTCCTCGCCCCTGCAAGGACGAGGATCCACCCGCTGCCGCCACCTGCACAGACTCTCACGATCTGTTCTCCCGTAAGTGCCTTCACATTTCGCCTAACATTGAAGCCCTGTGGTTATAACTCCCGTGAACTGCTCTCGTGTAATTTTCTAGCGGTTTCTATTTTGATTAATAATAATATATAATTTCTAGGTAGACTTTTATCCTGGACAGGGCGGACAGCGCGAAAAAATGTCGCGTTTATCGGTGCTAAAAATGCTTATTTTGTCACTTTGTCACAACAAAAAGTTTTACATAAATGGTTCTGATGCCCATATCCTGAGGTTTTTTTTCAGTGTTATAGGTACAAGATATAGCTACAAATATTATTATGTCTACACGGCTCGTACTTTATAGTAAGTTTGATTTTGAAACTGCATTTCTCCTGATGCAACGTGTTGGTGGCATGACGTGACGAGGAGGAAGTGCAGCCGAAAGAAGGAAGAATTCACGTTTTGCGACTACAGCCAAAAAATTAAACACCCCTTAATTTTTTTACATACGAGTATACTTTTCAATTTCATAAATATTATCAAACATAACAGAGAATAACAAAAAAAAATAAGTAAATTAACATGCAACGATTTCGAAGGCACGCAAATCTTTTACCACGCATTTCGGATGTATTGTTCTGCTGGATTGATTTTTTACAAATGTTTCACCATACCAACATTGGGAGGTATCGACAGCGTGTTATTGGTAAAGGTGTGATTTGCGAAACGCCAAAACGAATCAAATCTTCCGCGTCAGACCAGTGCGTCACTGAAGTCGGCGCCGCACCTACACCTGCGGCGCTGGCGACGACGACGACGGCGCGACCGCCTCCGGGGTCTTCTTCGGCACGCGCGCATGCGACGTCGTCGGCGTCTAAGCCCGCACGCCTCTTTACCCACCCAGCACATAAATTTAGAGCCCTTCCGCTCCAGGAAGCCCATAGTCGCCGCGCTGCCAACTATGAGCTCGATGTTTTTGCTCAAATCATCAGGTTGTCTCGGTGAGGCTTGCAGGCGCTCCATATGCTGTTGGATTTCCTCCAGTTTCGCTCCATCTTTCTTTCCCTGGAGGTACCTGCCGAGAAATCAAAAAACATCGTTTGGTTTTGTTATGTCAAAGCCGCATTGGCATACAGAACCTATGCTCGTAGAATATACTTATTTTAGAGTACCTATGTAAATACCTACCTAACTAGTTAAAAAGTGCATCCTTCACTCCTTTACTTTGAGTTTGCCCTTAGATTATGGCAATAATCACACACAAATGTACACAGCCAAACGGGAAATTATACTGTGAGAGAGGTTAATACTTACTTTAAGATGAGTCTCCCTTGAGTGGTAATATCAGATGATGCCGATGGCGGTGACGTCGACTCTTTTGTATTAATTTCAGGCATTTTAAGACATTATAATTTAATTTGAATAAAATGAACAAATTTTGAAAACCACAAACTTTCCAAAAAATCAAAATAAACAGTTGAATATGTGTCTTATTGCTTGACAGCAATTTTTATAAAAAGTTTTAGGTAATTTATTGCCTCAATCCAAGGAGTATTTATAATTCTATGGCGAATTATAGTACATCTTACCAACTGCCTCCAAGATATTTGGCTAAGTGAAACGGTAGTCCATACTACCCACTTATTATTTACTCATAGGACAATTGAGTACGGAATTTTTTGTGACATAAGGTTTCGGCCGTGGCTTTAGTTACCCCTCTACCAGCAAAGGCGCACCGCTAAACGTTTAAGCGTGATTCTGTGTAGGAACCGTTAGTATCTGCTTACCTCCTTCTAAGTAAGTACAATAATATCTTTCACTACATTGCCACCTACCATCAGGTGACATTGCACTCAAGTACTAACCCTTTTGTACCGTAAAAGAGAACGATTGCAATCAAACAGTATTCCTTCGTATTCTATAGCTAGTTCTAACTTATTAATGATTAAAAAAAAACTTATGTGCCCAGCCGACGGCGAGCGAAAATCTTCGTGCGGAGTGTGTGGCGCGCGACTCGGGCCGGGTGTGGCCCAGGCGCACTTCCTGCAAGAGCTGCAGCACCTCTACAGCCTGACTGCCATCCCGCGCGAGACGACCGCTCCGTCGCACTCGTTGCACCACCAGGATGAAGACGCCCGTTGGGAGGTAGAATCTTATATTACTGTATCCTTTTTTCCTGCATTGCGACTGTATTGATGCAAACGTGCGACTGCGTTGGACGACATCGGAGGAAGAGCAGATGAAAGGTGGCGCATTTGCATCGCCACTGAGTCTGAGACCTTCGACGAGAGCACGCAGCACGCAGCTAGTGACCGCTTCTGCGGACGCGCGACAGCATCGCTACTATGTATCGCTTTAAAAAGTCGCCGTGGGCGAGCGCCCTACCTATCACTACAAAGCTTTTGACCGCGATTTGTCGACGTGAAATTCGGTTTTTCGTCAATGCTGCCGGAACTATGTATGGATCTTTTCAGTGTTTTGGCCCAAGGTATTGAGGCGTGAGGGCGAGTTGCAAACACACACTTTGGTATTTATATTAAGTGGGATAATCACAAACTAAAGAATTAATATTATGAGTTTCTTTTCAGTTCTTCTCGGTGTAATACTGCGTTCCAAACGGTCGGTAAAGTTTGACATTTCATAAGAGCCTTTAATTTACTACGAGGAAGACTTAAGATTTTGAATTGATTGATTTCATTCGCTATGGTGTGGATATTTAAGTCATGGTTTTTCACGTTTTCCTATCAGACATATCAGCGCATTCGCGCTAACCGGCAAAGGCGGCTAAAGCTGCGCACTCGCAAGCGTCACCATACTGTGGAGAGTATGCTGGGGTACGACCTGGAGGACGAGAGGCGCGAGGAGAGGCCGCGCGAGGCCCGCACCTACGACGCGGAAGACGAGCCTGTTGACGTGGAGGGCGACTCCCTCGGGTGGCCCGACGCGGCGATCAACATAGATGGTAGTATGGAATCCTCTTGCTACTATTTGCTCTCATATATTACTAAGCATCATCATCTGTTGATCGTTGTACTCCAGGAGAAACCAGTTAGTCTCTCTGTTTTCGCATACTCTTAAGGCGCCTTCAAATTAGCCGCAAAGTGCCGCGCGGTGGCAGCGCGTCTGCAGCGCTGCGGCCGCGCTACTTTGTAAATCTATGTAAATAAACATAGCGCCGTTGCGCCCGCGCTGCGGCACATGCATCAGTTCAACGATCGACTAGTGACTGCGCGCTCGTATTTTATGATACAAGTCTAAACATCGAGTCCATGCGATTTAGGTTTTTGGGTCCATCGTAAAACTATGCACACTACGATTCTCAAACCTAGCGACAGCAGCGCGGCTGCAGCGCTGCCACCGCACGGTACCTTGCGGCGGAATTGCTCTTCAATGCTAACTGATAACAGAGAGCACAATTGAGCAAGATGCTAAAATATTTGGGCCTACAACATGGTTATAGCAGCAAACTCCTCCTATCGTGATCGCCATATTCCAGGGATTTAGCATTAATTTGTAAGAATTTTTTGGCATAGTAATCCACAAAGAGATCTAGAAAACCATTCAGTGGAATCATATATATAAGTATATATAGGTTGGCGGTACATCGTGTATAAGTTTTTGGGAACAATTCCCTCTGACAGCGGTCTACTAGATTAATTTGTTTTAACATTTTAGTTTAATACGTAGTTTTTATTTTAGATATGTATTTTTTAATTTAGATATAGTTTAATTTTATAGCTAGTTTTAATTTTTAGTTTTAAGCTAATTTTATGTACAACTTTCATTGAAACATATATAATGAACGAAATATGGATCGTCGTATAAGATTTTTTAAGATGAATTTACACTGTTCGATATGGTTAGTCATACTAAAAGGAATGTGTTATACCAACCATCTTCTAGAAAAAGAACAACGCAGCGACGGGGACAAGTTGCACCTGAGCTACGCAGAAGATCTCGAGATATCCAGCACGAACGACACTATGCAGTCGCCCGAACGCGTGAGGTATTTTCTATCAAAAAGTACACCAAACATAACTAAGCTCTCTAACTTTAGCTCTACACGGTAGCCTCTGGCAACGTAGAGTAACTTTTTAACAAAGCAAGTGTCTACCAGCAAATAATGACGTACCGCCAAGCGATTTAGCGTTCCACTGCGATGTGTGTAGCGACCTGCATCTTCACACCATTAGGCGAGATTGTAGTCAAACAAATACTAACTTTTTAGTGAGTTAAGAAACTGCTCAAGTGCGAGTTAGGCTTGTAGGTACACTACGGGTTCCTTACCACCAAGACCAATTATTTCAATAGACAATTTCTACCGTAAGGTTTTAACCAAGGAATACTATTAAATGAATATTGCAATCTTTCCACTTATAGGATTGAGACTCCAAAGCCGCTGTCTCTGGAGTGCCCGAAGACGGAAAGCGTCGAGCGTCCGGCAGAAGTGAGCACATCCGAATGGACCGGGGCTCAGAACACCTGGCCGGCTCTCGCAGACGCGTACGCTCACGCCCGTCAAAAGATCGACGGTGAAATGCCATCTTCGACCGACTCTCGAAACTAAAATTTCATAATTCAGCCTCTTAAACCTTCCTTACCGATCTTCCTACTTGGTAGATTCTCTTTGCATGCGGCACTGTGTAAACGTAAGCGTAGTGATACAACTACCGAAAGTTACATTCAATACGCGAATATACGAATGGCGCCAAATCTATCTAACGCGTAGTAGATGTGTCATACATTATCAGTTAAACTTAAAAATCATTGCGAGCGTATTGAATCGATTTTTCGGCGCCGTACGTTCGGCAGGTGTGGCCTCGCCCTAAGTTCTTACCATGACTACTGTCTTACGAATCTAAATTGCATGTAATTCAACCCAAAAAGTTGCGTACATTGTTGTAAAATACAAGTAACTACGGTTTACGTAAAATACCTAAAAGCCTATCTACAAATTAATTAAGGCTACCTAGTCCACTCTAGGGCACCTTTTTTTCTTCAAGATATATCATGATTCATGAACTTGCACCTAAATATCTTTTCGTTGGTTTGGGCTTAGCAACGCTAAATCCGATCTCGTAGTAATTATCTTACTTATAAAGCGTGGTTTCCAAAGGAATTCAGTGCTATTTTAAGATAGGAAAGAGGTTATACACGTATGTATGTACATGATTATAACTACTGAGGGCCTACCATCAACTCTAATCGCGACTCAACAACAGACCTAAACTGAATCGCATCGCTAATTCGTGACATAAATTCTTTGAATTTGACAAAAAGATGACATGAAAAACTGAATCGTAACCGGAACTGCGTCGCTAGAAAAGTTCATAGTAGGCCCCTTGTCTGCTGTAAAGTTATAGTACCTACACTAGCGGCACGCTATGATGGCCGGTTTGACACATTACAATAGTGATGTGGAATGTCAATTTATTCTCGAACAAAAAACAATTAAGTAAGTTTTGTTTTTGTACCTGATTAAATAGGTTTAATAATACTTATATATACTATACTTTTCGAAGCAACGTCAATTCGAAACTGCTTTGTTTTGCATTGAGCATTGACGCGAGTTTGCCGGAGGTAGTAGTTGTGCTAGCCAGCGATCCTATGTGACGATCGTATTAGATTCCATTTTTAAAAATTTTCAATTTAGAAAACCAAATGCCGAGTTGTGGTATATATCATATAAAAATAAAAATTTTACCTTTTGTATGAAACAGCTGATATTTTTTTGCGATTTCAGAGGTTTGTCCACATAGTGAAAATTGTTCATATTCACAAGTACATTCACCCCTTAAATGGTGCAAACTGATTTTTCTACACTTGTATACATTTTAGAAATCAATTTAATAAATAAATTTTGAGTCCTAAACCTAAAACTACATTCGATAAAATTTATGAATCTCTGCACATCACTATCGTCAATAAAGTAATACAATTATTTCCTTCAAAGTCGTTATCAATTAATACGGAACTTCATGAGCGGACAAACGTCAAACCGGCCATCATAGCGTGCCGCTAGTTTAATTATAAAATTACACTTATCCTATATCAACCTTATCATTTTAAGTTTACAAGCTAACATATATTTTTGTTATATAAGCTTTAACGTAATAAATAGGAAAAACATGAAAAGAGACGCGGTTAAGTATTTGATAACTTATCTGAATATACCTACATAATTAATGTAACAAAATTAACTAAATACTACTGTAATTTGTTACTGTAAGCAGCATATTTACTTATAATATCTTTATTGTAAATAATAAAATTGTAGATGTATAACAGATGTAGTCTTCTTTTTTCTGAAATAAATAACTAACTAATGTAAATCCGTTAATTGGAATAGCATACCATTGTTGAATTTACGAAAAAGTTAATGTAAATACTTGTATGTTTATTTCATGTTAAATTAATTATCATTAATGTTACGTCTAATTAATGTCTAGTATCTAATATTTCGAGTAAAATTAAATACTTAAAGTACCAATGAATATAAAAATTATAAGTCTCGTCCAGATCGCAGGGAAATCAAATAAACCTTCACCAATTTGCATGTTTTTCTTAGGGATACGTTATTTTATCTATTGTATTTAAGTGCTGTTGGATAGAAAATCCTAGAAAATATTCATGCTAGGATTTTGAAAAAATTACTTGGAACCTTAAGTTGTTCCTTAAAAGTTATAAAGAACAACTTTAAAGGATCATCTAGCTGTAAAGTTTTCATAAAAAAGCAATAACATTACAGGCAGAGACGTACCGCCAGGTGATTAAGCGCTCCGGTACGATGCTGTGTAGTGTGTAGCAATTCAAACGTTCCACGTTAGGACGATAACTGTCGACTGTATAGATATTTCAATCCACGATGACGGGCTTCAGTCTGTCGATGTCCATGCGAATCGAAAAGCGATTTTCACAGAGTGGATTGAAATATGTATATTTGCAGCACCATTAATAAGTAAAATAACTGTTTCACATCCTAATTCTATGCATGTAATGCATCGATGCAACGGAGTTTCGATTATAATCAAGATCTGGACGAGTCTAACAAAACTCATGCCATGTAATTATCTCGTCTTAATGTTTAACTATGTAGATGATTATTGTATGACCTATTGTAGTCTGTACCTAAATACCTTATTAATGTGTCATTAAAAGAATATTTCTAAAATAAAAATAAAACTTCGATGTTATTACAAGATTTTTATATGCATCAGTCATGAACCTGAATACTCCCAATCATGTCGAAAAATATCCACGATCATTAATTTGAATTGGACGCATTGATAGGTATACTCTATTTAGGTAGAATACATAGTTTATAGAAAAACATAAGATAATATAGAAATTACAGTATAGAGTTTGCTTACTAAGCTAAGCCTAGTCGAAAATAATTGAGAACCTATTGGATTTTACATGCCAACTGTAGATGGCTTGAAAACAGTCATGGCCAATAGTATGGTGAATGAAAAATTCCAAATTCTATTAAAAAAAAACTAGTTACTTAAAATTACTATAGTAATAGAGCAGACCAGTGATAAAGGTCTGACTTGAAAAGCTACAAACTGATTTAAATTATACAGCACGACCCATCATCATATTAAATAATATTTATTTTTACTCGTATTTTCAAACGTAGAGCTTTTTAAGCTTTAGAGTACGGCAATAATTTGTTTACATTTTAAAATATACCTAACACTTTTTGAATGTTCACCCGTGTTATCCAAATGAAGCAAACACTTAAATTCTGCGGATTGCAAAATATACAGAAAAATTAGTTTATTAAGGCCCTTCACACATGGCTCGTAAGCGTAAGCGTATCGTTATGACGCTTCGCATAACAATGTGAAAATTACGCCCCCTACGATTCGCTGCAACACCACTTCGTCTGCGGACATGTTTGAAAATGTCCGTGCTCGTACTGCTCTCGTCATACACGAGGATCACGCTACGCTTACTCTTACGAGCCTGTGCGAAGGTCCTAAAAGTGGTTAGTTAGGTTCGTCTGAATTCAGTTTAAATGTGGAACGACGATACGCGTTCTCTGCCGTCGACGCTGAGGCACGAAGCACAGGGTCCGCTTCTGACTCGGGCTTATACTCTTGCACAACCTGTAAGAGAAGTCAGTGAAACTGCAGGGCACACCACCAATTGTAATTATTTTTTATGTGAAAAAATTGTGAAAAAATAGGCTTTTAATTTCTACATGCTTAATTTCTGATTACACATTAATAAAAGAGGTTATAATCCCCTATTTCCCCCATCCCTTTAGGACTTTTTTTCTAAATGAATATGGGACTAATTTTAAGGACTATCGACCCTATTCAATACAAAAAGAATTATCAAAATCGGACCACTCTGTAAAAAGTCATCATACATTACAATCAGTGAATGAACAATCAGTATTCCCTTGTTTTCCCACCCTTGGGGGTTGGAACTTTTTTTTCCTATATTTGAGACCAACTTTGGGGTCTATTCTTGCCAATAAAAAGTAATCTAAATCGGACTACTGTGTAAAATGTAATACATATACGTGGTAATACATAAAAGATATACGCGTGACTTGAGAACCTCCTCCATTTTTTTCGTCGGTTAGTAAAGGAAAATTGAGAGGAATCTAGGTCATTCAGAATTCGACACGTATAAAAAAACTAGCCCTAGCCTTTCCCATATGGAGCTTTGGGAGAAAGATAGAGCTACATTTTGTTAGAAGTGCTAAAGTTACATTTTTTAAACACTAACACACATATTGGATGTTTAGTGTCCCGTGTTCTAGCATTTAGTTTGGAATATTCATGTCAAATTAGGACACTGAGACAAACTCATGCCTCATTGGACGTTATAGTACATTGTACATGTCTGTCGTTTGGACACAGTCATCATGAAATACTGAAACAGTGGGGTTGGACGAACAGAACAAATTGAGATAGTCATTCTAGTAGACTGGACTATTATCAGGCTAAGCCAACCATATGGACGACATTAATTACTTTTAATCATCTCGTATCATGGTAGGTGTACCGTGAACCGCCACATGCTTAAGCAAGGTTTAGATTATTAGCAACAAAACTTGCAGAAGTTGTCTGAAAGCAATGTAAACAGCCATGCAAGGTACTAAACAAATGAGGAGTAGCTTGCATAAGTTAATTTCTGCAAGTTTTGTTGCTAATCTAAACCTCGTTTTATGTTGTCTCGCTGTCAACCAAGTCTCAAGTTAAAAGGAAAACTATGCTAACCTTTCGTATATAATCTTCGCGCGCAGTGAGTTGTATTGCTAGTTCCTCTTTCCGCATTTCCAGTTCCGGGTCGTATTTTTCATTCAGGGCCTTCTCTATGCGCTCGTACTCCCGGTACAAGTTCGCATATTCGGCGAGATTTTGTTTCGCCTCTTGACTTCCAGCGCGCCCCTTGGAAGTCGCCCCGTCGAAGTCTTCACGGTTTGTTGTCAGACTGCTTGACATAACAAAAAAAAACACGATAAGGCCCCTATCCCACTGGCGTTAAGCGAGCGTTAGCGTTTCTTCAAATTTATGCGCAGCAACGCAATTGCGTTGCTGTCTAATTGCGTTGAGAAACAGACGTTGGAGAAACGCCGACGCTCGCATAACGCTTAGTGGGATAGCGGCCTAAAAGGTAAAAACTACTTGCGTTTTAATTAAAGGGACTCTAAAGGACTTAAACTAGACCTTCATTTTTTTATGCTAGAGAATTTAAATAGGTGTTTCGGTCCAAAACGGCACTGTAGCCTGGAAAATTACGGGTCATAAATGGAACTTACTTATAGCTGATGTAGTGCAGTGCGCCGTAAAAGATGCAGTGTTCGGATGCACTGCGTTTGATGAACATGCGTTTATCTTTATATCAGCTAGGCTATTCGCGTATTCCTTTTACATAGAGTGTGATGCAATGATGATGATGATTTACCAAAGCGTTCCCGTAGCGTATAGGAGTGATGTAGTTGGCGTGAGCGGGGGAGGGCGAGAGGTTTAGTCTGCCTAATGAAGCGAATGCGGCGACGTTTTCTAAACACTTCACTCCACGAAATAAAGCTAACGCGTTACATGAATCCTAGTTAAGTGAACGTCTTACTGGTTTCGTATTTCATTGCAATAAAAAAAAAACCTAAGTGAACCTGGGTCACCAGCTAAACTCGGAAAAATATACTATTCATACTCACTTATACATAGAGGTGTAGAAGTAATGTGGGCGACTGACGGCGCGAAGGAAGCGCGGCACGATGCCTTCCCCCTCGCGGTAGAGAGCGAGCAGGCGGTTGTAGGACATGCACTTGTAGGAGGGCAGCCTCACAGTCCGACGGCCCAGTTTGATCACGTTGATCTCACTCTTGTGCAGTTCCGGTCGCTAGACGAGTTATACGAGTAACATTAGATTTTGTATACCTACTGTACTCTGTCCATTCGTTTATTTTCTTTTTGACACGTGAGAAAGTAGTGGCAATAGTTAGGGGCCAGAGAAAGATTAGCGTATAAGGTAATCGCTCTCTGGTTACTCGCTATTGCTATATCTCATGTGCCAAAACGAAAATAAACAAATGGACAGGATATAATTACATCAACATATTAAAAACTCCACATGGAGTTCTGCTATGGCTATTAAAAAGTTACTGTTTTGTCAATCAGACTATTACTTTCTGCAACCTTTCGGAATTGTCTAGCTGTAGCTGAGCTAGACAAAATAGACGTGATCCGTATCCTACTGGAAATTTAACTTAGAAGAGCAAAGATAACTTAAGCCATAAGTTAGCGTATGTTTGCTAAAATAAATAGGACGGCGGTTTTCTATGGTAGAAAAGTTGTTGTGGAAGAGCTTAGGTTTTAATTAAATGCTTCTGAAATTAAATTTCTCATGAATGCAGATTGGGAGTATATAACAAACGCTGGATTAAATATTAAGTACGGAAAGAATAAGTAGGAGGTTTACTCTGCTTACGGAGAGCAATAGAAGTTGTAAGGGGAAATTACAGAAGAAATTTCCGTTAAATGGCTCAGCTCACTCCAACATCGACGAGAGAGAGGAGACCTTATTGAGACGTAGAAAATTTTTAACATGTTCTATAATGTGCCTAACTTTGCCAAAATGTTTTTTTTTAAAAGAATCCCAAACTAAGAGGGTTTGGGATGAGGTTAGTTTGGTAGGAGGTTAGGGAGTTCCAGCCAGCGACAACACACCTACATACATACTTCATAGTCGACCGAGTGATAAAACGCTGCAACAAATTGCCGGAAGATGTCAGCAGAGTCACTCAACCAATTTAAGAACCGACTTGACAAATACCTTCACGCAGCAAGGCACAATCGATATAAGCGCATTCAGCGAAAGCTGTTTAGCCTACTATCAAATAATAATAAAATAATAAGCCTCGTGTAATGTATTAAGTTCCGTAAATTTGATATACCGTAGCTCAAGGATCTCGAGAGATCTTAATTAGTTGTTTTGATAAATACCTAAGGCTTCCTAAAATTAATTGAAATATAACGGAAACGTGTATTGGAGTAACAGTAAACAAGTTGTTTTAATTATTTTTTGTGATGATAATATGTCGTTGTTGTTGTGTTTAAAATGTATCCATAAAATAATATCTACTTAATGTATAAAATTCCCGTGTCACAGTGTTTCTAATAAACGGTAGGTTTGAGAATAGGTCGTAAGCTATTTTTCATAGTCCTAAGAAAAATAAAATATATGACAAAACGACGTTTGCTAGGTCAGCTACAATATATATAATATTATACTAGTAATATATATAGTTGGATACCTGTGTAGGATTTTTAGCACCGAATGTAGGAACATGCCGCAAACCTGTAAAAAATTAAAATCTATGAAAAGTATGTTTTAATCGAATTTAGTTAAGGGCTCGTTTGATTCTTATAGGCTGCTTTTGAGATACGGAATTCTAAAATGAAATACATCCTTAGGGTACTAGATAAAACATGTAATGTGATGGAACAATTACATCGTAAGAGCAGAAACAACCTATACTTCGCTGATAATTTAGCTTAATCTTTTATTTTCAAAATTATTTTGAAAATAAAAGATTAAGCTAAACATGACAAACTTTTGGTTCGTCAGTATAATATCAACAAGAATAACACGATGTTGTATTATTTCAATAGTAAAATCGATATAGAAACAAACCCATATGATGTGCAATCGTAAGAGGTATCCCCGATAGTGGCTGTTGCATTTTGATACCGTTTAAAACCTAAAAAAGACGAAGAATGATTTAAAAAGAGACAGTATGAGTAGGGTTAACCGTTGCTTGTATGGTGATAATAATATAGTAAAAGTAAAGATTTAGATATTCATAAAACATCACAAACTAAGTAAGTGTGGGATCCCGAGAGATCCTATTGCAACAATGAAATGGCTCGATGACGATTTTCAATAACGGCATAGAATTTTATGAAAAATTTGCATCAATAAAAAAACTAGCATGAAGCTATATTAAAACAAAAATAAAAATTACATCCATAGTAGTTTCCGATAAAAATTAAAAAAAACTGAGATATTGGAGCCACTTTTGGCAGAGCTTTCTTTCGAGAAAATTTCATCCAATCGTGTTTCTGCTTCTGAGCGATTTTAGATTAAAGATCCAAAATACATGCCGTTTCAATATGAAAGTGTTTATAGTTTTTAAATAAAACTTCATTCAAAATATACGTTTTGGAGCTACGATAGGTACCTGTTGGATATTCACACCGACATTATGAGACGGTGCTGTGCTCTTGCTGATCACGAACGGTATGTTAGTCTGGTTGGGCGCCTCGTAGTAGCAACGTGCGCCGGCTTGCTTCATTTGTGATGATACTGTCGGCATCTCGTACCGCCGACTTTGGTACTTCACCCGCCGATTTGCCTGAACATAACCGACTTGAAAACCGAGTATTTCGGTAATTTCCACAACTGGTTTCCACCAAAGCGGAGACTAGATGAGATGCGCTAAGAATCTGTCTGGTTATTTCCTACTTTTATTTATTGGTCAAACGTTATAACTTAATGAGAAATTTGCCATTAACTATGTGTAAGTTTTGATTGACTAAAATATGACAAACCTTTTTCCTTGGTTTTTGCACTAAATCTTCTGAAGGGATTGTTTTCATAGTATCAGCATGGCACGACGGAGGGTAAGCTGTTACGAATCATGTCATTATTATTTTATAAATGAACTCTTAAAGTTATCAATGTGGTATCCATTCTAAATAATATTTAAAAAAAGTTTGGAATAAGACCCAAAATAAAACTCCTTTTTATATTTTCATGTGTGATTTCACCCCTCGCTCGATAGATGCCGCTTCAGTCTGCAGTTAGCTCGCGTTAACGAGTTCGTCATACCAAACGTGATTACATGCGTCTTATAGTAAGAGAAACTGCCATTCTAGATTTTCGTAGGTTTTCTTCGTAATGGGCCACTCAAATAAATCAATTTTCTTTCACCTAGCCCCTGCGCTATACCATCCGAAAAGAATTTTTGTTTCAATAATAATAATTATGATTGCCGAACCTTGAAGTTCATCGAGCAATGAAGCATAGTGAAACATTCTTTGTATTTATTAGTGATGAAAGTAAGTGATGAAAGTGATGATGGAGCCGAAGATGCTATCGTACTTATTTGGAAAGGGTACGAGCCCTACACAGCCCTAACGGAATTTAAAAAAGATCAACTGCATCTACATTTTCCTTGATTAAATCTAGTGAAATGAAATAGCTATAGGTACCTTTTCGATTTTTAGTTCCTCTGGTGGCGTTATTGTTAACCTGTTGCGGCCAGGGTTCTGGGTTAGGCCGGTTTTTATTACTAAACAGCTCCACAACAGGTCTGCCCCCTGTTTCTTGCATACCTATTTTTTTAAAGAATACGAATAGGTATAATCTCAACAATTCAGTTCTTCTTATGGTTCGAGAGCTAAAATCTATAAGTTGGCACCTTCTTCGATCACATCTCCCGGCAAGGGAACGTCTAGTACTGTAGAGGGCGCAAAGTTGCCCATGCAATGGACAGACACTTGGCAGTCACAAGCACTGACCTCTATTACGCTGAACCTCAGAGTGTCAACATAAAAATGAAGACACTAGATTTTCGCCATTTCGCTGGTTTTTGGGTAACCTGGTGTGAGTGTCCATAGAACTAAGATAAAATGACATTCAAAACCGATGTCTGTACCGTGGATTTTCGAGGGCGGCGTCAGAATTCGACCCGTTACAGTTTCATTATAAGTTTTTATTTTACTCTATATACAAGTTAGTACTTGACTGTCATGTCACCTGATGGTACGTGGTGATGCAGCCTAAGATGTTAACGTCCTAACTTGGAAGAGTAAGTAAATTTACCCCAACAGTTTCTACAAGCATCGCATCGGAAATTCGGAACGCTAAATCGCTTGGCGGTGCGTCATAGCTGGGAGCTCATCACTCAAACACGGTGGCAGGGTGGTAACTAGCCACGGCCAAAGCCTCCCACCAGAAAAATTATATAGATAAGATTATAGAAAAGTATAGATGATTCAATTGTTTTTCAATATTGGCTAACCTGCGTCTATAACGTGTTCCTTTGGAACATGTCTGCGTCGTACTCCTGGGCTGAGATTACTTTGTTGACGAGACTCACCCTGCTTCCTCGAGTTTAGCTTTGGGCTGAAATATATTATTATTAGCTTTACAGACTTTCTAGCGATCTATTATATATAATAAATATTTTCAATGTTGTGAATTCTTAGTAAAACAAATCTGTGCAAAAACTAACTCAGCGTAAACATCATTGGCGTATAGAAATACGTCTTCGTCGGTGCGGTCCGAGAGTTCGTCGTCACCGCATGCCACCTCTTGAGGCATATTCCTCGATGTTATTTGCACGCCTTGCTCGCACACTGCTAAATTATATTAAGGGGGATGGGTACCACACGGGCGCGAAAATTCAAATTTTATTTAGTTTTCCGCTAATAGTGAGTTAATTACATTAAAATAAATAAATATTTGCAAAAAATTAAATAAAATTTGAATATAAATAAGCAGAGATCGTCCTGACAGATCTGAGAATAAATCGTAAGCTATATATTTTTCATACCTCTACATAGCAAAACAACGTTTGCCCGGTCAGATAGTATAAATATAAAAAGCGGCCAAAAATCGGTCCAGACTGACTGCTTTTCCAAGAAAATAATTAAGATTTACATCTAAGGTTCATAACTCTATGGGGGTGAAAGAAAGTTTGTTGTTTCTGCGGTTGAATAGAATGTAAGAGCTTGACAAGTTTTAGATACTACGTGTTCTCATTTACAAGTACTTACTGTCTCCATTAGCTTGAGATCGACGTGGACGTGTTCGCAAAAGTGTTGCACTATCCGGAATTGCTCGACTTGGTTTTGTCTACGTACAATAAAATGTTCGATTAAGTCAGGTATTTTGTTGAAGGAGTTACGAAAATTGTCATTGAGATGAAGATCAGGTAAGAATACAAGGCACCTATTCTTAAAACCGCATTTGCAAAGCTGTCAACTGTATAGAAAAGAAAAGTAACTTCATCACAACCAGTCCTTAGTGGGTCGGCCTGCTCTGAAGCATCGATATCCATCCATTGCGGTCGCTTTCCCCAATTTTTTTTTTTATGTCCGTCGGTGTATTATGTAGTTTTTTGTTGGCATTTAATCACCCATACGCTACATGTCCAGCCCACTGCAATCTTGCGACCTATATATGTCCTCGATAATATTTGGAATTGGCACCAATTTCTGAAGATGAATTAAAAAAGTTTATACTGTGACTTGCCTTATCTTGTCTCGTCGATTTATGAGCATTATGGTGGATGTTGTGAGCGTTGACGCGGTCCAACATATGACGTTGCTCGATTAGAGCTGGATCGAGGTAGCCCCTCATGGTATTGGCGTTCTGCGGCATCTCTATGCGTCTCATCCGCGCCGCCTGCTGCGACACCTCTGTAACCAACAGGGCTACCATCGTTTTCCTCTAGCAGTACATATTTATTTTACACGGCGCCTCGAAGGGCCTTTAGTTCCCCGGAGAAGAGCCCAAAGGGAAAAAAAGTTCGGTGCGTTCTTAAGAGATCCGAAGCCTCTCAACCCAATATGCTGTGACGATATAGCCATCGGGGAGGTTTTAGTGGGTAAAAATTCCACAGAAATTCTATTTTGCCCTTACGTAGGTGGGCAGACAATGTGACGTGTGAAGAAAACATATTCCGGGAAAAGAACAACAAAGGATTGAACTTCTTCGTGTTTGGTCGCTCCCAATTCGGTCGCACAAGAAAAGTTGATTTAAAAAACTTACTCTTTTTAGGCTGTGTGCTAACAGATATGAAAGGGAACATATCAGCCCCAGTTTCATTCATCGAAGATGGCTCAGCAATCGTTGTCATGCTAATAAAAATAACATTTCAACTATGATTAGGTATATAACGTACCATAATATCGTCAACAAAATATTTCCATAACAGTGGAGTAAATACCTGCGTTTCTTCAATTTCTTTTTCCTTTTAAGCGATTTAACTAAATCAATTTTTTCTTTTAAATTATCGCATCGAGATTCAACTACAGCAAACTGGTCGTCAGATTCCGGAATTGAACCTAATACAAAAATCTACATCAACGGCATAAAACGATTATTATAATTAAGCGAGTTTTAGTCACTTGCAGGTTGAAAACTATAAAGAAACTATAGTGCTTTCAAATTGAAACGTGATGTATTTTGGGGTCTTTAATCTAAATTCGCCCCGAAGTAGAAACCCGATTGGATAAAATTTTCTCAATAGAAAATTCTCCCAAAAGTTTCTTCAAAATCTCCCGGTTTCGAATTTGAATTGGAAACAATATGTATAATCTGGGACGCCAAATTTAACAACTGTATTGAAAAACGTCGTGTGTGTAGGTTATTGCAAACGAGCAGTCATTAACAAGCCCGAGCCGAAGGCGAGGCTTGTAATGACATGAGTTTCCATTACCTACTTTCCACCCTTGTATCACAATGTACTATTATAGTTAGTCAAATCATAACGCACCTCTGATATCCATTTTTTTTTCAGAACGAACATTATCTAAGCATCCAACGAGACTGCTAGAGCTTCTGTGACGCTTGTCTGGAACGATAATATAACGATAAAACAAGACCTTATAATACGTCGTTTATATAAGTTTATGTAGAAACAAAAAACTCCGAAAATAGGCATAAAATAGTTCCGCTTAAGTATTTACTCCGCTTACAGGAACACGGAGGAATACACGTTATTATAATTTATTATGGAGTTTTTTTTTAAAGATACTTTTTTTTATTGAAATGTTACAATTAAAATTATCACTAGCTTATTCTAATTACCATACAAGTCTTGCCCGCGTGGAATGGTAGCAAGAATACTGGCTGCATTTCCGCGTTGAACAGCTAGGCTGATACGTTGCGCAAAAAATGAGCCTTTAGGATTCGTTGGGTTGATCCTAATAAAATACTGTTGAGGCTTAATAGCCTCCACAGCCACGGGGAAAGCTCTCGAAGGATTTTTTGGCACTATGACTCCATGGCCCCAGGGTCTCCACGGCACACGGGACAAGTATGTTACTCTCTAATAGAGAGGCATATTTGCGACGCTTACCTGATTCAGCAGTTTCAGCTGCGGCTCGCGGCTTTGATTCTGTCTCCCTGATATGAATCGAAGCCAATGTGTCAACGCGTGTTGCGTCCCACACCAGCGCCCGACCCCGTTCCCAGTGAACCAGCGTCAATCCATCAGGTTTCTTGCCATCATCACGACTAATTCCTGCTGGCTCCAATTCCTGGGCAGGAATATCAATGGTGGCAAGAGCCCTTTTAATGGAGTTTTCTATTTCTATATCGGTTAAAGCTAAGGTACTAACCTACATTTATCCTATAACCGTTGTCCATTATATCAACTTTAAATTTTCATTTCACACAGCTTAATATTGATTTTTTGAAAGTTAATTAACTGCAGATTATTTAAATATAAAAAGTGTGTTGAATATTAAAATCGCTTATAAAATCATTACGTCAAAAAATGTCGAAATAACGCCAACTGAAAAAAAACAAGACAACATCGCAAATTCTAATAAAACTACAAAATCTATGCACACTGCTCAGAATATTATTGTTTTCATTGATCTTAGGCACACTGTGACCTGTGACTGTGACTGTCTCACTGATGGTTGATAATGAGTCAATGCAACGTCGCTGCACGATGGGTCATAAAACAGGAGGAACTTAGCAGTCAATATAACGTTATTCCTTGGTCTGTGTTAGCAGCAGTTGCGCTCTGTCGCACTTATGGGTTTTCCAGCAGGCCTGCCGTGCCGGTCGTCCTATTTACCCTTTTTATGACTGCGTGCAGCGACAATCACACTAATATCATGACGGCAAAAGTTTGTGCGTGTATATTTGTTACTGCTTCACATCACAACTACTGTACCGATGTAGCTGAAATTTGGAATGGAGCTAGACTATATCCTGAATTAAATTATAGGCTACTTTTTATCCCGGAAAAATCCATGGCTCCCACGGGAATTATGAAAAACCAAAATTCAAGTGAGCGGAGCTGTGGGCGTCCGCTAGTTCGTTAATTAAACGGTCGGGTTATTTTTCAAATAAAAGTCAAATTTTAATACTTTATTTATTAATTCAATATACACCTAACTCTAGTTACTGACACAAAGTAAGAATATTCAAATCATAAAGCAAAAAGGGATGTAATTGAAGAAAACAAAAAGAAAGCTTATTAAAAGACCACCATGTTTTTTTTTTACGTTACATTTTTTGCACCTGAAAATATTTAAAAGGATTTTGTGTGCACATCACTAAATACGGCCAAGTGCGAGTCGGAGTAGCGCACTGAGGGTTCCGTACAACTTTAGAAAAAGTAAAATCATTAGAATTACTTTTATTACCGAACCGCAAATTTAACTTTGTATTTTGAAGTAATTTTTAACACCAAAAAAGTAAAAGTATAATAGATACAGAGAAAATTTTATTTTTCCCGTAAAGTAGATTATTGATCCATTTTAATCATAATTATTTCAGATTTTTATTCATATTGTTATTTCATTTTGAAAGGGGGGGTCGGGCCATTATTATCTACAACTATTCCATCTTTAATAGTTACTGAAATATAGGGTCGTGACGGACAGACAGGCAGACGGACAACAAAGTGATCCAAAGAAACAACAAAGAGATAAGGGTTCCGTTTTTTTTCTTTTGAGGTACGAAACTCTAAAATTCACGTTAATACACAACACAAAGTTACACTTCTAAGACGTTAAAGAAAAAAATTAATAAGATAAATCATAGCTGGTCTAAATGTATAAAGGTCTTCGCTAAAGTGCTAGTTCATACGATAGTAGAAATAGATTAGAACTGAACCAATGCCCTTGTTACCTTAATGGCAACATTACGGGTGTGTGTCCACTAGAGGTGTAATACCTTGCTTCTATGCTACAAGCAACCTTGCTTGTTTTACATTTAGTATCATAGCTTATGATAATAATTATTAAGCGATATTACAATAGTCAATACGTGGCTGTATGCTGGGTCATAAAAAAGGAGGAACTGATCGCCTGTTGCTCTCTCTGTCGCACTTACAGCAAGCCTGCCCTTCTCTATTTATCCCCAGCGTGCAGTGATATTTGCGTTCACAGTTAACAAACAAAGCAAACAGCATAGAAACATAACACATCTTTCGTGGACAAGCAGCCTTATAAAAGAGATAGTAGTCCTTATTTGAAGTCATTCTTACATAATCTTACTAGAGGTAGATTTTAAATTAAGCAAAATAGCAAAGACCTAGAAATAGCGTTGTATTTTAAATAAATGTAAACTAAAAAATACTTGATTTTAACATGCGATTCTTGTGTATTTGTTTTAAATATAGACATTTTTAAAAGGCTTTTTTATACTTTTTATAAATATATGTTGTAAAAACGCGATTTTATAAAAAAAACATTAAAGCCAAGGCGGAGGAAATTGTATGATTTCACTTTGGGGAGTTGGTACTAATCCTGGACAAATACTGAATATTTGGACAGGCTTTTATACAGTCCCTGTGCGTTACTTTGTGTCAAGGCAGCCGCATATAAAACCGTTCGTCCTGCCCAACATAAATGCAAGTGATCAATTAAAATTCCTTCTGTTACAATCTGCAGCGTAGGTATATAAGTAAAATGCTCAGACATTACATGGAATGAATGCTGTTAAATTCAGTCAAAATTCACATAACGAATCATCGTGATAATATTGAATTAGTCATGATTAGGGCGTATAATATTCAATATTCACACCTATGATTTTACATAGTGCGTTTAAAAAACCCTGTCATGTTATCAGATATCGCGGTGTTATCCTATTTATTAATTATTAATAGCTCCATAAAACAAACAAATGTTACAATTACCCTGTAAAAAATAAAATAATTATAATTCAAGACTTGTTTCGTGGTTAGAAATAATTTAGCGATACACTCCACTACGTGCATACTTCTACTCTTTCCATTCGTTTATTTTCTCTTTGACACATGAAACAGATATAGCAATAGCGAGGGACCAGAGAGAGATAAAGGTAGAGTGGTCTTGCTATTGCTATATCTGTTTCATGAGTCAAAGAGAATATAAGCGAATGGAAAAAGTATAAATAAGTTTGCTCTGACTTTTAATTCACAACGTCACTTTTAATTGGCAGTGTCGAGTTTGGGGCGAGGGGGCGGAGAATCTGGAACCATTCACTTAATCAAGATTATGCATACTATCATTTTTGCCTGCGATTTAATGGAGAATACTTTTATCCCTGACACGCGCTTAGTTGCGTAGTTTTTGTAATACTTAAGAAAAACTGAAAAAAAAACAGAACTTTTCCCCCCTCTCCCCCCAAACCGGAAGCTTCTTACCAACCAATATGTGGACTGCATAGAACAATCTGGCATTGCAATAATACTTTTACTTTGGATATATACTATATTTTATTTACATTTACTAATTACATAATATACTTTTTTCCTATGTTATTGCGAAAGCTTTGTGCCCTTTTCGGTTCAGATAGGGTTTTATAAACACACTATATTATGTTATAATATGAGAAATATTTAAAAATATATTGATAAAATTAGTGATCTTTATATGCTGATAGAAGGGTTTTAATAATCTCACTGATGGAAATATTATACTTCATGGTTAGTGTTAAAAAAATATATTGTATGAAAACCTAAATATAAACTACACAGTACTGAAATGGTAAACATTACAGAAAGAAGTATAAACAATTTGATTTCCGTGGAAGTATGTGTTAGTATTAAAAAAGTCATTCAATCTTTTTTTAAATACACAATTATATTAGAAGACTTATAACTTAACTATAGGCAATAACCCATTTAATAATCTTTTTAGATATTACTGATTACAAACTTACATATTTTGTTCTGCCTCTTATGATTGTTTAATAGTGCATTGAATGTTCATGCTTACTTGTAATGTTATAAACATGTAAACAATACATTCTTCTTAAGTATTAATTCACTTAAGTTTTCTAAGTATACTGATAAAATGAAATGTTAATAAATAATTAGTAATTAACAATCAACTTTTATATATTTTGTGAAGTACAAAATGGTTTAATATATTGTTATAAATAGGTACAAATGGCTTATAAAATTGTTAAAACTGTTAATCACTTGATTTGTATAATATCAAAAACAGCAACAACCCATTCAGTCTTGAACTTGCTTTTATCTACATAATAAAGGTAAGTATAATGTGTTATAGTAGTGTTATTATCTCGCTGCAGACTCGGTCATAAATCATCCGAGTGTTTCGCTTTTGTATTTCACTGCTGAGCGTCACTGCTGCTTTTGTATTTTAGTGAACAACAAAAGCGAAACACTCAATGATTTATGGACGAGTCTGCAGCGAGATAATAACACTACTATAGTTGACAGTTACTGTCAGTAATTGATCAAAAGTGAAAGGGCATAACTTTTGCAATCTCTGATATTATAACTCATGTTATAACAACCCTCTAAAACATTCTTGGTAATGCTTATTACTCGTACAATATAATATGAAAAATGTTAAAAAGCCAAAATAATAGCACAAAGCGTACTTCACAGTCTGGCTAGTTGTTAAATATATGGCGTATTTCATAGTTGTATTTATAAAAAATAAGTTGAATGTTAATAATATGAAGGATCGCTCATTGGTGTACCACAAATATGGAATCTGTGCATCATATTACAAGATGACGCATTTCCTTCTCTTGACGGGTTCTGGCGGTTCCAAAGCAGCTAAGATGGCTTCATCAAAAACGTTCTTCAACCCTTTCTGAAAACAAAATTAAGTAACATAAATATTGCGATATTCATAGTAAGTTTACAACCCAGAAAAAGTGTATTAGACACACCTGGGAAGTTTTATGAATTGTTTACTTCAAAGAAATGCGATAGCAATATGACTGCCTGTACACTACTGTATGGTTCATACAAACAATTGGGTAGTTTACTTAAATCAAAATATTAATAATTTATTTAATTCATTTTTGACTATATTCAATCCAATATATAAAATTCTGTGTTACTAAACTCCTCCGAAACGGCTGGGCCGATTGGTATGAAATTTTCAGTGTATATTCTCTGGGTCTGGGAGCAGGTTGTTATTTATTTTATATATCCCTAAACGACAAAACAACGTTTGCCGGGTCAGATAAATAAAATTTAAATAAAATCTGAAATCGAGTTACAGTATTGTTTTGATATTTCCATACCAACATACTACAAAAATGTCAAAATAGTATTGCAACATATTAATGCTTTAAAATGTGGTGGTCTGCCTCAGTGGAAGAAATAAAAGTGTCAACTCTTTACCTGAGTAAGAGCGGAGCATTCCACATATTTGACAGCTTTCAACTCCTTTGCAAGTTTCTCTCCTTGTTCCAGAGAGACGGGCTTCTGTTTTATCTTAGCTAACTTCTCCATGGTGGCGGGGTCATCTCGTAAGTCTATCTGTGTGCCCACTAACAGAAATGGTGTCTTCTGCTGATGGTGAGTGATTTCTGGAACCCACTGTAATGAATATTTTCATTTTGTTAAAACTAGTTTTACCAGGCATCCAGATAAAGCCGGACATACTGAGGCTTTTCAATAGCGTGTCCAGCCAAAACAAACTGTGTCCGATTTGTCTGGCTTTTGTCAGGCTTTTTACATTTTGTAAATGAGCGAGCACAGAACAAGATTAATGTTAAATTATCATTGATATATAATACTATGGATTTCGGGTCAGCGTTAAAAAGTGTCCGAACCAAAAAGAGCCAAAACGCGAAAAGGTTTCCAATCGCACTTCAGTCTCGTGTTTGATTCGTCAGAGAGAACACGCGTAAAAAATGCCGCTCGAAGCTGCAAAGGGTGAAAAAAATATTGTTGTTCTTTCGTTTGTTTCAGCCACAGACGTCCACTGCTGGACAAAGGCCTTCTGCAATGCTTTCCAGCCCGCACGGTCCTGCGCCATTGAGGTCGGCAGCGGAATCTCTGCTGGAGATTCTTAGCACCCCCTGCCCCGCCGTTACCCTTACCGCTGCCAGAGCCGGGGCTAGCGGGGCTGCCAGGGACTGGGGGCCGTGGTTTCGGCTGTCTAATCATTACAGGGTTTTGCCCAATAGGCGACCACGCTGGGCAGACGGGTTGGTCGCCCGCAGGGCTATGCTGGTCGCACCGGTGTCGCTGCTCAACTTTTAATTTTGAAAGTTTTATATGTGACTAATTTTTTTTTTGTTAATTATTTATATGTGTAAGTATAATAATGGTTTAAGACATAAATTACAATATTTGAGTTTGTTTATAAAAATACATATGTACATTCGTATATATAGGTTTTCTCGGGACCCTTTTATCATAAGTTTTGCCTTACAGCTGGAGTCCATAGATTTATATGTCAATGGTAATTATCAAAGAAGCAGATGCAGACGGTAAATCGTAATAGATAGATCACCATAGCTGAATCGTTAGGGAGGAAGACATTAAGTCTGTAGTATGTTTTCTAAACTACAATTTTATTACAATATTACTTACCTTTTCCTTAACATTTTCAAATGAACTGGGGCTCACTACACTGAAGCACACCAGGAAAACATCTGTTTGTGGATAACTTAAGGGTCTCAGTCTATCGTAGTCTTCCTGTCCTGATAACAATACAAATAAGCCTGTTATTACAAACTATGTCAAGGAAAATACAGTATTATGACACATTCCAAGCATAAAACAATGTTTCGTTTATAAACAATTATCTTTAGCCTTCCCCTGCGCCTGTGTGCAATTAGGTTTTTCACCATTCCAACAGGAATGAATATTTAAATTATAAAATGAAGCCTGTGCTGTAATAAATAACTATTAAAGGCTTTGCCTGAGTGACTTTTGAAGATAAGCTACAGCCCAAACGGATGAAATTAGGAACTTGAAATTTTCAATGAAGATTCTTTATGAAATCTAACCGCTTGCTTAGAATGGATTTATTAAAATTCAACCCCTAAGGAGGTTACATAAGGGATTTAATTTTGTATGAAAGTCCCCACTTTTTAGGTTAGGTTCATAAAAATTAGTATATAGACTTTTGGATAAAAGTAAGAGAATGGGTGTTCCAGGGGTTTTCGAAATTTCACCCTTAACTCTCTAAAAAGGGGGTTGAAATTAGAACACACTTGGTCCCTAATGGCTAATTTTTGGACAAGCTACAGCCCGAACAGCTGAACGTAGGAATATGAAATTTTCAGGGAATATTCTTTAAGCACCCTAGATGTGTAATAAGAAAGGATTTTTTGAAATTCTACCCTGAAAGAGATTAAATGAGGAATTTAATTTTACATATATGGATATCCGTTAATATTAAGTTATGTTTATTAAAATCGGTCAGTAGGCTTTTGGATTTAAACATAATGAAATTCCATTCTTACCTGCAGTATCAAAGAGACCCAGAGTGTACGGTTCCCCTCCAATCATGACGGTAACAGCATAGTTGTCAAACACTGTGGGCACGTACTCCGATGGGAACTTGTTGGTGGTATAACTGATCAGCAGGCAGGTCTTGCCCACCGCTCCGTCGCCCACCACAACACATTTTATTGTCTGCATCTTGTAATTTTTGGGACTACAATCACTTTATAATTTTGCAAAAAGTTAGGTGTAGTTTTCACTTCTTGATTTCTTGGGATTGGATTCTCATAGCAATACTTGCAAGAGTTTCTGTCTGAAAAAATGTTGGATATGAAAAAACATTGGTTGCGCACAGCTACCAAAAAATATGCAAAAAGTAAAAAAATTGCTGTGTAGTAAAATTTCTAACACACTCTCCAACAAACTATACTTAAAGGTATAAAACTATTTTTTCTATAAATACAGTGCTGTGCATCATGTGACTTTGTAATGTGTAATCCTGAGATACATTGCATCTGACAAGCACAACGTCTTGTGTTCCATCAACAAGTGGAAAATTAAAAAATTTTAAAACACCCACGACTTTTGCAGACTTGTAATTGAAAAAGGATTAAATAATTTTTTTGAAACTCCCCGACTAAAGGAAAGTAAGAACTAAGAACCTATCAGTATAATTACAAATCCAAGAAAATCCGCCGGAGCTGCTGTGTTTTGCCTATGACGGTGTTGATGGTGCTGTTTACCAGTTGATGACCAATTCAATTTCTTGATAATTCTCATATACCGGCAGTTTATTAATACTTACTAATTACATTAATTGATATTGGAAACGAAAATAGCAATGGCAGCTCCGACGGATTTTCTTGGATTTGTAATTATACTGATAGGTTCTTAGTTCTTACTTTCCTTTAGTCGGGGAGTTTCAAAAAAATTATTTAATCCTTTTTCAATTACAAGTCTGCAAAAGTCGTGGGTGTTTTAAAATTTTTTAATTTTCCACTTGTTTTATAGTTTTTCGATTAATATATTAATGTAATTTAAATTATATTATTATTAAAAAATGAAAATTACTCTTCAAACTAGCCATTAGCTTCTCTAGCAGCGTTTGAAGGCATCATCCCTTCCAAGTCATAAAGAGACGTTTATTGTGGCGCCCCCTGCTGTTCAATCACAAGAACAATTATCTACGAACCATTGCCAATGACTCACTAATATTTTATACAAAACTGGATCCAAATCGGTTCAGTCGTTTTTGTAATAATTGAGAACATTCGTTTGCAATGTAAATGTTTTTTATGGCGCCCCCTGGTGATCGATGTTCGTAACAACTATCTAAGAACCATCGCCAATGAATACCAAACATTATACAGAAAACTGCATCTAAATCGGTACAGCCGTTTTTGAAATAAATGGGAACATTCGTTTGCAATATAAATGTATTTTATGGCGCCCCCTGGTGATCGATGTTCGTAACAACTATCTAAGAACCATTGCCGCTGAACACCAAACATTATACAGAAAACCGCATCTAAATCGGTCAAGCCGTTTATGAAATAAATGGGAACATTGATGTGCACACACAAACAAACAAACCAACAAACAAACACACAAAAATATTTTTGCATTATTGGTTTTTGTGAACAATTTAACATACAAACAAACATAAAATCTTTTTAACAGAGTAATGTACAAACGGTCTCTCACCCTAAACGCATATACCCGTACTCCGTTCCGTCGTGGGTAAAAAATGTCAGTAGAATAAAAAATATATTTTATTTGCATGTTAAACAGCAAAATACTAGAACATTGTGACATCCCCATCAAAACAGTGCTAATAAAACAGCTGCAGCCAAAGCTTCCTATCAGACCAGCCCCGTATTGTGTAATAAAAAGTTATCATCATTATCGTAATCCTTTACAAGTTCTGCCCACTGATTGGTTCCCTCATTTACATCAGCCAATTGAGGAGCAGAATTTGCTAACGATACGATTACAATCAATGTTTTTGTTACGCAATCAGACCCCAGACTTAAACCAATTAAGAGATAATGAAATACTGAATTGACTTACTCTGAGGAAAAACCCATGACCTCATGCTCAAAAGAAACACTCAGCTGTATCAGGGAGGTTGAATGACTGTCATAAATTTTGAACACTCTAAAATATCAAAGCAAAGTAGCTTTAGCTATGTTTATTATTAAGTTAAAAACAAAAAGATTGATTTGTTACATAATGCTATCACATCAGTTCCGCATATATAAGGGTTGTAATGGCTGCTAGCTGATATCATTGAGAGTGTAATCGCATAGCACATTCAATCCAAAAAGCTCCACTCCACTTTCAAACAATCGAAAAATGTACCAAAGATCAAAAAATCTCATACAAATTACATTCACACGTCAGGCAGAACTGAAATGCTATCAAGTACAACTTATCAGTTTCAATTTACTGTTCAAATACCAATCATTTTTATGCCTGTAATTTTTAAATTCCTTTATGTAACTAGGTAATTTACTTAATAAAAGTTTTGTATTCAAGAAATGCCCACATCCTAACTCCCCCTGCCAACTAGTTGAAACAAGCAATGTAGAAGTGTATCCTTATGTATTGAATAGTCTATAATACTGATACACTAAATAAATTGCCAAAGAACGATCTGACATTCATATTATTATTCTTCCTCTTTCTTCATCTCTGTTACTTGTTTCTTTGTAAAAACTATAAAATCTTCTCTATTTTATAGAATTTCAAATTAATAACTAACTTTCAAGACTCCAAAAATGATTTTGAGCCCAGTATACACAAAAACAGAAGTATGTTAGGATTCACTCTCAAAGACCGCAAAAGAGCAAAGGATATTAGAGAAAGCACAAAAGTTGAGGATATACTCCGAACAATCAAAAAGCTTAAGAGGCGATGGACCGGTCACATGACAAGAGAAAGTAAAGAAAAATGGACACAAAAGATTACAGAGTGGGTACCGAGAGATGGGCAAAAAAAAGGGGAAAACAACACAGAAGATGGGAGGACGACATCAAAAAAGTAGGAGGAAGCACATAGAAGAGGACAGCAAGGGACTAAACTAGACTAAAATGGAAGATGCTGGAAGAGGCCTATGTGCCAGAAGGACACGCTGACAAATCTTAAACTCAGTGACTTTAAAGAATTATAATAATAACAATAGTGAATAAATAAACTTATTAGTAAAAATAAGACTGTATACTTTGTCAGCAAGACGGCTAATAATAATAATAATAAAAGCCGTGTGGCAACGGCAGAGTAGAATATTGCCACCCCATCTCTTACCCGTGGGTGTCGTAAGAGGCGAGTAAGGGATGGGAGAACCATTTAAAGTCTTTAAGCCGGATGATCACGGAGTTGCTACTCTGTGTTCGCCTGGCTTATGGTTCTCCCAAGTATGCGAGCTGGCTTAACTAAAACAGCCGCCCCGGGGACTTGAGTGGACCCCGGGTGATGTAATCACCACTCACCCCCCCTTTTTTTATGATGGAAAGAAACCGAAGGAATGCGCTTATAGGGTCGCTGCCTGGGGGGCGCCAGGGCGCGTCTGGGGCTGGCGCTGGACGTGATAGCATGCGGTCCGCCAGCCACACGAACAGCCGGCCGGCACTACCATCTAGCCGGCCGGCAATTCCATCATCCCCACCAGATGGCTTGGCTCTGACAGGGTCCTCTAGGGCCCAATCTTCGGAGCCCGCCGCTGGTGGTGTACGCCGCATGAACGAGAGCCATGAACGAAAACGTCATGCGAGCGTACTTCAGGGCTACAGGGGGGGAAACCGGACGGACTGGCTACCGAGCGGCAATGTACCGTGAGTTTCTGCTGCTTGAGCCGTGGTTAGCTGTCACGGAACAAAACCTGGCAGATCGAGCTCGGTATAGTCTGCGCTCCAACACGCAGCCGAGCTCGAACGGTTACGACGTGAGGCTGTTCCCGACGTGACAACCTTAACCGCGCCGCAAATCGTGTCTCCTGCGCCACCTAGCCGCGAAGAGACCGAGACCGTGACCGTGTCTCAAGATTTGCCCGTTGAGGAGACCACTGAGGAAACAGTCTCCCTGGATTTAGAGCGGATGAGGAGGATTTTAGAAGAGACGATTGCTGAAACCCGAGTTGCTCCTCCAGAGGCACGTCCGCGGCTCTCCCGGCTCTCGCTAAATGTAGCGACGCGGGATGTCATTGAGGCCATTAACCAAATGCTTCCACAACATCTAGAGAGCAGCACTGGTCTGGATGATACTGCTTCTATTCTCTTCGGCGCAGCCTTAGCCGTCCATCGTTTTATTGGCGTCAAAGCCAAGAAACCTGGACGGTGTGCCGCCAGATCCAGTGCAGAACCTGCCTGGAAGAAGAGAATAGAGCGACGTATCACCCTCGCCAGAGGCCTCATTGGCAGACTGCAAAGCTTCAGGTCGGGCAACACGAGGCCAAGGATTGTGCGCTCCGTTAGAATAGCTTTTAACGGGCTGGGGGTTCGCCTAGACCAGCCCGATATAGCTCAAAAACTAACGGAGCGAATCGACGACCTGAAGCAGAAAATCGCTGCATGGGGGAACCGCATTCGGCGGTACTCGGAAAGAGTTGAGCGATTTCAGCAAAATCGCCTCTTCGTGAGTGATCAGAAAAGGTTCTACAAAAAGCTGGAGTGCCCAGCGGTCTGCTCCGCCCCTCAGCGACCAGACACGGCTGACCTAGTCGCTTTCTGGCGCAGTGTCTGGTCGACAGAGGTGGAGCATGAAGAGGGCCCTTGGATTGCGGCGGTAGAGGAAGCATGTGCCTCGATAGAGCCCATGAACCCGGTTGCCATCTCTGCTGAGGATGTAGCTGGTGTGGTAAGGCGGGCCCCGAACTGGAAAAGTCCGGGGCTTGACGGACTGCATCACTACTGGCTAAAGGGTTTCTCGGCTTGCCATGCGACCTTGGCTCGACAATTCCAAGACGCTCTTGAGCAAAGGGCGCTCCCAAACCTTTTCACCACCGGGATCACTCATTTAGCTCCAAAGACCACAGATACCGCTGACCCGTCTAAGTACCGCCCCATTACGTGTCTTACTACCATGTATAAGACACTTACATCCGTTCTGAGCTCCAAAATTACCCGTCATATTGACAGCCACGGGATCATGTCTGGGGCTCAGAACGGGTGTAGGGGTGGTAGTCGCGGTACTAAGGAGCTCCTTCTCATCGACTCCGTCGCAGGCCATTTGGTCAAACGCAGCCGCCGGAACTTTTCCGCCGCCTGGATTGACTATAAAAAGGCGTTAGACTCGGTGCCTCATTCATGGCTCCTGAGGGTCCTCGAGCTGTATAAAGTTGATTGTGCAGTTTGAGACTTCCTCGGAGAATGTATGGGGCAATGGAGCACGATCCTTTGTCTCCATGGCGAGCTGCTGGCGGCTGCGGATGACCGAATCAAGATAAGGCGGGGTATCTTTCAGGGCGATTGTTTGAGTCCACTTTGGTTTTGCCTGGCTCTGAACCCCCTTAGCACATTGCTGGAGGGTTCCGGGACAGGCTTTCAGTTTCGTGTATAGTGCTTCCCGTCTGCAGGAATTGTTGAACATAACCACTGAGTTCAGCAATTCCATCAGAATGGAACTTGGGGTGGACAAGTGTGCAGTCCTGCATGTGGAGAGGGGACAGGTCGCTCGCTCGGCCGAGATTAGTCTCAAGCCTTTGAGCATCAAGACCCTCTCCGAGGCTGAGTCATACCGGTATCTGGGCATGTCACAATCTTTAGGGATTCAGGAGGCGGACATGAAACAGTCAGTTTGCGAGGTCTTTTTTAGGCGCCTGGCAAAGATCTGTAAGGGTTATTTGTCGGGTGCCAATAAAGTCCGAGCCTATAACGGCTGGGTCATGCCCATCCTCATGTACACCTTTGGCGTGCTCAGATGGACTCAAACCGAGCTAGATGCCCTGGATAGGAAAGTCCGCACAACTATGACTACCCATTGTATGCACCACCCGAAGTCTCCTGTTATGAGGTTGTATATCCCCCGAAAGTGTGGTGGTCGAGGCATGCTCAATGTCAACACCATGCACAATCGGGAGATTATTATTATTATTATTATTTAAGAATAGGCTAAGCAGCTTTCGCTGATGCGCCTATATCGATTATGCTCATTGTTGCATGCTCAGATGTTTGTCGAGTCGGTTCTTGAATTGGTTTAGCGATTCAGCGGTTATGATGTCCTCAGGCAGTTCGTTCCAATGTCTTATAACTCTGTTAACAATGAAATGCTTGTAGGGTTTTGTAGTCGCCGGCTGGAATTCTAGCCTCAGCCCATACCCTCTTAGCTTAGGATTTTTCTTAATGGCAAACATTTCGTCGTAATTAGGCATGTTGTAAAAGTTGTTAAGAACCTTGTATGTCTCAATAAGGTCGCCTCTTTCTCGCCTATGCTTGAGAGTGCTGAGACCAAGACTTTTAAGCCTTTGTTCATATGAAAGGTTTCTCAGTTCCCTTGGCATTTTAGTGGCTCTCCTTTGTACTTTTTCCAGTAAATCTATGTCCTTAACAAAGTATGGGTTCCAGACCTGGAAGATATCCAGCCTCAGAGCTTACTTTATGACGAAGAGGGAGTCCCCGGTGCATTGGGAAGTCATAGAATATGATAAAGGACTGACCCCCTATCTTTGGCCAGCGCCGAGTGGCAGGGACCGGTTGTGCTGAGCTCTTCTGACCGCGAGTCCGTATGGAAAGGGAAGGAGCTGCACGGACGCTTTTTTAAGGCCCTTCATGAGGCCCACGTAGATAGAAAAGCGTCCGTGCAGTGGCTGCGTTTCGGTGACCTCTTTGGGGAAACCGAGGGTTTTGTCTGTGCAATACAAGATCTAAAAAACTATCATGGACACTTGCATCTTACCCAGCTTAACATATGGAAGCCAAACATGGGTATACACTAGAAAAATAAAAAACAAAATAAGAACTTGCCAGAGAGCCATGGAGAGGAGTATCCTCAAGATAAGAAAAATTCATAAAGTCAGGAGTACAGAAATAAGGAATAAAACGAAGCTTACAGATGCCCTGGAGCATGCATTGAAAGCAAAATGGAAATGGGCCGGTCATGTGTCCAGGTGCAGAGACCAAAGATGGACAGTAACTGTGACAAATTGGAGAGGACCACCAGGTAAAAGAAGAGCAGGAAGGCCAGCAAAAAGATGGTCTGATGATATTGCAAAATTGGCCGGAGACGGTTGGATGTATGAGGCCAGGGACCGTGAAGCGTGGAAGAGGATGGAGGAGGCTTTCACCCAGGCGATGGGATCCATCAGCGAATAAAATACTAACAAAACTAACACCTACATTAACTTAAATAAATAAATAAATAAATAAATAAATAAGCCTTTATTTTCCCAACAACCTTAAAACTATTTGACATTTTGGTTTATAAATAGTACTTAAAAAAACAATTTCTTAAATCTAAGTTTAATTTAGTGTGTATGTACTATTATTATAGCTGATTTGTTGCCAGGGACACCCACTTGCGGGCGTAGGCCTCTTCCTTCCTTTGCCAATTTACTCTATCCCGTGCTAGTCGGGTCCAAGTGCTGCCGATCGCCTCCACGATGTCATCGCACCAGCGCCTTCGCGGACGCCCTCTTTTCCGTCTTGCGTTGCGTGGCCACCAGTGGAGCACGCGCTCGCTCCAGCGACCGTCTTGTGTGCGGGATACGTGTCCTGCCCATTTCCATTTCAGACGGCACGCCATCTCGGCTGCGTCTATAACCTTAGTTATTTCGCGTATATCTTTGTTCCGAACCCTATCCCGCAGTTTCAAACCCAGCATACTCCTTTCCGCCGCTCTTTGAAATACCTGTAGTCTTTCAACTATGTCTTTAGTGAGTGGCCAAGTCTGGCAGCCATATAAGAGAGTTGGTAGCAGCGCTGAGTCCATAGCTTTCTTTTTAAGACGTATTGGCATGGTAGATTTAAATATATCTTTTAGTGACCAGTATTTATTCCACGCTTTTGCGATCCTCCTCTCAACCTCTTTCGTGACCCAGTCCTTAAATGATAGCATTTGACCTAAATAAATAAACTCTTCAACATAATTTACGTCTCGAGCCTGAATAGTGATGGGTATTTTTTCACTGTTAGTCATAATGCACGTTTTGTCTGGATTCATCTCGAGTCCGCATTTTTTGCTTTCATTATCCAAGGTATTTAACATATATTGCAGATCATGATGGTTTTCGCTGAGAATCACGATGTCGTCGGCGAATCTTAAATGGCTCAAACGTTCTCCGTTGATGTTGATACCAAGTTGACCCCACTCCAGTTTTTGGAATATGTCTTCTAATAGGGCAATAAACAATTTTGGTGATATAGGATCGCCTTGACGAACTCCTCTTTTGATGCTAAAGGGTTCACCGTTTCTGTCCAGCTTTATTAATCCCTTACTCTTACTATAAATTTTATGTAGTATTCTTATATAATGTGGATCCACGCCTTGCGTTTTAAGAGCGGTCCAGAGTGATGAATGCGCTACTGTGTCAAAAGCTTTTGTATAATCTATGAAAGCTATGTATAAGTTTTTATTGTATTCTCTATATTTTTCAATTATTTGTGATAGCGTAAATAGATGATCTATTGTGGAGTATTTGGCTCGGAAGCCTGCTTGTTCCCTGGGTTGGTTACTATCAATCGTCTTTGTAATTCTTTTCAGTATTAGCGTGGTAAAAAGTTTATAAAGTGATTGCAGGAGACTAATAGGTCTATAATTATTTATATTTCTATGATCGCCTTTTTTATATAAAAGTGTTATTGTTGATATTTCCCATTCCTGTGGTATTTCCTGTTTTATAAGTATCTGATTAAATAGCTTAGTTAACTGTGGCGTTAAAGGGTCGATTATAGCTTTAAGTACGTCGTTGGTAATGCCATCGTCTCCTGGGCTCTTCCCTGTTTTTAAACTGCTTATACACTGACGAATCTCGCTCTCCAGAAATAATGGTGGCAGTATAGAATCATCGTCATCTTGATTTATACAAGGTATATTCTGATTGTTCAACTGGCAGCTGTACAGGTTTTTGTAAAATTGTGTAGCAGTATTTATTAGATCAAGCCTAGATGATACTAGACTACCTTTATCATTATTTAAAGAGGCTATCCAATTTTTTACGGCATCTACACTTTTTTGTTTCATCGAGCCTCGAGTTTCCATATTTTTTTCTATGGTTGCCATTCTGCTTGATTTTAGTCTTCTTTGAATTTTTCTCTGAATGCGCTTATATAAAAGACTAAGCTTCCGTTTCTCTTTTCTTGATTTATTTTTCTTCATTTGCAATTCTTCTCTTCGTTTTATTAAACTTTTAATTTTATCCGTAAGAATTGTATCTATTGCATCTTCGTTTGGTATTTGTGGCAGTTTAGATATGCTTTCTTTTATTTTGTTAACTATCATAGTATACGTATCTTGCATTTCAGATGTAGTGCGATTACTTGTTATTCCCGTAAAGATTGATTTTAATGATTCTTTTTCTAAGTTATTAAAGTTGTGCGTTTTCTTATTGAAGTTTTTTCTAGATTTTTTCCGTTTATGATTGAGAAGATATGTGGCTCTTACAAGTCTATGATCGGTCGGATGACTTGTGCCAATTATTTCTATGTTCTGTACCTTATCTTTGTTTTTTGAAAGTACGAAGTCTATTTCGTTACGTGTCGAGCTATCAGGTGATTTCCATGTCCATTTTTGTTTATCTTTCTTTTTGAAATGCGAATTCATCACGAAAAATACATTTGCCTTACAGAACTGTAGCAGCATATTGCCCCTACTATTTCTTGAGCCATACCCCCATTCTCCCATTACTTGTTTGTCTTCAAGATTCGGCTTGCCAATTTTTGCATTAAAATCACCCAGTATCAGTGTGTTATTGCCTGTTTTCTCTAACGCTTTCAGTATATCCGTATAGAATATCTCTATATCTTCGTTTGTACTGGAGCTTGTTGGGGCATATACTTGTATAATATTAAGCTCTGTTGAATCGTCAAAAACCATGTCAAGCCTTACAACTCTATCAGATATGGAAATAAAGTTTGAAATGTTATCTTTAAAAATCTTCTTTACCATGAAACCAACTCCATTGAGCCCTTTCTTACTTCCATGATACATAAAAACTCGATTATCGTCCTCTTCTATATTTGTTCCCATTTTTCTTATTTCTGACAGACCCAAGATGTCCCACTTAATATTGCGTAAGGCGTATTGCAATTCGTATTGTCTGTTGACTTCCACTAAAGATCTTATGTTATATGTGCATATGTGAAGCTTAGTGTTTATTCCGTTAATGATGTATTTGGTTTGGAAGGAAGGTTTTGGTCCCATAATACTCCCGCGGTGACCAACCGTACTGGGAGCGTTTGTTGTTGTTTTTGTTGCTTTACTATATTTCCGGGTGTCAGTGCCATTTACAAGTTTTTTGAGCCCTCCGAGAAAGAGGCAGATCGGCCTCGGTCAACATAGTTTAGTAGGTTTGATCTGGATACTTGTTTATTTCCTGCTGAAGATGTTTGCGTATTAGAAGTGTTGATCCTCTTATTTTTAATCAAAGTCAATGCGTTCGGTGACCCAGACGTTTCTCTCTTTCTCTTTTCTCGGATTGCATCCCCAGGTTTCTTAATAATTAGCTTGTCATACTTCAGAAAGGCTATGTTGCCCTTTTTCCTTTCTTCCTCAACTTGTGTTTGAAGTTGTTTTCTTTTTTCTAAAACGTCCTTGGAGTAATCCTCCTTAACATAAATGCCCGCGGGGAGGTTACTTCTATTTTTCAATATAATGTGCTTTTTCCATGAAGTTGAGAAAGCGGCTACAACGGGGCGGGTTTTATTATCTGTTTGGCGGCCAATCCTATATACCTTGGTAATTTCCAGGCTGACAAGCTGAACTCCTGCATCTATAATTATATCCTTAATGTAATCCACAAGCTCGGCTTCAGTTTTTCCTTTTTCTTCTATCCCGAAGAAGACAAGGTTATTTTTACGATTCTCTCTTTCCATCACAATAATCTTCTGTTCCAGCTCAGCAATTTTTAGTTTATGTTTTTTATTTTCTTCAGATAAAGTTCTTAATTTCTCGTCTAGTGCCTCCATCACGTGTTTAGTCACTGATGTTGTTATGACTGCCGTTTGTTGATTGAGTTTTTCTTCAAGTTTCGAAAGTAACAATTCCATACTTTTATCCATAATTTTTTTTTTTAATTTCGATTTTTGCTTATGGTAGGTATACTTGTGGTAGCTTTTACTTCGTATGGCTGGCCACACTAGAATCGGTTTGTTATGTTGGTATTAGAAGTGTCAATACTCCGTGCTGTGGTTCTGTCAATTTTAATACCAAGTGACAAATGGCGTTTCCGGTTTCGCTAGTGTAATTTGTCTATGGGTTTCTCTTTTAGGTTATCTTTTCGAATTTAAATTGTGTTTTGTCACTATAGTATCCCGAGTTCTCACAGTTATATTATTTCACAATCTTGTTTGTAATGTTATCTTGCGGGAGCACTAAGTCTGAACACCTAATGCGTAATGTTTTCACTGTTTCACTATATTTTTACTTGGAGCTCACTGACGTGCGTGTTTATGTTTTGACAACCCGGAAGCGAAAAAAAAAAACACACTACATTAACTTACTACATCCTAAACTAACCCGACTAACATAACTAACACATAATATAAAAGTGAAAAAATTGTAATTGATGGAAATAAATAAAGCTTTATTATTATTATTATTATTATTATTATAATACAAGATCAGGTGGTTAAGACGCGGATCTACCGAAAGCACATTCTGAAGGATGGCACTCACGACATTTGTCGAGCCTGTCGCCATCCCGGTGAGTCACTCAGACATGTGCTTTCGGGTGTTTCGGCGCTTGCCAACACTGAGTATTTGCACAGGCACAACCAATCAGCCAAAATACTCCACCAAGAGCTTGCTTGGAAGTACGGACTCCTGGATGAGAGAGTGCCCTATTATAGGTATACTCCGGTTCCTGTCCTCGAGCGCGGCGGCGTCCTCTATTGGGACCGGTCAATCATCACGGACAGGACGATCTTGGCTAACAAGCCTGATATCGTGGTGATGGACCGGGCACAGTCGCGGGTGTTTTTGGTGGACATCACGATTCCGCATGACGAGAATCTCGTGAGGGCTGAGACAGAGGAAAAACGAAAGTATCTAGATCTGGCTCACGAGGTTTCTGCCATGTGGCACGTGGAGTCAACTGAAACCATTCCAATCGTGATATCTGCCAATGGTTTAATACCAGTCAGCCTCGCTCACCATCTGCGGCGACTGGGTTTCAGTGGCAATTCACTTGCGGCCAAGATGCAGAGGGCGGTGGTGCTTGACTCGGCTAGGATAGTCCGTCGGTTTCTTAGCCTGTCGCCCTGACCCCCGGCCGTTTGGTCTCCGTGTAGTTCTCCGCTCGGCACATATATGTATGCGTGTAACGTTTATGTATGTTTATTTAAATTTCGCGTATTTAAGTAAGTCTATTATATGTCTTTGGCTTTTATATATATTTATCGTGTGCCGGGTGTGAGAGTTTAGTTAAATATGTAGATAATAATAATAATACACAAAAACTATATAAAACTCCCTATGCATGTGTACTACAAGATAAAGCTAATATCTATACCAAGTATATATTTACAAAAGCATACTCAGGAAAAGAGGACAATGACCTTATTTTAATGTCATGTAAATAGAACAATGTGGCTTTCTTTACGTCACCATGCTTGGTTCTAGTATTACAAAGAATGTCTACATCGTGGATGATAGACCGTACAATGTACATACGCCGATTTTATCCTGTCACTTCGATTTTATTAACAGATCCAATTTGCCCTCACAGCAAATTTCCGTCACAATCAGCACAGCACTAAAAGCTAGTTATCATTTTATTAGTAATTATTTTAAAGAGCATGGCTCGATGTACAAAATTTTCTTACGTTAGCAACCAACAATGAGGCCACGTTCTTAATACAAATGTTTTTCTTTACTATCTAGTACAATTTGACGTCCATTTTGTCGGGTCGAAAACCCATGAAACGAAGTTATCAATAACATGAAAATAGTAACATAATTACCAATAATTTACTTACGTTTAATCACAATTTAACAAACTGCAGCTTCGTATTGAATCGCAAACAACCGTAATACCGTAAGAAATTATTAACTGCTAACAGCGGGTTAGGTCCTTGACGGTGACGCCATTGATTTGAATCATAGATGAGTAGAATTGAATCATAGACAAGAAAGGAATTTGGAATCACTTGTTTGTGATTTCATTAACATCGTTGATAACTCGTTGATAATCAACTTTGCACCATAATATAGTTTTTATTTGCAAAACATAATAATGGTGTTATACACTTTTATAAGAGAAAATAATATAGTTTTTTATTTTTTGGTGTACCTACCTAATAATTGGAATTGACAGCCGGAAAAAGCATGACCATTTTTAATCTGTATTAATAAATCATCTGTGATTTGGACTGAGGATTTGGAATGTCGAGGTCAAATGTAGAATTTTTATGTCATCAGCTCAGCTTGTGGTCTGTGAGTGTGTTGTCTGTTGTCATTTGTCAATTGTCAATTTTGAATTGAGAACTGAAAAATATTGAACTTTTTTGTTTTACCTTTTGCTTTTTTGATTCTCGGGTTATTGTTTGAGATTGCCGGCATCTGCTATCTGGAATTACTTTGCGAACTCCAGCTAAAATCTAGATATTTAGAATGTTGCTCCTTGGAGATCCCTTTCCTAACTTTTGCGCGAATACCACAGTGGGTGAAATTAATTTTTACGATTTTCTTGGCGACTCGTAAGTATTCATTTTTAACATTATAACATTGTAGAAAACCTAGGATTTGCTTAGGTGATTGGCTTGGCGGCTCGTAAGTATTAATTTTTAACGTTATAACTTTGTAGAAAAACTAGGATTTGCTTAGGGGTGCGGGCCATGCGTGGGTTGACCTGACCCGTAGCGAACGGGCTGGGAGGGGGGAGATGAAGTCTATCGCCCGGGAGCCTGTGCTTTGCTACAGCGGGCGGGGGCGGCTCACCCTCCACGCCTCTGGCTAAAAAAAATACACTCTAGGGTAGGACAAACAAGATATTTTATGATGTTCCTTTTTTAGTATTTCTCAGTAATTATAGTGACTTATAAAAGATGACGACAATCTGAATTACAATAAAAATTTTCGTGAAAATAGAAGTTAAATGGTAAAAAAATTTAACAAGGGTCAGGTGCTAAAGTTGAGCCCATGTGTGACCCACGAGAAGCCTGTTTTATTAGTTTTACTGAAAAGTCTTCAATTTTTTTTTCAGGAGCTTGTTTGTTTTGTTTTCCATAGCTTTTTTATGGTTTTGTGTTATTTGCCAATAATGTACAACTTAGGTTCTTTTCATGCCTTAATGTACGGCTACTGGCCTTGAGGATCTGCTCCTTACCTGGGTGAGTGATAAACTCATCCATGGTAGGCGCTTTGGTATTCACTGGAATATTTAACTCTGTTTAACATTTCTGTTATTAACTTCAGAGTACTCACAACCCTCATCCGACATTAACTGTCCAGTTGAAAATATGAAATATCTCTCAGTTTTTGTTTCTATCATATGTCTCAGTTTTATTGCATACATAGGTCTTTATTTTGTTTGAATCATATTTCATATCAAAACAGGGTACATTGAAATGTATAGAACACCTTTTCATTAAAATAGCATGAATATGTAATGAGTTACGTTTATGCTTACTGAATTGTTGTAGCATTCACAGCTGTTCAGTTGGGTGATTCTCTTAACTACATATTATTTACACTGATTGAACATTGCATATTAGTATTACCATACTTACATTTCCTACTTCCTCATCATTCAAACAACAAGTTAACTTAGCAACATAATATATGTTGCTAAGTTAAGTTGCAACATTCAACCAATGTAAATACCTAACTTTTATATTACATAATCACCCACCATTTTAGCAACAGTCATGTTATTTTTCATTTATTATAATATTATTTGCACATCTGCCTTTTCAATATGTACAAACATTCCCACTTCAGTCGAAGTTGAAATAATTATAAAATGCTTAAATTGTTCACTAATTTATTAGAATGATAGCATCCATTTTGACCATAATTTATTAATTTTTTGGCTTTCGCCATATAAAATTTATGTATTGCAATTGTATTTCCTAATATATCCTCTTTTTGTTATTTAACACTAAAATTGTATTACCCATGCTACTAGATTCAAAAGACGTCCAGTGGATACCTAATTAGAAGTACTAGATAATCTTAAGCACAATACTATAAACATGCTAGAATAATATTGATGAAACATCTTGATAACAATATAAGTTTATAACTATACATATTGTTAGTTCTAGGTATCCTACTTAATATTATAAACACAAAAGTTTATGAGTATGGATTGATCTATATTACTCTTTCACAACGCAACTACTGAACTGATTTGGCTGGAATTTGGAACATAGATAGCTTAAAACCTGGATTAACACATAGGCTACTTTTTTGCGGAAATACGACGACTTCGATTCGAGTCAGGAGGTCAAGAGTTCGATTCACGCCACAGGCCACTTTGGAATTTTATAATTTCTAAATTGGCTCAGGTCTGGTCTGGTGGGAGGCTTTAGTCGTGGCTAGTTACCACCCTACTAGCAAAGACGCACCGCCAAGCGATTTAGCGTTCCCGTGCGATGCTTGTAGAAACCGTTAGGGTGAATATATATATATATATATATATACAGTCAAAACCTGATATAGCGACATTGATGGGACCGTATAGTTTCCGACGTTATACCCGATAGTTGTTATAAGCAATACATATACACAAGTAGTTATATTATCGTATATAGGTATAGTATAGGTATAGATTATGTGTGTGAACTTGTTTTTAAATGAAATATCAAAAAAAGAAATAAAAATGTTTATTAGGAAATAATTGGAGTACAAAATGTATCTACATACAATGTACTTAGCTGCCTTGCCTACAATACCAGGTTATAAGACTACACTAGTTTTTAAAGTAATCAGTAATTTTAGCCTGCTTTTTTTTAAGCGCAGTCTCAAATATGCTTTGCATTTTACGTTTCATACTGCTCAAGGTATGAGTATCATCAGTATTAAACTGGTGGTTAAAGGTAACAAATTTTTGCAAAACTGTTATAGCGCTAAGAGCCTCAGAAATTGTTGTTGGCTGAAACTGTTCTTCAAGGTGTTGCTGGTCTTGGTTTTCTTCGTCAGTGTTACGATTGTTACTTTCAGCTTCTGCAAGAATTTCTTCCTCAGTAGCTAAGGCGCATACGGCGACACTGTCATCTATTCCAATAAATTCCTCTATCTCAATTCTTGGTTCTGTAGCAGTAGATCTTTGCAACTGAGCAACCAATTGAGCGAGTGGTACGTTGTCATCTTCATCTGTAGGAGATCGTATCATTCTCGCTAGCGAAATATCATCGTCGTCCTCCACATGTGATGGAGAGAGATCTTTGAAACCGGCATGGCGAAAACAGTTGGCTATAGTGAACTGTGTGACCTTTTCCCAAGCTTCCGATATCATTAGAATAGCATCCAGAACAGTAAGACTTTTTGTAACTTCGCCGTTTTCAATATTCTGTATCATTTGTAGCACTTGAAGTTTTCTATATTGTGTTTTTAAAGCTTTTATCACTCCTTGGTCCATGGGTTGTAAAACAGAGGTGACACAAGGCGGTAAAAACACAAGCTTTATGCATTTCAGATTGGAGACTACAGGGTGAGCGGGACAGTTGTCTACTAGGAGAAGAATTTTATTTCTTCCAGACTTCAATTCTGCATCCCAGCTACGCAACCATTTTTCAAAAATTTGGGATGTCATCCAGGATCTAGTGTTGTTTTCATAAGTTACAGGCAAAGAGTGAATGTTCTTAAAACAACGTGGTTGTTTAGCTTTTCCTATCACCAAAAGTTTTTTTTTACATGTACCAGTCATGTTTGCCGCAACCAATACTGTAATTCTTGTTTTGGACAACTTTCCGCCCTTGCATTCCTCGCCTTTGAATTTAAGTGTTTTGTCAGGGGTTAAATTGTAGAATAACCCGGTTTCATCAGCATTAAAGATTTCCTCTGGTGAGTATCCTTTGCACAGCGCAGGCCACTTATGAGAGAGCCACTCTTCAGTCACTCCTTCAGGGACGCCAGCCGCTTCACCGCAAACTTTTCCTGCCACAATATTATGACGAGCACGAAAACGTTGTACCCAAGACGATGAACACTCAAAATTTTCCTTACCCGAAAGACGAGCAAAGTCGTTTGCTTTTTGTTGCAAAATCGGACCACTTATTGGGACGTTGTTTGCCCTCTGATGTTTAAACCATGTTAATAAAGCATCTTCTATAACTTTATGTTCACTTGTCCTCGCTCTTTTAAGTTTTAAAGAGTTGTTTTCGAAAAGAGCTTTTATTTTTTCTCTATTCTTCCAAATCGTTGATACTGTAGAGTGCGAAACTCCACATTCCTTTACAATTTCACTATTTGACTCGCCATTTTCTAATCGCCATATGATATGAGATTTTTTTTCAATAGTAAACACTTTCCTCTTATTTTGCGACATGGTAATGGTGTAATAAAGGACAAAACTTAAAAATCAACCTGCCACTCACGCAGTCAGTTAGCGCACTAAACAATAGATGTGAAATATTCAAGGTCAAATGACCGGGAAGCGGTTCGGATGGGGTGGGAGAAAGTGCGTAGTGCGTAAATATTCCTTCAACGCTTAGTAATAAGATCTAAAATCGTTCGTATTGTTTTGTTTTGTTGGGCCAATAACGGTTGGTCGTTATAGTCGATGAATATCGATAAAGTTTCGTCGTTGTAAACCGATATGTCGCTGTATCCGATGTTGTTATAGGCGGTATGTTTACTGAATAGTTTACTAGAGATTCGGCCGGGACCTTACGGTCTAGTCGTAATAACCGATCAGTCGTTGTAAACGATGTCGTTATAATCGGTTTCGACTGTATATATATATATATATATATATATATATATATATATATATATATATATATATATATATATATATCATTCCCACGGGATTAGCGGAAAACCGAAATTCACGCGGGCGGGCAACAGCTAATACTCTTATATTACAATATATTGTACTTTTGGTTTCAGGTGGGGTATCCTCTTCTCGCACCCTTCGGATTTCACACCTGTGTGCACTACAGAGCTTGCTAAAGTTGTAGAGCTGATGCCTGAGTTTGAAAAGCGGAATGTCAAGGTTATAGGATTGTCGTGTGACACTGTTTCCGCGCACTTAGAATGGTGTAAAGATATAAGGTTTTATGCAGGTAAATAAATGTACTATTAGCCCCAAACATTGGGTTAAATGTTAACATTTTTAAACTAGAGTTAATGTTAATCATTGGGCATTTAATATCTATCAGAATTACTACTTAACTATGAGTTAACATTCTTATCCTACTTGACATACTTTTAAGTGGGCCTAAGTTAACATCACATAACTACGTGCCCGTCTTTTACGGGTAGCTCTAATTAGATCTATGGCTGAATTCTTGTAATTCGGTTGCTAAAGTTTTTTGCTATGTCGTTAATATACGCCTTGCCATGCCACGGGTCCCGACAACGTTGACTGATTTTGATGATGTTTTTGTGTGGGTTTGAGTGTGTCCATAGCGCGAGTTGTGTAATGAGCCTTAAAGTAACGACAATTTCAACTTTTTCAATAACTTATTGCATGAAATAGGAACTGTAAAATTGACAAAATCCGAACTGTTTCAGGTTGCCCTGCAGAAAAGTTTCCTTACCCAATTATAGAAGACTGTAATAGAAAAATTTCATTCAGGTTGGGTATGGTGGATAAAGACGAACTGGACAGTAAGGGTATGCCTCTGACCGCTCGAGCGGTATTCATTGTGGATCCTAACAAGAAATTCAGGCTCTCTATGCTTTACCCTGCTACAACTGGTCGAAATTTTGAGTAAGTATTGCGCATTTGAAGTTTGTCAAACACACCAACTCTTTGCCACCACAAAATGCTGCACGAATGTAGGAAAGCGCTTGCCTCTGCTTAGGATGATGCAGATGTACAATGAACACTTTGGCAATATAGACATCTTTGCAACTCGAGTGGGTGGTTTCAAGAGGTTGGTCATAGGGAACCTCAAATTAAAAATAGATACTTAATCATACTAATTCATTTGCATTGCCCTCAACATGTGCATACGGGTGTGGGTCATGCACTGATTAGTTTGTGATTAGAGTTAGTTATATTATTAAGTTAAAATTGCAGTGCATGACTGTTTGTTGTTCCATAATTTATATAAATGAATATAAATAAATAAATAATAGATATTATTTGATTGGTGGTTAAAAATTAATCAGGACACCTGCAGCCAAAGCCATGAGGCTTATCAATACTAATGCATTTTGCCATTTTGCCATTGACTAGTCACTTGACCAATTTGTCAATAATTGGGATATATCATTCCCAAACATTTTAAAGCGGGACCCTATTACTAAAACTCCGCCGTCCGTCCCTCCGTCCGTCTGTCACCAGGCTGTATGTCATTAACCGTGATAGTTTGACTCTTCAAATTTTCACAGATTATCTATTTCTGTTGCCGCTATAACAGCAGATATTATTATATAAATATGTATTTCATTGTCTTTTTTAATAAAAAGAGAATGAAATACATATTTAAGAGGATTTACTGAATTTTATTTTGTCTTTCTCACTCACGGATACGTTGGTAGGTGCGACATGCAGCGTCGCGGAAGAATATAACAGAAAAACGACCTTTTACCTAATTACTCAAAAACTAAGCCAGTTATCAAAAATCTGTTTCTAAGCGTTTTTGGATATTATTATTACCGACACATTAAAATTAAAATTAAAATTCATCCATTGTAGTTACCGATAAAAATTAGAAAAACTGAGATTTTGGAGCAACTTTTGAAAATTTTATTTAATCGTGTTTCTGCTTCTAAGCGATTTTAGATTAAAGACCCAAAATACATGACGTTTCAATTTGAAAGTAATTGTCTTTATAGTTTTTAAATAACTACATTCAAAATCATTTGAATACGGCTTCTACGCTGTTAAGGAGGCTCCCATACAACAAACGTAACTTTTTCTTAGTTTGTATAAGTTTTGAATATTTTGTTTCAGTGAAATCTTGCGCGTCATAGACTCTTTGCAGTTAACTGACACGTTTGCAGTAGCAACACCTGCCAATTGGAAGGTAAGCTCATTTCATTATTTCAACGAGCACTTTGTGTTGTGAATGGTGATTCCATCAGAAAAAGTCTTCGATTGGCAGCTCGAAATTTTACAGTCACAGTTATATATCAGTACTTTAGCTAATTACCAGCAGTGCTAGCCATGTTACATACAGATTCTCTTCTTTCACAATAGCTAACGCTTTGGAAACTGAAAAATATAATACGGGAAGATCCTTTCCATTGTTTGGTCACGAGGCTAGTTAACACCCTACTAGCTAAGAAGCAACGCTAAGCTATTTAGCGGTCCGGCGCGATGTTGTGTATAAAACGTCAGGGGCTTCTTATTCCTTCCAAGTTTTTTTTTATAGTAAAGAATGATCAGACGAGCAAGACGTTCACCTGTTGTTAAGTGATACGCAAGCCCATGCCAGACGCAGTGCGTCCCATAATTTTGCATTGCAATATCATGCACTGCAACTGCACTAACCTAAGACATCAGTTGTTAGATCTCATTTTGCCTAGTAATATCGTCGGCATACCCTTCAAACAAAACACAGTAATACATTACTATTACACGGTAGATCAACAGACACTGCGGTGGTACCTCCCTGGACGAACTCCGCGAGAAGAGTCCTACCATTAGTAAAGTACGATAAAATCTTTGGCTGCATTGTCAAACTATCAGATGAGATTGAAGCCTAACTAACTCATTATCATCGCGGGCCCTCTTCCTTAAATTGAAGTTTGGCGGTCAACAATCGAAAAGCCTTCCAATTAAGTACCGCTTTCTTTAAATCTGGTTAACTAAGTCAGGTCCACCCCTTTATATCGTCCAACCAGTTGCGTCTCTGGCGTCCTGAAGACCTCGTCCCAGCAATTTTTCCCTCTAACACCAGTCTCGGAAAGGAAACTGATCTCCTCTTTGCGGGTGGCCAAAGAAAGAAACTTTTCTGCGTATAATGTTGGACATCAGTTCTCGGTCTTTTCCAACTCTTTCTAGTATTTTCTTATTAAATGTGAAACTGTTCCATTTGATTTTAGGCATTTTAACCTAACCTAAAATAACAAACTAGCGGTATGTAAAAAAAAGTTTCAAGAATCGGTTTTATACTAGGTGTTGGGCGCGATTTCGCCCGCATGAATTTCGCTTTTTAAACATCTCGTAAGTCGTTATAATGAGTCAAGCTTAAATGATAAAAATGTGGTATCGCGGCCTTTTATTTGGAACTTTAAAAGATCGGGTTGGCGGTCTTCACACACCTTTGAGAACACTGTGGTTAACTTTCAAGCATGCTGGTTTCTTGACCATAATATTTGCAAGTCATTTAGGTTCCTAAAACGCACATAACTCTAAAAGACAACAGAGTATATAGATAAAATCTTTACAACACAAAACAGAGAAATAAATTAAAAACAAAAATATTTTTTTTGTATAGCTTTGTGAAAGGATAAGATTGACCAAGTATAGTTAGCCTTTTATGAACATATAATTAGTAAGAAATACGAGTACTAAGTATAAGCTATGTTTAATTGCAAAAAAAGCGCTTATGAAACTAGTAGGTATGTTGGTGACTAATGTTTTAATTATTAAATAATATTATTCTGCAGGAAGTCGATACATTTATTATTAGTCTAAATAGACTGATTTTGTAATACTTTAGGCAATTACGTATATATTTTTTTGTTGATAGTCAGTCGTATGAATCATACACTGATGTAGTAAGTGTGTGTGTTGATTATAGATCAAACGTTGTAATGGGAAATTTATTTTTCCGAAAACATTGTTTTGGGTATTAAATTATCTTCTTGCAATGAATATTGAATTGAATACTACTATATTAAAAAAAACAACGATAAGAAACCTCAGGATATGGGCATCCGAACGATTTACGTAAACCTTTTTCGTACAAGCAAACAGTAGCGCCATCTGTCCAAATTCTATAAGTGGCTGTTGAGCGAACTACAGGATGACCTTACTGTTGGTGCCAAAACAAGCATTTTTGGCATCGATAAACTGGCGACACTTTCGCGCCGTCCGCCCTGTCCAGGGTACATGTCTATTGTAAAAATACATACAATTTGATATTCAATTAAAAGTAATCTGTTAGGGCTGATCTTTCAATCGCCAGATAAACTCTCTGAGGAATAAATTTGAAACATATGCCGTACAAAATCTGTCAAGACGTCGTATTTATTCCTTAGTTAAAGATTATCTGGGGATTGAAAATCGGCCGTCATTTATTATCCATGGTAAAGTGCAAGGTGCAGAAGCAATATTAATGTTGAAAGTCTATGTACTGTTTTTTCAATAATTTCAATAATAAAAAAATGCTTCATTTTAGGACATGCTGTATATTTTTCCGTTGTAACTACCGACAAAATGAAACTGAACGTATGTTATGGTTGATTATATTAAATCAAGTTGAGAATTAAAGAATTATTCGGCTTCCGTTGGGTCTAATGAAAAATAAAACATATTTCATTTATCTTAAAAAGGCTTGTATTAATTTGCATGAACACTTGCTTTCCATGCATTTTTAGGTTTCTGTACCCAAAAGGTAAAACGGGACGCTATATACTTTGACTCTGCCGTCCGTCTGTCACCAGGCAGTAACTTTTGTTGATGTATTTCTGTTGCCGCTATAACAATAAATACTAAAAATTTGAATAAAATAAATACTAAAGGCTCACTTGTCACGACTGCGAAAACACGTGGGGTATCGGCGACAACTAGCGAACCTTAAAAATTAGTTCACACTGCTTAAAAAATAGACTAATATCCTAAACAGCGCGGACGGCGCGAAAAAATGTCGCCAGTTTACTGGTGTCAAAACTGCTTGTTTTGTCACCACCAGTAAGGCCATGCTCAGTAGTCTATAGAATTTTGACAGATGGCGCTACTTTTTGCTTATACGAAAAAGGTTTACGAAAATCGTTCGGATGCCCATATCGTGAGGTTTCTTATCGGTGCACTGCTTACAGCTTTGACACCATAACTGAAGCACGTTATCTCTTTGATTCAGGTGGGCGACGAATGTATGGTGCTCCCCTCTGTGCCACCAGAAGAGCTGCACAAGAGATTCCCGCAGGGGGTCACGGTGACGAGCTTGCCGTCTGGCAGGACTTACCTGAAAAAGACTAACCCCATAATGGACCAATGATGTACACTAAGTGTGAAGATTTTTCTTATTGATGAGGACTAAAAGTTTTTTGTTTTGTTGCATGGATTAAAGTGATTATGGTGACTCCGAGCCACTTGTTATTTTGTGAATAAAAAGGAATATAAATGTATATAATAATCTTTTTATTATTCGGTAAAAAAATCACCCCATAAAAGACAATCGATATACCTCGTAACAGGTTTCGTTAAAATTAGAGAACAAAATGAATTTGAATGTCTGCTCTGGTTCAAGAATAACATACATCTCAATATATCTCTTCGGCCATATCTAAACTTATTATACGTATTGTTTATGAACATTCGAGGGAGATACTTTATTAGTCATCTAATTTGAATATATCAACGGATAAGGAATATCATCTACGCTGTATCATTAATAACCCAAACATTTTAAAAGTGTTCGCGCGTGTAAATATTCTGCGCCAAGGCGTTTGACTCGAATAAACAAAGATCAGATTCAAATTGTACGTGAGACCATTTGGACCTCTGTTTTGCGGCAGCTGAGATTTGTTGCAAATACTTAATAACTTTAACCAGTGAACTATAGAAGTGTGTGTCGCGGCAGCGTCCGCATCGTTATGAAAGGACCGTATCTGGTGTAAGGATTGGCAAAGAAGCACGTCGGTCGAGCGAACTGCGCAGGCGAGGCGAGCAGCAGTGAAAGCCTTCGCTTTCATCGTAGTGGGGCGCGCGGCCGAGCTGGCGTTGCACCGAGGCACAACAAAAGTGAAGGTGGTGGAGAGCGCGTACCTTACGGCGAGTCGGCAATTCGCTAGCGTGACTGCAGGTCGTGTCGCGTTCGTGCCTTTCCCGTGATGTACAGGTGGTGGTTGGTGGTGGCGCTCGCAGCGGGCGCGGCGGCGGCGGGGACGCGCCTGCCGAGGACTTCGCCGCCCGCGCCTGCGCCTGCGCCCGCGGCCTCGAGCGCTCCGCGCTTGCCCCAGAGGAACTTTACCATATCCTCCCGTTCCTCTGTCAGAAACAGGTCAGTCACTTACCAATATCAACGCCGTATTACGCATGTCCCGTATACGCTGGCTGTAACCTGGGGCCGTACCACCATCTCTTAAAGCAGTACTGTTGCAGTACCTATTGTTTTGACATTTTCATACTATGTTTGTATGACTCCTGGCTGTACACTGTAGAGTCCGGCACTGACTTCCCTCGCGTGCCAAACATCGAGTCCAGCTGATTCGTGCTCCGTTTCAATGAAGTTCTAAGCGCCAGAACTATCACATTGTAGCCTAATTACAGCCATCGTGTAATCCCAGCTTCTGCATGTAATTTTGATTGGAACTTTGTCACCGTTACGACATTAAACCACAAACGATGAAGGTCTTGTAAACATTTCGCATCTGTTTAACTTAGCCAAAGTTTCATTTATCAAATAAGTACGAGTACCTAGTTGATGGAATATCCCCTCTGACTTCACATAGCCAGGCCTCAGTTACTAGCAATGCGGGTAAAATTTTTAAAAAATTTCTTTGCTGTAGGTTTCAATGATTATCATAGTCCGATATTTTACAAACGTACAAGGAATTTGAATACGTATTTATTCTGAGAATATTTCTTATAGTTGTTACTGTAAGCGGTCGCTGCTTATAGTCTCATTTTGCTTTCCGCTGTCAGATCAGTTTTGGTAGTACCAAAAATTTAAATCGCGGTATTACAATACAATAATTGATGGTGTATTTTCCATACCACACATGACCATATTCTTATTAAAACAAATGTATAATTATTTAAGAGGAACGAACATAATATTTAGAATCCTCTTAATCGAGGAATAAATCCAGTGTTTAGAATGCTAGAGGTGTGCTCTTAAGATCTATACTCTTTGGAGAACTAATAGATAAATGTTTTTTTATGTCCCGCCTGCCACGCCTCCCAGAAGAAGGTAAGAAAAAAGAAAGAAACTTTATTCTGAAAATGCCACACGTAACATAACAATACGCCTTACGTACTAAAACGATGCCTGAAGCTTCCCTCACTCGGGCAACAAAAACCAATAATTGCCCAAGTGACGGAAGAGATAGAGCCACGCTGACCAACTGCGGGTTGGCAGCCTTTGCACACCATTGAGAACATGCGGTGAAGGTGATCTCTTAGGTATGCAGTTTTCCTCAGGATGTTTTGCCTTCACATTTAAATTCACTTCATTTCCTAAACGCATGTGACGCAGAAACTATCGCGATTATTCGGAATGCCGATTGAGACAGAACATGAGAGACAAAAGTCCAGCAATCAATGGGATATCACTGTTAATAGAACTTCCAGTATTATTCTAAATGTAGGGACACACCTACTGAATTCGATGTGGTTTAGGATTTTTTTTAGCATATCGCGCCGCAAGTAAACGTGACGTAATTTGGGCAGATTTTTTTATGTTACTTAATAAACATCGTAAGCATACTGGGGCGCTATTCACGTAACGTGTTCACACGACGTGTGATGTGAATCAAGAAATAACACTGAAAAATTAACTTTACGTCTACTGGTTTAGTGTTAAATTGAATGTATTTCTACATACTCGTAGGAAATACAATTTATCACGCGATAAGTAAATTTAATATCACGATTGTCGACTATGTTACGTTTCGAGCTACATTCAATTCTATGCTCTACTATGTCAATACTAAAATTAATTTTTCAGTGTTCGCAAAAAATGTATTGATTTCAATACCGTATGTTTTTATACGTAAATGCTATGACCTTTTAAACATTTCACTTCACGAAATGTAGCCGACGCGTTGCGTGAATAGCCCCCCTGTGCCGCGGCCGGTGACGTAAATAACGCCGTGGAGGCGTGTCTCATCACTTAGCCTTATCGTAGATGTATCTATCTAGGTACATATGTATCTATTTACCTAATACTCCTACTTACTGAAAACTTGGCTAAAATGTAATTACTTCTATGTGAACGTTAAAACTACTAAACATGTCATATTATTTTTCGTGTGACCAGAAAGAATACATTTGAAATTGGCCATTAGGTACTATAGGTACATAATAAACTCTAATAAAGGTAATTTATCTAGGTATTTATGCCCTGGAAGCTGGTATAGATAACGATTTGAGTTTCGAGTTTCGACCGTTATAATAATTTTTAATCTTCTAAAGGTTTGATATAAGAGTATTTGTTCACTTTATTTCATAACAAAATGTAAAACGATCGTCTTCTAAAAATCCTCGAAACTCTTTAAATAAAATATTTTTTTTGAGTTCGCACCCAAATATAACATAAGTACCTAATTGAAAGTGAAAACTTGTCTTGGCGATTTTAATTAACGTTCAACTTAATTCAAAAATGTTTTCCGCAACAGCCCGAATGTAGGTACGTGCGAGTAGGTACTTGCGGAGCCTGATTTGTCATTTTTCGAAGTACGTAAATAAATGTATCAAGTTAAATTCACTTTCGTACTAGTTTCGTGTAATAAGTCGTTCAACGTTTAATGAGCTGCAGCTTACTCGTAAGCTTTTGTGAATAAATTCAAGTACAACAACTACTACATTTCGGTTAAGGTATTTCGAGAAACGAATGCCCCCCGCTCTCTAAAATATGCTTACACCACTGCCATGCCCAGTCCGAGATGTCATAATCTATGTATTTTATGAGCAAGTTAAGCTAGCTGATCCGCCAAACGTTGTTTTGCCATGTTTCTCACTAATTAAATCGATCAAATTACAAAAAGTATTTGAATATTTCTGATTAGATAGAGATAGCGGTATTGAATTGTGACGTCACACCTTACTAATCCCATAGTAGTATGTCATTATTTTTTATCCTAGTTTATGAATAAATTAACAATTTTTATCGATTTCAAAAGTAGTGTAGGTAATAACCAATTATACACAAAAAATTTCATACAAATTGCTGTAGAGTAGACTAGTTACCAGCAGAGGAATATAGGTGTAAATTTTAGTAGGCGTAGGAGATGACGTAAAAAGCAAAAAATGGAAAATTCTTTCCAAAAAACCAACTTCAAATGCCACTACAAAGAATGAAATAATTTTTATTGTACACCAATTCGAAGTCGGGCAATGTTTTGTTCAATCATTAATAGTCCTTCTTAATTTAAAACTTGATGTGCAAAGAAACGACAAAATTATCGACAATACGAAGGACTTTTAGTGAATGAACGAAACATTGCCCGACTTCGAATTGGTGTACAATAAAAATTATTTCATTCTTTGTAGTGGCATTTGAAGTTGGTTTTTTGGAAAGAATTTTCCATTTTATTTTATACTTTTTAGTGGAAAACAACTAATGCGCAAGGCATTGGAAGTATGCTTCTAAAATCTGAAGAGTTCCCTCAATTTCTCCAAGATCCCATCATCAGATCCTGACTTGATGAATACAGTCATTACTTGATGACTGCAAGGAAATGCAATAGTAACTATAAAAGTACCTAAATCGCTTCAAGTATACTAGCAAAATTTGAAGAGTTCCCTCGATTTTACCAAGATCCCATCATCAGATCCCGACCTGAAAACCATAAGACTACCTGGAAAAAATTACTCTTTCAAACAATACCCAAATCACTTCAAGTGTGCTTATAAAATTTGAAGAGTTCCCTCGATTTCTCCAGGATCCCATCATCAGATCCTGACTTGATGACAATGGGACCATCTGTGGACTATACCCTTTCAAACAAAAAAAGAATTTTTGAAATTGGTCCACGCATCTTCGAGTAATCGGGGAACATACATAAAAAAAAATAAAAAAAATAAAAAAAAAAGATTCCGACGAATTGAGAACCTCCTCCTTTTTTTTGAAGTCGGTTAAAAAAAGATATTAAAAAACTTAATACGCTTTCAGTTTGCTTAGGTTACGTTGTACAAGCATAAACTTTTTACTATCGAAACAACGACGATGATTTTCTACGAATGTATGGATCGGGTACCCAATAATTTTGCCGTTTTCTGACATTTCTAATATTCTCACTGTGGTTCTTCAGTCTTTGGACGACAAGGAACAGTTTGGTCTTACAAGAAACAGTTTTTTTATAAAATATATTTTTTTCGATTATTTTCAAAATCTGTAAATGCCAGGTAAAAATCTCCAGAAACATATTCTAAAACCTCCCCTTGCACCTTCTCTTGCACCGCCTCAGAAATCCCCTACTTAAGTGGACATGATAGAGTCATGATCATAAACTTTGTCATAACATTACCAATAATTATTATAATGGATGAGTTTTATAAAATATATTCTAAGGTCTATGCTATGTATTTAGGGTTCCAAACCAAATTGGTAAAAATGGAACCCTCATGGTGAGACTTCATCCGTCTGTCAAGCTCGTTTGTTTCAGTAACTATAAAAGCCATTATCAGGAATAGTAGTGACCCAACATCATTGAAATAAAAAAAATTGAATTATATATTTATTTTATTTATATAGGGCGGAAAATGGGGTATCATTTTAAAGGCCTTTACTTGAAAATTCTTAAACGGATTTTCATTTATTTTTATGCCTGATTATTGATTTATTGGGAAAACTGTCGAAAAATACCGTTCCCCCATATTTCTGAAGTTGAAATAATTGTGATCAATAGGGATTAACTTATATTTTACAGGAAAAATAAAGTGTTCTCTCGAAGTGGCATACTTTTTTAAAATTACCAATAAACCTTTACCAACAAAGTTAGCTTTGCAGTTCGTTAACAAGGTTTTAATTACTTCTTTTGTAGTCTGTACGGAATTGAATATCGTGGGTATGGAACCCTCGGTACGCGAGTCTGACTCGCACTTGACTGGTTTTTTTATCGCTGTCGTAATAAATCGTGTGAAATTATTATTATCACCAATCCGGTAAGCAAGATAATTAAAATTGCGTGTTGTGTGTGATCAAGAGCTGATTTCCTTGCACATTCCGCGAGCATCTCTTCGCTTTCCATTTTCTCTGGTCTGGTGTATTATTTTTACTGTATCAATCTCAAGTACAGCTTTATAGGTTGGATAATACTTTTTGTATGAATTATTTTTTTCACAATTTTAGTGATATTTTGCCCTTTTTTTTCTTTTTTGTAGGCACATTGACATTTTAAATTCGACCATAATTGCTTCGTGTTCAGATTTTGATATATTCGGTGAATATTGTTCTCTTTTTATTTTTTTGTTTTGAAACTCGCAGACTGTCCTCCTGATTAAGTTACAGCTATTTTCCTTTGGAACCCTAAATTAATAGTTGTAGTGTCAGTGTACCCTATAATCCCAATAACCTACGATACATCTTTCTTTTCTAATATATAAAAAAAAAACTAGATTTTTGTAACCAAACTCCTCCGACACGGCTCGACCGATTGTTATGAAATTTTCTGTGTATGTTCGGTAGGTCTGAAAGTACTTTAAGCTATTATATATCCCTAATGGCATAGCAAAGTTTGCCGGGTCAGCTAGTATTAATATAAAAGGTAAGGCATTTTCGTTGTTCCGCCAAAACTGTTATAGATCGTAGAGATCTGTTAGGTCATGAAGGTGCACTAAGTACCTACGTGATTTTCGAAATTCTTTGAAGCGGTAACAAACGTAGTTACATTTTACGGATTTTTCTATATAACAGTGCAAGTTCTTTCGTTGTTCCAGGGATTATAATATATTGGTGATTATACTTCGACAAATACTATTTGTCACCATAATCCCATAAATTAATACTTATTTGTTTCACGACTATCGAACTATCTACCTACATTACCTACCAATAAAGCATCTCGAGTTTTGAATTTTAGAGGGAATTTATTTTTTCACAAGATTTTCATAAAGAATTTCGTTTGTTTATAACCTATATCGATACATCTACATGTACGTACATCGTTATAAACACTTTCAATCATTTACTAACTGATCAATGTATTTACATGATCTAAATAAACATGATGTGCTTCTTGACTGGTTTACATACCCGTAGGTACCTTCGAAGGCTTCAGTTCGAAGATATTAAATAACTTGCATGTTTTTTCCAATTATTATATTATTAATAAAGGCAACTGACTGTAAACATGAAAGGGAAACACAGTCATGGCCACGTTCACTTCCTTTACGAACAGTAGGTAGGTGGAGGTATAGACTTCCAAAAATATTTGGTATTTGACTCTATTTTAAGAAGTTATTAAATAATGATTAACATTAAGATTTTTTTAAAAGAGCAAATGCCGAGTTTTTTTTATCCATGCTTATCGGTGAAAACAGCTTTCTGAACGTGGCGGTAGATTTTGACAATTCACACGTGCCAGTAAGTTAGACTTAAACCTATCTGAAAGAATAAAAAAAATATTGTGGTGTTTTTATTGTACCAAATAATGCGAAGGTGTTCAGAATTGAGAAGTTTGTTTTTTGCGAACAGATCGAAAGTGAAGAAATAACATCATATAAAAAGGAAGCAAAATCAGCATATTTAATTTTTGGTTTTTAAAATAATACATGAGATCTATTCACCAAAAGATTAGTAGTCTCTGTTATCTTATAAAGTTATAACTCCTTAACACTAGATAAAGATAGAGCTAATGTCTACTAAAATTATTTTTCTACTTCTGTAGTGTCTGTTCTCTCATAACTCCTTAACATTAGATATAGATAGAGGTTACGTCTACTATAAATATTGTCCTACTTCTCTAGTCTCTGTTATCTTATAACTCCTTAACACTAGATATAGATATAGCTTACGTCTACTATAAATATTTTTCTAGTTCTGTAGTCTGTTCTCTCATTAAGTAGGTACTCCTTAACACTAGATATGTATAGAGCTTACGTCTACTATAAATATTTTTCTACTTCTGTAGTCTGTTCTCTCATTACTCCTTAACACTAGATATGTATAGAGCTTACGTCTACTATAAATATTTTCTACTTCTGTAGTCTGTTCTCTCATTACTCCTTAACACTAGATATGTATAGAGCTTACGTCTACTATAAATATTTTTCTACTTCTGTAGTCTGTTCTCTCATTACTCTTTAACACTAGATATGTATAGAGCTTACGTCTACTATAAATATTTTTCTACTTCTCCTTACTGAGCACCAATTTGTGAAGTGTCTGAAAACGACAGGTGTACGGCTAGACGCAAGTGCTGCTCTAAACGAGATCAAGGTCACTCGCCGTTATTGTTGGTGCGCTAGTTGCTACAAAATGCTAAATACGAGAGCCAATAACAATCGTAGTTTGTATTGGTCAGTAACAATCATGCAATGGCGGCGAGAATCGATAGATTTCCATGCTAGGCCGAGTTTTTGTCTAACCGAGTCAAAAATTAAGATGAAGCTCAACTAGATGTAATACCTAGGTGTTTATCTTAGATATTCTATATTTTGAAAACGGGGGTGTTATGTATATATTACCGTGACCCGGCACACGTTGTTTGCCATTAGGGATATAAAAATAGCTTACTACTTACCGAACTTCACAGAAAACTTCATAACAATCGGTTGAGCCGTTTCGGAGGAGTTTGGTAACAAACACTGACATGGGAATTTTATGTATTAGAGATTAGAAAGAGAAATATTACATTCGTTAGCTACTATCTAGTGTCATTGAGTATAAACAATAGTATGGCTAAACATTAGGTATATACAACAGTATAGGTTTTGTCAAACAGTATAGGTAGGTAAACATTTTTATACAGATTGTAGCTACCCACTCACAAAAAACTGCTACAACTTTTTTGCCCAAGTCCTATCGTATTTTTGTAATTTATTAAGCCACTAATGCGTAGGTGGCCTCGTCCTAAAGTGACTAATAAATAACTACAATCTACAGGTTTGTACAAATTAGGCAACTATTCGTACCTATTGGTATACGACGAATGTAATATTATTCCTATCAATTAGTTTCAAGAGAAATATATATTTTTTATCTCTATCAAAGATCATCACTTGCAAATCGACTCGATCATCACTTTCCTTACGCCTGATATTCACTTATTCTTTACTGAAAGTTGATACTCAAAGTACATACGCCTAGCAAGCTGCGATAATGTCTAATTATAAGGACATTTAACCCGTGTATCTAACCTCAAACTATTGTGTCTGCGATACTCGAGATGTGATCGTAAATGATATCAAATTATTATAATTAGTTGCTTGTTTAATAATAGCACTGAAGTTACTAATTATTATCTTTTTCTTATGGTGCTTTATACACTTAGCATGATATCCCTAATGGCACGCGTTGTTTCGCCATTAGGGAATAAAAAAATAGCTTACGACCTACTCTTAGACCTACCGAACTTACACTATTTTATAACATTCTGTCGAGCCCTTTCGGAGGAGTTTTGGGAACAAAAATTGGCCCAATAATTTTATATATTAGCATGGAATACATAATAGTGCCTTGATGTTAGATTAAAACATAGATTGAATACGCATCAAAAATATCCCGTTCGGCTCGATTTGAACCCGTACCCCAGCTATTGCGGCTGGATGCTCTGCCACTAAGGTACGGGAACTCATGCCGCCGAGACAATTACTTCAACACGTATTTCTTTTGTGGACTTTTAAATATATTAAACGACACATAATCTGCAATGTCGTATTTGGTATTTTTATTATTTACTGTAGGTAGGTAGCTACTTATATCTAATTTTTTCAATATCTTATTTCGCGACAGACATTATTTCAGCATAATCTGTTCCTTTTAAAAAGATCACGGTTATGTTATTACAGAAAGAGCTAAAGATACAAGATATAATATTTAAGATTGTCATGAGCTGATAAACAAAGCAGCCGCTATAATTTCGTAAATTTAGAAATATCGGTTGATATCATGGCCGAAAATACAAAATATAGGTTGAATTTGACTGTTATCTGCCGTAGCTGATTATAGTTGGCATGAGAAGGCCGAATTGAGGTTTACTTAGAAACAAGATATGGTTAAGTTAGTAGGTTCATTACTTTTCAGTAAAAAATTTCTGCGAATTCCCTGAATTTGCGAAATATCGCCCAAAAACTCTTTCTAACAGAAATTCATGTTCACTTTCGACAAAAGCCACATTTTATAGAATATTCCTCAGTTGGAATCAGTGAGCTTTATTTTCAGAAAAAATAAGGATTCTTCTTATTTGTGTTATTGATTATTGTGGAAATCTTTTACGCAGCCGAGGCAAGGTGACCTTAGTATATCATCGTTTTATATTTAGTTACCTATACCAACAATTAAAAAAATAATTATCAAAATAAAACCTTGCACGAAAATGCCTAGAAATATAGAGTTCATTATAAAGGACGAATCATAAAATGTCATCAATGACTTTGAAGGGACGCTCGATCGGCCAAGGACACTAAGCTCGTAGGCGAACGTATGGCTTACACTCTTTACATTTTAGGTAATAAAACGAAGATTTAGTACAAGCGGCCTTTTGGAGTATCGGCATCACCCTCGCACTCATAGGATAGTGTATGTTTTTACTCTGTTCCGCCTAAATGTCAATGTCGGCCTACACTGGTACAGGAAGAGCCTGGGCTTGATAAGTAAGTACGCTGCGGCCCGCAAGGGGCACTTGTCTTTCACATACGTATCTGTAACAAGGACACCGAGGCAAGGATGTGGGTAATTGGTAGTAGGTATACTTAATATAAATACAGAATATAACATTATATCAGTCGACATTAGCAAGTAGCAACCGACTCGCTGCTAATGTCTCTAAATAGAGAATTCTTGTTAACCTTTCGATGTAAGTAATTTATATTAAATAACAAGTTAGATATAAATGTAATTAAATCTAATGTGTACGTATGACATAGAATTATGCTCTCCTAAATCGCGAAGCTTAAGTTAATGTTTCGTTATTATCTAAGACCTAAGTTATGATTAGATTAGATAACTTAGCGAGCGCAGAAAGTGGTCTCAAATGTTAGAAGTCACGAAGTTACAACTGGCCTAAACGTAGGTGTTTATTTAATAAATCGCCATTTATTGCATTGTTCTTAATAGTAGAGGTAGGTAGGTAGTATAGGAGGATAGATTTACTTTAAGAAGAGCCCGGCCTTGATACGCTGCAGGCTGCAGCCCTTTGGAAATAAAAGTGAAGCAAAATGCTAGACGTTTAAATTTTAAAGTACCTAATTGTTGCTTTTATAGTTTTTAAACTGCAGGTCACTAAAAACCGCACAAAACGACCGTTTACCCCGTTTATATTATTAGTAGCTATAGGTACGTACCAACTAGACATAATACCTATATCTAGACTTTATTCGTGTATCAGCAATAAAATATAATAAACTTATAAATTACTAAACAACCTAGGTAAAGTGTATTTTCTGCTATCAGCTAATACAATCTTAGGACCGTTACCATTTATCTAAGGAACCTACATCGAATATAACACATAACTATTAGATAGGTACATAGTTCAATCCAATCGTTTGTCCGTCTATGAATGTTACTGACTTTTCAAAGTTATTCAACTAACGCAACGTATGATTTATTATTCTTTTTGCTGATACCGGTCGTTTATATACGAGTAGATATACTTATGTATGGTCTGCGGTATTTGTAAGTTTATTAGTTAACTAATTAGGTACTACAATGGCATGATTTTGGAGAGTCGCGTTTTCATGGGAAATATAAACGAAGGACATGTAAACTTATAAAGCGAAATCTTACCTGAACACAAAACTTCATCAAAATCGTTACAAGAATTGCTCGCTTAACTTTAAATATACAAATATAATTATTGGTCAAGTGTGAGTCGGGCTTGCGCACTGAGGGTTCCGTACATACAGACCAATTCCAGAAAAACACCCCCCTGCCCACCAAATTCAAATACGAGCAAAAGATCACGTTTATTGTAAATTGGGAAATACGTATGTGAAAATTTCAAGTATCTAACTATCACGGACCACGATTCAAGAGATACAGTCTGGTGAATGACGGACGGACGGCGAAGTCTTAGTAAAAGGGCCCCGTTTTTACCCTTTGGGTGCGGAACCTGAAAAAGAAGAATCATGCAAATTGGACCGGCACGCCGACAGTGCCAAACTGCCAAAGAGGTCGTTAAAAAGACTTTTGAAATTGTTTCCTATATTGAAATGGTCAAGTCCGTGGAGTCGAAATTATAGATAGGGTAATGAATGCATACATCAATAAAGTGTGTCACATAGATTACTTCGCATTGTCATCATGGTAGGTATCATTAGGCGTTTGTATAAGGCTGCCTTATTATATATAATAATTTATTAAGGCACCTACGCCATTGAACTAAACACCTGTAAAATGTCTGCTTTTGATTGAAGCAAGTTTTACGCAGTTTAACCCGGTTGCAGAGCGGAAGCCTTCTTATGGTAATATAATATGGTTGAATGCTGTTATTTTCCACTAAAACGTAACCTGGTGGGTGCAGTCGCGAGTACAGATTAGGAAAGGGATCGTTTACGACACAAATGGAACAAGTGAAAGCTTCAGCAGGTATGGTTTACGTAGGGCGATTGGTAGGTCTACATTGCAGCAATGTGCATTTAAACCTACATACTATCAATTATCATTTAACAAAAATAAGAATCATTTTATGTGCAGGAATGCTATAGAAACAATGATATTATATGCAAATAATAGGAATATTCTTTCCAATGTATAAAATGCTTGTGTCTTAATTTTTGTATAAAACATCCTTCGATACAGTTCTATAAGTTAATCCATGCCTGTCAAGATTAAAAAAAGCTTAATTTCTTACTCGTCTACCTATATGTACTAATTCCAGATTCATCTTCATTTCATCATCACCTACAAACGTGCAATGAATACAAGAATGCTGTAAATTGCCTCCATTGGTTTGTCAGATAGGAGACGTTATTTTATAAAGGGTGATTTGAAGACTTGACGACCCAATGACGTAGTGGTAGCGAACCTGCCGTCTGCGCCAGAGGTCGTGGGTTTGATTCCCACTGCTGGTAAATGTTTGTGTGATGAACATGAATATTTCCAGTGTCTGGGTGTTTTTCAATATATTATATTTATGTATATATATTTATCAGTTATCTAGTACCCATAACATAAACTATCGCTTACTTATGGGGCTAGATTACGATGTGTAAAATGTCCTATATATATTTATCATTTATTTATTTATAGGGAAAAATCGCTCATTACCAGCACCTGCTTCAAACACGATCTATTTTCATTGCAGGAAAATAGCGATACGACTGCAGGCAGGATAGGTAAACTCATGTAGCCTTTCTTTGATAGAGCTAACTCAGGCTCTAAGTAAGTAAAAAAAAAGTATTATTGAAGACCAATTTGAAGTCAAGCGATGTTTCGACCAATCATAGACTTTCGTAATATTATCTTCTCGATATGTGAAGAAACAACGATAATAATATCGCTTTAAATCGCTTGGTTTCGAATAGGTGTGATATAACATACCACACCAATATACCTACTAATTGTTTAAAGAGGCATTTGAAGATTTCTTGAAAACAATTTTTACGCCATGTTAGTTTTGTACAAGCTAGAAAATATTGCTTCTCTGGCTGTCTATACGTGTCGAAGGGATTGACAAGACGCGGTGTTTGACTTCGTAGTTTATACCATGTACTGGTTGTGACTTGTAACTGATGACCTACCTTTAAACTGCATAATACAAAATGCATTATCCATTTATATTAGAGTTACGTATGTTACGAAGGGAAGGCGGTTTAGGTTTGGAAATACTTTTACCGTTGAGGATATGGGAAAATATAAATCAATGTTTACGTTCTGTTTTAGGTACACAGACGCATTACTTACATTACAGCTTGTTAGCACAAGGATATCCGCGCATTTTATTTTATTTTACAATAAGTAGGTATACCTTGTACATATACCTAATTGACGTAATGAATTAACGTGGATATTCTTATTAGTAAGTAGGTAAACAAAGAAAAACTACCCCGTATTATACCTATCTAATTGGATAATCAGACTAATATTATAAAGTCGAAGGTTTGTGTGTTTGTGTATGTTTATTAATCTTCACGCCGCAACTACTAAACCGATTTGGATGAAATTTGGAATGAAGATAGATCATATTAAAACATATAGGCTTTTTACCCCGGAAAACTCACGGTTCCCCCGGGATTAGTGAAAAACTGAAATTCACGCGGGCAGAGCCGCGAGCGTCAACTAGTAATAAATAATTCTATTAATTACCCGTTTCACTTAGCCTTTCTAAATAGGTAGGTAGGTCTAGATATTCTAAATGCAGATGGTAAAAAGACATTCATTTTTACGAGTGTTATTGTTTTTAGACGAATTTCACAAGATATCCTACTTTCTAATTACCTATGTATGTAGGACGTAGGTAGGTAATACATTTAGGCAGGTAATTACCAATTTAGATTTCTAATTCCTGCTTAAAAATCTTAAATAATGTATATCAATAACATCGTCTTTTTATAAAACTTTTGTTATTGTGTAGTCCATGAATACTACTAAGATCATTAATTTCGACTATAAATGTTTGATTGTTTATTACGTCTATTAATCCAACAGATAAAATCGCAATAACTATGCGCACAGAAATTATTTATTACATTTTAATGTTTCTGGATCCATATCACTGTTCGTACAGTAATGAAATGCGAAAGGCCGTCGTGTTTGACTGGATAGTATTTGCACCTCGCTGGTTAATTTAAATAAACGAAGCTTGTAATAGCTTATCTGCAGCAAGCAACAATAATATATCAGTTGTTCGGGCACAATTTGATCGATAGGCGACCAACAAAAAGCTCGGCGAGGATTAAATTTCAAAACGTGCGACCTTCAAACATCAGATTATCTGAACTTTTACAATCTGAACACACAAGCGTGTTGAATAGAGGCTGGTTTAGCATTAAGTTGACATTGTGTATAATGTATATCTATAGATACATATACAGGCATAGGCTAAGCAAAGATCATATATACACATTGGTTTAATACCCTCAACTGGTGACAGAAGGACTGGCTCATTTTTTGCGCAACGTATCAGCCTAGCTGTTCAACGCGGAAATGCAGCCAGTATTCTTGCCACCATTCCACGCGGGCAAGACTTGTATAGTAATTAGAATAAGCTAGTGATAAGTTTTATTGTAAATATATAATAAAAGTTTGTTTGTATGTTAAATTGTTCACAAAAACCAATAATGCAAAAATATTTTTGTTTGTTTGTTTGTTTGTTTGTTTGTGCACATCGATGTTCCCATTTATTTCAAAAACGGCTTGACCGATTTAGATGCGGTTTTCTGTATAATGTTTGGTGTTCAGCGGCAATGGTTCTTAGATAGTTGTTACGAACATCGATCACCAGGGGGCGCCATAAAATACATTTATATTGCAAACGAATGTTCCCATTTATTTCAAAAACGGCTTGACCGATTTAGATGCAGTTTTCTGTATAATGTTTGGTATTCATTGGCGATGGTTCTTAGATAGTTGTTACGACCATCGATCACCAGGGGGCGCCATAAAAAACATTCTCAGTGCAAACGAATGTTCTCAATTATTACAAAAACGACTGAACCGATTTGGATACAGTTTTGTATAAAATATTAGTGAGTCATTGGCAATGGTTCGTAGATAATTTTTCTTGTGATTGAACAGCAGGGGGCGCTACAATAAACGTCTCTTTATGAATTGGAAGGGATGATGCCCTCAAACGCTGCTAGAGGAGCTAATGGCTAGTTTGAAGATTAATTTTCATTTTTTAATAATAATATAATTTAAATTACATTAATATATTAATCGAAAAACTATAAAACAAGTGGAAAATTAAAAAATTTTAAAACACCCACGACTTTTGCAGACTTGTAATTGAAAAAGGATGAAATAATTTTTTTGAAACTCCCCGACTAAAGGAAAGTAAGAACTAAGAACCTATCAGTATAATTACAAATCCAAGAAAATCCGTCGGAGCTGCCATTGCTATTTTCATTTCTAATTAGTAAGTATTGATAAACTGCCGGTATATGAGAAGTACCAAGAAATTGAATTAGTCATCAACTGGTAAACAGCACCATCAACACCGTCATAGGCAAAACACAGCAGCTGCGGCGGATTTTCTTGGATTTGTAATTATACTGATAGGTTCTTAGTTCTTACTTTCCTTTAGTCGGGGAGTTTCAAAAAAATTATTTAATCCTTTTTCAATTACAAGTCTGCAAAAGTCGTGGGTGTTTTAAAATTTTTTAATTTTCCACTTGTCTTATCAGTGAACGTCATAGGTACAAAATCAAAGTTTTCCAGAAAAAATGGACTAATAAAACATTCAGTCTAATTTATACACTATTGAAAGTTTTAATCGCCCAAATAACCTCAGTAGCGTATTTACATTCTTTGGTAAAACTTTGAAATGCTCTTTTTTGAGTATTGCTTTCAAATCTAGGTCACTGGACAATAACATCGATTTTAAACCAATTATGTTACAAGTGGAAAATTAAAAAATTTTAAAACACCCACGACTTTTGCAGACTTGTAATTGAAAATTAAATAATTTTTTTGAAACTCCCCGACTTAAGGAAAGTAAGAACTAAGAACCTATCAGTATAATTACAAATCCAAGAAAATCCGTCGGAGCTGCTGTGTTTTGCCTATGACGATGTTGATGGTGCTGTTTACCAGTTGATGACTAAAATCAATTTCTTGATACTTCTCATATACCGGCATCAATACTTACTAATAACATTAATTGATATTGGAAACGAAAATAGCAATGGCAGCTCCGACGGATTTTCTTGGATTTGTAATTATACTGATAGGTTCTTAGTTCTTACTTTCATTTAGTCGGGGAGTTTCAAAAAAAAAATTTAATTTTCAATTACAAGTCTGCAAAAGTCGTGGGTGTTTTAAAATTTTTTAATTTTCCACTTGTTCTAAACATATTATCTGGTTTATTTCTTTAACTGTCGATACATCGGTACTCACTTATCATCGGAACGGATGATACAACGACGGGGCAGTCTCTGGCGAATATAAAACTTATGATAATATTGGATATTTTCAGGGCTTAGTTGTGCGTAGAGTTTATGGCGTGTGACCAAACCCCTGACAAGAATAATGTGTGTCAGATTTTGGTATAATAATTCATCTTTAATCTATTACTGTTCTCAATTACCTAGTACGTAGGTATGTGAAAGCAACAATTATTCTAATCGTCTCGTTCAAACATGTTCAAAGGTTTGAAACTATTTTCACATGCAAGAAGGGGACATTAAAGTTCTAACAAGTGATTTTAGAAAATCTTTGTTTCCGGAATTTTATTTGTTGTGTCTGTGGAAGGATTTCAAAGAGCCAGTTTATCATTTTCCCATCACATTGTCACATAACTGAACCGGAGGCTGTTTATGGACCTTTTATTTATCCGTTCCGTGATCGATTTATCTTCCAATGTTAATTTTCTGATATAACTCAATTCACAAAATTAGCGACCTCCAATTCCGAGTTCGAATGGGATCATTATTATGCATAGGTAATAAAATAACAAGCTTGACTCGATGGACAGGTTCCTTCGCGCTGTAGGATCATTGAACGCATCTTTATTAGCTATGGATTAGGTAATAATATAAAATTTCACCGTTATATTTAACGATCCCATTTGTTGTAGATTTAATCAATTTATATCATGATTAACATAATTACCCTTACATCAGCAATATCATTTGGATCGATAGACCGACTGCTAGATAAGTGCTTCTTTATTAAAAGAGATCTCCAACCTGTTACGTTGCTATCCTGTCTGCTGTCTGACATTTTTGGCAACACTGTTTCCTAGTACGAGGTCACCAACCCAGTATGCCAGTAATTGATGTCGAATGGTCTAGGATGAACAAAAATAAATAGCCGATGTTCGTAAAGTTACGTTAACGTAAGAGGTATCTGAAGTATCTTAGAGCGACTAAATCTAAGGACTAAACCACTTTTGGGTAGATATTATCCAGTGAAGTCGTCACGTACCATTAGGTTAGATTAGGTAAGTTAATAAAAAAAATATCTACTTAGTTGTAGTTAATAAAAAATAGTCTATTGATTTTGATACTTTGATAGTTCGTTGGTTATCTAGTTTTCTGTCTGAGTCTTGTTTATATTTAGGCTTGTGAACATAGTATATATTTATACAAATCAATTTCGTAATAGAAATATTATCATAGACTACTTTATTTTTAAACTACAGATAACAGTTACAAAAACAATTTAATATCAAAAGATCGCGATATTATTGAGATTTTTTTGATAAACTTGTTCATAGTGATTAGCGATTAAAAATATAAAGGCTGTCGGCGGATCGATTTGAACAGATACAGATTTATTTCGTGTTTCAAGACAAAAGCCTATCGAAGATAAATTTTCAGCCTTATTTCGCGTTGCAAGACAAAAATCTATCGAGGTGTTTAGCGCGCTGTTTTAATTACGGAATCACAATAAACCTGTAAAATTCTGTTCACTCAGAAGTTTGAGATTTAGTCTATATGGCAAAAATGAAAATTAGTGAAATAAGGTCGAATTTTGACCAGAGCGTGCGAACTAAAGGGTAACTTAACTGATAATAATCATTTAGCGGTATATATGATAAATTTTTCTAGCCTTAGTACTTATAACACATCGAGTCATATTATTTTATATTATTAGCTTTTGCCCACGGTTTAGCTTGCATAAACTAAGGTTTTTTCTTCCTTAAATTATCCAGGATGAAATCATTCAGAAAAAAGTCCCAGGTTGTCATATTCAAAGAAGCTTTTAGACAAACATAAAATGCTTGTTTGAGCATAGATAGATATCGCTCAAGTTCCTATAATTTAATCATAGAATTAGGTTTTTTCGAGTTCGGTGCTCACCTTTGATTTATCTTGTCGCTAAATTAGAGGCAGCTATTTCTATAGACAGACATATTTTATTTTTTTATAGATACAGAATTGAAGTGGTCAATAAAACTACCAATGTATTGCGTCGAATTTTATTAATGACAAAAAATATGTATAATGTTCTCAATTATAAACCTTTCGATCGCTCAATGACTGAATACAAGGCCTTTATCTCAATTTGATTTAAGACGACTTTATGAGTATCAATTGAATTATTAGATTTGTTTTGGTTATACTTTTCATAGGCAAAGCTTAATTGGTTATACTTTTCATAGATTTTTAGTCTATTACTGCTGAAGTTGGTTAGAACTTCGCTTATCTTAAATTATGTCATAGTTAAAGATGACTTATTCATAAATGATGCACGTCTACACAAGGCTACTATTTCTTTCACGTGTCTTACACATAAAAATTAGTCAATTGGATTTTGAAAATATTGCGCACTTTATGAACACAATGGTTTTCACCCTTGACCCTTGTTCATCCGAGACCGATTTCCATTCTTCGCTTTGAATTCATTAAATTATGACTTGATTCTCCAATTCTTTATTACATTAATGAATATTTTTTATTCATTTGAGTCAAGTTAAAGTATCAAAATTGTCTCAGGCTATCGACAACTAATGTCACATGTTTTTCTCTGTTACTTTCATCCATACCAAATAACATGATTTCTCTAATATGGCATTGCTCTGTGCACCACAAAATGCGCGAGCGCAGGGTCAGTGACCAACCGACACGGTTTTGCCAAGAGAGCGGCGCGGCGGGCGGCACTGCGTTACAGAGTCATGTGTGTACAGAGAAATATATTTATAAAGGTTCTCTAAAAGTCTAGTTTACCTAAGTTGTATTTGGTTTAGGTCTGATGAATATTCTTCGGAGATTTTCTTCTTTGGTGTTGATTCGATTTGAACAATTGTAAAGCACTAGTCTACTCGTTTATGGAAGTCACTACCTTGTATAAGCAAATGATGTATAATCTGCATTAATATTGTACGGCGGGCCTCTAACCCGACTCTGCTAATAATTCTTATTATATGGTTCTTTGCTATTGGCCAGTTTTGTTTATATTAACGTATATTGATACCTGTAGTTGCGTGGGGCCCGTCAATTAAAAGAAGAAGCAGATTTCTGAGGACGATGAAAGAGAGAGCACGTATTTGTCACTAAATTAGTAATGTATCGTTTTGTACAAGGAAACTTAAATAATAAATTAATTGTAAAAGAACAGTCGTTTTGTGCTAATGTGAGTTCCTGTTAGTGTTTGGTTTTTTCACCTAGTGTAATAAATCCATTACAACGCTCAACGTCCCGCCCGCCGCGGCAACCGCACCGCGTCCACTGTTTGGCGAAGCCTTTACTGAGCAACGTCATTCAGACTATAATAGCGCTCTTTATGTTCTAATTAGATAGGTGAAAAATGCCGAATTCTCTTCTAACTCAATTAATGAAATGGGTCAGGGTTAATTATGAGCTACGTTTTAAAGAATAGACAAGTGATACATAATAATATATTATGAATGAACGAACAATGTACTTAATGTAGCAGTTTTTATTATGCTTGGGTTCTCTTATTTGTCGTTAACGACTGCTTCTCTTTTCTTCTCTCTCTAAGCTGAAATTTCTAGAAATAAATAAACTTTTTTAAAGACATAACTACAAATTCACTAAATTTTCGCTTTTTTTTTTCTTGTACGATTTAAATTTTTGAATTGTATTCTTTTGCTGCTTCTGATGCTTCGACATTTGAACTTTAATATTCCCGTTCCTCAATGCTTTGAGTAAATATTTGCTATCAATTTCATTTTAATAGCGTTGCTCATTTGTGATGATATAAACGTTGCAGACACACAAAACAGTGATCCTATATAAGAATACTTGCTATTATATTCGAAAGGGCCAGTGAGAGAGGCTATTCAAGATATAGGGGTAAATAGAGACACTAATCCAACAGTGTATTTTAGCAAAGACTTCATTATTTATTGTATTTAAAAATATTTCTGTTTAGAGGTAAAGACGCTGACCGCTTATCAGTTGGGCAAGACCTTGATAAGGTTGCACAGTCAAGTATGGACAACATTCACAAATTATAATACTTACTAGCAAACGCCCGCGGCTTCGCTCACGTTGAACTTCTGCTTTACTATCCCTCAGGCGTTTCCAAAATTCTTGTATTAAGTATTAACCATTGTTATGCCATTTAATTTAATTTTGATCACTACATATTTCCTTATGCTTGCTGGTTATAGTTATATATTGATTTTGAAAAAATCGATCTTCAAATAAAAGCTCAATATTGTGGCCATCTCTAGGGTTCCGTACCCGTACAAAGTGTAAAAAGGTACCCAAGCAATCGGCCACGTAAAAAAAAGTTCAAAATGGCGGCCATTTTTTTATTTTGACCACAAATTCCTTCTTTATGCTTGCTGCGATAGTCAGATATCGATTTTTAAAGCAATCGGCCCAGTAACAAAAAAGTTCAAAATGGCGGCCAAAAAGTTCATCATTTTTTAATTTTGACTACAAATTCCTTCTCTATGCTTATTGCCATAGTCAGACGTCGATTTTCAAAGCAATCGGCCTAGTAACAAAAAAGTTCAAAATGGCGGCCATTTTTTTATTTTGACCACAAATTCCTTCTCTATGCTTTCTGTCATAGTCAGACGTCGATTTTTAAAGCAATCGGCCCAGTAACAAAAAAGTTCAAAATTGCGGCCATTTTTTTATTTTGACCACAAATTCCTTCTCTATGTTTGCTGCCATAGTCAGACGTCGATTTTCAAAGCAATAGGCCCAGTAACAAAAAAGTTCAAAATGGCGGTCATTTTTTTATTTTGAACACAAATTCCTTCTATATGCTTGCTGCCATAGTCAGACGTCGATTTTCAAAGCAATCGGCCCAGTAACAAAAAAGTTCAAAATGGCGGCCAAACAATTCATAATTTTTTTTATTTTGACCACAAATTCCTTCTCTATGGTTGCTGCCATAGTAAGACGTCGATTTTCAAAGCAATCGGCCCAGTAACAAAAAAGTTCGAAATTTTTCCTCCTCAAAATTTGAGTTCCAAAAATTCCCGTTAGAGTACGAATTGACCTTTAATATCAACCTAGGTATCAAATTTCAGATCTCTACGACTTTTGATTTCGCTGGAATCCCTGGAATTACGCAAAAAAAACACTTTTGCATGGGAAAATCCCTTAAATGTAAGATTTTCACCCCTTGAACATGGAATTTCTGGAATCCCCGTCTTAGTACGAATTCATGACCTAATATCTACCTAGATACCAAATTTCAGATCTCTACGACTTTTAGTTTTTCTGGAATGCCTGGAACAACGAAAAAAATTACAATTTTCTATGGAGAAATCCCTTTAATGTACTATTTCTACCCCTTAAACATGGAATTTCTGGAATCCCCGTCTTAGTACGAATTCATGACCTAATATCTACCTAGATACCAAATTTCAGATCTCTACGACTTTTAGTTTTTCTGGAATGCCTGGAACAACGAAAAAATTACAATTTTGTATGGAGAAATCCCTTTAATGTACTATTTCTACCCCTTAAACATGGAATTTCTGGAATCCCCGTCTTAGTACGAATTCATGACCTAATATCTACCTAGATACCAAATTTCAGATCTCTACGACTTTTAGTTTTTCTGGAATGCCTGGAACAACGAAAAAAATTACAATTTTGTATGGAGAAATCCCTTTAATGTACTATTTCTACCCCTTAAACATGGAATTTCTGGAATCCCCGTCTTAGTACGAATTCATGAACTAATATCTTCCTATGTACCAAATTTAAGATCTCTACGACTTTTAGTTTTTCGGGAATTCCTGGAACAACGAAAAAATTTTACTTTTGTATGGGAAATACCCTTAAATGTATGATTTTTACCCCTTAAACATGGAATTTCTGGAATCCCCGTCTTAGTACGAATTCATGACCTAATATCTACCTAAGTACCAAATTTCAGATCTCTAGGACCTATAGTTTTGGCGGAATCCGTGGAACAACCAAAATGCCTCATTCTTTTATATATATAGATTACAAGTAAAACAATAACTGCGTCCGGTTCTATTTATGTAATATTAATGATACCTTTACGCTGTGTTATAAGTAATGTATAATAACTATAACAAGTACGTTGTTATAGTTATTATACATGACTTACAGGCATATAATCCCCCGCTAATCCTGCTTCTTTAAAACCCAATCTTAAATTGTGCATGCTCTAAATTCATCTTCAATTAAAATTTAAATTTATGTATGCTTTACACATGCTACGACAGTTTATTCGAGAAAGACAAATTTTGATGAAAATATGGGACCTATTTGACCTATCATCGATCAGTAACAAAAAGTACCAAGAAAATCGTTTCAGAAATCTTCGAGAAATTACTTTAAAACATAGACTCTGCATTGACATCCTCCTCCGCCTTTAAATTTCAGAAGTCGGTTAAAACTATTATAAAACTACACCGTTAACGGAAGTAGCTGCTAGGTTAGCTTAACTAAATACTTCTGTGGGATTAACTCGGCCTTGCTGCCACCAAGACTTAACAATAACCCAACAGTAATTCATACATTTAAATTACTTGTGGAAGGTCGAATAATATAACCATAATTTTTCTATATATTATTTAAACACTGTTTAAAGTCAGTCAAAGTTCCATTTGTATTATATTATCAGAACAAAGCATTGTAGCCACTAGTAAGTAAGCGATTATGGTTAAAAGTAGTTTTATTATGGTAACAGAACACTGGAAAACAACCTTCAATAGGCAGGACCACTACCCGCCAATCGGTCGTCGATATTGATTCGAATATTGATGACTACAATTAATATAGAAATCGTACCTAATTCGGAATTCAATTGATCCATTTATTTTATTGATTTTAAACGTTTTCTTGGAATTTATTTCAAGTCAAAATGGGTTTTTTGAATATAACGAAAATTGTAAATAAAACCTTGCCTAACAAGACTGAAAAAACACTATAATTCCGATGTCTCAGAAGGCTATTTTGTCCGTTCTATTTAACCAATCTAACACCTAACTCTAGACGCAAAACTTGACCTATTATTGTAATTATTTCTAACTTAGAGTATAAAAAAATGCTTACGACCTACGCATCGACCTACCGAACATACACAGATAATATACGTTAATTAATTAACAAAAAAACCGACTTCAACTCTCATCAAAGTACTGTAGAATACATCCTTTCCAATTAAAATGTTAAGTCTGATATTGTCTTCTTATGGATACCATTATCAGAACTGGACTAAATTGAAATGGCACTACACGGGAAACAGCTTTCTAATAAATTATACTGATCGCAAGCGATTTACTCATATGAGGAGTTCCGTTCCGTATCTCCGAAGATATTCATAGATCTTTACCAAATTGAAATGGGACCACCTCTGAAGTATGCCCTATCAAACAAAAAAAGAATCATCAAAATCGGATTAGAATTGACGGAGAAATCGCGTAACAAACATACAAAAAAAAAAAAAAAAAATAAAAAAAAAAAAAACATACAGTCGAATCGAGAACCTCCTCCTTTTTTTGAAGTCGGTTAAAAATTAGTAATCTAGGTGTGTTAAAGTCTACTTACCTATTGTCGTAATATATTCTTTGTTTCAAAATAAGTATATTATAATACTTATTTACTTTAAAAGCAGAAGACACCCAATTGTTAAAATTAATTTTGGGAATAATGTTTGAGTTTTTCAAGTGTACTATTTACTGCTCGACGTTGTTTGAGGTGAAACAAAGACCTGAAGGTCATTGGGTGGATCAGATATTATTGAACACTCTCTATAGGTATAGTACTCAGCATATTATCACACTAATATTATAAAGGCGAAAGTTTGTGTGTAAGTGTGTGTGTGTGTAAGTGTGTATGTTTGTTACTCCTTCACGCCGCAACTACTGAACCGATTTGGCTGAAATTTGGAACATAGATAGCTTATAACCCGGATTAAAACATAGGCTACTTTTTGTTTCGGGAAAATCCATAGTTCCCATGGGATATTTAAAAAACCCTAACTTTCAACAGTAATCTATAGCTACTGCTATAGGTAGATTACGTTGACAATCTGTCCTGAAAGTAGGTGTAAAGGTCATTGAAAAGGAAATTCAATTTTTTCTCAAGATTAGTTAAAAATAGAATTTAACGCGGGCGGAGCCGCGGGCAAAAGCTAGTCTTTGCATAAATATCTACTGCTAATACAACGAGATTTATCAATTTCAAAATACTTAGGTGCTTAAATATTTTTAGAGATATTTTTTTATAAATGAACATTTATTTCTATAAAAAAATTGCTATAGTAGTTTGAATAAAATTAGTGTCACATTATTTGTTTTCTTCTATTTGAGAAACTGATTCTAAGTGATACTTTGCCTACTAATACTAGAATCAAACTCAAGATTCCAAATATAGGCAGATAAGATGCCCCCTCATACCCATTTGACCTTCGCGTGGACAAACAAGTCGATTGGTGTTCGAGTAACTCTTAAACATGGTGTTTGTGTATTTTGCCTATACATATTCGGTATATTCTTAGCGACAGATGCCATATAAATCTGTATTACATAGATCAGCTCTTTTTTATAGCGAACAAGTTCTCATAGAACTATAAATAATTAATCTTTATAAAAATGGTGCGTTATACATTTTTTAAATATTAAAAAACACATTTTGGGACTCTATCATAAGAGCTAAAAAAAATTTTAGTCAAAACTCACCATAGTATTCACTCACCATAGTATGGTGATTTTTACCACCAAAATCAAAGATATCAAACACCCAAAACAATTACAACAGCTTTTCCAGTCTACTGTACCTAATGGACCTTCTTTTATTTATTTACAATATGTTTTGGGTGAGATAACTATTTTAAGTGCGTGTTCTGCGCATGCCACGAGTTACCGGGGCCCGGGGTCAGCTCGCGCGTGACGTCTGTTAACGGCAGTTCGTTGCTATAATCGCTAATGTCATAATAATCTTGGATTGGGTAAATCAGCACGCATTGCTGGCTGCTGCGCGAAAGGTCGCTCGAGATCTAGACTCTACCCGACTGTGTTTAATATGGATTGATAAATTCATAATTGGGTATTTTCCTACTTTTCAATTTGATAAATATTCTTATTGTATTATAAACTAAGATAAAAATAATGACGTACACAGAAAAATATATTAAAATCGACGAAGATTTACAAAGTTACAGGCATTAATTTTGGAATGGAGCACCCCTTTCTCGCAAAACGAAAATTTGTATAAAGTCGCACAAAGCTCTATGGGATTATTAAGGTGTGACGTCACAATTCAATGTCGCTATCTCTGTCTAATCAGAAATATTTAAATGCAAATAAAATTTTGTTATTTAATCAGTTTAATTAGTTTTTAGACGACTGTCAAAAAAGGAGTGTAATGTTTTTAGGGTTCATGTATGTATAATGTGAGTTTCTTAATTCCACCATAACTTATGAACGGCTGGAGAAATTTGGACATATGGGGTATTGTTAAAATCCTTACATCATTCCGAGTAACATTTTTTTTTGTGTTGAGGAAATCTTGCAATCAGTCTGTAGACTATGAGCAGATGTGTTGCATGAGATTGTCGGTTCGGCAAGATGACTTCCCCATCAGGAAGATCCCCCTTGTGTCACTTTCGGCGATCTAATATATGCCGTCTTTTCAGTCTTCGAATCACTTCTGGCATTGTAAGCTGTACAGCTAGGTGTTTCGGATGGCTGGTTAGCCTACACTTGTAGTTGGAAATGTAGCTGTTTATTTCCTCCCGGTCAGTTTTAATGTTGAGCTGCTCATGGATCTCACTTAGGTATACGTAGATACCATGGGGTGTTGGCAATTGGCAACTCCGAGTAACGTAGGCTATATTTTTTGGAAAAAGTCCAACTTACCACAGGACAGTCGTGTTTTTTTTTAATTCATTATTTTTGTGTTTACTTACATCTTTATACTGAAGTGGTTTTCAGTGTAGGATCTCAGCATAATAATTACCTAAAGAAGTGATAGGGAAGGCGCCCAGGTTCGTGGTAAATCGTATATTTATAGTAGTTACGGCTTACGATATCTATCACGCGGAAACCTTATCAATAAATTAAAATAAGGTCTAGTATCAGGAATTTAATTTGAAAACAATAATTAATTTTCCAAAGCGCAAGGAATGTTTGTTGGATCATATTTCTTTAATAAAATTTAATAAGACCTTATAATTTTCCCATTGGTCCAAAAGCGGTAATCGTATCAAAGGAGGTCGGCAAAAATGGGCTAAATTGTTACTGGAACCCCATATATACCAAAAAATAGTAGATTTTTTTCTGATTCTATATCACTATAAGTTTTAGTAACTTTCTATGGGAATGTGCTAAAATCATGATTCATAATCATTCGTACTATTGCATAAAATAAAACTAATTATTGCCATATTCTAAAGTCTTTCTTGTCATTGGTTCGTGGCTCTGGGTTCTAGGCATTTTGAGAGTAATGAAAATAATAAATGATTCAGCGTTTTTGCGATTACTGTGATATACTAATGTTCATAGGAATTTAATAAAAATATTATTTGTAATATAAATAACACAGATTAATAACGATTTTAGACAATTACGACGATATTTTATAAATTATAGATTTTGCATAGTGTCTATGGATTTCGATCTTTAAAAAATAACTGTCAGTTGTCATTGTCATTTCTCAATTGTCATTCACATTTCATAATTCATACGTCATTCGTTTTCGTACTCGTGCGCTTACGGATGTGTTTTCATTATTAACCGACTTCGAAAAACAAAAGAAGGAGGAGGTTATCAATTCAGCCTGTATGTTTTTTTTTATTTTTACTGTATTTTTAACGACTTTGGCTTGGCGAAAGCCAATGTAGACATTTTCGTCTTAGTAATGGTTCTCAGAGTACATTATTTTCATCCTAACCTAAGTCTATCAAAATATTTTTTTCCTCCTGATTCCCATAGAATTATAAAAAAAATCTTCTTGTTACATAAATATAAGATCTTTGCCTATATAATAACACAAGAATCATTGCTGTAACGTTTTTAGCCCAGACATGTATGGGATTCTGCCGGCCTCCTTTAATTAGGTACAAGACCGGTTTTTTTTTCAACAAAAACTGCCTTTGTAACAGTGCACCGGCTCCAAACTGCAACGTGTATTTTAATAAATCAAGGATATATGTATGTACTAACTTGTGAATACTGGAGCCAATTTTTAGGGTTCCATATCTAAATGGTAAAAATAGAACCCTTATGGTGAGACTTTCTCCGTCCGTCCGTCCGTCTGTCGCACACGATTATTTCAGTAACTATTAAAGCTATTGACTTGAAATTAGGAATCGTTTTAGGTAATATATACTCAACGTCATTCCAATCATAAAAATTTGAAAATCGTTTTTATTTCTATTTAAAAGGGGGAGGGGAACCGGGGTGTTGAAATTTCAAAATGAAATAACAATATTGAGTGTGGCATCATAAGAAAGGGCGTTACTTTTATATTCTAAAACAGTTTTTTATTTGTTTTTATACTTGATAGTTTTTGATTTATTGGTCAAACTGTCAAAAAAAATACCGCCCCTCCCCTTATCTCCGAAGTTTATCATTCAAAAAATCTGAAATAATTATGCTCCATATGAATAAACGTAGATTTTACAGGAAAATTAAAATCAACTCTCTGACTAGTATACCTACTTTTTTTGATAATAACAATAAAGCGCCAAAATCAAAGTTAGGTTTGCGTTTCATCAACAAAAGTACCTACGTGCAAATTATACTCGTAAATTCATGAATAAAAGTGATTTTTGTAACGTTTTACTTCTTTTATAGTACGGAACCCTCGGTGCGCGAGTCCGACTCGCACTTGGCCGGTTTTTTTTATATCCGTCTCAAACGATGTCGGCGACTATGTTATGTATTTTATGGTCTGTTAGTTACTTACATGTTTTGGTAGGTTTACTAAGTTAACCTAATACTTTTGCTATATTTACTCTATAATTAATGAATTGCGTAAAATAATAATAACAACATATTGTATTTATATATACTAAAACGTGTATTTTTTTGTAATCTAGGCAGGCATAAATATTAACTTAACCTAAAACCAACCTTACATTAAAATACGATATTTTCAGACTTCAATTTTTAATACTACCGATTTTCTATTCGAATTGGTTAGTCCTGAAAGCGCGTTCAACGAAACAAAAAGCTTTATAATATTTTTAAAAGTATAGAAGATAAAAAATACCTATTTTATTATTTATTAGTAAAGAAAGTGTAATCAATCACTGATCTAAATTAAACTTAATTAAAGTGTACCTTATAAGAAACAACAATTTACCTACAAGTTTTTATGAAGACTGTATTTTTTCATTCCCTCGACAAAAAATAACTATAGCCGGCTCCTTATCGTTTTGTAGGTTATTATAATGTCTGATCTAATTTCCGCGTTACATTCATAGAAGTATAACAAGTACTTAATTGTAGATATATAGAAATTTCAATCCACGATAACGCGCCCCACTCTGTCAAGCTCCATACGATTCGAATGAAACATAAGCGATTTAGACAGAGTGGGGCGCGTCTTCGTGGATTGAATATCTAATATCAGCTTGGCAGTTCAAAGGTGAAACATGAATATTTTGCGACTGATTTTAAAATTCTGACCAAATAATGTAAATTTATCTGATTAAAGTGATGTTTTGTAACCGCGTATCGAATGAAATCAAATAAATGCATAATTAATTTGGTTGATTAAAATGGCAGTATTGTTATTTCTGATGAAGTTCAGAACCGAATCGACATAAATCTTTGACTTCAATATAGCAAATTACAAATTGAAAAAAAAACACATGTCCGGAAGAATAAAATGTTAATAAACTTAAATAAAATAGCACTGTGAAATGTACGAATTAAAAAATTACTAAGGGCCGATTTTTCAATCGCCAGATAGACTATCTGAATATATGCCATAATCATATGCCATACAAAATCTGTCAAATCGTCATATTTATTCCCTAAGTAACGTTTATCTGGCGATTTAAAAAATCGGCCCTTAGTTTACTACCATGACTGTCACACTCTCAGATAACTTCAAACACAAGTCACACTGATACATTTCATAAAATTAAAAAAAAAAAAACACAAAATGAGAAATACATTCGCAAAAAAACATTATGTTTATCCACTCTATAAAAAACAGAGTAGTTAAGCCTAACACCTTACTTTCTCACGACCGCGCCTACATGATTCGATTCAAATGTATTAATAAGTCGTCGTAACGTTTCTATAATAATGATTGATAATAATAAATTGCGATAGCGTTATTTACGCTCGATATGTCTCCGTTCTAGTGATTCTGGGCTTATAGAATGAGCTAAGAACGTTTCGCCATACGGCGGTTAGCTAATTACGTCGTACATACTGCTTATCAACTATCTACCTATTTACAATCTTTGTCGATGCTCTGAATAAAACGTAACCTTTTTCTTTTTATAGATGAACCTTGAAGCGATCAATGGAAACCTCTGCTTTAAATATTGTAACAGTTTTATAAAATAGTATATAAGTTAGGTACTTATTTTTTATATTTTTCTACTGTCCTAATAGTCTTACGCCCTCACGATCTGTGATTTTTTGTATAGTTATCTACCTTTATTTTAGGCTATAACAACATTCCAAAACAAGATTAGGTATGTATATTAGAATTTCAATAATGGCTCGCGATTAATAAAATATGATTTGTAATTGGAGCTCTTGTACTTCGTTGAGTCCAAATAGAGAATCGGTGCCGAGCGAATAGTAAAATAATAAATAAGCTTCAACAACGTTCCAAGAAAACATAGTGTTACAGATTACAGCGTGCGTAATCATTAAAAAACAGGTGCACTTATGAAAAATGTATTAACAGAACGAAGCGAGGCGGGTTCATTTGAGGGAATTTGTGTTTTGCAGAGGCTTCTAACATCTGAGTTTGTGAAAATAACTTCGAATTATTATTTTCTTTTATATTGTAATATGTCTAATTTATGAGTTTTGGCTTAAGAAAAGCGTTAAATTTATTAAAAGAAAAGTCGAC